>CP125974.1:411007270-412257270 GCA_030063025.1 Avena longiglumis | reverse complement strand
ATGTTCAAGCTTTATGCTTATATTTGTGGAACAAAATGGCATTACCACAATTTAATGAAAGTATCTGCAATTTTGATATATAAGTGCATGATACCTACTTGGTTAGGGTTTAATTATGGGTTGAGGGGTCTAGGGTTTTAGTATTTTGGGTTTGATGGTTCATGTTTTAGGGGTTGTTTAGGGTTTAGGGAATTTTTAGTAATGTTCAAGATTTATGCATATATTCGTCGAATAGAATGGCGTTGCCCAATTTAATGAAAGTATCCCAAATTTGATATACAAGTGCATGATACCTGCTTGGTCAGGGTTTAGGGGTTTATTAGTGTTTAGGGTTTTAGGATTTTAGGGGTTTAGTGTTTCGAGAATTTTCAATAATGTTCAAACTTTATGGTTATATTCATGGAATATAGTGGCGTAACCAATTTTATCGCCGCCCCAATTTTATGGTTCAAAGACTATATATGGTTCTAAGTCTCACCGCACCAATTTTATCACAAAGTATGGATTACTTGACGAATAATGCCCAAGTTTTGTAAAATTTTCAAGTTTCCGAGCCAGTTTTGCCGAGTTTATCTCAGTTTAGTGAAAAATGTTTGAATTTTGAACCAGAAACGATGGGAATCTCTACTTCCCATAATTTTGGGTCACTGACATGCATGTCACTTGCGTTGTGGGTCCACAAAGTCAGTGTAAGGACGTACGGGGCAGACAGGTAAATAATTATTAAAGAAGGTCATGGAACCACGTCGATGGGGTGATGCACATGGGTGAATGCAAAATTAACACCTATATCCCTCTATTATTGCATTGCTACTCAGTTTCTTGTTTCCGGAGCAGGGATATAAGAGTAAATTTAAATTCTAAAAAAAGGTGAAGTATGTTTGGGGCTGGATGTTTGAATGAATGGGCGGGATATTTCGGTGCTCTCTCAAAATTTTGAAGCTAAATCTTTTAAGGTATGCTACTCCCACTCTCACTTGAGTATGTTGTCCCCGTCAGATAGACCCAGATGCATGTACGCTTTTGAGCATTTAATGAGTTGATAAACATATGTCGTCTTTCATAAAAGATGACCAAGGCTATAATCATATTTGCTTTTTTGACATGCATAACCATAGTTGCCGATACCGTGTCCATGTTTTGTACTCCGTATATTGTATGCATCTTGGCCAATCAAGCTTTGCTTACAAATGGAAAATCCATTTTTTTCTAAGTGACAACATTGTTTTTGTTTATGAAGCAACTTCAAAGATTATGGATCAATATGGCGTCGTGCCAATGGTCACACAAAGTAACCTATTTAATGGATAAACCCTATCAATCTTACAGCTAAATTCTTGCAATAAATTGACAATATGGCAATTTACTAAAAACATGTTAATTTTAGTAACATATTCTAGAGAAATGATGGAGAAGACTCGAGAACGATGGAGAAGTGTGTTTTGAGGTTCGTGCATAGCGTTTATTGTGCTAAAGACTATATCAATAGTATCTTCTAGCATCAGATGCTAATTGAATGGAAAAGAAGATCCGATGGCTAGCAATGTTGGGATTCGCGAGTCTTGATCCAATGGTCAATATTGGAAGTTATTCGTACACTATATAGTGGTAAGATAAGATAAGATAAGGGATTATGGTTTAGGTTTTAGGGGTTTAGGGAATTTTCAATAACGTTGAAGCTTTATGCTTATATTCATCGAATAGAATAGCGCTACCGCAATTTAATGAAGGTATCTCAAATTTGGATCTATAATTGCATGATACTTGCTTGGTTAGGGTGTATGTGGGTTAAGGTTTAGGTTTTAGGTTTTTTTAGGGTTGAGGGTTTAGGGAACTTTCAATAATGTTCAAGCTTTATGCTTATGTTCTTCGAATAGAATGGTGTTACCCAAATTAATAAAAGTATCTAGTGTGCATATAATAGCTGCTTGGTCAGGGTTTAGGGGTTTTATGTTTTGGGTTTATGGTTTATCTAGGTTTTATGGATTTAGGGGTTTTGGGTTTCGGGAATTTTCAATAAGGTTCGAGCTTTATGCTTATATTCATGGAATAGAGTAACTTAGCTACAATTTAACAATGAAAACATCTAAAATTTTGATCTATAAGTGCATGATACCTACTTGGTCAAGGTTAGGGGCTAAGTGTTTAGGGTTTAGGGGGATAGGGCTTAGGTTTAGGTTTTTGGGGGTTAGGCTTTAGTGAATTTTCAATAATTTTCGAGCTATATGCATATATTTGTGAAATAGAAAGGCGTTAGCGCAATTTAATGGAAGTATCTGAAATTTTGATCTATAAGTACATGATACCTACTTGGTTAGGGTTTAGGGTCAAAGGGTTTAGGATTTAGGGGTTTAAGGTTTAGGTTTTATGGCATTTCAATAATGTTCAAGCTTTATGCTTAGATTCGTGGAATGGAACGGCTTTAGAATAATTTAATGAAAGTATATCTCAAATGTTGATCTATAAGTGGATGATATATAACTGCTTGGTCAGGGTCATTTAGGGGTTCAAGTTTTAGGTCTTAGGGCATTTTCAATAATGTTCAAGCTTTGTTCTTAGATTTGTGTAATGGAATGGCGTTAGCATAATTTAGTGAACGTATATCTCAAATGTTGATATATAAGTGGATGATGTACCTGCTTGGTCATGGTCGTTAATGTGTTTAGGGAATTTCCAACAATGTTCAAGCTTTATGCTTATATTCGTGGAACAAAATGGAGTTACCGCAATTTTAATGAAAGTATCTCCAATTTTGATCTATAGGTGCATGATCCCTACTTGGTCAGGGTTTAATTATGGGTTGAGGGGTTTAGGGTTTGTTTAGGGTTTAAAGGAATTTTCAATAATGTTCAAGCTTTATGCTTATATTCGTCGAATAGAATGGCATTTGCCCATTTAATGAAAGTATCTCAATTTTGATCTACAAGTGCACGATACCTGCTTGGTCAGGGTTTAGGGGTTTATTAGTGTTTAGGGTTTAGGGGTTTAGTTTTTCGAGAATTTTCAATAATGTTCAAACTTTATGGTTATATTCATGGAATACGATGGCGCAACCAATTTTATCACCGCCCCAATTTTATGGTTCAAAGTCTCACCGCACCAATTTTATCACAAAGTATGAACTATTTGACGAATAATGCCCAAGTTTCATAAATGTTTCAAGTTTCCGAGTAGGGTTCGCCGAGTTTATCTCGGTTTAGCGAAAAATGTTCAAATTTTAAACTATAAACACAATGGGAATCTCTACCTCTCGTAATTATGGGTCACTGACATGCGGGTCACTAACATGCGGGTCACTTGCACTATGTGTCCACAAAGTCAGTGTAAGGCCAGAGTGGGCGAGCGGTTAAATACTTATTGAAGAAGGGCAGGGAACCACGTCGATGGGGTGATGCACGTGAGAGAATGCAAAATTATCACCTATATCCCTCTATTATGGCAACTCTCCTTGGGTTCTTGTTTCTGGAGTAGGTATAGAAGAGGAATTATGCATTCTAAAGAAATGTGAAGTATGTTTGAATAGATGTTTTGTGATGTTTGGGCGCGATACCCAAATGTTGAGGTTGAAGCTTCTAACATGTTTTTATTGTGAAGCAACTACAAAGATGATGGATCAAAATGCCACCGCCCCATTTTTACACACAAAGTATAACCTTTAAATGTATCCTACTATAAGAAATGTTTCGTTCCGCAACGACTTGGCTTGCCGGTCTACGTAGAAGACACATCTTCCACGACGAAATTATCGGCTTGACCATGGCCGATGGAAAACTTTTTTTCGATTTTGCGCCCCTCTACTATGATGAAACCGCTAAAAACATGGACGAAGCTCGACGGGCGCCTGACAGAAGTAAGATTTCCGCTTCCTCGCGAGATGTTGACTCACGAAAGTTTTAATGTGTGTGTGTGTGGGTACCGACTTCAGTGAATCTAGAGGACCAAACTTTTCGGTCTCGCCTACCTGATTTGAACTCGATAATGTTTTTCGATGCCTCTTTCGTTTAGTTAGGCTGCTGGGTCCCAGATGTCTGTAGGGGTTCGTAGCATGGAAAACAAAAATTTTCTATCGCATGAACACACACAAGCCAAGATATATCTACTACATTGTAGCAACGAGTCAATAGAGTACTAACCCTCGAAGATCCAAAGCGGTTAAGGAGAGCAGATTCTCGTGGATGATGTAGTCGTACACTTCCGATCTCAAGATCGTGTAGACGATCCTTCCGGCGCTGAGTTCCGGCAGCGCTTCCGCTGTCGTTCACACATTTGGTACTCGATGAAGACCTTCCTCTCCCTTGTTCCAGCAGGCAGCGGAGGTTGTAGCACTCTCCTCGCGATTCCGGCAGCACGACGGCGTGGTACCGGAAGTAGAGGGGAGATCTCGCAGGGCTTCGCCTTAAGCCAGAGCGAGTATGGTGGACTATGAGAGAGGCCTTAGCGATCTAGGGTTTAGAGGCACCAAGGGAGGAAGCTTGGCCAGCAGCTAGGGCTTGGGGAGAGCCCCAACTCGGCGGCTAGGAGAAACCCTAGGGCGGCGGCGACTTGCAGGAGGACGACGGCTAGGGTTAGGGTTTTGGGGTGTGAGAGGTGCAGGGAAGAAGGGCAGCCCTGCCCCTCCTTTTATAGGTCGGAGGGCGCGGCCAAGGGGGAGGGAGTCCTCCCCCAAGTCGGCCTCCTTGGCCGGCGGGTGGAGGGAGAGGAACTCCTCCCCAAGTAGGTTTCCTACTCTCCCTCCACCAAGCAAATTTGTCGTTTGAGTTTTTTAAATTGGCGTTTGACTTTCAAACTAGGATTTTATTTCTCCCTTTATTTTTCTTAGCCATGATACCTATTACATGATGCAACCATTCCACATTGTCATGACAGATTCATGTACCCTTCCCCTCTGGAGTGCCGGACCTTCCGGACCCTTCTAGAACATTCCCGATGAAAACACCGAAATCATTCCCCAACTCCGAAACAGGACTTTCCTTATATGAATCTTATTCTCCGGACCATTCCGGATCTCCTCGTGCTATCCCGGATCCCATCCGAGACTCCGAAAAACATTCAGTCTCTTACTCATCATTCCGTAAATACTCAACAACATCGAATCCTTAAGTGTGTCTCCCTACGGTTCGTGAATTATGCGGACATGACCGAGACACTTCTCCGATCAATAACCAATAGAGGAATCTGGAAATTCATATTGCTCCCACATATTTATACGATTACTTTGCGATCGAATGAACCACTTACATACGATACCAATTTCCCTTTGTCTCACGATAGTTTACTCATCCGAGGTTTTGATCGTCGGTATCTCTGCATACCTAGTTCAACCTCGTTACCGATAAGTACTCTTTTCTCGTTCCCGTGGTATGTGATCCCTGGTGAGCCAGTCACATGCTTGCAAGCTAATTGGATGACATTCCACCGAGAGGGCCCAGAGTATATCTATCCGTCATATGGATGGACAAATCCCACTCTTGATCCATGTGCCTGAACCCATACTTTCTGAACACTCAATGCCACCTTTATAGCCACCCAGTTATGGTGTGGTGTTTGATGTCATCATAGCATCCTTCCGGTGTTGGTGATTAGCATGATCTCATGGTTGAAGGAATTAGTTTACTATGTATCAGAAAGCTTATAGAAAATGAACTATATTAAATGACTTGATCTTTATGCTACGCTTAACTATAGGAGTATGTCCATCACATCATTCTCCTAATGATATGACCCTGTTGTTAATAACATCTCTATGTTCATGATCAGGAAACCATGATTACATATTAACCAACAAGCTAGTTTAACAAGAGGCTTTACTAGGGACTCTTTTATGTTTACAAATCACACAAGTATTAATGTTTCTGGTTAATAGAATTATAGCATGGTATGTAAACATTTATCATAAGTATGAAGATATGATAATAACCACTTTATTATTGCCTCTTGGGCATATCTCCAACAGTCTCCCACTTGCACTAGAGTCAATAATCTAGTTCCAAACCTTTGTGTATTCAACACCTATGGCTTTCTGGTGTTGTATGTACACTATTTCTATTGGTCAACTGATCTCCGGATCTGACACTTCCCGGTCCATGTGTAATTGCATCTCTTTGTGTCTTTACGCATCACTCATTCTCTAATGAGATGGCTTTGTATAAATTTGGTCCTTTGGTGAGACCTTTAGTTCTTTGGGGTTAAAACATGTTGATAATATTGTCGTACAATATATCTTCATAGTATTATCCCTGCTGTGAACCACACCTAGTTTGATAACAAACTACTTGACACAAATGCCCTCTTTTGCTGCTATAATAGGAGTTATATACTTAGCCTTTTGTTGTAGTATCTGTCACAATGTCTTAACTTTGGAACTCATCCAAATCCATTATGGAACTTACTTTCCATTATATTGTGCCACCCTTAGTTTAGATTGAGATAAACTTAATTTGTACTTTGTGACAAAACTAGTATCAATGTAGTACTTTTACAATGATCTAACCATCTATTTGCCACTTCTACAAAATAATATACTCTTAGTTCTTCC
This sequence comes from Avena longiglumis, assembly GCA_030063025.1. Lineage (NCBI taxonomy): Eukaryota > Viridiplantae > Streptophyta > Magnoliopsida > Poales > Poaceae > Avena > Avena longiglumis. The sequence continues at coordinate 412,250,735 of CP125974.1, read as the reverse complement.
AAAAGATCATAAGAATATCCTTACTATCGTCCAATGATTATCTTATGAATCATTCTGGTATATGCTCATAACATTTAGAGCATAGGACATATCTGGATTTGTACATATCACACTATGATTGATATAAATACTCTTTGTGATTTCATACATCAAGTATCAATCTATACTTGAATCTTTGTTTCACTTACCAAGTGTCAATACACATGAATATATCATCAATATTGAACTCATTCAATCCTTTTTGTGCGACAAGAACCTTTCTTGTAATTTCTATATTGAACTCATTCAATATATCATTAATGTACTTTCGGCATAACCATATTAGCATCTATAGATGCCAAATATTTGGGTTTTGCCTAAGTCTTTAATCAGGATGAAATTCTTATTATGTGTTAATAAAAGATACATCATTTCCAATCAACAATATGTCTTCCATATAATGTATTAGAAATACGTCTTAGCTCTCCCACTTAATTTCTTGCAAATGCAAGAATCTTCATCGTCTCTGATGAAATTAAACTATTTTAACAGTTTCATCATAGTGAAGATTCCAACTCCGCGATGCTTACTTCAACCATTGAAGTTTGCATATGCTTTTAGCATCCTATGAATTAACAAAACCCTTTGGACCATGTCATGCACACGTCCTAGGTAACCATTCTATTAGAAGAACTTGTTTTGTTTATTCAACACATAACAAAATTATATGTCGTGGTTGCTACATTAATCCGTCTAGACTAAATATCGCTTAATGAAAGATCAGATCTTGTGATAGTCAACTCTTTGAACATTGTCATGAACTCTTGCCCGATATGTTGATAATTTCATAGATGTGAAACATCCATGTCTATTTCTTTATAGATCCAAATATGCTATAAGGTCTTGTACCTTTCTAGAGGGTCTTTCAAGTTCAAAGCTTGATCTCTTGTATATGGAACTATCACGGATTTTATGGCTTCAAGCCATTTTGACGGAGTCAGGGCCCATCATTGCTTCTTTGCATGTAGTCGGATCATTATCGTTAAATAATGATTTAACTCTCAAATCTTGGTATTTGATTGTTTACCCGTCCTTCTTGTTTCAATAGGAACTTAGTCCTCCGTGACCACAACCTTTGAGGCACGTGAGCCATGAGCATTGTTGCTGCTTCCGGAACACTTTTCGGCGCTGTGCAACTTTGCACATATAGCTAAGGTTCTTTTAACCTTATCAAAGTTCTATTGTCCTCCCACTTAACTTTTCACGGAAAATTTCTTTCTAAAAAGAAACTTGACATTCTAAGCGACAAACACTTTTGTCTCCGATGTTATGGAGGAACAGTTATTCTAAATAACATACAAAGATAGGTTCATCCGACTTTGGTTGCAAACATCTTTCTTATGCATAGTAAACCAATGTTTAAGAAAGGACAACTTGGGTTTTATCCCAAACCATAAATTTATATGCTGTCAATTCAACGGATTATGATGGAACTCTTTTCATTGGAAAAACGGTAGTCTCTAAAGCTTTTAATCTTTAAAATATAATGACAGTTTTATGAATTACACCTTTGATCTTACCATGTCAAACAAGGTTTAATTACATATCTCGAACGCTCCATACTCTTATGGTGTTTCAGGAAATGCAAATCCACGGAACGATTCCTTAAATCTTAGGTATTATGCTAAACTTGTAACTCAAATATCTTCCTTTATGATCTTATCATAAACTATTTATATTCTTGTTACAATGATTTTGCACTTCATCTTGGAAATCTTTGAACTTTTCAAATGTTTCATACTTCATCCTTATTAAGTAAATATTCATATATTCACTCAATTTTTTCGGAGAAAGCATATGAAGTTGAAATCCATCTCTTTTGACTACACATAATGGACTTCATACAACAATATGTATAAGTTACAATAAGCTAGTCATTCATTCACTTTTGGCCTATGAACGAAGTTTTAATTATCTCTAGAAAGTTTCACAAGCGTTATTTGATCAAAATCAAAAAATCTTCAAAATTCCATCCACATGGAGTTGCTTCATGTTTTCTTTCCAATATAATTTAAACGGCGATGTCACTTCCTGAGTGATCTTTCAATCAATTTGTCTTTCGACAATTTTAGCACTAGTTTTATGGATGTGATTTATCCAACAAGATTTGTAAATCATCCATATTTTATGGATTACGGCAATTATTTGAACAACCCTTTTGTTCTTATAATACCTGATAAAACAAATCTTGAAGGCAAGCTTTGATTTCTAACAACCAACACAATAACCCTTTATTTGTTCTCGATGAACATCATTACATATTCTCTTGCTAGTTAGTTAGGCCATTGTAGTTCATGAATTGTGTTGTTTCGTATGACGATTCACACCAACAAATTCAGTATCAAATACTTAAGAACCACATTGTTTAATAAGCAAAGAATATAGCCATAAAATGTATATCATCTATATACCTAAACTGAACAATTCTAGTCTTTTCTTTTCTACCATATATTTCTGAGATTCTCTTTCAGTATTCCCTTTTCTATTTGAAAGAATCTATCAACATCAATAGTGGAGTCATATATATGACACATAGTCCAAAGCGTGTATAATTAAATACCAATGTCTTTGGACTTGCACTTTGAAGTAGACCACCATCATCAAATGTTTAGTGTGCTTTCAAATTCCATTCTTTAGTAATCTCTTGGTGTAGTAAATATTTTACCTACATCAAATATTGTAACATCCCTAAATTCATATTCCAAAACTCATTCATATCATCCTTGCACTCATCATCATTTAGGGTTTTTCTCAAAATCATTTCAGAAACAGGAGCAATTGTGGCTCATTATTCTATGTAAGGAAACCCTAGCCTTTGTGCTAATTATTTTTGAGAAAAATGCTATTTGTCCTTCATTATTGTTTAGAATCCAAAAACAAGTGATTTCCAAAAATTTGAGCATAGTAGCAAAGCAAAATATGAAGTAAAAACAAATTATATGCCTATTATCATAAAGGCATAGTTTTAAGTTATTTTCAAAAGACCCAAAAATTCAGAAGTGTTCAGATGTGTTTAACACCTATTTAAGAGCAAGATTTATTGTACAAAAGTCATGTAAAGCTTTGGATTCAAACAGATTTGAATTTGGGTTTTAAAACCATTTCTAGAAATTCAATCTGAAAAAGAAAAAGAATTAAGAAGAAAAAATAGCCAAATCTGGCCGACCCAGCCCAACACGGCCTGCAGCACGAAGAGTACACACCCGCGAACCGCTTTTCTTTACCCACTCGCACCCACCAACTCAACGGCAGAGGGACCCGCTTCCACTTCCCTCTCTCGCTGACAACCGCGGCCCACCCGAGCATCGTCGTCTCCACCCCCCCACGACCTGTTCGTCCCCAAATCAACGCGGCCGTTTCCTGTTGATTACGCGGCTTAAATTCGAGTTAAAGCTCGAGTGATTCTCTCTCGCGAGCAGGCTACATAAACCCCCTCTCTCCCCTCTCTCTTTTCCCCCAAACCCCAAGCACAGAACGCCCCCAGACTGCGCGCATTGCTCTCTGCAACCCCGCCGTCTCCAACGACTGCGCCGGCGAATTCCGGTGAGTCTCGTGTTTCCCTCTGCCCCTCTTTCATGCTGTCTTGTCCAGTGAGTCGCGCATCTCGACACACCCGCTTACCTTCGCATGACTGTAGCTCCGGCGCCGACTGACCGCCACCGTCTCCAGCTCCAACTCCGGCGAGCTTCAGCGGTAAGTCCAGACCGTCCCGAACCCTGCTTGTCACGCACATGTCTTCGCCGTGGTCTTCTGCATCTAACCACATCCTTCGTTTGCATCCTAGCGATCCACAACGTCGCCTTCGACCTCAAGCAGAGCCACCGTTGCCAGATCCAACTCCGGCGAGGAATTCACCGCAACCCTGAGCGCCCCTTGCCGAGCTGTGCACAAGTTGAGCATCCCCACGTCCTTGCGGTCTCGGTGAGTACCTTCCCTATCCTCCTAGTGACCTGTACCGCCGGCGCCGCCACCGTCTGGTCGTCGCCGCCGCGCACAGCCGCTAAGCGCCGCCCGTTTCTGGCTTGGTGATTTGGACCATTGGATCTGCATCGTAGGGCTAGGATAGAACTTTAAACGAAAGGGTAAGCGCGCGTCTGAGCCGCCAGATCCCAATTAGATCGTGCGGTCCACAGAGCGCGATCCGCGCGAACCGGTACACACCAGTAAGGTTGCGACGCGTGGCGGGATTTAATTCAAAAACAGAATTTAAAACCTGATTTAGATTCAAACTTCAAATTGCTATAACTTTTGAATGCCACGTTAGAAATTTACAAACTTTATACCGTTGGATTCAGTGAAACAAGACCTTTCTGAATATCCAATTTGTTTAATAGATAGTAACCATTAAAATGACTTTATTTGTGGAATCATATTTAAAGCTATTTTGAGTATAAATTTCTTTTGGTAATTGGTTTTAAAGTTAAATAAGTTTGTTTTGGCAAATTTTGTGTCCTGTTATGTTTCAGTATCATGCACATGATTGGTAAAAATTTCCAAAATCACCACTTAGTAAAATTCTTGCATGCATGCATTCATATTATTTTTGATTGAATATATTGTGTGAAATTGAATGCTATAATTTTTCTTGTAGATTTTGCTAGTGATTGTGATTGTGAAGAGTGCTACTCTCCCCACTACCAAGGCAAGTGATATTTCCATGAATGTTTCTATCCTATGTTTTGTACTGGCATTAGATATTTTGCTTGCATGCTATTTTTGTCCAATGCTAAATTGGGAAATCCTATGTAGATTAGAATAGTAGAATTGCTAGGGAATTCTCCCTATGATAAGTTGCCATGCCTAGCTTAGCCTAGCTATATAGCAAACAAGGGTTGGTGAAAATCTACACTTACCATGATGGAAATATTTCTAAGTCAAGAGACTTACATTTTTCTAATAAAACCACTAAGTTAAATGAACCTCCTAGGTGGAATGGAAGAATGGGTTATGTTGACTGGTTACACAAGGCCATGGACTTGGGTTGTGTATCTCACTTGTGGTAAGCCACCCAGGCACAAAGGGATTTGGAGGCCAAGTGTTGAGAAAGCTTACAGTGCAACCACTTGGCAATATGGGCTCTGCCTTGATCATATAGGTTGCTAGAACTTAGTCAATTGGACAGTTGGTGGTAGATGGGATGATAGGTTGGAGCGCGTCCATTTGACTAAGGAAAGGCTTACGAAGGTCTGTCTTGGGAAACCAAGTCTGGTGGGGAAAGTGCACAACCTCTGCAGATGGAAAACCTAAGTACTTAGCCTAGTCCAAGGCAATGGACACTTTTGAGCATCAAGACATGGAAGCTACAAGAATCTCATCACTCCAATTTCTAAGTAAAATTATGGGTGAACAAGGGTGAAGACCCCAATGTCTATTGGTGGTTCTTTGGGAATGTTTTGACAAAGAAAACTTAGTGATTTCAAATAATAGGTAAAACCTATTTTCAAGCAAAGCAAGCCAAGCTACACTTAGCCAAAATGCATATAGTAATATAGTCCACTTAAAATATACTAAGGTATCACTTGCCAATACTATTCCAAAGTATTGACCCTTTGTGGATGTAACTTGTGATGTTGCAGGTTACTCCGATGATGATTAGGAGTCATGAGTCTACACTCAACATGCTTGCCTGTGGCACATGAAGATGAAGACTTGTGTTTATTTGCTTATTCCTTAAACTCTTGTATTAGGCCTATGGCCATGAGTTGTAAAAGACTATGTTTTATCTCTGGAATGAATGTAATAAACGACCTTTGTATCTGTGTACTTCATCTTAAACTGTGGATGCTAGCATTGATCCAGGGACTAGCATTGCAATCACAGGGATCCTTTCCTTTATAAGGAGGGGTCTAACAAATATTCACCCTTCTCATGGAATTATTCATGATCAATCTACTTTAGCTTATAAGGGTGAATCATGAGTATAATGTTGCTCTCCAAAACCTTTTGGAGAATTAAGACGACCAGCGTCTCCAACCTTTTGCAAATTCTCATCAAATATGAGAACATGACTTTTTCCATATTATACTCTATCATGTTACAACCAAAACTTCGTTTAAGATATCACAATATCTTCCACACATCATGGTTTCTGAAACAACTCTTTCAACTCCTAGATTACCTTGTTATTGAAACTATCTTTCGAATATCAAGAATCATGGAGACAAACATGATACTTATACACTAACACTGGAATTGTCACTCTTGATTTGATACCAATTATTAAACTTCATGGAGTAACCGGAACTTGCTGAAAGTTTGCAATAGGACTTTTAAACTTTAGATTAACACTTCAAAACAATACGATACCAGTTTGTAAAGTAACTAACCAGAATTCTGTAGTTCTATCATCTCAATTATAACTAAGCGCAAGGTGGTAAACAGATGCCAATGACTACAACAACTATGCAAATTCACTTTGATTTAATTTGTGATAAATAGTGTTCAACTTTTAATCATATTGTCGTTGAACTCCCACTCAAAACAATATCCCTCACATTGTTTTAGTGATCACACGAACCAAATCCACCACATCAAAACCGATCATCACGAGAGTTGATGTAGCTTCAATGGCGAACAATCAACATGTTCATCATATCTACTATATGACTCATGCTTTACCTTTCGGTGATCCGTGTTCCGAGACCATGTATATACATGCTAGGCTCGTCAAGATCAAATCTTAGCTTCCGCATGAGCAAATCTGGCTTGCTCACGTTGTATACACTCGCAGAATCTAACACACTCGATCATCACGTGGTGCTTCGAAACAACGAGCTTTAGAAACGGTGCTTACTAAGGATGAACACTTTAAAACTTGAAATTGTGTGCTTGAGGGATCATCTTATAATGATACCATCGTGAACTAAGCAATACAAGATGCATAAAAGGATTAACATCACATGCAATTCATAATATGTGATATGATATGGCCTTTCTTCTTTGTGCTTCCGATCTCCATCTTCAAGAACGAACATGATCTCCATCATCACTGGCATTGCATCAAGGTCAATGACGTCGTTCCATGGTTATCGTCCACCAGCTTCAACTATTACAACTACTTTGAATAGACACGCGGGTCTTAACAGAATTTAAAGACAACCATATGGCTCCTGCCGGTTGCCAACTTACAATAAGGAACATTGCATACATCAAATATAATCACAATCATGGCCATATCACATCACAGCACACCCCCTGCAAAACAAAGTTAGACGCCTCTAATTTTCTTTGCATGTTTTACGTGGTTTGGGGCTTTCAATAAGTGTCGTTCTAACTTACGAACAAGAACCACAACATTGATACTAGTATTGTATCAACGCCCACAATTACTATTGCGTTCTACTCGTGCAACAGATCTACATATAGACACGACTCTGATACCACTGTAGGGGTTCGTAGCATGGAAAACAAAAAATTTCTATCGCATGAACACACACAAGCCAAGATCTATCTACTAGATTGTAGCAACAAGTCAATAGAGTACTAACCCTCGAAGATCCAAAGCGGTTAACGAGAGCAGATTCTCGTGGATGATGTAGTCGTACACTTCAGATCTCAAGATCGCGTAGACGATCCTTCCAAGGCTGCGTTAAAGCGCTTCCATGGTCACCGCGTTCGGTACTCGATGAAGACCTTCCTCTCCTTGTTCCAAAGAAGGCAGAGGTTGTAGAACTCTCCCTCGTGATTCCCAAGAAGACGGCAGTGGTGCCGGAAGTAGAGGGGAGATCTCGCAGGGCTTCGCCTTAAGCCGGAGCGAGTATGGTGGACTATGAGAGAGGCCTTGGCGATCTATGGTTTAGAGGCACCAAGGGAGGAAGCTTTTCCGGCGGCTAGGTCCTGGGGAGAGCCCCAACTCGGCGGCTAGGAGAAACCCTAGGGCGGCGGCGACTTGCAGGAGGCCGGCGGCTAGGGTTAGAGTTTTGGGGTGTGAGAGGTGCAGGGAAGAGGGGCAGCCCTGCCCCTCCTTTTATAGGTGGGAGGGCGCGGCCAAGGGGGAGGGAGTCCTCCCCCAAGTCGGCCTCCTTGGCCGGCGGGTGGAGGGAGAGGAACTCCTCCCCAAGTAGGTTTCCTACTCTCCCTCCACCAAGCAAATTTGTCGTTTGAGTTTTTTAAATTGGCGTTTGACTTTCAAACTAGGATTTTATTTCTCCCTTTATTTTCTCAGCCATGATAACTAGTACATGATGCAACCATTCCACATTGTCATGACAGATTCATGTACCCTTCCCCTCCGGAGTGCCGGACCTTCCGGACCCTTCTAGAACATTCCCGATGAAAACACCGGAATCATTCCCCAACTCCGAAACAGGACTTTCCTTATATGAATCTTATTCTCCGGACCATTCCGGATCTCCTCGTGATATCCCGGTTCCCATACGAGACTCCGAACAACATTCGGTCTCTTACTCATCATTCCGTAACTACTCAACAACATCGAATCCTTAAGTGTGTCTCCCTACGGTTCGTGAATTATGCGGACATGACCGAGACACTTCTCCGATCAATAACCAATAGAGGAATCTGGAAATTCATATGGCCCCCACATATTTATACGATTACTTTGCGATCGAATGAACCACTTACATACGATACCAATTTCCCTTTGTCTCATGATAGTTTACTCATCCGAGGTTTTGCGGTATCTCTGCATACCTAGTTCAACATCGTTATAAGTACTCTTTTCTCGTTCCCGTGGTATGTGATCCCTTGTGAGCCAGTCACATGCTTGCAAGCTAATTGGATGACATTCCACCAAGAGGGCCCAGAGTATATCTATCCGTCATATGGATGGACAAATCCCACTCTTGATCCATGTGCCTCAACCCATACTTTCTGAACACTCAATGCCACCTTTATAGCCACCCGATTCACGGTGGTGTTTGATGTCATCAAAGCATCCTTCCGCTGATGGTGATTAGCATGATCTCATGGTCGAAGGAATTAGGTTACTATGTATCAGAAAGCTTATAGCAAATGAACTATATTAAATGACTTGATCTTTATGCTACGCTTAACTATAGGAGTATGTCCATCACATCATTCTCCTAATGATATGACCCTGTTGTTAATAACATCTCTATGTTCATGATCAGGAAACCATGATCATATATTAACCAACAAGCTAGTTTAACAAGAGGCTTTACTAGGGACTCTTTTATGTTTACAAATCACACAAGTATTAATGTTTCCGGTTAATACAATTATAGCATGGTATGTAAACATTTATCATAAGTATGAAGATATGATAATAACCACTTTATTATTGCCTCTTGGGCATATCTCCAACAATGTCTGCCTCGCATTAGAGGAATCGTTTGTATGATGGAATTTTTTCCTTCCCTGTTCCAAACTTGATAGTGTTTCTCAATGCATCTATCGTTTAACCAGGCTTCTGTGTCCCACGTGTCATCCTCACACTAGAAGAAATGTGTGCATGATGGTTTTTCCCTTGGCTCGTGCCTCCCTAATTTGAACTCGATAATGTTGCTCGATATATCTACCGTTAATCATGATGCTAGGTCCCACATGCCAGCCTCTTATTAGATGAATCGTGTGTCTTATCGAATTTTTACCTTCGCTCCCGCTGCCTTGTTCTGAACTTGATAGCGCTACTAGATGCATCTACCATTTAATCATGAATCTGGGTCCGACATGTCATCCTCACATTAGAAGAAATGTGTGCGTGATGGATTTTTCCCTTGGCTCGTGCCTCCCTTATTTGAACTCGATAACATTGCTTGATCTATCTGCCGTTACTCACGCTGCTGCGTCCCACATTCCAGCCTCATATTAGAAGAATCGTGTGTATGATATAATTTTTCCTTCGATCCCTCTACCCAGTTCTGAACTTGATAGCGCTGCTAGATGCATCTAACATTTAATCATGTAGATGGGACCCACACATGTCATCCTCTCATTAGAAGAAACATGTGTACGATGGATTTTTTCCCTCAGTCGCGCCTCCATGTTAACTTGATAGCGTTTCTTGGCGAATCTGCCATTTGGTCACACATCTTGGTCCCACATGTCAGCATGTCATTAGAAAAATGTCTGAATGTTGGACTTTTTTCTCACTCGCTCATCCCAGTTTCGAACTGGCCAACGTTGCTTGATGCAGCACCTTTATAAGGTCTTGATGATGGGTCCCACATGTCAGCCTCTCTGTAGATGCATTTACTGTTAATCTCGTAGCTGGGCCCCACATCTCATCCTCACATTAGAAGAAACATGTGCGTGCTGGATTTTTTCCTTGGACCGTGCCTCCGTGTTAACTTGATAGGATTGCTCGCTGCATCAGCCGTTTATTCAGGCTGGTGTGTTCCATATGTCATTCTCACATTAGAAGAATCATGTGTATATAATGGAATTTTGCTTCTCTAGCACTACCCTGTTCCGAACTAGATAGCGTTGCTCGACAAATATGCCGTTTGCTCACACTGCTAGGTCCCACATGTCAGCATATCATTAGAAGAAATGTCTGCATGTTAGACTTTTCTCTCTCTCATGCCTCCCTTTTCGAACTGGCAACATTGCTCGATGCAACACCTGATAAGGTCTCTCTGGTGGGTCCCACATGTCAGCTTCTCTGTAAATGAAACGTGCTAGTATGATGGACTTTTTTAGGGTGGTATTTTTGACCTTGGTCCATTGTTGGGTCCCAGATGTCAGCCTCCTCTATGCAGGATACGTATGTAGTGTCACATTCCAAGATTTTCCAAATCTTGTAATGTGAAAAATAATTAAACAAAATAAATAATTGTTAAAAATTAGGGTGAAAAGAAACTTTTGTTTCTAAATGTAAACTTAAAATCCCATCTTGAACAAACTTGGGCTAATGTTTAGATCCAACTAAATTCAAATCAAGTGTAATGCATTCTTCATAAATGCATCTGGAAATCTAAAACTTGGAAAATAAACTAAAACCGTAAAACCCTAATGAAGGACAACATTCCAAGCTATCTCTGAGCCTATGGATTGGATCCAAATAAAAATTTTCAAACAAATATTTCAAATTGATCAAGAATGATTATTAGAAATATTATAAAACCATATAATTGGTTTCACTTACTTTGGACCATGAATAAAATCTTATGAATTTAATAAGATAAGGAAATTGATTTCCTAAAGATAATAAAGCAACCATCTAGAAATCCATACCAAATGGTGAGAAAATAATCTCAAAAGGATTTAAAAAGATAAATAAATAATAAATAAAGTTATGATAGTTGGAATCACTATTTTTGGGTCTTTAAATAAAAAGATATGGTTTTCAAAAGCAAAGGTAGAAATATAAATAAGGATTATTTTATAGAGCCAAATTAAATCTTGGCCAAGCTTTTGAAATAAAATATTTCTATTTGATAAAAAGAGTAAAGGTTTATTTAAATAAAATAATGATAATTTATTAATATCCATTTTTATTAAAGTAAAGGTTTTTCCATTTTAAATAAACACTAAAACTTGTTAATTTATTTTAAATAAGATTTCCAAGTGTTTTAATTTTCAAATGAAAACTACCGTAAAGATTTTTCATATTTTTTAGATTCCAAAAAGAGTTTTAAAATAAATTAAAACCTATTTGAATTAAAGACTATGGTCTATTTATTTAATTATTAATGAATCCTAAAGGAATTATTTTATTTTGGAATTTGAAATATGTTGATAAACAGAATTAAAATACACCCAAAAGTTTGGTGATGATTTGAATTCAAATGAAGATTAAATAATATTATTAAATCTTAATTAATTAATACTAGAGCCTATTTTAAATAATTAAAAGACCCTAAAAAGAATAAATAAATTATTCTAAATTTGACTTTGGAATGTGTTATTAATCAATATATGAATCTACACAAATTTTGGTTGAGGTTTGAATTGATTTGTTGCTTGAATTGTTTGAATGAAAATCAAATCAGAATATTCAAAAAACAGAAAAGAGAAAGGTTTATTATAAAAAAATGGAAAACAAACCCAACCCATCTGGCAGCCCACTAAGCCCAACACCAGCCCACTCCTTCTCTCCCGCGGAAAACGCTTCGCACCAGAGATTCTACCCGCACAACGTATGACTACTGGACCCCACCTCCCCTCTCTCTCTCTCGCTGACACCAGGCCCCACTACCACCTCGCCATCGTCTCCACCCACGCGATGACCTCGCCTCTCTCCTCGCTGCCGTTTCTGGCCAGGAATCAAACCCGTTAAATTCGCCTCTAATGCTGGAGTAAACCCCGCCCCGATCATGCACACTTAAACACCTGCTCCCCCTCTCCGTTTCCCCCCAGAAACCACCTACTCCCTGCCCCCAGGCCGTCCCCATTTTTGTTTGTACCGTCGCAGCCTCCGTCGGACTCCGACGTCAATTCCGGCAACTCCAAGTCGACCCTCGCCCCTTCGACCACACACGCGTGTTCCGCAGACCCTGGCGCATCTCCCCATGCCTTCCATTCGTCCGCGCAAGCACCGTGTCGTCGACAACGTCTTCCCAGAGCAACGCCGCCGTCTGCTTCAACTCCGGCGACGCCTCCCCGTAAGCCACGTCTCCCCCTCCACCTCTGGATGACCCTCCTACACTCACCACTCTCCCGCGCATCTAACCATGCTTTCCTTTTTCTCTGGCATGCTCTGAAGCCTCGTCTTCAACCTCGTCTGAGCACGCCCAACGATTCCACGAACTCCGGCGAGCAATTATCGTGAACCCCGTGCGCCCCCTGCCCTGCGACAACCACGTTGAGCATCAGTACGTCGCTGGGAACCTGGTGAGCCCCTCCTCCCTCTCCCTCTCTTCCTAGAATAGCCGGAACGCCTCTGCCCGAGCGTCGCCGCCGCGCACCACCGTCAAGGGCCGCCAGCCCTTGGTCAAATCAGTTTGAGTTGTTGGATCTTGATCGTATGTACGCGATAGATTGACTAAACGAACCGTTACGCTTGATCTGCACCTCACAATCCCACTTAAATCCTGCGGTCTACATCACGCGATCCTACCGAACCATTATGAGCCAGTAGGATACAGACACGTGGCCCAGAGATGTTTTAAAACAGAAATTGTGTTCTATTTGATGTTCCAATTTGAAAAAATCCATAACTTTCAAACCACACGTCCAAATTTTGCAAATTTTATATCAATGGATTCAGCAAAACCATTACTTTCTGACCATGCCCTTTGTTTAGTAAAATGCTTCTATTAAATTGATTGTTTTTGCAGAAACTTGTGAAGGCATATTTAGAATATAAAATTTGTTCTAAAATGATTTTTGAGATAAAATCTTTGGCAAATGGTTTGCTTTGAACCTACTGACCATATAAATCAATTTGTGGTTTCAAAAATATATTTGGTGAAGCAAAAGAATAAACTTTTGATTTAAACCATTTCTAGTCAAATAAAAATAATGTTTATTTATTAAAAATGATTTTGGTAGAAAACCTTTGGGAAATGTTTTGATTTAAACTCTCTGACCCCAAACACCAAGTTTTAGAATTAGAAATGTATTTGGTGAACCATATAAAAATTGTTGCTTTGCTAAAGGCATTTTCAACCACATGAAATAATGATTTGGTTTAAAAATGGTTTATAGGTAAAATCTTTTGCAAATAGTTTTGCCACTTTATAAAATGACCAATAAGTGTTTTAGAATGTTTATAACCTATTATAAACCACTTTTGTAAATAAAACAAAGTTTGGCATGCTTGCATGCATTGTTTTGATTCTATTAATTTATGTGATGTTGCTTGAATGGTAGATTGAAATTGTGCCCTTGCTTGATTGAATTGTAGTGATTTGAAGAGTGTGATCATTGCAAAGACAAGGAGTGAACTTATAATCTCTACCAAAAAGGCAAGTGATGCTCCATACTTTTGTCCCATTATTTTTACTATGCATTAGTGATATTTCTAAGTAGGACTTGCATGGAATTTTGCTAAGTATAAACTATGCCATGGGAAATCCTAGTAGATGAAACCTTAGTAGAAATTTCCTAAGTTAAGATTCCTACCACTATCATGCTTAGCTTAGATAATAGAAAACAAGGGTGGAATATATATTCATACTATGAAATATTTCCAAGTCAAGGACTTGTGTTTTGTTTAATAAAACAACTAAGTGAATGAATCACCTGGGTGGAATGGAAGGAATGGTTTGTGTTGAGTGGTTCACAAGGCCCATTTATATGGTTTACCTTGTGTATCTCACTTGTGGATGGCCACCCAAGAACAAAGAGATTTGAGATGTCAAATGTTGAGAAGCTTCAAGTGCAGCCACTTGGCATTATGGGCTCTGCCTGGATCATATAGGTTGCAATAACTTAGCCAAATGGACAGTTGGTGGTAGGGGATTGATAGGTTGGAGCGTGTCCATTCTGTTCTAAGGGAAGGCTTTTGAAAGATGTTGTCTTGGGAAACCAAGTCTTGTGCGGAAAGTGCACCACCTCGGCAGAGTGTAAAATCTAAGTACTTAGCCATGTCCCTGGTAAAGGACAATTTGAGCATCAAGACATGGAAGCTATCAAGAATCTCCTCATCCCAATTTCTAAGTTAAAAACTTGTGGTTGAACAAGGGTTGAAGGATCACCAATTTCTATTGGGAGATTCCTTGGGTGATTTTGTCAAGCAAAAACTTAGTGTTTTTCAAATGATAAGGAAAATCTATTTTGAGCAAAGCAAGCCTAAGCTCCACTTAGCCAAATGCATATAGATGATAGACTCCACTATACTACCATAGTATCACTTGCCAATACAATTCAAATGTATTGACCCTTGTGGCTGTAACTTGTTATGTTTCAGGTTTGTTTGATATTAGAGAAGTATGTTGAAATAGGATTACAAGACTACAACCAACATGTCTGCCTGTGGCACTTTGAAGATGAAGGACCCCATGATATTGTTATATTCTGCTGCATTGTAATGAGATAGCCAAATGAGCTATGTAAGATGTAATAAATTATTTTATTCCTGGTTATAAAGTTGTATTATGACCTTTGTTTCTTGATATTACATCTTAACTGTGGATGCTAGCTATTGATCCAGGGACTAGCATTGTAAAAACAGGTATCTCTACCTTATTAAAGGTTGGTAACCTTACATGTAGGCTGTTCCCAGATGTGAGCCTCCATTTAAAAGAAATGTGTATATGTTGGAATGTTTTTTCAGGTCGAGTCCGTCATTCTGATCTTGGCAAAATTGCTATATGCAGCAACAGTTTATATGGGTACCAGGTATCAGTCTTTTTTATAAAAAAATCTATACTTCGTTACTGGGTCCCACATGTCAGCAGTAGTATATAATAACAGAAATTGTCACGACCACTATTTTGACCTTGGTCCATTGCTGGGTCCCAGCAGGCCCGTCGAAGAGGGTGTTCGAGGTGCTCGACCGAATAGACCCCCCAAAAACTTGAGGCCCCCAGATCTCGAGTAAAATGTACCTGTTTATAGCAGGAAATAAAGGCACATTAGTCTATCCTTCCTAATTTCATCTGTTGGACTTCTAAATCGGTTGCCCTGAACCTGATTCCACGCGTCTATGCGCTGATCAGGATCACAGTAGGAAAGATCCTGATCTGCCGGCCCCGATAGCAGCCATATTCTCCGGGAGTTCTACAAACTGCTGTCACCGATAACTTTGACCATAATCAGCTATGCCTTCGCCCCAGCGCAAGCTTGGCCCCATGCCCCGGACCCAGGCGACTCGATCGGCAGTCGGAGTGCAGCGAGGTGCCGGCCTACCCCTGACGGGAATTCTGCTATCTGCCGTTCCATGATGGCTCCATTCTGCAGGTTGGTACTCCTTTTCATCAGTCTGACAGGAGTAATTGTTAAATTGATATGAGTCAAATCAATCAACTTGTTCGTCAATCCACCAAATCACTGTTTTCTTTCTATACCGTATCTAGGTCCTGACGGTAATTCATAATTATAATATCCTGCTGGTGTTCTTAATCCAAGATTTGTGTTGTCCCTTACAATTCATTGTTCACCTACGACACTATTGCAGGTATGCTATACTTCTATATACTCTTGATAAACCAATACATTATTCATGTAGAGCTTGAATTCATTCAGATCTTTTTTGCTGGTTTATAAAACATGAAAATCATGAACTCTAGAAATAGGAAGTATGATTTAGTTTCATAATAAAGTGGTATTATTTGAGTGAAATTTGAAATTTTAGGACCGTACTGGAGTTGTAAATAACTTCTGCACATTTGGTTTCTATGGAATGGTTCAGGTCGGCCATTTGGTCACCATAGTTGTCCTAAAAAAGACCCTAATTTGCATTTCGCACCAGGGCCCCCAAATCCTAGAGACGGCCCTGGATCCCAGATGGCAGCCTCCTCTATGTAGGAAACGTGTTTATGATGGGTCCCAGATGTCAGCTTCTATTCGAAAGAGATGTGTATGTGTTGGACTATTTTTTGGATCGAGTATGGCGTTCTAACCTTGGAAACATCGTAGTAGCAATTTACCTGGGTCCTAGATGTCAGTCTCAAAGTACAAAAATATGACTGCATGAAAAACACAAATTTCCTAGGATTCGAACTCGAGACCTCAGAAACGGTCAACTACTTGCCTTACCACTGCGAAAGAAAAAGTTAATACAATGGAAACATTAAAAAGTTCCTTCTATAACTTAAAAAGACTTTCTTTGACCATGTTTATCTCCCTTCAAATAATAAGTCGACTCTCCTAGAAGCTAAACTATAAACTGCTACATAATCCAGTAGTTTCTATACAAAAACATAGGTAGGCGGATCTTTGGGGGGTGGCTACTAGTCATGGGCATTATTACATGGACTCACTCCTAACCTCAATGGGCTATGATCAGCGACCACAAGACCATGAAAAGGCCGAATTGGAATTTTTTAGGCTATGCTTGGGCCTCACGGGCTAATTTCACGGGCTCGGTAATAAAAATAGAGGCTAAATGAAAATAAAGGCCGAAAAAACAAGGGCAAAAAAGTTTGGCAGATATTTCGCGTGAAATTTTTTGACAACCAGGACAGATAGCCCGCTCGCGCACCAAAACTTTTCTACTCGCGCCTTCACTCCAGCAGCCAGCTACTGTTTCTTTGCGCCATTCTTCTAGAGACGCACCGACCATGAAAACCATAGGCCACGCTCCAAAACATTCGCCCTCCATCTATCGGCCAGGGCGGCTAACACCATCGCTAGTGGTGGATTTCTTCTCGAGATGCACATAGGCCAGCGCTCAGCTAGTCGATCCCCACGGTACGCTTATAATTTCCTTAGTTTGATCAAATCGTTCCTAGAAGTCATTTCATAATCGATATGTTTGTTTGACATTGTTCTGCACTTGATCAGTTTGTTCGAATTGGTAGGCATTTTATTGCGCTCGGTCTATCTGTTCTCTCAGATATGTAACATAATTCTGCACTCAATATCTGAAATAGGCTAAAATTACTGAAATAGCCTAAAATTATGTGGCATTTATTGTTCTATGTTCCACTAGTTTTATCGTGGGAATGGTCACGGCAGATGCTGCAATCGGCAGCGAGTAGTAGAACGAGGGGCAAGGGCGGCCAGCCATCTGCGGTGCGAGATGAGGGCAGAGACACAAGGATTTACCCAGGTTCGGCCCCCTGGAGGGTAAAGACCTACTCCTGCTAGATTGTATTATGAAGGTGGTATAATGGGCGAGCTCGGCAGCTAGGCGGCGAGTCGCTTGGGGGTATGATGGAACGTATCTCTACCCGTCCTGCAGGGAGGTTTATATAGGCTCACCTCCCCTAGGGTTTACATATCTCAACCGATTCAGTTAAGGCTTCGGTACTCGTTTGACCTAATCCGACTGGGCCTATCTACTCGCCTGGGCCTTCAGCTTCCAGTCGCTTGGATCCACACCGGGCCTTGATCCAGTCGCCGTCTTGCTGTTCCACTCGCCAGTTCCTGGGCTAGTCGGAAACGTCCTGCTGGGTATACCCCGGTAGGCACATCCCCATCAGTAGTCCCCAAGGTCATCGTCGATTGGGCGTAGGTGGCTGCTGGTATTCGGAGTATACGGCTTCAGAGTAGACATCCAGTCGAATCGTCAGCGGGCTCCTGTATAAAGGAGGAAACTAGTCATCCTGATTGCAGCTTTGGCGAGTCGAGTCGGTGAAACACTGTCGTAGTGATCGGGTCTGCGAGCCGAGTGGCTGAAGTTGGACCGTTAAACGTGGTCAAACTAGCCGTTGGGGTAATCCAACGGTAACTTTTGGCGTAATCATCGCATAATAACGACTCCCTGATTTGGCGGGTAACAATCGCTATATAAGGGGAATGGCAGGCGATCAGAGAACCACCTTCTCGCCATTTCCTCCGATTGCGCGCACTATCGCCTTCCTTCGCATCGCGATCCAACCGACCCGAAATCCTCCGACCCCCCACAAATCCTTCCGCCATGGCCCTCTTCACCAAGCCTTGGGGTAGATCTAAGTGTACGAGGGCGCAACTGGCGTCCTTCGAGGAGGCCGGGATTCTGCGCGCCGGCTGTTGGCGCATCCCCGCGGCTGGAGATTTGACTCCAAACCTGCGCGAGGGAGAGTTCATCTGTTTCACCAGCCACCTAGTACGGGGGCTGGGATTCCCTACGTCCCTGTTCTTCCGGCGCTTCTGCGCCTATTACGGAATCCAACCGTCGGACCTGGGTCCACACAGCATCGAGCAGCTCGCCATCTTTGTGGCGTTCTACGAGTGCTACCTGGGCTGCCGGCCCTACTTCCCTCTATGGCAAGATTTGTTCCATGGACGGATCAGCCACGAGGAAGCGGGCGGCCCAATGCTCGCCGCGGGCGGCCTGACATTCCAGCTCAAGTCGAAGGCTTCGTTCTTTGACTTGATGCTACCCGCCAAAGCGGCAAGCGACTGGAAGAAATCTTGGTTCTATGTCTCCGAGGCAACTCCGGAGGGCGCGACGGCGATCCCACGGTACTCCGCCAACCGGTCCGAACCGCGCCGGCTTCAGGTCGGCAAGCTCCTCAGCGACCAGCGGATGGTCGTGGACGAAATGCTTCAAACCATCCGCGGTCTGAAGAAGAAGGGCCTCCAGACGATCAACTTATACAACTGCTGGCTCGGGCGGCGGCTCGTCCCTCTGGCTCGGCGCGACCACTACATGTACCAGTACACGGGCCGGGAGGACTCGACGAAGTCCTACCTCGCCGAGTGGAAGCTTGAGGACTACATGCCAGCACTAAAGAAGATCACCCAGGCGGTGTACCTGGACGCAAAGGCTGGGGTCGCCCCTACACCGCAAAGCATCCAGCCCCAACGGTAAGTCACCTCGCATCATTCGCAGTCGTAATTTTTGCAGTCGCGGTCGGTCTAATTCCATTTTGTGTTCATCGCAGCTATTCCAAGTGGTGGAAGGATGGCTCCCGCCTTCTGATGACGAGAATTCGAGCTCGTCCGTCCAGGACATGAGCGAGTCGCCTCCCGCCAAGGGCGATTCCGGGAGCGACGAGAGAAACGGCGACGACGAGTCCGAGGAGGAGGTCACTCCGCTGGCCCGCAAGACCCGCGGGCAGCGTCAGTGTGAGCTTGAGGCGAGTAAAAGCCTCGAGCGTCAAGACGATGATGACGAACATCCGGAGACCACCTCGCGCCGCCAGGCCACTCCGTCGAAGAAGAAGAAGAAGACGGAGGAGGCCAAAGCTCCTCCGAAGAAGAAAACAAAGCCGATGAGGTCGGCCTCACCTCCGCACTCGGCGAGCAGTTCCGACGCCCCCAGCCCGGCCAAGGACGAGGCACCGCCGACGACAGCCGCACTGGACACGGCCACTGTCGAGGTGCCACTGGCCTCGATGCCTCCGCCATTCGCCCCAGTTTCTAGGCTAGGGGCCGCTCCGGCCGCGGCAGCTTCACCTCGCAGGGAAGCCATTGCTGAAGATGTCACAGAGGCTCCCGTTGCAGCCTCGACCACTAAGAATCCGTCCGTGTCTTGGGCACGCGACGTCCTGGAGATGGGCCTCAGCCGCCGACTAGGCCCCGAACTGGAGAAGCCGGCCGGCATCTGCACGGGGCTACGCTTCATTCCCGTCGCCAAGTGAGTTTGCTCACCTACTTTTGTCTTTCATAGCAGCTTGAATTATTTTTCTCACGCGATCGATTTACAGGACCGGAGCGAAGAAGATAGGCCACCCGACCGTGTCTAAGGTGCCGCCCGTCCTCAGCGAGGAGGATCCTTCCCGCAAGAGGAAGGCGGACGAAGTCGTCGTTCCTGCGGATGGCGCCAAGAAGGCCAAGGGCGACGATGTCGTCACGATCTCCGACGACACGGCGGTCGCGCCGAATGAATCCGCAATGGAGGCGGCCGTATCCACGAAGGAGGGTGCTCCCTCGCCTGGGGTGACCGAGCCGGCCTCCTTTGGTGCCGGTGCCTCCATCGCCACATTCCCGTGTTTCATGACCAAGGCGGCTGCAGCGAGTGGGACCTCACCCTCGAGCCGTGCACCTGGGGTCACCGACGCAGAGGTCGAGCAGCGTCGTGGGCACACGCCGGCTCTTCTCGCGTCCGTGGATGCGATACAACTTCACGACATGCTTGGCGCAGCCATCCAGGTATGTCCAGGCCGGTGAGTCGCAGCGGTCTGATTCTTTTAATGTCTTGATGTTATTTCCGCGTCCAGTCCCCGAGTGTGCGCTCGCTGAATTTTAGCGGGTGGGCACTTAGGATTTCTTGATTGCCAGTCCCCGAGTGCGCACTCGCTGAATTTCAGCGGGTGGGCATAGATTCTTGATTGCCGGTCCGAGTGCGCTCGCTGAATTTCAGCGGGTGGGCACCGAGATTCTTGATTTCAGTCCCCGATGCGCTTTCGCTGAATTTCAGCTGGTGGGCACTTAGGATTCTTTGGTTAACTGTTTGAATTGTGTGCGAGTGCGCAGCGTGAGTCGGTGACCGATTGGCAGCGAGACACCGGCGGAGAAGGCGCGCCGTCAAGAGGCGAATAAGGGCTTGAGCGGTTGCCAAGGCGAGAAGAGGTTCTCCAGGGACTTGTTGTGGCATCCCGCAAAACCATTACTAGAAAATCGCGTTGAATTTGTGCATTGCATCGTCATCATCATGCATTGTTGCCTAAAACTATTTTCGCAATGCCTGTTTTGTTTTCTAAAACGGCCCGTCCTGTTTTCAAATTCAAACCCCGGGCCTCCGGATTATTTTTGCTTGTATACTATCGGTTTGCAAACGGTGCTTTTAACTTAAATAAAAAAATTATATTATTTAGTGGGGCAGTCGAACGGGCCGGATGACCCGAACGACCACCCCAGAATTTATAATCGGTCCACCCCAACAATTCCTAAAACTACCAACCTATCTACCCAGCCCTTGCCTCCACATCACCCTGTCCAATCCCTGAAGGCCACATCAGCCCACCCCAAACCCCCCACCAACCACCCTCTGCCACGTGGCCTCCCTCTCTCTCCCTTTTCCTCCCTCCCCACCTGCTCTCACCACCTGTCCCACTCCTTTTCCACCCCACCAACCACACACAGCCTCCACCCTCCTGGCCCGTCCCTGCCCGCGTGGCACCACCCAGACGCACGCCCCCAACCGCTCACCCCGCACCAGCCCCGCCCTGGGTCCCGCGTCTGGCCCCACCCCGTGGACCCCGCAGCCCCTCCCTCGCCCCTCACCTCTGCGCCCTGTCACCTCTCCCACCGTCCCGCTGACCCCACAGGCTCCCTCCGCCCCACCTCCGCCTCTCCCCAGGTCCCTGCGCCGCCTCCGTCTTGCTGATCCGCCCGTGGCCAGCGCCCGCGCGACCCGCCACCTCGCTCGGCTCGCCCCCTCTGCCGGCGCCGCTTCGCCCGCTTCGCGGCTCCCCTTCCCGCCATGGCATCTCCTCCGCCCGCCTCTGCTCGCGCCTCGGCCCCGTCGCGCGCCCGGCTCCTCCCGCCACTTGGCGCCGCCCCTCCGCTCGCCCCGCTGCGCCCGCGGCGGCCCGGACCCGCTCCGTCCGCCGCCGCCGCTCCCCACCTCCTCTTCCCCGCCTCCGCCTCGCTCGAGCTCCGTCGTTCGCGCGCCAGCCCTCTCCGCGGCGTGGCCCGCCGCTCTGGTCCTCCGCCGGGCTCCTCCCGTCGCGGCCGTCTGGCCAGCGCCACCCGCCGTTCGCCTCCGTCGCGAGCCCGCTGCCGAGCCGCTCGTTCCCGTTCTGCGCGTCTCCCTCGCCGTCGCCCCTCGCCGTCCGCGTCCTCCCGGCGCCGCCCGAACCGCCGCTCACCGACCGCTCGCAAGCGGCCCCGCACCCCCGTCGTCGCCGCCTGTGCATGTCTCGCCGAAGCCGGCCGTTCTGCGCCGTCGCCGTGCGTCGCCGCGAGACCCCTCCGCCGCGCGTTCAAGACCACCCCTCAGCGAGAACGGCCACATGTACAAGTGACCGCCAAGATCGACACCGAACCCAAGTGGCGCCCATTCCAAGATCTTCGTCATGGACCCTGATGGTCGAGGATGGACCGAACCCCAGGACGCCAAGATTCGCCGAGAACCTAGATGCCAAGCTCTTCTCATCGACAGGATCGTCCCCAGGATGCCAAGATTGCCACGAGAACGCTCCCGAACGCTAACACCGACTCGATGGCGCGGGCCCGACAAGACCCTCGCAACGGCAAGATCGACCCCGTGGGACGCGACAAGATCTGCACGACGCCAAGATCGACACCGACCCGGAAGAGTCCGATGCGCCCCCGACACCGAACCAAGTACCCCTTCCGGACGCCGAGTCCGCCGCGAACCCGGATGCGACAAGACCTACCTCTGTATCCGAGAACGAGCCGCCGAGACCGGATCCCGAACCCGTCGAACCCTGGACCCTGAGACCGAACCCCGAACCCCGGAACCCCAAGATCTGCCGAACCCTAATGTGTGACCCTTCTCCCGAACGCTATTTTATAAATGCTAAATATAAAACCTGTTGCATATTCAATTGTCACACTTGCATGCATCCTTGTCTGTGGGTTGGGGGCCGTATGCCGATTCACCTTATAATTAAATATGGGGCCCATATGCGGGCAAATCTAGTCTCATATTGGCCTCATTTGAATTTGTGTAGCGAACCGGTGCTATCTTTTGCCATGCTAAAACAACATTTAAATTGCGGGGGTCCTAAATAACTTGAACCCTTTAATTAATTGTCGGGACCCCGGTTCCGCTTAATATGACCTAATCGCATCGCACCTTTGCCATGTCATTCGTCAACCATGCATCATGCCGATCTTCTGCCGTTGTATTAAATATTGCATCCGATGTTTCTTCTAGTGTTTTGCTTCTTCGCGGATAAGGCCGTTGAGTTGATGTGAGCTTCGCCCCGATCTTCGGATGAACCTTCGGCAATGTTTTCAGGCGAGCATCTCCCCCCTTTCTACCTATCTTACTTTTCTAGTATTTATTCCCTCCTGTTGATCTTTGCTATCTGTGATGCGATGCTCTAGTTTCGTACCCGTGATATCCCTTGCAGCCATATATAGCCTTGGACACATCCTATTACCTGTGTTTGGTAGATAGTTGGACCCGCGTGTCTTAGTCGCTTGCTCAAGTGTTTTGCTTGTCGTCAAGTACCACAATTGTTGGAGGATTTCCGCATGTTGACGTTGGAGATGATCATGGCTTTACTTATCGTTCACTTTAATTACTGTTTAACAACTAAAATTGAATTATGCAGAGGCATCGGTGAGTGATAGGTAAGATTTGTTTTCCGACCGCCCACTTGTGTCCCGTAGGACCCGAGTTCTTGACACCTGTTCCGAGATCGAGCGCGCTAACCACAGGTGGGGAGATATGGGCCCCCCATTGATTATTACCTGATTTCAAAGTATTGTACTGGGGGCCACAAACTAGTTTGAGGTTTTATTTACTATCATGTACTTATGCCATGTTTACTGCTTTATTACGTTTGTGCGAGGAGCACCTTTGTCTTGTTAGGATCGGGCCACGTTTGGCGGTGTCGGCGGTCCCGTTTAGGATTTCTGTCGTTCACAGCCGTTTGCCCAAACCCGATCCGTCTCGGAGACCGGCCGACCGTTGCGGTGTCGACTTGGTGGGTGGCCCCCACGTGCTTTCGGATGCAGGGAACGTCGTGACTTAGGCCCGCCGACATACCGATGGGTGTATGTTAGCGATCGGCAAAAGGGTCGAAGTGCTGTGGATACTTTGTGCACCCTGCAGGTTAAATCTTTCGAGAAGCCGTGTCGCGGTTATGGACGACTTGGAGCACGATTGCTTGATCATAGACAACTATAACTAAAGTTTTGTTATAAAGCGCCTTATATCCGATTTGACTAGTAATCAGCTTCACTACAGCGGAATGGCTAAATAAAAGTACCAACAAGCTGGGTTTTGGGGTTATCTCATGCTAATTGTATCGACTAGTAAGTGCTGCAACTATCACGGAATGGTCAACTAAAAGTGCCACCTTACTTTATCGGATGAGTATCTAAACCGACTAGTAAAGTGCCGCAATTATAACCGAATAAGTAAAGCGCCAACTATGTGAGTTCCTCGGTTGCCTTCCTCGTTTGGTCTCGAGGAAAGCGCCAGATGGGTTTGTTTGTTGGTAGTATCGGTTGGTTCGAATAGGTATTTCTCACCCCTCTCTCCTAGCCTTGGTTGTATCGAGTCTCCATAGGTTGTTTAGTGCATCTTTGCCGCTTAGTCCACTATACCTATGTGGCGAGGACCGCAATTCTAGCCTCGCCGTAATTGGCCTCGATCGACGCTCCTCTTTTCCTTTGCCCTTTGTCGGCACCTTTTGTTTAAGCAGGTTTTGGGATCGGCGTCGTTAGCGGTTACCCTTGGCTTGGCAGGCGGTTATGGACGCCATCGGTTATTCTTCAGGGCTCTTAGCCCCATTTGCATCTTGTCCGTAGCTGGGCGCTATGTCGTTCTCAAGGTGATTTGGATCTTTGTACTGTATATCTGTATTCTTGGCTCATTGAGTCGCTGTTATATATATCATTACGTGGGTCCCATCGAGGACTGTTGTGTAATGTTATTACTTCGTTTTCCACCCGCACGAAAGTGCCTGGTGGGCACCTTTGAATCGTTTCTATGCGGGTTTGGCGGGTTTCGCTAAAACTTGCATAGGGCCGATTCTGAGGGTGTTACACTTGTCCCCGCGGGTGAGTTGGCGACGGCTCAATCGGCGTTGAGCTCGGCCGAAAAGCGGATCGCCGACCTCGAACGCGAGCTGAGGGAGGCGAAAGAGGAGGCGAGTTCGGCGGATGGTCGATCCAAGGCCGCCGTTACGACCGCCGTGGAAGAGCGTAAAGTTTCTGACGCCCTTTTTGCTGGGCTTCAGGACGACTATACTTCTCTTCAGAGCTTCTTCACGGATCTCTCCTGCCCCTTGATTGGTGAGTTTGTCTGCCCTTGCCTATTGCATGTGTCTTTTCGTAATATCCGATGCACTCATTGTGATCTTCTATCCACAGGTCGCATCATTGATAGTGCGGAAGAGGCGAGCTCGTTCGACGCGCGGCAATGTGTGGCCACGCTCGTTGACTCGGCGACGTTGTCGGCGACATGCATCCGAGCCTACCTCCAGGAGATATCACCCACGGAAGTAATTGCCAGCGACCTCGTCGAGGTGTGGAAGTACTTGGAGAAGGCGCCGTAGGTCGTTGAATTCATGACGCGATCGGCGTTTCGGCGTGGAGCGGCGACGGCGCTTAGCCTTGGGCTTGCTCATTTTCCAGAAGATTTCGATCTGGATGATGTGACGAGTGGCTACCCGTCGTCGACTAGCGAGGTAGAGATCTCTGAGGTGCTTAAGTTGAAGGGTCGCGCCGCGATGTACTCCGAGTGCGTCTAGGAGATGGGCGACCTCCTTCCTTACCAGGAGACAGTTGTCGCGCCCAACGACCCCGAGCCGCAGCACCGGGACTTCAAGGTCGAGCAGCCCTTCCGCGTGGCGATGGCGGGTGAGCTGACGACGTACCCGTCAAACCCGTACACGCCGTTCATCCGCAATCGCAAGGGTGCTGGCGAGTCGTCGTCGAAGCCTGCGGAGTAGAGTAGGTTGCCCTGGGGCGTTAGTAGCAGATATGCCGTTTGGGCATATTTTGTACTATGAGACAATTGCAACATGCTAGTAATGTGATATCATGTTTGTTTTGTGACTCGTCATGTGTTTTTCCGATTAAGGTTTGAACGAGTCCCCGAGCGCGTCCGCCCTTTTGTGGGGTTTACCTCGTGTGTGATGTGTTTGTGGTTTTTGAATGTTTTGTTATTGTGGTCAACTCGCCCAGACTCGAAGATCCAGTCGCTAGGCGACTTCCTTGAGCGCTCCGTACTTTGCCGTTTTCCCTTGCGCGAACGAGGTAGGGTGGCCGAGTCCCCGAGCGTGGTACTTGGTTGTTCTAGGAGCGACTCGAGGGTGGGGGAGGACTTGGCGCGTTAGTTTTAGCGCATCACTCCTGCCTAGCCCGTGGGGTCAGTCACGTGGTGAGTCCTGGGCATGCTCTCATACTTGGCGTTTTCCCGAGCCGCTCGCGCTGAACTGGTCATCAGTCCCCGAGCGTGGTACGTGGCCGTTCGAGTCGCTATGTCGAGGATGCGGAGGACCGTGGTCGCTGTGAGAAGTGAAGGCAGTTGTCTTGACTCGTAGAGCCCGTCGGGCTAGGCGACTCCAATGGGGCTCCGGGTAGGCGTTTTTCATGGACGATGCAAAACCTGAGTGGAACCAATGCTCTTGGATCGCACTACTTAGCCATGTCGATCGCTTTACCAAAGGTTGACTTCTGAGGTTAGCTTGACGCTGTTATTACGAGTGCGAGTGGCACAAGACACGGAGAGTAAGCGCAATTTGCGGTAACTGATTCTTTTTATTTCATAGCGACTGGAGAGTACATATGTGGAGTTCTAGGAATAGAACTTCCGTAGGAGGTTTACATTCCATGGTCGCTTGACGTCGAGTTCACCGTCCCCGCGGACGTAGATGAGGTAGTAGGCGTCGTTGCCGAGTACGCGCCCAATGGCGAATGGTCCCTCCCATGGGGGGGGAAAGCTTGTGCATGCCCTTTTTGTCCTGGATGAGGCGCAGCACCAGGTCGCCTTCTTGGAAGGTGTGTGTTTTCACCCGCTGGCTGTGGTAGCCGCGGAGTCCTTGTTGGTAGATGGCGGTGCGCGAGCAAGCTAGGTCGTGTGCCTCGTCGAGTTGATCGACTCCATCCTGTCGTGCGAGTTCGTTCGCAGCCTCCGTGTAGTGGATGACCCGTGGCGAGTCGTGCTCAAGGTCGGTGGGCATGACTCCCTCGGCGCCGTACACCATGAAGAAGGGGGTGAATCCTGTCGACCTATTGACCGAGGTGCGGATGACCCATATGACGGAGGGTAGCTCCTCGACCCAGCACCCGGCGGTGCGCTCGAGTGGTACTTGGAGTCGCGGCTTCAGGCCGTGGAGGATGCTTTGATTGGCCCGTTCCGCCTGGCCGTTGGATTCCGGGTGGGCGACTGACGCGAGGTCGAGCCGGATGTGGTGTTCCTCGCAGAATTCGGCCATGGCTCCTTTGGCGAAGTTGGTACCGTTGTCCGTGATGATGCTGTTTGGGAACCCGTAGCGATATATGAGCTCGCATAGGAATTTAGTGGCGGTCTTCCCATCGCATTTCCAGACTGGCTTGGCCTCCACCCACTTTGTGGATTTGTCGACCGCGACCAGGAGGTGGGTGTAGCCGGAGGAAGCCTTCTTAAAGGGGCCTACCATGTCCATGCCCCATACGGCGAATGGCCAGGTGATGGGGATTGTCTTAGCGCTGAGCTTGGCACGTGCGTCTGATTGGCGTACTTCTGGCACCTGGCGCACCGCTGGACAATGTCGACAGCATCGGCGTGTGCGGTGGGCCAGTAAAAGCCATGCCGCATAGCCTTGGCGACCAGAGAGCGGGCGCCGGCGTGGTGGCCGTAGTCACCGGAGTGGATGTCGTGGAGGATCTTGCGTCCTTCAGCGGGTTGGACGCAGCGTTGGAACACGCCGGTGACGCTGCGCTTGTGGAGCTCGCCGTCGATAATGGTGTAGGACTTTCATCGGCGTGCGATCATCCGAGCGTCTGTCTCGTCTGCCGGCAAGGTGCCGGTCTCGAGTAAGCGTAGGGCTTGGTCGGTCGTGCGGCTGACGTGCGACCAGGGCTGCCTCCGGTTGTAGCGGGACTTCGATGTCGATCTCCCTCGGGGGTAAGACTGATGGCTTGGTGATTGTGTCCAGGAAGACGCCGGAGGGTGGTGCGAGTCGAGCCGACCCAATGCGAGAGAGTGCATCGGCCTCCTCGTTCTACCGCCTGTCGATCCACTCGATGGAGTAGCCTGTGAAGTGTCCGCCCAGCTTGTCCACTGCTTGGCGGTACGCCGCCATGGTGGGGGAGACGGCATCGCAGGTGCCTGCGACTTGCCCAGCGACGAGGTCGGAGTCTCCGTAGCAGCGTAGGCGGTTGACATTCATCTCCCTGGCAGCTCGCATGCCGTGGAGTAAGGCCTCGTACTCGGCCATGTTGTTGGTGCAGGGTGTGAAGACGAGGCGGGGCGTGCGGAGCTTGTCGCCCTTCGGTGAAGTTAGCACGATCCTGCGCTGCGCCGTCCGGCGTTCTTGGAGCCGAAGTGCGAGCTCGATAATGGAGGTATGGCAGTTTCTGGCTCTGGGCCTCTTCGATCGGCGATGAAGTCCGCTAGGGCTTGCGACTTGATCGCTTTTTGTGGCTCGTATTTGATGTTGTGGACGCCGATCTCGACAGCCCACTTGGCGACCCGCCCGGTCGCCTCGCGGTTGCAGATGATGTCCTGTAATGGTGCTCAGGAGACGACCGTGATCGGGTGCTCCTGGAAGTAGTGCGACAGGCGCCGCTGAGCTCTGAAGACCGCGTATACCAGCTTCTGGTACTGTGGGTATCGCTGGCGCGACTCGGTGAGGACCTCGCTGATGTAGTACACCGGTCGCTGTGCTGGGCGCTCCTTTCCTTCCTCCGGTCGCTCGACGACCATGACGGCGCTGTCGACGCGCTCGGAAGCCGCTACGTAAAACAGCATGGGTTCTTTGTCGGCGGGGGCGGCAAGTAGCGGTGCGGCGAGTAGCACCTTCTTGAGGTCGTGAAGCGCGTCATCCGCCTCCTTGTCCCACTGGAAGGTGGGGTTCTTGCGCATCAGGCGGTATAGGGGCATCGCCTTTTCGCCCAAGCGGGGGATGAAGCGACTGAGAGCCGCTACTCGCCCGGCCAGCTTCTAGACGTCGCGCAGGCACTCGGGTTTGCCGAGCCGGGCGATCGTGTCGATCTTAGTGGGGTTCGCCTCGATCCCTCGCTTGGAGACAACGTACCCTAGCAGTTGTCCTGCTGGTACACCGAAGGTGCATTTGCCTGGGTTAAGCTTTATCTTGTATTTTCGCAAGTTGGCGAACGTTTCCGCCAGGTCGGCGAGTAGGTCGCCCTGGCGAGCGGACTTTACGACCACGTCGTCGATATAGATGTGGATGTTGCGGCCAATTTGGCTCGCGAGGCACTCTTGCATGCACCGCTGGTAGGTCGCCCGGCGTTCTTGAGGCCGAAGGTCATGGTGGTGTAGCAGAAGGCTCCGAATGGCGTGATGAACGCCGTCTTCTCCTCGTCCTCGACAGCCATTTTGATCTGGTTGTACCCAGAGTAGGCGTCGAGGAAACATAGCGACTCCGAACCCGCGGTGGAGTCGATTATTTGGTCGATCCGCGGGAGGACGAACTGCTCTTTTGGGCAGGCGCTGTTCAAGTTTGTGTAGTCGATACACATCCTCCAGGTCCCGTTCTTTTTCTCGACCAGGACTGGGTTTGCCAGCCACTTGGAGTACTTGATTGGCCGGATGAAGCCTGCAGCGAGTAGACGCTGCACCTCCTCGGCGATGGCTCGGCGGCGCTCTTCATTGAAGGGCCGTAGCGACTGTTTGACGGGTTGCACTTTGGGGTCGGCGTTTAGCTTGTGCTCAGCGAGCTCCCTAGGGACACCGGGCATGTAAGAGGGCTTCCATGCGAAGATGTCCCTGTTATCACGGAGGAACTCGATGAGCGCGCCTTCCTAGGCTGGGCTCATGCATGTCCCGATCGTCACCGTCTGGCTGGAGTCGCCTGGGACCAGCTCGACGGTGCGGGTGTGCGTTGTTGCCTCGAAGGTTGAGGTGTTTGCGCGTAGGCTTCTTGAGTATGGTGGGGTCTTCATTGTTGACCCCGCTCACGTACTTGGCGAGCTCATCGGCGTGATTGGTTTCTGCCGCGATAACGGCATCGATGAGTTCGGCTCCTTTGGCCTCGCACTCGGCGGCCATGTCTGGGTCGTCGTTGATGGTGATGACGCCGCACGGCCCAGGGAGCTTCATCGTGTTGTACGCGTAGTGTGGCGCTGCCATGAACTTGGCGAACGCCTGGCGCCCCAGGACACAGTGGTAGGGGCTGTCGAAGGGCACCAGCTCGAAGACGATCTGCTCGGTGAGGAAGTTTGCCGGTGTGCCAAAGGTGACCGGCAGCGTGACCTTGCCGATCGTGTACGCCTTCCGACCGGGGACGATGCCGTGGAACATGGTGTGGGTTGTCTCGATCATCGACTGCGGGAGCCGTAGCCGCCTGAAGGTGTCCAGGTACAGGATGTTGATGGAGCTGCCGCCGTCCATCAATGTCTTCGGGAGCCAGTAGTCGCCCACCTTTGGCTTGACCACCAGGGCGACTCGGCCTGGGTACTCGATGCGCGGCGAGTGGTCCTGGCGGCTCCAGGTGATGGGCTGCTCCGACCAGTTGAGGAACTGGGGAACGTCCACCTGGGCCACCGCGTTGACGACGACGGCGCGGGTGATGACCTTCTTCTCGCGCTTCTTGTTGAAGCCTGTCGTGGTGGTGGCACGGCAGATGCCATGGGTAGGCTAAAGTATGGGGCCAATGGATGCTAGTGGGATCCGGGGAGGGAAGATGCAACTGTCTTTATACTCAAGCTGCCAAAGTGATGAACTTTATTTCTCTCTTGGTGGGTTACAAGTGCTCCTAGAGCTGCTTACAGGGGGACAATGTGAATCTCCCCAGCCTAACGGTGCTTGTTGTGCTCGATCCCCCCCTCAGGGTCCAAACCTCCCCTTATAAAGGGGTGCCTTGGGTGCCCTTAGGGCTGACGAGGCAAGCATATTCGTGGAATATGCTTGTCCCAAAATAGTAGTTCGGCGGCCTCCTTTCCCTGTCACCCTTCTAATGACGGCAAGGCTCTAGTGGCCCCCCTCCTGCGCGCCTCGGGCTCCAGGACCTTCACCTCCGTGACCTCCTTCTGCCCCTCTGACGCTGTGCATCCTTGTCTCTTGTGCTTGGCCCTGTTCTGATTCCTTCTAGCCTGCAGCTATACTTTGACCCTGGGCTTCTCCTTCTCCTGCAAGCTTCGTATCACTCGGCCTTACCTTGTGTTACTCGGCCCGTTCCTTACCTGCATGAAGATCATTCGGATAACCCGGCCGATTTTCTCATTAACTCGGCCGGGTAACTACTTGATACCTGTGCATGGGCTTCTTGCCTCCGCTCATCGGCCGACATATCCATGATTCGGCCGACCTAGGCCGTAGCTCGGAAACCAGACGGGGACACTACCTCTGTCTTTCCCCGTCTCTGACCTACCCGAGATTAACCCCCCGACATTAGTCCCCGAAGCTGGTGTGGCCCTGTCAATAGCTTTGGCCGGGTTATATCAGCTTCATTACTTTCTTGAGTCTTGTTTCCGAGCTATGGCCTCGTCTGAGGTTTCCTCGTTCCTTCCATCGTACGCCACGTCCTACGTGTCACCTCATCATTGCTCTTCTAGTTTTTAGGTCCTTCTACAGTGCTTACTGACAAGCTACAGTGAACCCTGTTCCTGCTGCGCCGCCGCCGCGACGCCTCGTGTGCCGCTCCCCTCGGGATCGTAACAACTTTTCTTTGTCTGTGGCCGTTGGTGTGGCTCCACTTACCGCCGTGCGTTCGTGCCGTTCCCACGATCTACACGGGTAACTGCCACACCCACGATCCCACTCCTTGTTCGTGGCTTGACTATAAAGAGGGGCAACGTGCCCGCAGGGTTCATCTTTCCCCTTATCGCTCGCGTCCGCTCTCCTTCTTCCCTTCGCCTGCGTGCTCTCTTGCCGCTCCGCCGCCGTTCATCCGCCGGAGCCTCCGCCGGTGAGGACTCTGCCGCGTCGTTCGCCCGCGCTCTACGGCTGTGGCTCTGCCGCCGGTGAGTCCTTTCTGACCATCTTGCCCAGATCTTGCCCTAGATCGATCCGCTTCGTTTTCGTGCTCAGGCGGCGGTTCCTCCTCTCCTCGCCATTGTTTTCGTGCTAAGTTCCGACGGGGCCTTGTAGCTCTAAGCTCCCCTCCGCCGCCAGTTCTTCCTCCGGCGATCTCTCCGGCGCACCCATGTCTAGTTCGTTTAGCGGTGCTCTTGTTGAGGACGATGACGCTGGCTCTGGGCCCGAGCGTGGATCGTGGCAGGGCTCTTCAGTCACGCGCCGTGAGATTGAATGGCTTATCCGAACTCGACGGATTCCTGCCGAGGTTTCCTGCCATTTACCCGGCAGCGAATCCTCTCCAGTTATCAGAGAGGGCGAGTATGTGGTTTTCATGTCTCACTTTGCCCGCGGCTTCGGTCTCCCTCTCAGCGATTTCGCTAGGGAATTCCTTGATTACTTGACCTTGACCGCACCACCTTCTCGACGCCATAGCTTCTCTTTCTGCTTTCATCTCCGCTTCGGAGGGTTACTTCGGCATGTGGTCGTCTGTGCATGTCTGGTCGAAGTTCTTCCAGATCCGCTCCAACGTCGTTCCCGACAAATCTCTGCATCCTTCCGAGAAGCTGCTCACCCAATGTGGGGCGGCGTCTATTACACCTCGGAGGAAATCTGTGTTCCCCCGTGTCACTGGGTTGGAGTCATGCAAGAAATGGCATAAATCATTCTTATATGTCAAGAACAGAGGGGCGGAAGACAAGATTCGGCTCCCACCGTTCTCAATTGGCCCCCCTTCCAAAGTGAACTGGCTATATAATCCGAGAAAAACTCATGCCTTGGCCGAGGCTTTCGAGATTCGGCTAAAGAGTTGATCCGGGCGGATGCGGCGAAGACACGATGGCAACTTTTATCGATGGCGGATCGCCCTTCCACAGCGGACCCACAAGCTATGCTATATGAGTGGTCCTCTCGATCCTAACCGAGTCTCGACCGTGGAGTTGGACAATTATCTTATTCATAAGGCGTCGAGCTATCTTCAAGACCGAGATGCACGAGGATTGGTCTTGGGGTTAAAACCATTTACCGACAATCCGCCTCCCGAGGTATGCCTAATCTTCATTACTCTATTTCTCCTCAATTCCTAGACTGGTTTACATGATTTTCTTTCTCCTCGTCCTGCAGAGGTTCGCAGAGCGAAGAACGAGGGCCGAGTTCTGCTCCCAGCGCAGACAGAGTACCGGATCTTGGCGAGCGGACTCAGGAGTTCGTCCCTAAGTCGGATCCTGCTCGGCTCGAACTCATGCAAAACTTCAGCAAGAGGAGGAAGGTGATTGACGAAGTCCAAATTCTTGAGGTAGTTGCCGCCATGCCTATTTCTTATGCATTTCCGGCTTCTACTTTCCCAGCTAATCCGGCGATTAGGTTCACGACGCCTTGAACCTATTGCTTCCGGCCTCCGTTACCTCGGGAAGCGGGGCTCCTGCTAGTGCCTCGAGGCGGTTCTAAGCGAATAAAGAAATCGCTCGAATCCTCCCAGGCGCAAGACTATGCCGGGGTTCTTGGGTAAGTTCTTTTGCCTATATTTCTTGTTTCTCTTTTTGTTTCCCATCTTGTGAATCTTCTTTCTTATTTTACAGCTCCTCTCTGTTAAACCGGCGGTCCTAGTATGACTAGCCGTCCGATTCGCCGCCATCTCCTCCTCCCGTTGATGACACCGAATTCCTAGTCCTATTCGTCTGCTTCTCCCTGCTCCAAATCGTCGCTTTGTTCGTCGTGATGCCCTGAGACTTCTTCCATTGATGCGGATCCGATCCGATCCTCCGATGTTTTCGTTGAGCCTTGTCCCTCTATGGGCCCGCGTTACCATTGAGCCTCCATCTCTGCGGCGGTTTCTCGGTCATCCCGACCTCGGCGAAAGGTCGTTGCTCCGGCGCCCTCTGCGAGCTTATCCTCCACTGGTCCTAAGGACTCCGTCCCCACTTCGGAGGCGCAACTTCCTGCTGACGCCTCTTCTAAGGAGAAACGTGCTATTGCCGTCAAGACTTCTTCTCAGAAAGGTCTTGCCGGCTGTTCTCAGAAAGGTCTTGCCGGCTCTTCTCAGCCGAGTATTGCAGACGCGCTGCGCAAGGGAGCTGCATCTGCCAAAGTCACTGTTACCTCGGCCACCGGCAGTCAGCTTGCTCTTCATAAGAGCCCTGCGACTGCCGTGGTCGGACCGCCTGCCCGGGGTAAAGTTTTAACTCGGACAGCTAGCGGGAACAGCCTCGGAGCGCTAGTTGAGTATGCCAATAACTGGAATGCTGCTGATCAATTTGAAGGCAATCCAGCCAACCAACCTTTCCAGCTTTCTGATATCAGCGGCCGTTTTGACCATGCTGCCCAGTTTATCATTGACACCAACAAGATGAATGCGGTAATTATTTTATCTCTGAGTCTTAAATTATTCTCCAGATGTTACCCTATTCTCTAGTCCCCGAAACTTGCAAGGAAATAACTTGTTGTATGCTTGGAAGTTTGACTTAATTTTATTTCTAAGGTTTGTTAGTCCGGCCATCTAGTTCATAGTTTATTCGGACTTAGTGTAGCTTTGATTATCCATCCACCTAGAGCCGAGTTAAGTTCTTCTTGACTCGGATCTGGCATAGCTTTAAATATCCAGCCACCTATAGCCGAATTGAGCTTCGCTTGATTCGGATATGGTATTGCTTTGAATATCCAGCCACCTAGAGCCAAATTAAGCTTTGCTTGATTTGGATCTGGTATAGCTTTGAATATCCAGCCACCTAGAGCCGAATTGAGCTTTGCTTGATTTGGATCTGGTATAGCTTTGAATATCCAGCCACCTAGAGCCGAATTAAGCTTTGCTTGATTCGGATCTGGTATTGCTTTGAATATCCAGCCACCTAGAGCCGAATTAAGCTTTGCTTGATTCGGATCTGGTATTGCTTTGAATATCCAGCCACCTAGAACCGAATTAAGCTTTGCTTGATTTGGATCTAATTTAGCTTCTACTTGTTGTTTTATCATTTTGCTCTATTGCTCAGGTTGCACATGACCGACGGACCGCCGAGTTCCAGAGGTTGCTTTTTTCGCGCCGCAAGCTGGAAGAGAAGCACGAGAAAGTTCCCGTGGCAAAGAAGGCGATAAGTCGATAGTTCGTTTTCCTTATTTCCACCTTTCTCATATACTTGTCCGGAACGCGGCTTACTTCTTATTGAATAGGTAATATCAATAACCTCAATATCCGCCTTGAAAAGAAGATCAAGACCTTGGAAGGTTAGTTTCCTTTCTACTTCACTCCTTCTCCTTTTAGTATCTATGCTAAGTTTCCTTATTGCGTTGGGCTGTGGTAAAGCCGAGTTGCAAGACTTTGCAGTGTCGCAACAAGATTGCGTGCCCATGCACGGCGTGATGCTTCATTTTTTAGAACAAAGCGCGGTTCATTGGCAACTACAAGAAAAAGATGATGAGATAGCTACTTTGAGATCCGAGGTGAACACACTCAAGCTCTCTCAAGTCCGAGCTAGAAAAGGTTGACCAAGAATTTGCCGAGGAAAAGAATCGGTGACTCTGGATTCTGAAGAACAAAGAACTCCTCAAGCTGCCGAACTTAAAACTCGCGGTTTGAGCGAGGAATTGCCCGTTCGAGAAGAGTAAAGCTGCTTGGGCCAAAGACCTTGAGATAATGATGAGATATATTCATCGTAAGTTAGTTGGCTGACGAACTATTTTTTTCTTTGTCGCTGCTATCCTTTGACACGTCCATGTTTTGCGCAGATAATTTCCCCGAGGCCAAACCCGTGAGTTCTAAAGCTGTTCTTGCAGCTCGCGCTCGTCGAGGTGAACCTGTTGCTGTTGACTTTGAATATTCGATGGAGGATTTCTTGGTTGCTGTTGGTGCTGCAGTTGGTCCGATGAAAATTATGGGCCGGGACCTGGTGCAGGCCGCTATCCGAGCTTATCATGCACTCTGGCCAAATACCTCGGGGACTCCCGATATCAATGAAGTCAAGTTACTGGTGACAAGGCTGATGGCATCTGAGAGACAGCTGAGTCTTTGGAGAGAATCTGCTGCGCGTGCTGGTGCCGACATGGCCCTAACCGTAATCATGTCATGGTATGAAGACATCTCTCTTGACATTCTGAGGAATCTGCGCACTGGCTCTCGCTGGGTTGAAGATCCCGCCTTTGTTGCTCTTCGGCAAGCTCGAGCTTTCCAGCTCGTTGAGTATGCCGATGTGCACACTTGGAATGAAGGGCCAAGTTTTCTCCCAGATCCGGATCAGGAGGTCGCGGCTGAAGGTGCTTCGGGTGATGATTCAGCTGAGCACGGTGAAGATGATTCGGCCACATCCGATAGCTCCAGCTCAAGCTCAGATAGCAACGGCGATGCACGGTCTTCCTCCAAAGGCACCGGGCATTCTACCGCGCGTACTGACGCTCCTGAACAACCCCGTGATACCGCCGAAGTTACACCTGGGTCGGCGGAGGGCGAGGCGACCTCAGTCGAAGTACCTCCTACCTCGGAGTGCCCTGCGCCTGAGCAAGGAGCTGCCCCTCCAACGAACAACGCCTAAGTTATTTCTGATCCCTGGTATGCCGGGCGTATAATGTAGACGAAAAATTTGTCAACTCGTATGATTCGAACTTCTTTTGCTATGTGTTGTTGAGATTCTTTGTTAAGTGGATGCTCGTCCGAATTCTTGCCTTGCTGGCTCGTAATTTCTTCATCTTTTAGGGCTCAACTTTGCCGTTATTTTGATGGTCTTATCCAAGCATTAGCGCTGAATATCTACACTATTGACCTGTTTCGAATATAAGTTAACCACTCCGTTGTGGGAGCAAGCAACAATCGCTGGATCATCGTTTACAGTCCGGAACTTCCTTATCTAAATCACGTTTCGGAGGTGGTAGAAAACTGATATGATTGCGTTTAGCATAGGTTTGAGGTATCATACGGTAGTCCCCGAATCGTTGCTTTAGATGCCGAGGTTTAAGTGTGAATACGCATTTGACATATCATATGATAGTCCCTGAGTCAATGCTTTTGGCACCGTGGTACATATTCCTAACATGAAAGGAACACAACATCTGGCGGTCCCAGTCACCGCTTTGCGTCGCCAATGTTCAAGTATGTAACGCGAAAGAAATAAATATACCATACGGCAGTCCCCGAGTCATTGCTCTGCGTGTCGAGGTTCAAACGTATAATACGAAATAATCATTACATATTGCAGTCCCCGAGTAACTGCTCTCGGTTCCGAGGTTTAAACATCTAACATGAAATAACATAACATATTGTAGTCCCCGAGTAACTGCTCTGGGTGCCGAGGCTTGAAATACATGATATGACATAAATATATCCTACGGCAGTCCCCGAGTCACTGCTCTGGGTGCCGAGGCTTGAAATACATGATATGACATAAATATATCCTACGGCAGTCCCCGAGTCACTGCTCTGGGTGCCGAGATGCAAATACACCATTGGATTTTGACCTTGAGATGGAACGCTACGAGTAAAATGGCCGAAGTAAAGCCACATTCCAGGGGCGCTTCGTTTCTTCACCAGCTTTGTCTGCCTTGTTCTCTCCAGGGGATTGAGCATCGATCAGATAATATGCATCGTTGTGCAATGCTTTGCTCACGATAAATGGTCCTTCCCATGGGGGTGATAATTTGTGCATGCCGGCCGTGCGCTGCACCAGCCGGAGGACTAGATCTCCTTCTTTGAATACTCTTGGATTCACTTTCTTGCTGTGATATCGCCGTAAGTTCTGTTGATAAATGGCCGATCGTGATAATGTCAACTCCCTGGCTTCTTCCAACAGGTCTACGGCATCTTGCCGAGCTATCTCATTTGTTTCTGAGGTTGTGTACTGAGCAACTCTTGGCGAGTCATAGATTATGTCGGCTAGGAGTACGGCCTCTGCCCCGTATACCAGAAATAATGGGGTGTAACCTGTTGATCTATTCGAAGTAGTCCGGAGGCTCCATAACACGGCTAGGATTTCTTCGATCCAACATCCTGCCGACCGTTGCAAAGGTTCAACAAGTCGTGGTTTTATTCCTGATAACACCAGTCCATTAGATCTTTCAACTTGCCCATTGGATGCTGGGTGGGCCACCGAGGCAACATCTAGTCTTATGTGCTTCTCTTGGCAAAATCTGGCGGCTCCTACGCAAAGTTCGTGCCATTATCCGTAATAATCTGTGTGGGTATCCGTATCTCAAGATGATATCCTTGAGAAATTTCACTCTGTGTGCCCATCACATTTTTGATTGGTTTTACTTCAATCCACTTTGTGAACTTGTCTACCATAACCAAGATGTGGGTCATTCTTCCTCTCGGCTTGAAAGGTCCCACCATGTCTAAACCCCATACTGAAAATGGCCAAGTGATGGGTATGGTTTTAACTCGACGGCATATGTATTCTGGTTGCATATCTCGACACCCATTGCACTTCTTAACTAATTCTTACGCCTCTTTTAACGCCCGTTGTGGTAAAATCCATGCACGAAAGCCTTGGCTACTAAAGCGCGAGATGAGGCATGGTGCCCACATTCTCCTTGGTGTATGTCCGAAGGATTTCGACCTTCATGGAACTCACGCTCGCAATATGTTTGTTACGCTTCTCTTATATAACTCATTGTTTATGATTGTATAGGCTTTTGCTCTTCTGATGGTTTGTCTGGCTAATATTTCATTACTCGGCAATACCGCGTCTTTTAGGTACGAAAATATGGGTTGCGCCCATATTGGCGTTACTCTCTCTGCAGTGATCCCACTATCTATCTCCATGTTTTCTGCCGACGTATATACCTCGGCTCTCTCCATGATTGCTATTACCTCGGCTGTCCCTCTCTTTAGGGACTCTGAATCTTTCTGCGGATCTACCTCCATTGGCATATGATTCTCTGCAGAACTTGCTGGGATAAAGATTGATTCGGACTCCGGTGATGGGTTTATTGATGGTTTCCTGAGGTGCTCCAGGGCAATACCTGGCGGGATTGATTGCCGGGTTGATCCTAATTTTGACAATGTGTCAGCAGCGTCATTTTCTGCCCGTGGTATGTGGTGGAATTCACATCCTTCAAAATATCCGCTTATCTTTTGCACATGGAATCTGTATAAAGCCATATTAGCATCTAATGCGTCCCAACTGCCCGATACTTGCTGTACTACTAGATCCGAGTCACCGTAGCATAGGATTCGGCGTATACCAATTTCTTTTGCTACTTTCAATCCATGAACTAGTGCTTCATATTCAGCTACATTGTTGGATGCGGCAAAATGTATTTGTAGTACATATTTCAACTGATATTTTTTAGGCGAGGTTAGCTCTATTCCTGCTCCCAAACCGTTCCTTAGTTTGGAACCATCAAAATGCATTGTCCAGTAATTTGGATCTGGCAGTGGTGGCTCATATTGCACCTCGGCCCAGTCTACGAGAAAGTCGGCGACAGCCTGGGATTTGATCGCATCTCTTCTATCAAATTGTGGAGCATATGGTGATAACTCGATCGCCCATTTGGCTATTCGGCCACTTGCATCTTTGTTGTTCAATATGTCGGCTATGGGTGCCTCACAGATTAATTTGATGGGGTGCTCTTCAAAGTAATGCTTA
This sequence comes from Avena longiglumis, assembly GCA_030063025.1. Taxonomy (NCBI): domain Eukaryota; kingdom Viridiplantae; phylum Streptophyta; class Magnoliopsida; order Poales; family Poaceae; genus Avena; species Avena longiglumis. The sequence goes on along the minus strand of CP125974.1, from coordinate 412,210,904 downwards.
AGCTTTTTTGCCGACATATATACTCCATAAGCCATCTTCTGATAGTGCGGATAATTCTGCTTTGAAGTGGATAATACTTCACTTAGATAGTATACTGGCCTCTGAACTGACTTACCCTCTTCAAGTCATTCCACTACAACCACAGTACTAACTACTCGATTGGTAGCCGCTACATATAGTAGCATAGGTTCTTTCGATAATGGAGAAGCTAAAATGGGTGCTGTAACTAGCATCTTTTTCAACTCATGAAATGCAAGGTCCACTGGGAGTCCAAATTGAATTTGTCCGACTTTATCATCAGCTGATAAAGTGGTAGTGCCTTTTCTCCTAGCCGACATACAAATCGACTAAGCGAGGCCAGGCAGCCCGTGAATTTTTGTACATCGTTCAAGCATCTCGGCAATTCCATTCTTTCTATCGCTCTTATCTTCGTTGGATTAGCCTCGATACCTCGGCTGGACACAAGGAAACCGAGTAATTTTTCACCGCACGCCAAATGTGCACTTCTCTGGATTAAGTTTCATTGGAACCTTCTCGTTCGCGAAGTTTGCCGTATATCTTCTAGCAAGGTTTTGCTCTCCTTAGTTTTGATGACTACGTCATCCACATATACTTGTACATTTTTCCTATCGATCATGTAAGCACCTTTGCATGCACCTTTGATACGTTGCTCTGCATTTCGGGCGAATGGCATTGTGCGATAACAATAAGCCCGTGCGGGTAATAAATGCAGATCTTTATTTGATCGGCGGTTAACGGTATCTGGTGGAAACAGAATCTGGCGTCTACAAATGATAACAGCTCACGACCAGCGGTCGAGTCAATGACTTGGTCTATTCTAGGCAAAGGAAAAGGATCTTTCGGACATGCCTTGTTCAGTTAGTGTAGTCGATACACATTCGCCACACAATGGCTACATTGGGGTCATCTTTTTCTTTTCTACTAGTACGGATTTGATAACCAATCCGGATACAAAGACCTCCATGATGAACCCGTTGCGAGCTATTTCATCCCCTATTACTTTTCTCCTGTCTTCAAGCGGCGGAGAGGTTGCTTCACCGGCCGTGCTCTGGCCCCGACGTTTAAAGAGTGCTCAGCCAACTCCCTCGGCACACCTTGCAGATCTTGAGTTGACCATGCAAATATGTCCCGATTCTCACGGAGGAAGTTGGTGAGCTCGCCTTCCTATTTAGCGTCAAGGCCTGCACCAATAGTAACAGTGCGCTCTGGGAACTGCTCATCAATCTGAAATTTCTTCGTCTCTTTGGTCGGCTGAAAAGAAACACTGCCATGAGGGTTGGCCAGTGCCGGCATGCTTAATTGTGCTGACTGAGCGAGGGCTGCTACTTCCTGGATCCTTTTCTTTTCTCTTGCTATAACCAATGACTCGGCCAGATTTGACCCGGCTGAAGCACACTCCATTGACTTCTTGTAATCCCCTGCAACTGTTATCACCCCTTGTGGTCCGGGTAACTTCATCTTTAGATAACCTATATGACAGCTGCTCATGAATTTGGCCAGTGCGGGCCGTCCGAGTAAAGCATGATAACAACTTTCCAGATCGACCACCTCAAATTCTAAATTTTCTGCTCTCTGATTATCCCTTGTACGAATAACACGTCCACTCGGACTTTACCGATGGGCTCACATGAAAGCCCCGCACTATCCCATGGAAAGTTGTCCTCGTGGATCGCAGCATATTCGTGATATTCGAGCTTGTGCATGGTATCTTTGTACATGATGTTGATCTGCTTCCATTATCGATGAGTACTTTTGAGAATTTCACATTGATGCTTGGTCCCAAACGTCGGATCCAACACAAGTGCGTATGATCTGGACTCGGCATTATTCGGGTGGTCTCTCATGCTCCAGGTCATCTCCTGATCAGACCATGGCTGGTATCTTGGCACTGCTGGTACGACTGCATTCACTTCCATATGCCGGCGCTGCACACTCTGCTTGTCCTGTTACATCGTGAACACACAATAAGACGGTGATGTTCCTGTAATCATTACGTCCAGCATTTGCGGATTTATCCTTCTCCCGCCCTGGTTCATTACTTGATGCCTTTGCATCCCTCCGTTCCGAGTTATCGCACCTCGGAGGAGGGGCGGCACATCGATTCTGTATTTGCTCCAGTTAACTGCGGCTGTTGCTGTTGTTGCACCTGATGGGGAGCCTGAACTCCTGCCGGGTTCCCCATCGCATTTTTCATCCAGGCGCACTGCCGGGTTGTATGATTGGCTGGTCTAGACGGGTTTGATGTGTGAAATTTACGCTGATCCAACATGGATTGAACGTATACTTGGCCTCTCTTGCCATTGCTTCTTTTGTTCGGGGTCCATTGCCTCTTTCCTTCATTCCTTGATGTCCCTTTGTTGAGGTCCATTTTACGCCGTTGAATTGCTCCGTGACTCGGCTGATCTTGTGCTAACCGCCACGAGGCTGAATTATATCTATAATCCGGCCTCTCTTCTCTTCTTCTTCCTCTGAAATCACGCCTAGATGACCCGGCCAATTCTCGTGTACTGGTCTTGTTGCTCACGATGGTCTGCCGACATTAACTCCGGTTGGGTTGGGTCACCCAATGCATAGGAGTCCGCTATTCTGATTGTTTCTGCCAGTGTGGTTGGCATATCTCTCTGCAGGCGTTGCCACAGTACGCTTCCATAACGGCAGCCTTGCGCGAACCAAGCGATTGCTTGCGATTCGATAACTCCCTCACACGAGTTTCTCAAGTTACACCATCGAGTTAAAAACTCTCTATCTGTTTCATTCGGCCTCTGCTTGCACATGGCTAGTTGCTGTGGTCTATTCGGTCTCTTGTATGTGCTGGTGAAGTTGCTAACGAACATCTCTTTGAAATCCAGCCAGCAGTTGATACTGCCAGCTGGTTGATTATTCAACCATACCCTGGATGGTCCTTCCAACATCTGTGGGACATACCGCACAGCCCATCTCAGATTGCCACCTGCTATCTTCACAGCGGTGGCATAATCAATCAACCAGTCTTGTGGTTTGGTACTTCCATTGTACGTTTTTGTGCCTCTTGCCAACTGGAAATTCGGCACTGGTGGTTCGCCCATGATCCTTGGTCCGAAACATGCCGGACCTGGGGGACCTTGCTCTTCCAATAGCTCGGACCGGTATAGCCGATCCAACTTTACTCTTGCATCATTTGCCGGCAAATCTCTGTACAGGATTCTATCTTGCATCCCATAATGATTGTTTCCACCCTGGTTTGCGTATTCTACCTCGGAATATCCATCATTATACCTTTCATTCATCTGATTGTAGCGAGCTGGCCTCACTTCTCTTTCCTGCCGAGGCTCATGTCTTGGTTGCTGGTTGAGCGGCACTTCTCTTCTTACTTCGGCCGGGGTTTGGTTTTCATGATTGTCTCTTGCAGGTTCTTTCCTGCCGTGCTCCCCATTAACTCGGCCGCCGCCGTCCTTTTCCATGCGGCCGTGGTTTCTCTCCCCACTATTACCTCGGCTTGCATTGCCTCTGTTCTCATTTGCCTTTCCAGCCATTGCCTGGTCATATGGAACAATTTGTTTGTTCCTCTTCCACGAGTTCTTGCTTTTTTCTTTTCTAGCGTTGTTTCGGTGATGACGCGCTGCCGCAGATAAAGCAGTGCTGCCCTGCCGAATGAACCATCCGTGAAGCCCTGGTCTTGCGGGTTGGCTCGAGCATTTCCTCATTTTTGGTTCGCGATGCGCAGCTCATTCACTCTTTCTTGTTGTTTCTGCCGAGCTTCCCCTGTTAATCCCTCTAATTCCAATGCTGCGGCATTTGCCGCTCTCAGGTTTTTCGCCGGGGTACTGTACCTCGGCAAACCCAAATCGCCTGATTCGGCTCTGTGAGCTTCATGCTCTTTGTTAATATCATTCATGAGGTTCTTACCTCTTAATCTTAGTTCATCCACCCGCTCAGGTGCGATATCAAGCTTATTAGCTTTTGCATATTCTCTCAGGGTCCTGTTCAAGGATTCCCGCAGGGCTGATACTTTTTTGGCCTCTACCAGCACCTTTTGCCTGGTTTCTTCTAACTCTGCCTGAGCATTTGCCGGATCAAGTATCGGCGCTACAGGTGTGGTTAAGTTCTCTATAGTTGCCTGAAGAATGTTCTCTGGTCTCTCCAGAGGTGGTCCTCTCACTCTTGGTGCCTTTGGGGTGGTGTCATGCGGCTCGGCCGGGTTTGTCACCGGCGGAATTACCTCGGCGGTTTGCAGCGTGATCTGCTTAGGCGGACCCTGTGCGCCTGCAGCGGGTTCTCTGCTTGACCCGGCTAATGCTGCTCCCGCTTGAGTCCCTGCTGCGACCATCACCTCGACGCTGCCCGCCTGATGCTCCTCTGATGGACTGCTCGCCGCGCTTCGAGGTGGTTCCCCTGCAACAACAACTTGGTGAGGATAAATGTCGGTGATGTCGACGCCGACGTAGACCCTGTGCTCGCCCAGGCCGATGAAGATCCCGTTGCGCGGGGGGGTTTTCCCCTGAAGCTCCCTGCGTTGTCTCTGACATAGTCGCAGAGACCAAATCTCTGGACCAAGCCAGAAACAACGCTCGCGGTGTTGATGAAGTTTCCCGTCCGGATCACAACTCCAGCTAGCACCGCTGATTGCCCCACGGTGGGCGCCAACTGTCGTGGTGGTGGCACGGCAGATGCCATGGGTAGGCTAAAGTATGGGGCCAATGGATGCTAGTGGGATCCGGGGAGGGAAGATGCAACTGTCTTTACACTCAAGCTGCCAAAGTGATGAACTTTATTTCTCTCTTGGTGGGTTACAAGTGCTCCTAGAGCTGCTTACAGGGGGACAATGTGAATCTCCCCAGCCTAACGGTGCTTGTTGTGCTCGATCTCCCCCTCAGGGTCCAAACCTCCCCTTATAAAGGGGTGCCTTGGGTGCCCTTAGGGCTGACGAGGCAAGCATATTCGTGGAATATGCTTGTCCCAAAATAGTAGTTCGGCGGCCTCCTTTCCCTGTCGCCCTTCTAATGACGGCAAGGCTCTAGTGGCCCCCCTCCTGCGCGCCTCGGGCTCCAGGACTGTCACCTCCGTGACCTCCTTCTGCCCCTCTGACGCTGTGCATCCTTGTCTCTTGTGCTTGGCCCTGTTCTGATTCCTTCTAGCCTGCAGCTATACTTTGACCCTGGGCTTCTCCTTCTCCTGCAAGCTTCGTATCACTCGGCCTTACCTTGTGTTACTCGGCCCGTTCCTTACCTGCATGAAGATCATTCGGATAACCCGGCCGATTTTCTCATTAACTCGGCCGGGTAACTACTTGATACCTGTGCATGGGCTTCTTGCCTCCGTTCATCGGCCGACATATCCATGATTCGGCCGACCTAGGCCGTAGCTCGGAAACCAGACGGGGACAGTACCTCTGTCTTTCCCCGTCTCTGACCTACCCGAGATTAACCCCCCGACAAAGCCGGTGAAGGTATGGAGCGAGCCGGCCATGTTGCCGAACTTTCTGCCATTTGGCGGGTTGTTGTCGGGGTCCTTCCTTGCTCTCCGTGCCTTCTCGATCTCCCTGAGGGTGTGGCAGTCGGCGGTTGTGTGCGTTGCGGGCATCCCTTCCCTGCTGTGAAACGCACAAGGTTGGTTAAGGAGGGCCGCGGGGTCGAACCTTGGTTTGGCCTTGTAGTTGCCGCCGTCGCGGCGTTGTCCGCCGTCGCGGCGGAAGCTCTTGGGCTCGCGTTGTGCGTGCCCGGCGTTGGCGACGAAGTCGACTCGCCCGTCATTGCGGCGCTTGCCGGTGAGGCGAGTGTTGCTGTAGCGTAGGTCGGACCGTCGTCCGATGTCGTTGCCACTCGTGCGGCGTTGACCTCCCGACTTGTCCTCGGTTTCCTGGTTTGGATCTTCCTTCGTGTACCGTTTGGCGATCTCGAGGAGGTCCGGTATGTTGTCGAGTGTGCGAGAGTGTCGCTTGAGCTTGGCGACCAGAGGCTCGTAGCGGCATGAGGTCTTGAAGCAATGGATCGCGGTGTCCGGGTGGATGCCGACCGCGTTTTACCAGAGTTCTTGCCACCGTTGGACCCAGTTGCAGGTCGACTCGCGGGGTCCCTGGACGCGTCGCTCCAGGTCCTCGATGGTGGTGGCGCGGGTGTAGGAGCACTCGAAGTGCCTGACGAAGGCGTCGCGCATCTCCTCCCAGGAGTCGATACTATCCTGGGGGAGGGTGTTGATCCACTGCTTGCACGTCCCCTCCATCATCAGGGGGAGGTAACGGGCGGCTAGCAGGTCGGTGTGGCCTGCGATCCCCATCGCCATGAGGTATGTATCGAGCCAGTCGGCGCCCGCTTTTTGCTGCTCGACGGCCTTTGCGAGCAGGGCCCTGACGTACTGGATCTGTAGGGCGCCGTCGCTGGTGGCCGTGATGTTGTCGGCTGCTGCTCGACCTGCCACGAGGTTGTCCATCGGGGTGGAGAATAGTGGGAGGCCGTTTGCGTCTCGCTCCCGTGAGGATACTACTATTCGCGGCTGGTCCCTGGGAGGTGTGCGGTTGGGTGGAGGTGGGGCGCCCATCGCCGTCGATCCTAGCGGGGGCCGGGCGCTTCCTCCTGGTGGCGCGTTCTCGCAGATCGTGCGCTCGGCCACGCAGGCTGGGTCGTTTTCGTCGTCAAAGTTCAGGGCGCGCCCCTGAACGGTGGAGTTCAGGCGCGACCTGATCCGCTGGTGGTGGTAACGCGATAGCTCCTGCGCCGTCACCTGCTCGAGGCGAAATTTTTCGCGTTCGGCTTGCTCCTTGCGCACTGCCTCCGCCAGTTTCAGGCGGAGTTCCTCGACCTCTATCGCCGTGGCTTTAGGAGGGATTGTGGTGGAGAAGGGGTCCTCCGGCGGCTCGGTGCCGGTCGCCATGTAGGTCACGGCGTGGCGACCGGTTCCGTCGCGGAGGTCGGCGGAGTTTTCCGACCAGGAGTCGAAGTCGAAGATCCCGAGGATGGAGGGGTCCTCGAAGTCTCCCATGTTGGAGACCTAGGTGATGGAGCCCGCGGGTGAAGCTGCGGTGATGGATCCGGCGAGTGACGCCGGGGTCGCCGAGTCGGCGTCGTCGTTGAGGGCCGCATCTTCTGCGGCCGCTGAGTTTTCGGCCACGTTGCTGTGGGCCAAGTTGTACTCGGAGGCGAGGCGATGGATCGTGCGGATCTGGCGCTCGGAGAGCCGATCGCATGGCGGTGACTCGCGGATGCGAGCCGAGTCCTCCGAGACGATGACGTCGGTGAGGCCGACGAAGAGGCTGATCGTGCCGACCGGCAGGATCACGCTGTGCGTGACGGGTCGCGCCGCCGGGACGTAGCTTCTCGGCAAGATTTGGAGCATCTCGTCGATCGCTATCATGCGGCCGGTGGCGACCGTCTCGTTGATGGGCAGGTTGGATCTCGCCGCAGAACACCGGCCAGACCAGCCAGGCCCCACGGTGGGCGCCACTGTCGTGGGAATGGTCACGGCAGATGCTGCAATCGGCAGCGAGTAGTAGAACGAGGGGCAAGGGCGGCCAGCCATCTGCGGTGCGAGATGAGGGCATAGACACAAGGATTTACCCAGGTTCGGCCCCCCGGAGGGTAAAGACCTACTCCTGCTAGATTGTATTATGAAGGTGGTACAATGGGCGAGCTCGGCGGCGAGTCTCTTGGGGGTATGATGGAACGTATCTCTACCCGTCCTGCAGGGAGGTTTATATAGGCTCACCTCCCCTAGGGTTTACATATCTCAACCGATTCAGTTAAGGCTCGGTACTCGTTTGACCTAATCCGACTGGGCCTATCTACTCGCCTGGGCCTTCAGCTTCCAGTCGCTTGGATCCACACCGGGCCTTGATCCAGTCGCCGTCTTGCTGTTCCACTCGCCAGTTCCTGGGCCAGTCGGAAACGTCCTGCTGGGTATACCCCGGTAGGCACATCCCCATCAAGTTTGCTCAAATATCTTGGCTTAATTAGATCTGTAATCTACCTGTTCCCTAAAATATCTTGAAAGATTCTGACCATCTGTATCCTCAACGGATGGACAGATATTGGATATTGAATGGACAAAAAGAAACACATTCATAATATGAAGTTGTTAATGAATTCATGAAGTTTTATTAGACAGCATAACGACGACTAAGATGTGTTTTGCCCATGCCAACAATGCCTTAACTATAAAAGCCTGAGTCAGAGCACAATTGTAGACCATATATTCAGTAATGGTATGCAATGCACATATATTAGTTGTACTAAACATGGTGAACCATATGATCAGCCTGTTCTTCATCCTCCAGCTAATGCTAATCTTCCTGAAGCTCATAAGATCGAGGATGATTACCTTTCTGGTTTGTTACGGGAGATGTACCCCTCTACAAGCAAAAAGGGTGGCCCTTCTCTTAAAAGAACACTTTTCTCTGAACTGATAGAAGATGTCAAGTATTTAGTGGACCCTGATTCTGGTATCTCAAGATTCAAACAAGTAATGAAATTACTAAAGGAAAAGTCATTCAACAAGGTTACCAACAAAGATTTTGATTCAATGATTAAGGTGTACAACGAGTTAATCCCTAGGGAAGGACATCCAAAATCCTTTTATGAGATGAAACAATACATCAAGATACTCGGATTATCATATGAGAAGATCCATTTTTGTCCAAATAACTGTGTACTATTCTGGGAGGATTATGAAAACCTCGATGAATGCCCAGTATGTAATGAATCAAGATGGAAAAATGGTGATAAAAATAAGAAAGATCCTTGTAAGGTTCTGAGATATTTTTCTATTATAGATAGATTGCAGAGACTGTTTCAGTCAGAAAAAACATCTAAGGAAACAAGTTGGCATAAAGAGATTCTCAAGCCATACGATTACTTACTGAGACATCCAGCTGATGGCGATGAATGAAAGAACTTTAAGAAGGCTCATCCATGATTTACTACAGATCCAAGGAACCCGAGACTTGGCTTAGCTACAGATGGATTTAACCCATTTCGCAACATGAGTAACTCGTACAACATGTGGCCAGTACTTGTTATAATTTACAACTTGCCTCCCTAGGCATGCACAGATCAGTCAAACTGCTTGCTGACTTTACTCATCCCAGGTCCCAAATCACCTGGGAAGGATTTTGATCTGTTCATGCAGCCTCTTATACAAGACTTGCAGAAACTGTGGAAGGGTGTCATGACTCCTGATATCCTTGCAAGCAAACCTGAAGATGCCAAGTTCCCTCTACGTGCTGCTGTGCTGTTCTGCACCCATGATTTTCCAACTCTAGGTATGTCAGGCAGAGTGACAACATTTTACAATGCATGTGTTCACTATGAGTCAAAATAGGACACAATGAGGCTACAAAATACTACCAGTTACCTTGGCCACCGGTTTTTTTCCCTGAAGGCCACAAATTCCGAAAAACTCAAAAAATTACAGTTCTATGGAAAGAGGACTGAGTATGACACTGCAGCACGAAAGTTCACTACAGCTAAGTTGCAGGCGCTTCTACAAAAGGTCAGAAATGTGAATGAGTATGATGAGGCGGTCACCATTGATGTTGTCCACCAAGATGATCTCAGTGTTTGTATGGTAACTGAACTGGCTGACGTCGATGAAAATTTGATTGCCAGAGGCAGGTCTACGCATGATGGACAAGTAGATTTCACTCTCAATGTTAGTGTAGTGGACAAAGACAGGAATAAACTGGTTCTTCCTGATGAATCTCAGGACATGTATGATGAATGGAAAGAGGAAGAAGATCCAACCCAGTCGGAACATGTGGATCTAGAATGAGTTTATCTAAGTTTAGTGAAAAATGTTCGAATTTTATCTCAGTTTAGTGAAAAATGTTCGAATTTTTAACCAGAAACGATGGGAATCTCTACTTCCCGTAATTTTGGCTTACTGACATGCAGGTCACTTGCATTGTGGGTACACAAAGTCAGTGTAAGGATGGACTGGGCAGGTAGGTAAATAATTATTGAAGAAGGGCATGGAACCACGTCGATGGGTTGATGCACATGGGAGAATGCAAAATTACCACAAATATCCCTCTATTATTGCATTACTCCTCGGTTTCTTATATACGGAGCAGGGATGTAAGAGGAATTTTACATTCTAAAAAAGGTGAAGTATGATCGGGGCTAGATGTTTGAATGAATGGGCGGGATATTTCGGTTCTCTCTCGAAATTTTGAAGCTAAAGCTTCTAAGGTACGCTACTCCCACTAGAGTATGTTGTCCCCGTCAGATAGACCCAGATGCCTTTACGCTTTCGAGCATTTAATGAGTTGATAGACATATGTCGTCTTTCAAACAAGATAACCAAATTCATAACCATATTTGCTTTTTTGACTTTCACAACCATAGTTTCTGATACCGTGTCCATGTTTTGTACTCCGTACATTGGATGCATCTTGGCCAATCAAGCTTTGCTTACAAAGGTAAAATCCAATTTTTTTCTAAGTGACAACATTGTTTTTGTTTATGAAGCAACTTCAAAGATTATGGATCAATAGGGATTCGTGTCAATGGTCACAAAGTAACCTGTTTATTGGATAAACCCTATCAATCTTACAGCTAAATTCTTGCAATAAATTGACAATATGGCAATTTACTAAAAACATGTCAATTTTAGTAACATGGTCTAGAGAAATGATGGAGAAGTGTGTTTTGAGGTTCGTGCATAGCATTTATTGTGCTAAAGACTATATCAATAGTATCTTCTAGTATCAGATTCTAGTTGAATGGAAAAGAAGATCCGATGGCTAGCAATGTTGGGATTCACGAGTCTTGATCCAATGGTCAATATTGAATGTTATTCGTACACTATATAGTGGTAACATAATATAAGATAAGAGATTATGGTATAGGTTTTAGGGGTTTAGGGTTTAGGGAATTTTCAATAACATTCAAGCTTTATGGTTATATTCGTGGAATAGAATAGCGCTACCGCAATTTTATGAAGGTATCTCAAATTTGGATCTATAAGTGCATGATACCTGCTTGGTTAGGATGTATGTGGGTTAAGGTTTAGGTTTTAGGGTTTTTTTAGGGTTGAGGGTTTAGGGAATTTTCAATAATGTTCAAGCTTTATGCTTATGTTCTTCGAATAGAATGGTGTTACCCAAATTAATAAAAGTATCTGAAAATTTGATATATAAGTGTGCATATGATAGCTGCTTGGTCAGGGTTTAGGGGTTAAGTGTTTAGGGATTAGGGGTTTTATGTTTCAGGTTTATGGTTTATCTAGGTTTTAGGGATTTAGGGGTTTTGGGTTTAGGGTTTCGGGAATTTTCAATAAAGTTCGAGCTTTATGCTTATATTCGTGGAATAGAGTGACTTAGCAACAATTTAACAATGAAAGTATCTAAAATTTTGATCTATAAGTGCATGATACCTAGTTGGTGAGGGTTAGGGGCTAAGTGTTTATGGTTTAGGGGGATAGGTCTTAGGTTTAGGTTTTTGGGGGTTAGGCTTTAGTGAATTTTCAATAATGTTCGAGCTATATGCATATATTTGTGAAATGGAAAGGCGTTAGCGCAATTTAATGGAAGTATCTCAAATTTTGATCTATAAGTTCATGATACCTGCTTGGTAAGGGTTTAGGGTCAAAGGGTTTAGGATTTAGGGATTTAAGGGTTTAAGGTTTAGGTTTTATGGCATTTCAATAATGTTCAAGCTTTATGCTTAGATTCGTGGTATGACTTTAGCATAATTTAATGAAAGTATATCTCAAATGTTGATCTATAAGTGGATGATATATAGCTGCTTGGTCAGGGTCATTTAGGGGTTCAAGTTTTAGGTCTTAGGGCATTTTCAATAATGTTCAAGCTTTATTCTTAGATTCGTGGAATGGAATGGCGTTAGCATAATTTAGTGAACGTATATCTCAAATGTTGATCTATAAGTGTATGATGTACCTGATTGGTCATGGTCGTTAAGGCGTTTAGGGAATTTTCAATAATGTTCAAGCTTTATGCTTATATTTGTGGAACAAAATGGCGTTACCGCAATTTAATGAAAGTATCTCCAATTTTCATCTATAAGTGCATGATCCCTACTTGGTCAGGGTTTAATTATGGGTTGAGGGGTTTAGGGTTTGTTTAGGGTTTAGGGAATTTTCAATAATGTTCAAGCTTTGTGAATATATTCGCCGAAAAGAATGGTGTTGCGCCATTTAATGAAAGTATCTCAAATTTTATCTACAAGTGCATGATACCTGCTTGGTCAGGGTTTATTAGTGTTTAGGGTTTTAGGGTTTAGGGGTTTAGTTCTTCGGGAATTTTCAATAATGTTAAACTTTATGGTTATATTCGTGGAATACAATGGCGTAACCAATTTTATCACCGCCCCAATTTTATGCTTCAAAGACTATATTGTTCAAAGTCTCACCTCACCAATTTTATCACAAAGTATGAATTATTTGACGAATAATGCCCAAGTTTCGTAAATGTTTCAAGTTTCCGAGCAGGGTTCGCTGAGTTTATCTCGGTTTAGCGAAAAATGTTCGAATTTTAAATTGTAAACACGATGGGAATCTCTACCTCTCGTAATTCTGGGTCACTGACATGCGGGTCACTTACACTATGTGTCCACAAAGTCAGTGTAAGGCCGGAGTGGGCGAGCGGGTAAATACTTATTGCAGAAGGGAAGGGAACTACGTTGATGGGGTGATGCAGGTGAGAGAACGCAAAAATACCACCTATATACCGAGGTGTGATTCCATAGACCCCCTACTCTAAATAGTTGTAAACATCCCAGAGGGTAGAATTGCCTCCGTGCATATTAGAGGATGGAGCACGAGGGTATCCCGCTGATGGGCCCAAAAGAATACACCCTAAATCACGTATGCGGTGTTGCCATGTCAGCGGACATGGTCAATTGTTGTATTCAAGTAAGACACTTAAATTTCAATGTTGCATGCGCAAAATACCCGCATATACTAATGTTCTTCGGGCCTGTATGGGCTATGGCGGGCAGTGCATACACGGTCTAAGTTTTTTAAATCCCGATCATGCCACGTGAAGAGGTATCGATCGATTCGACATATCGATCTAATATGTCTCCTTCTTTTCGTTCCTTTGGTGGTCTATTGAATCAGAAGTCATACCTCTATTATGGCAACTCTCCTTGTGTTCTCGTTTCTGGAATAGGGATAGAAAAGGAATTATGCATTTTAAAGAAATGTGAAGTATGTTTGAATAGATGCTTTGTGATGTTTGGTCACCGTACCCAAATGTTGAGGTCGAAGCTTCTAACATGTTTTTATTGTGAAGAAAATACAAAGATGATGGATCAAAATGCCACCGCCCCCTTTTTACACACAAAGTATAACCTTTAAATGTATACACCCACTATAAGAAATGTTTCGTTCCGCAACGACTTTGCCTGGCGGTCTTCGTAGAAGACGCATCTTCCACGATGAAATTCTCGGCTCGACCGTGGCCGATGGAAAACTTTTTTTTCGGTTTCGCGCCCCTCTACTATGAGGAAACCGCAAAAACATGGACGAAGCTCGATGGGTGCATGGCAAAAGTAACATTTCCGCTTCCTCGCGAGATGTTGACTCACCAAAGTTTTGTGTTTGTGTGTGTGGTTCCCGGCGTCAATGACTCTATCAGACCAAACTTTTCGGTGTCGCCTCCCTAATTTGAACTCGATAACGTTGTTCAATGCCTCTTCCGTTTAGTTAGGCTGTTGGGTCCTTTATGTCTGCCTCACATTAGATGAATCGTGTGTATGATGGAATTTTTTTCTTTCCTGTTCCGAACTTGATAGTGTTGCTCGATGCATCTATCGTTTAATCAGGCTGATGTGTCCCACGTGTCATCCTCACACTAGAAGAAATGTTTGCATGATGGTTTTTTCCCTTGGCTCGTGCCTCCCTGATTTGAACTCGATAATGTTGCTCGATATATATACCGTTAATCATGATGCTGGGTCCCACATGTCAGCCTCTTATTAGATGATTCGTGTGTCTGATGGAAGTTTTACCATCGCTCCCGCTGACTTGTTGTCGTGGTATTGCCAACGAGTACGCCATGGAGGGGTTCCCCATAGAGCGTGTTTAGAGACGTGGGGTAAGTCATAAGGTTGGCGGGTACGAGGTAACACAGCTTACCCAGGTTTAGATCCCATGACGGTGGCGGGATCCTACACCTGCTATAAATCACTATAATGGCAATACGCCGAGTTACATGGATCAGTTAGTTGTGCACGGTATGAGTTGTTCTATGCCCTAAAGGCTCCCATAGGTCCAGCTTATATGGTCGCCAGATCCTAGGGTTACAGGCAAAGTCCTAGCCGAACAGGTTACATGTAGCACCCCCCGGGATTAGGGTTAAACTAACCTCAGATCACCATCTAAGATAAGTCCAACTCCCAAACACGGAAGATCACAGTATGATTCGGTAACATTACAGAACACAGGGATTCAACAACATAAGTTTAAACTCTTAACAGAGTAAGATATTAGAGTTATTACAAACCAGAGGTCATAGACCCAACATTACATCACACAGCGAAAGCAAATTCTGTTGTTCTCCACAACAACTTAGAAAAGGGCCTAAAAGGCCATAAGAAAAAGCAAAGTCCATCCCATAGTCCTCAGGCTGCTACCTGGGACCCCCAACTACTCTTCTATGTCAACGTAGAAGCCTCCTTCAGTTGCAACCAGATCCTCTATAGAAAAACAACAATGGTGCAAGTCTGAGTACGAGAATGTACTCCGCGAGACTTAGATAATCTAGTATCTACATGCTCTGGCTAGAAAGGATTTATCTAGATTTTATTTTTCGGAAAGCAATGTTTATTTGTAAACAAGAGAGAGAATAGGCTCGTCTACTCAGAATCTTTTAAAAGGGATAAGATAGCGACTTCTTCATCTTGTTCATCACATCTCGATAACCACCAGCTTTATCAGAACCTCCTATCTAGGATCACCCCCTCGACCCGGAGGAAGCGTCCTTAAGCACATGTGGATCAATAAGTTTTATAATAGTTATAGTTATCTATGATCTTAAGATCTGGTCACCAAGCGTTCATAACCGTGAACACGGCTTTTCGAAAAGATATAACCCTTCAGGGGTGTACAACTTTACCCACACATACCAACCGACTCTTAATTCCAAATATTATTAGCCCTCTTCCTTGGAAGGCCGGCAGAGGGTGGTTAACCACGACCTTTACCTTACTTTTGCCGACTCCATGAGTCACACAATAAGTATGATTCCGCCGTAACGGGTCAAATCCCGAAGACGGTACTTAAAGATGTGAGGCGAGGTTGGTTTACCAGGGGCGCTATCTACCACAAGCAACCCGGTCCACGCTTCCCTACCTGTTATGATGCACCTCCATCACCTCCTCTTTCGAAAATGTTTTCAATGCGTATGCCAAATGGAAAGCCCGAACTATGTGACTCATGGAATCTACTAGGAAAGTTAGTTACTCGAGGGGTTCCCAAGGCCCGTGTGGTTGTACGCTCGTCTCGGTTTCAAAGGCAAGAACTCAGTTCCTAGTGGTGGCGAGCATGGGATTACAAATACCACACCCAACGTGGCCTCCCATACAAGCCTTAGCATATTTAGTTAAACCCCTCCGAGGATGTCACCATATCCTACCTTTCTAGATTCTCCAGCATCTAAGATTCATCATTCGGATAGATCAGACATAGTTACTATGCATGGCTAAGTTCTCGATCTCAGAAGCTCTAGCAACGCTCAGGTGCCAAAACCTAGGTATGCTAGGAGCAGTGGATCAGGAGTATAAGTCTACAACAGGGAAACTATGCAGCAGTTAGGTAACACTAACTACTGACAAAAGACCACATTGGAATTGTGTGCATCATAGAGAGAAAGTAATATACTTTGTAAAAGTAGGTTCAGAATGAGAGGCTACGCTTGCCTTGTCCGTCAGTAGATAGGTATGGATCTTCGGTGTTGTTGATTTCAGCTTCGGGTTCGGATCCTATCACGAAGAACCAATACCGTAAAATAAAGGCAACAATCAATACATGGCATCGATGCAATGCTCAAACAAATATGATGATATGCCAAGTTGAATTGGAATTGAAACCCTAAAACATGCTCGGCAATTTAAACGGGGTTCCGAGGGTTGAAAACCCTAACTCGGGGAACTCCGGAAACACATGAGAGGGGTTGATTCTGTTCTCTAATTAAACGTGTCATTACAGTTGTTGATCAATGTATGATTATAGCTTATATAGGTAGTTCTCATTTTTCTGAACATTTTGATATATTATTTGTATTTTTCTGACTTATAGATAATTAGTTATTGATTTTACAATATTTAAACCTTTTCTGAAATTAATAAAGCATTTTAAATTGTTTTACTGCATCATATGACGTCAGGGCCCTAACCCTAAATATTTCTCACCAAGGCAGAGGCTAGACCCAGCCACTAACTGCTAGGCCCAAGGCCACGTGTGCGTCCACGTTGGATAGGTGGGGTCGGCGCTAGGGTGGGTTGGTTTTTTACCAGGGCAAAGCTTAGCCTCAGAGCCTGACGGGTGGGGCCGAGGCAACGTCGGTTTCCACCTCAGCGCCACGAGGGACTCGCCGGAGAACGGCCAGACGGCAGCGGCAGACGGTGACAGGGGACGCGCGGGGCTAAGGGATCTAGCCCGCTCGAACGAGGGCATTGCGGGCTACCTATTAGTGGCGGAGCCGCATGCTAACGGTCACCGGAATAGTGAGCTCGATGGTGCACGGCGGCAGAACTTACGGATCAACGGCGAGCGATGGATACGGCAAGCGAGCGAGGCGACCAGAGGGTGCTTGAGCACTAGAATCTTAGCACGAAGCGAATAGAGGCGACGGCGAGGCCGGAGGAGGTCTGTGGAGATGATGCAGGCGAAGGGGTGGTCATTGGAGGCGGGGAGGACAGAGTCACGGGCGACGATTCATGGCGCCTCCCCTCGATTCCTTTGGTGGGGAGAATCCTCAGAGCGCGGTGGAGCTAAAGGCATCATCTGCAGAGCACGGGGAGGCCGGAGACGGCGGGGGTCGTCGGAGCTAGGGTTTTGGGTCTGCGCGGAAAGGGCAAGGGATAGAGAGAGAGGGAGTGACCAGGGGAGAGAGGCAGAGGCGTGCGGCTGCTCCTTATCCTCTCCTCCAAGCTGCGGCGCGCATCACAACGATGGGGTGGCATCGGGCGGCCGTGGCAGGGACAACGAGCTTCCTGCTGTCAGTAGGGAAGACGGCAGGAGAGAGGCGAAGGGGTACCGGGCGGACTCCTGGGCCCCGGGTGGGCCGACCTGGGCTGCTGGCTCCTGCTCGCGATGGCAGAGAGATGGAAAGGAGAGATGGGCTGTGGCCCACTGCCTGCTGCTACTATTTTTTATCAAACCCCTTTTCTTTTTTTGATTTCAAAATCTGTTTTGTATTTCTATATTTGAATCTTTTTTAAAGGATTCACAAATACAAGACTTTTTGTAGAAATAATTGAAATATTGTAGGGCCCTATTAATCCTTTTGGGCTCCAAACATTTTGTCATTTCAAAATTCAAAACTATTTGAATGTGGTTTCAAAGAGAGGGGAATTAGGGTTTTGAATTTGCATTTATTTCAACACATGCTCACATGCAAATATTGTATTGATTTAAACAGATGCATGCCATGCTTAAGTACTATTTAGATATATTACAAACTTGGGCTGTTACAGCTCTACCTCCCTTACAAGAATCTCGACCCGAGATTCCTAAGTTTTAGAAAAGAAGGCAGGGTACTCAGATCGAAGACGATCTTCTCATTCCCAGGTTGCTTCGTCCTCAGAGTGATGAGACCACTAAACTTTCAGGAACTTGATGTTTTGACGACGAGTCTTACGGGCGGTTTCATCAAGGATACGAAGGATACTCACGATAAGTCATATCCTTTTGAAGATCAAGAGTTTGGTGATCAACACCACAGATAGGATCTTTGAAGCAAAGATTGAGTTGAGACACATGGAATACATCATGCACCTCAGGGAAGTTTGTAGGCAGCTCCAATTGATATGCGAGTTTACGTTGCTTGGAAAGAACATGAAAAGGACCAACATAGCGAGGAGTCAGTTTTCCTTTGATGCTGAAACGATGGACACCCTTTAAAGGAGTGACCCGAAGATAAGCTTGATCACCAACTTCATATTCAACATGTTTATGGCGACGATCATGATAGCTTTTCTAGCGAGACTGAGCAGTTTTCAAATGATCTCGAATGATACGAACTTGATCTTCTGCTTCCTGGATCATATCCGAAACGAAGAACTTTCTTTCACTGGTTTCTGACCAGTTCAGAGGAGTACAACAGGCTCTTCCATATAGGAATTGGAAAGGTTCCATACCAATACTGGACTAAAAACAGTTGTTGTAGGAAAATTCAGCAAAAGGAACGCATTTCTCCCAGTTCTTGCCAAAAGATATGACACACGCTCTAAGAATGTCTTCAAGGATTTGATTCACTCTTTTGGATTGACCACCGGTACTAGGATGATAAGTTGTACTGAAGGACAGATGAGTTCCCATAGCTTGTTGGAAACTTGCCCAGAACCTTGAGGTAAACAAACTCCCTCGATCAGAGACTATTTTCTTTGGTACCCCATGAAGGACAACTATTCAAGAGATATACAGATCAGCCAATTGATTAGCAGTAATGCTCTCGCGAACAGGTAGAAAGTGAGCAACCTTGGACAAGTAATCAACGATTACCCAGATGGCATCATTTCCCTTTTGAGTCTTAGGAAGACCAGTAATGAAATCCATACCAACTTCATCCCATTTCTACTCAGGGATTTTATGTGGTTGCAGGAGACCAGCGGGTCTTTGGTGCTCAGCCTTGACGCGATGACAAACGTCACATTCAGCAACAAAACGAGCGATATCCTTCTTCATACCAGACCACTAGAATCTTTGACGAAGATCCTGATACATCTTTGTACCTCCAGGGTGGATAGAAAGAAGTGATTCATGAGCTTCGGTAAGAATTATATGCTTCAAGTCCTTTCCATTTGGTACTACCAAACGTGTACCAAAATATAGTATACCTTCTTCGTTAATAGAGGAACATTTAGCAACTCCGCTAGCAAATGTTCTCTTTAATTGAGTCCATCTCAGGATCTTGTCTTTGAGCAGCTTTGATATGATCCTCTAGAGAAGACTTCACTTCAAGAGTAGAAAGAAATCCACGAGGAACTACTTTAAGATTAAATCGAGCAAATTCCTCATGAAGAGAAGGTGGAGCTTGTTTGATCATCAGGGTGTTGCAATAAGATTTACGGCTCAGCGCATCAGCAACAACATTGGCTTTGCCAGGTTCATAGTTGAGACCCAAATCATAGTCCTTGATGAGTTCCAACCATCTTCTTTGCCTGAGATTCAGATCAGGTTGTGTGAAAAGATACTTCAAACTCTGATGATCCGAGTATAATTCGTAATGACTACCGAGAAGATAATGTCGCCATTGCTTAAGAGCACGAACAACAACTGCAAGCTCAAGATCATGAGTTGGGTAGTTGTTCTCATGTGGTTTCAGCTGACGGGAAGCATAAGCCACCACATGTCCATCTTGCATCAACACACAAACGAGACCTTGGTGGGAAGCATCGTAGAAGACAACAAAGTCTTTGCTAGTGTCTGGAAGAACTAACACCGGAGCAGTGGTTAACTTGGTTTTCAACATCTAGAAGCTTTCTTCATCCTTATCAGACCGCTCAAACTTTTTATCCTTCTTGAGAAGATCAGTCATTGGCTTCACAATCTTGGAGAAGTTCTCAATGAATCGACGGTAATAACCAGCCATCCCGAGAAAACTTCGGACATCCTTGACGGATTTAGGAGACTCCCAGTCGAGGATAGTTTGGACCTTATCGGGGATAACAGCAACCCATTTGGCGGAAACAACATGACCAAGGAATACGAGCTCTTGTAACCAAAACTCACATTTGGAAAACTTGGCATAGAGACAATGTTCTCGAAGTTTTGTCAACACGAAGAAGATGTTCAGCGTGCTCTTCTTCAGTCTTGGAATAGACCAAAATATCATCGATGTAGACCACGACGAACTTGTCAAGATACTCCATGAAGACATAGTTCATAATCCGCATGAAAGTTGTTGGAGCATTGGTAAGACCAAAGGACATGACTGTATACTCGTAAATACCATAACGAGTGGTGAAGGCAGTCTTTGGAATATCTTCCTTACAGATCTTTATCTGGTGATACCCTGACCTTAAATACATTTTGGAAAAGACAGTGGCACCACTTAACTGATCAAAGAGATCATTGATCCTAGGGAGAGGATACTTGTTCTTGATAGTCACAATATTGAGTGGGCGATAATCCACAACCAGACGCGGTATATTGGTATCCCGCTTCTTGACAAAGATGGTAGGACATCCCCAAGAAGATTTGCTGGGCTGAATGTATTCTTTTCCTTCTAACTCCTCTAATTGCTTCTTCAACTCCAAAAGCTCATGAGGAGGCATACGGTAGGGTCTTTTAGAAACTAACTCTATGATAAACTCCACACTTCGATTAGGTGGCATGCCAGGCAACTCCTCAGGAAAGACATCCGGGAATTCAAAAACCACGGGAACATCTTGAATCTCTAACGGATGTAGGACTTCAACAGCATACAATTCTGCTTCAGGAATAGAAACAGCTGAAGGAGATAGTGACCCTACGGTCCAATACTTGACTGTTATGCCAGTAGGACTAGTCAGAGTCACAAACTTGGTTGTACAATCGAGAATGGCTTGATAACGGGTCAACTAGTCCATGCCCAAGATGATGTCAATATTAGTTTAATTAAGGCGATCAAAGAAGTTGGAAAAGTTGAAATGCAACTTCGATTATATTCCCATGACTAACCATGGTGGAACACCACCTAGAACTAGGAGACTGAACTAGCAGAGGAACAGATAACCCCTCAAAACTTATCCCATGCATTTGAGCAAAAGTTTGTGATAGGAATGAATGCGATGCTCCAGAATCAAACAAAACTTTAGCTGGAATTTGATTGATACGAAGCGTACCCATGATGACGCTTGGATCTTCCTGAGCCTCCTCAGCAGAGATATGGTTCAGGCGTCCTTTTCCAGCACCTGGATACTTATCATTCTTTTTTGGTGGTTGTTCCTTCTCAACAGCACTCTTTTGAGGACAATCTCTTGCATAGTGCTGTCACATCCAAAAAATTTCCAAATTTTGAAATGTGAAAAATAAATAAACAAAATAAAAATTTGTTGAAATTTAGGGTGAGAAGAAACTTTTTGATTCCACTTGGAAATATCAGAATCTATTTTTGATCAAATAAGATCCTAAAGGGATTTAAAAATATAAATAAACAATAAAGTTAAAATATTTGGAATCACTATTTTTGGATCTTTCAATAAAAAGATTTGGTTTTCAAAAGAAAAGGTAGGATTATAAATAAGGATTATTTTATAGAGCCAAATTAAATCTTGGCCAAGTTTTGAAGTAAAATATTTCTATTTGATAAAAAGGGTAAAGGTTTATTTAAATAAAATAATGAGGATTTGTTAATATCCAATTTTATTTAAGTAAAGGCTTTTCCATTTTATATAAACACTATTTTATTTTAAATAAGTTTTCCAAGTGTTTTATTTTAGATTTCAATTAGAATTTTAAAATAAATCAAATCCTATTTGAATTAATAACTACGGACTATTTATTTAATTATTAAATGGATCCTAAAAAGAATAAAAATTATTTTGTTTGACTTTGGTTTGTGTTATTAAACAGAATTAAAACTTACACAAAGTTTGGAAATGTTTTGAATTCATTTGGGTGTTTGAATTGCTTGAATAAAATCAAAACAAAAATTCAAAAAGGAAAAGGAAAAAGATTCTGTATAAAAAAAATGAAACAGCAGCCCAACCCATCTGGCCCAGCAGCCCAGCAACGCATCCCAACTTATCCACCACGGCGAAAAGTTTTCCTATGCGCAGACACACCCACAGAGACACTGACGAGTGGACCCCGCTCCCCTCTCTCTCCCTCACTGATAACACGGCCCCACGCCAGCGTGTCATCGTCTTCAACCCCACGACCACGCCCCCGCCGTTGCTGCTGATTGAATGCGGCGATTAATACGCGTTGATGCCTGAGTAATTCCTGGCAGTGACCACGCTCGTTAAATCGCCTCGCCCTCCTCTCTCTTTTCCCCCAAACAGCGCCTCCCCTCTGCCCCTAGGCTGCTCTAATTCGAGCTCGCATTCCACTGTCTCTGGCGAGCTTCTAACGTCGATTCCGGCGAGAACACCCACCTCCACTGCCCCTGGTTGCCACTAGGGTACTCGCCAGCACCAGACGCGTCCACCAGTACCTCCAGCTTGGCCGCGCTCGTTCCAGAACGTTGGCAACTTCTACAAATCGTGCGCCGCCGCGTCTGTTCTTTCTCCGGCGACCCCCCTAGGTAACCTCCGTTCGCCCCAGCACCTCCTGATGATTCACCTATCTTCCCCAGATCATCCCGCGTCTAACCGTACCATCCATTTTCCTTGGAGTGAACTGCAGCGTCGCCCCGTCGTTAACCAGAGCCGCTAGACGCCGTTGCAAACTCCGGCGAGAGATTCCCTCCATTCCAGTGTGCCCCCTGCCTCATCGTGAACACGTTGAGTTTCAGCACCTCTCTGCGAGCACGGTGAGCACCCCCGCTACCTCTCTTGCGTCCTGTATCACCGGCGACGACCACGTCTGAGCGCTGCCGCCAGAGCGCCGCCGTCAGCGCCGCTCGAATTAGGTCGAGTGGTTTTACACCGTTAGATGTTAATCTAGTGGATGAGAATAGAACTTAGACGAAGGGGTATGTGTGCATCTACGCCACACGATCTCACTTAGATCCAACGATCCGGAGAGGACGATCCACACGAAACGATACCGGCCAATAGAATTGCGCCGCGTGACACTAGTTATGTTTAAAACAGAATTTTGAATCTGATTGATATGCAAACTTGTAAAAATCATAACTTTAACTCTACACGTCCAAATTTTGAAAATTTTATATGAATGGAATCAGTAGAACAAGTACTTTGCAACCATGCAATTTGTTTAATGTTTTGCTTCTGTAAAATTGGTTGAAATTGCAGAAACATGTGTAGGCTTATTTTGAATATAAAAATTGTTCTAGATATAATTTTAATATGAAATCTTTGAAAAATGGTTTGTTGTGAACTTACTGACCCTAGTAACCAACTTATGGATTTAAAAATGTATTTGTGAAGTTTAGGAATAAATATTTTAATTAACTCATTTCTAGTCAAATAAAAATAATGTTTATGGTTTAGAAATGATTTTTGAGTAAAACCTTTGGGAAATGACTTGATTCATACCTTCTGACCCTAAACACCAAGTTTTGTGAATTAACAACTTATTTGATGAACAATATAAAATTATTGCTTTGATAAAAGCATTTTCAGCCACATAAAATAAAATAATGATTTGATTTATAAATGGTTTATAGATGAAACCTTTTGCAAATGGTTTTACCACTTTAGTAAATGACCACTTTTTAACCTTACAATGTTTAGAGCCTAGTATAAACCACCTTTGCAAATAAAACTACCTTTTGTATGCTTGCATGCATGACCTTGTTTTTGTTATTTTATGTGTGGCAAATTGTTTGAATGTTGTGTTGAATATGTGTTTGCTTGATTGAATTGTAGTGAACTTATAAGAGTGTGATATTTGCAAGATCAAGAAGTGAACCAACATTCTCTACTAAAAAGGCAAGTGACACTATCATCCATGTCCTACTATTTTCATTACACTTAGTGGATTTTGTAACATGCATGGAAAGGACTACTATATTTTATGCTATGCTAAATCCTAATAGGATACCCTTATATCATCCTTAGTGAAAACATTGTAGTTGTAGTATTCTTAGCCCAGCTATATATTTGGGATGGGATACATGTTATGATTATATGAAGAGTTGAAAAGATATATGTTTTATATAATAAAACAAGTACTCAATGAACCACCTGGGTGGACAAGGATACTCATGTTTTGGACAAGGTGGCAACAAAAGGAACCATGTTTATATGGGTATCTCTTTTTCTATGTGCACTAGAAGAAAACCACCCAGTGACTTAGAGATTGAACATGTTTCTCGTATAGTGGCTTCCGTGTACAATCACATGCTAAATGGGCTCTGGCTTAGTCAACTACATAGTGGAAGACCCATGCATTGGCATCTTCAGGTTAACTAGAATTGTGTAAGGGAATTTAACCCTACATTGGTGCCTGGTAGACAAGCTAGCATTGTGTATTGGGAGGACTTCTATGGAAAGACTTTGTCACATTCTCAATTTGCCAGTACTCCATCTTGGTGAGTATTTATCCAGCGGCCACTGGTGGCATCAAGATGAGATTGTGTCATGTGGGTAAAGTGTACAACTTCTGCAAAAGATCAAATTCTAAGTACTTAGCCATGTCCCCGGTTATGGACAACTCTGAGCAACTAAGGCCTGAAGCTATGGAAGATCTCGACCTTCCAATTTCTCAAAGTAAAACTTGAGGGTGACAACAAGGGATTTGAAGCACTTGGAGTTTTCCAAGAAGTTCAAAAAGATTTGACAAAGATCAAAAACTATTTTGAAAAGATAGGACAAAACTATATTGCTTTCTGCAAATGAGCCTAAACCCCACTTAGCCAAATATGCATGTAATGATAGGATCCACTTATTTCTACATAGTAGTGAAACTTGCCAATACAATTCAAATGTATTGACCCTTGTGGCTGCAACTTAATATGTTGCAGGTTTGATTGATGTTAGTGAAGTTTGTTGAATAGGATTACAAGTCTACAACCAACATGACTGCATGTGGCACTTTGAAGATGAAGGACCCCATGCTTATAGATATTCTGCTGCAATGTAATGTGATAACCAAATGGGCTATGTAAGATGTAATAAATTATTTTATTCTTGGTTATAAAGTTGTATTATGACCTTTGTATCTTGATATTACATCTTAACTATGGATGCTAGCTATTGATCCAGGGACTAGCATTGTAAACACAGGGATCTCTACCTTATTAAAGGTTGGGAACCTTACAAGTGGCCAGGCTGGTGACAATTGAAACATATGAGGCCTGATCCAGTACCAGAAGCAGGATAATTTGATCCACCAGCATTGCTTGAAGTAGCATTTGGATGAGGAGCATATCCAGAAGTCCTTGGAGTATAAGGAGCACGTGGCACATAACTGTAAGGCACGAAGATGCGACGGTTCTTATTACCAGAACCAGCCTTGTTGTACCCCTCCTGAGGACGCTTACGAGTTTCTTTATACTCCACCTTTCCACTCTCGGCCTTCATAGCCTTGTTGACAAGACCTTGGAAGTTACCAAAGTCCATGAGGTGGATATCACGACGAACCTTAGGATCTAGTCCCTTGCGGAACAAAGATTGCTTCTTAACATCAGCGGAGACCTCTTCAGTAGCATAGCAGGCAAGACGATTGAAGTTGCGCTAGTAATCGCACACGGAACCAGTGCCCTGCTTAGCTTGAGGAACTCCTCCCTCTTCTGATCCATCAGACCCTCAGGAATATGATAAGCTCGATAGGCTTCAGTGAACTCTTCCCATGTAACAACATGTTGAGCTTCTTGCATAGCCCAGAAATTTTCCCACCAGGAGTTAGCTGCTCCCTCCAGATGATAGGCAGCAAAAGTCACCCAATAAGCTTGACCAACATGACCAACCTGAAGTTTGCGCTCCATGGTGCGAAGCCAGTAGTCCGCATCAAGTGTCTCAGTGGAATAGCTGAAAACTAGCGGAGTGAGACGTGTGAAGTCCTTGATACCAACTTGATTGTTCTGGCGTTGAGCAGTGTTGCACTCAATCCTTTCAAGGAGCCTCATGTTGTCAGCACTGTTGGTTTTGTACATGGCCATGAGTTGAACCACGGACGGCGGTGGAGGAAGGTTGGAAGATTCACCCTCATTTGCAGCACCTCGTGCATGAGCACGGGTACAGGCACGAGAGGTGTCACCCATCCTGAAATAACAAAAAGAAGGTTACACAAGGGATTCAAAGGAACAAGACGAAAAGATGAACAAAGAGTACTTGTTCTAAATGTATCATCTTATCAAGCATGGTTGTATCAAAGCATACTAATGTATACACTAACCAGCTGACTTACAAACCATAACAATGGAATGCTAAGATGTTACATACCAAGCAGAACTGAGATATAGTGGAACTCTAAGAATATCAACCAAGTACATAGTACTTTTAGAGAAACAACCCCAAAACCGCAATCCTAAAAGTTTTGAGATATGAGGTAAGGAATGAAAACCTTTTCAAACCAAATAGGGTAAGAAAAACTCAAGCATCAGAAAACACCAGATAAGGAGTAAAAAGAATCCTAGTCAGAGTTTCTGCAAATAGTTTTAACTTTCAAATAGTTTTGTCAACTTCTAGACTCAACATTGACCAATAAAAGGGTTTCCTACAGGCAGTCCTGATCTGATACCAAAACCTGTAGCACCCCCCGGGATTAGGGTTAAACTAACCTCAGATCAGCATCTAAGATAAGTCCAACTCCCAAACACAGAAGATCACAGTATGATTCGGTAACATTACAGAACACAGGGATTCAACAACATAAGTTTAAACTCTTAACAGAGTAAGATATTAGAGTTATTACAAACCAGAGGTCTTAGACCCAACATTACATCACACAGCGAAAGCAAATTATGTTGGTCTACACAACAACTTAGCAAAGGGCCTAAGAGGCCATAAGCAAAAGCGACGTCCATCCCATAGTCCTCAGGCTGCTACCTGGGACCCCCAACTACTCGTCAATGTCAACGTAGAAGCCTCCTTCAGTTGCAACCAGATCCTCTGTAGAAAAACAACAATGGCGCAAGGCTGAGTACGAGAATGTACTCCGCAAGACTTTGATAATCTAGTATCTACATGCTTTGGCTAGAAAGGCTTTCTCTGGATTTTCTTTTGCGGAAAGCAATCTTTATTTGTAAACAAGAGAGAGAAGAGGCTCTTCTACTCAGATTCTTTCAAAAGGGATAAGATAGCGACTTCTTCATCTTGTTCATCACATCTCGATAACCACCAACTTTATCAGAACCTCCTATCTAGGATCACCCCCTCGACCCAGAGGAAGCATCCTTAAGCACATGTGGATAAATAAGTTTTATAATAGTTATAGTTATCTATGATCTTAGAATCTGGTCACCAAGCGTTCATAACCGTGAACACGGCTTTTCAAAAAGATTTAACCCTATAGGGGTGTAAAACTTTACCCACACGTACCAACCGACTTTTAATGCCAAATATTATTAGCCCTCTTCCTTGGAAGGCCGGCAGAGGGTGGTTGACCACGACCTTTACCTTGCTTTCACCGAGACCATGAGTCACACAATAAGTATGATTCCGCCGTAACGGGTCAAATCCCGAAGCCGGTACATCAAGATGTGAGGCGAGGTTGGTTTACCAGGGGCGCTATCTACCCCAAGCAACCCGGTCCACGCTTACCTACCTGTTATGATGCACCTCCATCACCTCCTCTTTCGAAAACCTTTTCAATGTGTATGCCAAATGGAAAGCCCGAACTATGTGACTCATGGAATCTACTAGGCAAGTTAGTCACTCGAGGGGTTCCCATGCCCCGTGTGGTTGTACGCTCGTCTCGGATCCAAAGGCAAGAACTCAGTTCCTAGTGGTGGCGAGCATGGGACTACAAATACCACACCCAACGTGGCCTCCCATACAAGCCCTAGCATATTTAGTTAAACCCCTCCGAGGATGTCACCATATCCTACCTTTCTAGATTCTCTGGCATCTCTGATTCATCATTCAGATAGGTCAGACATAGTTACTATGCATGGCTAAGCTGTCGATCTCAGAAGCTCTAGCAACGCTTAGGTGCCAGACCTAGGTATGCTAGGAGCAGTGGATCAGGAGTATAAGTCTACAACGGGGAAACTATGTAGCAGTTAGGTAACACTAACTACTGACAAAAGACCACATTGGAATCGTGTGCATCGTAGCGAGAAAGTAATATACTTTGTAAAAGTAGGTTCAGAATGAGAGGCTACGCTTGCCTTGTCCGTCAGTAGACAGGTATGGATCTTCTGTGTTGTTGACTTCAGCTTCTGGTTCGGATCCTATTGCGAAGAACCAATACCGGAAAGAAAGGCAACAATAAATACATGGCATCAATGCAATGCTCAAACAAATATGATGATATGCCAAGTTGAATTGCATTGAAATGAAACCCTAAAACATGCTCGGCAATTTAAACGGGGTTCCGAGGGTTGAAAACCCTAACTCGGGGAACTCCGGAAACACATGAGAGGGGTTGATTTTGTTCTCTAATTAAACTTGTCATTAAAGTTGTTGATCAATGTATGATTATATATTAAATAGGTAGTTCTCATTTTTCTGAACATTTTGAGATATTATTTGTATTTTTCTGACTTATAGATAATTATTTATTAATTTTACAATATTTAAACCTTTTCTGAAATTATTAAAGCATTTTAAATTGATTTACTGCATCATATGACGTCAGGGCTCTAACCCTAAACATTTCTCACCAAGGCAGAGGCCAGACCCAGCCAGTGACTGCTGGGCCCAAGGCCACGTGTGCGGCCACGTTGGATAGGTGGGGTCGGCACTAGGGTGGGTTGGTTTTTTACCAGGCAAAGCCTAGCCCTAGAGGCTGACGGGTGGGGCCGAGGCCACGTCGGTTTCCACCTTAGCGCCATGAGGGACTCGCCGGAGAACGGCCAGATGGCATCGGCAGACGGTGACAGGGGATGCGCGGGGCTAAGGGATCTAGCCCGCTTGAATGAGGGCATCGCGGGCTACCTATTAGTGGCGGCGCCGCTTGCTAACGGTCACCGGAACAGTGAGCCCTACGGTGCACGGTGGCGGAACTTGCGGATCAACGGCGAGTGATGGATACGGCAAGCAACCGAGGCGACCAGAGGGTGCTTAAGCACTAGAATCTTACCACGAAGAGAACGTAGGCGACAGCGAGGCCGGAGGAGGTCTGTGGCGTTGACGCAGGAGAAGGGGTGGTCGTCGGAGGCGGGGAGGACGGAGTCTCGGGAAACGATTCATGGCGCTCCCCTCGATTCCTTCGGCGGGAAGAATCCTCAGAGCACGGCGGAGCTCAAGGCATCATCTGCAGAGCACGGGGAGGCCAGAGACGGCAGGGATCGTCGGAGCTAGGGTTTCGGGTCTATGCGGAAAGGGAAAGGGATAGCTCCAGAGAGATAGGGAGTGACCATGGGAGAGAGGTAGAGGCGTGCGGCTTCTCCTTATCCTCTCCTCCAAGCAGTAGCGCGCATCGCAACGATGGAGCGGCATCGGGCGGCATGGCGGCAATGAGCCGTCGTGAGGAAGACGACAGGAGAGAGGTAAAGTGCAGGCGACTCACAGGCCCCGGTGGGTCGACTGGGCTCTTTGTTGCTTTCGCGGTGGCAGAGAGATGGAAAGGAGAGATGGGCTGCGGCCCACTGGCCGCTGCTACTATTTTTTTAGCAAAACCCTTTTCTTTTTCTGATTTCAAAATCTGTTTTGTATTTCTATATTTGAATCTGTTTTAAAGGATTCACAAATACAAGGCTTTGTAGAAATAATTGAAGTATTGTAGGGCCCTATTAATCCTTTTGGGCTCCAAACATTTTGTCATTTCAAAATTCAAAACTATTTGAATGTGGTTTCAAAGAGAGGGGAATTAGGGTTTTGAATTTGCATTTATTTCAACACATGCTCACATGCAAATATTGTATTGATTTAAAAAGATGCATGCCATGCTTAAGTACTATTTAGATATATTACAAACTTGGGCTGTTACATTACAGAGTCCTACACGGTACATAACTAGTCTAACGTGTCTTGCACTCCAAGGCTCCGGGTACGTCAGTGACTCCTTCGTAGCCTTCCTTTATCCAGCATGAGCCTCCCTTCTGGATCCATCTAACTGGGCCGCCCAGCAGGCCATGGGCCTTGCTACACTGTGGGCCACCAGGGTTATCCGGATTAGAGACATGCTATGGTGACACCCATTTAGCATATCCCCAACAGTAGCCCCGGACAACTCCGAGATGTTGCGCCGTCTTGCCTCTTTAGGTTGTATGCTCCGTCTAGGTGAATGTCGGCAAATCTTCAAGCAATATCTTGTAGTCCTCCCAAGAACCCTAGAATGTTCTCCGTCTTCAACTAGTAAGTAGGAGAACAGCTGAATCTTCCATCGTACTCTTCTCGTATCCGGACTGGATCTGTCCATGCCAGAATCTTTGGATGGGATGGTTCACCTTCCCATGTCATCTCGAGTAACATAGACCATAGGTCATCGACGCTTCGTAACTCACACATGCAGAGAACAGAATCATAGCCGTTTTTCCCGCACGAAGGATACGAATCGTTGGCGGCGGCAATGGGAACATGGCGAAATTTCCACACACGCACGCGCCATCCACGCAGCAACCACTCGATCACTTTGCATGAATCTTGACACCGAGGGTTATAAATTACAACCGTGGTAGATTTTATCTTTTCACCTCATTCTCCTCCGTGTCATCTTCTTCCTCCTGCGAATTTCACCTCGAGCTCTCCGTGTGCACGAGAACAACCCTAGTTCTTCCCCAATCTTCAAGTCACCTCTCTCCCTACTCCAATGGCAAGCAGCAGCTCCACCCCATCCATGGCGGCGATGAATGAAGCCGCAGCCAAGTCGGTAGGTGAAGCGTGCAGCATCACTTTGTTGGGAGACCCCAAGCGAAAGGTATGATGCAGTACAACAGGAAGTTTTCCCTCAAGACTTTGCCCCAACTAATAATGAGGTTGTCAATCTCACCGGTTGCTGTAACAAAGGATTAACTATATGGTGTGGAAGGTGATGTTTCTTTGCAGCAAGTAAACAGTAACAATGGAAGATGTATCAATGGTAAAGATTGTACTGGGGTCCATAGTTCACTAGAGGTGTTCTCCTTAGATAAACAAACATGGCATGGTGGGTAAACAAATTACAGCAGGGCAATTGACAGGACTGAGCAAGGCAGAACAATGCAATACTAGGCAAAAAGATCCTATGAGATTCGATTGGGCAATACAACAATAAACATAGACCGTCATCCAACTGCATCTATGACTAGAAGTCCACCTTCAGGTTATCATCCGAACCCCCTCCAGTATTAAGTTGCAAGCAACAAACAACTGCTTTAAGCGAAGTGTGTAAGGTAAACATTACACTTTTTCCATGACCAAGAGATCGTTGTTTTGTCCCTACTGGCAACAACACATCTACAACCATAGAGATTTCTATCACTTCCCTTGATTAAGTAGAGGCATGAACCCACTATCGAGCATAAATACCCCCTCTTGGAGTCACTAGCAACTACTTGGCCAAGATATCTACAAACAACGGAGAGCATGCAAGATCACAGACATGATAGAATCAATAAGACAAAACCATTAATCAATCTGACATAGTAATCTCAATATCCATCGGATCCCCGCAAACACAACATGCATGATAACAAATAGATGAGATCTTGATCATGAACGGAGCTCACAAGATCTAAACATGAAAGCACAAGGAGGAGATACAACCATCTAGCCACTACATGGACCCGTAGTCCAAGGTGGAACTACTCACGCTTCATACCGGAGGCTGTCATGATGAAGAAGGCCTCCGGGATGATCTCCCCTCCGTCAGGGTGCCGGGAACAGCTTCAGATCCCCCTGATCTAGGGACGATTGTGGTGGCGGCTACAGACGATTTCGTGGAATATTGATCGGGTGCTTAGGGTTTAGGCATCGGGGGCTTCTTATAGGCGAAGAGGCAAGGCTGGGAGGCGGCCAGGGGGCCCACACCCTGCCTAGGCATGGGCCCACCCTAGGTCACGCCTGAGGGGGGGGGGGGGGGTGCCACCCCGTGGACTCTGTGTTCTCCTCGATGAAATATTGACTTTGGCTTTTGTCCCATCCAATTCCGAGAATATTTCCTTACTAGCTTTTGTGGAACCAAAAAACAGCAGAAAACAGGCAACTGCCACGGTGGCAACTTTTTAATAGTTTAGTACCAGAAAACATATGAAAAGCACCTCAAAGTGTGGACAAAGCAAAGAAAAGTAGATACTAAACAAGCATGGAACATCAAAAATTATAGATAGGTTTCCAATTTATCAAGCATCCCCAAGCTTAACTCCTGCTCGTCCTCGAGTAGGTAAGTGATAAAATAATAATTTTTGAGGTGACATGCACCATCAAAACCAAGAACAAACCATTTGCAAGCATTGAAAGTTGGGATCAAAGAACTCTAAACATGTGCATGAAAGATGGAGTTCTAGCAATAAGATAAAGTAACTATGTATGCAACATGAAAGGCTACAAACAAAGATCCTGAATAACATGCATTGAAAAACGTTTGTTTGTTTCACATACAGAAAACATGGCATAGTGGCATTCAACTTGTCCCTCATAGAGTAGCAAATAGATGCATAGGACACCTTCAAAGTTCATAAGAGTGACTAGATATAGATAGCACAAGAACAAGCAATATCAATAATATGCATCAATCAATAAGTTTTGGGACACTGCACATAGAACTAAGAATGCCAACTATGCTCTCTTAACTAGTGCCTAAAGGTAGAAGGTGGAGACTCAATATAATAGTGGAACAAAGGCCTTTCATAAAGGGAAGAAGGGATTTCAAGTTTCAAAAAGAGCTTCCAAAAATTATGGTACTTGTTAGATTTCAGACCTCATTGCCCCTATCATAAGCATCTTGAATTGATTAAGGTTAAAGTTAACAAACAATTGAGTATATGCTTGACAAAGTATAGGTTGGAAATCTCATGTCCCTTGAATATGAGGGCCGCACCTCATGCTACTCAACTTTGGTCACCTGTAAGTTCGTTTCATAGTAAATACATGTGTATCATAGAGAACTACCAACGGGGTACCTCTTGCACATGGTACAAGAGCTATCCCATAACCAAAATGACAAGGCAAGCAGACAATGGGCATCTCAACGATCTTTTTATTTACTATTTGCATAGATTTTTATTGAGGATGCTTCACAGATTGCTCATTATGGTGATGCTGCAAGTTTCCACCATGATTTGGCATGGATTAGGCTAGCGGCCCAGGTGTTTCTCTAACACAAAATACATAACTCCATGGACTTACAAGCTCCCTTTTTATTTCACACCGACGACATCCATAGAAAAAAGAGCATGATATCAACTGTGTACAAAGTACAAGTGCAATGTTGAAAATGTTACCCATGACAACATGGTTCTGCTAATTCCAACATATAAGTGCAATCATATACAACATAGATGACAAAATGGTTCAAGTTTATTAGGGGCAAGGAATATAAAGTGTGCCATCAAGTTTGTGAGGGATTTAATCACTAAGTTTTCACATAACAAAATACTTTTTTAATTGGAAGAGAGTTGAAAACAAGAATATACTTGGAATGGTGTAACACACCATGCATAGAAATTTATAGTGGACACTTTGTAATAACTTGGTTTCTTGGGAGTTGGAAGCATGAGTAGAGCTTACTCATAGAAGTGGAGGCTAGCAAAAGACTAGGAGCAACCAACTAAGAGAGCAATAATGGCCATAATCATGCAGAGCGACAAAACATTACTAATCAAGGCATAGAGTGGTACAAGTCAAGGACTAAATGATCATAGAGGTTATGGTGACTTGTTCATAGTCATACATGGTGTGAGCATGTTCCAAGTCAACCCAAACAAAGCATCAAAGGAGAATACCACAATACTATGCTTTTGCATGCTAAAATAACGCATGATTTTTTTCAAGGCACACTAAGCAATCCCAATTGTTTGGAACAAGTCATGCTACAGCAATAATCACTAAGCATAAGGTCCAAACAACACCTAGCATGGCATACTGAAGTCTAAGTCACAGTCAATGCAAGCTCCTCTTGCACTTTCAAGCAAGAACTTTCTAATCCTTTCCAACACCAATCAACTTATTTGAAACAACACAGTGAGAACGGGGGTCCAAACTACTTTACTCAAGCAAACTAAACAAACTAAGCAAAGAAAATAAAAACTAAGACGCACCAAGAACAACACAACAGTGCATTAAACAATAAAAACGAAGTGTGTAGAAAGACCTGAGCTTTTTATTGATGAAGAAGGGGATGCCTTGGGCATCCCCAAGCTTTGACGCTTGTACCTCTTGGATATTTTGGGGTGACACCAGTATGGCATCCCCAAGATTGAGCTTTTGTCCATTCTTCATCTCATTACATCATTCTCTCTCTACACCTGAAATTTTCCTTCATACAAAACTTCACACAATCTTCATTAGCAACATTAGTGTATTCAAAAGATAATAGACCTTTGGGTTTATCTTTAGAACAACAAAACTTTTCAATAAAAACACAAGCTACTGTAGCAACTCCTTCAAAAATCTCAATTTCCCAAAAATAACCCAAAAATGAATCAATAAGAAGCAAATGCAAATAATGGCAGAAATCTGTCAAAACAGATCAGCAGGTAGAAACCGATTTTTTCGAAGACCTTCTGTTGCTCAAATAATTTTTTTTGAACTAATGGAAGTTATATAACATAGTAGGGGATTTATTCATAAATTTTCAGATCAATCCGACTTACAGAGACTCCTCACGAAGTTTTATGGTGGAGGACAGAAATCTATTTCGGGACAGCAACTCCCCAAATCTTACTTCCCTCTCATTAGAGGTCTTTCTTGGCACAAAAAGGAAACAAAAAGGATAAGGAGAAGTCATTACTGAGTACTAACTTCCAAGACTCAAGGAAACTCTTGGGTTATCTCCCAACAAGTACTTTTCTTTAACGCCTTTAAGTTAGGCACAAGAAGCAAGAAATCAAGTATTTTCAAATGAAGAAGCATTAACATCAAAACTTGCTTTCAAAGGAGGAGCAAAAATAAAATTCTCTCTCCTCATAGGGAAGTGTTCAATACCTTTTTTGAATGGAAATTGATATTTAATGGTGCCTTCTTTCATATCAATGATGGCACCAATAGTTCTAAGAAAAGGTCTTACCAAAGTAATAGGACAAGAAGCATTGTATTCAACATCCAAAACATAGAAATCAACAGGGACATACGCATTGTTAACCATAATGAGAACATCATTAATACTCCCCATGAGTTTGTTCTTAGCATTATCATTAAGCGGTACATCCAAATAACAATCTTCCAAAGGTGGCAAATCAAGCATTTCATAAATCTTCCTAGGCATAATAGAGACACTTGAACCAAGATCACATGAAGCTTTGAGATCAAAGTCATTCACTTGCATATTAATAATGGGTTCCCAACTATCTTCTACTTTCCTAGGATAGAATCTTTGTGCTTTAACTTCTTCTCCTTAATCTTAACAAGAGCATCTGTAATGTGTTTGGTGAAAGCAACATGCATATCACTAGCATCAGGACTTCTAGCAAGCTTTTGCAGGAACAGAATCACTTCAGAAATATTGCAACCATAAATATCAAAATCAAACTTAGAATCACTAGTAGTATACTTATTAGTCTTAGGTATTGTAGGAGGAGGAATGGGGACTTCTTGTGGTTTAGTGGTGATGGTGCACACACTATTGTTTCTATCAATTTCAGCTTCCCTTTCCCACCTAGCATGAGGTTGGGCTAATAGTCTAACATTTTCATCAATAGTAACTTGTATGGCATGAGTAGCAGCAAAGTTACTTTCCATGGTTTCAGGTTTAGCAGCCATTTTATTAATCAAAGAGGACTGTGCTTCAAACAAAGAGGAAATATTTTTCTCAACATTTAAAAGCTTTTCCTCCACAGTGTTGTTGAAAATGGTTTGTTTACTAATAAAGTCTTTGAGCACGACTTCAAGTTCATAGGGGGCACTTCTAGCATTGTTGTAGGAGTTTCCATAGGAATTGTCATTATTAAGAGGATAAGGCCTATAATTATTGTTACCACCAAAATTATTCCTATAGGCATTGTTGTTGAAATTGTTGTTTCTAATGAAGTTCACATCAACTTGCTCTTCTTGAGCAACCAAAGAGTATAAGGGAACATTATATGGATCTAAAGGAGCTTTCCCATTAACAAGCATAGCCATAATAACATCAATCTTATCACTCAAAGAGGAGGTTTCTTCAACAGAATTTACCTTCTTACCATGTGGAGCTCTCTTAGTGCGCCATTAAGAGTAATTAACCATCATATTATCAATGAGGTTTGTTGCAGCACCCAAAGTGATGCTCATAAAGGTACCTCCAACAGCTGAATCCAACAGGTTTCTTGAAGAGAAGTTCAAACCTGCAAAAAAGTCTAGATAATCATCCAAGAAGTGAGTCCATGAGTGGGACAATTCTTAACCAAAGATTTCATTCTTTCCCAAGCTTGACAAACATGTTCATTATCAAGTTGTTTAAATTTCATAATATCACTTCTCATAGATATAATCTTAGTAGGAGGGTAGTACTTTCCAATAAAAGCATCCTTGCACTTAATCCAAGAATCAATACTATTTCTAGGCAAGGATAGCAACCATTATTTAGCTTTTCTTCTCAAGGAGAAAGGAAACATCTTGAATTTTATAATATCTCCATCTAGATCCTTATACTTTTGCATCTCACAAAGTTCAACAAAGATATTGAGATGGGAATGATCATCATCAGAACTAGCACCGTAAAATTGCTCTCTCATCACAAGATTCAACAAAGCAGGCTTAATTTCATAAAGGGTAGCATCGGGAGCAGCTGGAGCAATTTGAGTGCTAAGGAAATCATTGTTTTTTGTGCTAGTGAAGTCACACAACTTGGTGTTCTTAGCATAGTTCATTTTGGCAAAAGTGGAGCAAGCCAAAAATAGCAGCAGCAGCTAGAGCAGGAACTATTTTTTGTGTTTTTGATAAGAGAAAGAAAACCAAACTAAACTAATTTTTTTGGATTTTTTGATAAAAATAGGAAAACAAAACCAAGTAAAATAAACAAAGAAAACTAAAAACAAAGTAAAGAGAGGTTGAGGAGGACTCCCCTTGTGAAGACGTCCTTAGCCTCCCCGGCAACAGCGCCAGAAAATCCTTGATGCGTGCAGCAGCACTTCGTTGGGAGACTCCAAGCAGAAGGTATGATGCAGTACAGCAGGAGGTTTTCCCTCAGTAAGAAACCAAGGTTATCGAACCAGTAGGAGGAAGGAAACGTCCCCAAGGTGTTGCAAGCAACATGGAAACCTGCACAACAGAAACTCAAGACTTTGCCCCAACCAATAGTGAGGTTGTCAATCTCACCGGTTGCTGTAACAAAGGATTAACTATATGGTGTGGAAGGTGATGATGGTTTGCATTAATTAAACAGTAAAAGTGGAAGATGTATCAATGGTAAAGATTGGACTGGGGTCCATAGTTCACTAGAGGTGTTCTCCTTATATAAACAAACATGGCATGCTGGGTAAACAAATTACAGCAGGGCAATTGATAGGACTGAGCAAGAGATAACAATGCAATACTATACAAAAAGATCCTATGAGATTCTATTGGGCAATACAACAATATACATAGATAGCCATCCAACTGCATCTATGACAAGAAGTCCACCTTCAAGTTATCATCCGAACCCCCTCCAGTATTAAGTTGCAAGCAACAAACAACTACTTTAAGAAAAGTGTGTAAGGTAAACAATCCACTTGTTCCATGAACAAGAGACCGTTGTTTTATCCCTAGTGGCAACATCACATCTACAACCATAGAGATTTATGTCACTTCCCTTGATTAAGTAGAGGCATGAACCCACTATCGAGCATAAATACCCCCTCTTGGACTCACTAGCAACTACTTGTCCAAGATAGCTACTAACAACGGAGAGCATGCAAGATCACAAACAACATAGACATGATAGAATCAATAAGAAAAAACCATTAATCAATCTGACATAGTAATCTCAATATCCATCGGATCTCCATAAACACAACATGCATGATTACAAATAGATGAGATCTTGATCATGAACGGAGCTCACAAGATCTAGACATGAAAGCACAAGGAGGAGATTCAACCAGCTAGCTATTACATGGACCCGTAGTCCAAGGTGGAACTACTCATGCTTCATACCGGAGGCTGTCATGATGAAGAAGAAGGCCTCCAGGATGATCTCCCCTCCGGCAGGGTGCCGGGAAGAGCTTCAAATCCCCTCGATCTAGGGACCATGGTGGCGGCGGCTACAGACGGTTTCGTGGAATGTTGATCGGGAGTTTAGGGTTTAGGCATCCGGGGCTTCTTATAGGCGAAGAGGCGAGGCTGGGAGGCGGCCAAGGGGCCCACACACTGCCCAGGCGCGGGCCCACCCTAGCTCGCGCCTCGGGGGGTGTGGCCACCTTGTGGCGCCCCTCCTTCTCTCCTCTAGACTCCATGTTCTCCTCGGTGAAATATTGACTTTGGATTTTGTCCCGTCCAATTCGAAGAATATTTCCTTAGTAGCTTTTCTAGAACCAAAAAACAGCAGAAAACAGGCAACTGTCACTATGGCAACTTGTTAATAGGTTAGTACCAAAAACATATGAAAAGCACCTCAAAGTGTGGACAAAGCAAAGCAAAGTAGATACTAAACAAGCATGGAACATAAAAAATTATAGACATTTCCGACGTATCGGCAGGCTCCGTCCACGTGCCTCCAGAGGGCATGGTTGTGCCACGGTCCGCGGTGGTGGAAACCACCGGCGGTGACCATATTCCAGCAGGGCTGGAACCGCTGGAGGAGGAGAGTGATCCCACAAAGGAGAATGGAGTAGCTCCGATATCACCGATGGAGATCTCAAGGAGCTGCTCGCTGAAGGATACCTCCCCGTGACGGAGGGGCTGGTCTGGCGGGCGATGCCGACCGGCGAGGTTATCCCTTCTCCCCAAGCCAGAGAGAAGGTGTACCTCAAAGCGCAAATGGTACGCGGCGTCTTCCTCCCAATCTCCGACTTCTTCTTTTCTTTCCTTATCCATTATCGGGTTCAACCTCAGAGCGTATCTCCGAATAGCATCCTCGCGCTTAGCAACTACACGGCGCTTTGCGAGGGCTACCTAGGAATTAGGCCTAGGTTATATCTGTTCATCTATTTCTTCACCGTCAAGAGGGAAGCCAGAGCAAGGAAGGACGAGCTCAGAAACTGTGGAACCATTAGCTTCAAGATCCGGCCTGGCTAGCAGTTCCCCAACATTATAGGCCATGAGTCCTGCAAGAATTGGCAGGAGACGTACTTCTACAGCTCAGATATCCCTCTGGCTGTCCGAGAAGCAACGTACCCGGACTTCATCGACGGGGCCGCTATTGAAGCCCTAACATGGAGATCCCAGGCCACCCTTCCCTCCGACAACGAAGCCTCCCGCACTATAAGGCGGATCAAGTGGTTCCTAGAAACGATTTTGACCAGATTGGACCTAGCCATGTGCTGGTTCGTCAGGCGGATCCAGCCTCTGCAGCACCGCGCAAAGCTGATGCACCAGTACACCAAGGATAGGGAGGATAGCCTTCACATCTCCATGGACAACTTTTATAGTGATTCCATAAAGCTCCGCCTCAAGGACATCGTCAAGGTGAAGGACAGGAAGCATGGCTTCACCATCACCTACGACATGTTCGAGGATGGCAAGTGCCCAGAGGTACATATTTATTTTCCGTGTATGACATATACTCCAGTTCTTCCATATAGCCATTACCATTTCATCTAACATTTTAGTATTTCACTTAGCAGCTTAAAAGTCTAGAGGAGGATAGCATGGCTGTCCAAATCTATGACCCCAAGATGAAGGAAGTCGTCGTTGTGTCTAACGATGATGTCCTGTTGGCGCGTAAGCGGAAGAGCTCCACCTCTGACGCTGTCTACGGAGGCAAGAAGAAGACGGAGGATGGAGCTCCAAGAAGTCTACCGCCGCCCTGGAGGCGGAGAAAAGAAGAATTACCGGCATCACTTTCACCAAGGCACCAACCATGGTGTAAGCTTCTTATTATCCGACATTGTCTCTTGCTCGTCTTATTCCTGTACTTATACTTTTGCACGTTTCAGGAAGAAAGCTAGTTTAAGTTTGAAGAAGACCTCCAAAACATCAAGGGCTTCTAAAAATATTAGAGATATGTTGCACGTAGCGTCTCCCACCATCGGCCCTACTAATTCTAGTGTCCAGCCTGCTGCCGCACCGACAAGCTCTCCAGCTAAGATGGCATATGGCCCTTCCGCCATGGAAGTGGACCCAGGTGTCACCGCGGATCTTGCTATTGTTGACGAGCATGCGACATAAGAAAGCACCACGTCCAAAGAGGCTGAAGCTCTAGCTAAGGATGCACTGGTAGCGGTAAGGCGATGGTGGAGGGCGGAACGTCTGCCGAAGGCGGCGCCACTACACCTAGGACGTCAACAGAGCTCCCAAAGATTGTCTACCCGGTGCTTACGCCGAGTAGCTCAGCTTTGGCTCCTGGTGCAGCGTCAAATTCTCCGACTTATGGTCTTAAGGAGCTACTGAGGCAGGCGGATATCTTGCGCGGAAATAGTCTTTCCTTCAGCAAGATATTTGCCGAGAGCGCCACCAACCTCAAGATCATCGCACTTGTAAGTTCTGTTTGCCTTCTGCATTTCATATGTAGTATCCCACTGTAGCCCCAAGGATTTAGACGGAAAACCATAGGTATTTGCATCTGAATACTCTAAGAGTGACTAATCTAGAAAACTTCATACAATAACCCCCAAGTATTTAGTTTGAATGAATAATTCCGACTAGATACTTTTTGAGTAGCATACACAGTGTTTGTAAATTTCAATACTGTGGCCCCCAAGCCTCTAGGTGGATATTTATCTGGATAGATGCTCCAAGTAAACTAAGTAACCTTGAATTTCTTTCCACATAATTAGAATGCTCGGAGAGGCGTTGCCAACGAGAAGTTCCACAAGACGCGCGCTAAGCTGGAAGCTAAAAAGCATAAAACTGCCTTCTTGAAGGATCAAATCACCAAGAGCAAGAGTTTGTTTTTCCTTTCAATTTCGCACTAAAACTTGGTCTTCTGCCATCACTCTCTGACTACTCATTGTGTGTTGTTATTTCTCCGGCTTACAGAAACCATTGCCAAGCCAAAGGATATTGTCAAGAAAAAGAATCCATGAAGGCCTTGCAAGAGAAATATCCTCAAGAAGGAGAGGGAGACACTTTGAAGATGCACGAGGAATCCATGAAGGCCTTGCAGGAATCCGCCAACACAGAGATGAACCGTCTGAAGGAGGAAATTGCAATCCTCAAGGAGAAGAAGAAAGCTATCGATGAGCAGAATCAGCGCAACCTTGAGGCTTACAAGGTTCTCCAACAAGAACGGGATTCCATAGCGGAGACACTCCATACAAGCGGAGGCGAGCATCTTTGGTAAGCGATCTCCGTCTTGTACATCTGTAAGCCAGGTACTCTGAACTTTTTTGTGTTATTTGAACTCATGTACTCCTTTGCCCTGCCGGAAATGCAGCTCCTATTGGTTTAACCAATATGCCTCCTCCGCCAAAGGAATGCATCACTACTAGGAAAACGGCTATAGGTAATCAGCACATCCGTGGCTCACATGGTTGAAGTGCCCCACGGCTAAAACAGGCGTGGCTCACTTCAAGGCAGTGGATTCTCGTCGGCAACTTCATCAGTACCGCCGTCAAGCAAGACAAAGAGATTGCCAATCCCCTAAACATCAACATCAAGGCAGTGGATTCCGTCATGAAGTACTCGCAGATTTTGCATCAAGTCCCGAGCGTATCGTAAGCTGGAAAGCTTCATGTACCCAGGCTGGTGCAAGAATGTTGCTGGCAATGGTCAAGGCCCACTACGAGAATGCCGACATCAACACAGTGACCTCGGCCCTGCCCGACATAGACGATGAAGGCCAGAAGATTGATCACAAAGCTATCTGGGCATCGCTCGCAGGTTTTGACACCAGGGTTGCCGAGTTGGTCGATCACAATGTATTTGTGCCTCTTGAGATCATTGATGGCAACCATCCTAGCTCCTCCGAGTCCCTCAAGACCACCGACTTTGAAGATGATCAGGATGGCTCTCCTGTTGCCGACGATGTTACCTCAAAGTCTCCTATGCCAGAGGAATGAAAAAACACTATGTAATATTTTTTTCCTCTGGATTTATGTATGCGGAAAAAACTAGTGCGTGCTATCTTAAGGAGGAAAAACAATAGTTGTATGTTTCCTACTACTCAAGTACTAGTTTCAGCATGTAAATATTTTTTAAGAAAGTGTTGGCTTATCCATTACTTTGGTTTTTATGCTTGACCTTTCATGAGTCAGAAGACTCGTAGTGGGAACCATGCGGTCAAGTGATGATGCCAAATGGCACCGTGAAAACCTAAGCACAAAATCACCTACTTCAAGTGCCGAAAGTCACTAATCCAGAATCCACATAAAAACAACAAAAAACGTGTAGACCAGAAAACTTAAGCTAACGCCCGTAGGCGGAATTTTCACAAGTGCAAATGCAAAACTTGTGCATAAATGTTTTATACGATCCAAAAATGAACACTAAAGGAGGTAAAAGACTCAAGAATATGATTGAACCAGAGAGCTTTATTTCATTGATAATATAAGAGGTACATAGTAGATAAAAAATATGCTAAGTGTAAAAAGGACGTAGTTGTGCTATGTTCCATGGCCAATCAAGCTCCGGGTAGTCATCATCCGGGCCACGTCGCTTACGCTTATGCTCATCGCTGGGTCTATCTTCAAGTTCATGATTATCAACAAGGTAGTAAGACCCATTGAGTAGCACCTTGCTTATGATGAACGGTCCTTCCCATGGCGGGGATAATTTGTGTGACTTCTTCTGCTTAAGTCGGAGCACCAGATCCTCCTCTTTAAACAAGCGATGCCGAACGCGGCGACTATGGTAGCTGCATAGCTTCTGCTGGTAGATGGCGGATCTTTGTCATGCCAATACGCGCTCTTCCTTGATAAGGTCCACATCTTGGCGCCTGGATTCTTCAGCGTCATCTTCGTCGTAGGAGGCAACTCTTGGTGAATCATGAAGGATGTCAGAAGGCAAGATGGCTTCTGCTCCATATACCATGAAATAAGGGGTGTAGACGGTAGATCAGTTGGGTCTAGTTCGTAAACTCCTTAGCACAGATGGTAACTCCTCCACCCAGGCTCCAACTGCTCTATGTAGCGGTGCCTCAAGACGTGTCTTGATTCCCTGCAGAATTAATCCATTGGCTCGCTCAACCTGACCATTGGACCGTGGATGTGCCATAGATGCTAGGTCAAGTCGGATTCTCTTCTCCCAACAATAAGCTTCCACTTCTCCGAGTGACAAGTTGCTGCCGTTGTCAGTGATAATGCTATGTGGGAGACCAAATCTCACCACTAGATCCTGGACAAACCTAAGGCAGTTGCCCCATCAAGCTTTCTAATGGGTTTAGCTTCTATCCATTTGGTGAATTTATCCACTACTACTAGCAGATGCGTAAACCCACATGGTGCCGTCTGTAATGGACCAACCATGTCTAGTCCCCAGACTGCAAACGGCCAAGTTATTGGTATTTTTCGCAATTCTTCAGCTGGAACATGTGGTTGTCGGGCATAATACTGGCATCACATGCACGTCTCAACCAGCTTGTCAGCGTCTCCCTTCGCAGTCAGCCAGTAGAATCCTTGCCAGAAGGCTTTGGAGACCAACGATCGAGGAGCGGCGTGATGCCCGCAATCTCCGAGATGGATATCATGAAGGATTTCAATACCTTCTTGCTGGGAAACACACTTTAGGTATACACAAGTGGTGCTTCTTTTGTAGAGCTGTCCATTGATTATGGTATAGCTCTTTGCTCGATGTACTATTTTCCGAGTTTCGACTTTGTCGATGGGCAAAGTTCCATGTACGAGATACACCATGAACGGTTTTGTCCAAGCCAAAGAGACCTTTGTCACTGTGTGAACGAAAGAATCAACTCTATCCGGGTTCTCGTGGTCTGCTCCCTTTACGAATGGTGTCCGTAGATGCTCTAGAAAAACTCCAGGCGGAATTTGTTTGCACCCTGATCCAAGCTTTGACAGTAGATCAACCGCCTCAGTTTCTTCCCTTGGGACATACTTGACCTTGTATCCCAATAATCCCTTGGCTATCTCGTCC
This sequence comes from Avena longiglumis, assembly GCA_030063025.1. Classification (NCBI taxonomy): domain Eukaryota; kingdom Viridiplantae; phylum Streptophyta; class Magnoliopsida; order Poales; family Poaceae; genus Avena; species Avena longiglumis. The sequence goes on along the minus strand of CP125974.1, from coordinate 412,166,790 downwards.
ACTTCGTCTCGATATGCCGCCATCATAGGGTTTCCCGCGTTCCAGGTGCTAGCCACCTGCTGGGCAACCAAGTCGGAATCTCCACAGCAAACTATGCGCTTGATGCCAATATCCTTGGCTACGCAAAGTCCATGAATGAGTGCTTCGTATTCCGCCACGTTCTTTGTAGATTCGAAGTGGATCTGTAGAATGTAGTGTAGCTTCTCTCCTGTTGGTGATTGTAATAGTACACCAGCCCCCAAGCCGTTGAGTAGCTTTGATCCATCAAAGTGCATCACCCAGTATTCTGGCTCTAGTATAGGGGTAGCATCTAGCATCTCCATCCAATTTAGGATAAAATACGCCAAGATCTGTGATTTGATAGCATCGCGCCTCTTGTAGGTGATCTCAAAGGCGGCAAGCTCAATACCCCACTCCGCGACCCTTCCTATAGCGTCGCTGTTGCTGATGATGTCGGACAGTGGAGCTTTGCTCACAACTATGATAGGGTGCTCCTGGAAATAGTGTCTTAGCTTCTGAGAAGCAAGGAACACTCCATAAGCTAGCTTCTGGTAGTGCGGGTAACGCTGCTTGGACTCTAAAGACCTTGCTTACATAGTAAACTGGTCGTTTAACACCGTACTCATGCCCTGGTTCTTTCCTCTCTACCACGATGATGATGCTGATTAACCGGTTGGTGGCCGCCATGTAGATTAACATAGGCTCCATAGGCTCGGGTGCTGCTGCATCTGCCTCGTCCGTCCATGTGAATTTGTCCGCCTTCTTCGGTAACTTGTACAGTGGCAGAGCCTTCTCTCCAAGTCGGCTGATGAACCGGCTTACTGTTGCAACGCAACCTGTTAGCCGTTGTATGTCCTTCAGGCATGTCAGACGGTTTATGTTTAGGATGGCCTTGATCTTCTCCGGGTTGACCTCAGTTCCATGCTGGGAAATGATGAATCCCAACAATATGCCGGCTGGAACCCCGAAGACGCACTTCTTTGGGTTAAGTATCATGTTGTATTTCCGGAGATTATCAAAGGTTTCTTTTAAGCCGGAGATTAAGTCTCTTTACTTTTTAGACATCACCGCTATATCGTCCACATAGGCGTGAACGTTCCGACCAATTTGATCGTGGAGGCAATGTTGCATAGTCCGTTGGTACGTAGCACCTATGTTTTTTAGCCCAAAGGGCATCGTGACATAGCAAAACGTGTCGTAAGGTGTGGTGAACAAAGTGGCCAATTGGTCCAACTTCCTCATCTTTATCTGGTGGTATCCTGAGTATGCATCGATAAAACACAAAAGCTTCGAGCCAGTCGTCGATTCAATGACTTGGTCAATGCGAGGCAAAGCAAACGGATCTTTGGGACACGCTTTGTTCAAGCCGGTGTAATCAATGCAAATTCTTAATTCTTTGGTTCCCTTTTTGGGGACAAGTACAGGATTTTCCACCCATCGGGTGTGAAGGACTTCTCAGATAAAACTAGCCTTAAGTAACCTAGCTTTCTCTTTGCCTATCACGCGTCTCTTCTCATCTCCAAAGCGCCATAGAGGTTGTTTCACCGGTTTGCATTTAGGATCAATATACAAGCTATGCTTGGAAAGTTCCCTAGGTACACCTTTCATGTCGACAGGTTTCCAGGTAAAGATGTCTCTATTCTCACGGAGGAACTTGACAAGCGTGCTTTCCTATTTAGGGTCCAGGTTCGTCCCAATGGTGGTGGTCTTGGAGGCATCGCCTACCACAAGTTCCACCGGCTTGTTTTCGATGGCGGCCTTGAAGGCTGGGGCGGAGTCAGAAATTTGCTTCTTTGACACCAGTATCTCTGTGGCATCGACCTTGCTCTGGATCTCCTTGAATTCTTCGTTGTAGAGGACAGCTTCTGCAAAGGCTGCTTCTCCAATCTCGCGGTCCTTTGCCTTGGTAAAGCTTCCGGATACGGTGATGATGTCGGTTGGTCCGGGTATCTTTAGCTTGTTGTAGACGAAGCATGGCTTGGCCATGAAGGCGTGGAAGATGTCGCGTCCGAAGATGACGTGGTACACGCTCTTGAAGGGGACCACCTCGAAGGTCATGCATTCTTGGCGGTAATGGTTAACATCGCCAAAAGCGACCTAAAGCGTGATGCACCCAAGGGACCGAGCCTCCTGGCCAGGAACTATGCCATGGAACATGGTGCTGGTCCTCCTTTGGTTGGCCTCCATCAAGTTCATCTTGTGCAGTGTATCCAGGTACATGATGTTGATGCTGCTTCCACTGTCCACCATGCATTTGGTGAACTCATTGCCGTCAATATGGGGGGTTGATGACCATGGCGTACTGGTTATCCGTAGGGATGAGGCCTGGGTGGTCCTTCCTGTCCCAAGTGATTGGAATCTCCGACCAGCGCAGGTACTATAGGAACTGGGGGTAGGGTGGCCATCAGTATCCTCATGGTGGTTTTATGTTGCCGGGCAGTAGGGGTGCCAAGGAAAGTGTGGTAGACGGAAGCCTTCTTCTCAAAGGGGTTATTGCCCTTGCCATTGCCCTTGTCGGCGTTCTTGGGCTCAACATCCTCATCCATGTCACTTGAATCCTTGGACTCCTCCTCCTTCTTCTTCCCCTTTCCCTTGCCGCGTGGCCGGTTCTTCCGACTTTGCTTGTAGCCGGACTCCGATTCTTCCTTGAGGTTGTTGACGAACTTGCAATGGTGATTGGTGTGAGTGGCTTTGACGTTGGCGTCGAGGTGTACAAGGCATGGCATATCATGGTACTCCTCGTATTTTTGAGGAACGCGGAGCGCTGCCGGGGTAGTTTAACTACCTCGCTACTTCCCACGACCAGCCCCCGTCCTTGGCCACGCTGTTTGCCATCCCTTCGTCCCGCAAATGTCATGCAGACCATTTCGGAGGTTTGATTTTCTTCTGGCGGGTTCTTCCGCTTTGTATTGTTGTTCCTTTTAGCTTGGGTTGGAACGGACGTTGCCGGCAGAGAGCCGTGAGCATCGTCGTCGACAGCCACGAACTTACTAGCTAGCTGGATCATCTTGTTGAGATCGAGCCTATGATTGTCCTGCAGGCGCTTCAACTTATGTCGGAGCAACATACCTTTCTCCAACCCATCGATGTAGGCAGCCATGACGGTCTGAGCATGCACTCCTGCGCAGGAATTCTTCATATCCAGCCAGCAAGAGAGGTAGGCGCGAGTTGACTCATCTTTCTAATCGTTGTAGATCGCCAACAGTACAGGGACACTTATACGTACCCACAAAGTTCTTGGTGAACGCTTCTTGCATGTCCAACCAATTGCAGATGGACTTCTCCGGCAAGTCATCAATCCATTAGCGGGTCGTACCCGCCAGCATCAGTGGGAGGTACTTGACGGCAACGTTGGGGTTACCCACGGTGATCTCCACTACGTTGCTGTTATCCTGCAACCACGTAGCTGGTTTGGCGGTGCCGTCATAGGGCTTTATGGTCTTGTCAATCCGGAAACTCTTGGGGTAAGTTGCGGTTCGTATTACAGGTCCAAAGCAACGTGGTCAAAGGTATTGTCCTTCCCGGGCCTTGTGAATCTTGTCCAGGCGTGAACGTGCATTGTATGGTTCCGGGCTTGTTCTTTTCTTCTTGCTTCCAGGGGATGGGCTCTGTGAACGACGCGGGCCTCCTCTGCCATGGTGGCTGCTAGGGGCGACGAAGGCGGATGTGGTGGTGGGTTAGCCTTCTTGTTGTTACCCTCCTGCGACACCTCACGCTTCTCGCAGTTGCTTGTCGGATGCGGAGGGTCATGACGCGACCTGCTCTTGTCTCCTTGGTTGCGCTCTCCATCGTGATGGGGTTGCTCCGTGTTGTCGCGGATGACGATGCTTCTTTGCCTTGGCGGAGGTATGTCCGTGTGATGGTGAGCCTTGGGGTCTTCACGATGTCGGGGGGATCAGGGCGATGGAGATGGGCGTCGAGGATGAGCCTTGCCTCTATGGTTGAAGGATATGGGGATAGCGTCCTTCATGTTGCGTGCATCCCTCCGTCTTCGCTCTGATGAACTCGTCTGAGACCCGATATCATGAGGAGATCGGTCCCTTGGCAGCTTAGGATTGCTAGACTGACAATACGCTGGGTCAGACTCAAGCCTCTGAGAGGTGGCCTTTTCCTGCTGTTTCACCGCCTTTGCCACGAGGTCATAGACCCGTTCCACAACTGCGGGTGATCTATCCTTCTCTAGAAGGGTCTTGGCGACGGCTAGGTTGAGAATAGGAGTGGGCATGACCTGCCTGCCTTTGCTGTCAATGTATGGATTTACCCTTGGCGGCTTAGAGGGAGCCCATACTAGGTTTCTCCGTACACCAGGGTCGTTGATGATGTGAGCCAGAGCTTTCTTAGCCTTCTGCTGCTTGAGAAGAGTCTTGTACTCGGCCTCCATGCCTCTAGCTTTCTCTATTGACTTCTGCGCCTTGGCCAGATCTTGATCCAGATTTGCGCCTTGCTCCGCGATGGCCTGCGCTTCCTCGAGTAGCTGCTAGCACTTCTCGTCAAGCTAGACTATGTTCCGAATATGAGCCACATTCATGGGCTCGACGAGAAGGTTGCCATACATCACTCTATCAGCTGGAGTGATTTGGGCAGCTACCGACGTAGATGCTGGAGGCGGTGGGTTTGCGGTGTTGTTGTTACTCGGACCGACGTTGAGTTCCTGTGGCTGCTGCACTGGGTTAGGCGGAGGGGTCATGGCCTTTGCGCGATCATTGTCAGCAGCAACATGTGGTCCCTTCCCATTGTCTAGCGCTTTAGGCGGAGCTTGTCCGGGTTGATCTTCCTCCATCACGGTCCCAATGGCTACGAACACCTCTCAAGATGTGATGGCGTTGTCGTCCTCCTCGTTGCGTCTGATATCCTCCTCCATCTCCTACATGGCAAAGTCGAGCTCCTCTGGGCTGAAGTCTATTTCCTTCGAGTCAGCGCTAATCTCCGCGTAGAGCGCATCCAGGACGGAGTCGGAGGGTGCCGGGTCTTCCTCGATGATGGGTGGTGGTGGTGCGACAACAACGACGATGACTGGAGGCTGTGGTGCGACCGCAGTGACGAAGACTGGATGCGGCGGTGGCGGTGACTGAGGCGGAGGGGCTCCAGGTAGGAGCGCGAGCGCTGTCTGAGCTACTTCCTCAGCTACCACGTAGTTGTTGACGGTGTGAACCATGCCGTCAAAAGTGAAGAGACCCGCGGCCTGCTGCCGTCTTAGCGTATGCCGGAGAAGCGTACCGCAGTCTAGTCCTTCCACAAAGTGATAGATGGCATCATCATTAGGGTAATGCTCCAGGTTAGCCCGTATACGAAGCCACCTGGCTAAGTAATCGCGGGGTTTTTCACCCTCTCTCTAAACGCAATGCGCTAGATCAAAGATAGTTACCACACCGACGAACTTGGATCTCTGCTGTCCATACACACGTGCGAATCCGGTGGACTTGCAGCAATCTTCCACCATTATATCCTGCATAGGGGCGGTTTGGGTAGGCCTTGAATTTTTCCGATCTATGCCAGCAAACTCCAAGGAGAGATCCAACTTCGATCCTTCCGCGAATGTGTCCTGCCCATAGGCGGTCCGTGCGGGTCTTGACGCTCCTCCGACTTCTAGGGAACTAGTGCCCGAGTCAGTTTCGCCGATGAAGAGGTGGATGTCCCTGATTGGGACGATCGAGCAGCGGGTGGGGTTCGTCTTCGCCAGGATCCATAACTTGTCGGGAGAGATGATCGGAATGTTGCCGGAGAAGAGAACACGACCGATGGCTACGGTTTCACCAATTCCCGCGAAGAGCTTGGACCTCGCCCGTTGTAGAGCCTGAAGCGCCTCTTGCCCCATAGTGGGCGCCAACTGTCATGGTATTGCCGACGCGTACGCCATGGAGGGGTCCTCACAGAGCGTGTTTAGAGATGTGGGGTAAGGCGGAAGGTTGGCGGGTACGAGGTTACATAGCTTAACCAGGTTCAGATTCCACCACGGTGGAGGGATCCTACTCCTGCTATAAATCAGTATAATGGCAATACGCCGATTTACAGGGATCGGTTCGTTGTGCACGGTATGAGTTTTTCTATGACCTATAGGCTCCCATAGGTTTGGATTATATAGTCGCCAGATCCTAGGGTTAGAGGCAAAGTCCTAGCCGAACAGGTTACAGATTCCTACACGGTAGACAACTAGTCTAACGTGTGTTGCACTCCAAGGCTCTGGGTACGTCGGTGACTCCTTCATAGCATTCCTTTATCCGGCATGGGCCTCCCTTCTGGATCCATCTAACTAGACCGCTCAGTAGGCCATGGGACTTGCTACCAACTGTGGGCCACCCGGGTTATCCAGATTAGAGACATGCTATGGTTACACCCATTTAGCATATCCCCAACACTTGTTCCGAACTTGATAGCGCTGCTAGATGCATCTACCGTTTAATCACGAAGCTGGGCCCCACATGTCAATACTCACATTAGAAGAAACGTGTGCATGATGGATTTTTATCTTGGCTCATGCCTTCCTGATTTGAACTCGATAACGTTGATCGATCTATATGCCGTTAATCACGCAGCTGGGTCCCACATGCCAGCCTCACATTAAAATAATCGTGTGTATGATTGAATTTTTCCTTCGCTCCCGCTACCCTGTTCTGAACTTGATAGCGCTGCTAGATGCATCTAATATTTAATCACGCAGCTGGGACCCACATGTCATCCTCTCATTAGAATAAACATGTGTACGATGGATTTTTTCCCTCAGTCGCGCCTCCGTGTTAGCTTGATAGCATTGCTCGGCGAATCTGCCACTTGGTCACAAAGCTTGGTCCCACATGTCAGCATCTCATTAGAACAACGTCTAAATTTTGGACTTTTTTCTCGCTCGCGCCTCCCAGTTTCGAACTGGCCAACGTTGCTCAATGCAGCACCTTTATAAGGTCTCGATGATGGGTCCCACATGTCAGCCTGTCTATAGATACATTTACCATTAATCTCGTAGTTGGGCCCCACATCTCATCCTCACATTAGCAGAAACATGTGCGTGATGGATTTTTTCCTTGGATCGTGCCTCCGTGTTAACTTGATAGCATTGCTCGCTGCATCAGCCGTTTATTCAGGCTGGTGGGTTCCTTATGTAAGCCTCGCATTAGAAGAATCGTGTGTACATAATGGATTTTTTCTTCTCTAGCGCTACCTTGTTCCGAACTAGGTAGTGTTTCTCGACGAATATGCCGTTTGCTCACACTGCTAGGTCCCACATGTCAGCTTCTCATTAGAAGAAATGTCTGCATGTTGGACTTTTCTGTCTCTCGTGCCTCCCTTATTCGAACTGGCAACATTGCTCGATGCAGCACCTAATAATGTCTCTCTGGTGGGTCCCACATGTCAGCCCCTCTATAAATGAAACGTGCTAGAATGATGGACTTTTTTCGGACGGTATTTCTGACCTTGGTCCTTTGTTGGGTCCCAGATGTCAGCCTCCTCTATGCAGGATACGTGTGTAGGCTGTTCCCAGATGTGAGCCTCCATTTGAAAGAAATGTGTATATGTTGGACTGTTTTTTCAGGTCAAGTCCGTCATTCTGACCTTGGCAAAATTGCTAGATGCAACAACAGTTTATCTAGGTCCTAGGTATCAGACTTTTTTTACAAAAATTAATCTATACTCCGTTACTGGGTCCCACATGTCAGCAGTAGTATATAATAACAGAAATTGTCATGACCACTATTTTGACCTTAATCCATTGCTGGGTCCCAGATGGCAGCCTCCTCTATGTAGGAAATGTGTCTATGATGGGTCCCAAATGTCAGCCTCTATTTGAAAGAAACGTGTATGTGTTGGACTATTTTTTGGATCAAGTACGACGTTCTAACCTTGGCAACATCACAGTAGCAGTTTAACTAGGTCTCGGATGTCAGTCTCAAAGTACAAAAAATTGAGTACATGAAAAACACAAATTTCCTAGGATTCGAACTCGAGACCTTAGAAACGGTAAACTACTTTCCTTACCACTGCGAAAGAAAAAGTTAATACAATGGAAACGTTAAAAAGTTCCTTCTATAACTTAAAAATACTTTCTTTGACCATGTTTATCTCCCTTCAAATAATAAGGCGGTGCTCCTAGCAGCTAAACTATAAACTGCTACATAATCCATACGTTTTTATACAAAAACTTAGGTAGGCGGAGCTTTGGGGGGGGTGGCTACTCGTCATGGGCATTGTTCCATGGACTCACTCCTAAACTGAATGGTCTATGATCAGCGGCCACAAGACCATGAAAAGGCCAAATTAGAATTTTTTGGGTTATCCTTGGGCCTCACAGGCTAATTTCATGGGCTCGGTAATAAAAATTGAGGCTGCGCGAAAATAAAGGCCGAAAAAACAAGGGCAGAAAAATTTGGTAGATATTTCGCGTGAATTTTTTTGACAAACAGGACAGATAGCCCGCTCACGCGCCAAAACTTTTCTATTCGCGCCTTCAATCTAGAAGCCAGCTACTATCTCTTTGCACCATTCTTCTGAAGATGCACCAACCATGAAAACCACAGGCCGCGCTCCAAAACATTAACCCTCCATCTATCAGCCGGGACGGTTAACACCATCGCTGGCAGTGGCTTTCTTCTCGAGACGCACACAGGCAAGCGATCAGCTAGTCGATCCCTAGAAGTCGTTTCGTACTCGATAAATTTCCTTAGTTTGCTAAAATCGTTCCCTAGAAGTCGTTTAGTACTCGATATATTCGTTTGACATTGTTCTACACTTGATCAGTTTGTTCGAATTGGTTGGCATTTTACTGCGCTCGGTCTATCTGTTTTCTCAAATATGTAACATAGTTCGACACTCAATATCTGAAATAGGCTAAAATTACGTGCCATTTATTGTTCTATATTCTACCAGTTTGCTCAGATATCTTGGCTTAATTAGATCTGTAATCTAATTGTTCCCTAAAATATCTTAAAAGATTCCGACCAACTATATCATCAACAGATGGACATATATTGGATATTGAATGGACAAAAAGCAACACCTTCATATTATGAAGGTGTTACCGATTTGATGAAGTTTGTTAGACAGCATAACAACGGCTAAGATGTATTTTTCCCATGCCAACAATGCCTTAATTATAAAAAGCTGAGTCAGAGTACAGTTGCAGACCATATATTCAGTAATGGTATAAAATCCACATATATTAGTTGTACTAAACATGCTGAACCATATTATCAGCCTGTTCTTGATCCTCTATCTCATAATGATCTTCCTAAAGCTCATCAGATCGAGGACGAGGACCTTTCTGGTTTGTTAAGGGACCTATACCCCACTACAAGCAAAAAGGGTGTCCCTTCTCTTAAAAGAAAACTTTTCTCTGAACTGATAGAAGATGTCAAGTGTTTAGTGGACCCTGATTCTGGTATCTAAAGATTCAAACATGTAATGAAATTACTAAAGGAAAATTCATTCAACAAGATTTCGATTCAATGATTAAGGTGTACAACGAGTCAATCCCTAGGAAAGGATATCCAAAATCCTTTTATGAGATGAAACAGTACATCAAGATACTCGGACTATCATATGAGAAGATCCATTTTTGTCCAAATAATTGTGTACTGTTCTGGGTGGATTATGAAAACCTTGATGAATGCCCAGTATGTAATGAATTAAGATGGAAAAATGGTGATAAAAATAAGAAATATCCTTGTAAGGTTCTGAGATATTTTTCACTTATAGATAGATTGCAGAGGTTGTTTCAGTCAGAAAAAACATCTAAGGAAACAAGATGGCATAAAGAGATTCTCAAGCCATACGATTACTTACTGAGACATCCAGCTGATGGCGATGAATGAAAGAACTTTGACAAGGCTCATCTAGGATTTTTGCGGATCCAAGGAACCCGAGACTTGGCCTAGCTACATATGGATTTAACCCATTTCACAACATGAGTAACTCATACAACATGTGGCCAGTACTTGTTATAATTTATAACTTGTCTCCCTAGGCATGCACGGATCAGTCAAACTACTTGCTGACTTTACTCATCCCAGGTTCCAAATCACCTGGGAAGGATTTTGATCTGTTCATGCAACCTCTTATATGAGACTTGCAGAAACTATGGAAGGGTGTCATGACTCCTGATATCCTTGCAAGCAAACCTGAATATGCCAAGTTCCCTGTATGTGTTGTTGTGTTGTTATGCACCCATGATTTTCCAGCTCTTGGCATGTCAGGAAGAGTGACAACATGTTACAATGCATGTGTTCACTATGAGTCAAAACAGGACACAATGAGGCTACAAAATAATACCAGTTACCTTGTCCACCGGTTTTTTCTTCCTGAAGGCCACAAATTCCGAAAAACTCAAAAAATCGCAATTCTATGGAAAGAGGACTAAGTATGACACTGCACCATGAAAGTTCACTACAGTTGAGTTGTAGGCGCTTCTACAAAAGGTCAGAAATGTGAATGGGTATAATGTGGCGGTCACCATTTATGTTGCCCACCAAGATGATCCCATTGTTTGTATGGTAACTGAACCGGCTAACGTCGATGAAAATTTGATTGCCAGAGGCAGGTCTGCACATGATGGAAAAGTAGATTTCACTATCGAGGTTAGTGTAGTGGACAAAAACAGGAATAAACTGGTTCTGCCTAATGAACATCAGGACATGTATGATGAATGGAAAGAGGAAGAAGATCCAACCCAGTCAGAACATGTGGATCTAGAATGCGGTGGTGCTGAAAGAGGTGATGATGATGATGATTAGACCGTTGTTCCAAATTAGGTAGTGAGATGAAGAACATTGATTCATTTTGGTTTTATCATTTCAGAATGTACGAGAAATGATGACATTTTCCTGTTGGATTGTAATCCTATACTAATTGTTTTCCTGTCTAAATTGGATTAAGTTTATTTCAACAAGTGCAAACATATGTAGAACAAGTTCAGTATATTAATTAATTAGCAACCACATGACCAGGTTTCATACAGAAGGGGGCATACACACCTTGTGTCATTAGATGTAATTAGCAACCACATGAAATTCAATAGAAGTAGAGAGATAATCAGTTCTTGTTTCAGCTCTAAAAACCTTGGCATATGATGAGTTTGCACTTTTGTCCGAACGGACTCCATCATTGGAGCATGCAAAATTGATGATCAAGTCTGCTTTTGCGTGCATACCTAATTCTTAGATCAATGTCTGTGTGACCAACATATATGGAACCCAAAATTGGAACCCAAAATTCCCTAGCATCATCTAGACTATCACAAGGTCATGTTTTATAAGAAAAGCAAGACCGCTCATCTAATTCCCTTGATCTAAACAAGTACCAACACATCAATATTAGCTCAACGAAATACTTTAGTAATAGAAACGAGTGGTAGTTTGACAGATTCAGTAGCAATGAGAGGTAGTTTGAAACCACTAAATGTCCCATCATATACATAGAAGAAAGAGAATGCTTCAGCGTGTCAAAGTGCTGGCAAGGCAGCGCACTTGATTTCCTGCTTGGGACACATCTCTCGTTTCATTGTCGCCTATCGGCCTCTAGGTCAGCAGCGTACATGTAAAATTCATATGACAAATCAGGAAGTTCGGGATCCTTAATTTCCACAATTCCGATTACGAATGGAATCTTCCACTAACATAAATTAACAAATTAGTACAAATATTACATACACTCACATTATTATCATCACAAGAGGATTAATATGTGATATCTCACCAGTGAATCTTGTCCGACGACAGGTTCAGTAGTATGCCAGTAAAGCCGTGGCTTCAATAGATAAGACATGAGCACTTCCAGCATGGCGTCAGCAGAAGATGGCCCAATCGTTGTCTCGAATGACCTCGTTACTAGAACCTGATTGAAACTAGCGAACAAGACCAACGACCAAAACCTCACCTCGTACCATGGAGATTTGCATGCTGGCAACCTGACCGGCATAACGGATAGGAGAAATTCCGTGATATGCCTATCAATTTAGGTGACAAACAGCTTTCCCTCCTTCCCAATGCCGATGACCCTAGCTCTCCGCGAGCCTAGTGCAGGAACCGACAATTTTGGGTCCCATTTTTGGGGGCTGTATCTAGGAACTGTCATCTCATGGGCAGATATGAGGTGCTCGATGAATACTTTATTGACACTGGTGAACTCGCATCCTGGCTTCGTGCGGACACACCGGCGGTAGTTGCACATGATCTTGTGGTTGTGGACGTACTTGTAGGATAAAAAAATTCCAGCAGATGTCGTTGGGGGCATGTACTACCTTTTCCACCGGCGACTTGGCGGTACAGCTCCTTGGAGCATGCGGCCAACCGGATGGCGCTGGTAGTGTCCATACGAATAACTATTTCGTTGAAGACTTGGTCACCGACCTTGGTTGTGCCTCGAATCCACGGTCAACATGTCCAGATGGATTAGGGGCAAGCGTGGATCTATGTATGACCATTGGGTGTATTTGGAGGAGAGGATTGGCAGCCTGGAAGGAGCGATGCTTCTGGTGAGATGGCGAGAAAAATGTGTGAAGTGCACCCTCGATAATATCCAAATGCAGCTTGACGGAGTTGGGGATGGATCTTTGAACGAGGGGTTTTTGCTGTGCTCCTTCAGCTGTCTTCTGTCGGGCGTAGCTGCATCAAGGATGCCAACTAGAGTTATGGAGTACGGAGTAGTATAACTTAAGACTGGCTTCTAGCCAGGAGTGTTCTCTCATCACATCACTTATAACTGTGAGATGATTTATACTTAATGCTTCCATTTATATACTATCTACTCCCTCTAGTTCATATTTTTAATGGCCTCAACTTTGTCTAGATTACGTACTATATATCACATTAGTTAGAAAGAGTAGTTGTAAGTTGCGTCACTTATTACGTTTTCCCGTACTACATACCAAAATACCAAAATGCCGAACCTCGTATGAACTTTTTAGAAAAGTACCCCTTTGCAAAGTTTAGCAAGCCTGCTAAAATAGCTCAAACTTATAGAAAAGAAAGAACCCACAAACTAAATTACATCATGCTTAGTGAAATAATAATGACAGGTTCCAGTTCATATTCAGCAGCATTTCAAAGTGAGCGATTCAGCAATACAGACTCTGAATTTCAATAGCAGTATGGAGAGAATAAATTCTTGTTTCATCCCTAAAAACCTTGGCGCGGTATCAGTCCCTTTTATCTGAAAAAATCGATCATTGGAGCAAGCAAAAATGATGATCAAGTCTTCTGTTCTTTGCATACCTTATACTCACATCAATAAATGTGTGACCCATATATGCAATCCAAAATGCCCCAAGCCTCATCTAGATTGTGACAAGGCCATGTTTCAAAAGAAGAGCATGACCATCTATTGCCCTTGATCTGAATAGTCTAGTACATCAATATTAGTTGTACAAAATACTTTAGTAATAAAAATCACAAAACATTTAACAGATTCACTAGCGTTTGAAAGATTCATAGTACCGAATAAAATAGAAAAATATCAACAGATTCCCATTACATAATCAACGGCACTTACAGATTCACCAGGTTTCAATATGACAAATTTAGTAGTACAAATAATGACCAAAAGAATTGACATATTTCAACAATACAGACATTGGAATTCAATAGATGTAACAAAGCCATAATTCATAAGGAAAGAGAGAGCATCTTATGCACTCGATCTGTCGGTCTAAAGAATTACCAATACATAGGTATTACAACAAAATAGTTTAGCAGTAACAGAACTTCATACAAAATACTCAGAACTACCTTAAGCTAGGAACCACATGTCCCAAAATGGTAATAAAAGTCATGTTAAGGAGTACATGGGTTCATGTTAGGATCATCACAAGAAGATTAAAATGTGTTATTCTCGAGCGATTGATGTCGATACGAATCTTGTATTACAGCGTGAACTCTGATGGTCGATTCTGACATTGAGCAACCAGATTAGACCGACAAACCGACAAAGAGCAAGAACCTTCAGTCACGCCCACGCCACTTCTTGGCAACGCTCTGCTCTTTGCAAAGAATACCACCTTCTTGAAGCCATTTGGCTGGACACAACTCAACATCACCTTGTACAATGGCCACAAGCACGCCGGCGGACTCATGCACACGACGGATATCAAGATGACATCGCCGCGCCCATCAAATAGAAAGCAGAAGAACATATGACCGTAACCGCATACCCCGATATCTACAGTCTATGAACCCGGTGCAGGAACCTGCTTAGAGATGTACCTCGCATTCTGACCGTAGTGGAATTTGCGCAACCTCATGGAGTGGGAATCTATGAGGTGGGCAAGGAGCAACGACTGTGGGGCAGAGAAGGCGCAGCTAGGTGCCATGCAGTTTCTCCCAGCTGCAACAACGAGCATTGAAGAATTAAACTTAGAACAACCATCTCGCAGGATAGCCGATACCAATTGCGTGTGTCACCAACATAAAGTAACTAATTAGTCATGCACGACATTACATATATGCACATTAGGATCATCACGAGAAGATTTATACTATGTGTTAACTTACTCTTGAAACCTGTTATTGCTATATTTGTAATCCACGGGGAATTCCGACGACCAATTCAGAAGCTTTTAGGTAATACGCAGCTTCGATAGGTACAAAATGAGCCTTTGAGAGTGACTTCAGCCAACGAAGTCCTGCACATCATCTTAGATGTCACCACCATTGAGACCGAATAGAGCTCATCCCATGACGTCATCAACCAAAACTTCACCTTGTACCGCATCGATTCGCACCCCGCCGACCTAACGTACCTGACGGATAGGAAGATGTCCGTCATGTAGCCGCGAATTTGGGAGGCAAACTCCATATCGCATTTCTCGATGCCGATGACTGTTTCCACTTTCTCGCCAACGGCTTATGCCAACAATTTTCACGGCTGTAGAGCACAACAGCCACATACCACTTGTGCACAACTCTCAAGTGGGTTGAGAGCTGATCCACAGTCAATCGCCAGGTAATGAACTCGCATCCTGTCTCCATGCAGACGCACGTGGTGGTGTGGCACTAGATCTTGTGGTCGTAGATGTCATTGTAGGAAACCAGTGCCCGATAGCGATCGTTGGGGCATCTGCTAGCTTTTTCGCTGGAGACTTGGCGATACAGCTCCTTGGAGCATGCGGCCAGCCTAACGGCGCTAGTAGTGTCCAGATGCATAGAGATTTCGTTGAAGTCATTGTTGCCGATCTTGCTCCAGCCGCAGTGATGCCGGTTGGGCCTCGAATTCGCCATCGTGTCTGGATGGATTGGGGGCAAGGGTGGGTCGATGTAGAGTTGTTGGTGGTTTTTGGAGGAGAGGGGTGGTGGCCTGGACGGAGTGATGCAGCGGGAAAGACGGCGAGGAAAATGTGTGAAGCGTGCCAGAGATGCGATCATGCGGCATCAGCGAGTGGGGATAAACTAAACGGAGATGGGGAATATGGGATGGCTCTTTGAAAGAGGTTTTCTTTTTTTCTGCTGTAGGAAGCGGTTGCATCAAGGACGCTAGCTAGCGTGATAGACTAGCATGCCGCTGTGCACTAAATTAATCGTGTCACTTCCTAGCATAGTATAGTCTCATCACGTCATTTTGGTGTACTTAATTAACCGTGTCACTTTTTGTGCACTAATTTTTTTGGAGTATTTACAGCTGTATTTTCATAGTATTACTCTGAAAATAAAAGTATGTATCTTCTTGGCAACCCCACACTTCAGCATCTCATAAGAAGAATCACCACAAGCTTATCTCTCATCATTTAATTGCATGCCATGTCATCTAAATTCTTATTAGTTGGCAATACATGTAGGACTATGTTACTACTCAAGTTACTCCCACTAATAGTAGCCTAAGTACTAGTACGAAAATAGAAGCTGTAAATAAATAACGTGTCTGGTCAACTGATGTGACGAGGCTATACAATGCCAGGAGGTGACATGGTTAATTTAGTGCACAACGACGTGCTAGTCTATCACTCTAGCCACTGTCCTCGATGCAGCCGCTTCCTACAGTAGAAGAAAAGAAAAAACCTCTTTCCTCAAAGAGCCATACCATCTTCCCCATCTTCGTTCCGTTTATCCCCACTTGCCGATGCCCGCTGGCCGCATTTGGGATCCTCTCCACCGTGCGGTTCACACATTTTCCTTGCCATCTCACCCGCTGCATCAATCCTTCCAGACCACAACCCTTCTCCTCCAATAAACCCCCAACATTTCTATATAGATCCGCGCTCGCCCCCAATCCTTCCGGACACGATGGCGCATTGTCTGTACAAAATTTGGAGATGTTCGAGGTAGAGCCGGCGGTGCAGCGGCTTGAGCAAGGTCGGCGGCGACATCGTTAACCAAATCGCCGAGCGTCTGGATGCTAAAAGCATCGTCCGGCTAGACGCATGCTCCAAGGATCTACATCGCCAAGTTTCCGATGGAGAAGGTTACAGCTGCCCAAACTATGGCTGCTCAATAGTGGTCTCCTTCGACGCACTCTATACCCGCATTATCTCCTGCTTCGATAGCCCGTTTATCTATATAGAGCCATAATGCAAGTGGGTTAGCCACCAAGATGAGTTGCATCTGCACCTCAATTCTGCCCACTCTATGGAGGTGCCCAGATTCCGCTACAACATCAAATAATGGGAACCGTCTAAGCCGGTGACTGCATGATTCTCGCCGAGAACAAATGTCATCGACATCGAGAAGGCGGGCACGCTGTTCATAGTCTAGATTGACGGGCACATCACGGAGATTTTCCTGTCTGTTAGCCCCGTAAGGTCCACGGTGTGGGAATTGGAGAAGTACGAGGTGAGGGTGTCGTCATTATTTCCCTTGTAAGCTCCAATTTTATTCTCAGCCAAAAAGTGTGCTGGACAATGTCGCGCTAACTATGTTCCACCATTACCTGTCGATGCCACAGACTTATTATCAAGATCCTCAATCATTCGTCAGAGTTCTCCGTGGAGTTCCATTATTGGGTGGACGACGACATCAACCCATTATGAGATATCACATCTTAATATTACGGTGATGATCAGAATATGAATGTACTTTGTAATTTTTTAGTCCCTCTGTTCTAATATTAATTATTTTATTTATTTATTGGCAGATTCCCTACGTAATCCGAATGGAAGAATTTTCTAGGTACCCTCCATTTTACATCTATCTTGCTGAGGGTACACAGGAGAAAGCCTATTTCGAGCATTCACATGCGATGGTGAAATGAGAGAAGTGTGTGAGGCTGGAAAGCAAGTGCTACCCAGCCACTACATGGACACGCTAAATCGTTGGCACACAGATCTTGTGGCATACAACATCCTCTCTCTTTTCTCTCATGCATGTTTGGAGTATATGAAGGGATGTGTAGTAGTTTATTGCTGATGGCAATGTTGTGGCTGCCCATTCCTATGTACTAAGAATTGCTCAGATCGAGTGCAGAATATGGCTTATAGCTGAATCTTTCAAAAGCTACCGAATCTCTCAAATGTTCTGATGTTGGTATTATTAAAGTATTTTGTGAAACTAATGCTGATGAACTGGTACTTATTTTCATCAATGGAAGTAGATTGTTCTGAGGTTGTGCTAGTCCATACATGCCACCAATTTTTCACATATTTTGAAAACAATCGAAATGGATGTAGTATGTCTCGATGAGATACTCTCTCGAGAAGGAGCCGACCCGACTATTTTCCTTGCTTTATTTTATGGTGCTTCGTTCGAGATGTATGGACCTTTATGTACTTGTCCCTTTTTAGGTCCTTGATTTAAAATGTACTCCCACTGTTCGTGTAAAATTTGAACCTAAAACTAACTGGTAAAATTTAAATCTTAGTTTTCAAATCTAGCCATATTTTGAAAATACTCTAAAGAGGAAGTAGTATGAAGAGTATAGAAGATTTAACAAAATTAGGTCAAGCTTGATATACAAGTAAGCACGATAGGTTGCTATTGAATTAAATGTGTTTTCGGAAGTAGATGGGTGCATATTCTTGAAACAATGTCGTCGATGTGAATTTCCAACTATCAGGAAAGGACATTCTCAGTTTCTCGAGTGATGATGAGATTGTTATTTTCCGTAAAGAAAGTCCGAAGAATATGGATCTTAATGCCACACGCCAAGATTCCAGACATATTAAGTGGACCAACATGTTTTTCTTACGATTCCCATGTTCAATTTCATGAGCTTTGAAACTTCATTCTAGCTAACTTTGTCCACTTGAATGATTTTATGTCGATTTTCCAAAATTAGGTCAAATTTGAACTACGAGAAAATTTTAGGTTGGTTTGATAATGTGACACCCTCGGGATTAAGACTAGACAAATCCCAGACCTTCGTCTGAACATAAGCCTAACCTAGTCTCAAAAGTGTACATAGAGAAAATCGGTAACACAATAGTGACCCTATGACACAAAATTCATTACAAAAAGCTCATAACCGAGCAAAGAACCAAAATGTTACAAACAGAGGTCACTGACCACAAACATCAAACAACGGAAGGCAAATTATGCAATTAAGTATAGCAAACTTAACGAATGTCCTAAGAGGCCTAAAGCATAACAATGATGTCCATTCCATAGATCCCAGACTACCGACCGAGAAACCCAAGCTACTCGTCGATGTCGATACCGTAAAGAACTCATCTTCAATGGTAACACTTACTCTGCTGCAAAAGAATCAACAAAGCAAGGGAGAGTATAGGGTGTACTCCGCAAGAATTATGGCTGGTGGAGTTATTCTGCATAAAACCATCTTTGTTTGTAAGACAAGAGGGAGAAGAATCTTGACTAATCAGAATATTTTAAAAGGGGATAAGAGAGCAGTATCTCTAGCTTTGATCATCTCTTGATATCCACCAAATCTTTATCATCTTAACCTACCAACTAGGATCACCCCCTCGATCCCTGAGGAAGCATCCTTAATCACACGTTACTCAACTTGCCAAGTTTTACGATTAGGTTCAAGTTCTCTATGATCTTAAAATCCATTCCCAAGTCGTTCATAACTGCGGACGTGGCTTTTCCAAAAGATTAATACCCTGCAGGGGTGTACAACTTTACCCAGACATACCAACCGATTCTTAATGCCAGTTAGCATTAGCCCTCTTCTTGGGAAGGCCAACAGAGAGTGGTTGACCATAACCTTTACCTTGCTTTCGCCGAGACCATGAGTCATGCACTAGGGAGATGCCTTCGTAATGGGTCGAGTCCCGAAGCCGGTCCCTAATGATGTGAACATGGTTTGAGATTACGGAGGCCGGGCCACTCCCATTCCCTGCCACGCTTACCTACCTATATGAATGCACCTCCTTCGAGAAGAAACAAAATGCATATGTCAAATGGAACGCCCGAACTATGTGACTCTTGGAATCTACTATGCAAGTTAGTTGGTCGAGGGGGTTTCCAGGACCCCGTTTGGCTGTAAGCTCGTCTTGGTTCAAGAGGAAAGAACTTAGGTCCTAGTAGTGGCAAGTATGGGACTGCAAAAACCACAACCCACCATGGCCTCCAATACAAGCCTTAGCATGTTTAACCTTCATCTCTATTCATACCACGTCATCCTGTCATACTAGGTTCATTCACAGCTCTGATTCATCAACCGGACGGACCAGTGTGGTAAGAACTAAGCATGGCTAAGCACAACAGATATAAATAGCTCTAGCGAAGCTCATAATCCAAACCCTAGTTATGCTAGGAGTAGTGGATCAGGAAATATAGGCTACAAGGGTAACATGAATCAGGTAGGATTACAATATATATCGATAAAATACTTTAGAATCGCATGCATATGGAAATAATTTAAATACTTTGAAACCATAGGATTCATATATATGTGTGGGGCTTCGCTTGCCTTTGCCAGTTGATACCCAGCTATAGATCTTCAGGGTTCATCTGCTTGACTTGTTCGTCAATAACCTTCAATGGTGTTGATCTCGACCACCAGTCTTGGACTCGATCTCAAATCATTGCTCACATTCATCTCCGAGGACTACCGAGAAGAAGCAGAAACACCGGAAAAGGAATACAACAATCAACACATGGTATCGATACAATGCTCAATCAAGGATGATGATATGATAAGTTAAATGGTGTTGAAATGAACCCCTAAAACATGCTTGGTCACTTTAAACATGGCCTGAGGGGTTCAAACCCTAAAATAGGGGGAACCTCGGAATCACCTGCGGGGTTCAATCGGTTCTTCTAAATAAACTTGTGATTGAAGTTGCCTAACAATGCATGATTGTAATGCTATGAATTATATCACATTTTTATAATCATTTTTATGTATTATTTGTATTTTTTGATTTAAAATGAATTAGTTATGAATTTCTCAATTTTAATTCATTTTAAATCATTTTTGGAATATTACAAAATGATTTTCTTTTTGGAATTATTGTAACAATTTTGTAAATCAGAAACATTTATGGAAATGTTAAATGGAATTACAAAGGGGACCCACATGTCATATATTTAACAATTACATAAATTATTTACAGAAATAATTACAAAAAACATTTAAAAAAAGGAAAAAGGGGATATGGCATCAGCCTGACGTCATGATGACGTCAGTGATGCCATTGCTTCCAGGTGGAGTGCGGGCATGGCGCTAGGGCGATGCGGGGCTACAGAAGTGGGCATGCTGGACGCGGACGAGCACGGGGAGCCTTACTGTGGCGGTGCCGCTCGGAATAGGTCGCCAGAGACTTGGCAATGACGAGGAGCAGTGGCTGCGGCGGTTGGATGACGCGGTGGCGATACAGAGAGGAAAATAGGGATTGGAGGGGTCTGTAGAACCGGTGGCTCACCCTAACCATGACGGTGAGGTTGGGGAGGCGAGGCGAGCTCGGACACGACGAATCGACGGCTGCAATGCCGATGGCCGACGGTGGGTCGAGCTCGATTCTGACGATGTGGGGCCTTCCCGGATTGCGTGCTTCTACAGAGACGATGAGGGAGACGAGGCGAAGCTCCTGGGAACCTCGGCTGGGCAAGGGGAGGCCAGAAACGGCGGGGCTCATCGACGGCTGGAGCTAGGGTTTCGGGGCCAAAGGGAAAAACTGCGAGAGAGGGCGAGAGGAGATGAAACTAGTATGGGGAGAGAGAGGAGGAAGCGGCTGATCTTATCCTCGTGTACAATAGTAGCAGCGGGTATCGCAACATGGCGAGGCGACGAACGACATCGCGGCGGCCACGCAGATGCTAAGGGAGTTGGTCTATGGCCCAGATAGGTTAAGGGGTAGTTTTTATTTGCAAAATATTTTCGCTTTTTCTGTTTGCTCTGTTTCTTTGTATATTCATTTGTAATCTGTTTTGTATAATTTCAAAATTGCTAGAACTTTTGTAAACATTTAAGAAATACTATGGAGACCCTTTATAACCATTTGGGTACCAAACATTTTATACTTTTCAAATATATAAAAACCATTTTGAATACATTTCAATTAGAGAGGGCAGCTAGGGTTTAGGGTTTTGATTCATTTGTTGCATAAATTTTAAAATGATGATGATGCTCATGAATGCACAGTCAAAACCTAATTGCCATTTAATAAAACTAGGGTTGTTGTAGATAATTTTGTGAATTTTTTGTAGGTAACCATCAGGGGGTCATTTAATATATCACAAACCACAACCGAGAGTTTTGACAATAGGTTCAAGTTCTTGCTAAGATTTTGGAAACTCTAAAGAATATGGATAGGAATGCCACAAGCCAAGCTTTCTCACAAATATATAATGGACTGACATGTTGTACTTATGATTCCCATGTTTTATGAGTTATCAAACTTCATTCTAGCTAACTCTATCCACTTGAATGACTTTATGTCGATTTATGGAAATTAGGTCAATTTTGAACTACAAGTAAATTGTAGGGTGCATTGGAAGCTTTACGATTTTTTTGGAGGTAACCATCGAGGTTTCATTTAATATATCACAAACCACCACCGGAAGTTTTGACAACAGGTTCAACTACTAGCAAAGATTTTGCATCTTGACAACTTAACAAAATTAGGTCAAACTTGAGCTACATGTAAGCGCCATAGATTGATCTTGAATTAATTGTCTTTTCGGAGGTAGATGGGTGCATACTCCCTCCATCCCATATTAGGTTACGCATAATTTTGTGTGCAAGTAAAAATTTGCAAAGTTTGACCATGAATATACAAAATAATATGAATATATGTGATATAAAATGTATATATTATGAAAATATATTTTAAGACAATTCTAATAATATTAATTTGACACTGTATAAGTTTATAATGTATCAAACTACTTGGTCAAACATTGTATAGTTTGACTCTAATAAATTTTATATGCAATCTAATTTGGGACAGTGGGAGTATTCTTTTATTGAACAACACCATTGATGTGAGTTTCCAACTATCAGGAAAGAACATTCCTAAATTTTCGAGTGATGACGAGATTGTTCCTTTCCATAAATAAAGTCTGCAGAATATGGATCTAAATTCCACAAGTAGAGATTTTAGGCATATATATAGTAGACCTACATGTTGCAATACTTATAATTTTCAAACTTTGACCTAGCTAACTCTGTCCACTTGAATGGTTGTGTGTCGATTTATCGAAATTAGGTTAAATTTAAACTACGAGTAAGTTTTAGGTTGCATTGTCAATTTTGCGGATTTTTTTAGAGGTAACCATCGGGGGATCATTTAATATATCATAAACCACGACCGAGAGTTTTGACAATAGGTTCAACTTCTTGCTAAGATTTCACCTCTTAACAACTTAACAAAATTAGGTTTGACTGAGGTACCAGTAAGTGAGATAGATTGTTCTTGAATTAATGTATTTTTGAAGGTAGATGGGTGAATATTCTTTTAGTAAACAATGCCGTCGGTGCGAGTTTCCAACTATCAGGAAAGAATATTATCAATTTTCCAAGTGATGATGAGATGGTTCATTTCTGCAAAGAAAGTCTGAAGAATATGGATCTAAATGCCACGAGCCAAGATTTTCAGACATATATAGTGGACTGACATGTTGTGTACTACTTATATGATTCCCATGTTTCTTGAGTTTTCAAACCTCGACCTAGCTAACTCTATCCACTTGAATGGCTTTATGTCGATTTATCAAAATTAGGTCAAATTTGAATTATGAGTAAGTTAGTTTTGCGATATTTTTGGGAGTTAACCATCAGGGGGATCATTTAATATATGACGAACAACCATCGAGAGGTTTGACAATAGGTTCAAGTTCTTTCTAAGATTTTGCATCTTGACAACTTAATAAAATTAGGTCAATCTTGAGCTACAAGTAAGCGTGATAGATTGCTCTTGAATTAATTATCTTTTGGAAGGTAGATAGGTGCATCATATTTGAGTAAACGATGACGTCAATTTGAGTTTTCAACTATCAGAAAAGAATATTCTCAATTTTCCCATGTTTTGTGAATTTTAAAACTTCCTATCTAACTCTGCCAACTTGAATGAGACTTTGTGTCGATTTATCGAAATTATGTCAAATTTGAACTACAAGTAAATTGTATATTGCTTTGAAAGTTTTACGAAAACGATTTTTGGTGTTTTTCGAAATACTGAATTCCAGGTTGGTTTCAAAATATTTTTTGAAATTTTTAGATCGTAATTGAAATTAAAACTCGACATGGTCGGTGGGAGTACAGTTTACATTGAAGACCTGAAACAATACAAAATTAGAGAGAGGTCCCTAAATTTAGCACAAAGGGCCCTAAAGTTAAGCATGGAAACGTGGGCGGGTCCTTCTCAAGTGAGCAGGTGAGCCATACCCTTTATACTACAATACTTTCTTCACACACACATACACACACACACACAAAGCTCCTCACTTTCGAACCAGTGTGCTGCTGGTCGCAGGTGTGAAATGGAACGACAAGGCATGTCGACGCACGTGCACCACTAAGATTTTGGACAAAGGGTTTAACTTCTGCTAAGATATTGCATCTTGACAATTTAATGAAATTTGGTCAAACTTGAGCTACACAAGTAAGAGAACAAAAGGGAGGCAACTCGAGAGCACCTAAGAGGATGATTTGAAGACGGTTCGATGTTAGAGCATAGTTATGATGGATTCCTGACACGAGGTACTCATGTCGTCTTACAGTGTACACTCTATTACTAGTAAATTTCAGGACCTATGCACCCAAAAAATTGTGTGTTTTCTCTCTCCTTTGCTTCCTCTCATCTCTCCACCCCTCTCCCCTCGTGCACCAGCCCAGCTGATCTCTCCCTCGTCCACAACGTGACTCTGCGCACGTGTGCCTTGGTACGCCGACTTTGTTTTTTGAGAGGGTGGATCTGTTTCTTTGGCGTGTTCGGCATCCGTGTTGGTGTGGAGAAGGAGGAGGAGGAGGAGTACATAGGAAGGAAACCACTTTGGTCCTTGGCGGACAAAAATTTCAAATTGTTTCGGTTTCGAAATTCTCACTCTTCCCAAACATCGGGAGGGAAAGACTATTCAAAAGACCGACCATTCGCAGTAGTACTTCTTATCTTATTTTTATCTTGTCTTATCTCTTATAATACCATACCACTATAGTATAGTGTACGGATAACTTTAAAATTAACCGTTGGATCAACACTGGCAAATTCAAACATTGCTAGCCGTTGGATCTTATTTTCCATTCCTAGCATCTAGAATATTATATTTATAGTCTTTGGCAACAATGAACGCTAGTATCCGCAAACCTCAAAACACACTCCATTGCTTAGTTTCAGGAACCTTTTGCTAAATGCATGGACTTGGATGTAATTTTCATTTTTACGAGGTCCTTGATGCAACTTGTAATTCCACCGACCATGTTAACTGAAGCACCTCGCTCTTGTGGGACCTGCCATAGTTATAAGAAAATGCGACCTCCCTAATTATCACACAAAGTGGAACACTGTTTCTTATATAATTCCATTTTCAAGCTTCCTATCAAACTTCGTGTGACATCCCCGGGATCAGGGCTAAAAAAATCCCAGACCTCCGTCTGACATAAGCTTAACCTTGAGCTCAAGGATTTCCAGTGAAGAATCGTTAACACAGCAGTGACCCTACGACACAAAATTTATTACAGCACGCTCATAATTGAGCAAAGAACCAAAATATTACAAGCAGAGGTCACTGACCACAAACATCAAACAACGGAAGACAAATTAGGCTATTAAGTATAGCAAACTTAAAAAATGGCGTAAGAGTCCAAAAGCATAAAGATGACGTCCCAGCCCATAGATTCCAGTCTGTCGGCCAGGAATCCCAAGCTACTCATCGATGTCGATGCCATAGAAAACTCATCTTCTATGGTAACACTTACTCTGCTGCAAATGTATCAACGAAGCAAGGGTGAGTACAGGGTGTACTCCGCAAGAATTATGGCTGGTGGAGTTGTTTTGCAATAAAGCCATCTTTGTTTATAAAACATGAGAGAGAAGGAGCTCGTCTAATTAGAGTGTTTAAAAAGGGGATAAGTGAGCGACATCTCCATAGTATTGATCATCATCTTTTGATAACCACCAAGTCATCATCATCGAATCTCTATATGGATCACCCCTTTGTACCCAAGAGGAAGCATCCATAAGAACACTTTACTTGCCAAGTTTTACAATTAGGTTATAGTTCTCTATGATCCCATGTCCATTACCAAGTCCTCCATAACTGTGGACACTGCTTTTCAAAAAGATTATTACCCTACAGGGGTTTACCACTTTACCCGCACGTGCTGACCGACTCTTAGCGTCACTTGGCACACTTCCTTGGTGTGCTAATAGAGGGTGGTCGACCGAAACCTTTCCCTTGCTTTTGCCTAATCCATGAGTCACCAGAAGGGCTCCCGGCTGCGGTAGTTGGCCATACTCCTAGGCGGTCCTCGACTCCGTGTACCAGGATCCAGTTCAGTGCCATGCACCCTTCACCCGGCCACGTCCTATATGATGCACCATATTCAACCCATCCAAAATGCAGATGCCAACCCCAAATCTCAAACTATGGTAAAACTAGGCAAGTTGGGGTCAAGGGGTTTCCTAAGCCCTGTGTGGTTGTACGCTTATGTTGGTTCAAGACGCAAGAACCTCGGGTCCTAAGGGTGGCAAGTATGGGACTGCGAAAACCACAACCCACGTGGCCTCCCATACAAGCCTTAGCATGTTTAGCTCATATCACCAGTCATACCATGTTCTCCTATCTTACTAGATTCATTCGGAGCTTGGATCCATCAACCATGTGAATCAGCAGAACAACTAAGCATGGCTAGGCACAACAGATATAATAGCTCTATCAACGCTTCACAAGCCAAACCCTAGTTATGCTAGGAGCAGTGGATCAGGGATTATAGGTTCAAAGGGAACATGCATCAGATAGGATCACTCTACTATTGATAAAAGACTTTGGAATCGTATGCACATGACAAGAATTTTCAATGCTTGAAAGCATAGGATCATATCATGTGTGGGGTTTCGCTTGCCTTCGCCTGTTGATACCCAATACAGATTTCCGGATTCATCAGCTTGACGTGTTTGTCAATAACAAGGATATAGCTCTCTAGGGTTTATCTTGTTGGCATTGTTCGTTGATGACCTTCGGTGGTCTTGATCTCGATCTTCAATCTCGGTATCTATTCCGATATCATATTCTACAGGAGAAGAACCAAATACCGGAAAGAAAGGAAAAAATCAACACATGTCATAGATGCAATGCTCAAACCAGGATGATGATATGACAAGTTGAATTTTATTGAAATTAAAACCCTAAACATGCTTGGTCATTTTAAACGGGGTCCGAGGGGTCCAAACCCTAATTCGGAGAAACCCCGGATGCATAAGAGAGGGTTCATTTAGTGCTACTAATTTACTTGCAATTAAAGTTGTTTAACAATTCATGACTATAGCTTAATGAGGTAGATATCATTTTTCTGAACATTTTGATATATTATTTGCATTTTTCTAACATAAATAATTAGTTATTGAATTAACAAGTTTTAAACAATTTCTGGAATTTAAAACAAAAAGGGAATTACTTTTTACACCCGGGCTATAGCTAGCTAGAGAGACTGACGGAGTGGCCCTGGTGCGAACTCAACCTCCACGTGGACAGATCGTGTCCCACGGCTTTTGACTGGGTTGACTGTGTGATGCTGACGTCATGCTGACGCCAGTGTGACGCCAGCACGGCGGTGCTCCTCCCAGTTGATGAACGGGACGATGGAGTAGGGCAAGCGGGCCTGCGTGGTCGTGTGTGTTGGATGCACGAGGCTGCATGGGGCCAAATGATGGTGGCACCGCCCCTTTTGGGTCGCTGGAGCAGCGCCTACAAGCTTGTATGGTGGCGGAGCATGGAGGTGTTCGGCGACAGGGAACTAGAGAGGGAGAGGGCGAACAAAGGGCACTGGAAGATGCAGGAGCTCACCATGGAGGCAGTGGAAGGGTCGGTGAGGTCGGGCGAGGTCGGAGGGTGCCGGAATCGACGGTGAGGCAACGGCCGGTGACAGGGAAGGAGGTACCGATTGCGGCATTAGGGCATTAGGGACGGTTCCAGCTTGCACGAGTGAGGCAGATGAAGGAGTTGAGCATGGCGGTCCCGTCGGTGTGCTCAAGTGGACGAGGGGTGGCCGGAGACAATGGTGACAGACGGTGGCCGGAGCTAGGATTCGGGAGCTCGTAGGATCTTGTGATGGAGAGCAAGAGGGAAAGGGATAAGGGTATGGGGAGAAAGATCAACATGCTGTTCTCGTGGCGTTCTTTTCCGGACGAGGCGACCTCAGTGGCGGCGGGAATTATGTCGACGAGGATCAGGCGTCCACGTGCACGACACTGAGTTGTGAGCCTTCCTGGAGGAAGACGATGGAGGAGAGGGACGAAGGGGTATGGGCTAGGAGTGGGCTGCTCCTGGGCCGGCTACAGGAGAGAGGAACAGGGTGGGCTACGACCTGGGCTGCTGCTGGCTCCATTTTTATTTTATAGAAAACCTTTTCTATTTCTGTTTTCATTTCTTTTTGGTAATTTCAAATACAAAACTGTTTTTGGCATTTCAAAAATTCCATAGATTTTTGTAAAATATTTGAAATAATGTGAGGCCCTTGTAACATTTTGGGATTCACAACTTTTTGACCATTTTCAAAATATTTGAAACCGTTTGAAGTAGTTAGAAAGAGAGGGGAATATTAGGGTTTAGGATTTTGATTTAATTTTTCTTAGTTTCATTTTTTGAATATGATGCTCATGAATGCACAATCAACCTAATTAACATTTAATAAAACTAGGGTTGTTACACTTCGCACACTTCACTGACTTCTTGTCGATTTAACGAAGCTAGGTCAAACCTGAGCTACAAGTATGCGCGATAGATTAATCTTGAATGTAATTCGGAGGTAGATGGGTGCATCTTCTTTTATCAAACAATGTTGTCGGTGTGAGTTTCGACTTTGGTCCTTGGCAGCAAAAAAATCAAACTTTTCTGGTTTTGAAATGTTCACTTGGTTCCCAAACATCTAGAGGGAGTGTTATTCAAAAGATCGTCCGTTTGTAGTAGTACTTCTTATCCTACCTTTATCTTCTCTTATATCTTACAATACCATACCACTATATAGTGTACGAACAACTTTGAACTTCGACCGTTGGATCAAGAACTGGCAAACCCAAACATTGCTAACTAATGGATCTTCTTTTCCATTCTTAGCTATAAGATTCCATTGATAGTCTTTAGCATGTGCAATGAACGCCAGTTTGCACAAACCTCAAAACACACATCACTGCATAGTTTTAGGCACCTTGTGCTAAGTCCATGGTCTTGGATGTAATTTTCATTTTTATGAGGTCCTTGATGTAACTTGTACTTCCACCGACCGGGTTAACTGAAGCACCTCACTCCTACGAGACCTACCATAATTACAATAAAATGTAACCACGCCCCAATTATCACACAAAGTGGACCACGGTTTCTTATAGTTCCATTTTCAAGCTTCCTAGACAACTTCGCACACTTCACTAATTTCGTGCCGATTTAACGAAATCAGGTCAAACTTGAGCTACAAGTAAGAGCACTAGATTTCCCTTGAATTAAATGTATTTTTGAGGTAGATGGGTGCATCTTCTTGTAGTAAACAATGTCGTCAGTATGGGTTTCCAACTATCTGGAAATAACATTCTCAATTTCTCGAGTGATGACGAGATTGTTCTTTTCCGTAAAGAAGGTCCGAAGAATATGGATCTGAATGTCACAAGCCAAACTTCCTGACATACTAAGTGGACCAACATGTTTTACTTATGATTCCCATGCTTAGTGTTATGAGTTTTCAAACTTCATCCTAGCAAACTCTTCCCACTTGAATGACTTTATGCTGATTTATCGAAATTAGGTAAAATTTTAACTAAAATTAAATAGTAGGTTGCTTTGAAAGTTTTTTGAATTTTCTAGAGGTAACCATCAGGGGGGTCATTTAATTTATCACAAACCACCACCGAGAATTTTGACAAGAGGTTAAACTTCTTGCTAAGATTATTCATCTTGACAACTTAACGAAATTAGGTCAAACTTGAGCATCAAGTAAGCGCGATAGATTTCTCTTGAATTAATTGTCTTTTCGAAGGTAGATGGGTGCATCTTATTTTAGTAAACAATGTCATCGGTGTGAGTTGCCAGCTATCAGGAAGGAACATTCTCAATTTTCTGAGTGATGATGAGATTGTTCCTTTCTGTAAAGAAAGTCTCAAGAATATGGATCTGAATGCCACAAGCAGAGCTTTGAAATATATAGTGGACCGACATGTTGTACTCCTACTTACGATTCCCATGTCTTCTGAGTTTTCAAACTTACTAGCTAACTCTGCCCACTTGAATGACTTTATGTCAATTTATCAAAATTACGTCAAATTTGAACTATAAGTAAATCATATCTTTCTTTGAAAGTTTTATGAAAAAGCTTTTGGAGGTACCCATCGAGGGTCAATTAATATACTGGGAACCACCGAGAGTTTGGAAAACAGGTTTAACTTCTTGCTAAGATTTTGCATCTTGTCAATTGAACAAAATTTGGTCAAACTTGAGATACATGAGTACTGTAAAGATACAAAAGCGAGGCAACGCGAGCCTTAAAAAAGGGGCAGCGCAAGAGCAGTGAAGAGAGACGAGGAGTTGAAGGCGGTGCGATGTCATAACAAATCAATGATGGGCAACTGACACGAGGTACATGGTACACTCCACTAGTAGTAAATGTATGGACCTATAGTATGGAAGTTTATACATGCAAAACAAATTTTGTTTTCTCTCTCCTTTGCTGCCTCTCATCTCTCCACCCCTCTCCCCTCGCGCACCATCCCACCTATAGCATGGCACTGCGGATGTGTGCCTTGGTATGGCGGCTCCATTTTTTTGAGAGGGCGGCTCTTTTTATCTGGTGTGTTCGGTTGCCGCATTGGTGTGGAGTAGTAGGAGTAGTACATAAGAAGGAAACCACTTTGGTCCTTGGCGGCAAAAATATTCAAAATTTTCCAGTTTCGAAATTTTCACTAGCTTCCCAAACATCTGGAGGGAAAGGTATTTAAAATACTGGCCATTCGTAGTAGTACTTCTTATCCTATCTTTATCTTGTCTTATCTCATACAATACCATACCACTATATACTCTAAGGATAACTTTGAACATTGACCGTTGGATCTATCGTGGTATTTCTGACGAGTACACCATGGAGGGGTCCTAACAGAGCGTGTTTAGAGACATGGGGTAAGGCGGGAGGTTGGCGGGTATGAGGTAACACAGCTTACGCAGGTTCATATAACACGATGGTGGCGGAATCCTACTCCTGCTATAAATCACTATAATGGCAATAGGCCGAGTTACAGGGATTGGTTCGCTATGCGAGGTATTGGTTGTATCGTTTCCCTAAAGGCTCCCACAGGTCCGGCTTATATAGTCGCCAGATCCTAGGGTTACAAGTAAAGTCCTAGCCGGACAGGTTACAGAGTCCTACACGGTACACAACTAGTCTAACGTGTCTTGCACTCCAAGGCTCCGGTTATGTTGGTGACTCGTCCATAGCCTTCCTTTATCCGGCATGGGCCTCCCTTCTGGATCCATCTAACTCGGCCTCCTAGAAGGACATAGGCCTTGCTACCAACTATGGGCCACCCGGGTTATTCGAATTACAGACATGCAATGGTGATACCCATTTAGCATATCCCCAACAGTAGCCCTCGAAGAATTCCGAGATCTTGCACTGTCTTGCCTCTTCAGGTTGAATGCTCCAGCTAGATGAATGTCGGAAAATCGTCAAGCAATATATTATAGTCCTCCCAAGAACCCTGCAATGTTCTCCGTCTTCAACATGTAAGTCGGAGAACCGCCGAATCTTCCATCGTACTCTTCTCGTAGCTGGACTGGATCTGTCCTTGCCGGAATCTTCAGATGGGATGGTTCACCTGCCTAGGTCAGTAGAGCAACGTAGACCATAGGTCAGCGATGCCTCGTAACTCACACATGCAGAGAACACAATCATAGCCGTTTTTTCCGCGCCAAGGATGCGAAAAATTGGCGGCGGTGGTGAGAACATGGCGAAATTTCCGTGCACGCGCTTTCCATGCATCAAATGTTCGATCAACTTGCACGAATCTTGACCCTGAGTACTATAAATTATAAATGTGGTGATTTTTATCCTTTCACCGCATTCTTCCTTGCATCGTCTTCTTCCTCCAGCAAATGCCTCCTCGAGCTCTCTGCGCGCATGAAGAAAAAAACCCTATCTTTTCCCATCTCACTGCTAGACTTCATCTACACCAATGGCCAGTAGTAGCACTACACCGTCCATGGAAGCGATGGGCGAAACCACGGCCAAGCCGGCGGGCTCCGTCCATGTACCCCCAGAAGGCGTGGTGGTGCCACGCACCACAGTGGTGGAATCCACTGCCGGTGACCATATTCCAGCGGAGCTAGAACGGCTAGAGGAGGAGGGAGACTCCCACAAGGGAGAGTGGCACGTATCCGATATCACCGAGAGCGATCTCAAGGAGGTTCTCGCCGAGGGGTACCTCCCCGCAATGGATGGGCTGGTCTGGCGGGCGGAGCCGGCTGGCGAGGTCGTCCCTTCTCCCCAAGCCAGAGAAAAGGTGTACCTCAAAGCCCAACTGGTACGCGGCATCTCCCTCCCAATCTCCGACTTCTTCATAGAGGTCCTTAGACACTACCTGGTTCATCCTCAGAACCTGTCTCCGAATAGCATCCTCGCGCTTAGCAACTACGCAACACTTTGTGAGGGTTACCTAGGAATCAGGCCTAGGTTAGATCTATTTATATATTTCTTCACCATTAAGAGGGAAGTCGGAGTGAGCAAGGATGAGCTCATAAATTGTGGAACTGTTTCAAGATATGGCATGGCCGACAGTTACCCGGCATCGTAAGCCATGAGTCCTACAAGAAGTAGCAGAGTACGTACTTCTATGGCTCAGATATCCCTCTGGGTGGCCAAGAAGGAACGTACCCAGAATTTGTCGATGGAGCCACCGCTGAAGCCTCGACATGGATATCCCAATACCTCCTTCCCTCCGACGATGAAGCCTCCGGCGCTGCAAGGCGGATCGAGTGGCTTGTAGACACGGGTCTGGCCGGGTTCGACTTAGCCATGTGCTGGTTCATCAGGCATATTTAGCCTCTGCAGCACCGCGTGAAGCTAATGCATGAATACTCCAAGGATAGGAAGGATAGCCTCTGCATCTCCGAGGACAAATTCTCGAGTGACTCCGTCAAGCTTCGCCTCAAGGAAATTGTCAAGGTGAAGGAAGCGTGGCTACACCATCACCTACGACATGTTCGAGGGCGGCACATGCCAGGAGGTACTTGTTTATTTTCCGTGTACGACATATACTCCAGTTCTTCCGTCTAGCCTTAACCATTACATCTAACACTTGGGGATTCACTTAACAGCTGAATGAACTAGGCGAAGGTAGCATGGCTGCCCAAGTGTATGACCCCAAGATGAAGGAAGTCACCGTCGTGTCTGACGACGATGTCCCGTTGACGCGTAAGCGGAAGAGCTCCACCTCTGGCGCTTCCGATGGAGGCAAGAAGAAGAAAACGGAGGGTGGATCCTCCAAGAGATCCACTGCCTCCCTGGAGGCCGAGAAAAGAAAAATTATTGGTATCCCGTTGAACAAAGCTCCAACTATTGTGTAAGCTTCTTAACAGCCGACATTGTATCTTTCTCATCTTGTTCCTGTACTTATACTTTTGCATGTCTCAGGAAGAAGGCCAGTATGAGTTTGAATAAGACCTCCAAAACATCGAGGGCTTCTAAAAACATCAAAGAAATGTTTAGTCAGTCCTCTCCTGCCATTTCCCCTCCTAATCCAAGCGTTTAGCCTGCTACCACGCCAACAAGCTCTCCAGCAAAGGTAACGTCTGAACCTTCGGCCATGGAAGTGGATACAGGTCCTTCTCAGGGGATCCCCAATGTTGCCGTGGAACTTGTCGTTGCTGGTTAGCAGGCGACACAAGAAAGCACATCCTCCAAAGTGGCTGAAGCTCCGGCTAAGTATGCCACTGGTAAGGCAATGGTGGAAGGTGAAACGTCTATCGTTGGTGGAGTTGTTGCACCCAAGATGCCAGCAGAGTTTCCAAAGATCGTCTACCCGGTGCTTACATCGAGTAGCTTAGCTCTGGCTCCTGGTGCAGTGCCGACTTCTCCGACATGTGACCTTGAGGAGCTGCTCAAGCAGTCGGATATCTTGCACGGAAATAGACTTTCCTTTAGCAAGATATTTGCTGAGAGCGCCACCAACCTCAAGATTATTGCACTTGTAAGTTTTATATGCCTTTTTCATTTCATATGTAGTATTCCACTATAGGCCCCGAGGATTTAGACAGAAAACCATAAGTCTTTGTGTTTGAATGCTCTAAGAGTGACTAAGCTAGAAACATCGCACTGTAGCCCCCAAGTATGTAGTTTGAATGAATTATTCCGACTTGATACTTTTAGAGTAGCATACGTAGTGTTTGTAAATTTCAATACTGTAGCCCCCAAGCCTCTAGTTGAAACAGAATTATTTCCGACTAGATGCTTAAAGAGAGACTAAGCATATTGCCGAGTTAAAAACTCTCACTATAGACTCCATGCCTCTAGGTGGATATTTATCCGGCTAGATGCTCCAACTAGACTAAGTAACATTGATCTTTTTCGCAGAATGAGAATGCCCGGAGGGGTGTCCCCAATGAGATGTTCCAGAAGATGCATGCTGAGCTTGAAGCCGAAAAGGATAAAACTTCCTTCTTGAAGGATCAAATCACCAAGAGAAAGAGTCAATTTATTTCCTTTTGATTTTGTAATCAACCTTGGCCTTGCACCATTAACCTCCAACTACTCATCGTGCGCTATCATTTCTCTGACATGTAGAAGCTATTGCCAAGGAAGGATATTGTCGAGCAATTCAAGCACATACAGATGCTGGATAGTGAGAAAAAAAATCCTCAAGCAGGAAACGGCTGACTCGCTGAAGATTCATGAAGCTTCTATGAAGGCTGTGCAAGATTCCACTAACATGGAGATCAACCGACTGAAAGAGGAAATTGCGATCCTTATGGAGCGGAACAAAGCTGCCGCCGAGCAGAATATGCTCAACCTTGAGGCTTACATGGTCCTCCGACAAGAACGAGACTCCATGGTGGAGATGCTTCAACAAGATGAGGCTAGCATCTTTGGTAGGAAATCTCTATCTTGTACTTCTGTAAGCCAGGTACTCTGAATTTTTGTTTTGTTGAACTATGTACTCCATTCCTTGGCTAGAAATGCAGCTCCTATTGGTTTAACCAATACTCCTCCTACGCCAAAGGAATGCATGGTCCTTGCTGGCAACTTAATCAGCACTGCCATCAAGCAAGCATAGGAAATTGCCAAGCCCCTGAACATAAACATCAACACAGTGGATTCCATCATGAAGTACTCGGAGATTCAGCGCCAAGCCCCCGAGCGTATCGTAAACTATAAAGCTTCATGTATATGGGCTGGTGCAAGAATGTCGCTAGATATGGTCAAGGCCCACTATGAGGATGCTGACATCGACCCGGTGACCTCATGTCTGCCCAGCATAGAAGATGACGACCAGAATATTGATCACAAAGCTATCTGGTCATCGCTCGCCGGCTACAACACCAGATTTTCCGATTTGGTAATCCAAACATCTTTGTGCCTCGCGAGATTATTGATGCCGACCAGCACAGCTCCTCCGAGTCCCTCAAGACTACCGACTTCGTTGATTATCGGGATGACTCTCCTGCTGCCGACGACATTACTTCAAAGTCTCCTGCGCCAGAGGAATGAAAAATCACTTTGTAATATTTGTTTCCTCTGATTTATGTATGCAGAAAAACTATGGTTTAACTTTAAGGCGGAAAACAATAGCTATATGTTTCTTGCTACTTGAGTACTAATTCTAGTATGTTTATATTTTTTAAGCAAGTGCTGGCTTATCCATTACTTTGGTTTTTATGCTTGAGTTTTCGTGAGTCAGAAGACCCGTAGTCGGAACTATGCGCTCAGGTGATGATGCCCAATGGCACCGTCAAAAACCTAAGCACAAAATCACCGACTTCGAGTGCTGAAAGTCACTACTCCAGAATCCACATAGAAACAACAAAGAACGTGTAGACTGGAAAACTTAAGCTAACGCTCGTCAGCAGAATTTTCAAAAGTGCAAATGCAAAACTTGCGCATAAAGGTTTTATACGATCAAAAAATGAACACTAAAGGAGGTAAAAGACTCAAGCATATGAGTGAACCAATTATCTTTATTTCATTGATCATATAAGAGGTACACAATAGATAAAAAAATATGCTAAGTGTAAAAATGACGTAGCTGTGCTATGTTCCATGGCCGATCAAGCTCTGAGTAGTCATCATCCGGGACATGTCGCTTACGCTTATGGTCCTCGTTTGGTCTATCCTCAAGTTCACGATTGTCAACGAGGTAGTACGATCCATTGAGTAGCGCCTTGCTTATGATCAACGGTCCTTCCCATGGCAGGGATAATTTGTGTGACTTCTTCTGATTAAGTCGGAGCACGAGATCCCCCTCTTTAAATGAGCGATGTCGGACGCGACGACTATGGTAGTTGCGTAGCTTGTACTGGTAGATGGAGGATCTTTGGCATGCCAATACACGCTCTTCCTCGAGAAGGTCCACATTTAGGTGTCTGGATTCTTCAGCGTCATCTTCGTCGTAGGCGGCAACTCTTGGTGAATCATGAAGGATGTCGGAAGGCAAGATGGATTCTGCTCCATATACCTTGAAATAAGGGGTGTAGCTGGTAGATCTGTTGGGTGTAGTTTAAAAAATCCACAAAACAGATGGTAACTCCTCCGCCCAGGCTCCAGCTGCTCTATGTAGCTGTGCCTCTAGACGTGGCTTGATTCCCTGCAGAATTAATCCATTGGCTCGCTCAACATGGCCATTAGACTGTGTGCCACAGATGTCAGGTCAAGTTGGATGCCCTTCTCCCAACAATAGGCTTCCACTTCTCTGAGTGACAAGTTGCTGCCATTTTTGGTGATAATGCTATGTGGGAGACAAAATCTCACCATTAGATCCCGAACAAACCTAAGGGCAATTGCCCCATCAAGCTTTCTAATGGGTTTAGCTTGTCGACATAGTACTAGCATCCCATGCATGTCTCAACCGGCTTGTTGGCATCCACCTTCGTCGTCAGCCAGTAGAATCCTTGCCGGAAGGCTTTGGACACCAACGATCGAGGAGCGGCGTGATGCCCGCAATCTCCAAGATGTATCTCACGAAGGATTTCAATACCTTCTTTCTGGGAAACACACTTTAGGTATACACCAGTGATGCTTCTTTTATAGAGTTGTCCATTGATTATGGTATAGCCCTTCGCTCGATGTACTATTTTCCGACTTTCAACCTCGTCGATGGGCAAAGTTTCGTGTACAAGATACTCCATGAATGGTTTTGTCCAAGCCAGAGGGACCTTTGTCACTTTGTGAACAAAAGAGTCAACTCTATCCGGGTTAGATGGATCCGCTCCCTTCACGGATGGTGTCCGTAGCTGCTCCAGGTAAAGGCCAGGAGGAATTGGTTTGCGCCCTGATCCAAGCTTTGACACCAGATCACCCGCTTCATTAACCTCCCTCTTGACATACTTGACTTCGTAGACCTCTAAGAACTTGGCTATCTCATCTCCTTCATCTCGATATGCCTCCATCATAGGGTTCCACGCGTTCCAGGTGCCAGCCACCTTCTGGGAAACCAAGTCAGAATATCCACAACATACTATGCGCTAGATTCCAATATCCTTGGCTATGCAAATTCTATGAATGAGTGCTTCATATTCCGCCATGTTATTTGTAGCCTCAAAGTGGATCTGTAGAACGTAGTGTAGCTTTTCCCCTGTTGGTGCCTGTAGTAGTACACCAGCCCCCGAGCCATTGAGTAGCTTTGATCCGTCAAAGTGCATCACCCAGTATTCTGGCTCTGGTACAGGGGTAGCATCTGACATCTCCGTCCAATCTGCAATAAAATCCGCCAAGACCTGTGATTTGATAGCGTCGTGTCTCTTGTAGGTGATCTCGAAGGCGGCAAGCTAAATGCCCCACTTCGGAACCCTTCCTGTAGCATCGCTGTTATTAATGATGTCAGACAGTGGAGCTTTACTCGCAACTGTGAAAGGGTGCTCTTGGAAATAGTTCCTTAGCTTCCGAGAAGCAAGGAACACTCTATCAGCCGACTTTTGGTAGTGTGGGTAACACTGCTTGGACTCCGTCAAGACCTCGCTTACATAGTAAACTGGTCATTGCACTCCATTCTCATGCGTTGGTCCTTTCCGCTCCACCACGACGACGATGCTGATTACCTGGTTGGTGGCCGCCATGTAGATCAACATAGGCTCCATAGGCTCGGGTGCTCCAAGTATATGTGCCGAGGAAAGTATCTCCTTTAGCTTCTTGAGTGCAGCATCTGCTTCATCTGTCCATGTAAATTTGTCTGCCTTCTTCAGCAACTTGTGCAGTGGTAGAGCCTTCTCTCCAAGTCGGCTGACGAACCGGCTTACTGCTGCAATGCAGCCTGTAAGCCGTTGGATGTCCTTCAGGTATGTTGGATAGTTTCTGTTTAGGATTGCTTTGATTTTCTCCGGGTTGACCTCGATTCCACGCCGGGAAACGATAAAGCCCAAAAATTTCCCAGCTGGAACCCCTAAGACGCACTTCTTTGGGTTAAGCATCATGTTGTATTTCCGGAGATTATCAAAGGTTTCTTTTAAGTCAAAGATTAAGTCGTTTGACTTTTTAGACATCACCGCTATATCATCCACATAGGCGTGAATGTTCCAACCAATTTGATCGTGTAGGTAACATTGCATAGTCCGCTGGTAGGTAGCACCTGTTTTTTCAGCCCAAAGGGTATCATGACATATCAAAACGTGTCGTAAGGTGTGGTGAACGAAGTGGCCAATTGGTCCGACTTCCTCATCTTTATATGGTGGTATCCTGAGTATGCGTCGAGAAAACACAGAAGTTCCGAGCCAGCCTCGAGTCAATGACTTGGATAATGTGAGGCAAAGCAAACGGATCTTTCGGGCATTCTTTGTTCAAGCCGGTGTAATCAACGCACATTCTTATTTCTTTGGTTCCCTTTTTGGGGACAAGTACATGATTGGCAACCCATCGGGTGTGAAGGACTTCTCGGATAAAACTAGCCTTAAGTAACCTAGATATCTCTCTGCCTATGGTGCGTCTCTTCTCGTCTCTGAAGCGTCGTAGAGGTTGTTTCACCGGTTTACATTTTGGATCAATATTCAAGTTGTGCTCGGCAAGTTCCCTAGATACACCTTTCATGTCGGCTGTTTGCCAGGAGAAGATGTCCCTGTTCTCACGGAGGAACTCGATGATCACGCATTCCTATTTAGGGTCCAAGTTTGTCCCAATGGCGGCGGCCTTGGAGGCATCGCCTACCACAAGTTCCACCGGCTTGGTCTCGATGGCGGCCTTGAAGGCGGGATTGGAGACAGAGATCTGCTTCTTCGATGCTGGCATTTCCGTGGCATCGACCTTGCTCTGGATCTCCTTGAATTCTTCGTTGTAGAGGACAGCTTCTGCAAAGGCTGCTTCTCCAACCTCGCAGTCCCTTGCCTTTCTAAAGCTTCCGGATACGGTGATGACGTCGTTTGGTCTGGGTATCTTGATCTTGTTGTAGACGAAGCATGGCTTGTCCATGAAGGGAAGGAAGATGTCGCATCCGAATATGATGTGGTACATGCTCTTGAAGGGGACCACTTCAAAAGTCATGCATTCTTGGCAGTAATTTTTAACATCGCCAAAATCAACCTGAAGTGTGGTGCACCCAAGGGACCGAGCCTCCCGACCAGGAACTATGCCATGGAACACGATGCTGTTCCACATTAGGTTGGTCTCCATCAAGTTCATCTTGTTCAGTGTATCCAGTTACATGATGCTGATGTTGCTTCCGCTGTCCACCATGCATTTGGTGAACTCGTTGCCGTCAATCAAAGGGTTGATGACCATGGCGTATTGTTTCTCCGTAGGGATGAGGTCTGGGTGATCCTTTCTATCCCAACTGATTGGAATTTCCGACTAGCGCAGGTATTGGGGAACTGGGGGTAGGGTGGACATTAGTATCCTCATGGAGGTTTTTTATGCCCGGACAGTAGGGGTGCCAAGGAAAGTGTGGTATACGGCGGCCTTCTTCTCGATGGGGTTCTTGCCTTTTTTCATCGCCCTTGTCGGCGTGCTGGGGTTAACATCCTCGTCCATGTCACTTGAATCCTTGTACTCCTCTTCCTTCTTCTTCCCTTTGCTTTTGCCTCGCGGTCTGTTCTTTCGTCTTTGCTTGTAGGCGGACTCCGGGTCCTCCTTGAAGTTGTTGATGAACTTTCAATGGCGATTGGTGTGAGTAGCTTTGTCGTTGGTGTAGAGGTGTACAAGGCATGGAATATAACGGTACTCCTCGTATGTTTGGGGAACGCGGGGCGCTGCCGGTGTAGTTTCACTACCTCGCTGCTGCCCTCGACCAGACCCCTGTCCTCGGCCACGATGTCCGCCATCACCTCTTGCTCCAAACTTCATGGCGACCATGTCAGAGTTTTGATTTTCATCTGGCGGGCTCTTCCGCTTGGTGCTGTTATTCCTCTTAGATTGGGTTGGGATAGGTACTGTCGGCAAAGAGCCACGAGCATCGTCGTCGGCAGCCGCGAACTCACTGGCCAACTGGATCATCTGGTTGAGATCGAGCTTATGATTTTCCTGCAGGCGTTTCAACTTATGTCGGAGCAGCGTACATTTTTCCAACCCATCGATGAAGGCAGCCATGGCAGCCTGATCGTGCACTATTGCACAAGAATTCTTCGTGTCAAGCCAGTGGGAGAGGTAGGCTCGAGATGTCTTGTCTTTCTTTTGCACGCAAGACTGTAGATCGCCAAACAGTGCAGGGACGCTTATACGTACCCTCGAAGTTTTTGGTGAACGCTTCTTACATGTCCAACAAGTTACAGACGGACTTCTTCGGTGTCATCAATCCATTGGCGGTCCGTGCCCGTAAACATCAGTGGGAGTTACTTGATGGCAATGTTGGGGTTACCCCCGGCGATCTCGACCGTGTTGCCGTAATCCTGCAAACCACGTAGCTGGTTTGGCGGTGCCATCATAGGGCTTGATCGTCTTGTCAATCTGGAAACCCTTGGGTAAGTTGCGGTACGTATTATAGGTCCAAAGCAACATGGTCCCAGGTACAGTCCTTCCCGAGACTCGTGAATCTTGTCCAGTTGTGAACGTGCATCGTATGGCTCCGGGCATGCTCTTTTCTTCTTGCCGCTAGGGGAGGGGCTGAGTGAACGACGCGGGACCCCTCTGCCATGGTGGCTGCTAGTAGGTGGCGAAGGAGGTGGAGGTGGCGGTGGGTTAGCCTTCTTGCTGTTACCCTCCTACGATGCCTCGCGTTTGTCGCGGTTGCTTGTCGGACATGGAGGGTCATGGCGTGACCTCCTCTTGTATCCCTGGTTGCGCTCTCCATCGTGACGGGGCTGCTCTACGTTGTCGCGAATGACGATGCTGCCTTGACTTGTCGGAGGCATGCTTGTATGATGGTGAGCCTTTGGTTCTTCGTGATGTCGGGGAGATTGGGGCGGTGGGGATGGGCAACAAGGATGAGCCTTGCCTCCATGGTTGGAGGATATAGGGATAACATCCTTCCCGTTGCGTGCATCCCTCCGTATTTGCTATGATGAACCCATCTAGGACCCGACATCCTGAGAAGATCGCTCCCTTGGCGACTTAGGATTGCTAGACTAGCAATATGCTAGGTCAGACTCAAGCCTCTGAGAGGTGGCCTTTTCCCGCTGTTTGACCGCCTTTGCTACAAGGTCATAGACATGTTCCACAGCTGCGGATGATCTTTCCTGCTCCAGAAGGGTCTTGGTGACGACTAAGTTGAGAATAGGAGTGGGCATGACCTGCCTGCCCTCGATGTCAATGTATGGCTTGGTTTGTGGCGGCTTGGGGGGAGCCCATCCTAGGTTTTTCCGTACACCAGGATCGTTGATGACGTGAGCTGGAGCCTTCTTAGCCTTCTGCGGCTTGAGCAGAGTCTTGTACTCGGCCTCCATGGCTCTAGCTTTCTCGATTGACTTCTGCGCCTTGGCCAGATCTTGATCTAGCTTTGCACCTTGCTCCGCGATGGCCTGCGCTTCCTCCAGCAGCTGCTGGCGCTTCTCATCGAGATGGACTATGTTTCGTATGTGAGCCACAGTCATGGGCTTGACAAGCAAATTTTCGTTCATCAGTCTATCAGATGGAGTGATTTGGGCAGCCGTAGATGTAGATGTCGGAGGCGGAGGGTTTGTGATGTTGTTGTTACTCGGACCGACGTTGAGTTCATGCAGCTGCTGCACTGGGTTAGGCGGAGGGGGCATGGCCTTTGAGCGATCATTGTCGGTAGCAATAGGTGGTCCCTTCCCCTTGTCCAGCACTTTAGGCGGAGCTTGTCTAGGTTGATCTTCTTCCATCATGCTCCCAATGGTGACGAACACCTCTTGGGATGTGATGGCCTTGTCGGCCTGCTCCTCACACTTGATGTCCTCCTCCATCTCCTGCATAGCAGAGTCCAGTTCC
Source organism: Avena longiglumis (assembly GCA_030063025.1). Taxonomy (NCBI): domain Eukaryota; kingdom Viridiplantae; phylum Streptophyta; class Magnoliopsida; order Poales; family Poaceae; genus Avena; species Avena longiglumis. The sequence goes on along the minus strand of CP125974.1, from coordinate 412,124,766 downwards.
TCTGGGTTGATATCCATATCCTCTGAGTCCATGCTGATGTCGGCGTAGACTGTGTCCAAAACAGATTCGGAGGGTGTGGGGGCTTCGTCGACGATGGAAGAAGAAGCTAAGACTGCAGGAATGTTGACTGGAGGCGGTGGTGGTGGTGGCTGATGCGGCGGGTTGTCGGGTGTGACCGCGAGCGCTGCTTGAGCTTCTGCATTAGCGGCCATGAAGTTATTGACGGTGTGCACCATGCCTTTGAAAGTGAGCGCCCCGAGGCCTATAGCCGACTTAGCGTATGCCGGAGAAGTGTACCGCGGTCCAGCCCTTCCACAAAGTGATAAATAACATCATCATTGGGGTAATGTTCCAGATCAGCCCGTATACGGAGCCACCTGGCTAGGTAATCGCGGGGGTTTTCACCCTCTCTCTAAATACAACACGACAGATAAAAGATAGTCACCACGCCAACGAACTTGGATCTCTGCTTTCCAGACGCACAGGCGAAGCCAGCGGACTTGCAGTGATCTTCCACGATTATATCCTGCACAGGGGCGGTTTGGGTGGGCCTTGAATTTTTCTGATCTAAGCCGGCGAACTCCAAAGAGATATCCGACTTCGATCCTTCCGCAAACGTATCCTGCCCATAGGCGGTCCGTGCGGGCCTTGACGTTCCTCTGACTTCTAGGGAACTAGTGCCCGAGTTGGTTTTGCCGATGAAGAGGTGGATGTCCCCGATTGGGACAATCGAGAAGCGGGTGGGGTTCGTCTTCTCCGGGATATAGAACTCGTCGGGAGGGACGATCGAAACATTGCCGGATAAGAGAACACGACCGATGGCTATAGTTTTGCCAATTCCCGCAAAGAGCTTGGACCTCGCCCGTTGTAGATCCTGAAACGCCTCTTGCCCCATGGTGGGCACCAACTGTCGTGGTATTGCCGACGAGTACACCATGGAGGGATCCACACACAGCGTGTTTAGAGTCGTGGGGTAAGGCGGGAGGTTGGCGGGTACGAGGTAACACATCTTACCCAGGTTCAGATCCCATGACGGTGTTGGAATCCTACTCCTACTATAAATCACTATAATTGAAATCTGCCGAGTTACAGGGATTGGTTCGTTGTGCGAGGTATGAGTTGTATTGTTTCCCTAAAGGCTCCCACAGGTCCGAATTATATAGTCACCAGATCCTAGGGTTACAGGTTAATTTCATAGCCGGACAGGTTACAGAGTCCTACACGGTACACAACTAGTCTAACGTGTCTTACACTCCAAGGCTCCGGGTATGGTGGTGACTCCTCCGTATCCTTCCTTTATCTAGAATGGGCGTCCCTTCTGGATCCGTCTAACTGGGCCTCCCAGCAGGCCATAGGCCTTGCTACCAACTATGGGCCACCCGGGTTATCCGAATTAGAGACATGCACTGGTGCTACCCATTTATCATATCCCCAACAGGATCAAGACTGGAAAATCCAAACATTGCTAACCATTGGATCTTCTTTTCCATTCTTAGCATCTAGATGATTCTATTGATAGTCTTTAGCACAATGAACGCTAGTATGCACAAACCTCAAAACACACTTCACCGCATAGTTTTAGGGACCTTGTGCTAAGTGAATGGACTTGGATGTAATTTTCATTTTTATGAGGTACTTGATGTAACTTGTACTTCCACCGACCGTGTTAACTGAAGCACCTCGCTCCTACGGGACCTACCATAATTACAATAAAATGCAACCACACCCCATTTATCACACTAAGTGGACCACGGTTTCTTATAGTTCCATTTTCAAGCTTCCTAGCCAACTTCGCACACTTCACCGACTTCTTGCCGATTTAACAAAATTAGGTCAAACTTGAGACACAAGTAAGAGCACTAGATTGCCCTTGAATTAAATGTCTTTTCCGAGGTAGATGGGTGCATCTTCTTATAGTAAACAATGCTGTCGGTGTGAGCTTACAACTATCTAGAAAGAACATTCTCAATTTCCCAATTGATGACGAGATTGTTCTTTTTCGTAATGATGGTCCAAAGAATATGGATCTGAATGCCACAATCCAAGCTTCCAGACATATTAATGTAGTGTTTGTTGCATGGAAAACAAAAAAATTCTATCGCGTGAACACACAAAACCAAGATCTAATCTATGGAAAAGCCAAGATCTAATCTACGATATCGGTGTAATGAGATTGTAGAGAACTAAACCTCGTAGATCCAAAGCATGAATGAGTTTATATCTCATGGTTGATGTAGTCGATCACTTGCCGATCTCAAGATCTTGTAAACGATCCTTCCGGTGTTATGTTCCGGCAGTGCTTCCGCAGTCGGTTACACGTACGATAGTCGATGAAGACCTTCCTCTCCCTTGTTCCAGCAGGCAACGGAGGATGTAGATCTACTCGGAATCCCAACATCACAATGATGTGGTAGTGGTGGTGGAGGAGGAGAGATTTCTGTAGGGCTTCTCCTAAGACGAAGCAGGATGGTATACGAGAGAGAAGAGAGGCAGCGGCTAGGGTTAGGCGCCAAGGGACAAGAGGTGTGTGGGGGGGGGGAGGTGCACCGCACCCTTCATTATATAGGTTGGGGGTGGCCGGCCAAGGGTTCCTAGCCTAGGACGTGTCCCCCAACTCAGCCACCAAGGGGAGATTTGGAACCTTTTCCATCAAGTCTTCCCTCTTACCAAAAACTAGAGTTTGACTTTTCAAACTAGGATTTGATTATTCAAACTAGGTTTTGACCCTTTTACTATTGTTAGCCAAATTGTCTCTTTAGGGTTTGGTGCGGCTGGCCCCTAGGGCATGCCACTGTCCAAGTGACCCCCTTCCGGGGTGGTGGAACCACTGGTGGTTCCTCTAGAACATTCTAGAAGTATCCGGTCAAAATGCCAAAGCTTTTTTTGAACCCCGGAAAACCACTTTCCTTATATGAATCTTATTCTCTGGACCATTTCGGATCTTCTCCTGATGTCCTAGATCCAATCTGATACTCCAAACAACATTCGGTCTCCAAATCATATTCCATATCTACTTAAACAACATCGAATCCTTAAGTGTGTCTCCCAACAGTTCGTGAACTATACAGACATGATCGAGACACCTCTCCAATGAATAACCAATAGAGGGATCTGGAAATCCATATGGATCCCACATATTTCTATGATGACTTCATGATCGAATGAAACATTTACATATGTCATCGATTCCCTTTGTCGCACGATACTTTACTTATCTAAGGTTTGATCATCGGTATCTCTATACCTAGTTCAACCTCATTACCGATAAGTACTCTTTACTCGTACTGTGATGTGATACCCCTTGTGACCGTGTCACGTGCTTGCAAGCCAATTGGATGACACTCCACCGAGAGGGCCCAGAGTATATCTATCTGTCATATGGATGGACAAATCACTCCTTTATAACCACCCAGTTACGAAGTAGTGTTCGATGTCATCAAAGCATCCATCCGGTGATGGTGATTAACATGTTCTCATGGTCGAATGATTAGGTTACTATGTATTTGAAAGCTTGTAGCAAACGAACTTTAAATTACTTGATCTTATGCTATGCTAACTATAGGAGTGTGTCCATCACATTATTCTCCTAATGTTATGATCTTGTTATTAATAATATCTAATTTCCATGATTAGGAAACTATGATCATCTATTAATCAACAAGATAGTTTAATAAGAGGCTTACTAGGGACTCTTTTATGTTTACAAAACACACAAGTATTAATGTTTCTATTTAATACAATTATAGCATTGGATGCAAACATTCATCATAAACACAAACATATAATAATAACCATTTTCATTATTGACTCTAGGACATATCTCCAATAGTCTCCCACTTGCACTAGAGTCAATAATCTAGATTACATGGTAATATACCTAACACCCATGGCGTTCTGGTGTTGGTCATTTTTTGCCCTAGGGAGAGGTTTAGTCAACGAATCTGCCGCATTCAGATCTATGTGTACTTTGAAAATGTTTATTTCACCATCTTGGACATGCTAGCGAATAGCATGAAAACGTAGCTTTATATGCTTCAGCTTCTTGTGTGACCTTGGATCCTGTGCATTGGCTATGGCACCCAATTTGTCACAATAGATGGCCATCGGTTCGAACGCACTAGGAACCACAACAAGTTCCATAATGAACTCCTTCATCCATATCACTTCTTGTGAAGCCTCCGAAGCAGCTATGTATTCCGATTCAGTTGAAGATCTCGCCACAACACCTTGCTTAGCACTCCTCCATCTCACTACTACACCATTCAAAGTAAATACATATCCAGACTGGGACTTAGAGTGATCCAGATCGGTGTTCCAACTAGCATCGTTGTAAATGTTTACAACGAGCTCTTCGTCACCTCCATAAGAAAGAACCATATCCTTAGTCCTTCTCAAGTACTTTATGATATTTTTGACTGCTATCCAGTGATCGACTCCTGGATCACTTTGATATCTACTAGTAAAACTAACAACATATGCAATATCTAGTCTTGTACACAACATGGCATACATGATAGGACCTATGGCTGAGGCATAGGGGGTCTTTCTCATTGTAACACCCCCGGTCACTCCGGACCGACGTCTGTCACTTCTGGCAGCTCAATAGGATCTGTAGACTAGCCCCAAAAACCAACACTAGTCTTTTCTGCGCACTTTGTCCTCACTCATGCGCACCCGGTTACCCACTTCCCGGTCGGTCACCCATCCTAGAATTGCTCTAGGCCAAGCACGCTTAACCTTAGAGTTATTTTCGAATGAGCTTCCGGAAAAGAAGTTGCAACTTGTTGGTATGGGTTTCCTATCAATCTTATTGAGCCATGCGCCAGAGTCTCATATACACCCACCCATAGAAGATCGACGTCCTCGTCGATCAACCACAAGCCAGGAACGTCCCCTCTTTGCACACGTCTGTGCGTCCAGTGCTGGCACATGTGCCATGCCGTGTCCACTCCGGGCCACACGCGCCATGCGCCACATGTCTCCACTGACCCACACACGCCCGTTTAACCGTGAGGGTCGCCTTTGATACCAATTTGTAACACCCCCGGTCACTCCAGACCGACGGCTGCCACTTCTGGCAGCTCAATAGGATCTCTAGACTAGCCCCACACACCAACACTAGTCTTTTCTGCGCACTTTTTCCTCACTCATGCGCACCCGGTTACCCACCTCCCGGTCGGTCACCCATCCTAGAATTTATCTAGGCCAAGCACGCTTAACCTTAGAGTTCTTTTCGAATGAGCTTCCGGAAAAGAAGTTGCAACTTGTTGGTATGGGTTTCCTATCAATCTTATTGAGCCATGCGCCAGGGTCTCACACTCATCCTCTCTATATCTTCTGCCGTAGCTGGACTTTGAGTTTTACTCAAGGTCATATTGGGCAACATGGGCAAGAACCCTTCATTGCTTTCTTCCATTACAAACTTCTTTAGAACCTTGTCCAAGTATGTACTTTGTGAAAGAGCTATTAAGCGTCTTGATCTATCTCTATAAATCTTGATGCCTAAAATGTATGAAGCTTCGCTGAGATCCTTCATTCAAAATTATAATTCAAATAGTCTTTGACACTTTTAAGAAGTTCTATATAATTCCCAATCAAAAATATGTCATCCACATATAGTACTAGGTATTCTACAGAGCTCCCACTCACTTTCTTGTAAATACAAGCTTCTCCATAAGTTTGTATAAATCCAAAGTTTTTGATCACCTTATGAAAATGTTGATTCCAGCTATGGGATGCTTGCTTCAATCGATAAATGGACCTTTGAAGTTTGCATACCTTGTTAGCATCTTTAGGATCGACAAAACCTTTGGTTTGTACCATATACAACTCTTCTTCAATGTCACCATTGAAGAACATCATTTTGACATCCATCTGTCATACCACATAATTGTAATATGCATGGATTCCTAACAAAATCCTCACAGACTTTAGCTTCTCTACCGGCGAGAAAGTCTAATCGTAGTTAACTCCTGGAATTTGTCGGAACCCTTTTGCGACAAGTCGAGCTTTATAGATGGTTACATTACCATCAACAAATGTTTTCTTCTTGAAAATACATTTGTTATCAACGCCCTTGCGGCTATCTGGTAAGTTCACCAAAGTCCACACTTAGTTTTTGTACAAGGATCCAATCTCAAATTTCATGGATTCTTCCCATTTTTTGGAATCTGGGATCATCATTGCTTCCTCATACGTCGCAGGGTCGTCGGTGTGGTCCACCAACATGACATTCATAAAAGGGTCATACCAATCAGGAGTGGTACGAACCCTCATCAACCCGCGAGGTTTAGTAGCAACTTTGTTTGAAGTTTCAAGATCATTATCATTAGCTTCCTCTATTATTGGTGCAGGCGGCACAAGAACATATCCTGGTGCTGCGCTACTCACAAATCTGAGAGAAGGTTCAACAACCTCGTCGAGTTCTACTTTCCTTCTAGTCACTTCTTTAGAGAGAAACTCCTTCTCAAGAAAGGACCCATTCTTGGCAACGAAAACTTTGCCCTCAGATCTATGATAGAAGGTATACCCAATTGTTCCTTTAGGGTATCCTATGAAGACGCATTTTTCCTCTTTGGGTTCAAGCTTGTCGGGTTATAACTTCTTTACATACGCTTCACAGCCCTAAACTATAAGGAACGACAACTCAGGTTTCTTACTGTTGGGGATATGCTAAATGGGTACCACCATTGCATGTCTCTAATACGGATAACCCGGGTGGCCCACAATTGGTAGCAAAGCCTATGGCCTTCTGGGCGGCCCAATTAGATGGATCCAGAAGGGAGGCCCATGCCGGATGAAGGAAGGCTACGGTGGAGTCAACAGCGTACCCGGAGCCTTGGAGTGCAAGACACGTTACACTAGTTGTATATCGTGTAGGACTATGTAACCTGTCTGGCTAGGACTTTCCCTATAACCTTAGGATCTAGTGTCTTTATATGCCGGACCTAGAGGAGCCTTTAGGGCACGTAACAAATCATATCGCGCATAGTTAACCGATCCCGGTAACCCGGCGTATTGCCGTTATAGTGATTTATAGCAGGATTAGGATTCCGCCACCATTGTGGGATCTGAACCTGGGTAAGCTATGTCACCTCGTACCCTTCATCCTTACTCCTTACCCCATGTCTCTAAACACGCACTGTGAGGACCCCTCCATGGCGTACTCGTCAGCAATACAATGAAAGTTGGCGCCCACCATGGGGCAAGAGGCGCTTCAGGCTCTACAACGGGAGAGGTCAAAGATCTTCGTAGGAATCGGCGAAACCGTAGCCATTGGTCGCATTCTCTGTAACATCCCAACCTTGTAAAATATGTAATTAGTAACTAAGCATTGCATGCATGTGTTAAACTCAATAAAATAATGCATGTGATCAAGTGAATGGTTTAAGAATACAATTACCAAACCCTAAACCCTACTTTTTCTCCCCCTATCTGAAATCAATTCGAAATGGTTTGAGTTTGAAAAAGTACAAAAACAATTGGATCCCAAATGGATTACAAGGGCTCATAAATACTTTACATATTTTATAAAAGCTACTGATATTTATGAATGATTCGAAATGGAATTGCAAAACAGATTTTGAAATCAGAAAAAGAAAAGGTTTTTCCAAGAAAAAATAGAGCAGGAGCAAGACAGGCCGCAGCCCAGCAAGCCTCCTCTCCTTTCTCCCTCTCCTGCGGCCCAGCTAAGGCCCAAGTGAGGCCCGTACCTCTTCGCCCTTCTCCCCTGTCGTCTTTCTCGACAACGGTGAGAAGCTCGTTGTCGCCGCCCACGCCGTCGGTCACCACCACCTGCATCCAGCCGTCCTCCGCCGCGTGGAGGAGGATAAGGTCCTCACAGCGTCTCCCTGGCCATCCTCGTCCATTCCCCCTTGTCTCAGAGACCACTATCTTCTCTCCCACGCGAGGTCCCGAAACCCTAGCTCCGACGACCCCGACGGCTCCGGCCTCCCCGTGCTCTGTAGATGACGCCTTGAGCTCCGTCGCGCTCTGAGGATCCTTCCCGCCGAAGGAATCGAGGGGGGCACAGTAAATCGTCACCCTTGACTCAGTCTTCTTCGTCACCGACAACCATCGCCGTCGTGGATTCCTTCGCCTCTGTCCTCGCCAGGCCTCACCCTCACCGTCAACACCCTCCTGGTGAGCTAACGGTCCGAGTGGACCTCTCCAACCTTCTCCTCCCCCTCTAGTTCGACCCCGCACCTGTAGCATCCCAATTGTCTAACAATTGCAATGCTACTAGACTAGTCTATATAAATGCTACTTCCTATATATAATTGTTGCATCATAATTATATCATGCTCATGTCATCATGCCACCTTGCATTTGAGCATCATATAAAACCCTTTTGTTTTGGTTCTTCTCTCATATGCATCATTAATTGTATTTGCCTCTTGATATTGTATTTGGTTCTTGATATATTGTTTAAATGCCCAAGTTGAGTTGGGGGCATATATTTTATTGACTCCACCACCTTTCTTTGGCTTCATCTAAATTCACCACCCTAGTCAGATATGAGCCATTGCTTTTCTTTTGCTATTTTGATTCTAGCTCATATGTGTTGGTTTGGGTCCATCCTATGTTGGAATTATGCCCTAGAGGCAATAATAAAGATGTTATTATTATAATTCTTGTTCATGATAAAGTTTATATTCCATGCTAGAATTGTATTAAGCGGAAACTTTAATACTTGTTTGGTTTGTGAACAACACCGTGTCCCTAGTACGCCTCTATGGACTAGCTCATTGATCAATGATGGTTAAGGTTTCCTAACCATAGACATGAGTTGTCAATTGATAATGAGATCATATCATTGGGAGAATGATATGGTGGATAGACCCAAACAAAGCAGAGCAATTAGATCGTGTCATCGTGTTCGTCTTTGCGAAGCTTTTCCTATGTCAAATATTGTATTCCTTAGACCATGAGATAATGCAACTCCTGGTACGGAAGAAAGCTTTGAGGTCATCAAACGTCATCCTATGAGAGGGTGATCATAAAGGTGTCTCTCAGGTGATCGGAAAGTACCTGTTGGGTTCTATGTATCGAGATGGGATTTGTCCCTCCCAAGTCGGAGAGATATACTTTGGGTCCCTCGGTAATCGATATCAACACCGCTTGCAAGCATGTGGTTAAGGAGTTAATCACAAAGTGATATCGGATTACGGAACGAGTAAAGTACTTGTTGTGAATGAGATTGAACTAGGTATGACGGTACCGACGATTAAATCTCGGGCAACTAAAATATCGCGAGACGAAGGGAATATATATATATGGGATTGATTGAATCCTGGCATCGTGGTTCATCCGATATGATCATCGATGAATGTGTGGAGTCAATATGGGTGCCTGACACTGTTGATTATTGATAGAAGATCATGTCGATATTCTCGAACCCGCAGGGTCACACACTTAACGATCTCGACGTTAGGATAGATTGGATAATTGGTTTATGAATTTTTGTTCGAGCCTCGGATGGGATCCGGGATATCACGAGAGGTTCCGGAATGGTCCGAGAATAAGATTCATATAAGGCGGCAGTTTTTGGAGTTCGAATTGTTCCAAGTTAATCGGTATTGTACCGGAAGCTTCTAGAACCTTACGGAAGGGGACCAACGTGGCCCCACCTTCCGGGAGGGGCATGGGCCTATGAGGGAGTGTCTGGCGCTTTGGGCCAGGGGCACAAGGCCCCATAGGGCCCAGCCGATCCTAGATAAGTTTAAACTTTTAAACTAGAGATAGGATTTCTAGATAAGGAAAGTTTAAATTGTTTAAACTAGAGATAGGCTTGGAGGAGGGCAGGGCTGGCCCCCCTCTATATATAGAGGGTGCGCCTCCCCTACTACTCCACACCTTCCTCCAAGCCCTAGCTGCCTTGCTACCTTCCTCTCCTCCCGACGCTTGTAGGCGAAGCCTGCAGCAGAAATTCTCCACCATATACACCACGCCGTGTTGTAGATCCAATCTATCTCTCCACCATACTCACTGGTCCGAGGAAGGAGGAGACGTCGAGGTGCTGCACGTGTGCATCTCACGGAGGCACCGCCACTTGTGGTGCTAGATCGGATCGGATCGCGAGGAGGAGAAGCGAGTACGACTACATCACCCACGTTCCGACGAACGTTCCGCTGTGTGAATCTTCAAGGGTATGAAGATCTAATCCAATCTCTCTCGTTGTTTGCATCTCCTAGATTAGATCTTGGCTTTCCCTCTGTTCGCTCCGTAGAAAATTTTGATTTACTATGCCGCGAAACCCTTCATCCTATGTCTACATGTTCCTTATATGAAGTATGTTGTTTTCACAATATCAATTATGGGGAGCCTCATGGCCACCTTTGAATGCCATGTGAGTAGAATCTTCCTTTCACCTTCCATATGGTTGTCTTGGCTATTTGAGCTTGTTTGAATATAATTGTGGCTAAATAAACTTTTAGTGGAATATATACACTAGCATGGCCTATTATATTCAATCATGATGAATCCACCATTCCCATATATTCATCAAGCTTGTATCTAGTGGGTTGGAATTTGTTCCAAATAATGGTGTGCATGCATGTAATAAGATCCCTTATGTACTATAGTTTTTTTTACAACTAATATAAGTGGCCATCCACATTCATGCATGCCCCATGCAACATCACCATCCCCTTCTTCCTTACCCATTCATGTGAGCTTGTTGAGGTTTTTCTTCATTTGTTTTTGTGCTTTTAATCACTTGAACACCTCCATGCTATCTAGTGGTTTTCCCTCTCTCTCTAAATTCTCTATCTAAGATCCTAACCCTAATCACCTACACCTCTACCACCACCTTTCCCCTCTCATACTCCCCTCTCTCCAAACCCTAGCTCCCTTCCTCTCTCTATCATGCATGCCCCACATGGCAACCCCTCTCCCTGGCCCCACACCCCATCTACTCCCTCTCTCTACCCCAACCCTAAACAAACCCTAGCCAGAGCCCCCTCCTAACCTAGCTCCATGCCACACCCCTCCCTCTCTCTTCTCTCTCTGCCACAGCAGCCCCACCCGAGCCTCCCCTTCTCCTCTCTCTGGTCCCACCTGCAGACTCTCCCCGTGCCTGCCTGACCTCCAGCTCGAGCACATGGGGGTAGAGGAGAAAAAGGTGGCCGAAGCCACCTTTATCATCACCACCTCCCCACGGCACCCCCTCTCCTCTCCCGTCCTTATCTACCCCCTCTCTCTCGCCTACTGCCTCCCCCAGATCTACCCAGGGCGCCTGCCGCTCCTCCCTTTCTTCTCCACCGCCACCAGCTACCTCTCTCGCCACCGCCACATTGCCTCGTCGCCGATCCGCCGCCGTCAAGCGACGTGGAGGTGGTCGAGAGAACAAGGGCGCCTCAGACGGCTCAGACACGCCGTCGAGGAGGAGGAGGACCATGAGCCCTAGGCCGACGCCGCTCCGACGAAAACCCTAGCTCCTGGTGCGCCTACAACGTCGTCGCCCTGCTGCACCCCGGCCCGATCCACCGCCTCTGCCGCACTCCCGGTGAGCTGCTGCACCTCTCTGACACCCTCCCGCTGTTGTTCGCTTCCTATACGAGCGTATCCCGGCGACGAACGCCCTCTGTGCACGGCAGGTTCGTCGTCGTCTGATTGTCTGCGCATCGCGTAACCTTATCTCGCTGCGTAGCCGAACCCTGCAACAACCTCCCTTCCACCACAGTGGCTGCCGCCTCACAGTGCACGCCATGTCCTGTGATCGAGCCTGGCGCCCTGTTCTTCCTCTGTTAGGCGGCGCCGGGCCATAGAAACAGAGGAAGAGAAACAGTGCACGCGATGACACTTTGCGATTAACCCCCCACCTTTTTGACTCCTGCAACTCAAGGCCTCGCTAGCCCCACCACCAGCCATGCCGCTGACACAGAAAACCCCCTGGCCTCTTTTAACCTCAACCCGCGCTCCAGCTCTCCCCCACCTGTCAGCCACGGCCGGTTCACCCACTGGCACCTGGGCCCTAGCCAGCGGGTCCCACATGTCATTCGCTGAGGCTGGCTTAGCTCTCGGTGAGGAACACCTGTTCTGCCACTGTGACGCCCAGTCAGCCTGGACCCACCTGTCTGTGACTGTGGCTAGGTCTGGACTGAGTGACAAAATGTTTTCTGTTATCTGTTTTAATTCAAACCTTTTCAAATTTATTTCAATTCAAATTCAAATCAGTTTTCAAATAACTTTTGAAATATAAATCCAAATTATACAAATAATATATGTTTTCAAATCAGAAAAATGTGAGGATTTCAAATATGCCATCCAAAATATATTTTGAACACTCTAAATTTCAAGTTGATTTAATTTACATTAAAATGCCCTTTTGCATTAATTAATTAATAACTTTTGATTTATAACTCCAAATTTGACAAATGATATGTCTAAAATGATTAGCTCGATGAGACCTTTATGTTCATGCATTCCTTGTTCTGTTTTGCAGCATGCATCATATAAATATAATGTAAACAGCAACTAATATGAGGATAAAATGTGGCCAAAACTCAATAAAATGCTTATTTCTTGTATTCCACACCACACCCATGCCATGCTACTTTATTGCCATGCAAATTGTGCATCATTCATCATGGCATGATTGTTTGCTTGTCACATTTTATTCTTATGCTTGTGCACTTTATTTATGTTGGCCCTTGTTTGTTTGGTTCTTCTTCGAATAGACGCTGAGCAGGGGATATATCAAGAAACCCAGGAGCACTACCCAGATCCTTCTCTCGCTTCAACTGAGCTGCCAGGCAAGCACTACCACATGCTTGCATAGGTATAGTACCTATTGCCTCTATCTTATTCTTGCATCATTGAGTCGCGATTGCATTAAACTGAATCCCAAGTATTGCATAGCCTTTACTTTTAAACCCCACCGAAGCTTGTTCCTCCATCCCATGAGCCATTACTACAGGAGTTGTTTGAGCCATGCGAGTCATAGAACAGCATGTGTAGGGTATGTGAGTGTCTGATGGATAACGAGGTACCTAAACAACTTAACCTGAGTAGTATGGGATAACTAATGAAAGTGGCACCGGTGAGCAATATCTGCTATTTGGTTTTTCATGCTCACTTGTGTCCCGTAGGACCCCGAGTACTTGATTCCTGTTCCTTGAATATTCGCGCTATCCACATCAGGAGGATTATGGGACCCCAGCCAGAGATCTTGATTCATTCTTATTTCTTGGGGCCACAAACTAGTTTGAGGTTTTATTTACTATCCTATACTTATGCCATGCTTTACGCTTTATTTAAATTGTGCGAGGTCTCGACCTGCATCTTTAGGGAAGGAGTGTTTTCATGATATCGACAAGCCCAGTCACATTTTCGGGTTCCCAAGTTTGCCACCGACGCAAAACCTTGAGTCCGTCTCGAGTCACTAACTTGCTATGGTAGCTTAATGGGGTGGCCCCCTAAAATATTTCTGAATCTGGTGATTTCTTTGTCGTGAATGCCTCATTGGGTTTTGATTTGGTTTTTCCGAGGTTGATCGAGTGTGTGTTGCTATTTGTGCACCCCTGCAGGGTAAAACTTTCTGAAAGCCGTGTCATGTTATGGACGACTTGGAGCACGTTTCGATCATAGACAAGTATAACTAAAGTACCGCTTTTAATTTGACTAAGTAATCGACTAGTAAATAGTGCAACACTCATGGAATGGATAATAAAACTGCCAACGGATGGGGGTGTTCGTCGCTTCCTCGTTGGTAGCGAGGAGGGATGGATCTTAATATTATCTGTTATAATGTTGTTATTAATTCACGGACATCCGTCTATCTTTGGTTAGGCGGATGGTTAGCGAGTATCTATAGAATCGTTAGGGTTTATCTTTTGCTGCAATTCGTCACCCAGGTTGTGTCCCCTTTAGAGGCATAAAGACTTGCGAAAATTCCCTAGGGTCTCACACGATAAATTATTTGATTCGGATGAACAGGTACACTCATAAGATGAATACTGGGTGGAGGAGAGACGATGTGGCAACGCGATCATTCGGTGTAGAGATTCCGGGAACGGGGATCCGTGAGATCTGTGGGCGGATGTGTTTATTTATGGGGCATCTTATGCCGATTTGCTTCTTATCCGTACTCGGATCTTGTTTGCCGCTTCCACCTGATACTCTGATGTTTGATGTATGAGGAGATATCCTAAACTATTATATCTATCTAGGATATTTGGATCTTGCCGTATGGCGTTGCAATATTTCTATTTCTTTTAGATGGAATGGCTCGATGTCTTTGTTGTATGGTGGCTTGCATACATACTCATTTGTGTATGTAGTTGATCCCTTCGCCTGCCGATTACGCCGCCCGTTCTTGTCCCGAAGTTTGGAAATGGTTGGGACGGCCGAAAGGTCTACCTGTGAGTGGCATTTGGGCCCCACCGTACTATTTCAACCATTTCCGCTCATCTAGGCTTGAAACTAGGAGCGTAATTCACCGATGTAGTTACAGCACCCTACCCCACCGTCCGCTATCGTCGGGCACTGCCACCACCACGCCTCCGGTGACCATTTAGGAGCGGCGCCGCCGTAGTTTGGTTCGTCTCCGTGCGCTGATTCGAACAAGCCGTAGCACGCCCCTTCCCGAGCCCTGTAGCACCGCCAGCCGCCGTCTGGCCTGTTGGCTGGCGAGCCAACATGGATCCGCGTGGCGCATGCATGGCCTGTCGACGTGGCCTCGGGCCCACCATCAGTCTCTGGGGTTAGGTTTTGCCCGGGTAACAAAATTAAACCACCCTAGCGCCGACCCCACCTGTCCAACGTGGCTGCACATGTGGCCTTGGGCCCAGCAGTTAGTGACTGGGTCTGGCCTCTGCCTCGGTCAGAAATTTATAGGGTTAGGTCTCTGACGTCTTATGATACAGTAAATCAATTTAAAATGCTTTAAATATTTTAGAAAATGATTTAAATATTGTAAATTCAATAACTTTTAATCTGTAATTCAGAAAAATACAAATAATATATCAAAATGTTCAGAAAATGAGAACTATCTAACTAACCTATAATCATGCATTGTTCAACAACTTTAACGACAAGTTTAATTAGAACAACATAGTAACCCCTCTCATGTGTTTCCGGAGTTTCCCTGAATTAGGGTTTTCACCCTCGGAACCCCATTAAACTATCAAGCATGCCTTAGGGTTTCATTTGAACGCAAGTTAACTTGTCATATCATCCATATTGATTGAGAATTGCACATTCCATGTATTTAATGTTGCATCACCCTTTCCGGTATTTGGTTCTTCGCGATAGGATCCGAACCCGAAGTTGAAGTCAACAACACCGAAGATCCGTACCTGTCTACTTACGGACAAGGAAAGCGTAGCCTCTCATTCTGAACCTACTTTTACAAAGTATATTACTTCCTCGCTATGATGCACACGATTCCAATGTGGTCTTTTGTCAGTAGTTAGGGTTACCTATCTTCTGCATGATTTCCATACTCCTGATCCACTGCTCCTAGCATACCTAGGTTTGGGATCTGAGCATTGCTAGAGATTTTGAGATAGACAGCTTAGCCATGCATAGTATCAACGTCTGATCTATCCGAACGATGAATCAGAGGTGCCGGAGAATCTAGAAAGGTAGGAGTTGGTGACATTCTCGAAGGAGTTAACTAAATTTTCTAAGGCTTGTATGGGAGGCCACGTTGGGTGTGGTTTTTGTAGTCCCATGCTCTCCACCACAAGGAACTGAGTTCTTACCTTTGGAACCAAGACAAGCGTGCAACCACACGGGGCCTGGACAACCTCATGACTGACTAACTTGCCTAGTAGATTCCATGAGTCACATAGTTAGGGCGTTCCATTCGACATATGCATAGAAAATCTTTTGAAATATTTTCCAGGTGAATTTGGTGCATTCATAACAGGTAGGTAAGCGTGGCCGAGGTTGCTTGGGGTAGATAGCGCCCGTGGTAAACCAACCTCGCCTCACATCTTTAAGTACCGGCTTCGGGATTTGACCCGTTACGGCGGAATCATACTTATTGCATGACTCATGGTCTCGGTGAAAGCAAGGTAAAGGTCATGGTCAACCACCCTCTGCCGGCCTTCCAAGGAAGAGGGCTAATAATTTGGCATTAAGAGTCGGTTGATGCGTGTGGGTAAAGTTGTACACCCCTGCAGGGTTAAATCTTTTCGAAAAGCCGTGTTCACGGTTATGAACCACTTCGCGAACGGACTTAAGATCATAGATAACATTAACCACTATAAAACTTGTTGATCCATGTGTGCTTAAGGATGCTTCCTCTGGGTCGAGGGTGTGATCCTAGATAGGAGGTTCTGATGAAGCGGATGGTTATCAAGAGGTGATGAACAAGATGAAGAAGTCGCTATCTTATCCCTTTTAAAAGATTCTATGTAGACGAGCCTCTTCTCTTTCTTGTTTACAATTAAAGATTGCTTTCCGCAAAAGAAAATCCAGAGAAAGCCTTTCTAGATAGAGCATGTAGATACTAGGTTATCTAAGTCTTGCGAAGTACATTCTCGTACTCAGCCTTGCGCCATTGTTGTTTTTCTACAGAGGATCTGGTTGCAACTGAAGGTGGCTTCTACGTTGACATCGACGAGTAGTTGGGGGTCCTAGGTAGCAGCCTAAGGACTATGGGATGGACGTCGCTTTTGTTTATGGTCTCCTAGGCCTTTTGCTAAGTTGTTGTGTAGAACAACATAATTTGCTTTCGCTGTGTGATGTAATGTTGGGTCTTTGACCTCTGGTTTGTAGTAACTCTAATATCTCACTCTGTTAAGAGTTCAAACTTATGCTGTTGAATCCCTATGTTCTGTAATGTTTCCGAATCATACTGTGATCTTCCGTGTTTGGAGTTGAACTTATCTTAGACGATGATCCGAGGTTAGTTTAACCCTAACCCCGGGGGTGCTACATTCTCTTCTCTGGCAATGTTCCGATCGTCCCTCTCGACGAGTTCTGGATCTCGGCAAAGACGAACCCCACCCTTTGTTCGATTGTCCTAATCAGGGACATCACCTCTTCATCGGCGAAACCCACTCGGGCACTAGTTCCCTGGAAGCCAGAGGATCGTCAAGGCCCGCACGGACCGCCTACGGGAAGGATACGTTCGTGGAAGGATCAAAGTCGGATCTCTCTCCGAAGTTTGCCGACTTAGATTGGAAAAATTCAAGGACCACCCAAACAGCCCCTATGCAGGAAATAATGGTGAAAGATCACTGCAAATCCAACGGCTTCGCCCGTGCGCATGGAAAACAGAGATCACACTTTGTCGGCATAGTTACTATCTTCGATCTGGTGTGATGCACCCAGAGAGAGGGTGAAAACCCCCACGATTACCTTGCCAGATGGCTCCGGATACGGGCCTATCTGTAGCACTACCCCAGTGATGATGCTATCTATCACTTTGTGGAAGGGTTGGACCGCGGTACACTTCTCTGGCATACGCTAAGTCGGCAATAGGCCACGGGTCTCCTCACCTTCGAGAGCATGATTACCACCGACAATAGTTACGCGGCTGCTAATGCAGCTGCCCAGGCCGATATCGCTGCCATACCCGGGCTATTGCCTCCAGTCAATGTCCCTGCGGCCTCAGCATCATCCTCCATCATTGAGGAAGCCCCCGCACCCTCCGACTCCATTCTGGATGTGCTCTACACCAACATCAGCGTGGACTCGGAGGAGATGGATATCAACCCGGAGGAACTCGACTCTGCTATGCACGAGATGGAGGAGGATATAAAGCGTGAGGAGAAGGCCAACAAGCCCATCACATCCAGAGAGGTGTTTGCCACCATTGGGAGCGTCATGGAAGAATACCAACCCAGACAAGCTCTGCATAAACCGCTGGACAAGGGGAAGGGGCCAGCCGACGCTGCCGACAATGATCGCGCAAAGGCCATGCCCCCTCCGCCTAACCCAGTGCAACAACTGCAGGAGCTCAACATCGGTCCGAGTAACCCAAACACCGCAAATCCGTTGCCTCCAGCAATTACGTCTGCGGCCGCCCAAGTCACTCCAGCTGATAGAGTGATGTACGTTAATTTACTCGTTGAACCCATGACCGTGGCCCATATATGGAACGTAGTCCAGCTCGATGAGAAGCACCAACAGCTATTGGAGGAAGCGCAGGCCATCGCGGAGCAAGGCGCAAAGCTAGATCGAGATTTGGCCAAGGAGTAGAAGTCAATTGACGCAGCTAGGGACATGGAAGCCGAGTACAAGACTTTGTTCAAGCAGCAGAAGGCTAGGAAAGCTCCTGCTCATGTTGTCAATGACCCTGGTGTACGACACAAGCTAGGATGGGCTCCCTTGAAACCGCGACAAGCCAAGCCATACATTAACAGCGAAGGCAGGCAGGCCATGCCCACTCCTATGCTCAACTTAGCCGTCACCAAGACCCTACTTTTCAACACCCGGATTTTTAATCCTAGATGCCTGTTATGCCGTACATCGCAATCCAAGGATTACCATTTTTGCGAGACATAACAGATTGGTACCATAGTTCATCATCCATTACAAACGATAATGGTCTTACAAATAGTTGATCTCATGATCAAGTCTGATTACAATCAAAGCAGCGGAATAATAATAAGGCTAGCGTGGTCGGGGCTCCATCTTCAGGGTCACAGGTAATGCTGACGATGGGAGATGATCCTAGTTATCGTAAGCGTCCTACTTTCCATCTTCCTTGTAGTCTCCTTCATAGTGTGGCCATGGGAATAGCCTGGACAAAGCCATGAGTACTTCGAAGTACTCGCAAACTTGCACTAAAGCAATAAGGCCATTCTATAGGATTCATAAGCTCTAGGTTTGTTTGCCACAAGACAATTTTATTTCAGCTAGTATCTAGTAATAAAAGTCTAACTTTAGTTGTTTAGGTTACTTAGGTGGGAACCTAACTTCATATCCACAACCTGTGGGGTCAAGTCAAAGTCATATTTCAAGTCACGAGTCATTTTGGAAAACATGTGATAACGGAATAGTATGGCCATCCTATTGTCCATAACCGCAGACATGGCTTTTCGAATAGTTCGACACTCTGCAGAGGTGGTACACTTTCACCACAATATTTGATACATCCGTCAGGAAATATCCTGAATCATCATACTTAGTATGCGCATAATTAATCCTAACCTTTCAATTACACAACCTAGTATAGGCACCTCCCCTACGAGTTTGGCCTCCCAACCATGACCATCTGTCATCTTGGGAACCGTATAGGTGGACAGTCACATTCACAGGGTAACCTCAGCTCACCTTGTTCAGTGAGGGAACCCATACTAATACATATAAACTTCTAGTCAAGCTCTACCCAAACTCGGGTATTGTGGTTGTACGGTAAAATTGGAATGGTATCGCATCTGAACCCAACCATCAGTTTTTTTATCAAAGTCAAGTCACATACTTTCTTCACCATCATCTTCAAGTCATTGTATCCATAACACATGTCAAAGCATTTCAATAGAATGACTCATCATTCCAAGGATTTCATAATCATTTGTTCCCATCTAATGATCAAGTTTATTTTAGCACTAGCATCTATCAAATGGGGGTATGTGTCACTAGTTGTAGGGTACTAAGCTGGTGTATCTATCTTCATCAAGCTCCAAGATCTTGAGGACACTTTCCTCATCATCCACTAATCATCCAATTTATTAACTACTAAATAACTTTCCGAAAAGTAAATCTTGCAAATAAAACTGGGATTTGGTATAGTAAAAAGGGGTATCACAAAGGCTTGCAAGTGGGACTTGCATGTTTTGTCTTAGCTTGCCTTGGTTGGTAAGGTGTTCGAAGTTCTCGTCCTCGTCTTCGTAGAATTCCTCCTTGTTGTAGCCCGGATACACAATAGATGATCTAGCATCATCTCTATTGGTACAAGAATTGCTGATAAGATTTTATTTATCTTATTTTTAGGAAAGTAATTTCTACTCATTGAAAAGTTGCTTAGGATTTAATATTCTCCAAATTAAAAATATGGGATCATATTGACACATGTCATCACCACATACTATAATACTTGGGAATGTAATTTAAATTGGTTGGCCTAATTTATAAAGTTTAACACTATTATTTAATAATATTTAAGTGGATAAAAATGACTACAAGTCATTCTTTCAGTTTTGGTCCAGGACTATTGTATGTAAGTATGTAGATTTTTAAATATTCAGAAAGGTCTGGTAAAATGTGGTTTTTGAGAGTTGGAATCAACTCAAAATCACCTATTGTTGATTTTAGAAAAATGTTTGAAGTTGCGAAAGCTATTGTCTTGTTATTTTTACTGAGGGTGATCCGTAGTTTCAAACTGTTTGAATCCAACGGGAGTGATTAGAGATTTTCATCTACTTTCATAAAAATCTGGATTCATTCAATTTGGTGCAGTTAATATCTTTGAATTGATTTTTAAAGTTCACTAAAGAAAACTTTTTCAATAAAAAGAAAAATACTAGGTTTGAATTACTGGACTCGCACGGGAAACGTTACTGGGCTGGCCCAACTGCACAGCGTGTGCAGCGGGCTCACTCAGGCTGGTCCCACGCGTCATCGAGTCATCTAACATGAAGGCATATGGATCAATATTAGCCCTACGATTACAACACGATCCACGGTCTAGGTTCATCGTCTACGTCGCGAGGCTCCGAGGAGATTCTGACCTAGCGGCACAGCGAGGGTGGCTGGGGGCTTACCAGGGCTCCATCTAGGGTTGGCGGTGCGGGCGAATGAGATTGTCAATGATGGTCAGTCGAATGGTGGTCACGATAGCTCATGGGGTGGCTCCAATCGACGACGCCTTTCCTCACGGCGGCGGCAGGCTCCGATCAAATTCTGGTGACAGGGCGCTCGCCTTGCTCCGGGAACAGGTCAGGGGTGTTTCTGAGTGAGAGAGGAGTGGAATGGTGTGAAGATTGAGGCTATGGGAGGGGTCTATTTATAACCTCGAGGGTGAGGCAGGGTGGCATGGCAAACGCTCGTCGGTGACGTTGCTATAGGTCGAGCTAGGCATGGAGAATGGCATGGGTAGACGCTGTTGGGTGTGGCGATCGTCATGCGAGTGGTGGCTCGACAAGGGGAGGTATCAGTTGGTCGGGCGACGTAGGTGTTCTGTGCGGGTACGGCGGTGTTCGTCAGCGAGTACGGTGGTCAAGGGGGCGCACGGTGACCAATGGGCATGTCTAGGCGGTGGCTAGTGACGCCATGGTTGCGAGTACGGGTGGAGAGGTCGAGTCGCGGCGTTTGTGCGCAAGGCAACTTCGGCGCTCCGTCATGCTCTCGGCATGTCCATGTCTTAAATGGGCGTGGCTGTTCTAGGGTCTCCGCATCTCGCTGTTGGTCGAGGGGTGGACAAAGAGGGGCGGTGAGGTCACGGCTACTAGCTAGACATCACGAGCGAGTGAGGCATGGCCTGTGGCATGTTGTCCATGTCCGAGTGACATGGTAAGCTCGAGTACCACTGGCATTGATCAAGGCCGTGAAGAAGAGTGGCTCAATTGTATGACTGGGTACTGGGGGTGATCGTGGGTGAGCTAGGGGAAAGATTTGGAGTACAATGGATTAGCAATTGATTGATCACAAACAATACATAGTTGGTAGTTGTACTGTGATCACCAAGTGTTCGATCAAATGGCCAGATGAACTAAATAATCACCAAATTCAATGATTTTTGGTGAGTGATCTGATACTAATCTTGGTAGTCTCTGGGAGCAATGGTTTGCTAAGTGGTGAAGGTTTGAGTGGTTTTCCAAAAATGGCTATCTTGACATATGATATAGATTCAAATTTGAATTGCCTCTCAAAAGAGTTTGAAAAATTTTCTGCAAGGTTGGTTAGTTCCATTGGGTTCAGTGTCACTACGTCTAGCAAGGGGAGAAAATAAATGGGAAAGTTTCTGTTTGAGATTATTTGCTAGAGAGGCTCAAAGTAGGCTAGTGGTTAACATTGGAAGAAATGACCATTAGGTCTTATGCTTCATATATTCATTTTCTTTGGTTCTAATTTGATTTGGTAGTGACCTAGATGGTTTTGATCTTTAAACCATTTCTCATCATTTAAAACAATCAAACATGGCATTGAAATTTTTCATACACACAAGCATTAAGATTTGAATTTAATTAATAAAAGATTTTGTTAACCCTAATCTTGATTAATTAGGGAAAGATCCTCATTAATATTTTTGGGGTGTTACAAACCTTCCCCCCTTAAACAAAATCTCGTCCCGAGATTCAAGAAAAACTAGGAACTAAAGAGATTGGGAAACTCCATCCTGATGTAATCCTCGCGCTCCCAAGTGGCTTCTTCTTTAGTATGGTTGCTCCATTGGATCTTGAGAAACTTGATACTCCTGGTCTAGGTGGTCCGGAAAGCTTCTTCCAAAATACAGATAGGTTCTTCACGATTGGTCGGGTCTGGGTTTATCTCCACATCTCTATGGTCGATGTTCTTGAAAACTTCCATTGTTTCTGGAACTTCTAAACACTTCTAAAGTAACAAAACATGAAACGCATCATGCACGGCTGACATCTCTTCTTGTAGTTCTATATGATAAGATACCTCTCATCGACGACTTAGAATCTGGAAGGGTCCAATGTATCTGGGGCAAGCTTTCCTTTGAGTTGGAAATGCTGCATTCCTTTCAAGTGTGACACTTTGAGATACACAAAATCTCAGATAGTGAAGGCTAGATCTTGACGTCTCTTGTCGGCATAACTCTTCTGTCTGGATTGGGAGGTCTTAAGGTGCTCACGGATCTTGTAAAATTTCTCTTCGGCTTCTCATAGGATGTCGGGTCCAAAAATCTGACTCTCTCCTACTTCCGACCAATTCAGTGGGGTACGACACTTCCTTCCATACATAAACTCAAATGGGGTCATTCGAAAACTGGCTTGGTAACTGTTGTTGTATGAGAATTCTGCGAAAGGCAGACAATCCTCCCATTTAGATCCATATTCCAACAGACAAACTCTCAACATATCTTCAAGTATTCGCTTTACTCGCTCTGTTTATCCATCGGTCCAAGGGTGATAAACTATGCTGAAATTTAGTTTGGTTCCTAATCCTTCTTGGACTTTCTTCCAAACTCTTGATGTAAACTGGGTTCCTCGAACCGATACAATATTCTTGGGGATTCCATGCAAACTGACTATTATAGCAATGTACAACTCTGATAGCTTCGAGCTCTGATAAGTGGTCTTGACAGGTAAGAAATGAGCTACTAACTCCGTTCCAAAATGTAAGCCTTTCTACCAGTTCAAATTGAACTAGTAAAAAGGCTTGCATTTCAGAACCGATGGAGTACCTTGGAAAGTCTATCCACTATGACCTAAATAGAGTCATTTCCTCTACTAGATATAGGCAAACCGGTGATGAAATCCATTCCAACTGAATCCCATTTCCATTCTGGGATCTGCAAAGGTTGACAGTCCTTTGGGCCTCTAATGTTCCGCTTTGACTCTCTGTCAGATATCACATTTGGCTATGTAGCTTCCGACTTCTCGCTTCATCTTATGCCACCAAAATTGCTCCTTCAAGTCCTGATACATCTTGGTTCCTCCAGGGTGGATGGAGTAAAGAGTATCATGGGCTTCTTGCAAAATATCTTATTTCAACTTTGAATATGTGGGCACACATATTCGTCCTTTATACCACAAGACTCCTTCTTCATCTTCCGTAAATCCGGGTACCTTCCCTGTACCGATACGGTGTTTAATTCCGTCAATACTGGCATTTCCTTTTTGAGCTTCGTTTATCTAATCTATCAAGGTGTGTTGAAGTTCGATACTAGCTAGGAATCCTTCGCCAACTAGCTCCATTCTAAAATCCTCCAACTCCTTATGCAAACTTGGTTGTTCTTTCATAATCATGGTGTTTAATCTACACGGCAGTCTACTAAGAGCATTTGCTACCACATTGGCCTTGCCGGGGTGGTAGTGAATGTCAAGGTCATAATCCTTGATTAACTCTACCCATCTCCTTTGCCTCATATTCAACTCCTTCTGAGTAAAAATATACTTTAGGCTCTTGTGATCTGAGTAAAACTCACAGCGATTACCCATAAGATAATGACGCCATGGTTTCAAGGCTAAAACAACGGCGGCTAAATCTAGGTCATGAGTGGGGTAATTCTGCTCATGTTGCTTCAGTTGTCGGGACAGATATGATATCACTTTGCCTTCTTGCATCAACACACATCCGAGACCAATCTTGGATACATCACAATACACATCAAAGGGCTTGGTGATATCCGACATGATCAAAATTGGGGCTGAAATCAAACTCTTCTTGAGTTCTTGAAAACTCACTTCACATTTGTCGGTCCATTCAAACTCCTGGTCTTTCTTGAGTAACTGAGTCATCGGCCTAGCGATGCTTGAAAATACTTCAACAAACTTGCGGTAATATCCCGCTAATCCAAGAAATGCACGAACTTTAGTTTGGGTGGTTGGTGCTCTCCATTCCACAACATCCTTAATCTTGGCGGGGTCGACAGCAACTCCTCCGGCTGACAAGATATTTCCTAGGAATCCTACTTCCTTTAACCAAAACTCACACTTGCTGAACTTGGCATACAACTGATGCTCTCTAAGGGTTCCAAGGATGGTTCTTAGGTGCTATTCATGTTCTTCCTCTGATTTGGAGTAGATTAGAATGTCATTGATGAAAACAACGACAAACTTGTCTAATAAGTTCATGAAAATCTTATTCATGAGATTCATGAAATAAGCGAGGGCATTGGTTAATCCAAAAGACATGACCTTGTACTCATATAATCCATATCGGGTCGTGAAAGCAGTCTTTTGAATATCCGTTGCATGAATTTTTAGTTGATGATAACCATTTCTAAGATCAATATTAGAGAATAATCTGGCACCGGTCAACTGGTTAAACAAATCTTCTATATTTGGCAAAGGGTACTTGTTCTTGATGGTGACGTCATTCAACTTCCGATAATCCATACATAAACGGGTGGCACCATCTTTCTTATCCACAAACAGAAGAAGTGATCTACAGGGTGATGCACTGGGTTGAATCAGATCTTTGATAATCATGTCATCCAGTTGCTTCTTGAGATCCACTAACTCAGATGGGTTCATACTATAGGGTCTCTGAGCTATGGGTCCAGTTCCAGGGATTATTTCTATGATAAAATCGATATCCCAATCTGGGGGCATACCGGGCAGTTCATCTGGGAACACATCGGGGTATTCACAGACTACTCTGACTTGGTCAAGGGTTCGTTGGGCTAAACTCTTGTTGCACTTATATTGACGGGGCAAGGTTTCAGACACATGCTCAACTGATACTCCGGTGCTACTGGTCATGGTTATGGCTTTCTTGGCACAATCTATGAGTCCTTGATGTTTTTACATCCAATCCATTCCTAGTACTACTTCCAAACCTTTTGTTCCGAGTACTATTAGATTGGCATAGAAATCTATTCCATGAATTCTGATAGGTATGGCCTTGCAAATTTTTCTAGCTTTGGTAGTTGAACCAGGTATTTGAACTATCATAACATGCTTCAAATTTGTTGGTTGAATCTTACTAGTGCATGAAAATTATTCCGTAACAAATTAGTGTGATGCTCCAGAATCAAACAACACTCTTGCAAGTACTAAATTAACATAAAACGTACCCAACACGACATATGGCGCTTCCTAGGCTTCCTCAGCATTCATGTGAAACAGACGGCCAGCGCGGTTGTTTGGGTTTCCAGGGGCGAAACTCTTTCCAGGTTGGACACGACGCAGCTGCTGGGAAGGTGTAGTAACATTGGATGCAGCAGCAGTCTTCTTGGAGTAGTGACCCGTCACTCCACACTCAAAGCAGGTGATTGATGACTTGTCCTTTCCAGCAACAGGTACTGCATTACTTCCAGTCCTTGGGGCAGTATTATTATTGGGATTGGTGGGCCTTGGCGGTGCACGGTTGAAGTTATTGGGGTTTCCATGGTTGTTGCCTCCAGGTCTTGGGTTTCCTCCACTACGGTTGGGAAAGTTTGGGTGGGACATAGGTGGCCTAGGGTTCCTTGATGTAAATCCAGCAAACGAATTGGGGTGATATTTTGGGGTATGGTGGGGTCCTGGTTGATGCATCATACGACGCTTACGGTTTTTAGTAGCTTGGTTGATCTTTCCTTCCATCTGGATTGCTGAATCCACTAAAGCTTCTAGATCAGCAAACGGGATATTGACTAACACCGTCTGCATCTCATCCTGCAAACCATTCAGAAATCTCTCCTTTTTTGGGCTTCAGTTCCAATCTCATCAGGGGCATACCTAGACAAAGACAGAAATCTTTCGCGGTACTCTACCACAGTCATTCTTCCCTGCTTTAGCTCCTTGAATTCATCCCTCATCCGCAGAATCAAACCCGGTGGCACATGGGTTCAGCTGAACTTAAGTTTGAATTCATCCCAAGTCATCATCTGTCCTCCATTCATAGTACAGGTGCTATTCCACCATGCTCTTGTAGAACCAGCCAGATAGTGGGTGGCAAACAGTACTTTCTCGGCCTCCTCTACTCCGTCTACTTACAAGTTATTCTCCATAGTCTGCAGCCAGTCATCGGCATCTAAGGGCTCTTCTAACTTACTAAAGATACGGGGATTGGTATTCTGGAAGTTCTTAAGTTTAGATCCATGATGATCTTGATTTCCAGGGCCTTGGTTATCATGAGCTAGTTGAGTGATCTGTTGAAGAGTGGCTAGATTGGCTTGACGCTCGGTCCTACCGGCTTCTTGGTCGGCTACTAACATTTGCATGATTTGGACCATCGGGTCATGAGATGAGCTGCTCCCTCCGGGAGGCATCTGAAGATTGAGATATATCATGAGTCAAGATGGAAATTTTTCTAAGGTTTATGGGTTTGGTTTTTAAAGCTTTTAAACTTTTGAGTAAGGCTAAGGTTTGAAAGCCAACAACTCATTCTCATTCATTTCCAAGTCAGAAATTACAAGCAACACATTCGAAACAACACATTACAACAACAATGCAGATGGTTTTAAGAACCATTATGGCAAGCTATGATATAGTGGGACCGGATACAACTCACACCTACGATAGTTCTCAAGTGCTACTACGCATCAGAACCGGTGGCTTCTTCATCATCGACGAAGGCGCGGTCCATGTCCTCCAAGTAGTCATCATCATTATTGAGATACGAGTAGGGATCTCCACAAATATCTTCCCGTTTGTTCTCCCTCTCCCCAAGATGCATGTCCTGATCATGGATGGTCTCCTCCAAGTCTGACACTTTGTGATGAAGGCGAGCAATTGTCACATCCCAAGATTTTCCAAATCTTGTAATGTGAAAAATAAATAAACAAAATAAATTATTGTTGAATTTTAGGGTGAAAAGAAACTTTGTTTCTAAATGGAAACTTAAAAATCCCATCTTGAACAAACTTTAATTAAAGTTTGAATCTAACAAAATCCAAATCAAGAGAAATGCTTTCCTCATTAAATGCATCTGGAAACTTAAACACTTGAGAAATAAACCAAAACCCTAAAACCCTAATGGGAGAAAATCATTTCCAAGTTATCTCCAAGTCTATGGATTTGATCCATATAAATTTTGTCAACAAACATTTACAAATGATCAAGAAAGACAAATAGAAATATTATAAAACCATATAAATTGGTTTCACTTAATTTGGAACCATGGTTGAAATCTTACGAATTTAATAAGATAAGGAAAAGTAATTTCCAAAGCTAATAAAACACTTATCTAAAATCCATACCAAATGGTGAGCAAATAATCCTAAAGATATTTAAAAGGAATAAATAAATATTAAAAAAGATTTTACAAATTAGAAACACCAAGTTTGGATCTCTAAATAAAAAATATGGATTTTATAAGATGAAGAAAGAAATATTAAATAAAGAATATTTGAAAGACCAAATAAATCTTGGCCTAATCCATAAGCAAATGGAATGAATTATAAACCAAATCGAAATAAAATAAAATGATAAATAATTTCCAAAATAAAATAAAATGGCAATAACCATTCTATCCCTATTTTAATAAAGACAAATCTCTAATAAGAATAATTATATAATTCATGAGAAAATAGTATTTTGGAATTTACCCAAGTGAAATAAAAGTTGTTTAATTCAACTTAATTAAGATTAAAGAAATCTTCCAAATAAACCTTAGAGAATTAAAGCTATATTTAAATCCATTTGAATTAAAACAAATACCCAATCTTAAATGATTAATAAATCATATTAAATTATTCCAAATAATTCAAGATGAATTTTTGACACCCAAATAATCAAATAAAAACCTACTGAAAAGATTTGGAAGGTTTTGGAAAATCAAATGGTGTTTGGAAATATTATTAAATCTTCATTAATTTAAAACAAGGGCCTAATTAAATAATTAAAAGACCCCCAAAAAGAATAAAGTTTTATTCCAAAATTGACTTCAGAATATATTACTAATCAGTATTTAAACCTACACAAATTTCTGTTGATGTTTGAATTCAAATGAGTGTTTGAATTGTTTATTCAAAATCAAAATAGAATTAAAGAAAAGGAAAAAGAAAAACAATCTAAACAAAAAAAATGGAAAGGAGCAGCCCAGCCAGCTAGCCCACTAAGCCCAACTTGCAGCCCACCCCACCCCTCTCTCCCCGAAACATTTTCTCACTCAGGCACACACCCGCGGAGTCGATGACAGATGGACCCCATCTCCCCACTCCTCTCTCTCGCTGCCAGACGACCCCACCACCACCTCACTATCGTCTTCACCCGCCGCTGACCACGCCCCTCTTTCCTCCTCGCCGTTCCTGCCGTTTATTCCTCGCTTGAATTCGCCTTAATGATGCAGAGATTACACCCCGTGATTACTCCCGTTAACTCGCCTCCCTCCCCTCTACCTTTCCCCCCAGACACCATCTCCTCTCCTCCCCCAGGCCACCTTGAATTCGTCTCGAAACTCTATGGCTTCGGCGAGCTATTTTCTTTGATTCCGATCAATAGACATCACCCCTTGCCCCCTCAACCACTCGAGCCTTCTACCCTCTTCCAGACGCATCTCCTAGTGGCTTGGACTTGCCTGCGCTTGACCCACAGCGCTAGAAACGACGTCAACCAACAGCGCCGCCATCTGCAAACAACTCCGGTGAGCTTCATCGCTTGAACCCGTGCGCGCCTCAACCAGAATTTCATGCCAACTTGTTCGCTTGTGCCTTGTGAACATCCAGGTGCTCGCCATTCACTCGCGCAGGACCCGTAGGCTCGCCTTCGACGTCGACAGCAAGTGCCAGACGCAGACGACAACTCCGATGAGGAATTGCCATCATCTCTGTGCGCCCCTTCGCCAACCACAAGCACGTTGAGCTCCAGCGCGTCCCGGCGAACACGGTGAGCATACCCTCCCTCCCCCTAGCTTCCTGGAATAGCCAGAGCGCTGCCGTCCAAGCGTCGCCGCCGCGCGCCACCGTCGTTGCGCCGCTAGTTAGTGGCAGGCTATTGATAGCCGTCCGATCCAGATCGTAGTGACGCGATAGGTTCATTTAACTGAAAGGGTAAGGATGAACATGAGCCGCTCGATCTAACTTAGATCCAACGCACCAGAGAGCGTGATCCAGATGAACCGGTACCAGCAAATAAAATCCAGACACGTGTCTCTGTTCGTTTGATTAAAAACATATTTGATCTATTAGATGCTAGATTTTGTAAAATCTAAAACTTTTAATCTACAAGTCCAAATTTTACAAATTTTATATCAATGGATTCCGAAAGACAAGCCCTAGCCAACAATGCACTTTGTTTAGTAAAAAGCTTCTGTTAAATTGTTTGTTTTTGCAGAAACTTATGTATGCATGTTTAGAATATAAAAATTGTTCTAAAATGATTTTTGAAATAAAACCTTTGGCAAATGGTGTGTTTTGAACCTACTAACCATAGGAAACAAATTGTGGTTTCAAATATGTATTTTGTGAAACAAAAGAATAAACTTTGGATTGAAACCATTTCTAGCCAAACAAAAGTAATGTTTATTTATTAAAAATGCTTTTGGTAGAAAATCTTTGGGAAATGTTTTGGAATAAACTCTTTGACCCCAAACACCAAGTATTATGATTTGAAAATGTATTTGGTGAACCCTATAAAAATTATTACTTTGCTAAAGACATTTTCAACCACATAAAATAATGATTTGGTTTAAAAATGGTTTGTAGATAGAATCTTTTGTAAATAGTTTTGCCACTTTATAAAATGACCATTAGGTGTTTTCAAATGTTTATGACCCATTAGAAACCACTTTTACAAATAAAATAATATTTTGCATGTTTGCATGCATTGTTTTGTTTCTATCATTTTATATGATGAATTGCTTGAATGGTAGATTGAAATATTGTTTGCTTGATTAAATTGTAGTGATTTGAAGTGAGTGAACATTGCAAATATAAAGGAGTGAACTTATACTCTCTACCAAAAAGGCAAGTGATGCTTCATACTTTTGTCCCATTATTTTCACTATGCATTAGTGATATTTCTAAGTAGGACTTGCATGGAATTTTTGCTAAGTATAAACTATGCCATGGGAAATCCTAGTAGATGAAACCTTAGAAGAAATTTCCTAATTTAAGACTCCTACTACTATCATGCTTAGCTTAGCTAATAGAAAACAAGGGTGGAACATATATTCATACTATGGAATATTTCTAAGTCTGTGGGCTTGTGTTTTGTTTAATAAAACAACTAAGTGAATGAATCACCTGGGTGGAATGGAAGGAATGGTTTGTGTTGAGTGGTCATGAAAGTCTAGTATGCTGGGGAAAACTTGGGCATCACAAAGTCCAGTATGCTGGGGAAAACTTGGTGTCTCACTTGTGGAATGCCACCCAGGAACAAAGAGATTAGATGTCAAATGTTGAGAAGCTTCAAGTGCAACCACTTGGCATTATGGGCTCTACCTGGATCATATAGGTTGCAATAACTTAGCCAAATGGACATTTGGTGGAAGGGGATTGATAGGTTGGAACGCATCCATTCTGGTCTAAGGGAAGGCTTCTAAAAGATCTTGTCTTGGGAAACCAAGTCTTGTGGGGAAAGTGCACCACCTCTGCAGAGTGTAAAATCTAAGTACTTAGCCATGTCCCTGGCAAAGGACAATTTGAGCATCAAGACATGGAAGCTATCAAGAATCTCATCATCCCAATTTCTAAGTTAAAAAATTGTGGTTGAATAAGGGTTGAAGGATCACCAATTTCTATTGGGAGATGCCTTGGGTGATTTTTGACAAACAAAAACTTAGTGTTTTCAAATGATAAGGAAAATCTATTTTGAGCAAAGCAAGCCTAATCTCCACTTAGCCAAATGCATATAGATGATAGACTCCACTATACTACCATAGTATCACTTGCCAATACAATTCAAATGTATTGACCCTTGTGGCTGTAACTTGTTATGTTGCAGGTTTGTTTGATGTTAGTGAAGTTTAATGATTAGGATTACAAGTCTACAACCAACATGTCTGCCTGTGGCACTTTGAAGATGAAGGACCCCATGCTATTGTTATATTCTGTTGCATTGTAATGAGATAGCCAAATGAGCTATGTAAGATGTAATAAATTATTTGATTCCTGGTTATAAAGTTGTGCTATGACCTTTGTTTCTTGATATTACATCTTAACTGTGGATGATAGCTATTGATCCAGGGACTAGCATTGTAAAGACAGGGATCTCTACCTTATTAAAGGTTGGGAACCTTACAGCAATGATGCGATCCTTCTTGTCACACAGTTTGCGAAGTGACTTGCACTCCTTCATGAGGATGGCGAAGGTCTGATCCTTCTTGGCGGCAGCAAGTTGCTTCACGTTGGCATCAGCACGAGCATTCTCCAGTTCCTTCTGACTCTCACTAAGCATGAAGTAAAGATGGTCCACATGATGCCTCAAGTCAGGGTGTGCTAGCAGATACAGGGGTTGTCCATTGGAGTCACTTCTGGCGTAGTGAGCAAAGTGGGTACCGATGATCTTGTAGATATTCTTCCCACATAGTCGGGCAAGTGCTTCCTGCATAGCTCTGTCCAGTCCAATAATCCATTTGTTCTCTATGATGGTGAAATGGATCTTCTCCGAGGTAAGTAGCTCCATCTTTCCGCGAAGATCGGCAAGCCACTCTAGCT
This sequence comes from Avena longiglumis, assembly GCA_030063025.1. Taxonomy (NCBI): domain Eukaryota; kingdom Viridiplantae; phylum Streptophyta; class Magnoliopsida; order Poales; family Poaceae; genus Avena; species Avena longiglumis. The sequence continues at coordinate 412,092,656 of CP125974.1, read as the reverse complement.
CCCCTCTGGGGTGATCATGGAGTTGAGCTCCATAGAACTCCGGATGCGGGTGCTCCAAAAATTTTGTCAGCTCGCTTAGGTCATTCTCAAAGATGAGATTACCTCCATTTCCCAACTGGTAGAACTTGTTGTAGGCGTAGTCCATCTATAAGAAATTTGAGAGGAGTAAGTTAGAGAAGTGATCAAGTGTGCCAAATTTTAGGTAAGGTTGCAAATAATTTTAAGGAACTTATGACTCTATTTTGGAAAGAATTTCAAGGGTAAGAGTGAGAATAGATTTTCAAAGATACTCACTTTCTTGGTTTTGGAAACTAAGTTTTTCTGACGTCCATGCTAACTAGGGTCTCCTATGGTCAGGATGGCTCTGATACCAACTTGTCAACACCCGGATTTCTAATCCCAGATGCTTGTTATGTCGTACATCGCAATCCCAGGATTGCCATTTTTGCGAGACATAACAGATTGGTACCATAGTTCATCATCCATTACAAACCATAAAGGTCTTACAAATAGTTGATATCATGATCAAGTCTGATTACAATCAAAGCAGCGGAATAATAAAAGGGTAGCGTGGTCGGGGCTCCATCTTCAGGGTCACAGGCAATGCTGACGATGGGAGATGATCCTAGTTATTGTAAGTGTCCTGCTGTCCATCTTCCTCGTAATTTTCTTTCATAGTCTGGCCATGGGAATAGCCAGGGACAAAGCCATGAGTACTTCTAAGTGCTCACAAACATGCACTAAAGCAATAAGGACATTCTATAGGATTCATAAGCTCTAGGTTTGTTTGCCACAAGCCAATTTTATTTCAACCAGTATCTAGTAATAAATGTCTAACTTTAGTTATCTAGGTTACTTAGGTGGGAACCTAACTTCATATCCACAACCTATGGGGTCAAGTCAAAGTCATCTTTCAAGTCACGGGTCATTTTGGAAAACATCTGACAACGAAACAGTATGGCCATCCAACTGTCCATAACCGTGGAAGCGTCCATTTGAATAGTTCGACACTGTAACATCCCAAAAATCATAGTTTCAAAACTCATTCATATCATCTTTGCATTTAGGGTTTTTCTCAAAAGTCATTTAGAGATAGAAATTTGAGCTATGATTTCATGTGGGCAATTTATCTCAATTGGCCATCACCCTTTGAAATTTGAATGTTTAGGTACTAGTTTGCTTGTCTTTATTGATGGAAAGATTAGGTGAAGCTTTTAACCCAAGATTCCAAATTTAGAAATGGTTTCAAAATCCTTTTTCAAATATTTGCAAACTAGAGCAAATCTCTGTTTACTTTGAAACCCAAGCTTGACCAAGCCTTGCAAAGTAACCACTTAGTTAAAATGACTGTTTTTGAATCCACAAAACCCTGCAAAAATTCCCAAGGCAGTTTGGTTTCAAAAGGATTTGAATTCATATCAAATTCATACCAGAAAATGAATTTAGAAAAAGAAAAGGACTCCTCAATAGGAAAAGGCCGCGCCGAATCCGCCCAAAGAAGAATCGAGCCCAGCAAGCCCACCCGGGGTCTTCTTTTTCTTCTCTCACGCCAAGACGCTACCGAGTCACGATGCAGACCCACCTATACTCGCGCAGACCACCGACAAGCGGCCTTCTCCACGTCGGCGTCGTCTCCACCCGCACGACGTTTCATCCCCAAATCAACGGCGCTTCGTGTTTAATTCGCGTCAATTCGATTTATTGGCCGAGTGATTCTCGCCGTGACCAGGCTATAAGAACCCCTCTGCTCCTCTCTTCCCTCAAACCCCAAACCCAGCGCCACCAGTCTGAGCATTACCCTCTGCAACCTCATTGCGTCTCCGGGCGATCGCTACAAATTCCGGTGAGTTATGAGCTTCCCTCTACCTCTCGTTCTTGCAAACTAGATCAGTGAGCCTCTGCGCTTCTTTTGACACATTTCGTTTACCCTCGCATGAACCATAGCTCCGCAAGATCGCCAATCGTCGCCACCGTCTTGATCTGAACTCCGGCGAGCTCTAGTGGTAAGCCCCGACCGCCCCGCGTCTTCTAGTTCAAGCACACGACTCTACCTTGACACTGTGAATCTAACCGTGTCCTCGTCTTGCCTTGGGGTGGTTCACAGCGACGTCCACGACGACCACCCGACACACCGACGCCGTCCTCCACTCCGGCGAGCAATCGCAACCGTGCCCGAGCGCCCCTTGACCAACCGCGAGTACGACGAGCTTCGCCAAGACCTCCTGAGCACGGTGAGCTACTCCTCGTTCTCACTTACCCCCTGTAGTGCCGCCTCCGTCGTCGACTGACAGTTCCGCCGCCGGTAGCCACCGCTCCGCCGCCAGATCTTGGTCAGGACAATAGCAGCCGTTAGATCTGTATCGTAGCGCTAGGATAGATCCACTTAACCCGAAGCGGTACACGATCTGAGCCGCCAGATTTCATTTAGATCCTACGGCTGTGGAGCTCGATCCAGTGCGAAACGGTATGGGCGAATAAGAACATGACGCGTGGCTAGGTTAGATCTGAAAATAGATTTAAAAACCAGAAATTTGATCCAAATTCAAATGCTCATAACTTTCGATTGCCACGTTAGATTTTTGCAAACTTTATACCGTTGGATTCAGTGAAACAAGGCCTTTCTAAATATCCAATTTATTTAGCATATAGTAACAGTAAAAAATGATTTTATTTGTAGAACAAGTTTAAGGCTATTTTTAGATATAGAATTATTTGGTAAATTATAATGGGGCCAAATAAGTTTAGTTGGCAAACTTGAGACATGTTAAGTTTCTGTAGACATGAGCATACTTGGTAGAATTTTCAAAAATCAACACTTAGTAAATTCTTGCATGCATACATTCATATTATTTTTGGTTGTATATAAATTGTGTGTAATTGTATGCTTTAATTTCTTGTGTAGATTTTGCTAGTGATTGTGATTGTGAAGAGTGATACTCTTCCCACTACCAAGGCAAGTGATATTTACATGAATATATTTGTCCCATGTTTTGAACTAGCAATAGATATTTTGTTATAGTATTGCATGTTATTTTGTCTAATGCAAAAGATGGGAAATCCTATGTAGTCTAGTAGAATTGCTAAGGAATTATCCCTAAGATAAGTTGCCATACCTTGCTTAGCCTAGCTTATAGCAAAACAAGGGTTGGTGAAAACTACACTTACTATGAAGAAAATATTTCTAAGTCATGAGACTTATACTTTCCTAATAAAACCACTAAGTCAAATGAACCTCCTGGGTGGAATGGAAAGAATGGGTTATGTTGAGTGGTTAGACAAGGCCATGGACTTGGGTTGTGTATCTCACTTGTGTTAAGCCACCCAGGTACAAAGGGATTTGGAGGCCAAGTGTTGAGAAAGCTTACAGTGCAACCACTTGGCAATATGGGGTCTGCCTTGATCATATAGGTTGCTAGAACTTAGTCATTTGGACAGTTGGTGGTAGATGGGATGATAGGATGGAGCGCGTCCATTTGACTAACGAAAGGCTTCTGAAAGGTCCTGTCTTGGGAAACCAAGTCTGGTGGGGAAAGTGCACAACCTCTGCAGATGGAAAACCTAAGTACTTAGCCTAGTCCAAGGCAATGGATACTTTTGAGCATCAAGACATGGAAGCTACAAGAATCTCATCACTCCAACTTCTAAGTAAAAATTTGTGGGTGAACAAAGGTGAAGGACCCCAATATCTATTGGTGGTTTCTTGGGAATGTTTTGACAAAGAAAAACTTAGTGATTTCAACTAATAGGAAAAACTTATTTTCAAGCAAAGCAAGCCAAGCTACACTTAGCCAAAATGCATATAGTATTATAGTCCACTTAAAATATACTAAGGTATCACTTGCCAATACTATTCCAAAGTATTGACCCTCTGTGGCTGTAACTTGTGATGTTGCAGGTTACTCCGATGATGAATAGGAGTCATGAGTCTACACTCAACATGTTTGCCTGTGGCACATGAAGATAAAGACTTGTGTTTATTTACTTATTCCTTAAACTCTTGTATTAGTCCTATGGCCCTGAGTTGTAAAAGACTATGTTTTTATCTCTGGAATGAATGTAATAAACGACCTTTGTATCTGTGTACTTCATCTTAAACTGTGGATGCTAGCATTGATCCAGGGACTAGCATTGCAATCACAGGGATCCTTTCCTTTATAAAGGAGGGGTCTAACAAATGGTATCAGAGCACTGTGTTGCCTGTAGGATTATGACCCTAGGACTGAAAGACCACTATGGAAAAAGTTTTTCAACTACTTCTACACTTGTCTATTCTTCTCGTAAAACTTTTCTAATCTCTTTCAACTTCCCTTGTAGATGAACTCCATCAACGAAGCCGTGAAGAAGGGACCACTCATGACCATGACCTTGGAGTGTGAAACTGAGTTTCCCAATATTCTCAAGGACCTCATGGAGGCAATGGATGCACATGGTGAAGCCGTGTACAAGGGCTTTCCAGTGATGGATGAAGGAGTGGAGTATTGGTGGGTGCAACTTCACTTGTACAAAAACAAGGAAGACAACCACAAAGAATGGGGATTCTGCATGTACACCAACACTAAAATGCACACCACATTCTTTGAGTCAGCCATGGATGCAGCTTGGAGGACTATCAAAGAACTAAGTGCTAGAGTCAAGTGCAGAATGCTCAACCTCCAAAAGGATTTAGAGAAAGAGAAGGAGCTTACTCTAGAGTTGGAAGGAACCAACCAAGAGATAAGGGGAGATGTTATAGACTTAGTAATAGAGTCGAGAGAGCAAGATTGGTGGATTGCCTCTAGGAACATTGTGTTTAATAATAGATCCCGTGAGATTGGATTGTAAGGACACTTCGTTAGTTGGACCACCACTTAGCACCTTATTTTCAAAAGATATTATAAATAAGTATGGACCTTGAATGATGTAATGGATTTATGTATGCATGACTTGTGTGACAATTATGTTTCATGGATATGTATGAATGCTAGTCTTGATTTACCTTGAATTGCGTTGTTCTAACTTTTTCAATCTTATAAATAGATGCATATTGCCATCAGCACAGTTGAGGAGTTTCGGGTTACTCGTTTTGGTCCCCGTATCATTGAGCTTACCACTCTGCTTGATCTCCCTCTTCCTACCATCACGGTGTACCCACTCACCAAGTTCGAGAGGAAGGACCTCTGGGGCTTCAAGGTGACCCACCAGACGCCAGACCGAGCCTACTACAGGCCATCGCCTTCAAGCCGATGCACGATGATGTGAGAGAGGCATGGAGGTAGTCATGGACCCGATAGGACGCTTGTTAGGCCACTCCCGACAGTTAGGGTACTCACTTTCACGTCTTCGGAAGACGTGATGTTGATGGAGAGTCCATCGACTTTGAGGACGACTCGAGGAGCACTGCGGAGCCGATACGTCTTTATCTTCAGGACTTAGAGACTCTTCTCAGGCACGTAGATACGGACAGGACGAACTTCATGCTAGGTAATGACGAGCTTCAGGTGCAGCTTCGCGAGAAGGACAATCTTTTTGCGCATCAGGATGAGATGATCAAGGAAATGGAGACAAAGTTCGAGGCCCAGGACCGCAAGTTCAAGAGTCAGGAGAAACGCGTCCAGGATAGGAACAAGAAGATCCGGGACGTGACCGAGGAACTGAAGTCCAAGGACTTCGAGCTTGAGCAGCAGAAGATGGTTATTGAGAGGCTTCGCTCCCAGAAGAGGGCTCTCAAGGCCAAGGTTGATTCTTTGACCACTACGATTGAGGAGAACAAGACCGTGATGGAGAACGCAGGTCTTACCTTCGTCGAGGAGGAGATAGATGCTGATGAGTAGACTTGACTACTCGTTTACCTTTCATATTCATACTTGTTATTGCGAACTTATTATTGGACCATCCGACATGTGGATGGCTTGCCACTTGTGTGTTTTACTTCATAAGTTTGTTATGTGGTTGTTGAACTTTTATTCTTATGTTGCTTGTTATGTGTTTGCTTATGATGTATTGTGCATGAAACATCTATGGGTATCTCATTCTTATCTATTTGAACAAACCACAGATGCCTCCCCGTCGCGCAAACCCCAACCCCAACAACATCACCCCGGAAATGCAACAAATGATGAATGCGCAAACACAGCTTATGCAAATGATGACAACATTTATCCAGAACCAGAATAACAACAACAACAACAACCCCAACAACAACAACAATAACAACAACAACAACAACAACAACAACAACAACAACAACAACAACAACAACAACCCTCCGGGTTTTGACATGCTCACCAGATTTCTGCGTCTGAGGCCAGCAAAGTTTTTGGGAACAACTGATCCCATGATAGCCAATGACTGGCTACGTTATGTGAACAAGGACTTAGTGACCGTGGGTTGCACGGATGCTGAAAAGGTCAGGTTCGCAGCACATCTGTTGGAAGGACCAGCCGCCACATGGTGGGATAAATTTCCAAATCACCACTCCTATTGATGAAGTGACTTGGGACATCTTTGAAGATGGCTTTCGCACCGCTCATATCTCATCAGGAATGATGAGTCTGAAAAAGAAGGAGTTTCATAACTTGAAACAGCTCCACCGCAGCGTGGCAGAATACATAGAAGAGTTCAACAATCTGGCGCGCTATGCACCAGATGAGGTGGATACAGATGCAAAAAGAAAGGAAAAGTTCTTGGAAGGTTTGAATGATGAGCTGAACCTACAGTTATGCAGGGCATATGTTCCAACTTATCACTGCTTGTGTGACAAGGCTGCTATTTTGGAAAGTAAAATGAAGCAAGTCGAGAGTAGGAAGAGGAAACACTCCGACAAGCACTACCGGATCGCCTCACAAACGATCTCACTATGATGACCGTGGCAGCTCAGGATCCCATAAACATGGGAAATTCAACAAGCACCACAACCACAACTGTCATGACAACAAGCATCACCGTAGTCATGACAAGGACAAGTACAAGAACCACAAGGGTGGACATAAGAGCCACTATGGTGGAAATGGTAGTGGAAGTGGAGGCCAACCTCCTAAAAAGGACATCAGTCAGGTTGAGTGCTTCAAATGCAAGAAGTCAGCATTATGCTAATGAGTGCCCCGAGAAGAAAATTGAAGGACCTAACAAGCCAAATCCTTTTCGTAGAAGGAGGTTAACCACATTAATGTGGAGGAGGTCTATGAGGAGCCCGATGCCGTCTGGTAAGTTCGACTCAATTCAATTTCAGCATTTGTACTCTTTCATACCGGTGCATCTCATTCATTCATATCAAAGGCATTTGTTGATAGAAATGGGTTTGCATCGAAAAACATTGGGTGTCCAATAAAGGTTAGTTCTTCGGGAGATATGATAGTAAGCCTTGGATGCCGATCTCATCATAGAGTTTGGTAAGCATAAGTTTCAAAGAAGCTCGATAATCCTAGATTCCCAAGGACTAGATGTAATTTTGGGAATGGATTGGATGGCTAAGTATGAAGGAGTACTAGATTGTGCTAATCGATCTTGCAATCACAACCCCGAAGGAAAAGAATAAAATTTAAGTCAAACTTTGAATCCAAAGGAAGTAAGCTGAATTCTCTTAAGGGGTTAGCATGGACAAGTGCTAATTGTGTGAGTATCCGGATGTATTTCCGGAGGAGTTACCAGAATGCCACCAGATAGAGATGTGGAGTTTTTGATAGATTTGGTAGTGTTCGGACCAATAGCTAAGAGACCATACAAAATGTCAGTTGATGAACTGAAAGAACTCAAGAAGCACTAGGAGAACAGCAGTAAAGGGTTTATTCAACCAAGTTCTTCATCTTGGGAGCCCCAGATTGTTTGTGGAGAAAAGGATAGAACACAAAGATTATGTATTGACTACCGTTCTCTCAACGAGGTTACTATCAAGAACAAATATCCTTTGCCAAGAATCAACGACTTATTTGATCAGTTAGAAGGAGCATGTGTGTTCTCGAAGATTGATCTTCGGTCAGGTTATTTTCAACTCAAGATAAGAGAACAAGACATACCAAAAACAGCATTCACTACAAGGTATGGATTGTATGAGTATACTGTGATGCCTTTTGGATTAACCAACGCTCCAGCATACTTCATGAATATGATGAACAAGGTGTTCATGGAATTTCTTAACAAGTTCGTTGTCGTTTTCATCGATGATATCTTGGTCTACTCCAAGAGCAAGGAAGAACATGAAAGACACTTGCGCTTGATACTAGAAAAGTTAAGAGAGCACAAACTTTATGCCAAATTCAGCAAGTGTGAATTCTGGTTAGAGAAAGTTGGTTTTCTTGGTCATGTTATGACAAAGGATGGTGTTGCAGTTGATCCTGCTAAGGTTTTAGCTGTGACAGATTGGGAATCACCCAAGAATGTGAAGGAAGTTCGTAGTTTCCTTGGCTTAGCAGGTTACTACAGAAGGTTCATTGAAAATTTCTCAAAGGTTGCTAAGCCAATGACAGAATTGCTAAAGAAGGACAAGAAATTTGCTTGGACGGAAGGTTGCGAAGTCAGCTTCCAAGAGTTGAAGAAGAGACTTGTGACAAGACGGTTCTATGTCTGCCAGATTTGGAAAAGGATTTCCAAGTGTATTGTGATGCGTCTCATCAAGGTTTGGGTGCCGTACTTATGCAAGATGGTAAAGTCATAGCCTATGCTTCGAGACAACTCAAAACTCATGAAGTAAACTATCCTACTCATGATTTGGAGTTAGCCTCTGTCGTCCATGCACTCAAAACATGGAGACATTACCTTTTGGGTAAACGATGTGAAGTGTTCACCGATCATAAAAGCTTGAATTATATCTTCACCCGTAGGAAATCAACATGAGGCAAAGGAGATGGCTAGAACTTATCAAGGATTACGACTTAAGTTTGCAATACCACCCTAAAGCAAATGTAGTAGCCGATGCTTTAAGTCATAAGACGCGTTTGTAAATGGCCTTACCAAAGGGAATTGCGGATGATCTGTAAGCAATTCAAGGAACTCAGATTGGAGATTGTACCAGAAGGACATCTCATGTCCTTAGATGTTCAACCCACTCTATTGGACAAGATCCGAGAAGTTCAGAAGACCGATAAGGAAATTGAAAAGATTAGAGAAAATATAAGTCTAGGGAAAGCCAAGAGTTTCCATATAGACGAACAAGGCACCTTATGGCACGGAAACGATTTGTTCCACAAGATCCGGAGTTGCGGAAACTGATCCTGCAAGAGGCTCACAACTCTCCGTATTCTATTCACCCGGGAAATACCAAGATGTACATGGACATGAAGGAAAGGTTTTGGTGGAACAATCTCAAAAGGGACATCACCGAACATATTGCTTTGTGTGATGTGTGTAGCAGAGTCAAAGCAGAGCACCAAAAACCAGCAGGTTTGCTTCAACCACTGCCTATTCCTGAATTGAAGTGGGAAAATATTGGTATGGATTTCATTACCGGATTACCAAGGACTAGGTCAGGGTATGATTCCATATGGGTAGTAGTGGATCGCCTAACTAAAGTGGCTCATTTTATACCTGTGAAGACAACTTATACAAGTGCTAAGTTAGCAAAAATATACATGAGCAGAATCGTATGCCTTCACGGTGTTCCTAAGAGTATTGTGTCAGATAGAGGAACCCAGTTCACATCTCACTTTTGGAGACAGCTTCATGAATCCTTAGGAACGAGATTGGAATTCAGTACTGCCTTTCATCCTCAAACAGATGGACAAACAGAGAGGACCAACCAAATTCTTGAAGACATGTTGAGAGCATGTGCTTTAGATTATGGAGCAAGTTGGGATGAAAGTTTGCCCTACGCAGAGTTCTCTTACAATAATAGTCATCAAGCTAGTATTGGAATGGCACCATTTGAATTACTCTACGGAAGGAAGTGTACCACCCCATTGTTATGGAATGGTGTGGGAGAAAGAAGCTTATTTGGACCTGATCTTATCAAAGACGCCGAAGAGAAAGTCAAATTGGTTAAAGACAGGTTGAGAGTAGCACAATCCCGACAGAAAAGCTACGCGGATTCTAAGCGTAGAGAAGTCACCTACGAAGTTGGGGATAGAGCTTATCTCAGAGTATCACCACTCCGTGGAGTGAAAAGATTTGGAGTCAAAGGAAAGTTGGCACCAAGATATGTTGGGCCATTCAAGATTCTATGTCGCAAAGGAGAAGTTGCATACGAAATTGAATTGCCAGAATCTCTATCAGCAGTCCATAACGTATTTCATGTGAGTCAGCTTAAGAAATGTCACCCAGAAATGGAAGAGTCTTCTTTGAAGGATACCATACCTTTGGAAGAAGTTCAGCTAGAAAGTGATCTCACTTATGAGGAAAAGCCTGTCAAGATTCTAGAGACCGCAGAAAGAGTTACCAGGACCAAAACTATCAAGTTTTGTAAAGTGCAATGGAATCATCACTCCGAAGAGGAAGCAACCTGGGAAAGAGAAGATGATCTTCGGAAAGACCACCCTCACCTATTTGCTAGCCAACCCGAATCTCGAGGGCGAGATTCATCTTAAGGGGGTTAGATTTGTAACATCCCAAAAATCATAGTTTCAAAACTCATTCATATCATCTTTGCATTTAGGGTTTTTCTCAAAAGTCATTTAGAGACAGAAGTTTGAGCTATGATTTCATGTGGGCAATTTATCTCAATTGGCCATCACCCTTTGAAATTTGAATGTTTAGGTACTAGTTTGCTTGTCTTTATTGATGGAAAGATTAGGTGAAGCTTTTAACCCAAGATTCCAAATTTAGAAATGGTTTCAAAATCCTTTTTCAAATATTTGCAAACTAGAGAAAATCTGCATTTTGAAACCCAAGCTTGACCAAGCCTTGCAAAGTAACCACTTAGTTAAAATGACTGTTTTGAATCCACAAAACCTGCAAAAATTCCCAAGGCAGTTTGGTTTCAAAAGGATTTGAATTCATATCAAATTCATACCGAAAATGAATTTAGAAAGAAAAGGACTCCTCAATAGGAAAAGGTCACGGCGTAATCCGCCCAAAGAAGAATCGAGCCCAAAGAAGCCCACCCGGGTCTTCTTATTCTTCTCTCACGCGAAGCGCCGCCGAGCCATTGACAGCAGACCCCACCTACTCCGCACCTCGGCGACAAGAGCCTTCTCCACGTCAGCGTCGTCTCCACCCGCACGACCCGTTCATCCCCAAATCAACGTGGGCGTTTCTGTGTTTAATTCGCGGCGTCAATTCGATTTATTGGCCGAGTGATTCTCGCTCGTGAGCAGGCTATAAGAACCCCCTCTGTTCCCTCTCTCTTCTCCCTCAAACCCCAAACCCAGAACGCCACCAGGCTGCGAGCATTACCCTCTGCAACCCCGCCGTCTCCGGCGACTGCGCCGGCAAATTCCGGTGAGTTCTGAGCTTCCCTCTGCCTCTCATTCTTGCAAACTAGATCAGTAAGCCTCTGCGCTTCTTTTGACACATTTCGTTTACCCTCGCATGAACCATAGCTCCGGCAGCATCGTCAACTGGCCGCCACCGTCTTCAGTACGAACTCCGGCGAGCTCTAGTGGTAAGCCCTGACCACCCCGCGTCTTCTAGTTCAAGCACACGACTCTGCCTTGACACTGTGAATCTAACCGTGTCCTCGTCTTGCCTTGGGGTGGTTCACAGCGACGTCCACGACGACCACCCGACACACCGACGCCGTCCTCCACTCCGGCGAGCAATCGCAACCGTGCCCGAGCGCCCCTTGACCAACCGCGAGTACGACGAGCTTCACCAAGACCTCCTGAGCCCGGTGAGCTACTCCTCGTTCTCACTTACCCCCTGTAGTGCCGCCTCCGTCGTCGACCGACATTTCCACCGCCGGTAGCCACCGCTCCGCCGCCAGATCTTGGTCAGGACAATAGCAGCCGTTAGATCTGTATCGTAGCGCTAGGATAGATCCACTTAACCCGAAGCGGTACACGATCTGAGCCGCCAGATTTCATTTAGATCCTACGGCTATGGAGCTCGATCCAGTGCGAAACGGTATGGGCGAATAAGAACATGACGCGTGGCTAGGTTAGATCTGAAAATAGATTTAAAAACCAGAAATTTGATCCAAATTCAAATGCTCATAACTTTCGATTGCCACGTTAGATTTTTGCAAACTTTATACCGTTGGATTCAGTGAAACAAGGCCTTTCTGAATATCCAATTTATTTAGCATATAGTAACAGTTAAAAATGATTTTACTTGTAGAACAAGTTTAAGGATATTTTTAGATATAGAATTATTTGGTAAAATTATAATGGGGCCAAATAAGTTTAGTTGGCAAACTTGAGACATGTTAAGTTTCTGTAGACATGAGCATACTTGGTAGAATTTTCAAAAATCAACACTTAGTAAATTCTTGCATGCATACATTCATATTATTTTTGGTTGTATATAAATTGTGTGTAATTGTATGCTTTAATTTCTTGTGTAGATTTTGCTAGTGATTGTGATTGTGAAGAGTGCTACTCTCCCCACTACCAAGGCAAGTGATATTTACATGAATATATTTGTCCCATGTTTTGAACTAGCAATAGATATTTTGTTATAGTATTGCATGTTATTTTGTCTAATGCAAAAGATGGGAAATCCTATGTAGTCTAGTAGAATTGCTAAGGAATTATCCCTAAGATAAGTTGCCATACCTTTCTTAGCCTAGCTTATAGCAAAACAAGGGTTGGTGAAAACTACACTTACTATGAAGAAAATATTTCTAAGTCATGAGACTTATACTTTCCTAATAAAACCACTAAGTCAAATGAACCTCCTGGGTGGAATGGAAAGAATGGGTTATGTTGAGTGGTTAGACAAGGCCATGGACTTGGGTTGTGTATCTCACTTGTGGTAAGCCACCCAGGTACAAAGGGATTTGGAGGCCAAGTGTTAAGAAAGCTTACAGTGCAACCACTTGGCAATATGGGCTCTGCCTTGATCATATAGGTTGCTAGAACTTAGTCATTTGGACAGTTGGTGGTAGATGGGATGATAGGATGGAGCGCGTCCATTTGACTAACGAAAGGCTTCTGAAAGGTCCTGTCTTGGGAAACCAAGTCTGGTGGGGAAAGTGCACAACCTCTGCAGATGGAAAACCTAAGTACTTAGCCTAGTCCAAGGCAATGGACACTTTTGAGCATCAAGACATGGAAGCTACAAGAATCTCATCACTCCAACTTCTAAGTAAAAATTTGTGGGTGAACAAAGGTGAAGGACCCCAATATCTATTGGTGGTTTCTTGGGAATGTTTTGACAAAGAAAAACTTAGTGATTTCAACTAATAGGAAAAACTTATTTTCAAGCAAAGCAAGCCAAGCTACACTTAGCCAAAATGCATATAGTATTATAGTCCACTTAAAATATACTAAGGTATCACTTGCCAATACTATTCCAAAGTATTGACCCTCTGTGGCTGTAACTTGTGATGTTGCAGGTTACTCCGATGATGAATAGGAGTCATGAGTCTACACTCAACATGTTTGCCTGTGGCACATGAAGATGAAGACTTGTGTTTATTTACTTATTCCTTAAACTCTTGTATTAGGCCTATGGCCCTGAGTTGTAAAAGACTATGTTTTTATCTCTGGAATGAATGTAATAAATGACCTTTGTATCTGTGTACTTCATCTTAAACTGTGGATGCTAGCATTGATCCAGGGACTAGCATTGCAATCACAGGGATCCTTTCCTTTATAAAGGAGGGGTCTAACAGACACTCTATAGAGGTGGTACACTTTCACCATAATATTCGATACATCTGTTAGGAACAATCCTGAATAATCATACTTAGTATGCGGATAATCAATCCCAACCTTTCAATTACACAACCTATTATAGGAACCTCCCCTATGAGTTTTGCCTCCCAACCATGACCATCTGTCATCTTGGGCACTTCATAGGTGGATAGTCACATTCACAAGGTAGCCTTAGCTCACCTCGTTTCGCGAGGGAACAAATACTAATACATATAAACTTCTTGTCAAGCCCTACCCAAACTCGGGTATTATGGTTGTACAATAAAATTGGAATGGTATCGCATCCAAACTCAACCATTAGTTTTTTTATCAAATTCAAGTCACATAATTTCTTCACCATAATCTTCAAGTCATTGTTTCCATAACACATGTCAGAGCATTTCAATAGAATGACTCATCATTCCAAGGTTTTCATAATCATTTGTTCCCATCTAATGATCAAGTTTATTTTAGCACTAGCATCTATCAAATGGGGGTATGTGTCACTAGTTGTAGGGTACTAAGCTAGTGTATATATCTTCATCAATCTCCAAGCATTGAGGACACTTTCCTCATCATCCACTAATCATCCAATTTATTAACTACTGAACAAATTTGCGAAAAGTAAAGCTTGCGAAAAAAATTGGGATTTGGTATAGTAAAAAGGGGTATCACAAAGGCTTACAAGTGGGACTTGCATGTTTTATCTTAGCTTTCCTTGGTTGGTAAGGTGGTCGAAGTTCTCGTCCCCGTCCTTGTAGAATTCCTCCTCGTCGTAGCCCGGATTGATACTAGCGGCTATAAATAAATACGAGGTACACAATCACTAAACAATACGTAACTACTTATATTTATCACACAAGGGTCACACTAGATGATCTAGCATCATCTCTATTAGTACAAGAAAGGGTGATAAGATTTTATTTATCTTATTTTTAGGAAAGTAATTCTACTCATTGAAAGGTTTCTTAGGGTTTAATATTCTCCAAATTAAAAATATGGGATCATATTGACACATGTCATCACCACATACTCTAATAAGTGGGAATGTAATTTAAATTGGTTGGCCTAATTTATAAAGTTTAACACTATTATTTAATAATATTTAAGTGGCTAAAAATTACAAGAAAGTCATTCTTTTAGTTTTGGTCCAGGACTACTGTATGTAAGTATGTAGATTTTTATATATTTAGAAAGGTTTCGTCAAATGTGGTTTTTGAGAGTTGGAATCAACTCAAAATCACCTATGGTTGATTTTAGAAAAATGTTTGAAGTTGCAAAATCTGCTGGCTTGTTATTTTTGCCGAGCGTGATCCATAGTTTCAAACTGTTTGAATCTAAAGTGATTAGAGATTTTCATCTACTTACAAACAAAATTGGATACATTCAACTTGGTGCAGTGAATATCTTTGAATTTATTTTTAAAGTTCACTACAGAAAAGGTTTTTCAATAAAAGAAAAAGACTAGGTTTGAATTGCTAGGCTCGCGCAGGAAACGTTACTGGGCTGGCCCAACTGCACAACGCGCGTGCAAGGGGCTCACTCGGGTTGGTCCCATGTGTCAGTGAGTCATCTAACGTGAAGCGGTATGGATCAATATTAGCCCTACGATTACAACACGATCTATGGTATACGTTCATCATCTATGTCATGAGGCTCCGGCGAGATTCTGACCTAGCGGCATGGCGAGGGTGCCTGGGGGCTTACCAGGGCTCTAGCTAGGGTTGGCGGTGCAGGCGAATAAGCTTGTCGACGATGGTGAGTCAAATGGCGGTCATGACAGCTCCTAGGGTGGCTCCAATCGACGACGCCTTTCCTCACGGTGGAGCAGGCTCTGATCAAATTCCGGCGACAGGGGTGCTCTCCTTGCTCCGGGAACAGGTAAGGGGTGTTTTTGAGTGAGAGAGGAGTGGAATGGTGTGAATATTGAGGCTGGGGGAGGGGTCTATTTATATGCTCGAGGATGAGGCAGTGCGGCATGGCAAAGGCTCGTCAGCAACGTTGCTACAGGTCGAGCTAGGCATCGAGAAGGGCATGGGTTGACACTGTTGGGGGTGTGGCAATCGTCATGCGAGTGGTGGCTCAACAAGGGGCGGTCTCAGTTGGTCGGGCGACGTCGGTGTTCTGTGTGGGTACGGCGGTGTTCGTCAGCGAGTACAGTGGTAAAGGGGGCGCACGGTGACCAATGGGCATGTCTGGGCGGTGGTTGGTGACGCCACGGTTGTGAGTAAGGGCGGAGAGGTCGAGTCGCGGCGTGTGTGCACGAGGGGACTGCGGCGCTCCGTCGTGCTCTCGACATGTCCGTGTCTTAAATGGGTGTGGCAGTTATAGGGTCTCCGTGTCTAGCCGTTGGTCGAGGGGTTGACAGAGAGGGGCGGTGAGGTCATGGCTACTAGCTAGACATCGCAAGCGAGTGAGGCACGGCCTGTGGCATGCTGTCCATGTCCGAGTGACAAGGTGAGCTCGGGTACCACTGTCATTGATCAAGGTAGTGAAGAAGAGTGGCTCAATTGCACGGGTGGGGACTGGGCAAAGATTTGGAGTACAATGGATGAGGAATTGATCGGTCACAAACAGTAGATAGTTGGTAGTTGTACTGTGATCACCAAGTGTTCGATCAAATGGCCGCATGAACTAAATCAGCACCAAATTCAATGAGTTCTGGTGAGTGATCTGATACTAATCTTGGTAGTCTCTGGGTGCAATAGTTTACCAAGTGGTCAAGGTTTGAGTGGTTTTTCTAAATTGGCTATCTTGACATATGAGATAGATTCAAATTTGAATTTCTTCTCAAAACAGTTTGAATTTTTTTCGCAAGGTTGGGAAGTTCCATTGGGTTTAGTGTCACTAGGTCAAGCAAGGGTAGAAAATAAATGGGAAAGTTTCTGTTTGATATTATTTGCTAGAGAGGCTCAAAGTAGGCTAGTGCTTAACTTTGGCAGAAATGACCATTAGGTCTTATGCTTCATATTTTCATTTTATTTTGTTTTGATTTGATTTGGTAGTGACCTAGATGGTTCTGATATTTAAACCATTTCTCATCATTTACAATAATCAAACATGGCATTGCAATCATTCATACACACAGGCATTAAGATTTGAATTTAATTAATAAAAGATTTTGTTAACCCTAATCTTGATTAATTTGGGAAAGATCCTCATTAATATTTTGGGGTGTTAAACTACTGGAGCATTATAGATCACCCGTGGCTGTGGAACAGGTCCACGACCTTGTGGCAAAGGCTGTCAAACAACAGGAAAAGGCCACCTCTTAGAGGCTTGAGTCTGACCTAGCATATTACCAGTCTAGGAACCCTAAGATGCCAAGGGAAATATCTCCCCACGATGTCGGGTCCCAGACGGGTTCATCAGAACGAATACGGAGGGATGCGCGCAATAGGAAGGACGCTATCCCCATATCCTCCTACCACGAAGGCAAGGCCCATCCTCATCACCCATCTCCACCGCCCCGGTCCCCCCGAAATCACGAAGACCCAAAAGCTCACCACCGAACGAGCATGCCTCCGCCAAGACAGACTGAAGGTGGCATCGTCATCCGTGACAACACGGAGCAGCCCTGTCACGGTGGGGAGCGCAATGGCAACCATGGACATAAGAGCAGGTCATGCCATGAGCCTCAGCATCCTACAAGCAACCGCGGCAGGCGCGAGGAGTCGCACGAGGGACACAGCAAGAAGTCTAACCCACCGACACCTCTGCCTCCGTCGTCGCCTAGCAGCCACCATGGCGGAGGAGGGCCGCGTCGCTCACGTAGCCCTTCCCCTGATGGCAATTAGAAGAAAACAAGCCCGGAGCCATACGACGCATGTTCACGCCTGGACAATATTCATGAGGCCCGGGAAGGACAATACCTAGGACCACATTGCTTTGGACCAGTAATACGGACCGCAACATACCCCAAGCGTTTCCGGAGAGACAAGACGATCAAGCCCTATGACGGCACCGCCAAACCAGCTACATGGTTGCAGGATTACGGCAACGCGGTGATCGCCGGGGGAAACCCCAACGTTTTCGTCAAGTACCTCCCACTGATGTTGACGGGCACGGCCCGCCAATGGATTGATGACTTGCCGGAAAAGTCCATATGCAACTGGTTGGACATGCAAGAAGCGTTCACCAAAAAATTTGAGGGTACATGCAAACGTCCCTATACTGTTGGAGATCTACAACGCTGCGTGCAAGAGAAAGACGAGACATCTCGATCCCACCTCTCCCGCTGGCTGGATATGAAAAATTCCTGTGCAAGAGTGCACGATTATACCACTATGGCCGCCTACATTGATGGTTTGGAAAAGGGTACATTGCTCTGACATAAGTTGAAGCGCCTGCAGGACAATCACAGGCTAGATCTCAATTAGATGATCTCGCTAGCTAGTGAGTTCGTGGCTGCCGACGACGATGCTCGCGGCTCTTACCAGCAATTGCCATCCCAACCCAAGCCAAGAGGAACAACAACACTAAGTGGAATATTCCGCCAGAAGAAAAGCCAACCTCCGACATGGTCAAAATGACATTTGTAGGAAGAGGTGATGGCGGACAGCATGGCTGACGACGGGGGGCTGGTCGTGGGCAGCAATGAAGTAGTGAAACTACCCCGGCAGCGCCCCGTGTTCCCCAAACGTATAAGTAGTACCGTGATATGCCATGCATTTTACACCTCAATGCCAACGGCAAAGCCACTCACACCAATCACCATTGCAAGT
This sequence comes from Avena longiglumis, assembly GCA_030063025.1. Classification (NCBI taxonomy): domain Eukaryota; kingdom Viridiplantae; phylum Streptophyta; class Magnoliopsida; order Poales; family Poaceae; genus Avena; species Avena longiglumis. The sequence goes on along the minus strand of CP125974.1, from coordinate 412,074,229 downwards.
TCGTCAACGACCTCAAAGAAGACCCGGATTCCCGCTATAAATGAAGCCGAAAGAACTGACCGCGAGGCAAGGGCAAAGGGAAGAACAAGGAAGATGATTCCAAGGATTCAAGTGACATGGACAAGGACATTGACCCCAAGCATGCCGAAAAGGGAGATGGAAAAGGCAAGAAACCCTTCGATAAGAAGGCCCTCGTCTACCACATGTTCCTTGGCACTCCCACTGTCTGGTCACGGAAAACCTCGCTGAGGATACTGATGGCCACCCTACCCCCAGTTCCCCAGTACCTGCGCTGGTCAGAAGTTCCAATAACTTGGGACAGGAAGGAGCACCCATACCTCGTTCCAACGGAGAACCAATATTCCATGGTCATCAACCCTTTTATTGACGGCAAGGAGTTCAGCAAATGCATGGTGGACAGTGGAAGCAGCATCAATATCTTGTACCTGGATACACTGCGCAAGATGAACTTGACGGAGACCAACCTAAGGCGGAACAGCACCATGTTCCATGGCGTAGTTCCTGGTTGGGAGGTTCGGTCCCTTGGGTGCATCACGCCTCTGGTCACTTTTGGCGATGTCAACAATTACCTCCAAGAAAGCATGACCTTTGAAGTGGTACTCTTCAAGATCATGTACCACGTCATATTCGAACGCGACATCTTCCACTCCTTCATGGCCAAGCCATGCTTCGTCTACAACAAGGTCAAGATACCCAAACGGTGTTATCACCGTATCTGGAAGCTTTTCAAAAGCAAGGGATTGCGAGATTGGAGAAGCAGCCTTCACAGAAGCTGTCCTCTACAGCTAAGAATTCAAGGAGATCCAGAGCAAGGTCGACGCCTCGGAGATGCCGGCATCGAAGAAGCAGATTTCCGACTCTGATCCCGCATTCAAGGCTGCCATTGAGACCAAGCCGGTGGAACTTGTGGTAGGCGATTCCTCCAAAATCACCGCCATTGGTACGAACCTGGACCCTAAATAGGAAAGCGTGCTCATTGAGTTCCTCCATGAGAACAGGGACATCTTTGCCTGGCAATCTGCCGACATGAAAGGTGTACCTAGGGAACTTGCCGAGCACATCTTGAATATTTATCCAAAATTCAAACCAGTGAAACAACCTCTACGATGCTTCGGAGACGAGAAGAGATGCGCCATAGGCAAAGAGATAGCAAGGTTACTTAAGGCTAGTTTTATCCGAGAAGTCATTCACACCCGATGGATGGCCAATCATGTACTTGTCCCCAAAAAGGGAATCAAAGAATTAAGAATGTGCATTGATTACACCGGCTTGAACAAAGCGTGTCCGAAGGATCCATTTGCTTTGCCTCGCATTGACCAAGTCATTGACTCAACGGCTGGCTAGGAACTTCTGTCTTTTCTAGATGCATACTCAGGATACCACCAGATAAACATGAGGAAGTCGGACCAATTGGCCACTTCGTTCACCACACCTTACCGCATGTTTTGCTATGTCACGATGCCCTTTGCGCTGAAAAACGCAGGTAGTACATACTAGCAGACTATGCAACATTGCTTGCACGACCAAATTGGTTAGAGCGTTCTCGCCTATGTGGACGATATCACGGTGATGTCTAAAAAATCAAATGACTTAATCTTTGACTTAAAGGAAACCTTTGATGATCTCTGGAAATACAACATGATGCTTAACCCAAAGAAGTGCGTCTTCGGGGTTCCAGCCGACAAACTATTGGGCTTCATCATTTCCCAGCATGGAATCATGGTCACCCCGGAGAAGATCAAGGCCATCCTAAACATTAACCGTCTGACATGCCTAAAGGATATCCAACGGCTCACAGGCCGGGTCACAGTAGTAAGCCGGTTCATCAGACGACTTCGAGAGAAGGCCCTGCCGCTATACAAGTTGCTGAAGAAGGCGGACAAATTTGTATGGACGGACGAAGCATATGTTACACTTAAGGATCTAAAGGGGATACTCTCCTCGGCACCTAAACTCGCAACACCCAAGCCTATGGAGCCTATGTTGATTTACATGGCGGCCACCAACCGGGTTATCAGCATCGTCGTCGTGGTGGAGCGGAAAGAACCAACACATGAGTACGGAGTACAATGACCAGTTTAATATGTAAGGGAGGTCTTGACGGAGTGTAAGTAGCATTACCCGCACTACAAAAAGCTAGATTATGGAGTGTTCCTTGCTTCTGGAAAGCTAAGGCACTACTTCCAGGATCACCCTATCACAGTTGTGAGCAAGGCTCCACTGTCTGACATCATCAACAATAGCGACGCTATGGGACGGGTCGCGAAGTGGGCTATTGAAGTTGCTGCCTTCGAGATCACCTACAAGAGACGCGACGCTATCAAATCACAAGCCTTGGCGGATTTCATTGCAGATTGTACAGAGATGCCAGATGCTACCCCTATACTAGAGCCAGGATATTGGGTGATGCACTTTGACGGATCAAAGCTACTTAATGGATCGGGGGCTGGTGTACTGCTACAGTCACCAACAGGGGAAAAATTGCACTACGTTTTGTAGATCCACTTTGAGGCTACAAATAACATGGCAGAATATGAAGCACTCATTCACGGACTTCGCGTAGCCAAGGGTATTGGCATCAAGCGCATAGTTTGCTGTGGAGATTCTAACTTGGTTGCCCAGCAAGTGTTTGTAACGTGGAACGTGTGGAGCCCTATGATGGCGGCATATCGAGACGAAGTGGATGAGATAGCCAAGTGTTTCGAGGGCTACAAAGTCAAGTATGTCAAGAGGGAGGAAAATGAGGCGGATGATCTGCTGTTAAAGCTTGGATCAGGGAACAAACCAATTCCGCCTGGCGTGTTACTGGAGCATCTACGGACCCCATCCATGAAGGGAGCGGATCCTATGAACCCGGATAGAGTTGACTCATTTGTTCATACACTAACAAAAGTCCCTCCAGCTTGGACAAAACCGTTCATGGAATATCTCGTACACGGAACTTTGCCCATCGACGAGGTCGAAAGTCGGCAAATAGTACGTCGAGCTAAGGACTATACCATAAACAATGGATAGCTCTATAAAAGAAGTACCAGTAGTGTATACCTGAATTGTGTCTCCCAGCAAGAAGGTATTGAAATCCTTCGTGGGATCCATCTTAGAGATTGCGGGCATCACGCCGCTCCTCGATCCTTGGTCTCCAAAGCCTTCCGGCGAGGATTCTAATAGCTGACCGCGAAGGCAAACGCATGTAAGATGGTTGAGACATGCATGGGATGCCAGTACTATGCCCGAAAACCACATGTACCAGCTCAAGAATTGCAAACAATACAAATAACTTGTCCGTTTGTAGTCTGGGGGCTAGACATGGTTGGTACATTATAGACGGCACCTTGTGGGTTTATGCATCTGCTAGTGGCAATTGATCAATTCACTAAATGGATAGAAGCTAAACCCATTAGAAAGCTTGATGGGGAAACTGCCCTTAGGTTCGTCCGGGATCTAGTGGTGAGATTTGCTCTCCCACATAGCATTATCACCGACAATGGCAGCAATTTTTGTCACTCGGATAAGTGGAAGATTATTGTTGGGAGAAGGGCCTCCGACTTGATCTGGCATCTGTGGCACATCCATAATCCAATGGACAAGTGGAGCGAGCCAATGGATTAATTCTACAAGGAATAAAACCACGTCTAGAAGCACCACTACATAGAGCAGCTGGATCCTAGGTGTAGGAATTGCCATCTATTTTTTGGAGTTTACGAACTACTCCCAATAGATCCACCGGCTATACCCCTTATTTCATGGTATATGGAGCAGAAGCCATCCTACCTTCCGACATCCTACACGATTCACCAAGAGTTGCCGCCTACGACGAGGATGACGCTGAAGAATACAGGCGCCTAGATGTCGACCTTCTCGAGGAAGAGTGTGTATTGGCATGCCACAGATCCGGCATCTACCAACAGAAGCTATGGAGCTACCATAGTTGCCACGTTCGACATCGCTCGTTTAAAGAGGGGGATCTGGTCCTCCAACTTAAGTAGAAGAAGTCACACAAATTATCCCCTCCATGGGAAGGACCGTTCATCATAAGCAAGGAGCTACTCAATGGTTCCTATTACCTCATTGACAATTGTTAACTATAGGATAGACCAAACAATGATCGTAAGCGTAAGAGATGTGACCCGGATGATGACTACTCGGAGCTTGATCGACCATGGAACATAGCACAACTACGTCCTTTTTACACTTAGCATATTTTACTATCTACTATGTATCTCTTATATGATCAATGAAATAAAGCACTTTGGTTCACTCATATGCTTGAGTATTTTACCTCCTTTATTGTTCATTTTAGATCATATACAACCTTTATGCGCAAGTTTTGCATTTTGTATGAAAATTCCGTCTACGGGCATTAGCTTAAGTTTTCTAGTCTACACGTTCTTTGTTGTTTTTATGTGGATTCTGGAGTAGTGACTTTTTGCACTCGAAGTCGGTGATTTTGTGCTTAGGTTTTTGATGGTGTCATTGGGTATCATCACCTGAGCGCATAGTTCCGACTAAGGGTCTTCCGACTCATGAAAATTCAAGCAAAAAACCCAGAGTAATGGATAAGCCACCACTTGCTTAAAAATATGTACATGCTGGAATTAGTTCTTAAGTAGAAGGAAGCTTATAGCCATAGTTTTCCGCCTTAAGATAACACCATTGTTTTCCACATACATACAAAATACCTAGAGGAAACAAATATTACCTAGTGTTTTCATTCCTCTGGTGCAGGAGACTTCGAGGTAGCATCGTCAGCCGCATGAGAGCCATCTTGTCCATCAGTAAAGTCGGCAGTCTTGAGGGACTCGGAGGAGCTATCTTGGTCGGCGTCAATTATCTCAAGGGGCACAAAGATGTTTGCATCCACCAACTGGGCGACCCTGGTGTCGTAGCCGATGATGATGACTAGTTAGCTTCGTGATCGATCTTCTTACCGTCATCATCTATGTCGGGCAGGCCAGAGATCACCGTGTCGATGTCGGCATCCCCGTAGTGAGCATTAACCATAGAAGGCTCCATCCTTTCACCAGTCCGGGTACATGAAGATTTCCAGCTTACGATACGCTCGGGGGCTTGGTGCAAGATCTCCGAGTACTTCATGACGGAGTCCACCGCCTTAATATTTATGACTAAGGGCTTAGCGATCTCCTTTGCTTATGTGATGGCGGTGTTGATGAAGTTGCTGGCAAGAACCATGCATTCCTTTGGTGGAGGAGGATTATTGATCAAAACAATAGGAGCTGCATTTTCGGCCAAACATTGGAGTACATGAGTTCAAACACAACATAAGTTGATAAGTACATGGTTTACAGAAGTAAAAGACGGAGCGTACTTACCAAAGATTCTACCCTCAGCATGCTAGAGAATCTCTGCCATAGACTCCCGTTCCACCTGGAGGGTCTTGTAAGCCTCAAGGTTGCAAGTATTTTGCTCGGCGGCAGCTTTGTTCTGCTCTGAGGATTGCAATCTCTTCCTTCAGGCGGTTGATTTCCGTGTTCGCGGATTCTTGCACGGTAGCTAGGGAATCTTCATGCATCTTCAGCGAGTCAGCCCTCTCCTTCTTAAGGATCTTGTTTTTGCTATCCAGCTCTTGAATCTGCTTGGATTGCTCGACAATATCCTTGGCCTTGGCGATAGCTTCTGCAGGTCGGAGAAATGAAAAAGCACAATGAGTAGTCGGAAGTTAATGACTCAAGGCCAAGATTGACTGCAAAATTGAAAAGAAAAACAAACTCTTGCTCTTGGTCATTTGATCCTTCAAGAAGGCAGTTTTACCCTTTTCAGCTTCAAGATTAGCACACATCTTGTGGAACTTGTCGTTGGCGGCGTTCCTCCGACTATTCTCATTCTGCAAAAAGAACAAAGTTACTTAGTCTACTTGGAGCATCTAGCCGGATAAGTATCTGCCTAGAGGCTTGGGGGCTATAGTACGAGTTTTCAACTCAGCAATATGGTTAGTCTTTGTTTAAGCAACTAGTCAGAACTAATTCTGTTTCAACTAGAGGCTTGGGGGCTATATTATTGAAATTTATAAACACTGTGTATGCTACTCTAAAAGTATCTAGTCAGAATAATTCATTCAAACTAAATACTTGGGGGGGTACGGTGCAAAGTTTCTAGCTTAGTCACTCTTAGATCATTCAGACCCAAAGACCTATGGTTTTCCGTCTAAATCCTCGGGGGCTATAGTGGGATACTACATATGAAATGCAAAAGGCATATAAAACTTACAAGTGTGATGATCTTGAGGTTGCTGGCGCTCTCGGAGAATATCTTGCTAAAAGCAAGAGTGTTTACACGGACGATCTCCGCTTGTTTGAGTAGCTCCTCAAGGCTGCAGGTGGGAGAGGTTGGTGCTGCACCAGGATCCAAAGTGGAGCTACTCGGTGCAAGCACCGGATTGACGATTTTGGGAAGCTCTGTTAGCGTCTTGGGTGCATCAGATCCTCCTACGACAGAAGTTCCTCCTTCCACCACCGCCTTACCGCTACCAGTGGCATCGTTAGCCAGATCTTCAACCGCTTTAGAGGACATACTCTCCTCACCAACAATATTGGGCTCCGCGGCAACATCTAGGACCTCCTGATAAGGAGTTGGGTCCACTTCCATGGCGGAAGGTTCAGATGATACCTTGGCCGGAGAACTTGTTGGGGCGGCAGTAGGTTGGATTCTCGGAGTCGAAGGGGCGATGGCAGGAGACGCTTGGATAAACATTTCTTTGATGTTTTTAGAAGCCCCCGATGTTTTGGAGGTCTTCTTCAAACTCACACTAGAATTCATCCTGAAATGTGCAAAAGTATAAGTACAAGAATAAGATAAGAAAGAGACGATGTCGGATGATTAGAAGCTTACACAACGGCTCGTCCCTTTGTCGAAGGGATACCGGTCATTCTTATTTTCTCCACCTCCAGGGAGGCGGTGGATCTGTTGGATGCTCCACCCTCCATATTATTTTTCTTGCCTCCTTCGATAGCGTCAAAGGTGGAGCTCTTCCACTTTCGCGCCAATGGGACCTCGTAGTCGGACATGACGGTGACTTCCTTCATCTTGGGATCATAGACTTGGAAAGCTAGGCTACCTTCGTCTAGATTGTTTAACTATTAAGTGAATCCTGAAGTGTTAGATGCAAGGGTTTATGCAAGATGGGAGAACTGGAGTATATGTCATTCACGGGAAATAAATGAGTACCTCTGGGCACGTGCCGCCCTCGAACATGTCATAAGTGATAGTGAAGCCACACTTCTGATCCTTCACTTTGACTATGTCTTTGAGGCAAAGCTTGATGGAGTCACTCGAAAAATTGTGCTCGGATATACGGAGGCTATCCTTCCTATCCTTGGTATACTGGTGCATGAGCTTCACGCGGTGATGCACAAGCTGGATCCGCGTGATGAACCAGCACATGGCTAGGTCCAACCAGGTCAAACCTGTCTCTACGAACCAGTCGATCCGCCTTACGACGCGAGAGGCTTCATCATCGGAGAGGTGGAGGGCTTGGGATCTCCATGTCGGGGCTTCAGCGGCAGCTCCATCGACAAAGTCCGGATACGTTCTTTCTCGGCCAGCCAGAGGGATATCTGGGCCATAGAAATATGTCATCTGCCAATTCTTGCAGGATTCGTGAACTACAATGTTGGGGAACTGCCGGCCAGGCCGGATCTTGAAGCTAATGGTTCTGCAGTTCCTAAGCTCCTCCTTGCTCACTCCGGCTTCCCTCTTCACGGTGAAGAAGTAAATAAACAGATCTAACCTAGGCCTAATCCCTAGGTAACCCTCACAAAGCACCGTATAGTTCATAAGCGCGAGGATGCTATTTGGAGAAAGGCTTTGAGGCTGAACCCAGAAGTGGCTAAGGACTTCTATGAAGAAGTCAGAGATTGGGAGGGATACGCCGCGCACAAACTGAGCCTTGAGGTATACCTTTTCTCCGGCTAGGGGAGAAGGGATGACCTCGCCGGCAGGCAGCGCCCGCCATATTAGGCCCTCCATCGCAGGGAGGTACCCCTCGACGAGCATCTCCTTGATATCATTCTCGGTGATGTCCGAGCCGCGCCATTACCCTTATGGGAATTAGCCTCCAGTGGTTCCATCCCCGCTGGAATATGGTCGCCCCGGTGGATTCCACCATCGCAGAACGCGGCACCACCACGCTCTCCGGCGGGACATGGACAAAGCCTGTTGACTTGGTCGTGGCCTCGCCTGACGCTTCCATCAACGGGGTGCTGCTACTGCTGGCCATTGGTGCATGTGAGAGATGACTGTGAATTTGGAGAAAAGATAGGGTTTTTTCTCACTGTGCATGCAAGGAGCTCAAGGAGACATTGGATAGAGGAAGAATATGATGTGCGGAAGAATGAGGTGAAAAGATAAAAATCATCGTGGTTATAATATATAGTACTCGGCGTCAAGATTCGTGAAATTTGATCAAACGGTTGCTGCGTGGACAGCGCGTGCACGAGCGTGCGCGGAAATTTCGCCACGTTCTCACCGCCGCCGCCAACGTTTCATATCCTTCGCGTGGGAAAATTGGCTATGATTACGTTCTCTCCATGTGTGAGTTACGAGGCGTCACTGACCTATGGTCTGTGTCACTCTACTGGCATAGGCAGGTGAACAGTCCCATCTGAAGATTCCGTCATGGATGGATCCCGTCCAGCTACGAGAAAAGTACGATGGAAGATTCAACAGTTCTCCAACTTACATATCAATGATGGAGAGTATTGCAGGGTTCTTGGGAGGACTACAAGATATTTCTTGATGATTTGCCAACATCCATCTAGACAGAGCATTCAACTTGAAGAGGCAAGACGATGCAAGATCTCGGAGTTCTCCGGGGGCTACTGTTGGGGATATGCTAAATGGGTACCACCATTGCATGTCTCTAATACAGATAACCCGAGTGGCCCAAAGTTGGTAGCAAGGCCTCTGGCCTGCTGGGTGGCCTAGTTAGATGGATCTGGAAGGGAGGCCCATGCCGGATGAAGGAAGGCTACGGTGGAGTCAACAGCATACCCGGAGCCTTGGAGTGCAAGACACATTAGACTAGTTGTATATCGTATAGGACTCTGTAACCTGTCCGGCTAGGACTTTCCTTGTAACCCTAGGATCTGGTGTCTTTACAAGACAGACCTAGAGGATCCTTTAGGGCATGTAACAACTCATATCACGCACAGCAAACCAATCCCTGTAACCCGGTGTATTGCTGTTATAGTGATTTATAGAAGGAGTAGGATTCCGCCACCATCATGGGATCTGAACCTAGGTAAGCTGTGTCACCTCGTACCCGCCAACCTTCCGCCTTACCCCACGTCTCTAAACACGCACTGTGAGGACCCCTCCATGGCGTACTCGTCGGCAATACCATGACACTTACCAAACCACAATTCATACGGTGTCATTTTTACGGATTTAGATGGTGCCCTATTTAAAGTGAATCCTATTGTTTCTAATGCATAACCCCAAAATGATAACGGTAAATCTATAAGAGAGATCATAGACCGAACCATATCTAAGAGAGTTAGATTACAATGTTCGGACACACCATTATGTTGTGGTTTTCCCGGAGGTGTCAACTGCGAAAGTATTCCACATTTCTTCGAATGCATGCCAAACTCGTAACTTAGATACTCACCTCCGCGATCAGATCGTAGACACTTGATCTTCTTGTTACATTGATTTTCTACTTCACTTTGGAATTCCTTAAACTTCTCGAAAGTTCGGAGATATGTTTCATAAAGTAGATATACCCATATCTACTCAAGTCATCCGTGAAAGTAAGAACATAACTATAACCACCGCATGATGCCACACTCATTGGACTACACACATCGATATGTATGCTCTCCAATAAGTCCGTATCTCGCTCCATTATGCCAGAGAATGGTGTCTTAGTAATTTTTCCCATCAAACATGCTTCGCATCTTTCAAGTGATTCAAAATCAAGTGATTCAAGAAGTCCATCGGAATAGAGTTTCTTCATGCGCTTCACTCCAATGTGACCAAGACGGCAGTGCCGCATGTATGTGGAATTATCATTCAATTTCATTCGTTTAGAATATATATTATGAACATGTGTATCACTACTATCGAGATTCAATAAGAATAGACCATCCATCTCAGGCGCATGACCATAAAAGATATTACTCATATAAATCAAACAACCATTATTCTCAGACTTAAACGAGTAACCGTCTCGCAATAAACAAGATCCAGATATAATGTTCATGCTTAACATAGGCGCCGAATAACAATTATTTAACTTAAAACTAATCCCGACACTAGATGAAGAGGGAGCGTGCCTACGGCGATCACATCAACCTCGGAGACATTTCCAACGCGCATCGTCACCTTGTCTCTCGCTAGTCTTCGCTACTAAGGCACTACTACGATTACTAGTAAGATACACATCAATAACATGTATATCAAATATACCTTTCTTCTTGATGTTGCCGTTTTTCAGATCTGCCAAGTACTTGGGGAAATTTCGCTCACAGTGACCACACTCTTTGCAAGCATCAGGGCTAGGGAAAACTTGGGTCTTCTTCTCAAGTGTAGCAAAAAAATTGTCGTTCTTCTTGAAGTTACCCTTGGTATCACCCTTTGCGTTCATGTCTACTTCGGCAGCCAACAAAGTGGCAGGAAGTTCAACGAGCGATCCAATCGCACCACTTATCTTGTAATTCAGCACAAACTCTTTGTAACTAGGTGGGAGCGATTGCACAACTATATCCGTCACAAGATCAACTGGGATAACATATCCGAGTGTCTTGAGACGTTGAACATAGTTCATCATCATGGCATGATCATTCATAGAGTTGTGTTCCTTCATCTTAACACTAAAGAACTCTCTAGAGATCATATATCTCTCAGCATGGATTTGGTTCTCAAACATGGTTTTGAGTTCCTCCACTATAGCAGTAGCGTTGCTAAGTTCAAAGCGTTCTTGGAGATCAGGCTCCATTGACATAAGGATCACATATTTCATAAGATCTTAGTAATCACGCTTTGTGTCATACACAATGCACTCATCCTGAGACATAGTCTTTGCAGGTGGGTCATTGATGCGTCGTAGACTTATCTATAATTTTTGTTGTTCCATGCTTGTTTAGTATCAACTTTTCTTTTCTTTGTCTAAACTTTGAGGTATTTTTATACGTTTTCCGGAACTAACCTATTAACAAGATGCCATAGTGTCAGTTTCTTGTTTTCTGTCGTTTTTGGTTCTAGACAGGCCAGAAAATAAATATTCTCGGAATTGGACGGTACAGAAGCCAAAGTCAATATTTCATCGAGGATAACACGGATCCAGAAGACGAGATGGAGGAGGGCCACGAGGCGCCCACACCCCCTGGCCACGAGGCCAGGCCTGGCCCTGGCTGGGGAGGGTGCGGCTGCCTCAGGCACCCCCTCGGTCTCCTCCTTCGCCTATAAGAAGCCCCCGATACGAAAACCCTAAGTACCCGATCACCTCTCCACGAAAAAGTCCATAGCCGCCGCCACCATCATCTCTAGATCGGGGGGATCTGAAGATCTTCCTGGCACCCTATCGGAGGATAGAGATCATCCCGGAGGCCTTCTTCATCACCATGCCAACATCCGGTGTGATGTGTGAGTATTTCCACCTTGGACTATGGGTCCATACAGTATCTAGATGGTTGTTTCTCCTCCTTTATGCTATCATGTTTAGATCTTGTGAGCTCCGTTCATGATCAAGCAAATCTATTTATAATCATGCATGTTGTGTTTGCGGGGATCCGATGGATATTGATATTACTATGTCAGATTGATTAATGATTCTATATTGTCGATTCTATCATGTATGTGTTGTTTGAGATCTTGCATGCTCTTTGTTTCTAGTAGCTATCTTGGCCAAGTAGATGCTAGTGACCCCAAGAGGGAGTATTTATGGTCGATAGTGGGTTCATGCCTCTATTGAATCTGTGGAAGTGACATAAATCTCTAAGGTCGTAGATGTGTTGTTGCTACTAGGGAGAAAACAACAATCTTTTGTTCATGGAACAATTGTATTGTTTACTTTACACACATTGCTTAAAGAAGTTATCTGTTGCTTGCAACTTAATACTGGAGGGGGTTTAGATGATAACCTAAAGGTGGATTACTAGTGATAGATGCAGTTGGATGGCGGTCTATGTATATTGTTATAATGCCCAATCAAATCTCATAGGATCATGAATGTCTAGTATTCCATTGTTATGCCTTGCTCTTTCCTATCAATTGTCCCGCTGTAATTTCTTTACCCAGCATGCCATGTTTTCTATCTTAAGGAGAACACTTCTATTGAACTGTGGACCCCGGTCCAATCTTTGCCATCGATATTTCTTCCACTGTTTACTTTCTGCAAGCAATCATTAACTTCCACACGATACATTTATTCCTTTGTTTTCAGCAAACCGGTGAGATTGACAACCTCACTGTTTGTTGGGGAAAAGTCTTGAGTTTGTGTTGTGAAGGATTCCAACTTGCTAGCAACACCTTTGGGTCGTTTCCTTCCTCCTACTGGTTCGATAACCTTGGTTTCTGACCGAGGGAAAACTTATTGTTGTACTCATCATACCTTCCTCTTGGGGTTTCCCAACGAAGCTCTACAGTGATTTGAGCCGCATCAAGACATTTTCTGGCGCCATTGCCGGGGAGGCTAAGGACGGCTTCACAAGGGGAGTCCTTCATAACCTTTCTCTTTACTTTGTTTTTGTTTTGCTTAGTTTCTTTTGCTTAGTTTGGTTTGCTTATTTTTATCCAAAATTACAAAAAAAAATAGTTTCCTTTGTTTTGCTTTCTCTTATCAAAAACACAAAAAAATTAGTTCCTACTCTAGTAGCTGCTGCTGTTAGCTTGCTCCCCCTTTGCAAAAATGAATTCTGCTAAGAACACCAAGTTGTGTGACTTTACTAGCACAAACAGCAATGATTTCCTGAGTACACCTATTGCTCCACCTACTCCTGATGCTACCTTTTATGAAATTAAGCCTACTTTGTTGAATCTTGTTATGAAAGTGCAATTTTCTGGTGTTAGTTCTGATGCTGCTGCGCACCTTAATAGCTTTGTTGAACTTTGTGATATGAAAAAATATAAGGATGTAGATGGAGATATTATTAAGCTCAAATTGTTTACTTTCTCCTTGAGATGAAAAGCTAAAGAATGGTTGCTATCCTTGCCTAGAAATAGTATTGATTCTTGGATTAAGTGCGAGGATGCTTTTATTGGAAAATACTATCCTCCTGCTAAAATTATATCTATGAGAAGTGAGATAATTAAATTTAAACAAATTGATAATGAACATGTTTCTTAAGCTTGGGAAAGAATGAAATCTTTGGTAAAGAACTGTCGCACTCATGGACTGACTTCTTGGATGATTATCCAAACTTTTTATGCAAGGTTAAACTTCTCTTCAAGAAATATGTTGGATTCTGCTACTGGAGGTACCTTTATGACCATTACTTTGGTTGCTGCAACAAATCTCCTCAATAATATCATGGTTAACTATTCTGAATGGCATACTGAGATAGCTCCACATGGTAAGAAGGTAAATTCTATTGAAGAAACCTCCTCTTTGAGAGATAAAATTGATGTTATCATGGCTATGCTTGTTAATGGAAAAGCTCATATTGATCCAAATATTGTTCCTTTAGCCTCTTTGGTTGCTCAACAAGAGCAAGTTGATGTGAATTTCATTAGGAATAATAATTTTGGCAACAATGTTTATGGTAATAATGACTATAGGCCTTATCCTCCTAATAATAGCAATTCTTATCATGGTAGATCTAGAATGCCTAGTGAAGATAGGATTCTATAAGTTGAAAGATCCACTAAAACTTTATGCAAATGCAATATGAGCAGAACAAAATATTCACTAAAACTATGGAAGAACAATCTGCTATTTCAAAAAATATTAGTCATCAACTTGAGAATTTGAATAGGGAAATTCCTAGTTTACAGTCCAAAATTTTGAATGTTGAGAAAAATATTTCATCTTTGTCTGAAGAGCATGGCTCTTTGATTAATAAAATGGCCGCTAAACCTGAAACCTTGGAAAGTACATTTGCTGCTACTCATGCCATACAAGTTACTATTGATGAAAATTTTAGACTGTTAGCTAAATTACATGCTAAGTGGGAAAGAGAAGCTGAAATTGCTAGAAACAATAGTGTTTATACTATTACCACCACCAATATGGATGCTACCAAACCACAAGAAGTCCCTATTCCTCCTACAACAATGCCTAAGTCTATTACCTGTGATACTAAGTTTGATTTTCATCTTGATAGTTGCAATATCTCTGAAGTGATTATGTTCCTACAAAATCTTGCTAGAAGTCCTGATGCAAGTGACATGAATATGGCTTTCAAAAAACACATTACAGATGCTCTCATTAAAATTAAGGAAGAAAAATTGAAACACAAAGCTTCTATTCCTAGGAAAGTAGAAGATAGTTGGGAACCTATAATTAATATGCAAGTGACTGACTTTGATCTCAAAGCTTCATGTGACCTTGGTTCTAGTGTCTCTATTATGCCTAGAAAGATTTATGAAATGCTTGATTTGCCACCTTTGGAAGATTGCTATTTGGATGTCCCACTTGATGATAATGCTAAAAATAAACTCATGGGGAGTGTTAATGATATTATTATTGTGGTTAACAATGCCTATGTCCCTGTTGATTTCTATGTTTTGGATGTTGAAGACAATGCTTCTTGTCCTATTACTTTGGGAAGACCATTTCTTAGAATTGTTGGTGCCATCATTGATATGAAATAAGGCAACATTAAATATCAATTTCCATTCAAGAAAGGTATTGAACACTTTCGTATGAGGCGAGAGAGGTTACCTTTTGCTCCTCCTTTTAAAGCAAGGTTTGATGTTAATGCCTCTTCATTTGAAAATACTTGATTCTTGCTTCTTGTGCCTAACTTAAAGGCGTTAAAGAAAAGTACTTCCTGGGAGATAACCAGATAGTTTTCTTGAGTCTGGAAGTTATTATGTAATAACCTCTCCATATCCTTTTTATTTGATTTTTGTGCCAAGAATAACCTCTAATGAGAGGGAAATAAGATTTGGGGAAGTTGCTGTCTCGAAAAAGATTTTTGTGCTTCACTATAGAAATTCGTGAAAAATCTCTATAAGTCGGATTGAGCTGTCATTATATTAATAAACCCCCCTGGTTGTTAGCTAAATTTAGTTATTTCAGCACCTTTTGATTTGAGCAACATAAGGTCTTCGAAAAATCAGTTTCTACCTGCTGGTCTGTTTTGACAGATTTTTGCCATTATTTACATTTGTCTCCTATCGATTTATTTTTGGGTTCTTTTTGGGAAATTGAGATTTTTGAAGGAATTGCTACAGTAGCTTGTGTTTTTAATGAAATTTTTGCTGTTTTAAAACTAAACCCAAAGGTCTATTATCTTTTGAATGCACTAATGTTGCTAATGAAGATTGTGTGAAGTTTTGTATGAAGGAAAACTTCAGGTGTAGAGAAAGAATGATGTAATGAGATGAATAATATACAAAAGATCAAGCTTGGAGATGACACCCCATGCCACCCCAAGAAATATTCAAGAGGTACAAGAATCAAATCTTTGGGATGCCCAAGGCATCCCCTTCTTCATCAATAAAAATCTCAGGTCTTTCTAGACACTTCGTTTTTATTGTTTCATGCACAGTTGTGTTGTTCTTGGAGTGTCTTAGTTTTAGTTTTTGGTTTTTGGTTGATTAGTTTGATTGAATAAAGTAGTTGGACCCCCTCTCTCTATGTGTTGTTTCAAATAAGTTGATTGGTGTTGGAAAGAAGTAGAAAGTTCTTGCTTTAGTAGTACAAGAAGGAGCTTGCTTTGACTATGACTTAGACTTTATCATGTCATGCTAGATGTTGTTTTGACCTTATGCTTAGTGATTATTTCTATAACATGACTTGTTCCAAACAATTAGGATTTCTTAATGTGCCTTGAAAGAATCATGCATTGTTTTAGCATACAAAAGCATAGTATTGTGGTATTCTCCTTTAATGCTTCCTTTGGGTTGACTTGGCACAAGATCACACCATGTTATGACTATGAACCAGTCACCTTAGCCTATATGATAATTTAGTTTTTGACTTGTGGTACCACTGTATGCTTTGATTAGTAATGTTTTGTCGCTCTGCATGATTATGGCCATTATTGCTCTGTTAGTTGGTCGCTCTCGGTCTTTTGCTAGCCTCCACTTGTATTGAGTAAGCTCTACTCATGCATCCAACTCCCAAGAAACCAAGTTATTCCAAAATGTCCACTATAAATTCCTATGCATGGTGTGTTACACCATTCCAAGTATATTCTTGTTTTATCTACCTTCCAATTAAAAAGGTCACTTTGTTATGTGAAAAATTAGTGATTAAATCTCTCACAAACTTGATGGCACACTTTATTTTTATTTCTCCTAATAAACTTGAACCATTGTGCCATCTTTTTTGTATATTCTTGCACTTATATGTTGGGAATTAGCAGAACTGTGTCGTCACAGGGAATGCTTTCAACACCTGTAAATATCTACGAAGTTGATTTCATGCTCTTTTGTTTATGGATGTCGTCGGTGTGAAATAAAAGGGGAGCTTGTAAGTCCATGGAGTTATGTACATGTGTTAGAGAAACGCCTAGGCCGCTAGCCTAAGCCAGGCCTAATCATGGTGGAAACTTGCAGCATCACCATAGTGAGTAATCTATGAAGCATTCTTCTTATAAAAAAAGAGATTGAGAAAAAAGAAAAAAAAAGATGAGAAAAGAGGAAAGAGAGAAAAAAGCACCATTTTCCCATGGTAAATAAGAAGATTGCTGAGATGCTCATTGTTTGCTTGGCTTGTCATTTTGATATGGGATAGCTCCTTTATCATGGGGAAAGGGGTTCCCCGCTGGCAGTTCTCTATGATATACATGTACTTACTATGACAAGAACTTACCGGTAACTAAAGTTGACTAGCACGAGGAGCGGCCCTCGTACTCAAGGGACATGAGATTGCCAGCTTATACTTTGTCAAGCATATACTCCATAGTTTGTTCACTTTAACCTTAATCACTTCAAGATGCTTATGATAGGGGCGTTGAGAGCTGAAAGCTAACAAGTACCATAATTTTTGGAAGCTCTTTATGAAACTTGAAGTCCCTACTTCCCTTTGAAGGGCATTTCTTCCACTTTTACATTGAGTCTCCACCTTCTATCTTAGGCACCAATTAAGAGAGCATAGTTGCCATTCTTAGATCTATGTGCATTGTCCCAAAACTTCTTGATCGATTCATATTGTTGATATTACTTGTTCTTGAACTATTTGTATCTAGTCACCCTTATGAACTTTGAAGGTGTCCTATGCATTTATGTTTTGCTACTCCATGAGGGACAAGTTGAATGCCACTATGCTATGTTTTCTATATGTGAAACAAACAAACGTCTTTCAATGCATTGTTATTCATGATCTTTGTTTGTAACCTTTCATGTTGCATGCATTGTTACTTTGTCTTACTATTAGAACTTCTTCTTTCATGCTCATGTTTAGAGTACTTTGATCCCAACTTTCAATGCTTGCAAATGGTTTGATCTTGATTTTGATGGTGCATGTCACCTTAAAATTATTCCCTTTAACACTTACCTACTCGACGACGAGCAGGAGTTAACCTTGGGGATGCTTGATACGTCGAAAACATATCTATAATTTTTGTTGTTCCATGCTTGTTTAGTACCAACTTTTATTTTCTTTGTATACACTTTGAGATATTTTATAAGTTTTCCGGAACTAACCTATTAACAAGATGCCATAGTGCCAGGTGCATTTTTTCTGTTGTTTTTGGTTCCAGAAAGGCCAGAAAATAAATATTCTCGGAATTGGACTGGACGAAAGCCAAAGTCAATATTTCATCGAGGAGAATACGGAGCCAGAAGACAAGATGGAGGAGGGCCACGAGGGGCCCACGCCCCCTGGCCTCATGGCCAGGCCTGGCCCACGCCTGGGTGGGTGCGTCCGCCTCGGGCACTCCCTCATTCTCCCTCTTCGCCTATAAGAAGCCTCTGACAACAAAATCCTAAGTACCCTATCACCTCTCCACAAAAAAGTCTGTATCCGCTGCCACCATCGTCCCTAGATCGAGGGGATCTAAAGCTCTTCTCGGACGCCAGAGGGGAGAGATAATCCCGGAGGCCTTCTTCATCACCATGCCAGCCTCCGTTGTGATGTGTGAGTAGTTCCACCTTGTACTATGGGTTCATACAGTAGCTAGATGGTTTTTTCTTCTCCTTTGTGCTATCATGTTTAGATCTTGTGAGCTCCGTTCATGATCAAGATCATCTATTTGTAATCATGCATGTTGTGTTTGCGGGGATCCGATGGATATTGAGATTACTATGTCAGATTGATTAATGATTCTATCTTGTTGATTCTATCATGTCTTTGTTGTTTGAGATCTTGCATGCTCTCCGTTTCTAGTAGCTATCTTGGCCAAGTAGATGCTAGTGACTCCAAGAGGGAGTATTTATGCTCGATATTTTGTTCATGCCTCTATTGAATCTGGGGAAGTGACAGAAATCTCTAAGGTTGTAGATGTGTTATTTCTACTAGGGAGAAAACAACAATCTTTTGTTCATGGAACAATTGTATTGTTTACTTTACACACATTGCTTAAAGCAGTTATCCGTTTCTTGCAACTTAATACTGGAGGGGGTTCGGATGATAACCTGATGGTGGATTACTAGTCATAGATGCAGTTGGATGGCGGTCTATGTATATTGTTGTAATGCCCAATCAAATCTCATAGGATCATGAATGTCTAGTATTGCATTGTTATGCCTTGCTTTGTCTTGTCAATTGCCCCGCTGTAAATATTTTAGCCAGCATGCCATGTTATCTATCTTAAGGAGAACACCTCTAGTGAACTGTGGACCCCGGTCCAATCTTTACCATTGATATTTCTTCCACTATTACTGATACTTTCTGCAAGCAATCATTACCTTCAATACCATACATTTAATTCTTTGTTTTCAGCAAACCAGTGAGATTGACAACCTCACTGGTCATTGGGGAAAAGTCTTGAGTTTGTGTTGTGCAGGATTACAAGTTGCTAGCAACACCTTCGGGTCATTTCCTTCCTCCTACTGGTTCGATAACCTTGGTTTCTTACTGAGGGAAAACTTATTGATGTACTCATCATACCTTCCTCTTGGGGTTTCCCAACGAAGATCTATAGTGATCTGAGCCGCATCAGTCACCTAGTGGTGCATCCAGCACATAGGTCAAATTTCCAGCATCGAGGACAATCCTCATTTTATAGAACAATTTCGTGAAGTTGCTTCCATTGTATTTCAACTTTTCTTTCTCTAGAAATGCATTAAAAATTGATGGTAGGTTCGCCATGATGTACAACATATTTGCAGAGCAGAGGGTGGTGGCAATCCAGAAGAGGGGTCTACTGCAGTTTCCCTTTCTTGTGACTCAGTAGTTCCTTCAGATTGTGCATTTTATACTAAGTTTATGATAAATTGAGTTCAAATTTAGTTCTTAAATTAACTAGGTGAACTCTGATGACTGCAAATGCATAGATCGTTTGTAGCTAGTTTCAAAATAAATATATCGATCCCACATGGAGCAGTAGGGGAAGGACTAAAATGCTTTTAACTAAAACTAAACAAAGTACTTAATGAATAATTCTAAGATACAAGAAAAGTAGAATTGTTTTTTGGGTTTTTCTTTGATTGAAACATTAAAGTAAAATGAAGTAAAACTTAATGCAGAAAGTAGTAATCGTGTGCATAAGAAAGATTGAAACTGCAATAGGGAAAAAGGCGTTCTCAGGGAGTGGTGGATACACTGCTAGCAATTTAGACCAAGCGATCAATATTATTATAAAGAATATTCTCATGATATGCATGTATGTGGTAGGATCTCCATATATGGATGATTAGGCATAAACCACTGCTCACACCATCCTTCATAACCACAGCTGACAGATAAACGACATCAACTGTATTATCCTGCTATTAAGTGATTTCTCCCATGGCATGGACATCGCTTAATGAGTTCTCCTTGATTCCCCAAGTTAGTATGTAAAGGATGACAACGACATTATAGTCACAGTAAGTGCTACCATCCCTCCGTCTACCTACAAGTAATACCCTTCATCGAGTCCCCGTAAGAGGCAAATGTTAAGGAGGTGCACAATTCCCAACATCAAGATGAAGACAATTAACACATACATATAATGATGTATAACATAATAATCTCTATCTCATCTCAATCAAGTGGCACCCCGGATTTACAGTCCGAGAATACCGGTTATGCATACAATTCATGTTCCATGATCAGTGAGCCGTGAGCATAACCGACTAGTATTATTACATCATCCTTACATTAACGAGTACAAAACTTACAAAGGGGCCATTATGGTGATTACATCACAAGTAGCGGAAGTCGTTAGCGCAGATCCCGTGCCTTAACCTACAAGCAACAGACTGGGAAGACGGCCTAGCTCGCATAGACGTCAGTACCTTCGTCGCTCCTTAACATATGCAATTTGGCCAAGTAAATAGCCAGGGACAATGCCGTTGAGTACTTTTAATGTACTCGCAAACCACCGAGACATGGGTAAATAAGTTAATGCAAATGTGGTTCTGGCGAGAGAGCTCTATACTAGGCTGTTTTATGAAGAAAATTCTATAATGGCATCTCTATATGTTTGTTGAAAAAGAGTTTTTAGAAAACATGCCTCCTTTTTGAAAATCCGGACAACTCCACATCCTTGTTAAAAAGATTTAAAGCAGTTTTGTTGTAAAACCCTTTTTAAAAACCTTATCAACCATCTCTGGTCAAAACAAAACTCATTCTTATCTTTCCTCGTGACCAAGTCACATCCTTTGTATTCATCACAACTTAACCGAAGTGTCCTCCTAGCACTTGCCATTCCAACTGTCCTTGTCCGTGGACACGGCTATTCGAATAGATTAGACTCTGCAGAGCTTGTGCACTTTACCCACAAGAATCAATACATCCTCCGGGATTTAACCACGTCCCGCTATCCACTGTAGACAGGGGTTAGGATAATCAAACCTAGCATTTCATTTGTCCATCCCTAGCAAAGGCGGCTTTTACTTTTGGGTTTGTTCTCCCTGGCACGAGTATGTGACACGACGACCATAGTCCTTTCTTCTGCCCTTTCGTATACCCAAACCCGTATCTTGGCAATATACAATAACCTCGGTGACTCCACTTCCTTCTCCACTCCTAAAGCATACATTCCGCGGGAAACCCAATTGTTGCACCAGCCTCCTGCCGAGATAGGCCCACTCTTGCCGAAGGAAGCAATAGAGCCCAAATCCGAAGATTTGTTGTAGAGTCCACCTGGGCCTCCAGGGATTTCTCCCCTTAAGCAAGTACATGCAGCCCCGGCTAAGGATCACAAACTATGAGCTAAGCCCCAGCGCCTAGGGTAATGTGGTTGTGCGGATAAATTGTTCCGGACATTGGCTTAGAACATCCCTTATCTTCCTCTTACTTAACTTTCTCCTTATTAACCTTCTCTTCATCCACCTCATATCTTCTTTTGGTAAAACTTCCACTCGGAAAGTATGCCTCTTTCCAAGGGTTTTATTTTTTAAACTTTTTAGTAGGGTAAAACCCAAAATAGTTTTATCTTTGAAAATCGGTGGGTTCCAAGAGGGAAGATGCTAATCATCTTAGCCTCGTTCTAAGGGGTAAAAATAGGTGTCAATAGGGTAGGTGTCCAATGGACACCCATTCGTAACTTGGAGGAGCCGAGTTACTCACGTGTTTTATTTTAAACAAACCATTCCTTTGATCATGCAAATTATAAACAAGATATAAAACAGTTGATAAAAAGAAGTAGGTTAATATAGGAGTTCAAGAATGGTGGCTTGCCTGTGACCAGCGAGAAGTCCCTTGACGGCGTTAGATAACCATAAAACCAATAATAGCAATAATAAGAATAACCCGATCTTTCCATCTTCCCGGCATCACACAATCGCAACTATCGCCGTTATCGAGAACACATGCAAACAAATAATACACCAATCAATACAAGGCATACCAGCATCAAACCATACTGCAAGCTAAGGATAATTACAAGATAAACCTCAGTAGTATGTTGGATCATTGGTTTATTTGGATTAGGAGAAGATTTGGAGGCATTAGGGAAAAGATGCCTTTGGATTTAGAGTCTAGGAACTACCTAAGGGAGGGGTTTTTGACCAAGGACTTGATCTGTATGATACCATTGTATAATGACGATACCATCAGATAGGTATTGATAAAATGAAACCAACAAAAGTGGTTTCACTATTTTATCAATTTCCTAGGATTTATAATCGATTCTAGAGTGATTAAAACTCTAGTTTTAGGAAATAATTCACCAGAACTTATTTTGAGTTCAAAAACCTATTTCCTTGGGTGAAAAGGTAGTATTTGGTGGACTGAATCAAGAGGAGTTGGAATCACCTCAAAAAATTACCATAATGCCCTTGAGAAATTCCCAAAGGCAGTACTGGACAAGTTTTGTCTTTTTCACCAGATTTAATTTACAGAAGCTTTTTAGTTGATTCCAAGGACACATGTTAGGTACTCCGAATATATTTCTGTATAAATTTAAATCAACATTTTTGGATTTACAGAGATACTGTAATGATTTTATTAGTGAACAAACCATGCACAAACGAGTTTTATACACGAAAATTCAACAGAGACTCATAAAATTATGAGATGCTGGATTATGTAAGATATGGATATGTGTGTCCATTTTGAGTTAGGTTTAGGTCAAAACCTCACTTGGTTTGGCCTAGAGAAATTTCTAAATTCAGAAAGGCTCTGTTTTTGTTATTTCTGTCAACTGTAATTTAAGAAGCAAACCTAGGTGGGGCCAGTGGGACATGAGGGGTATGGGTGATACCTTTCTGTAAAAATTGGATTTACTCCACTTGGGGTGTTAAATATTCTAGAGAAATTCCTTAGTGAAAAGGATAGTTCTTAGGAAATGATTTATCATATTTATTTTATTCATCTATTTAAGGCAAAACTTGGTCTGCATGTTAGAGAACAAGTGTATGCATGTGTGGAAATTTAGATCTGAATAGTTTGATTCAGTTTCCATTTTTATTTCGAATTAAACCAAACCACTAATATTCAGATCTGGGAAGAGAATAAAAAGACAAAAGGGTAGACGGGCTACTGGGCTGGATCCCAGGAAGGAGATGGGCCGCAAGGGAGGGTTCGGCCCATCCGGGCGGCAATGCGCATGGGAGGCGCGTTCGAAGCGCTGACAGGCGGGGCCGGCCTATCAGCGGCTGGGGGGAGCGAAGGGGTACCGGGGGAGGACGACCATTGGATCTAGGCGCATCGAACGGTCCGCCGTCGTCTTCCTCGCTTAGGCAGAGGCGACGGAGACGAAACCCTAGGGGGCGTCGGAGGAGGGCGGGGAGGCTCACCGGGGCTCCGAGGAGCGTCGGGGAAGGTTGGAGGCGAAGCGGCGTCCGAAGGGGAGCCGGATGAGGGGCGGCACGTCAGGGTTCAGCGTCGGAAGTGGATTCGCGTGGCGATGACCGTGGTGGCTTGTCGGGAGCTTGCCAGAGGGGTTTCCTGGGCGTTCCTACGCACGGGAAAAACACAGGGTAGGGTCAGAGCGAGTCTAGGGAGGTAGAAAGGTGACATGGAGAAGGAGTTGAGCTCGGGGGAGGGGGAGTAGAGCTTGCAAGAGCGAGGAGGCCGAGATTTCTTTGCTTTTCTTCTCCAGGGCAGGGCAGAGCAGGGGGAGAGGGGAGGGTGCTCTGGGAGGTGTCTGAGGGTGGAGAGGGGAAAATGAGCTGCAGGGAGAGGGGCTGGCCAACCTCTGGCCTATTTATTTGAGATATATCGGTTCATGGTGAACCAAGCTCATTTGGGAGCTAGGGCTTGGTCCATGGGCTTCCCATTGGTGGCCACGGACGGTGGGGAGTGTGTGGGGGAGTTCCTATGGTCGTGTATCTAGCAGAGAGGGAGTGGGAGAGATGTAAGGAGTAAACAATTTGCTTAGACAAGATCTTGCCTTTGTCTCCCTCTTAAAAAATCATGTGGGGCAAAGGGTGTGGGGCCTGCTATAGTGCTGGTCGACCAGGGGAGAGTGTCATGATGCTATGGAGTAGTATTGGGGAAGATTGGAGCTAGTTTGGTTGTGGTTTGAATCAAGATTTGATTGCTCTAGCAAAATTGATTAACTGGAGGCTTGTGAAGAAATTTGCAAAAGTTGCATTGGACAAAGTGTGGAAATGGTACTGGTAGGTGGTATAGGTCAAATAATCTCTCCATGATTTAAATGGGATTTTTCTAATGATTATATTCCCATTTAAATGCACTTCTTCAAAAAGTGCAGAAGTGGATTATGGATCTAAGATGATATTTTTTATTGGGAAAGCTTGGTTTTTTATGTGATATGGTCCTAAATACCACAACACATATTGGAAGATTTTATTGGAATTTATTGAAGTGGAAAAGTATTTTGGGGAATTATTTCTTGTTTCTGTCATTTAGGAAAAAGGGCAAAAAGAAATAATTAAGAATCTCAAAATTATTTATTTTTGAGTTGGAGAGATAGGATATGAGATGTAGGCATCAAATGTGACTTGATTTGGAAAGGTTATTTGGAGAAAAACAAACTTGCCTTTAGTGACAAGGTTTTTAAGATATTGGTAAAGACAGGAAAAAAAATAGTTTAATAATCCAAATAATTGGGGGAATTATTTGGGGATGCTTATATCCAAGGTAGATGATGTAAGCTTGATGTAGACATCAAGGTCACCCTTGGTTTGAATAAAAGTGGTGAAAATGGAAGAAACTAGACAATAGTAGGATCTAGGGTTTAGTTAATCTGATGCCATCTAAACAGGGTTGGATTAGGGATCTCAGAGCTCACCTTGGTACAAGAGGTGTATGGATTGATAGACCATGTGATATAGATGATCATGGAAGAAAGAGTTGGTCTTTGTTGGATTTGAGGTGGTTTTGGAGTGATGGCAAACTTTGTTGAAAATAAGGCTGCCATAACAGATACATCAGGTAGCCTCCTAAGCCATGTGGGTTTAAGAAGCACAAGGCTCCAATGGAAACAAGTGAAGTGGGAGGTGATAGTCCATGACTAGTAGATCATAACCAAGCAAATATTTGGTCAAGGGGAGGTGGAATATAGATTGGAGCTTCTGCCAAAGTAGGCAAGATGATAAGATTTGCAGAAAAGATTATTATCTTGACTACAAAACCATCAGGGATGAGTGGGAATTCAATTGGCTTAGCCAAGGGCAAGAGTGGGATTTAGTAGTAATAAATATTTAATACAATATGGTTCAAATACATTCTCAATAATGCACATAGGTTGTAAAAGCTAGAGCTCCAAAGATTGAATCTAGATAAGAAATCCAAACTTAGCCATTTTGGCAGTTTTGGAGATTTTGACTAGAGTGCAAGTGTAGATGATTCTGAGTGGATGCTAGGTTCCAAACTCATGATCAAGGAGATTAGGTTGAGGTACTAACTAAGTATATTTGATTCATGCTTAGATTGGGTCTCCAATAAGTTGGAGACCATCGAGAAGGATTATCCTTGGATTGATCTGAGCATGAGGGGAGGTGGTTACCTTAGTGGCTTCGGATAGATATAGACTTGGATGCTTGCTTCGAGGTTGATGATAAAAAGCCTAGATTGGGTCCTAAGGGATGAGCTACTAGATTAGATCACTCTAGTTCCTAAACACACAATGAAATCAGCAGATCAAGGCAATTCATCAACCAACAGATCAAGGCAATTCATCTTCTCACTTATCTAACTACTACTAGGGTTACCATCAAGCCTAGCTTGAGGTAAGGATAGGTATTTCGCAAAGGGGTCTTTCTTGGAAGTAAGATAAGGATCATCTTGGTATTACTACCAAGATTGGATTAAAAGGTTTTAATAAAGGATTTGGAAAAACCTTGAGATAAGTGTAGTTGAAGGTTCTGCCTTGAAAACATAAGGAGAGTATATATATGTCTCCATAGTTTTGGCAATAGAAGCTAGTAAAGTATTTGGTTGTGTCCAAGTCATCTTGGCTCATGTTTTTGAAAGGCCAGAACATTTGAGAATATGAAAGATGAGCCAACACATCTCTTTTGTAAAATAGTTTTTGTAAAACTAGGGTTGAGATGAGGAGTACACAACTAATACACAAATAGTTGCTTGAGCACAAGCAAACAAGCAAGCACACGTTGCAAGAAAAAGTTTTTGTTCCCCCTGATGTTTGCCCTTTTGACATTTAATCAGGGTTGCTTAAATTGGGATGTTACAAATCATATACTAGGGTTTCTCCATCTCCCTAAGAACTAATGATCTACTCTGACATGGAGGAAAACATCATCATGACAATGGTAATGGAAATGATTATCGATGAATTGTACTTGTTTAGATCCACAACTAGTGCAAGAATTACAACAAGATCTAGATGGGATGGATGGAGATGATGGTGGTGATGAAGATGCAGCGGTTGATGAAGATGGAGAACGATGCCTTGGCCTCCCACATCTGCTTAGGGCGGAGATGGATCCCTAGGGAAAGTTCCCCCTCCAGATTCCTTCCGGAGGTGAGGATTTCGACGATTTCTGGGTGTTCTGTATCTCGTCTCTCCTATCCAGTTGCACGAGGTGAAACTATCTGAGGAGGCGGAGGCAGCGCTAACTATACGACGGGAACTATATGGGCCGCCACCATATAGTTGGTCATCAACTCTTCTATATCCTCCAATTGCTTCGGGTTTCTTCTGGTATTATTAATATTTCCCAAATAAGCGATTTACGTTGTTTTTGGCTCCTTTTCACTCCAATATAACTGGTCCAAGAATTGTGTCCATCAGATCCATCATTTGATCTCATACTGGTGAAAATAAACAAAAAAATTGCGTGTGAACGCTGTAAAATACCAAGACCCTACATCTACAATGCAAAATAATAATCTAAAACATGAAGCAAATATGCACTCATAAACTTCCCCAAGATTAGACTCTTTCTCGTCCCGAGCAAGTTTAGCTTAATGGATGTGATCTTCATATTCATGAAGCTGAGTCGATAAAATAAATGAGGCAGTTGGAGCATGTGTTTATCATAAAGGATACATATAAACAAGTTCATGAATAGTACCTTACTTGAACCATCCAAATAATATTAGCAGGCTTCCACACCTTAGCAATTAACAGTTCATAAAAGATTATTCTCAACATGATGTAAAAGTATTCGCTTCAATCGAATGAGTTAGTGAGGTAGTCCCAAGTGTTTTTAGGATTGACATATTCACTTGGCATTCAAAATCTCAAACGTCTCTTTCTCTTACTATAGTATATTGGTATATGCCTACTTGATCTTTGCACATTCGCTCTTTTTCTTCATCCTTCTTTTTCTTCTTTTTCTATATATATTTGTGCTCACACTTTTGTTTAATTGTTGTGCAAAGAAGCTAGTCATATATTCCACTTCATGTAGGAATTTCAAAGTTTAACGATCTCAATTACCAAATTCCAAATATATTTGAAGCAATCTTTATAACTTGAGTATTCTACCTCAACTTGTCCTCACTCTATTTGATAACACTTATAATTTCTCCTTTATTCAAGGTTTTTCTCTTTCATCTTACTTAATTAGATAATCTCTCCTCTTTGTAAATCAAACCATTGACCTACAACATATTGATGGAATTATCTTTATTTGTTCCGTTAATGCAAATGATGTGGAAGACTCCTATTTCTATCATCAAGTGCAAGTAAAATCATACTCAAGCCATTCATATATCCAATAAGACAAACTCAAACTCAATAATGCTCCATATATTATAATAAACTTAGAATTTCATAAATTGGATCAACTATTCTTGAAGGGAATCCTAATGATGCAATATTTATTTCTAAACTCGAACTAATGTGAAACTAAAAGTAATAAACTTATAAGATTGATTACAAGGTTTTAGAGATCTCCCCAATATTGGAATCAAGCCAGTTGGGATCAAATAACTCCTTGCTGGTACCTATTCCTCCTCCTAGGCAGGAAGATCATTGCCTTCCTCTCCTGGGTTGCTAACTTTAGCCACGCTTGCGAGGCGGATGCTGAGCTTGGCCATGTTGTATTGAAGCTTAAAAATTTTCCTCTAAAGGAATTTATTCTCATTTGTCAACTCAAAAATATTTTTGATCAAGAAACTAACTCTACCACCGATGTCATTGACCTTTTTCTCAAGGTCTTTTCTCCTCATCCAGTAGGAGTCAATGCCTTCTCCGATAGTTTCAACACATGCCTTTGAAGCTTTTTCCATTGATAGATATTATCATGGATCTCATCTTGCCGCACTTCCTTGGGTTTAAGAGGTAGCAGACTAAGAGGAGGTTTATAATAATATCATATGTTGTGATGGTAAGGATTAGGGAGATACTCATCCTTGCTCCTTCCCTGATATGGTTGTCTCATCATCGCCATCCTCTACGGGAACATGTCCTCCCAATTTGGGAGAGGCTTGATCTTTGAGCTAGATGACAATGATGCTTCTATTGGTTCCGCCCCCTCGATCCTCTTCATGGGATTCTCTTCCTTCTTCCTCCAAATCATGTTGACATGGAAAGGGTGCATGGCTTCGCTGCACGGATGTTAGAAATGGCGTGTATGGAGATGGCGATGGTTTTTCGAGACTAGAAGCTGTAGCTCTGTGAAACCTTAATGAAAAAGGTTAGATGCAACCGTCTTTAAATGGGGAGGTCAAAAACCCTAGCTACAAAGTTAACGAGCAACTATACGGGCGTGTCCTGTATAGATCCCGCCATATAGCTACGAACCGATTATAGATTTTATTTATCTATGGCGCTACCAACTATACGGCTGCAACTATACGGCCGGGAGATTTCTTCCCTCCGTATAGTTGGTCATTAAAACTTCTGTACCTTGGCATGAAAATTTGGTAATGTGATAAATAACTATACGACCGCAACTATACGGCTGGAAATTTAATTCCCGACGTATAGTTGGTCGTTAAGGTTACAGTAAACATCAAAATTTATTTGTTTCTTTGGGAATTCTTTATTAGTCTGAAACTTAATGAAATACTAAGTTTTGACAGAAAGGTGACAACTCAAATTTTTGACCAACATTAACATTCATTGAACGAGATTTTATCATAACCATATTTCTTTTACTTCACAAGAGCTTAAAGTGTTCATTTACTCAATCATAAAATCAACTAAAACTTACTTTAAAAACTTACTTGAACCTTTATTTCACATGGGTTGCCTCCCATGAAGCACTCTTTTATGGTTTATAGCTCGACCATAGTGTTGCTCACTTCGTCTCAATTTTATCCTTCTTACAATTACCATTCCTTCCATACTTTTTCTCAATCAACTCTTCTGGGGTAATTATTTGTAAGGTGATTGCACTTATATCTTCTTTTTCACAGTAATGCTTCAAGCATTGTCCATGCACCACCCATGAAAGAGAGGGTGTTTTCCCCTGGAGATTCACTGCTCCCGATGCATAAGCTTCTTCAACTATATAGGGGTCTTCCCACTTTGATCTGAGCTTTCCTGCAAACAACTCAAGACGAGAGTTATAGAGCAGAACTTTATCTCCACTTTTAAAGACCTTATGTTCTATTTTTCTATCATGCCATCTTTTTACTTTTTCCTTAAACAATCTAGCACTTTCATAAGCCTCACTTCTAAACTCATCTAAAGCATGTATTTCTAATAAACATTTTTCTCCTGCTGCTTTAAGATCATAATTTAAGTTCTTGATTTCCCAAAAGGTTCTATGTTCCAATTCTAAAGGTATATGGAACGCCTTACCGTATACCATCTTATATGGTGTCATACCCATCGGATTTTTAGACGTAGTTTGGTATTCCCAAAGAGTGTCATTTAGCTTGTATGACCAATCTTTTCTTGATTTATCCATCGTCTTCTCAAGTATGGTCTTAAGTTCTCTATTAGAGAGTTCCACTTGACCACTCGTTTGAGGGTGATATGGTGAAGCAACATAGTGAGTTACTCCATATTTACCACGGATTTTCCTGAAAGTTCCTTTCATAAAATGAGAACCACCATCAGTGATTAAAAATATAGGAATTCCAAACCTAGGAAATATGACATCCTTTATCATCTTCACGGAAATAGCTGCATCTACATGGTTAGTTTGGATAGCTTCAACCCATTTAGTAATATAATCGGCAACAACAAGAATATGAGTGTAGCCATTTGATTATATAAAGGGTCACATGTAATCCATTCCCCACACATCAAACAGTTCAATTATAAGATTATAATTCATTGCGATCTCCTGTCTTGTGCCTATATTACCTTTTCTTTGGCAAGCATCACAATATTCCACATACTTTTGTGCATCCTTGAACAAGGTGGGCCAATAGAATCCGGATGGAAGTACCTTTTCTGCAGTTCGCTTGCCCGCATGATGTCCTCCATACGGTCTGCCATGACAATCTTGCAAAATTGCATTCATTTCATTATTAGGAACACACTTTCGAATCATTCCATCAGGTCCATGACGATAAAGAAACAGGTCATCCCAAAAGTAGTGTTTGAGATCATTAAAGAATTTTCATTCTTTTATTTCTTGTCATACCAGGAGGTACAAATTTTACTGTGAGATAATTAGCATAATCCGCATACCATGGATCAACAACTTTAGTTTTTACTAAGTATTCTCCCGGAAATGACTCATTTAAAGGTATGGGGTCGGTAATTATTCCCTCCATCCTAGATAGATGATCTGCTACTAGATTATCATATTATTGTAGTAATAACACCCACCTAAGCAACCTGGGATTTGCATCCTTTTTTACAAGAAGGTGACACAAAGCTTGGTGATCTATATGAATTATTACTCTAGAATTAATAATGTAAGATCTAAATTTGTCATGGGCAAAAATTATAGCTAGGAACTCTTTCTCGGTAGTAGCATAATTTTTCTGAATATTATGAAGAGTCCTACTAGCATAGTGAATAGCATTTAAATTCTTCCCGTCTCACTGTCCTAGTACAGCTCCTACAACATAGTCACTAGTATCACACATGATTTCAAAAGGTTCATCCCATTTTGGAGATTGCATGATAGGTTCTGAGACTAATTTGTTTTTAATATTTTCAAATGCTGCAATGCAGTCATGGTCTAAGTAGAACGGAGTTTCTTTCTCAAGAAGGTTAGTGAGAGGCATAGCTATTTTGGAAAAACGCTTGTAAAAACATGCATGTCCCAAAAACATTTTTAAGTTTTTAATGTCATGGGGTATGGGAAGATTTTCTATAGAACTTATATTGGTCTTATCTATTTATATACATTTTTCTGAAACCTTATGTCCAAAAACTTTACCTTCTCTTTCCATTAATTGGCATTTCTCCCAATTAAAAACTAAATTTGATTGCCTACATCTATACAAAACCTGGTTAAAATATAGAGACAGTTATCAAATGTTGTTCCAAAAACTACGAAATCATTTGTTAGAACTTCCATAGTCTTCTCAACAAGATCATCAAAGATTTTTAAAACACATTCTTGAAAGGTTGCAGCTGAATTGCATAAGCCAAACGTGATCAATCTATAAGCATAAGTACCATAAGGACATGTGAAAGTTGTTTTCTCTTGATCTTCGGGTAGTATAGCAATTTGAGAATAACTGGAATAACAATCAAGAAAATAAAAATAAGAATTATTGATTAGTCTTTCTAAAATTCTATCCATGAATGGTATAGGTTTATGATTTTTCTATGTCTCACGGTTTAGTTTTCTAAAATCGATGCACATGCGATACCCAACAATAGGTCTTATAGGGACAAGCTCGCCATCCTCATTCATAGCAGCATCAAGACCCCCATGTCTTGGTATGTAATGAGTTGGGCTAACCCATTTACTATCAAAAATAAGATATATTATGTTGGCATCTAATAAGCGTATAACTTCTTGTCTTACTACTTCCGGATTAAGCCTTCTTTGTATGTCAACTACAGGTACAACATCTTCAAGCATGGTAATCTTATGTGTCACAATGGATGGATCTATTCCTTTAATGTCACTTAGAGTATACCCAAATGGGATGGAAGATTGGTTAATTCTTATGCATGGTAATCTTATATCACTTAGAGTATACCCAAATGGATGGTAATCTTATGCATGGTAATCTTATATCATGGGATGGAAGATTGGTTAATTCTCCATTTATTTTATAATGCTCTTAACCTTGTGTCTAAGTCTATGCTCGATACTACAGCTGGAGGAACATTTATGGGTAAACAAATTACCGAAGCAAATCAGCTACTAGACAATATGCAAGACAACCATGCCCAATGGAATGTGGATAGATCAAACACAAAGAAGGTGAAATTGTCGGGGATGTGACCCCGGATACCCAAAAGATGAGGTATCATGATCTACAATGACATACACAACGATTCAATATCAAGGGAGTTAAAGGGAACATTATTTGAGATAAATAACATATGGAAAATAGAAAATAATAAGAGGAAAAAGCTGCCTGGGCCGAGTTATGCCAATCTCGGCCCAGCCCTTGGGCTACTAGGCTGAATTAAACCTAGAAGAAGACATAAACCGGCTAGGCCTTACCCCTGAATGGCCCACATAGGCCCCCACCAAATCAGCTCTCCAGGTCAACGCTATCTCGCCACCTCTCCTCGTCGAACCGATGCCGCGACGCCGAACTACCCTACAGACCTCGCTCGCTCCGCTTCGTCAATAGCAAATCCCGGGTGGGCCGACTGATAGGAACCACGGCCCACCCCGGGCTTTCTCCTGCCAGATCGCCAACCAACCAAGTGCCATCCTAGATGGGTCAACACTAGCGTCACCCCGGCCCACCGCGTGCCTCCTAGTTTCCTGTCGCCTCACCACCAAGTTCCACCGAGTGGGCCGACAGATCCTTGATTCGGCCCGCCTCGGGTCATCATTCCTTCAACCGGCTCCTATCAACCCGGGCCAAATCAGGAGAACCCTGGCTCGGCCACCCCATGTGATTTAGCTGGACTCAGATCTAACCCGGCTGGGCCCTTTCTCTCCCAGGCCGAGTTTACTCATCGCCCAGGATGATCGGGCCTAATCAGACCTACCCAACTGGCCCGCTAATTACTCCCAGATACTCCTTCAATCCCTACATCGACATACCTTCACACCAAGTCAAGATTTGCACATCATGTGCCATTATTGGGACGCCACTGGCTCAGACTGGCACATGGGCATAGGGAATATACCCTTGGCATCAAGGGCATGCTAGAGAATATGCCCTAGCATATCCAAATATGCCAAGGCATATGTTGAGCATCAAAGAAGATTCTAGGAATATGCTACGCAGATGCCAAACGTGGGGAACAAGTCTTGTCCCCTGGGCTCCCCTTTATAAGGAGTACCAGGGGGATCGTTCTCAGGGAGGCCCCGGAGGGCTCTTCCCCTCTCTGCTCAATAGGAGCTCTCCTTCTTCCTCCTCCACTCTCACAGAGAGATCTAGATAAAGGCATAGGAGATACAGCTCAAGGAGCATGATTGTATCCACAAGTATGGCAATTTTATAAGAGATTAGATGTAGAGAAAGAGGTGTTATCTCCACATGAGAGCCTCAATCCTAGATACTTTGTATTTCTCTGTGTTCATACGAGTGCGGTCTTCACTGCATCATCCCTCCACGGATTCCTCCACGTACATCAGCCCCAACTTTAGCCTACCCATGGCATATGTCATGATACCACCACGACATTTGGTGCCCACCATGGGGCCTTTTAGTGGTGTTGGTTGGGTTTCCATCTGGACGGGAACATCCTCATCAACCTCTTCTTCATAATGCTCCTTCAGCTTCTCCAAGCAAACAGAGAGGTAACCACAAGGGTCTCCAAGTATGACTCAGCAAAGCAGGTAAGACTCAGCAAGAATGACTCAAACTCTTCTCTAAACATACTGTAAGTACCAGGTAACTCAACCACCAACGTTCGATCCTTCACCCGGGGGAGAAAATAACTTAACCCGGGGACTAGCCAACGCATCCATAGAATCACCTTTAGATGGAGAAAACATTATGTTGATTTGGGTCTGTATTTGACTATCTTATTGATGATTCGGATAGAATTTCAGTCAGTTTATTTGTGCTTCGAATTAACCTTTAATTGAGCTCACCAGCCAGCTTATTGATGATTCGTATAGAATTTGAGTCAGTATATTTATGCTTTGGATTAACCTTTAACTCAACTCACAAGCTTATTGATGATTCGGATAGAATTTAAGTCAGTTTATTTATGCTTTGGATTAGACTTTAACTTAGCTCACCAGCCAGCTTATTGATGATTCGGATAGAATTTGAGTCAGTTTATTTATGCTTTGGATTAACCTTTAATTCAGCTCACCAGCCAGCTTATTGATGATCCGGATAGAATTTGAGTCAGTTTATTTATGCTTCGGATTAACCTTTAACTCAACTAGCCAGCTTATTGATGATTCAGATAGAATTTGAGTCAGTTTATTTAAGCTTTGGATTAACCTTTAACTAAGCTCACCAACCAGCTTATTGATGATTCGGATAGAATTTGAGTCAGTTTATTTATGCTTTGGATTAACCTTTAACTCATCTCACCAGCCAGCTTATTGATGATTCGGATAGAATTTGAGTCAGTTTATTTATGCTTTGGATTAACCTTTAACTCATCTCACCAGCCAGCTTATTGATGATTCGAATATAATTTGAGTCGGTTTATTTATGCTTCGGATTAACCTTTAACTCAGCTTAGAAGCTTATCTCTGATTCGTACTAACATTTGATTCAGCTTGCTAGGGTATATTATAATTCGGATTTGTATTCTGACTCGGCGTACTAGCTTATCTCTGATTCAGACTAAAGTTTGATTCAGCTTGCCAGATTGCCAGGTTATGTTATGACTCGGATTGATATTTCACTATCTTGCCAGGTTATCTCGTACCTCGGATGACTATTTTCCATCTTATCATGTCTCGAATCTATATCTCATATCAACATCTCGAATCAGATCTCTCAGCGATTAGTCCTATTATCATATCCTAAAACTTAATCTCGGATCCATATCAAAGGCGAATTGACATCATATCATCGGATCAAGTTATATCTTGGCAAATAGATGACTCGGATTTGAGTCATATAACTCGAATTTTGAGCTAAATGACTCAGATTGGAGACATAAGTCCAATATGAGTAAAATAACTCGGATTTGGAATCAAATGACTCGGATTTGAGTCATATAACTCGGATTTTGAGCCAGATGACTCAGATTCGAGACATACGTCCAATATGAGTAAAATAACTCGGATTTGGAATCAGATGACTCGGATTTGAGTCATATAATTCGGATTTTGATCCAGATGACTCAGATTCGAGACATAAGTCAAATATGAGTAAAATAACTCGGATTTGGAATCAGATGACTCAGATTTGAGTCATATAACTTGGATTTTGAGCCAGATAACACAGATTCGAGACTTAAGTCCAATATGAGTAAAATAACTCGAATTTGGAATCAGATGACTCGGATTTGAGTCATATAACTCGGATTTTGAGCCAGATAACTCAGATTCGAGACATAAGTCCAATATGAGTAAAATAACTCGGATTTTGAATCAGATGACTCGGATTTGAGTCATATAACTCGGATTTTGAGCCAGATGACTCAGATTCGAGACATAAGTCCAATATGAGTAAAATAAATAGGATTTGGAATCAGATGACTCGGATTTGAGTCATATAAATCGAATTTTGAGCCAAATGAATCAGATTCAAGAAATAAGTCAAATATGAGTAAAATAACTCGGATTTGGAATCAGATGACTCGGATTTGAGTCATATATCTCGGATTTTGAGCCAGATAACTCAGATTTGAGACATAAGTCAATTTTGAGTAAAAAAACTCGGATTTGGAAATAGATGACTCGGATTTGAGTCATATACCTCAGATTTGATTCAGATGACTCAGACTTAAGACATAAGTCAATTTTGCGTAAAATAACGTGGATTTGGAAACAGATGACTCGGATTAAAACTTACCCAAAGAGGTTAAATGACCAGTGCCAAAAATGGCCAGAAGTCAGAACTTACCCAAAGAGGTTAAATGACCAGTGCCAAAAATGGACAGAAATCATAACTTACACAAAGAGGTTAAAAGACCAGTGCCAAAATGGCCAGAAGTCATAACTTACCCAAAGAGGTTAAAAGACCAGTGCCAAAAATGTCCACAAGTCATAACTTACCCAAAAGGGTTATGACCAGTGCCCAGGAAGGCCAGAGGTCTAAAACTTACCCCAAAGGGTCAAGACCAGAGCCAAAGCTGGCCAGAAGTCAAAAACTTACCCAAAAGGGTTAGGACCAGTGCCCAGGAAGGCCAGAAGTCTAAAACTTGCCCAAAAGGGTCAAGACCAGAGCCAAAGGAGGCCAGAAGTCAAAAAAATTACCCCAAAAGGGCTAAGACCAGAGCCAAAGCAGACTAGAAGTCGAAAACTTACCCAAAAGGGTTATAACTCAGTGCCCTAGAAGGCCAGGAGTAGATAATATATGAAAAAAAAGAATATAAGTCAGTAAACATTTCGGGGAATATTTTATAAAGCCTATGAGCGACTCTATGAGTCCCCCATAGCCTCGGGGACTAATGTCGGGGATGTGAACCCAGATACCCAAAAGATGAGGTATCATGAGCTACAATGACATATGCAACGATTCAAAATATCAAGGGAGTTAAAGGGAACATTATTTGAGATAAATAACATATGGAAAATAGAAAATAATAAGAGGAAAAAGCTGCCTGGGCCGAGTTATGCCAATCTCGGCCTAGCCCTTGGGCTACTAGGCTGAATTAAACCTAGAAGAAGACATAACCCGACTAGGCCTTACCCCTGAATGGCCCACATAGGACCCACCGAATCAGCTCGCCAGGTCAACGCTACCTCGCCACCTCTCCTCGTCGAGCCAACGCCGCGACGCCGAACTACCCTGCAGACCTCGCTCGCTCCGCTTCGTCAACAGCAGATCCTGGGTGGGCCGACTGACAGGAACCACGGCCCACCCCGGGCCTTCTCTTGCCAGATCGCCAACCAACCAAGTGCCATCCTAGATGGGCCGGCATGAGCGTCACCCCGGCCCACCGCGTGCCTCCGAGTTTCCCGTCGCCTCACCACCAAGTTCCCCCGGGTGGGCCGACAGAGCCATGATTCAGCCCGCCCCGGGTCATCATTCCTTCAACCGGCTCCTATCAACCCGGGCCGAATCAGGAGAACCCTGGCTAGGCCACCCCATGTGATTTAGCTGGGCTCAGATCTAACCCGGCTGGGCCCTTTCTCTCCTAGGCCGAGTCAGTGGATTACCAGGACGAGTTTACTCATCGCCCAGGATGATCGGGCCAAATCAGACCTACCCAACTAGCCCGCTAATTAATCCCAGATGCTCCTTCAAGCCCTACATCGACATACCTTCACACCAAGTCAAGATCTGTACATCATGTGTCATTCTTGGGACGCCACTGGCTCAGAATGGCACATGGGCATAGGGAATATACCCTTGGCATCAAGGAGATGCTAGAGAATATGCCCTGGCATCTCCAAAGATGCCAAGGCATATGCTGAGCATCAAATAAGATCCTAGGAATATAATATGCAGATGCCAAACGTGGGGAACAAGTCTTGTCCCCTGGGATCCCCTTTATAAGGAGCACCAGGGTTATCGTTCTCAGGGAGGCCCCGGAGGGCTCTTCCCCTCTCTTCTCGATAGGATCTCTCCTTCTTCTTCCTCCTCCACTGTCACAAAGAGATCTGGATAAAGGCATAGGAGATACAACTCAAGGAGCATGATTGTAGCCACAAGTATGGCAAGTTTATAAGAGATTAGATGTAGAGAAAGAGGTGTTATCTCCACATGAGAGCCTCAATCCTAGATACTTTGTATTTATCTTTGTTCATATGAGTTCGGTCTTCACTGCATCATCCCTCCCCGGAATCCTCCACGTCCATCGGCCCCAACTTTAGCCTACCCATGGCATATGCCGTGATACCACCACGACAGAAATCCATCACACCTCACGGAAATGAACAACTCAATGTGGATGAGCTCATATTAGCCGTGCATCGGGCACGCACTAGAGACAGAGAGACTAGGCGGCCAGCGATGGGCGTGCTGCGGGACAGAGGACCGAGGTGAGGGCCGCCACGCGGGAGAGCGTCGAGTGCCGGGCTCCACGTGGGGAGGCGGCATCCACAGGGACGGATTTGCAGGGAAACGACACTAGGACGACGAGGCGGAGGATGGGGCACCTGTGAGGGCGGTGGCGTGGGCCACGGTGAACGTGGGGAAGGCGGGGAAGGCAGACGACAGGGCCACGGATACGAGGCCAAGGAGGGTTCCTAGGCGCAGGTGCTGCAAGCCAGTGTCGGTCGGCGAGGCGGCAAACCGGAGGTCGAGGCGGCGAGGATGCGGCAGCCTAGAATTTCTTGGGAGGCCGGCCTCGGCGCTAGGTAGCGAAGGAGGTCGCGCGACTGGGGACTATGAACCGGGCAACAACGAAGGATAGGAGATCGGGGTAGGGTATGATGCACCAGGGAGAGCGGGGCTCGAGTGGAGACGTGTAGCCGTGGAGTGAGCGAGGGAGGTGACGGGGCCTGCCCTGAGCGATGAAGAGAGAGCGAGGTGCGGGGTAGGGATAGTAGGAGGAGAGGAGCGGGATGTAGGATGGTTTAGGCTCACACGGGGAGGGGTGTCAACAACCGTATTTTTAATCCCAGATGCCTGTTATGCCATACATCGCAATCCCAGGATTACCATTTTTATGAGACATAATAGATTGGTACCATATTTCATCATCCATTACAAACCATAATAGTCTTACAAATAGTTGATCTCATGATCAAGTCTGATTGCAATCAAAGCAGTGGAATAATAATAAGGGTAGCATGGTCGGGGCTCCATCTTCAGGCTCACAGCAATGCTGATGATAGGAGATGATCCTAGTTATCGTAAGCGTTCTGCTGTCCATCTTCCTCGTAGTCTCCTTCATAGTCTGGCCATGGGAATAGCCAGGGCAAAGCCATGAGTATGTTGAAGTACTCGCAAAGTTTCACTAAGGCAAAAGTCCTTTCTATAGAATTCATAAGCTCTAGGTTTGTTTGCCACAAGCCAATTTTATTTCAACCAGTGTCTAGTATTAAAGTCTAACTTTAGTTGTCTAAGTTACTTAGGTGGGAACCTAACTTCATCTCCACAACTTGTGGGGTCAAGTCAAAGTCATCTTTCAAGTCACGGGTCATTTTAGAAAACATCTGACAACGGAACAGTATGGCCATCCAACTGTCCATAACCGCAGACGTGGCTATTTGAATAGTTTAACACTCTGCAGAGGTGGTACACTTTCACCACGATATTCTATACATCCATTAGGAACAATCCTGAATCATCATGCTTAGTATGCGGATAATCAATCCTAACCTTTCAATTACACAAACTAGTATAGACACCTCCCCTATGATTTTGGCCTCCCAACCATGACCATCTGTCATCTTGGGCACTGCATAGGTAGACAGTCACATTCACAAGGTAGCCTCATCTCACCTTGTTCCGCGAGGGAACCCATACTAAGACATATAAAATTCCAGTCAGGCCCTACCCAAATTCGGGTATTTTGGTTGTACGGTAAATGTTGGAGTGGTATCGCATCCGAACCCAACTATCAGTTTTTATCAAAGTCAGGTCACATACTTTCTTCATCATCATCTTCAAGTCATTGTGTCTATAACACACGTCAAAGCATTTCAATAGAATGTCTCATCATTCCAAGGTTTTCATAATCATTTATTCCCATCTAGCGATCAAGTTTAGTTTAGTACTAGCATCTATCAAGGTGGGGGTATCTATCTTCATCCAGTTCCAAGCTCTGGAGGATACTTTCCTCACTTTCCACTAACCATCCAATTAATTAACTACTAAACAACTTTGTAATAGTAAAGCTTGCAAATAAAACTGGGATTTGGTATAGTAAAAAGGGGTATCACAAAGGCTTGCAAGTGGGACTTGCATGGTTTAGCTCAGCTTTCCTTGGTTGTTAAGGTGGTTGAAGTTCTCTTCCTCGTCTTCGTAGAATTCCTCCTCGTCGTAGCCCGGATTGATACTAGCGTCTATAAATAAATACGGGGTACACAATCACCAAAAAATAATTAACTACTTCTATTTATCACACAAGGGTCACACTAGATGATCTAGCATCATCTCTATCATTACAATAAAGGGTGATAAGATTTTATTCATCTTATTTTTTAAGGAAATTAATTTCTACTCATTGAAAGGTTGCTTAGGATTTAATATTCTCCAAATTAAA
This sequence comes from Avena longiglumis, assembly GCA_030063025.1. NCBI lineage: Eukaryota > Viridiplantae > Streptophyta > Magnoliopsida > Poales > Poaceae > Avena > Avena longiglumis. The sequence goes on along the minus strand of CP125974.1, from coordinate 412,033,826 downwards.
AAGATGGGATCATATTGAAACATGTCATCACCACATATTCTAATACTTGGGAATATGATTTAAAAAGGTTGGCCTAATTTTTAAAGTTTAACACTATTATTTAATAATATTTAAGTGGCTAAAATGACTAGAAAGTCATTCTTTTAGTTTTCGTCCAGGTTTTACTTATTCAGAAGGGTCTTAACAAATGTGATTTTTGAGAGTTGGAATCAACTCAAAATCACTTATGGTTGATTTTAGAAAAATGTTTGAAGTTGCAAAAGTTATGGGATTAATATTTTTACTGAGGGTGATCCATAGTTTCAAACTGTTTGAATCCAATGGGAGTGATTAGAGATTTTTATCTACTTTCAAAAAAATCGATTCATTCAATTTGGTGTAGTGAATCTCTCTGAATTTATTTTTAAAGTTCACTACTAAAAAGTTTTTTGAATAAAAAGAAAAAGACTAGGTTTGAATTACTGGGCTCGCGCGAGAAACGTTACTGGGCTGGCCCAACATCACGGCGTGCGCACAACGGGCTCACTTAGGATGGTCCCACACATCAGCGAGTCATCTAACGCGAAGAGGTATCGATCAATATTAGCCCTACGATTACAACACGATCTACAGTCTAGGTTCATCGTCTACATCATGGTGCTCCGGCGAGATTCTGACCTAGCGGCGCAGTGAGGGTGGTTGTGGGCTTACCAGGGCTCCATCTACGGTCGGCAGTGCGGGCAAACAAACTTATCAATGACGGCGAGTCGAATGGCGGTCATGGCAGCTCCTGGGGTGGCTCCAATCGACGACACCTTTCCCTCACGGCAGTGGCAGACTCCGATCAAATTCCGGTGACAGGGTACTCGCCTTGCTCCGGGAACAGGTCTGGTGTGTTTTTGAGTGAGAGGGGAGTGGAATTGTCACATCCCAAAATTTTCCAAAATTTGAAATGTGAAAAATAAATAAACAAATAAACAATTGTTGATTTTTAGGGTAAGAAGAAACTTTTGATTCCAATTGGAAATATCAAAACCTATTTTGATCAAATAAAATCCTAAAGGGATTTAAAAAGATAAATAAACAATAAAGTTAAAATATTTGGAATCACTATTTTTGGATCATTTAATAAAAAGATTTGGTTTTCAAAAGAAAATGTAGAATTATAAATAAAGATTATTTTAATGAGCCAAATTAAATCTTGGCCAAGCTTTTGAAATAAAATATTTCTATTTGATAAAAAGAATAAAATTCTATTTAAATAAGATAATGAGGTTTTATTAATATCCAATTTTATTAAAGTAAAGGCTTTTCCCATTTTAAATAAACATTAAAACTTGTTATTTTATTTTAAATAAGTTTTCTAAGTGTTTTGTATTTTCAAATACAACCTACTGAATGGTTTAAAATTATTTAGTTCTCAAGTGGAGCTTTCAATTAAATCAAAACCTATGGATTTAATAATTGATACATCTATTTAGTTAATTAATAATGGACCCTATAACAAAAATGTTATTTTGTTTTAAACAAGTTTCCAAATATTCTTTATTTCCAAATAAAACCCACTGATTTGGTTTTGAAAATATTTGGATTTCAAATGGAGATTTTGTTAATTAAATCAAACCCTATTTTATTAAATAACTAATGATCCATTTTATTTAATTAATGAATGGATCCTAAAATGAATAAAAATACTATTTTATTTTGGAATTTGGGGTATGTTGATAAACAGAACCAAATTCAAAGTATAAAGTTTAGTGATTGTTTGAATTTGTTTGAATGTTGTTTGATTGTTTGAATTTCAAAAACAGAAAAAGGAATTAGAAAAGGAAAAACATCCAGGAAGGAAAAAAATATGAAAACAGACCCAGCCCAAATGGCCCAACAGCCCAACTCCAGCCCACCTGTGCCCTTACCCCGAACCGTTTTCTTCACCACAGAAAGAACCCGCTAAGCAGCTGACAAGTGGACCCTCCTTCCCTCTCTTACTCCACTGACCAACCGGCCCCACGCAGCCAGCTCACCCTTCTTCCTCCTCGCGTTAACTCGCCACCGTTGCTGCCATTGATTCTCCGATTGAATACACCTTATTGCAGCATTAATCTCTCGCCGCGAGCACGCTGTCTTAATCGCCAGTGACTCCTCTCCGTTTCCCCTCTGTCACCCCGCAGTAGCACGTCCCCAGGCCGCCCCAATTTCTCCCCGAGAACCACTGTCTCCGACGACCTTCGTTGCCGATTCCGACGACCTCACGCCGCCCCTCGCCTCCCTGAGCAACCTAGCAGCTTCCCCACTCCCAGACGCATCTCCCCGTACCATCCATTCGACCGCGGGCGCCTCAGAGCGTCGGCTTTGACAAGCTCTGACAGCGCCGCCGTCTGTTTCTTCTCCGACGATGTCTAGCAGGTAAACCAGGTCGCCCCTCTTATCCTCGTTCACGCACACAACACCTCCATGATCTCCTGCGTCTAACCCTACCCTCGGTTGTTCTTCTCGTGACCTGTAGCGACGACTCCGACCACGACTGAGACCACCCGACGTCGTTCTAGACTCCGGCGAGCAATCGCAGGAGTACCTGAGCACCCCCTGCCACGACAAGCACACGACGAGCATCACCCCTTCCTCGCGACATCGGTAAGCCTACTCTCTTCCTCCCTCGCTTCCTAGAACCACCGCAGAGCCACCGCCTGGCCGTGCGCCACCGCTAGTCGTCGTCGGCGCCGCTCACTTTTGGTCCAGCGAATCAGTACCGTAGGATGTAGTTTGAACGAGCGAGATTAGATCACTTAAACTCGAAAAGGTACGCAGCCAGCGCCGTGCGATACCACTTGATCTAACGGCCTGCAGCCCGCGATCCACCCGAACCGGTATCGCCCAGTTAGAAAGCGACGCGTGGCCTGTATTAGATCTAAAATCAGTTTTGAATCAGATTTATTTGCAAATTTCAAACCCTTATAACTTTGGATCCACACGTCCAAAAATTACAAATTTTATGTCGTTGGATTCAGGAGAGCAAGACCTAGCCAACCATGCCCTTGGTTTAGCAAATAGTATCTGTTAGATTGCTTGTTTTTGCAGATTCTTTTGTGAGCTTATTTAGAGTATAAAAATTGTTTAAAAATGATTTTAGGGTTAAAACCTTTGCAAAATGATTTGTTGTGACCTTACTGACCCTTGGAACCAACCCATGGTTTTGAAAATGAAATTGGAAAAATTTAGAATGGATTAATTGAATTAGTCTATTTCTAGCTAAGTAAAGATAATGGTTTTATTATGAAAAAGGGTTTTGGAATAAAAACTTTGAGAAAATATTTTGATTCAAAGCTACTGACCCAAAACACCAAGTCTTGAGAGTTAGAAACTTTTGGTGAGAAACTTAAAGATTTTTGACTTGATAAAACCATTTTCCACCATATGAAATGTTGAATGGATTTTAAAATAGTTTTTGGGCAAAACTCTCTAACTAATGACTTTGCCATTTTGGTAAATGACCAATTTGGACCTTACAAAGTTTAGACACCTAGTAGAGACCACCCTTGCAATAGAACCATCCCTTGCATACTTATGCATGACTTAGATTCCATTGCTTTGTGAATGTGAAATTGTTTGTTTGACTTTGGTTTGGAATGTTAGTTGATTTTGTGTTTGATTGATTGACTTGTAGTGAATTTAACAAAGTGTGAGACTATCAAGATCAAGGAGTGAACCACCATTCCCTACCAAAAAGGCAAGTGACACTATCATCTAAAGTCCTACTATTTTCATTATACTTAGTGGATTTTTGAAAACATGCATGCAATGAATTTCTATACTTATTCTATGCTAAATCCTAATAGGATTCCCTATACATTCCTTAGTGAAAACAATGTAGTTGATACATGCTTAGCCATGCTATATTTTGAAAAGAGCTACATGTTGAGATTTTATGAGATTGAGAAAAGACTTATGTTTTATATAATAAAACAAGGACTCAATGAACCACCTGGGTGGACAAGGATACTTTGAGTTTTGGAGAAGGTGGCAACAAAAGGAACCATGACCATGGAAATCTCTTTGTGTTGTGCTCCAAAGGAAAACCACCCAGGAAACTTAGAGATTGAACATGTTTCTCGTGATTGGCTTCCGTATGTACCACATGCTAAATGGGCTCTGTCTTAGTCAACTACATAGTGGAAGTCCCATGCATTGGCATCTTCAGGTTAACTAGATTTTTGTAAGGGAGTAACCCTACATTTGTGCCTGGTAGACAAGCTAGCATTTTGTAATGGGAGGACTCCTATGGAAAGACTTTGTCACATTCTCAATCTGCCAGTACTCCATCTTGGTGAGTACTTATCCAGCGGCCTCTGGTGGCATCAAGATGAGATTGTGTCATGTGGGTAAAGTGTACAACTTCTGCAGAAGATCAAAATTCTAAGTACTTGGCCGTGTCCCCGGTTATGGACAATACTGAGCAACTAAGGCCTGAAGCTATGGAAGATCTCGACACTCTAATTTCTAAAAGAAAACTTTTAAAACTTGATGCACTTGGGGTTACCAAGGTGCTCAAGAGATTTTGACAAGTACTTGAACACTTGAGTTTTTACCAAGGAGTTCAAGAGATTTTTGAAAGGAGATTTGACAAAGGACCAAAGCCATTTTGAAAAGATAGGATAAAGTATTGCTTTATGCAAATGAGCCTAAACTCTACTTAGCCAAATATGCATGTATTGATAGGATCCACTCATATTATACATAGTAGTGAAACTTGCCAATACAATTCAAATGTATTGACCCTTGTGGCTGTAACTTGTAATGTTGCAGGTTTGATTGTTTTAGAGAAGATTGATTGTTTAGGATTACAAAGTCTACAACCAACATCTGCCTGTGGCACTTTGAAGATGAAGGACCCATACTTATAGTTATTCCGCTGCAATGTAATGTAATAGCCAAATGAGCTATGTAATGATGTAATAAAATTATGTTACTCCTGGTTATAAAGTTATATTATGACCTTTGTTTTTGATACTACATATTAACTGTGGGTGCTAGTTATTGATCCAAGGACTAGCATTGTAAACACAGGGGGCTCTATCTTATTAGAGATTGGGACCCCTTACAGGAATGGTGTGAAGATTTAGGCTGGGGGAGGGGTCTATTTATACCCTCGAGGGTGAGGCAGTGCTGCATGGTTAGGGCTCATCGGGGACGTTGCTATAGGTCGAGGTAGTCATGGAGAAGGGCATGGGTCGATGCTGTTGGGTGTGTTGATCGTCATGCGAGTGGTGGCTTGACAAGGGGCGATCTCTGTTGGTCAAGCGACGTCGACGCTCTGTGCAGGTACGGAGGTGTTCGTCAGCGAGTACGGCGGTCAAGGGGTCGCACGGTGACCGATGGGCATGTCTGGGCGGTGGCTGGCGACGCCACGGTTGTGAGTACGGGCAGAGCGGTCGAGTCACGGCATGTGTGTGAAAGGCGACTACGGCACTCCTGTCATGGTATTGCCGACGAGTAAGCCATGGAGGGGTCCTCACAATGTGTGTTTAGAGACGTGGGGTAAGGCGGACGGTTGACGGGTACGAGGTAACACAGCTTACCCAGGTTCAGATCCCACAACGGTGGCGGAATCCTACTCCTGCTATAAATCACTATAAGGGAAATACGCCGAGTTACAGAGATAGGTTCGCTGTGCGAGGTTGTGTGAATCGATACCAGGTTGTGCCCTAAAGGCTCCCATAGGCCTGACTTATATAGTCGCCAGGTCCTAGGGTTTACAGGGAAAAGTCCTAGCCGGACAGGTTACAGAGTCCTACACTGTCTATTACTAGTCTTGTCTATCTTGTACTCCAAGGCTCCGGGTACGTTGGTGACTCCACCGTAGCCTTCCATTATCCGGCATGGGCCTCCCTTCTGGATCCATCTAACTGGGCCGCCCAGCAGGCCATAGGCCATGCTACCGACTATGGGCCACCCGGGTTAGCCGGATAAGAGACATGCTATAAGGATACCCATATAGCATATCACCAACAGTAGCCCCTGGAGAACTCCGAGATCTTGCGCCATCTTGCCTCTTCACGTAGAATGCTCCGTCTAGATGGATGTCGGCAAATCGTCAAGCAACATCTTGTAGTCCTCCCAAAGAACCCTGCAAGGCTTTCTCCGTCTTCGACTTGTAAGCCGGAGAAATGTTGAATCTTCTATCGTACTTTTCTGTAGTCGGATTGAATCCATCTATGTCGGAATCTTCGATGTGACGGCTCATCTACCCATGTCAGTTAGGACGGCGTAGGCTTAGATCAGCAATGCCTCGTAACTCACACATGCAGAGAACGCAATCATATCCGATTTTCCCGTGCGAGCGATACGAACCATTGGCGACGACGGTTGGAGACGTGGCAAAATTTCCGCGCACGTTCGCGAACACGTCGTCTACGCGGCAACCGTCCAATCAAGATGCACGAATCTTGACGCCGAGGATGATAAATAGTAACCATGGGGAAATCTCCACTTTTTACCTCATTCTTCTCGCATCATCTTCTTCCTTCCGCCGCGCGTCTCCTCGAGCTATCCGCGGGAAACCTCGAAAAAATCCTAGCTCCCATCTGCACTAGTCGCACCCAACCTTCACCCCATGGCTAGCAGCAGCACCTCCCCATCAATGGCGGCATCGATCGAAGCCGGCGAGCCCCATCGTCGTGCCCCCAGAGGGCCTGGTCATCCCCGCATCGGCGGTGATCGAATCCACCGGCGGCGACCAAAATTTGGCGGCACTAGAGCCACTGGAGGATGAACCATTAGCTGGTATGCGGCGTTTCCCTGCCCATCTCCCACTTCTTCCTCTCCGTCTTAAACCACTATAGGGTCCAGCCCCATAACCTCTCCCCCAATAGTATCTTAGTGCTTAGCAACTTCGGGGCACTTTGCGAGGGATATCTAGGGATAAGGCCTAGGTTAGACCTTTTTGTGTACTTCTTCACCGTCAAACGTGAAGCCGGACATAGTAAGGAGGAGCTTAGGAACTACGGCACCATAAGCTTCAAGATTCGACCTGGCCGACGGTTCCCCGACATCGTCGGCCACGAGTCCTGCAAGAATTGGCAGCGGACGTACTTCTACGGCCCCGACATTCCTCTGGCGGGCCGAGAAGTAACGTACCCGGACTTTGCGGACGGAGCCGCCGCTGAAGTTTCCACATGGAGATCCCAAGCCTCCCTTCCCTCCGACCTCGACGCTTCTTGTGCTATAAGGCGGATCGAATGGTTTCTAGAGACGGGTTTGACCAGCTTGGACCTAGCCATGTGTTGGTTCATCAGGCGAATCCAACCTCTGCAGCACCGCGCGAAGTACATGCACGAGTATACCAGCGACAGAAGGGATAGCCTCCGCATCTCCTTGGATAACTTCTCGAGCGACTCCGTCAAGCTCCGCCTTAAGGACATCGTCAAGGTGAAGGATAAGAAGTGTGGCTTCACCATCACCTACGACATGTTCATCGATGGAAAGTGCCCAAAGGTAGGTATTTATTTTCCGTGTTCGACATATGCTCCAGTTTTCCGTCTTGCCACTACCATCTTATCTAACACGGTGATTTCTTACTTAACAGCTTAGCGATCTAGATGAGGGCAACCTGGCTGCCCAAATCTACGATCCAAAGATGAAGAAAGTCACGGTCGTGTCCGACGACGAGGTCCCGTTGGCACGAAAGCGGAAGAGCTCCACCTCTGACGCTACCGACGGAGGCAAGAAGAAGAAGACAGAGGGTGGAGCCTCCAGAAATACTACCGCCGCCCTAGAGGCAGAAAAGAGAAGAACCACCGAGATTTTTGCCAAAGCACCCCCCTAGTGTAAGCTTATCATTTTCCGACATTGTCTATTTATCTGTCTTGCTCCTGTACTTATGCATTTTACACGTTTCAGGAAGAAAGCCACGACCAGCCTCAAGAAGACCTCCAAAACTTTGGGGGCTTCTCGAAATATCAAAGACATGCTACATCGCGACGCCTCCCCCGCCATCGCCCCTGCTACCCCTGCCGTCAAGCCCTCGTCTGCCCCGACAAGCTCACAAGCTAAGGAGGCACCAGGCCCTTCCGTCATGGAAGTGGATTCTGGCGCCTCTACCGAACTCATTGTTGTCCGCGAGCAGGCGACGCAGGAGAGCACCGCTCAACAAATGGCTGAAGCTCCGGCTAAGGATGCCATCGGTGGCAACACGGCGGTGGTGAAAGCTGGTACTTCTGCCGAAGGCGGCGCCCTTGCTCCCCAGAAACCCTTTGAGTTCCCAAAGATAGTCTACCCGGCTCTCATGCCGAGTAACACAACTCTGGTTCCTGGAGGAGTACTGACATCTCCGACATGCGGTCTTGAGGAGCTCCTCCGACAAGCAGAAATATTGCGAGGAAATAGCATTTCCTTTGGCAATCTGCTAGCTGAGAGCGCTACAAATCTCAAGATCATCGCACTTGTAAGTTTACTTTGCCTTTTGCATTTCATATGAGTATCCTTTGGCCCGAGGATGTAGACGGAAAACCATAGGTTTTGCATCTATATGCTCTAAGAGTGATTAAGTTAGAAAAAACTCTCACTGTAGCCTCCAAGCATTTAGATGGAATGAACTATTCCGACTAGATGCTTTAAGAGTAGCATACACGGTGTTTATAATTTTCAATACTATAGCCCCCAAGCCTCTAGTTGTAACTGAATTAGTTCCGACTAGATGCTTAAAGAAAAGCTAAGCAGATTCCGAGTTAAAAACTTTATACTGTAGCCCCCAAGCTTCTAATCGAGAACTGAATTAGTTCCGACTAGATGCTTTAAAGAAAAGCTAAGCATATTGCTAAGTTAAAAACTCTCGCTGTAGCCCCCGAGCGTCGAAATTTTCCGACTAGTTGCTCCAAGTATACTAAACAACGGTTTAACTTTTTTTTTCTTTTTTCCACAGAACGAGAATGCTCGAAGGGGCATGGCCAACGACAAGTACCAGAAGATGCGCGCAGATCTTGAAGCCAAAAAGGGTAAAACTACCATTTTGAAGGATCAGATCATCAAAAACAAGATTCTGTTTTCTTTTTTGCGCATTCCGTCTTGGTTCTGTGCCTTCATTCTCCGAGTACTCATCATGTACTTTGTTTTTCTCTGACTTTGTAGAACATGTCGCCAAGGCCAAGGACATTGTCGAGCAGTCCAAGAACATCCATCAGCTGGACAGAGAGAACAAGATCCTTAAGGAGGAGAGGAAAGTAATGCTGAAAATGCATGAATATTCCATGAAGGCCCTGCAGGACTCCGCCTCCACGGAAATCAATCGCTTGAAGGAGGAGCTTGCGATCTTAAAAGATCAGAAGCGAGCTGCTCATGAGCAGAACTAACGCCACAGCGAGGCGTTTAAGCTCCTCCAACAAGAGAAAGAATCCCTGGCGGACACCCTCTAGCAGGCTAAGGCCAGCATCTTCAGTAAGTTTCCTCCGCCTTGTATTTCTGTAGTCTGGATACTTAGAATTTAATGAACTCATGCGCTTCTTTGTCGGAAATTGCAGCTCCTATGGGTTTAACCCGATCGCCTCCTTCGGACAAGGAATGCATGATTCTTGTCGGCAACTTCATCAACACCGCCATCACCCAAGCCAAAGATATTACCAAGCCCCTCCAGATACACATCAAGGCCTCGGATTCCGTGGCGAAGTACTCGGAGATTCTGCGCCGAGCCCCCGAGCGCGTCACAAGCTGGAAAGCTTCATGTGCACGGGCTGGCGCAAGGATGGTGCTGTCAATGGTGAAGGCACACTACGAAGGTGCCGACATCGACACGTGACCTTTGGTATTCCCGACATTGACGATGACGCCAAAGAGATTGATCACGAAGCCATCTTGTCGTCACTCGCGGGTTATGACACCAGAGTTGCCGAGTTGGTGGACATCGACATCTTCGTGCCCATGAACACCATCGACAGTGTCAACCAAGACTCCTCCGATTCCCACCACAGTGCCGACGTTGAGGGTGATTCTCCGGCTGGTGACGATGTTGCTTCCAAGTCTCCTGCGCCAAAGGAATGAAAAACAACTTTGTAATATTTGTTTTACCTTTGGTGTATGCGCGGAAAAAACTTGGTGATATAACTTAAGGCGGAAAACAATGGTTGTTATTTCCTGCCACTTAAGAACTAGTTTTCAGCATGTATATATTTTAAGCAAGTGCTGGCTTATCCATTACTTTGGTTCTTATGCTTGACTTTTCGTGAGTCGGAAGACTCGTTGTCGGAACCATGCGCTTAGGTGATGATGCCCAATGGCACCGTCAATAACCTGAGCACAAAATCGTCGACAATAAGTGCCAAAAGTCACTACTCTAGAATCCACATAAAAACAACAAAGAACGTGTAGACCAGAAAACTTAAGCTAACGCCCGTAGGCGGAATTTTCACAAGTGCAAACGCAATACTTGTGCATAAAGGTTTTACATGATCCAGAAATGAACACTAAAGGAGGTAAAAGACTGAGAAATATGAGTGAACCAAAGAGCTTTATTTCATTGATCATATAAGAGATACACAATTAGATAAAAAATGCTAAGTGTAAAAAGGACATAGCTGTGCTATGTTCCATGGTCGATCAAGCTCCGGGTAGTCATCATCCGGGTCACGTCGCTTACGCTTATGATCCTCGTTGGGTCTATCCTTTAGTTCACGATTGTCAACAAGGTAGTAAGACCCATTGAGTAGCGCCTTGCTTATGATGAACGGTCCTTCCCATGGCGGGGATATTTTGTGTGACTTCTTCTGCTTAAGTCAGAGCACCAAATCCCCCTCTTTAAACGAGCGATGACGAACGCGGCGACTATGGTAGTTGCGTAGCTTCTGCTGGTAGATGGCGGATCTTTGGCATGCCAAAATGCACTCCTCCTCGATAAGGTCCACATCTAGGCGTCTGGATTCTTCAGCGTCATCTTCGTCGTAGGCGGCAACTCTTGGTGCATCGTGGAGGATGTCGGAGGGCAGGATGGCTTCTGCTCCATATACCATGAAGTAAGGGGTGTAGCCGTTAGATCTGTTGGGTGTAGTTCGTAAAATCCATAGCACAGATGGCAATTCTTCCGCCCAGGCTCCAGCTGCTCTATTGTGGCATCCCGCAAAACCACTACTAGAAAATTGCGTTGAATTTGTGCATTGCATCGTCATCATCATCCATTGTTTGCATAAAACTATTTTCGCAAAGCCCGTTTTGTTTTCTAAAACGCCCCCTCTTTATTCAAACATCAAAACCCGGTCCCCGGAGTATTTTGTTTTGTCCGCTGTCGAATTGCAAAAACGCTGGTTGAAATAAATAATTTAATTAATTGTTTTAGTGGGGGCAGTCGAACGGGCCGGATCGACCCGAACGACCACCCCCATTTTTCAAATCGGTCCACCCCAAACCAGCCTTCTAAATCCTACATCTACCAAACTATCTACCCACACCCCTTTGGCCACATCATCCCACCCAACCAGTGTGCGCCACCTCACCCTCTTCCCTCACCCCCTCCAATCAGACGCTGACACATCACCCCTCACCCCTCCTCTCTCACCCCTCTCACCAGACCCACCCTCACAGCACTCACGCACTACACGCACGCGCCAACACACCACGCCACCCCCTCAACCACCTGGACCCACCACCCCCTGGCAGGCCCACCCGACCCCAGTTCCCACGCGCCTCCTCCCTCCTCTGGATTCTTCTTCCTCCCGCTCGCATCCTCCCTTGCCCCAGCGACCGCGCCGCTCCTCCTCCCCTCCCTCTCCCCGGCACCTCCCCGGCGCGCCACCGCCGCCTCCGGTCGGGCCCGCCTCCCCTGCTCCACCCTCTACCTCGCCCGATCTCTCCGGCAGCAGCCTCTACCCTGCCCACGCGCACTGCGGCCGTCCGCGCGCGCGCTGCCACCACCATCTGGCCCGGCCTCCCGTCCGCCCGGCAGCGCGCCGGCGGCGCCTCGCGCCTGCTCCCGCCCTCGCGCTGCGGGCTCGGCCGCCCGCCCGGCGCGCGCTCCTTCGCCCTCCGCGGTTCGCCCTTCCTCCCCGGCGGCGCCGCGCTAAGCGCCGCCGCCCGGCCCGGCGCTCTCGCGGCGAACCCTCCTTCGCGTCGGCGTCGTCTCGCGGCGGCCGCCCGCCCGCGCCCGCCGTCAACCGGGCACCCTCACCTCGCCAGGCCGACCTTCCTCGTGGCCTCCTCCGCGTCTCCGAGCCGCCTCCGGACCTCTCCTCGCCGGCGCCGGTGGCTCCCGACGCTGGGCCCTACCGTCCTCGACCTACCCAAGCGCCGCTGCGTTTTTTCCCGGGCGAGCCGTCTCTGCCCTGCGAGGTCGCCTCCGGCCGCTCTATGCTCTGCCGCCCCTTTGTCTCTGCTGCAGGTTGGCAGCTTGTTGTGGCACGTGCAATTTTTGCCTGCCGTTTTGTACCAAGTTTTGTCCCAGGCCAGCCTTCGTTTGTGCAATGCAAAACATATGCAGATCGACAACGACCCCAAAACCCCGAGGCCTCGACACGGAACATGGAGGACACCGTCATGGAAACCGAAGACCCCGTTCACGGACTCGAAGGCCCTGGTACCGGAACGCGAAGACTGATCCCTGAAGATCTGTTCTCGGACGCCGAGAACCCGGATGGCCAAGCTCGCCGACCCGGTACGACAAGACCTACCACCGGAACGCTCTGGTTTGTCCAGATCTTCATCACGGACTCCGATGGCCATGGCCGGCCGAACCTCGCAGACGTCAAGCTCTTCCTCCTGGAACCCTGAAGATCCCCGTTGTGGAGCCCCAAGTTCGCCACCGATGATCAGGATGATACCCCAAGATCGTCTCCCCGGAATTTGACGCCTCGAATCCTGCGGGCCCGAAGACCACGGACGCGACAAGGTCCACCTCACGGAACCCCGAGAACTTCCCCCTGAACGCCAAGTTCGCCGACACGGGTGCGACGAGTATTTCTTCGAGGACGCCGAGTGCTTCACCCCGGACGACAAGTTCTCCTTCCCGGAAGCTTTGACGCTCGTGCGACAAGAACGACTTCCGTTGTCCGAGAACGTTTCCGTCGAACCCTGAGCCCTGCGACCTACCCCGGACCCCGAACCCCGGAACCCCAAGACCGTCGAGACCCTAATGTGTGAACCTCTTATCCGAGAACCCTATTTTATAATATAATAACAACTTGTTGCATATTAAATTGTCATACTCGCATGCATATTGTCATGTGGTTTGGGGGCCTTATGCCGATTCACCTAATAATTAAATATGGGGCCCATATGCGGGCAAATCTAGTCTCATATCGGCCTCATTTAAACTTGTGTAGCGAACCGGTGATATATTTTGGCTTGTTAAACAACATTTAATTGCGGGGCTTCTAAATAACTCGAACCGTCTAACTAATTGTCGGGACCCCGGTTCCGCTTAATATGGCCTCATTGCATCGCACCTTTGCCATGCCATGCATCATACATGCATCATGCTAATCTTCTGCCGTGTATTAAATATTGCATCCGGTGTTTATTCTAGTGTTTTGGTTCTTCGCGGATAAGGCCGTTGAGTTGATGTGAGCTTCGACCCAATCTTCGGCTGAACCTTCGGTCATGTTTTCAGGCGAGCATCTCCCCCTTTTCTACCTATCTTACTTTTATAGTATTTATTCCCTCCTGTTGATCTATTGCTATCTGTGTTGCGATGCTCTAGATTCCGTACCCTTGATATACCTTGCAGCCATATATTGCCTCGGACACATCCTATTACTTGTTGTTTGGTAGATAGTTGGACTTGCGTGTCGTAGTCGCTTGCTAAAGTGCTGTTGCGTATCGTCAAGTGCCACAGTTGTTGATGTATTGCCGCATGTTGATGATGGAGATGATCATAGTTTTACTTATCGTTCACTTTAATTTCTGTTTAACAACTAAAATTGAAATAAGCAGAGGCATCGGTGGGTGATAGAAAATATTTGGTTTCGAGCCCACTTGTGTCCCGTAAGACCCCGAGTACTTGATACCTGTTCCTTGATTTATCGCGCTATCCACATCCGGGAGGTATATGGGACCCCCCTGAGCCAGAGCTTGATTCAGTCTTATTTCTTGGGGCCACAACTAGTTTGAGGTTTTATTTATGATCCTGTACTTATGCCATGCTACTTACATATTTAAATTGTGCGACAGATAGCACACTGTACTGTTTAGGTAAGCGGAGTGATTACGCGGTATCGACACCCCGAGTTTTCGGGTGCCCAGTCGCTTACAGCCATTGACGCAAACCTTGAGTCCGTCTCGAAGCTTGCTTACTTCGTTGCGGGTGTACTCCAAGGGGTGGCCCCCTGAAATATTTCTGAATCCTGTGATTGTTCAGTCGTGAAAGCCTCGTTGGGTTTTGATTTGGTTTTTCCGAGGTTGATCGAGCGTGTGTTGCTATTGGTGCACCCCGGCCGGGTAAAACTTTCTGAAAGCCGTGTCCGCGGATATGGACGACTGGGAGCACAGTATCTCGATCATAGACAAGCATAACTAAAGTTTATTGCTATAAATTTGACTTTATAATGACTAGTAATCAGCTTCACTATAATGGAATGGCTAATTAATACTGCCCACAATTGCGTGTTTGGAGTGTCGCTAGCGACCATTGTACCTGACTAGTAAGTATTGCAACTACAACGGAATGGCTGTATAAAAGTAAGTACCAATAATTGCTGGGTTTTTGGGTTATCTCATGCTATCTGTATCTGATTAGTAAGTGTTGCAACTATAACGGAATGGTTAACTAAAAGTGCCCACTGCTTACTTTATCAGAATGATTATCTAAAACTGACTAGTAAATGCTGCAACGATAACTGAATAAGTAAAACTGCCAACTGTGTGAGTTCCTCGGTTGACTTCCCCGTCTGGTCTCGAGGGGGAAACACCAGGATGGGTTTGTTTGGTGGTAGTATCAGGTTGGATCCGAATAGGTCCTTCTTACCCCTCTCTGATTGCCGCCAGTTGTATCGAGTCTCTATAGGTTGTTCAGTGCATGCTGCCGCTGCCGCTTCAGTCCACCACACCTATGTAGGCGAGGACCGCCGAATTCTAGCCTCGCTGTCTTGGCCTCGATCGACGCTCCTTCTTTTTCCTTTGCCCTTTGTCGGCACCCCTTTTGTTTAAGCAGATTTTGAGATCGACGTCGTTAGCAGGGTTACCCTTCCGGCTTGGCCTGGGAAGGGTTATGGACGCCATTGGTTATTCTTCAGGGCTCTTAGCCCCATTTGCTTCTTGTCCGTAGTCGGACGCTCTACCGTTTTTAAGGTGATTTGGATCTTGTATATTATATCTGTATTCTTGACTCATGGAGTCGATGTTATATATATATTTGTTCTGTGGGTCCCATCGAGGAGTGTTGTGTAATGTTATTACTTCGTTTTCCACCCGCACGAAAGTGCCTGGTGGGCACCTTTGAATCGTTTCTATGCGGGTTTGGCGAGTTGTCGCTAAAACTTGCATAGGTCCGATTTTGAGGGTGTTACATCTATGTAGCAGTGCCTCAAGACGTGGCTTGATTCCCTGCAGAATTAATCCATTGGCTCGCTCGACCTGGCCATTGGATTGTGGGTGTGACACAGATGCAAGGTCAAGTCGGATGCCTTTCTCCCAGCAATAATCCTCCACATCTCCGAGTGATAAATTGTTGCCGTTGTCGGTGATAATGCTGTGTGGGAGACCAAATCTCACCACTAGATCTCAGACAAACCTGAGGGCAGTTGCCCCATCAAGCTTTCTAATGGGTTTAGATTCTATCCATTTAGTGAATTTGTCAACTGCTACAAGCAGATGCGTAAACTCACAAGGTGCCATCTGTAACGGTCCCACCATGTCTAGCCCCCAAACTGCAAACGGCCAAGTTATTGGTATTGTTCGCAGTCCTTCAGCAGGAACATGTGGTTGTTGGGCATAATACTGGCATCCCATGCATGTCTCAACCAGCTTGTCGGCGTCCGCCTTCGCGGTCAGCCAGTATAATCCTTGCCGGAAGGCTTTCACGACCAACGATCGAGGAGCGACGTGATGCCCACAATCTCCGAGATGGATTTCACGCAGGATTTCCATACCTTCTAGCTGGGAAACACACTTTAGGTATACACCAGTAGTTCTCCTTTTGTAGAGTTGCCCATTGATTATGGTATAACCCTTTGCTCGTCGTACTATTTGCCATCTTTCGACTTCATCGTCGGGCAAAGTTCCGTGTTCGAGGTATTCCATGAACGGTTTTGTCCAAGCCGGAGGGACCTTGGTCACCATGTTGACAAAAGAGTCAGCTCTATCCGGTTTGTCGATGTCGGCTCCCTTCACGGATGGTGTGCGCAGGTGCTCTAGGAAAACTCCTGGCGGAATTCGCTTGCGCCCTGATCCTAGCTTAGAGAGCAGATCAGCCGCCTCGTTTTGTTCCCTAGGCACATACTTGACTTCGTAGCCCAAGAAGCTCTTGGCTATCTCGTCCACTTCATCTCGATATTGCCGCCATCATAGGGTTCTGCGCATTCCTGGTGCCAGCCACCTGCTGGGCAACCAAGTCGGAATCTCCACAGCAAACTATGCGCTTGATGCCAATATCCTTGGCTACACGTAGTCCGTGAATGAGTGCTTCATACTCCGCCATGTTGTTTGTAGCCTCGAAGTGGATCTGCAGAACATAGTGTAGCTTGTCTCCCGTTGGTGACTGTAGCAATACACCAGCCCCTGAGCCATTGAGCAGCTTTGATCCGTCAAAGTGCATCACCCAGTACTCTGGTTCTAGCAACGGAGTAGCGTCTGGCATCTCCGTCCAATCTGCAACAAAATCCGCCAAGGCTTGTGACTTGATGGCGTCGCGTATCTTGTAGGTGATCTCGAAGGCGGGAAGTTCAATGCCCCACTTCGCGACCCTTCCTGTAGCGTCACTGTTATTGATAATGTCGGACAGTGGAGTCTTGCTCACCACTGTGATTGGGTGCTCCTGAAAGTAATGCCTTAGTTTCCGAGAAGCAAGGAATACTCCATAAGCTATCTTTTGGTAGTGCGGGTAACGTTGCTTGGACTCCGTCAAGACCTCGCTCACATAGTAAACTGGTCGTTGAACTCCGTGCTCATAGCCTAGTTCCTTCAGTTCTACCACGACGACGATGCTGATAACTCGGTTGGTTGCCGCCATGTAAATTAACAGGGGCTCACCAGGCTCGGGTGCTTCAAGGATGGGCGCTAAGGAAAGAATCTCCTTGAGCTGCTTCAATGCTGCATCTGCCTCGTCCGTCCACGTGAATTTGTCCGCCTTCTTCAGCAACTTGTACAGCGGCAGAGCCTTCTCTCCAAGTCGGCTGACGAACCGACTAACTGCTGCGACACAACCTGTTAGTTGTTATATGTCCTTCAGGCATGTCGGGCGGTTTATGTTTAAGATGGCCTTGATTTTCTCTAGGTTGACCTCGATTCCATGTTGGGAAACGATGAAGCCCAAAAATTTGCTAGCTGGAACCCCGAAGACGCACTTCTTAGGGTTGAGCATCATGTTGTATTTCCGGAGATTATCAAAGGTTTCTTTTAAGTCGGAGATTAAGTCGTTTGACTTTTTGACATCACCGCGATATCGTCCACATAGGCGTGAACGTTCCGACCAATTTGGTCGTGAAGGCAACGTTGCATTGTCCGCTGGTAGGTAGCACCTGTGTTTTTCAGCCCAAAGGGCATCGTGACATAGCAAAACGTGTCGTATGGGGTAGTGAACGAAGTGGCCAATTGGTCTGACTTCCTCATCTTGATCTGGTGGTATCCTCAGTATGCATCGAGAAAACACAAAAGTTCCGAGCCAGCCGTCGAGTCAATGACTTGGTAAATGCGAGGCGAGGAAAACAGATCTTTGGGACATTCTTTGTTCAAGCCGGTGTAATGAACGCATATTCTTAATTCATTGGTTCCCTTTTTGGGGACAAGTACATGATTGGCCACCCATTGGGTGTGAAGGACTTCTCGGATAAATCTAGCCTTAAATAACCTAGCTATCTCTTTGCCGATGGCGCGTCTCTTCTCATCTCCAAAGCGTCGTAGAGGTTGTTTCACTGGTTTGCATTTTGGATCAATGTTTAAGATGTGCTCAGCATGTTCCCTAGGTACACCTTTCATGTCGGCAGGTTGCCAGGCAAAGATGTCCCTATTCTCACAGATGAACTCGACGAGCGCGCTTTCCTATTTGGGATCCAGGTTTGTCCCAATGGCGACGGTCTTGGAGGCATCGCCTACCACAAGTTCCACCGGCTTGGTCTCGATGGTGGCCTTGAACGCGGGAGCGAAGTCGTAGATCTGCTTCTTCGACGCGGGAATCTCTGAGTCATTGACCTTGCTCTGGATCTCTTTGAAATCTTCGCTGTAGAGGACAGCTTCTGCAACAGCTGCTTCATTGATCTCGCAGTCCCTTGCCTTGGTAAAGCTTCCGGATACGATGATGATACCGTTTGGTCCGGGTATCTTGAGTTTGTTGTAGACGAAGCATGGCTTGGCCATGAACGTGTGGAATATGTCGCGGCCGAATATGACGTGGTACACGCTCTTGAAGGGTACCACCTCGAAGGTCATGCGCTCTTGGCGGTAATTATTAACATCGCCAATTAAAGGCAACCTGAAGTGTAATGCACCCAAGGGACCGAGCGTCCCGACCAGGAACTACGCCGTGGAAGATGGTGTTGGTCCGCCTTAGGTTTGCCTCCATCAAGTTCATCTTCTGTAGTGTATCCAGATACATGATGTTGATGCTGCTTCCACTATCCACCATACATTTGGTGAACTCCACGCCGTCAATCAAGGGGTTGATGACCATGGCGTACTAGTTCTCCGTGGGCACAAGGTCTGGGTGGTCCGTCCTGTCCCAAGTTATTGGAACCTCCGACCAGAGCGCGTACTGGGGAACTGGGGGAGAGTGGCCATGAGGATCCTCAGAGAGGTCTTTTGTTGTCAGACAGTGGGGGTGCCAAGGAAAGTGTGGTATACTAGATCCTTCTTTGCGAAGGGGTTCTTACCCTTGTCGTCTCTCTTGGCGGCGTGCTTGGGGTCAATGTCTTCGTCCATGTCACTTGAATCCTTGGACTCCTCCTCCTTCTTCTTCCCCTTGCCCTTGCCTCGCGGTCTATTCTTCTGACTTTGCTTGTAGCCGGACTCCAGGTCTTCCTTGAGGTCGTTGATGAACTTGCAGTGTCGATTGGTATGGGTGGCCTTGCCGTTGGCGTCGAGGTGTACGAGGCACGGAATATCGCGGTACTCCTCGTAGGTTTGGGGAACGCGGAGCGGCGCCGAAGTGATTTCACTTCCTCGCTGCTGCCCACGGCCAGCTCCCCTTCCTCGGCCACACTATCCGCCTTCTCCTCGTCCTGCAAAAGTCATAGCGACCATGTCGGTAGATTGCTTTTCTTCTGGAGCGGTTTTCTGCTTTGTACTGCTGTTCCTCCGAGCTTGAGTTGGAACGGACGTTGCCGGCAAGGAGCCACGAGCATCGTCATCGGCAGCTGCGAACTCACTAGACAGCTGAATCATCTGGTTCAAGTCAAGTTGGTGATTGTCCTGCAAGCGCTTCAGCTTATGTCGGAGCAGCATGCCCCTTTCCAACCCATCGATGAAGGCGGCCATGGCGGTTTGAGCGTGCACTCCTGCACAGGAATTCTTCATATCCAGTCAGCGGGAGAGGTAGGAGCGAGATGTCTCGTCTTTCTCTTGCACGCACCGTTGTAGGTCGCCTACGGTGCAGGGACGCTTGAATGTACCCTCAAAGTTCTTGGTGAACGCTTCTTGCATGTCCAGCCAGTTGTAGATAGATTTTTCCGGAAAGTCGTCAATCCATTGACCGGTCGTGCCTGCCAACATTAATGGGAGGTACTTGACGGCGACGTTGGGGTTGCCTCCTGCAATCTCCACCGTGTTGTCGTAGTCCTGCAACCATGTGGCTGGTTTGGCGGTGCCGTCATAGGGCTTGATCGTCTTGTCAATCCGGAAACCTTTGGGCTAAGTTGCGGACCATATTGCAGGACCAAAGAAACGTGGTCCCAGGTATGGTCCTTCCCGGGCCTCGTGGATCTTATCGATCCGCGAACGTGCATCGTATGGCTCTGGGTTCTTCTTCTTTTTGTCAGCAGGGGATGGGCTGCGTGAACGACGCGGGCCTCCTCCACCATGGTGACTGCTTGGTGGTGATGGAGGCGGAGGTGGCGATGGGTTAGCCTTCTTGCTGTTACCCTCCTGCGACGCCTCACGCCTGTCACTGTTGCTTGTCGGACGCGGAGGGTCATGGCGTGACCTGCTCTTGTGTCCTTGGTTGCGCTCTCCGTCATGATGGTTCTGCTCCGCGTTGTCGCGGATGACGATGCCGCACTGCTTTGGTGGGGGAATATCCGTACGATGGTGAGCCTTGTAATCTTCGTGATGTCGGGGAGATCGGGGCGGTGGCTATGGGCGATGAGGTCAGGCCTTTTCTCCATGGTCGGAGGATATGGGGATGGCATCCTTCCTGTTGCGCGCATCCCTCCATCTTTGTTCTGATGAACCCGCTAGGATCCGACGTCAAGAGGAGATCTGTCCCTTGGCGGCTTGTACTGGCTAGATTGGTAGAGCACTGGGTCAAACTCAAGCCTCTGAGAGGTGGCCTTTTCCTACTGCTTCACTGCCTTGGCCACTAGGTCATAGACCTATTCCACTGCCTCAGGCGATCTATCCTGTTTCAGAAGGATCTTGGCGACGGCGAGGTTAAGGAGTGGGGTGGGCATCACCTGCTTGCCCTCACTGTAAATGTATGGCTTGGCCTGTGCCGGCTTTGAGGGAGCCCATCCTAGGTTGCTCCGTACACCAGGATCATTGATGGCGCGAGCCGGAGATTTCTTAGCCTTCTGCTGCTGTAGCAAAGTCTTGTACTCGACCTCCATGGCTCTAGCTTTTTCTATGGACTTCTGTGCGTTGACCAGATCTCTCTCTAGCTAGCGCCTTGCTCCGCGATGGCCTGCGCTTCCTCCAGCAACTGTTGGCACTTCTCGTCAAGCTGGGTTACATTCCGGATATGAGCAACGGTTAGTGGCTCGACAAGGAGATTGTCGTACATCACTCTATCAGCTGGAGTAACTTGGGTTGCTGCCGACGTAGATGCTGGAGGCGGCAAGTTTGCGGTGTTGTTGTTGCTCGGGCCGGTGTCGAGTTCCTGCGGCTACTGCGCTGGGTTAGGCGGAGGAGGCATGACTTTTGCGCGATCATCGTCAGCAGCAATAAGTGGCCCCTTCCCCTTTTCCAGCGCCGTAGGCGGAGCTCGTCCGGGTTGATCTTCATCCATCGCCGTCCCGATGGTGACGAACACCTCTCGGGACGTGACGGCATTGTTGGCTTGCTCGTCGCGCGTGTACTCCTCCTCCATCTCCTGCATGGCGGAGTCTAGTTCCTCTGGACTAAAATCTATCTCCTCTGAATCTGCACTGAAATCAGCATAAAGCGCGTCAATGACAGAGTCGGAGGGTGCCAGGACTTCCTCGATGACGGGTGGTGGAGGTGCAACGGCCTCGACGATGACTGGAGGTGGTGGTGCAGCTGCGACGATGGCGGCCGGAGGCGGTGGTGGCGGTGGCTGAATCGGAGGGGCTCCGTCAATGAGCGCAAGCGCTGTCTGAGCTGCTGCTTCGGCCTCCGCGTAGTTGTTGACGGTGTTCACCATGCCTTCGAAGGTAAGGCGTCCTGACGCCTGCTGCCGTCTTAGAGAATGTCGGAGAAGCGTGCCATGGTCCAGTCCTTCCACAAAGTGATACATAGCATCCTCATTGGGGTAGTGGGCCAGATCGGCTCGTATACGGAGCCACCTGGCCAAGTAATCGCGGGGGATTTCACCCTCTCTCTGAACGCAGCGCGCCAGATCGAAGATAATAACCACGCCGACGAACTTGGATCTCTGCTGTCCAGACGCGCGGACG
Source organism: Avena longiglumis (assembly GCA_030063025.1). Lineage (NCBI taxonomy): Eukaryota > Viridiplantae > Streptophyta > Magnoliopsida > Poales > Poaceae > Avena > Avena longiglumis. Next base: position 412,011,939 of record CP125974.1, on the reverse strand, counting down.
AAGCCGGCGGATTTGCAGTGATCTTCCACCTTTATATCCTGCACAGGGGCGGTTTGGGTTGGCCTTGAATTTTTCCGATCTTTGCCGGCGAACTCCGAGGAGAGATCCGACATTGATCCTTCCGCGAACGTATCCTGCCCGTAGGCGGTCCGTGCAGGCCTTGGTGCTTTCGGATCTTTGCTGGCAAACTCTGAAGAGAGATCCGACATCAATCCTTCCGCGAACGTATCCTGCCCGTAGGCGGTCCATGCGGGTCTTGATGCTCCCCCGACTCCCAGGGAACTAGTGCCCGAGTCGGTTTCGCCAATGAAGAGGTGGATGTCTCTGATGGGAACGATCGAACACCGCGTAGGGTTCGTCTTCGCCGGGATACAGAACTCGTCAGGAGGGATGATCGGAACGTTGCCGGAGAAGACAACACGACCGATGGCTACGGTTTCGCCGATTCCCGCGAAGATCTTGGTCCTCGCCCGCTGAAGATCCTGAAGCACCTCTTGCCCCACAGTGGGCGCCAACTGTCGTGGTATTGTCGACGAGTACGCCACGGAGGGCTCCTCACAATGCGTATTTAGAGACGTGGGGTAAGCCGGACGGTTGATGGGTACGAGGTAACACAGCTTACCCAGGTTCAGATCCCACAACGGTGGCGGAATCCTACTCCTGCTATAAATCACTATAAAGGCAATACGCCGAGTTACAGAGATAGGTTCGCTGTGCGAGGTTGTGTGAATCGATACCAGGTTGTGCCCTAAAGGCTCCCATAGGCCCGACTTATATAGTCGCCAGGTCCAAGGGTTTACAGGGAAAAGTCCTAGCCGGACAGGTTACAGAGTCCTACACTGTCTATTACTAGTCTTGTCTATCTTGTACTCCAAGGCTCCGGGTACGTTGGTGACTCCACCGTAGCCTTCCTTTATCCGGCATGGGCCTCCCTTCTGGATCCATCTAACTGGGCCGCCCAGCAGGCCATAGGCCATGCTACCGACTATGGGCCACCCGGGTTAGCCGGATAAGAGACATGCTATAAGGATACCCATATAGCATATCCCCAACAACTCCGTCGTGCTCTCGGCATGTCCGTGTCTTAAATGGGCGTGGTTGTTCTAGTTTCTCTGCGTTTCACTGTTGGTAGAGGGGTGGACAGAGAGGGCCAGTGAGGTCACGTCTAGTATCTAGACATTGCAAGCGAGTGAGGCGCGGCATGTGGCGTGCTGTCCATGTCCGAGTGGCATGGTGAGATCGGGTACCACTGGCATTGATCAAGGCAGTGAACAAGACAGGCTCAATTGCACGGCTAGGTACTGGGGATGATCGTGGGTGAGCTAGGGCAAAGATTTGGGGTACAATGGATGAGCAATTGATTGATCATAAACAGTAGATAGTCGGTAATTGTACTTTGATCACCAAGTGTTCGATCAAATGGCCACATGAACTAAATCATCTCCAAATTCAATGATTTTTGGTGAGTGATCTCATACTAATATTGGTAGTCTCTGGGTGCAATAGTTTGCCAAGGGGTGTTGGTTTGAGTGGTTTCCCAAAAAAGGCTATCTTGACATATGAGATAGATTCAAATTTGAATTGCCTCTCAAAAGAGTTTGAAAATGTTTCTGCAAGGTTGGTAAGTTCCATTGGGTTTAGTGTCACTAGTTATAGCAAGGGAAGAAAATAAATGGGAAAGTTTGTTCTTGAGATTAGTTGCTAGAGATGCTCCAAGTGAGCTAGTGGTTAACTTTGGCAGAAATGACCATTAGGTGTTATACTTCATATTTTCATTTTCTTTTTGTTTTGATTTGGTACTGACCTAGATGATATGGTTTTGATCTATAAACCATTTCTCATCATTTACAACAATCAAACATGGCATTGCAATCAATCATACACACAAGCATTGAGATTTGAATTTGATTAATAAAAGATTTTGTTAACCCTAAACTTGGTTAATTAGAAAATGATCCTCATTAATATTTTTGGGGTGTTAAAGGGGTGGGTGGTTCTTTGTGGTATACAGGACCGGATCGGGTTGAGCCCCGTGTGCATGCGTGCGTGAAGAGTGTATGTGATGCATGCATTCGTGGGGAGGGTGGGTCGCTATGCTGCACGTGCGACCAGGGTTGGAGTGGGACGTGCAGGGTGTAGCACGCGTGTGTCCTGGGTGTGTGTCGCGCGCGCGTGGAGAGTGCATCCGATGGCGGCGGGGTAGGTGGTGCTAGGGTTTACAGCTAGGGTTAGGGTTTGTGTGGCCAGGTGGGTTTTGTTTTCTATGTTAACTATGGTTGTAGCTGGACTTTGGTTGGGCCTTTGGGCTTGACCGGTTGTCTGCCTTCCATAGTAAAATAGTTAGCTTATCTATTGTTTGCTTTAATTTAAATCAATTTTTTTATAAAATAGTTTTAGACCACCAAAATATTCGAAGGGTCCGGGGGTTTTGATGTGGAATAAGGACGAGGGATATTTAGAAAACAAATCTATGCTTTTAGAAATAGTTTTAGAAAAATTATATGCATGCAAACATGAAGATGCTCAAATTCAATGTGGAATGATGACATGAGCATGCAATCATGATGATGTATATACAACGAGCAATTTTCTAGTAGTGGTTTTCCCGGCATGCTATAATTCGACACCACTAACAATGGATCTCGCCCTCGAGATCCCCCTCATCGTACGGGAAAGAACACCGACGATCTGAATCATCTCGCTTCGTGTAGATCCTTGCGACACCACTAACAAGGATCCCTTCTTCATGCTGAAATCGGCAACACCACCAACAAGGGGTCTTTTCTCACGTTCGTTGAGAGAACACACCAGATAAGAAAAAGACGAAGGTAGAGGTATCAAAAGATAAGGCCACCTCTAAATTCTACAAAAGGTGGGAAAAGATGCATTATAATCCACTTCAATGTACAAGAGCAAATAGAATGAGTAGTCGGCATGGGGGCTAATCCATCATGCACCCAAACTATTACTCTGAACATGCAGTAGAAAATCATGGACCATATTCTCATAATTAGACTGAATACCTTCACAAGCGATGTTCGGAAACGGCTCTTCATCAGATCTAACATAGATAACATTGTCGTCTTGGATTTTTAGTCCACTGAAAAATTTAATGGATTTTTAGTCCACTGAAAGGTACAACAGAGTAAAATCCCTCAGATAGCATGAAGACCAGATGTAGCGACACCATTACAAGAGGAGGGAAGCGAAACCATAAAGGTACGACGGAAACCCAACCACGAGAATTCCTGTACTCGAAGAAAATATAAGAGAACAGATTCAAAACACGCAAGGTAAGAGGAGAAGAGCATAGAGGTAAGGAGTAAAGTCATACCTATTCATATCTATCCAACCGATTTTTGCAAAATAATTTTAACACTCTACATCGACCATTAGCTAGGTTATCCTATAGGCTGGACCAGTGGGTATCGTAACTGCTGAGCTCTGACACCACTTTGTAACACCCTCGGATCGTCCCTATGCAAGTTTTAGTGATCCCCGCCAAACCCGCATAGAAGCGATTCAAGGGTGCCCACCAGGCACTTGCATGCGAGTGGAAAATGAAGTAATAGCATTACACAATAGTCCAGGATGGAACCCACAGAACATATGTATACATCAACGACTCCATGAGTCAAAAATACAGATATACAATACAAAGATTCAAATCACATTGAAAACGATATAGCGTCCGAGTACGAACAAGAAGCAAATGGGGCTAAGAGCCCTGAGGAATAAACAATGGTGTCCATAACCCTGTCCAGGCCAAGCCAGAAGCGTAACCCTACTAACGACGTTAATCTCAAACCTACTAAACAAAATGGGTGCCAGCAAAGGGCAAAGAAAAAAGAGAGCGGTCAGTACTGATGCCAGTACACGGCGAGACTTAGAATTCGGCGTCTCTTGCCTACATAGGTATGGTGGACTGAAGCGGCAGCGCATCATGCACTAAACAACCTATAGAGACTAGATACATATGTCGGCTATTAGAGAGAGAGATGAGAAAGACCTATTCGGATCCAACCTGATACTACCACCAATCATACCCATCATGGTATTTCCCCCTCGAGACCAAACGAGGAAGTCCTGCCAAGGAAATTCACACGATTGGCAATTTTATTCATTCTTTTCATGGTGTTTATCGAACTTACTAGTCATATCAGATACAATTCAAATTATAGCAGTGAAATATAGATATAGTTGTCTATGATCAAGATACTTTACTCCAAGTCATCTATAACTGCAAATAGTACTTTTTGAAAAGATATAATCCTGCAGGGGTGCACCAAATTTTCCACACACACTTCAACCCTTGTTGCCAAATCAATTAACATACACCCATCGGTATGTTGGCGGGGCCTAGGATACGACTCTTTCCCAGACCCAAAGAAAGCACATGGGGGCCACCCCACTAAGCTACCCGTAAAAAAGTCGGCTGAGCTCCGAAGACGGACCCAGAGGTTGCGAGATCGGCCAAGAGATCAGGGGCCATAGGTACAATCCTCAACATAACGAACCACATCATAAACAGTACAGTAGTAAACACTCATCGAGCAACAGATAATAAACATTGTATAACATGGCATACATGGAATTAAAACCCCAAACTAGTTTGTGGCCCCCAGTACATTACATTGAAATCAGGTACTAAGCCGATAGGGGTGCCCATACACCCCACATGTGGTTAGCGCGCTTAGTCTCGGAACAGGTGTCAAGAACTCAGGTCCTAGGTGGATACAAGTGGGTGATTAACAACCAAATCTCAACTATTACCCATCAGTGCCTTTTCATTAGTTATATCCATTCTAATATTTAAGTAACCAGTTGTAATTAAAACCATGATCATCTCCATATTTATGAATATGCCAACCCCCAACATTAGTGGAACATCGACGACGTGAAGCAGCACCTGAGCAAGCAATTACGACTCGCAAGGCTGAGTGACTACCGAACAACAGGTAGTAGGAGGTGTCCAAGGCAATATAGAGGCTGCAAGGAATATAAAGCGGTACAGAAAATAAAACATTGCAACACAGATAGCAATAGATCAACAAGAGGAAGTAAAGACTGTAAATGTAAAATAGGTAGAAAAGGGGGAGAATGCTCGCTGAGAAACATTGCCGAAGATACACCAGAGTTTGGGTCGACACTCGCATCAATTCATCGACCTAATCCGTGTAGAAGCAGAGCACTAAAAGAAACACCGAATGCACTATTTAATACTATGGCAGAAGATCCGACATGATGCATGTATGATGCATGACATGGCAAAGGTGCAATACAATTAGGCAATATTAAGCGGAACCGGAGCCTAGACAATTAATTAATAGGTTCATGTTGTTAAGATATCCTGAAATTTAAATGTTGTCTTAACAAGGCAAAACATGGCACCATTTCGCTGTACAAGTTTAAATGGAGCCAATATAAGACTAGAAAGACCCCATGTGGTCTCTATATTTAATTATGAGGTGAATTGGCATAAAGCTCCCAAACTACACAATATGCACGCCCGTATGAATGATTTATATGCAACAAGTATGTCATATATTATAAAAAATATAGGGGTCTCGGGAAAGGGGTCATGCATTAGAACTCGTCGAACTTGGGGGTTCATAGGGTTCGGCAGTGTTCGGGTTCGACGAGATCGGGGTCTTCGGTTTCCATTGTCAAGGTCTTGGCCTGACGCGTCGAAGCCCTTTGGATTGGCATCCTCATTTTGGCGTTCTGACTTCGGGGTCTATGGTGGACTTGGGACCGGCGTCGGCATTTTTGTGTGATGCCAGGTATATTATTCCAAATTAGCGGCATCCAACCGGTCTTGTCGCCAAGGAGAACTTGATGCTTTATTGGTGTTTTCCGAGTTCGTTGATCTTGTTGGTGATGATACTGGGTTGGTCTGGAATTCTGGGATGGTCGTGTGCCCCTAAACACACAAACACACAAGCAACATCAAACACACCACAAGTGCCGAAGGAAGGACATGTGATTGAACGGAACATCTGCACCGGGCGTGCATTGGAGACAGCTGAGAAGAGGCGGCCAGCAATGGGCGTGCTGTAGGACAGAGGCGCGGGGTGAGGGTCGTCATGCGTGCGAGTGTTGAGCGCTAGGCTCCACGCGGGAAGGCGAGATCTACAAGGAAGGCTCTGCGGGGCGACAAGGCGGCGATCGGGGCACCTAGGAGGGACAGTATGTGTGGGGAAGGCGGACGACAGGGCTGCGGAGAGGAGGTCGAGGCAGGCTCGTAGGCGCAGGCGCTGCAGGCCGGTGTCTGCCGGCGAGTATCCGGCAACCTGGAATTGCTCGGGAGGCCCGCCTTGGCGCTGGGCAGCGGAGGAGGTCACGCAGCAGGCAACAATGAGTCGGGCGATGACGGAGGAGAGGAGCTCGAGGTAGGGGAGGAGGTGTCGGGGGAGAGTGGGGCTCGCATGGAGGCGTGCAGCCGCGGGAGGGAGCGAGGGAGGCGGTGGGGCCTATGCTAAACGAGGAAGAGAGAGTGAGGTACAGGGCGGGGATAGCGGGAGGAGAGGAGCGGGATGTAGGGTGGGCTAGGCTCACTCGAGGAGCATGGGTGGTTCGGTGCGATCGACGGTACCGGGTCGGTTTGAGCCCCCGTGTGCGTGCGTGAAGCGTGTGTGTGATGCGTGCATTTGCAGGGAGGGGTGAGTCGCTAAGCTGCAGGTGCGACCAGGGTTGGAGTGGGGCGTGCAGGGTGCAGCGTGCGTGTGGCCTGGGTGTGTGTCACGCGCGCGTGGAGAGTGCATCCGGTGGCAGAGGAGTAGGTGGTGCTGGGGTTAGCAGCTAGGGATAGGGTTTGTGTGGCCAGGTGGGTTTTGGTTTTTAGGTTAACTAGGGTTGTAGATGGACTTTGGTTGGGTCTTTGGGGCCTGGCTGGTTGTCTGCCTTCCCTAGTAAAATATTTAGTTGTTATCTATTGTTTGCTTTAATTTAAATATGAAAATTATAAAATAGTTTTAGACCACCAAAATATCCGAAGGGTCCAAGGTTTCTGATGTGGAATAAGGACGAGGGATATTTATAAAACAAAGCTAGGCTTTTATAAATAGTTTTATAAAAATTATATGCAAGCAAACATGAAGATACTCAAATGCAATGTGGCATGATAACATGAGCATGTTGTCATGATGATGCATATACAATGAGAGATTTTCTAGTAGTGATTTTCCCGGGATGCTACACTCGCTGAGGTAGTATACAGATTGTTTTACCCCGTGGATCTTGCCTTCTTTCGGACGTTCTATGACGAGCACGGTGCTGACCACATGGCTGGTGTCAGCGATGTACGTCATCATAGGTTCTCTCTTGGTTGGCTGCTGTCTTACCGGAAACGGATGGCGATTCGGACTCCGGAAGGTGCGGCGAGCTCCGAACGGCGATGGCGATCGGTTCCGGCGGCGAGGTTCTTCCTGCACGGATGTACACACAGTCAATACGGGTCGAGAAAAACAATCGAGACGCGAGGCGACGCGCGTACGTGCGTGTATGCGTGCGCGGGTATGCATGCAATAACGCATGCGATGATGCGCACGCAAGCGTGCATGTACGCGTGCATGCGAGCATGCTAAACGAGGCAGCGGCGATGGCGGCGCAGGGCGACGGCGGCGGCGGCTGCGCGCGGCAGGCAGCGGCGGGCGGCGGCGCGGCGCAGCGGCGCGGCGCGCAGTGCGGCAGCGCGGCGTCGGCTGGCGGCGTGGCGGCGTCGGCGTCGGCGGCGAGTGGCGCTTGGCGCGCGCTGTGCAGCGGCGGCGGAGCAGCGGCCAGCGGCGGGCAAGCTAAGCGGCGCGCAAGGAAAGCGGCGGCGCGGTGCTTACCGGGCGAGGGATGGAGGGCGACGGCGCGGGCGGAGGCGGGCGGAGGAGGGCGGGCGATCGAGGCGCTGGCGCGAGGAGGCGGCGTGCGATCGCGGGCAGGGAGGCGCGCGCGCGGGGTGGGGTCGGTGGGCACGGGGGCCGAGGCCAGGGGCCCCTCCTTAAGTAGTACCTCGCGCGGAATCCTAAACTGAAACGGCCCAGAGTTGGACACGAATTCGGAAATCGGTCCGGATTTTCGGACCGTTTTCCGGCGGTTTACTAAAACGTCCGAGTCTTTTGCATACGAACTCCGATTGGAGCGATTCTCGCGCCTACGGGTTCGTATCGTCGAGGGGCACAACCTTCAGTCGAAGTTTGCGCGAAAACTCGAACCTACAGGGGTGGTTGTTGCAAAACACTCCAAAGCTCCCCGCAGGAACCTCGTAGCGAAACAAAATAGGGTTTTGAAGGTGGCGTTTCGCCGAACCTTTCTACTCGACGGTTTTGCATGGAAAGATATGATGAAATGCTATGAATGATATGCAAGGCCAAATCTAAAATTTGGGATGTGACAAGACTAACCCCCTTAAGATGAATCTCGTCCTCGAGATTCGGCGCGGCTAGCAAATAGGTGTGGGTAGTCCTCTCGGATGTCATCCTCACGCTCCCAAGTGGCTTCCTCTTCGGTGTGGTGGCTCCACTGTACTTTGCAAAACTTGATTGTCTTGGTACGGGTAGTTCTTTCTGCTGTCTCCAGAATCTTGACCGGTTTCTCCTCATAGGTCAAATCATTCTCTAGCTGAACCTCCTCTAGCGGTACAGTGTCTCTCAACGGTGTATCCACCATCTCCGGGTGGCACTTCTTCAGCTGGGATACGTGGAACATGTTGTGAACAGCAGACAGAGCCTCTGGCAACTCCAACTGATAAGCAACTTCACCTTTGCGTGCTAAGACCCAATACGGTCCAATGAATCGAGGTGCCAGTTTACCCTTAATTCCAAATCTCTTGATTCCACGAAGCGGCGACACTCTAAGGTATACTCTATCACCTATCTCATATACCACTTCCTTGCGCTTGGCGTCAGCGTAGCTCTTCTGCCTTGATTGTGCTACTTTCAGCCTATCTCTAATCAAGGCGACCTTCTCCTCAGTGTCCTTGATCAAATCGGGTCCAAACAACTGACGTTCTCCTACTCCATCCCATAGCAATGGTGTTCGGCACCATTTTCCATACAGCACATCGAACGGTGACGTCTTGATGCTGGTCTGATAGCTGTTGTTGTAGGAAAACTCCGCATACGGCAAATTCTCATCCCAACTAGAGCCATGAGCCAAGGCGCAAGCTCTCAGCATGTCCTCCAAAATCTGATTCACCCTCTCGGTCTGTCCATCAGTCTGTGGGTGAAACGCTGTGCTAAACTCCAATCTAGTACCAAGTGACTCGTGTAGCTGGCGCCAGAAGTGTGAGGTAAATTGGGTGCCTCTATCAGATACGATACTCTTGGGAACTCCGTGTAGGCACACAATCCTGTCCATGTAAATCTTGGCCAACTTTGCACTCGTATAAGTCGTCTTCACCGGTATAAAGTGGGCTACCTTGGTCAAATGGTCGACCACTACCCAAATAGAGTCATATCCTGACCTGGTCCTGGGCAATCCTGTGATAAAGTCCATTCCCACTCTATCCCACTTCCAATCCGGCACAGGCAATGGCTGTAGCAATCCTGCTGGCTTTGGTGTTCCGCTTTCACTCGGCTGCATACATCACATAGGGCAATATGCTCCGCGATGTCTCCCTTCATATTGTTCCACCAGAATCTGTCCTTTAGGTCCATGTACATCTTCGTATTGCCCGGGTGTATGGAATATGGCGAGTCATGAGCTTCCTGTAGAATCAACTTCCTTATCTCGGGATCGTCGGGGACGCACAAACGATCTCCGTACCACAAGGTTCCTTGCTCATCCTCGCGGAATTCCCTTGCTTGTCCTTCCTTCATCTTTTCCTTAACTTCATCTATCTCTTTGTCTCCTATCTGAGCCTTTATGATCATGTCCTGTAGCGTTGGTTGGACTTCCATTGTTGCTAAGTACCCTTCAGATACTACCTCCAGTCTAAGGTCCTTGAATTGCTTGCACAAGTCCTCAGGCAATTCACCAATTGTCAATCCATTGGCATAAACCTTCCGGCTCAGAGCATCAGCTACTACATTGGCCTTTCCTGGGTGGTACTGTAGATTCATATCATAGTCCTTGATAAGTTCCAACCATCTCCGTTGTCTCATGTTCAGTTCCTTCGTAAATATGTACTTGTGCTCTTGTGGTCGGTGTACACATCACAAGTGTTTTCCCATTAAGTAATGCCTCCATACCTTGAGCGCATGAACCACTGACGCTAACTCCAAGTCGTGTGGGGTAATTCCGCTCATGGTGCTTGAGTTGTCGCGAGGCATATGACACTACTCTCCCATCTTGCATCAGCACACTCCCAAGTCCCTGTCGTGAGGCATCACAGTACACTTGGAAATCCTTCTGAAGATCTGGTAAACATAGAACAGGCGCGGTCACTAGTCGACGCTTCAGTTCCTGAAAGCTGGCTTCACATACGTCTGACCATTCAAACTTTCTCTCCTTCTTCAGAAGTTCAGTCATCGTCTTAGCAATCTTGGAAAAGTTTTCTATGAACCTCCGGTAATATCCAGCAAGTCCCAAAAAGCTTCGAATCTCTCCTGCATTCTTGGGCGCTTCCCACTCAGTTACTTTGTTTGGATCAACAGCAATTCCTTCTCCTGACACTACGTGTCCAAGAAATCCAACAGTGTTAAGCCAGAATTCACACTTACTGAATTTGGCATACAGCTTGTGTTCCCTCAGCTTCTCCATAATCAGTCTCAGATGTTTCTCATGCTCAGCATCATCCTTGGAATATATCAGTATGTCATCGATAAACACCACCACGAACTTGTCCAAGTACTCCATAAATACCTTGTTCATCATGGTCATGAAGTATGCCGGAGCATTCGTTAGTCCAAAAGACATAATTGTATACTCATATAAACCATACCTAGTGGTGAAGGCGGTTTTCGGTACATCCTCCTCCCGGATCTTCAATTGAAAGTAGCCAGATCGCAGATCAATCTTGCTGAACACCTTTGCTCCTTCCAGTTGATCAAACAAATCATTTATGTTTGGCAGAGGGTACTTGTTCTTGATGGTTACTTCATTCAGCGAACGATAGTCTACCACTAATCTCTTGGTGCTGTCTTTCTTCTCCACAAACAGAACAGGTGCTCCCCATGACGACGCACTAGGCTGAATGAATCCCTTTTCCAGCTGCTCCTTCAACTGTTTCTTCAATTCCTTCAGCTCATCGACATCCATCTTATATGGTTTCTTTGCTATTGGTCCTGTTCCCGGCAGCAGGTCGATAAGAAACTCTACATCTCTGTCAGGTGGCATACCTGGCAGCTCTTCCGGAAACACGTCGGGGTAATCCCTAATCACTGGCACAGTATCCATGCTAACCCCCTTAAGAGAATTCAACTTACACTTTCTCGGTCGTGCAGCTGACTTGAATCTAATCCTCTTGCCATCCAGGGTTTTGAGTGAAACAGCTGGCTGTGCACAATCTATGTGTCCCCCATGCATGGACATCCAATCCATACCCAGAATGACATCTAATCCCTGTGAATCCAACACTACTAGATGTGCAATAAAGTTGTGTGTTCCAATCCTCACAGTCAAGTCGCGGCATCCCGCGCTAGCTATCATATCTCCTCCAGGTGAACTCACTCTAATAGACCTTTTCATAGACTCAGTAGGTAACTTATACTTATCCACAGATTCCCTTGATATGAATGAATGCGATGCACCAGTATCGAAAAGTATAAGTGCAGGGTAAGTGTTGATTGGGAACTTACCAATCACAAGGTCAGGCTCATCTGGAATCTCCTCCACATTCATGTGGTTCACTTTGTAACCTTCTCGTTGGTTGGCTTGAGTCCTTTCCTCTCCGGACAGTTGTCAGCATAGTGTCCCTTCTGCTTGCACTTGAAGCACGTCACCTCACTCAGATCCTTCTTCACGAAGTTACGATCACGGTTGCGGTCATGTCCACCGTGTCCTCCAGAGTGGTGAGAGTGTCCTCCCTTGTGGCTGTGGTGGCTACTCCTATGGTTGTCATGACGATGTCCATCGCGGCGGTCATGGCTCCCATGGTCACTTCCTCCATGCTTGGAGTATCCATCATATGAAGTGCGAGTCTTGTGGTGTGAACCAGAGTGGTGATTGTTGTTCTTTCTCTTGCGGTTCTCCACTTGCTTGTGCTTCCCCTCCAAGATCCTACCCTTATCCATGAGCTCCTGGAAAGTGGGGCAGTAAACCACAAGTAGCTGTACTGAAAGCTCATCACTGAGGCTATCCAGGAATCTCTCCCTCCTTTTGGCATCAGTGTCAACATCCTCAGGCGCATAGCGGCACAGGTTGTTGAACTCCTCAATGTACTCGGCCACGGTGCGGTTGGTTTGGCGCAAGTTGCGGAACTCCTTCCTCTTCAGGCTCAGAACTCCTGAAGACACGTGGTTGGTCCTAAAACCTTCCTCAAACATAGCCCAAGTCACGGTATCCAGCGGGTGGGTGATCTGAAATGTGTCCCACCAAGAGGCTGGTCCCTCCAAGAGGTGAGCGGCAAACCTCACCTTCTCAGCATCAGTGCATCCAACATTAGATCCTTGTTGACTGAATGCAACCAGTCGAGAGCAACCATTGGTTCCGTTGCAGTAGAGAACTTAGCTGGCCTTAACCTCAGAAATCTGGTGAGAGCATCTCCCTGAGGCTGATTGTTTCCATTGTTGTTGTTCTGATTTGCCATGAACTGAGTCATCACTTGGGTCAGCTGTGCCTGAGCTGCCATGAGCTGCTCCATCTCAGTGGGTTGGCGACGGGGAGGCATCTGCGGTTCAGCATAGGTAAGTTTAGAAAAAATCAACTACGATAATAGGATTCTACCCATGCATAAGATCAACCAACAACAAACAATAGCAGACAATCACAAGCAAGCAACACATTAACAAACAAGCGATCCAGCAACATCCCAGGTGTTATCCTAGCAGTATATAACTACTGAAATAGTTTTGCAAGAGTTGGCAATGGTTAACTAAACAATAGATCAACTAATCAACAAAACAGCAATTCTGCCAGAACAGTCCAGCAGCTTTCACGAATTTTTCCGCCTGAATTAAACTCGTCAGAAAAATTAGCCAATTTTTGTGCATATGGCACAGAGAGTTTCGCATCAGCCCAATTGTTTTCAGATTTTTCCGAGTTACCAAAAAAATATGAAAAATCGCGCAGTACTGCTGTATCAGCAGAAAAACTGCAGCGAAAAACACACAGATAGTAACCAAATTGCCATAACTCTTTCATTAAAATTCACACAAATAATTCCTTGGATATTGGAGTACACAAATAAGAAACTAAACACTTTTAAACTAACACGAACTAAGCTTCACAACGATCGAGACTAATGTTAACGAGTTCTCCTAACGTGGACTAATTGGTGGACTTCTATCTACTTCTTGAAGAGATTGAGGTAGGTCCTTGCGGTCATGCGTTGGCGCTCGCTCATGGTACAACCATGGCGTGAGTGTACACCTCTCCTGAACCATCACTTGAGACTTCAAACTCCACCTCTTTTGGATCCTCCTCTTCTTCTTCATCCTCATTTGCAACATGAATGCCTTCATCTCCTCCACCATCATCGTCTCCATCATCATCATCCTCGTCCTCATCATCATCATCGTCTCCACTTTCATCATCATCCCCATCGTTGCCATCATCTCCATTGTCATCATCAGAGGGTGGATTCAGCTGTGCTTGGAGAGCGGCAATCTGGGTTGTCATAGCTTCAATGGTTTGGTCCCTTTCCTGGACGGTCCCTTGCAATTGCTGTATGTTCTGGGCATTCTCTTGCACAGTGCCATGGAGATGGGCTATGGTCTCATCTCTGGCTATCAGGGCAGTCTCCAGAACTCCCACATCTTCATGCAGAGTGTCTATCTCCTGTCCTTGGACCACCATTCCATTGCTAGTAAAGTCTGCAATCTCCTTCAACATCCTCACCTTCTCTGCTAGAGCTCCATTCTCCCTCTCCATGTCCTCTATGTGTCTCCGACGGGGCGGCATGTTGTTCCTGTCGCCTGGGGTAATCACAATGTTCCCTTCTTCATCACGCCTTCCATAGTCACGGTAGGGTGAATCCGCAGGCAGTAGGTGTCGGACATAGTGACACTGGCGAGACAGGGCTTCATGTACGGCCAAGTTGATCCCAAGTCTCCAGTTGCAGTATATCTTGGTGTAGACCAAGTGCGCGGGGTTTGGCAAGGCGGCATCTCTGAATATGAAGGTAGTGATCTCCCATGCATCCTCTCCATACCCATAGGTGTACAGCCTTCTTCCCTTGAACATAGGCAGTGGCAATCCCAATGACTGAGAGAGTTGACTAAGAGAGTTGAGCTAACTGCCTTGCAAAGGGCCTTGGTGACTCCATGGTGACATACTCAGTCCTGACGTCTCCCATCTATCAAGTAAAAGAGGAAAGTGTGAGAATAGCATATTGTAAGAATTTACGAGGGTGAAAGGCATAAGAGGAAAGCCAATGTTAATATAGGCTTAATAATTCTATGGCTTCCTAATCCAATCCTAGGTCACGATCCTACAGTCGACACACGGGCTCTGATACCATCCTGTAACACCCCAGTTCTGATAAGACCGTGGCCTCTATGTGACATGCCAATCCCTGGATCGGTTCATTGGCCCACAATAGAGTAAGATAGATAATCATAGCAAATAACCGTGTATCATGATCTACAAAGATCCAGAGTACCATTATTACAATATAAAAGCTTAGCATAAAGCTAGCTCAAATTGTTCAGGTAGCAACAAAAGCAAGTAAGTCCTCCAATCTTGAAATTTCCCACAAGTGAACAAGTGCCGAGTGGAGTACCGTGGCCTATAACGATCAATCAGAATCGGAATAACTTGCAACATGAAACGTAGCAGCCCCGAAGGGTCAATACATGGAATGTATGGCAAGTAGAGCTAGTAATGGAGACAATGGTACTAACATCTACATGCATATCTGGCAATTGGAGCTGTGTCTGGCTTGCATTTGCAAATACATTTGTCCTACTTTCATAAACAGTTTTCAATTTTCTTTGAAAAGATCCCAATTAAGTTAACCCAACAATGTTAAAGCAATTATGAAATTAGAATGAGCGAGAAACATGTCATGGAATCAATATCTAGCAACTCAGATGTCCATAACCGGGGACACGGCTAATCGATTAGATTATACACTCTGCAGAGGTTAGTACACTTTACCCATGTGACTTGGCCAGCCCAGCTCGTCGTACCATCACTCTCATTTTGGGTGATGATAGGAGAAGACCAAGAAGAGACTGTTGAAGTAGCTCCTCAATCCCGACGCGCACCGGTCCAACCTACCAAAATTCTACATCTCTGGATACGCGGGTTCGAGTTACCACAACCTACTAAGTCCAACCAACCGCCCATTTCATTATTGGCACATGGTTGTACACGTAAGCTACACAATAAAGAAGCCAATCATTCTCTCTTGATACCTGGGTGCCTTTCCGCAATGAAACCACCAAAATTTATCAATACCATCACACCCAGGGGGTTCATTGATTAAGTTGTTTTAGTTTTCACAAACCAATACTTTGAGAAAACAAGTATCAATGATGTAACCCAGCCCTCGTTCATCAAACATGGCTAAGCACATCTACCAACGGTGGTTCATCTACAAAGAGGGTCCTACCACATAATAGGACATAGCATAGCGATAGTATCATCCTACACAAGCATCTACAAAATACACGACAATGCATTGAAAATAGTAGGACGATATCATGAACAAAGTAGCATCTACTTACCTTGGTTGTAGCGGCCTGGAGCACAATCCTCACACGAGCAAGCATTGCACTCAACACAATCTACACGATACAATTGCAATCATAAACAAACAATCCACAACATATGCAACAAATATGATGCATGGATGCAAGAACGACAAGTGAATTGGTGCTACAGCTGCACCACATAGTTCTAATCCATAATACTACCGAATACATGCATGGAAAAGAGATTTGGCGCTAGGAAAACTAATAGACAAAAGTAATGCTCCAAACTAGAGCTAGAACTTAAATAATTCACTACCGATAGTATACTGTTCGTAAAATCTTGGGAAAATTCTACCGCAAAGGCATCTCTGATTAGAAACAGTACCAATTGGAATTACTCGAAAAGGATTTATAAAACTCCCCGAGTAATTAAAACACTGCAGAAAGCCATTAGACAAATACTGCAGAAGTTTTTACTGTAAGCCTACCTTTTTAATTCACGATGAGATTCCTCTCGTTCACACGAGTTCAGGGACATATCACACGAGATTTTTGGACCTACGGATCTTTTTCTACGAATTTATTACTCCGAAAAGGACACTAACTAGTTTGATTAAACTGTACTAAACCTGACAGTAAAAGTCTGAACCAAAGCTACAGCAATATTCTACACGACTCACTGAACGCGTACATATTTTATTTGCAATTTTTGGCCAAGCGGTTGAATTTCTACGCAATTTACAAGATTCTACCGAAATCTTTCAATTAAAGGGATTAACGAAATTGACCCAGTCAACTGTGTCTGTTTGACTGGGCGCTGACTGGGCGTGTGACTAGTCAACGCCTGGGATGCTAACCAGTCAACGAACGATCTAAGCCGCTGATCTGAGATCTAACGGTGGCTGCTGTCTTACCGGAAACGGATGGCGATTCGGACTCCGGAAGGTGCGGCGAGCTCCGAACGGCGGTGGCGATCGGTTCCGGCGGCGAGGTTCTTCCTGCACGGACGTACACACGGTCACTACGGGTCGAGAAAAACAATCGCGGCGCGAGGCGCCGCGCGTACGTACGTGTATGCGTGCGCGGGTATGCATGCAATAACGCATGCGATGATGCGCGCGCAAGCATACATGTACGCGTGCATGCGAGCACGCTAAACGAGGCAGCGGCGCAGGGCGACGGCGGCGGCGGCTGCGGCAGCGGGCGGCGAAGCGGCGGCGGGCGGCAAGCGGCGCAGCGGTGTGGCGGCGGCGCGGCTGGCGGCGTATGGCGGCGGCGCTGGCCGCAGCGGCAGCGGCGGGCAGCGGCGGCGGCGGCGGCGCAAAGCGGAAAGCGGGCGGCGGTGCTTACCGGGCGGCGGGATGGAGGGCGGCGGTGGGCGGAGACGGGCGGGAGGGTGGCGCGAAGGTCGAGCGGCGAAGGCGCTTGAACGAGGAGCGGCGCGCGATCGCGGGCAGGGAGGCGCGCGCGCGGGGTGGTGTCGGTGAGCACGGGGGCCGAGGCCAGGGGCCCCTCCTTAAGTAGTACCTCGCGCGGAATCCTAAACTGAAATGGCCCAGAGTTGGACACGAATTCGGAAATCGGTCCGGATTTTCGGACCGTTTTCCGACGGTTTACTAAAACGTTCGAGTCTTTTGCATACGAACTCCGATTGGAGCGATTCTCGCGCCTACGGGTTCGTATCGTCGAGGGGCACAACCTTCAGTCGAAGTTTGCGCGAAAACTCGAACCTACAGGGGTGATTGTTGCAAGACACTCCAAAGCTCCCCGTAGGAACCTCGTAGCGAAACAAAATAGGGTTTTGAAGGTGGCGTTTCGCCGAACCTTTCTACTCGACGGTTTTGCATGGAAAGATATGATGCAATGCTATGAATGATATGCAAGGCCAAATCTAAAATTTGGGATGTGACAGGTTTAGAGGGGGAAATCTTGTGTGCTAGGAGGGGAGCCCTGCCCCTCCTCTTATAGGAGGGAGGCGCCGGCCAAGGGGAGGGGAATCCCTCCTCAACTCGGATCCCAAGTGGGCCGGCGGTGGAGGAGGGACTCCTCCCCAACTCGGTTTCCACCTCCCTCTCCACTTCCCAAAAATAGCCGTTTGACTTTCAAATTGGCATTTGACTTTTCAAACAAGGATTTGATTAAATCCTCTATTTTGTTCAGCGATGACACTTAGTACATGATGCAATCATTCCAACTTGGTATAACACATTCATGTACCCTTCCCCTCCGGAGTGCCGGACATTCCGGAACCTTCTAGAACATTCCCGATGAAAACACCGGAACCATTCCCCAACTCCGAAACAGGACTTTCCTTATATGAATCTTATTCTCGGACCATTCCGGATCTCCTCGTGATATCCGGATCCCATCCGAGACTCGAACAACATTCGGTCTCTTACTCATCATTCCATAACTACTCAACAACATCGAATCCTTAAGTGTCTCCCTACGGTTCGTGAATTATGCGGACATGATCGAGACACTTCTCCGATCAATAACCAATAGAGGAATCTGGAAATTCATATGGCTCCCACATATTTCTACGATTACTTTGCGATCGAATGAACCACTTACATACGATACCAATTTCCGTTTGTCTCACGATATTTTACTTATCCGAGGTTTTGATCGTCGGTATCTCGCATACCTAGTTCAACCTCACATCGATAAGTACTCTTTTCTCGTTCCCGTGATATGTGATCCCTTGTGAGCTAGTCACATGCTTGCAAGCTAATTGGATGACATTCCACTGAGAGGGCCCAGAGTATATCTATCTGTCATATGGATGGACAAATCCCACTCTTGATCCATGTGCCTCATCAATGCCACCTTTATAGCCACCCAGTTATGGTGTGGTGTTTGATGTCCTCAAAGCATCCTTCCGGTGATGGTGATTAACATGATCTCATGGTCGAAGGAATTAGGTTACTATGTATCAGAAAGCTTATAGCAAATGAACTATATTAAATGACTTGATCTTTATGCTACGCTTAACTATAGGAGTATGTCCATCACATCATTCTCCTAATGATATGACCCTGTTGTTAATAACATCTCTATGTTCATGATCAGGAAACTATGATCATATATTAACCAACAAGCTAGTTTAACAAGAGGCTTTACTAGGGACTCTTTTATGTTTACAAATCACACAAGTATTAATGTTTCCTGTTAATACAATTATAGCATGGTATGTAAACATTTATCATAAGTATGAAGATATGATAATAACCACTTTATTATTGCCTCTTGGGCATATCTCCAACAGTCTCCCACTTGCACTAGAGTCAATAATCTAGTTTCAAACCTTTGTGTATTCAACACCTATGGCTTTCCGGTGTTGTATGTACACGATTGCTAGTGGCCAACTGATCTCCGGATCTGACACTTCCAGGTCCGTGTGTAATTGCATGTCTTTGCGTCTCTACGCATCACTCATTCTCTAATGAGATGGCTTTGTATAATTTTGGTCCTTTGGTGAGACCTTTAGTTCTTTGGGATTAAAACATGTTGATAATATTGTCGTACAATATATCTTCATAGTATTATCCCGCTGTGAACTACACCTAGTTTGACAACAAACTACTTGACACAAATGCCCTCTTTAGCTGCTATTATAGCAGTCATATACTTAGCCTTTTGTTGTAGTATCTGTCACAATGTCTTAACTTTGGAACTCATCCAAATCCATTATGGAACTTACTTTCCATTATATTGTTCCACCCTTAGTTTAGATTAAGAAAAACTTAATTTGTACTTTGTGACAAAACTAGTATCAATGTAATTCATTTACAATGAACTAACCATCTATTTGTCACTTCCACAAATAATATAATCTTAGTTCTTCCAAAAGATCATAAGAATATCCTTACTATTGTCCAATGATCAACTTATGAATCATTCTGGTATATGCTCATAACATTTTAGAGTATAGGACATATCTGGATTTGTACATATCACAGTATGATTGATATAAATACTCTTTGTGATTTCATACATCAAGTATCAATCTATACTTGAATCTTTGTTTCACTTACCCAGTGTCAATACACTTGAATATATCATCAATATTGAACTCATTCAATCTTTTATGTGTGACAAGAACCTTTCTTGTAGTTTCTATATTGAACTCATTCAATACATCATCTATGTACTTTCGGCACAACCATATTAGCGTCTATTGATGCCAAATATTTGGGTTTTGCCTAAGTCTTTCATCGGGATGAAATTCTTAATATGTGTTAATAAAATATACATCTTTTCCAATCAACAATATGTCCTCCACATAATGTATTAGAAATATGTCTTAGCGCTCCCACTTAATTTCTTGCAAATGCAAGCATCTTCATTGTCTCTGATGAAATTAAACTCTTTTAACAGTTTCATCATAGTGAAGATTCCAACTCCTCTATGCTTACTTCAACCATTGAAGTTTGCATATGCTTTTAGCATCCTTTGAATTAACAAAAACCCTTTGGACCGTGTCATGCACACGTCCTAGGTAACCCTTCTATTAGAAGAACTTGTTTTGTTTATCCAACACATAACAAAATTATATGTCGTGGTTGCTACATTAATCCATCTAGACTAAATATCACTTAATGAAAGATCAGATCTTATCATAGTCAACTCTTTGAACATTGTTGTGAACTCTTTCCCAACATGTCGACCATTTCATAGATGCGAAACATCCATGTCTATTTCTTTATAGATCCAAACACAACTGTAAGGTCTTACACCTTTCTCGAGGGTCCTTCAAGTTCAAAACTTGATTTCTTGTGTATGGAACTATCACGGATTTTATGGCTTCAAGCCATTTTACGGAGTCAGGGCCCATCATCGATTCTTTGCATGTAGTACGTTCATTATTCTCAAATAATGATTCAACCCTCAAATCTTGGTATTTGATTGTTTACTCGACCTACTTGGTTCAACAGAAAACTTTGACCTTCGTAACCACAACCTTTGAGGCACATGAGCCATGAGCATTGTTGATGCCTCCGGAACACTTTTCGGCGCTGCGCAACTCTGCACATATAGCTAAGGTTCTTTTAACCTTATCAAAGTTCTATTGTCCTCCCACTTAACTTTTCACGAAAAATTCCTTCTCAAAGAAACTTGACGTTCTAAGCGACAAACACTTTTGTCTCCGGTGTTATGGAGGAATACTTAACAAAGACAGGTTCATCCGACTTTGGTTGAAAACATCTTTCTTATGCATAGCATACCAATGTTTAACAAAGGACAACTTGGGTTTTATCCCAAACCATAACTTTATATGGTGTCAATTCAACGGATTATGATGGAGCTCTTTTCAGTGGAAAAACGGTAATCTCTAAAGCTTTTAATCTTTAAAATATAATGGCAGTTTTATGAATTACACCTTCGATCTTACCATGTCAAACAAGGTTTAACTACATATCTCGAACGCTCCATACTCTTATGGTGTTTCGGGAAATGCAAATCCACGGAACGATTCCTTAAATCTTAGGTATTATGCTAAACTTGTAACTCAAATATCTTCCTTTATGATCTTATCATAAACTATTTATATTCTTGTTACAATAATTTTGCACTTCATCTTGAAAGTCTTTGAACTTTTCAAATGTTTCATACTTCATCCTTATTAAGTAAATATTCATATATTCACTTAAATTTTCGGAGAAAGCATATGAAGTTGAAATCCTTCGCTCTTTACTACACATAATGGACTTCGTACAACAATATGTACAAGTTCCAATAAGATAGTCATTCGTTCCCTTTTGGCCTATGAACGAAGTTTTAATTATCTCTTAGGAAAGTTTCACAAGCGTCATGTGGTCAAAAATCAAAAGACTCCAAAATTCCATCCACATGGAGTTTCTTCATGTTTTCTTTCCAATATAATTTAAACGGCAATATCACTTCCTAAGTGATATTTCAATCAATTTGTCTTTCGACATTTTTAGCACTAGTTTTATGGATGTGATTTCTCCAACGAGATTTGTGAATCATCCACCTTTTATGGATTTCGGCAATTATTTGAACAACCCTTTTGTTCTCATAATACCTTATAAAACAAATCTTGAAGGCAAGCTTTGATGTTTAACGAGCAACACAATAACCCTTTATTTGTTCTCGATGAACATCATCACATATTCTTTTGCTAGTTACTTAGGCCATTGTAGTTCATGAATTGTGTTATTTCGTATGACGATTCACACCAATAAATTCAGTATCAAATACTTAAGAACCACATTGTTTAATAAGCAAAGAATATAGCCATAACATGTATATCATCTATATACTTAAACTGAACAATTCTAGTCTTTTCTTTTCTGCCATATATTTATGAGATTCTCTTTCAGTATTTCCTTTTCTGTTTGAAAGAATCTATCAACATCAATAGTGGAGTCATACATATGACACAAAGTCCAAAGCGTGTATAATTAAATACCAATGTCTTTGGACTTTCACTTTGAAGTAGATCACCATCATCAAATGTTTGGTGTGCTTTCAAATCCATTCTTTAGTAATCTCTTGGTGTGGTAAATATTTTACCTACATCAAATATTCACCCTTATCATGGAATTATTCATGATCAAGCTACTTGTAGCTTATAAAGATGAATCGCGAGTATAATGTTGCTCTCCAAAACCTTTTGGTGGTTTAGGACAACTAGTGTCTCCAACCTTTTGCAACTTCTCATCAAATATGAGAACATGTCTTTTGCCATATTATACTCTATCATGTTGAAACCAATACTTCGTTTCAGATATCACAATATCTTCCACACATCATGGTTTCTAAAACAACTCTTTCAGATCCTAGATAACCTTGATATTAAGACAATTCTTTGAATATCAAGAATCATGGAGACAAACATGATACTCATACACAAACTCTTGGAATTATCACTCTTGATTTAATACCAATTATTAAACTTCATGGAGTAACCGGAACTTACTGAAAGTTTGTAATAGGACTTTTAAACTTTAGATTAACACTTCAAAAACAATACGATACCAGTTCGTAAAGTAACTAACCAGAATTCTATAGTTCTATCATCTCAATTATAACTAAGCGCAAGGTGGTAAACGGATGCCAATGACTACAACAACTATGCAAATTCACTTTGATTTGATTTATGATAAATAGTGTTCAACTTTTAATCATATTGCCGTTGAACTCCCACTCAAAACAATATCCCTCACATTGTTTTAGTGATCACACGAACCAAAACCACCACATCAAAACCGATCATCACGAGAATTGATGAAGCTTCAATGGCGAACAATCAACATGTTCATCATATCTACTATATGACTCATGCTTTACCTTTCGGTGATCCGTGTTCCGAGACCATGTCTGTACATGCTAGGCTCGTCAAGATCAAACCTTAGCTTCCGCATGAGCAAATCTGGCTTCCTCACGTTGTATACAGTCGCAGAATCTAACACACCCGATCATCACGTGGTGCTTCGAAAAAACGATCTTTAGCAACGGTGCTTACTAAGGATGAACACTTTAAAACTTGAAATTGTGTGCTTGAGGGATCATCTTATAATACTACCGTCGAAAACTAAGCAATACAAGATGCATAAAAGGATTAACATCACATGCAATTCATAATATGTGATATGATATGGCCTTTCTTCTTTGTGCTTCCGATCTCCATCTTCAAGCACGAACATGATCTCCATCATCACCGGCATTGCATCAAGGTCAATGACGCTCCATGGTTGTCGCCCACCAGCTTCAACTATTACAACTACTTTGAATAGACACGCTGGTCTTAACAATTTAAAGACAACCATATGGCTCGCCGTTGCCAACTTACAATAAGGAACATTGCATACATCATATATAATCACAATCTTGGCCATATCACATCACAGCACACCCCTGCAAAACAAAGTTAGACGCCTCTAATTTTCTTTGCATATTTTACGTGGTTTGGGGCTTTCAATAAGTGTCGTTCTAACTTACGAACAAGAACCACAACATTGATACTAGTATTGTCAATCACCCGATGTAAATTGAATCTTAACTATGTTGGGAGAAACAGGCCATAAAGCCACTTATGCAATACAAGTTGCATGTCAAGCGTGGAGCAAGTCTCATGAACGATGTCATGTAAGGTTAGCCCGGGCCGCTTCATCCCACCATCCCGCAAGATGCAAAGTACACAAGAAGCAATCGACAACAAAAGCATCAACGCCCACAATGACCATTGTGTTCTACTCGTGCAATAGATCTACATATAGACACGGCTCTGATACCACTGTAGGGCATCGTAGCATGGAAAACAAAAAATTTCTACCGCATGCACACAAACAAGCCAAGATCTATCTACTAGATTGTAGCAACGAGTCGATAGAGGAACTCACCCTCGAAGATTCCAAAGCGGTTAACGAGAGCAGATTCTCGTGGGTGATGTAGTCGTACACTTCCGATCTCAAGATCGCGTAGACGATCCTTCCGGCTATGCTCCGCAGCGCTTCATGGCCACACGTTTGGTACTCGACGAAGACCTTCCTCTCCCTTGTTCCAGCAGGCAGCGAAGTTTGTAGCACTCTCCTCATGATTCCGGTAGCACGACGGCGTGCTACCGGAAGTAGAGGGGAGATCTCGCAGGGCTTCGCCTTAAGCTGGAGCGAGTATGGTGGACTATGAGAGAGCCCTCGACGATCTAGGGTTTAGACACGCCGAGGAAGAGGTGCTAGGGCCGGCGGCTAGGGCTTTGAGGTGCCCAAGTCGGCGGCTAGGGGAGAAACCCTAGGCGGCGGCTATGGTGGGCGGCGGCGGCTAGGGTTAGGTTTAGAGGGGGCAATCCTGTGTGCTACGAGGGGAGCCCTGCCCCTCCTCTTATAGGAGGGAGGAGCCGGCCAAGTGGAGGGGAATCCCTCCCCAACTCGGATCCCAAGTGGGCCGGCGGTGGAGGAGGGACTCCTCCCCAACTCGGTTTCCACCTCCCTCTCCACTTCCCAAAAATAGCCGTTTAACTTTCAAATTGGCGTTTGACTTTTCAAACAAGGATTTGATTAAATCCTCTATTTTGTTCAGCGATGACAATTAGTACATGATGCAATCATTCCAACTTGGTATAACACATTCATGTACCCTTCCCCTCCGGAGTGCCGGACATTCCGGAACCTTCTAGAACATTCCCAATGAAAACACCGGAACCATTCCCCAACTCCGAAACAGGACTTTCCTTATATGAATCTTATTCTCCGGACCATTCCGGATCTCCTCGTGATATCCCGGATCCCATCCGAGACTCCGAACAACATTCGGTCTCTTACTCATCATTCCATAACTACTCAACAACATCGAATCCTTAAGTGTGTCTCCCTACGGTTCGTGAATTATGCGGACAAGATCGAGACACTTCTCCGATCAATAACCAATAGAGGAATTTGGAAATTCATATGGCTCCCACATATTTCTACGATTACTTTGCGATCGAATGAACCACTTACATACGATACCAATTTCCCTTTGTCTCACGATATTTTACTTATCCGAGGTTTTGATCGTCGGTATCTCTGCATACCTAGTTCAACCTCGTTACTGATAAGTACTCTTTTCTCGTTCCCGTGATATGTGATCCCTTGTGAGCTAGTCACATTCTTGCAAGCTAATTGGATGACATTCCACCAAGAGGGCCCAGAGTATATCTATCCGTCATATGGATGGACAAATCCCACTCTTGATCCATGTGCCTCATCAATGCCACCTTTATAGCCACCCAGTTATGGTGTGGTGTTTGATGTCATCAAAGCATCCTTCCGGTGATGGTGATTAACATGATCTCATGGTCGAAGGAATTAGGTTACTATGTATCAGAAAGCTTATAGCAAATGAACTATATTAAATGACTTGATCTTTATGCTACGCTTAACTATAGGAGTATGTCCATCACATCATTCTCCTAATGATATGACCCTGTTGTTAATAACATCTCTATGTTCATGATCAGGAAACTATGATCATATATTAACCAACAAGCTATTTTAACGAGAGGCTTTACTAGGGACTCTTTTATGTTTACAAATCACACAAGTATTAATGTTTCCTGTTAATACAATTATAGCATGGTATGTAAACATTTATCATAAGTATGAAGATATGATAATAACCACTTTATTATTGCCTCTTGGGCATATCTCCAACACCCACACATCCTTCTTCCACCATCCCTTTTATCCACAAAGATCATCGGTGTTCCCCATGGGGATACACTTTCTTGTATGAATCATTTCCTGTCTAACTCATAAATTTGCTCTTTGAGTTATTTTAATTCTTTTGGACCCATCTTGTATGGTTCTTGATCTATTGGTGTTGTACCTAGAATTAGATCAATAGTGAACTCTATTTCCCGATCTGGTGGCATTCCTGGTAGCTCTGCTGGAAAAACATCTTGAAACTCATTTACTATAGGAATATCTTCAAACTTGACGTCCTTCATTGAGTTCAACTGAAGATCCACCACAATATGACTGTGCTTATCTTCTTGGTAAACTATCCTTGCTCCACTTGGTGTTTTGATTGAGACAGTTTTATCCTCACAATTAATCTGATCCCCATGTTCAATCATCCGGTCCATACCCAGCACTACTGCAATTCCCTTCAAAGGAATCACATAAAGGTCCGCAAAGTATGTACAACCATAGATCGAGATAACCTGATCTTGTTTAATGTGGCGTATAATCACATTTCCCCGTGCCGTAACTATGGTCATAGGGTTTTCTAACGTTGCCCTTCTAATCCCGAATATATCATAGAATTCTTCAGAAATGAATGAAGTAGTTGCACCGGTATCAAATAGAACTTTGTCGGGATTCGTAAGGATATTGAGCGTACCTATCACTGCATGCTCCGAGTTATCCACATCCTCTAGGGTTGCGCAATTCAGCTTCTCGGTAGGTCCGTTCCTCTTGCCATTGTTGTTCTTGACATTATTTCCTCCTTTATTGGGGCTGCCCATTGCCTCCACTAGTTTGTCCTCCATCTTTAACAGTCCAGCCACCTTGTGGTTTGCTCGGACAATTTGGCCTTATGTGACCCCTCTAGCCACAAGCATGGCACACTATTACTGGTTTCTGGAAATCCCTGTCCATATGCCCTGGAAGTTTGCAATTGTGGCATATAATATTCTTTCCGTTTGGATTTGCACTCCGGTTGGAATTATTACTGTTATAAGGTCTATTCCTTGGCTTGAATTCTAGATTAGGCTTGGGTTTACTTGCTTGAATCCTCTTAGTTTCCTTCTTATCTCTCTTCCTTCTATCCTCTTGAACATTCTTGTAGTCATCTTCAAAAGTGATAGTTGCATCCAGCAACTGCTGATACGTTTGCTTATTAGCCAACCTTAACTGCATCCTGACAAATGGATTTAACCCTCGCAGGAAACGCTTCTTCCTCTTTTCTCCAGTATTGACTTCTTCCTCAGTATAACGAGACAGTTGGCTAAACTCCCAAATATACTTCATGACACTAGTATATCCCTGCTAAAGCTCCTCAAATCCTCTCCGCTTCAACTCCATAACACTTTCCGGAACATGATATTCACGGAATCTCTGCTTGAACTCTTCCCAAGTGTACTCTCTTCCAGGCTGTTGCATGGCTAACTAATTTTCCCACCATGATGCTGCAGGTCCTGTCAGAAAATGAGTTGCATACCTCAGTTTTTCCTCATAATTACAACCTATAGTCTTCAGATTTCTTTCAGTATCTGCTAGCCAATCTTCTGCATCCATTGGTTCAGGAGCTGATGCAAAGGTAATGGCCTTGCGTTCTCAAAGTCAGAAAGACTCACTCCTCCACCTTCAGGTGTTCTTTGATTCCCAGCTCGTCCCAACAGCTCTTCCATGAACTTGTTTTGGTTTTCCTGCATCATTTGCATATACTGCATAAAGTTCTGCTCCATTAATGGCCTCATTGGTGGTAGCACTATTCAAAAACTAGGCTGAATCAGCGATTAGTAGGACGATTAATCGCTACTAGGGACTTGACCGTGTCGATTACCACTAATAGTTTGTGTTATTCGTTTAGCCCGATTAATAGGTCTAGCACTCCGATTATTAGGTATGTTCCCGATTAACCACTACACTTGGTCAAAAAAGTTGCAAAATTATCAACACATATCGCCCATCCATCTTCTAGCCCACCCCAATGAAGTAGGTTTTACGAAGCTCCCGCTCGATCCCTGCCTCTAGGAGCTTGATTTCTGCCATCACCAACCAGTTCCTTATCATTGTTGACCAGTTCCTCGTAGTTGCCGACCAGAACTGAGATACAAGAGCTCGAGTGCCTTGAGGATCTCATCTAGGAGCTTAAGGCTATCCTTAATACGGTAGATGGTTGAGGTGCAATAGGATTAATACGTGTTTCAGGTACTAATTTTTATAGGTTGCACCGATTAATAGTCAACCGATTAAATCACTTAATCATCCGATTTTCGATTAGTCGCTACTCCCAAGCCAACCGAGAAGTTAACGATTACCGATTTCCTTACCATTGGGTGGTAGTGGTGGTAATGTTCCCTGATTTCCTGCATCTGCATCGGCCTTCTTCTTGGACTCACGTTCCATTCGCTGCTGCTCAGATTCGATTTCTATACCCGTGTCCATGACCCCCCTAGTCCTGCAACATAAAACGAATACTCATAATTACATCATGCACATGTGTTCTGAGCTCGACTTTACGCACATAACTAGTCACACAATGAAAATCAAAATCCAAATAAAATCCAAATATGCAGTTCACATATTATACACTACAACATCTTAATGATACAAAGTCATTACAACATGTACCATATAGGTACAATCACAACTAAACAACACTACCTTATTTATCTAACTACATCATTTTCTCGGATTACATACGCAATACCCGGTACTTTCTAACAAGCCGCCTGCTTCTAGTAATTACTACGCTCATCATACATGCCTAAAGTCCAACCGTGATGACGTAACATCCTTCGCACAATTTTTGGTACAAATGGCCTTCTAGAAGGAATATACCCAGTATCTAAAGTATCAGGACTTGAGTCATTACTCAACCTGAGCGCATTGACTCCCTCCATCTCAGCTAAAAAGTCTTCAGAAACATGTTCAACATTATCACCCACTTGCATCTCCTGAGCTTTATACCTTGAGTTGTCAATAGAATACGCAGGTTCTGCTGCTCCCCAGGTACTCTGTTGGGCAAGATAGTTAAACATCGGATAATGTATATTCTCTGGGTTTTGAGAAGATGTTGATGATTCAAACACTCTCTCCTCAGGATCTTCTTATTCATCCTGATCATCCATAAATATGGTATTTCTACTACTGTTACTAGGATTATTTCTCACACCCATCCAACTGGATTGTCCAACATTTATGTCAGAACCATCTATGGACATATGATTTCCTTGGGATCCTTCCAATGATCCCATTCTCCAACCATCAGAATTCTCGATAGGAAGTTCTGAATCAGAACCTTCCTCTGAACCCTGTGGTACTACATACCTCGTATCTAAAGTAGGATCATATATAGGTTCAGGCCTCGGTGAATAAGGATATGATGTAAAAGATTCAGGATCTATAGGTATATCCTTAAAGATTGGTTTTGTACTACTACTTCCTTCCTTCTCCAACTGGAATGCTAACTGCTTCCTTCTTTCTGGATCAGTTAGATCCACTAACATGTCATTTTTATCTTCAATAATAACTTGATGTGTCTTATAAAAAGACGCAACAAGTGTTCGGTATCTATCCATAAACTTGGAAGCTAACATAGGATGCTTCTTAACCAAAGTAAGATGATCCGGTACAGGCTCCGAGTCTATAGAATCATGAGGAATCACAGAAAATGTGCTACCTTCTAACTCCTTGGATTTATGCTCCCAGATATTAGCTATCGCCTCCACAACAGCAACATGATATGCTACTAAGTGACTCCTACCTTCACCTATAGGTAGATCGTGATATAATCCAAGCTCCTCTAGGAGTTGGATACTCACACGATACTTGGATAACATTCGACCATCATAATAGGTTATGGTATTCACCGTAATTCTAGTTGGACAACTAAAAATCTTTAAGAGTTGACGAAGCTGGTCCGTGAATGATCCTTGGTAGTCATCGAGAGTCTCCTCTTTGTTACCAAAGTATGTTTTTGAAACTTTGGTGCCATAACTCTGTATGTAAAAAATATTTTTATTAGTGACCAATAATATATTGCATCATAACAAAGAATTATCGCACTAAAACATATAAAGGAATATTCTCATTTGAATACCCATTATAATATTTTTTTAGAGAATTATTTATTGTTGCTATACACTCCTACAGGTAATACCCTTTACTAGGTTTCCAACCTAAGGTCAAAGAATTATCGTTGACATGACATCCACGAAATACCGTTCCATAAATATCACATCCCTCAGAGTGGTACAACAGAAACATTGCGGGTCCATAATACAAACATATACACATTATTATTATTAAAATACCAGAAGTTCAAGACTTCCAAAAGATTAAACTTAAAAACCAAAATATAAGTGTTCCAGTGGAAGTTTCAAAGTGAAAATTTAAACTCCAAATTGAGCTCAACAACTTATTGTTATATATTGTTCATGTTGCTTGACTCAATTGGCTCCTAGAACTAAGGTAATTATTCTAACTCTTGGTGCTCTCCTCCGTCGACAATATCGTAGTCCACCCCTTCTATGGCTCCATACATATTGGGCTCTTCATAGAAGACCTCCTCTTGGCTCTCAGCTGCATACATTGGAGTATCTTCGGGATCCTCAGAGTCTAAGCAAGGGATCAAAGGAAAAGGGTGAGTAAGAACGTTACCCTGCAAGTTCATTATATGCAAGGTGGGAAGTTTGATGCTCTATCTACCACCTCGGACTATAAGTCCTTGGCACTATGCAGTTTTTGTAAATCTTTTTTCAAAGATTGATTTTATTATGAAAATCTATGACCATCAGCCTTCACAGGTTGACCAGAACTTTCATGGAGTTCCTTTTCTTCCGTGTTCGTAGCCCCTTCCCGGAACAGGGAGTAACAAGTTACAATTCTTACACTCTACATAGGTGCGTTACTTTACCCATGAGATATCAAGTCCTTGTTGCACAATCGGGCATACTTTCCCGTACACAATTCCATGATGTGGGGCCCAGTAGTTGGTCCAAGCCAATCACTGCCCTCTCCGCGACCCCATATGTCTGCACGATCCTTAGGGGCTGGCTCACCTCCGTTAAGCCCCCTTTTGGCCAGGCTAAAACCCTGATGAGTTCTCGAAGACTCTATGACATGGTGATGCCCTGACAAGTGCCATATTAAATGGACTATACCACTGAAAACCATTCATAGATAATCTAGACACCAAAAGTGTGGGGCATAAGGGTGCCCACCCATATGTTGGATCCGCACAAGGAATCACAACGTCACGTTAAGGTTGTCTTGCCTCCATACGAGAGTAAAAGGATACAACTGACTTCTCCGTCCCATTCCAAATCTCATGGTTAACGCATTATATACGACGCTAGAATCACTGATGTCATGGGTTGTTAAATTCCTATTTAATCATCATTGTTGCAAATAGAAACCTAGGTTCTATTACCCATTATATCATCACTTAGGATGATATCTATAATTTATTTATTTGAGAAAATAATATTTTCTTTTCCCCGAAACATAGATTATAACACACAATTTAGAAATACTTTGATAAAGACTCTTCAAAGGACATGAGCAAGTGATGAACTTGCCTTGTGATTGCAAGGTAGTGAATTCGGATGCTTGCACTGGACCTTGTGCTTCTATGTCTACAAAACATCATTATTGCCTGGTAAGGACAATATTTAAAGAGGCAAAATGATTATGCAAAATAATGTAATGCATTATTTATTTTTGTGTATTTCCATTATTTTAGTTAAAAGAATTCCTTTAAGTAATAAAGGATTTTTAAATAATAATCATTAATATTTATTGAATATCATATTTTATTTTATTTATTTTATATTTATTGATTTAATAATTCTTTTAAGGATTAACATTTAAATAAAAGAATTTATTTTTATGATACTAAACATTTATTTAGTATTTTTCTAAAATACTAGAATATTAATATATAATAAAAGTGATTTTTATTTATTTTTATCTTCTTTCTTTAATTTTATAAAATTCCATAAGGAATACATATATTACAAAATTCTTGATCAAAAATTATATGCATAAAATTTTATTTCTTAATTTATTTAGGTAGATTGGATTATTATGAATCCAAAAATATTTTATTTATAATTTTTAGAATTTTATTTTATAAAATTTATTTAATTTTTAGGGGTATTTTGGTATTTTCTTAATCATTAAAACTTCTTGTAAGTATTTGGGCTGACTCTGTTGGGCTTACTGGGCCGTTTTGGCCCAAGTGGCCATGACCAAAAGGCTCCCCCAAGGGTTCCTGGCCCTCTTGGCCCACTCCCTCTGTCTCCCTCTCTCGTCCTCATCTCCTCTCCCCCTCGACCCCGTGTCAAGGCCTTGAGCGATGCTCGCCGTGGTCTCCCCCCGTGCCGTGGTGCAGGGCAAGGTTGTCGACTACGCTGGTTCATATCCTCCGCCTCGATTTTACTTTGGAGCTATCCTATGGCCATGCTAGCTCTGTTCCCGACCCTAGGGTTTGGGGATGGTGCTCCTACTGCCGCTGCTGACCCTCCTGTGGTGGTGTGCGGTGTTCGTGTGCTATTGTGGCCGCCGTCGTGGCTGGTGCGTGTTGCAGTGCCCACTGGGTGCTCCCCGTGCCGCCACGATCACGTGGGCCCTTCTGCTTCCTCTTCAATTTGTAAGCGAGGACCTCAGGTGAGTTGTGCTTTTGTGCATTCTAGTTCATCTTATTACCTCGAGTCCCTCTATGTGTATCTAGTGGCCAATATTTTTTATGTGCTTGTATTGCTACTAGGGTTCATCTCTGGTGCTTGTAAGATGATACTATGGTCTGGTCATGTTACTTAGTGAGAATTTATGTTCCCAGCACCTCAGTGCCTATTGTCATCCTTTGATTAAGTGGTGTTGTTGTTGATCTAAGGCAAATGCTGGATCAGATGCTAGGGTTTCATAGCATTGCCTTTGGTTGATACTATGGTGGCTTATTGTGTTCATCTGTTGTCGGTATCTTGATACTGACAGTAACCCTATCAGTGATGATTCACTGTATTAGTGTTGGTTAGCTTGCATGTTTATGCTTAGTCTGACTTTTATTCAATAGAATCAAATGATTCTTTGAAAATGAATAGATAAATATTGTATGATCTCTGAGTCTGGTCTCAGGGAAATGATTTGATAGTTGATTTGTGAATACTGGACTATTTGGTTGTCTTAGTGATAAGATTAGTGCCTGTGAAACCTTCTTATAATGGTACATAAGTAGATCTTGTTGCTGGCTTCACTTATGGTTATTACTGGAATTTGATAGATACTTATAAATAAGTTGGAAAGCTTATTGTTTGGTCAAGCCTATGATGCTTGTCTGAGACTCTAGGATCTAGTTCCTAGTTGGTTAAGTGAATGGTTTGTTTGTAACTTATAAGATCAGAGGTACTACTCCCTCTGGGAGATGTGCCCTGATCTGACAAGAACAAGTGATGGATTATTTAAGTTGCATGTGTTAACACGAAACTCTGTGAGGCTGGTCTGAGAAATTGGTGTTTTGTCTAGGTTTGATTTCTAATCTTTATAATCAAAATCTCTAGGATAGATTCACCTCACCAGGGTGATTATTGAGAGGTTGCTTCATAAAACAACACATGCTTCTGTCTGGATAAGATGAATAGATCATATGGTGATTTTATGACACTCACCACTAGAACTGATGATTGTTGTGATTGGTGGTGATGTTGATGTTGCTAGTTAGATCATGTTCTTCACCTCCTGATGTTGTTCTTGTTTTCCTGAGTTCCTGTGCTTGGCCTTGATCTAGCTTGTTCCTCCTAGCTCCTGTGGCTTGGCCTTGTTGTCCACCTGATTCTTCCCCCTCCTTATGTCACCATCTGGTGATGTTTGGTTGATCTGTGTTGGTGATTTGGTTTGGCTGGTTTGATTGGCTTGGCTATGGCTAAGCTGCTGGTTCTGATGTGGTATGAGCAAAGAAATGGTGCACTTATGCTTGCCCATGGCTGTGTTGAGATCTTTTGCTAGTGTAGACAGTTGTGGCTGTGTTGATAGCACATCCATGCATTTAGTTGTGTGAGCTGCTTGTGTGTCTGCTGCACTCTTGTGGATATGCTCAGGGAAATGTTCTACCTTTTTATCTCGTTACCTTTTATCTGCCTGGTGAAACTTGCCCCTCTTACTAATTGGAATCATTTGACTTGTGGCTTATTTATTATGAAAGATTTAATTCTTTCATATTGGTGAAACTTGCCCCTAAAGAATTACTCAATGATGTAAAATGGAACAGTGCATCTCACTGTTCTCTACTGAGAGTAAAAATTAATAACTTAACCTTTATTTTTCTTTTTGTTTGTGCTTTGTTTTGCAGGTACAAGATTTGAAGATTCAAGAGTACTGTAGATTTCTTTTAGACATATGTAAATCTTGTAATGTTTATTTTATTCTTTTGTAAGGAATATTGTAATAATTCTCAATATGTAAATATTCCTCCTTTTGTAATTTCACTATTGTAAGAATTCTTTATTGTCTTAATATATTGGTGTTTTGTAACTCATTAATGAAATGAATATATGGAATAAATAATTGTTTGATTACAAGTCTTATTTAGAGTTTCTGTTTATTATTTATTGTTTCTTGATTTAAATATTATTATTAAATCTTAATTCTAAGTTTTTAAAATATAAACTCACATTTCAAATTGAATTCAAATTCTCCCCAAAACACATTGTTTCATAAAGGTTATGTCAAAATTTAAAACGATCACTCTCCAGAGCAATTCCTATACTAGAGAGTGAAAAAAACTTTGATCTCTTTAAGTTTTTATTTGGCGAAAAAATTACCCATAATTTTGCTGATGAATGCATGCATATGCACAAATTCCTAAATCTACCCTTCGTTAGATCCTAAATGCTAGGATGTTACAGGTGGGGTGTCTCGTTTGGCGAGGTCGCCATGGCTGCCCTGCTTGGGCTCCGCGGTGGCTGCAAATACGGGTACTACAGGCGAGGGTGATCTCTTTCGGCGATGTGGCGCATCACATCGGCGAGTGTCCGGTTTTCCCACCGCAGCCGCCGGCCGTCTTTGTTGTGGTTCACCGGAGGAGGGTTGTCGCCCTCGTATCTGGTGAGCTCTCTTTCCTGCCGATTGGCGAAGAAGGTGGTCCAGGTCATGGTGTTGTCGGGGAACCGATTGGGATCCTCATCTGCTCTATCATGAGATCGAGGTAGTAGTGGCTCGTGATGGCCGCCCGGCGGGCGGAACCGCGAGGCATAGTAGGGACATGCACCCCTCCGGCGCTCAGCATCCAGTCGGGGGCAGCTGGTATCCCGACAGACATGGGTAGCTAGAGGAGCACAACGCCTCTGTCTCCTCGAGGGTGAGATAGGCCCGGTGTGGAGTGTCCATGGTGAGAGAGCAGTGTACATTTGTGGATTGCAATGGCGGGCACCCTATCTTAGTGGAAAGGGACGGGAAACCTGGACGGAAAGAGTTGGAAAGGGCGGGAATGAAAGGGCATGCCGCCGTGTGACCAGACGATGGGACCCTTAGCTGTAGAAACAAAGCACCTATCTCACTGTTAAGGTTGACCCGCGTCATTTTTAGCTTCATCGGCCATCCCGCTACATCTCTATGGGTTGGGTTCAGCGTGAGGACGTCGAATAAAAAAAAGAATTAGGAGATGGACTCGACGCAATTTTCAGCTGCGGCTTCCCGATAGCCCTTGAGGGGATTTAGGGACCTCGAGGGAGAGCTGCTAGACAGTGTTTAATCACTGGGAGTGTGAGAAGAGAGTTCTAGAGTACAACCATGAACCCCAACCGATTCGTGGGCGCTGCTGGGCACCAAGGCACCTTTGCATTGAATCGAGCCATTAATGATGTACCTAGTACTCCCTCTGGTCGGGATTATAGATCCTACGCGCATACTTAGATTGTTAATTTGACCAACAAAATATAACTTATATATTACAAAAATTATATCGTTAGAAAATATAACCTCTAAAGTTTCTAATGGTATAATTTTTATGCTATATTATTTATATTTTCATGTTCAAATTGACAACCTAGTTATGTGCGGGACTTATAATCCCAAACGGAGGGAGTAGTACTCTAGTGCAAATGCAACGGAAGCCCATCGGGAGAAGGCGCCGAGGTAGTAACCTTTATGGCTGCCTGATCTGTCACAGTACCCTTCCAGACTTTCACTCCCGAGTAGTAGGAGCAGTAGTAGCTCAGCAGCATAGCTGTTGCAGGCTTGTACAGCAGTAGTTAGTACAAACAGCAGAAATTGAAACTGGCTTAATCTGCACACTCGCTAGCTACCTGATCGATCGATCAATCACATGCCTGAGTCGTTGGAGGAGATTGTCTCGGCGGCCGGAGGGCCGACCGGCTCGCCGCCGCTGTGGTTCGTGGTGTTCCTCGCCCTGGGCCTCCACGCCGCGGTCGT
Organism: Avena longiglumis; assembly: GCA_030063025.1. NCBI lineage: Eukaryota > Viridiplantae > Streptophyta > Magnoliopsida > Poales > Poaceae > Avena > Avena longiglumis. The sequence goes on along the minus strand of CP125974.1, from coordinate 411,975,608 downwards.
CTCCGCGGCGACCTTCCTGGCGTGGCTGCACCGCGCGTTCCTCCGGCCGGGGAAGGACCTGGGCCTCCGGTACGGCGCGTGGGCGGTTGTCACGGGCGCCACCGACGGCATCGGCCGCGCGCTGGCGCTGGAGCTCGCGCGCGGGGGGCTCCACCTCGTCCTCGTCGGCCGGAACCCCGCCAAGCTATCCTGCGTCGCCAAGGAGGCCCAGACGGCCGCGCCGTCCTGCAAGGTGAAGAGCGTGGTGCTTGACCTGGCCGGCGACGCGACGGAGCTGTCGCGTGGAGCGGCGAGGGTGGCGGAGGCCGTGAGGGGGCTGGACGTGGGGCTCCTGCTGAACAACGCCGGCGCGACGTACCCCGGCGCGGCTTACTTCCACGAGGTGGAGACCCCGGTATGGGAGACCGTGGTGCGGGTGAACGTGGAGGCGGCCACGCGGATCGCGCGCGCCGTCGTGCCGGCGATGGCGGCCAAGGGGCGTGGCGCCGTCGTCAACGTCGGGTCCGGGTCGTCCGTCGTGGTGCCGGCGTTCCCGCTCTACGCCGTGTACGCGGCCAGCAAAGCGTAAGTAAACATGGCCCGTGCATACATATCTCAGTAGCGTATACGTACGGCGCCCAAGTGCCCCGGTTGCACCTGCACGAAGCACGCACACACGGTGGTGCCGCTTTTTCGTCGACAGAAGCATGCATGGCGCCAGGGAGACGACAGACCGCTCTGCCGTTCCCTTCCACCATCATCGTGGATCAATTCTCTGAACGACTCCATTTAATCTTTAATCTTTCGATTGCATGCCATGTGTTTGGATGTAGTTTTCCGGATATATAATCTTTCTCGCGATTAGTCGCACGTCGTCTAATCTCGGTTCTCGGCCGGGGTAACAATAACACTATACTGGAGCAGAGGAGCGTCGTCTATACTCTATAGCGGGAGACGATGTTCTGCAGCGTGCAGATCTTGCACTGCATCGATCACTTCTCGACGAATAATTAACTTGATTGGGATTTTAGGATGGGGGTGGGTAGGTTTCGGGTATTAATTTTGTCATGTGCCACCTTGCGACATCTGTGGGCGTGTGGCCAGCAAGCCAGCTCCTAGCGCGCGTGTGCGTGGTGGTATCGCCACTTGTCCATGCATGGCAACCTGCTACATCGCTCTCTCTCTTTCCAGAGAACCCCTGATCGTCCTCTCGCACACCCCCTTTCATTACAAGGTTAGTACAATTTTGCCAGCTAGAGCAGGCTTATTTCCATGCATGCATGCTGCAACGTACCTGGCTGAGGTCCACATATGGTATGAATAGTTTCCTTCGGCTAGCTCAAGATCTCAATTTAATCATGTACAATGACCGGCCGATCCGCCATCATTTTCTGTATAGTAGTAGTTTCGCTTTCATGCCATTGTAAGAATGCTACAATATATTCCATGCTACAGTCCATCATCTCCGCATGGTTTCTACGTACATTCTCTGGTGATCGACCCACTTAATTGATGGTATCAATCGCTTTCTTAGTTTGTCTACAGTTAATAGTAGTATGGTTGATTCACATAATTATGGATTCAAGATAGATCAGCATAACAACTATTAATATATTTAATGGTTAGTTCTAAGCACCATTTTGTATTTTGCGATGTTTCTCCTATCATGATCTTTACGCATACTGTGTATTTTTCTTATGTAACTTTTTTTTTGTTATTATTAAGTTGGTACATTATACATTATGATTTTACATTTATGTTCTGCTTCAGAATTTGTTACTCAGTATGATATTTGAAATCTTTACTTCCTAGGCTTTATAACTCAATTATCATGTCGAAGAGTTTTGTTGTGCTCATTTAATGTCAATATAAACAATGATGCTTAAGATATATTACATGCTACAACGCTCAATCATATTCGTCCAGTATCTTTCCTTCTGTCATGGTGGACCATACCAATCGTTTCCTTTCTTATATGTTTCTAGTAAGATAATTAGGGATAGAAGATAGATTTTCACAACATCAGTTAGTTTTCTATCGGTTATTTTTACGTGCCACTCTACATTTCACAGACATAGTAAAAGTATATACACGTGAAAAGTATTGCTAATCCTGTCTATTTCTTAGACTAGTTTTGGTGTAACACAAGTTTTTTATTTTTCAATTAGTATTTTGTAAATTACTTTTTTAAAAATATGTTTGTCTTTCGGAATTGATATGATCTTTCAAAATAACTACTTGGACTTTTAAAATTCGTCTTCGTTTCTGAGCTGAGTTCTACTTTTGAAATTGTCTATTTTTCTGACTCCACATATTTTCCTTATAATTCACTATCTATATCTGTAGGCCTTTATTAGCTTCGGAAAGGGTTAGAGTGATTTAAGAGCCTTGCATTTCAAAAGAGAACAATGTCTACATAGCTGAAATTCAAATTTGTGCTCTCGGGTGCAAAACAATTGGTATAGAAATTCATAATGAGTTTGTGCTTGTACCAAATCATTTTTGTGCTTGTAAAATTTTGTAAGCAAGTTTTAGTTATGTGCTCTGTGTGAAAACGTAAACAAGTTTATTTGAATTCAGAACAAATCTGTGCGCATGTAAAAATTTGTAAGAAAATATTTGAATCATGCATGTGCTATGTGTGAAAACATAAAAAAGATTATATAGCTCATATTTTAAACAATACTAGTAACACCTTATACAGTACAAATCGAATAAAAGCGGCTTCCGATAGTGGATCAATCACGCTATGTTCGGTACATCTACTACCGTGTCCAAACACACATGGCATATTAATGCACGCCTAATGAGTGTATGAGACCATGGTTGTGGGAGGGTATATGGTTCTCCATTAAATGTTGTACCTCCTGATCATTGAAGCAAGAGGATGGAACCAGTGTAAGCTTATTGTATAGTACTACTAGAAAACATACTCCTTTCTAGAAAAAAGAAACGTAGTACAATCATGGTTGTGTCCATCACTCGATGTAGAGGCCAGGGTTTATCTTCCTTTCTGGAAAAAAGAAACATAATATAATTTCAGAACAATCTGGTAGGACAGATGATCATTCATTCATGTAAGTCTACACTGCACCCTCGAGTTAATTATGAAAACATTATTTTTCGCTGATCTCGAATGAATACTCCTAACTTAAACGCGTCAGTGTTGACTTGATTTTTTTATTTTTTGAGTTTTCGACTTGATGTTGTTGAACATACGTAATGGTGAGGGCGTCAGTTCAGGTGCTCGGCTCTTATGGTCGTCTCCTTAAGGAAGGAGAGTCATTATCTGTCATCTCAATGTCTCTGGCCAAACAAGGACCACTTAATCCTTAGTCGTCACACTTGTGTCATGCATACCGTTATTACATGTGTTCTAGAAAATATAAAAAATGTGTTACTACAAAACTTTTTAACATAAGAAAGATTGGACGAAACCAAACGAGTATTAATTTTACGTCTTACTATTTCTAAATTTGACATATGCGACCCTCTGTCAGGTATATTGATCAACTGTCTCGAAGTCTAAGCGTTGAATACAAACACTGCGGAGTGGATGTCCAATGCCAGGTACATCAGATTTTTGTCTTCATATGTACCACTTCCTTTGTGTCGAGATCGATCACTTCTTTGCTACATTCACCCTTTGTTTTTGTTTATTGAAACCAAGGGGAAAGCTTCTTTCTGTAGAAAATCACAATCGGTTTGTGTGATGCATGCAGATTCCTTTGTATGTGGCGACCAAGATGTCCCCTGTGAAGGGCGACTCTCCGTTCATACCGTCGCCGGAGGAGTACGTCAAAGCTGCCATCCGTTGCATCGGCTATGAGCCGAGATGCGTCCCCTACTGGCGCCACTCGATCCAGTGGTTCTTGGCGTCTCTGATGCCGGACTCTGCTCTCAATCTGTGGCGTCTCCGGATTGGTATCCGGAAGAGAAATGAGACGAGAGCTCTGGTGGGAGAAAAAGGGCTCAGCTGAACACACCTGGTCTTCCTGAAAATAACTCGTAAAGCTATACCGTGATTTCTTTGTTTTTTTTGTGGGGAGTGATCTGATGGCAGTGCTGGGTTTGGGAAGTGACTGTTAGGGTTTTCCCTCGTTTGTAATTAATGTTTGTTCTCCTGACTATGCGTTTCAAAAGTTAAGATGTTTGAAGCAAGAATTGTGTGTGCGGAACAGCATTATGCTACTGCTTGCTTGCTTATATGTATAATATTGCCAAAGAAGAAGAATCATTTGTTTATGCAAAACTTGTTCTGTTTCATATTGATGAATTTCTGGATATGTAGTACACTGTTTTGAATATCCTTGATTTCCTTTATGACAGAATAATGAAAAAAAATTGCTGCTCCATGGACAGTCTTGATGTTATGTCCATCTTCCATTCCTTTGTCATTTGCTTCACTACAAACCCGCCGTGATCTTACGTTCTTGTCTAACCATGCCCCCTTTCTTGAGAAAGAGGCTGTGTGCTTCGTGGAGAATAGCGTTTTTTTTTTGGTGGATACACCTGAGCTGGACCAAAAGTGTATATGGATTGAGCTGAAGTGGGCTATATTCCCGTAAGAAAAGCAAAAATCCGTAAACGTGCATACAGAAATTCCATTGGAAAACGCCAATAAAATCTAGAAAAATCTCCTACATCTATTTTGAGACGGGGATATTTCATTGGGACTACTACGCGTTCCTAGGAATAAAAGTTTTTGATCCCCGGGTGGACAGGCTGACACATGTCACATAAAAAGATCTAAATCTAGCTTTTGCTACAGAATTTCCTGTTTTTGATATAAAAAGTCCTGATTTTGTTACATGTAGCAAAAAAAGGTCCGCATAAAAAATAAAAATAAAAGACTGTTTCACTAGAGATTTCGCCGGATACCTTGCCGAAGACTTTGTAGCAAAAAAGTTATGCTAATTTAGCAAACGCGACCTCGCCGAATAGTTTCGCCGGGAGACCTTGCCGGAGACCTTGTAGCAAACACTTTGCGCTATTATAGCAAAACGTTGTAGCAAAAAAATTAGCAAATAGAGCAATACAGACATCGCTGGAGACTCGTAGCAAACTTTTTGTACTGTTATAGCAAAAACACCGAACAATTGTAGCAAAAATAATTATAGCATCATATCAATAAAATTGTTCTACGGCAGCAAAATTCGACTTCATCGGACCTAGCGTAGCAAAAATCGTATTACTATTATAGCAAAAATCACAAACGAATGTAGCAAAAGATTTGTACTATAATAAACTCGGCATATCGACGGTCCACCAGCAGCACCACCCATGGTATTGCCACCACACATGGCAGGTGATGGCTGCAAGTGCACAGATTGTTTGTAGCTAGTTTCGAAGTTAAGATATCGATCCCACAAGAAGCCTAAAGAAAAGTGTTTATGAATAAAATCTTTGTCACACTCAAAGCTGTGACAGGTCTTCGAGTGAATTGACTGCAAGTGTTAAAATAAGAATAAAATTTGGATTAAACTGAATGTATTTAAATAAAACTAAAATATAAACTTTAGAAATAAAAAGCCTAAAAGTAAAAAAACGATTTGATTGTTTGTTGTTTTCTACAAATGACAAAGTAGGCGCAGGGAGATACAGTTCATGGTTAGAGTTGATACGTCCAAAACGTATCTACTTTTCCGAACACTTTTGCTATTGTTTCTCTTCTAAACTTGTGTGATTTGGATACAACTAACACGGACTGATGTTGTTTTCAGCAGAATTACCTTGGTGTCTAGTTTTTGTGCAGAAAATCAACTATCAGGAAAAATACCGGAAAATATGCCAAAAAATCATATTTCACCAGAAGATCCACGGAGCCAGAGTACGAGACGGAGTGAAGGCCTGGGGGCCCACACCCCTACCAGGCGCAGGCCAGGCCTGGCCGTGCCTAGGAGGGGTGCGGCCACCCCAGGCACCCCCTCGACCTCCCTCTTCGCCTATAAGTAGCCTCTTGACCTAAAAACCGAGGGGGTTCGTCATTTTTCCAGAAAGAGTTCCGTTGCATCGCCACCACCAAAAGCCGCGATTCGGAACCAGAAACTCCGTTCTAGCACCCTGCCAGGACGGGGAGTTTGGGGAGGATCATCATCACCGTCATCACCAACGCCTCTCCATCAACCATCAATGTTTCCCTCATCCATGAGTGAGTAACCCCCTGCTGTAGGCTATGGGGATGGTAGGGATTGGATGAGTTCTATCATGTAATCGAATAAGATTGTTAGGGCATGGTGCCTAGTATCTCTATTAGTGCTATTTGACTTTGTTGCAACTTCTTGTGCTTAATGCTTGTCACTAGGGCCCGAGTGCCATGATCTTAGATCTGAACTTATTATTGAATTATTATGATAATATTGTTTGTGATCTTATCTGCAAGTTGTGTACATATCATTGTCCGGATCCAAAGGACCTGAAGTGACAGAAATTGGGACAACCGGAAGGGATGGCTGTGATGTGAGGATCACATGTGTTCACGGAGTGTTAATGCTTTGCTTCGGTGCTCTATTAAAAGGAGCACATTAATTGCCATTAGTTCCCTAGAGACCCTGCTGCCACGGGATGGCAGGACAAAAGATGTTGTGCAAGTTCTTACTGTGAGCACGCATGACTATATTTGGAGCACATGCCTATGATTGTTTAGTACTTGGATGCTTATTCTTATTTATCTGCAATTCCCTAGATCTTGAAGTTACATGTTTAGACTTGTCCATGCAACGCCCGTCCATCCATCCCTATGCCTACCGCGCTTATATCCTACTGTTTGCTACTACTGTTACTATTGCTCCCGTTTTGCTGCTGTTGTTGCTTTGTTGTTGCTACTGATAAACTTCTGTGAGCAAGAACTATTTCCAGGTGCAGCTGAATTAACAACTCAGTTGTTAAGGCTTAAAAGTATTCTTTGGCTCCCCTTGTGTCGAATCAATAAATTGGGTAATACTATCCTCGAATACTGTTACGATCCCCTATACTTGTGGGTCATCAAGACTATTTTCTAGCGCCGTTGCCAGGGAGCATAGCTTTATTTGTAAGTTCACTTGGATCTATTATTGTTCACTGCTACTCCTTTCATCATCGGGAAGTCTCGTGATGGAAAGTTTCCTATTTTACCATCCACTACAAGAAGAGGTACAGTCCTAAACACCTCTGCTGCTCTTGATTCACTGTTTATTATAAGTAACTTGTTACACCACCACCACATACTCATGCTACACACACTGCTACTACTGTTGAATCTGAAACTGCTTTTGATACTCATGATGTTACTTCTACTGTGCTTGATGCGAGTGGTTCATTAGGTATTTCCTAGATGCTACTATGGCTGGTCTAGGAAATATTGAAACTCCTAGTGAAGACACTATTACACCTGTTAGCTCACCTGAGTCTAGAGAGAGTTGTGGTATTAATGATGGCTACATTGAGTTTACTGATGATTTTGTTGAAGAGTGACGAAACACACATGGTGCTAGTACTATTGAGAGTCTCCTTGCAAGGCGTACCATTATTCCTAAACTGTCCTCTGATCCTAAGTTTGCCACCTCTCCCATAGATATCAAAGATAACGATTATGATTTCTCTCTTGATTTATCCTATTTGGACATTGTTGAGAAAGAACCTTTTTGTGGGACTGAAAATGAGAGTGTCGTGGCTCATATGAATGAGATTTCCACTATGAGTTCTTTATTCTCTGATAATTTTAAGATGCGCAAGTACTTTGTTATAAAGATCTTCCCTTTTTCACTAAAAGGAGAAGCTAAGGTTTGGTTTAATATATTACCTCCTGGCTCCATTGATAGCCCTGATTGCTTCTTTCTGCCAGAAATATTTTCCTCCCAGTGCTAGACATGCTGCTTTGTAGAGACTTTTTGATTTTAAACAGGGAGAAGAAGAGAAATTGCTAGAGTAATGGACAAGGTTCTGTGCCTTGATTCATGCAAATCATGGATGTCCATTGCCTAAAAATTAGCTTCTTGATATTTATTATAATGGACTAACTGAAGATTCTAGGACATACCTAGATAGTTTTGCTGATTGTGTTTTTAGGAAAAGAACTCCTACATATGTTGAAGAATTAATGGCTAAGATAAGCAAGAATTGTGATGATTGGACTTCACCTGAGATAAATACACCTGAGCCTATTACTCCTGAACCAGTTGTGCCTGAACCAGTTCCAATACCAACACCAAAGAAGGGTGGAGTTATTGCATTAAATGATGAAGTGATGAAAGAAGCTAAGAAATTTCTTAAGGGGAAAGGTATTAGATCTGAAGATGTGAAGAATATACCTCCTATATAAGAATTATGTAAGCCAATTCCCCACTCATCTACTAATGAGGTACACTCTCTCCACTTTGATGAAGGTGATATTCCCTATGGTAAACCTCCTGATCAATGCTTAGAGGAACTTGACACATTTATTGTTAAACAAGATAATTTTAATAAACAAGTTCAGCATCATTTATTGGAAAACTCTAGAGCTATTAAAGAGTTGAAAGATATTTTGGAAAGAACTTATAATGATATTAAAATGCTTTGTAAACACTTTAAAATGGTTCAAACCCAACTTGATCAACTTGCTAAGGTACAAAAGGATATGCTACTTAATGCCCCAGGAGATAAACATGCTTATGGAATTAGAACTAGGAGTGGTATAGCTACTCAAGATCCTTTATATCCTGAAGGACACCCTAAAAGAATTGAGCAGGACTCCCAACAAGGTGAAAGTAGTGGTAGTCCTCGTTGTTGGGAATATGCCCTAGAGGCAATCATGTATGATGATATTTCCCATTGTATTCATAAAGATATTAAGTAGTCCTTGTATAAACATCTGATGTGTATCATTGAATATGTGATTCGGTTGTGGAACTATGCATTCATGTTGTTTGTACTAAATATCCTTGGTCATTGAGGTTGTGTTGGACACACAACTTAGACCAATGTGAAAGTTGGCTTGATGACTCGGTTCCACTTGTCATGGGCATGGAGATGCTATTCCAACTTACACAGATTCGGCTAAAGAGTTTAGCGAGTCGAATTGACCCATATTGAGGTACAACGAACAAGTTTTCATTTGTATATCTCAATCAATGTAATCCTTAGACCTGAGGTTATTGCACAATCCGAGTTGAGGATCACCGACTTAGGTTCTATCAAACGCTGATCCGTAAATGGGCAGTTATAATGGCAGAGTTCAGGTCGACTGAGAATCAAGCTGCGTGATGTGAATAACCAAGATGGGATTTTTCCCCTCCACTTGGAGAGATATTCTCTGGTCCCTCTCGTGAGATATGATTCGGAAAGCATGGCCATGCACGACTCAGTTAAGTGTTAACCGAGGCGATCGACTAAGAGTTAGTCGGATGAATCACTTATCTCGGATCGAGAAGAGAGTCGGACTATTTAAGGGATGACATATATTCGTCTATAGTCTGACAAGGTATATCGTGAGGCAAAAGGGACTCGGACGCAAGTCACATTGGAAAGGCAAGTCGTCATGACTCTTTGGTACTTGGGAGTTGGCACGTTCTTCTAGGAGCCGCTGCCGACTGATCGATTGTGAGTCGGACTCTAATCGTGTCCAAGTAGCCATGAGCCTGCGGGGTCACACACTTAAGAGCGGGGGCAAGTTTGGATTGCATCCGAATCGGAAATCTGGTTGGGTTGGACCCAAGACGGATTAGGACTGAGTTAGTGAGCTGGACTCATGATGACTAATATTATATGGGCTTTAGTGAATGGGCTGCGCGAGCAGAGCCCATGTTCACTCTCTATATATAGTGGAGCACCGTAACCCAGAAAGGTTAATCGTTGATTAGTTAGGTCATTCCATGTGTTGGAAACCCTAGCTCCACAGCAGTCCTGCCGCCGTTACGAACCTAGCAGTTCGCCGCCGGTGCTCCTCCTTGCACGTGTGGATACCAGCAGAGGTGTTGTACGATCAGCACCAGGACGATCGGATCGCAAAGGACTGCACTACATCAACTGACGCGCTTCATCGGTAATCCGCAACTGTATGTCTAGTGGTAAACCTCGTGGCCTTCTACCTCAGCTAGATCTTGGGATCACCATGTTAGAGGGGAAATTTTTGTTTTATCTCTACATGTCCCAACAGTGGTATCAAAGCGATAGATTCTGGTTTTAGGCTCGAGATCTCGCATATGTGATATGCGGTAGGCTGTAGATGAGATCTATATGCTGTTTTGGTGGTCGATCTATGAGATAGATCGGTTTTGTACGAGGTTGATTGGATCAACTGTACTCGGGAAATGGTAGATCTGACTTCTGTGATCATACTGCTGAGGTCGTCGAACGACATACCCCTACCGGCCGGCTTCCGCCATCGGGGTAGACTGTGACACGTAAATCCAGAGGCAGTGATCGAAGATCAAAAAGTTTGGTCGAATCGGAACAATGGTCGGAATCCATGTCTGGATCGTAGATGAGATCTATGTTTTCGGAAAAATAGCGGGACCGCCGGCTTCGCCCTGTCGTTTTTGCAGGAAGTTGTGAATGGTATGGTTCATGTGCATGTGATATATGTGTGTAATCCATACGTGATCTCACGGTTTTGTCAGCCGGCTGGAGCCTAGGTGCTGTCATTTTATTGTATAACGACCTGCGTGTCGGATTCTCCTTGTAATTTACTTTACTAAGTTAGTTTAGCTGTTTGGAGAACCCGGATGGCATGCAAGGTAATGTACATGTCGGCGACATGGAGTAAGACGACAAGTGGCAAGAATTGGCACAAGTCGGATTACAGGCTTTGTGGAGATGTATATCGCCATGAAGGGAGCCATACCATTTCACATTATAATTGCTTTATTCTGTGTTATTGTTATGTCTTTGTTTTACCTCTATTAGATAGTCGGTAAAATCCAATCCCTCAAAGAAGGTCTAGTCATTTTTCCTGCCAGTATTTGCACCATCACAAGTCGGACATTTTTGGTAGTGGGCTCATAAAATTGAGGTGCTTCCAATTCTTTCCAACTAGGTGGGTTCGAGTCGAACTCTTACTGCGGAAACACTCGGTAAGCTAGACGGGTCTATCACAACGGTTGTGGGGCTCGGGGAAAGGTTGGATGGGAGCCGGGGCATGTGATGCCACCCGTCCAACAGGAGTCGTATGAGATACGATTAACAAGGAGTTCTCTACCTAGATCACTTGGCGGCTAGCGGTGATGCTAAAGCTCACTAGACGACTTGCTTATTTAGGGTCCTGAATCACTAAGCAACCATCAGAGGGGTGTTGGTTCTAGTGGGAGCATAAAATATTAAAGTATTTAATATGCTTGCTCTTTTATGAATACATATCTTAAGTGTTTTGCATATTTTCTGTTGTAGATCATGGCACCAAGTAGCAGTCACTCTCAGATATCCGGTTTTACGTTGAGAACTATCTTTGAGAAAGATAAACTGAACGACACTAATTTTACCAACTGGTATCGAAATCTGAGAATTGTTCTCAAAAAAGAAAGAAGGGCCATGTCCTAGATAACCCACTTCCAGATGAGAAGAATGAGAATGCGACTGTTGCTGCCACCAATGCCTACCGTCGGGCTAAGGATGAGTCCACGGATATTAGCTGTCTTATGCTTGCTCACATGGAACCGAACTTGCAAAAGCAGTTCGAGCATGTTGAGGCCTACGATATGATCGAAAGCCTCAAAAGTATGTTCCAGGCGAAGACTGAGAGGTATCAAGTCTCTGAGGCTTTGCTGAGTTGTAAGCTTAAGGATGGTGATCCACTGAGTCCGCATGTGATCAAAATGGTTGGTTATGTGCAGTCTCTAGAGAGGCTTGTCTAACTACCTCGGTGAATTACGCTCCTAGATACAAGCCTGGATGAGCGGAAATGGTTGAAATAGTACGGTGGGGCCAAAGGCCACTCACGGGTAGACCTTTCGGCCGTCCCAACCATTTCCAGTTCATCGGGACACAGACGCGGCGAATGTCGGCGAAGGGATCAACTACATACACAAATGAGTATGTATGCAAGCCACCATACAATAGTACATCAGAGCCATTCCATCTAAAAAGAAAGGAAATATAGCAACGTCATACGGCAAGATTCAAATGTCCTAGATAGATATAATAGTTTAGGATATTTCCTCATACATCACACATCAGAGTATCAGGCGGAAGCGGCAAACAAGATCCAAGTACGGATAAGAAGCAAATCGGCATAAGATGCCCAGAAATAAGCACATCCCGCCCACAGATCTCACGGATCCCCGTTCCCGGAATCTCTACACCGAACGATCGTTGCCCACATCATCAGCCTCTTCCACCCAGTATCCTTCCTGCGATTGTACCTGTTCATTTGAACCAATAATTTATCGTGTGAGACCCTAGGGGGCTCAGCAAGTCTTTATGCCTCTAAAGGGGACACAACCTGGGGTGACGCAATTGCAGCGAAAGATAAACTCTAACAGTTCTATAGATACTCGCTAACCATCCGCCTAACCAAAGATAGACGAATGTCCGTGAATTAATGACAACAGTTATAACAGTATGATCCACAGATCCATCCTCCTCCTCGCTTACCAACGAGGAAGCGGACGAACAACCCCCCATCCGTTGGCAATTTTATTATCCATTCCATGAGTGTTGCACTAATTACTAGTCAGTTATTTAGTCAAGTTAAAAGTGGTACTTTAGTTATGCTTGTCTATGATCGAGAAACTGTGCTCCAAGTCGTCCATAACCGCGGACACGGCTTTCAGAAAGTTTTACCCTGCAGGGGTGCACAAATAGCAACACACACTCGATCAACCTCGGAAAAACCAAATCAAAACCCAACGAGGCATTCACGACAAAGCAATCATAGGATTCAGAAATATTTCAGGGGGCCACCCCTTGGAGTACACCCGCAACGAAGTTAGCTGACTCCGAGACGGACCCGAGGTTTGGGTGGACGGCTGTGAACGACTGGGAACCCAAAACTGGGCTTGTCGACACCGCGAAAACGTGTCCCGATCCTAAACAGTACAGGTGATCCTCGCATAATCATAATTAAAGCAGTAAAGCATGGCAGTAAAGTAGCATGGCATAAGTACAGGATAGTAAACAAAACCTCAAACTAGTTTGTGGCCCCAAGAAATAAGACGGAATCAAGCTCTGGCTCAGGGGGGTCCCATAAGCCTCCCGGATGTGGATAGCGCGAATATTCTTGGAACAGGAATCAAGTACTCAGGGTCTTACGAGACACAAGTGAGCAGGAAAAACCAAATAGCAGATATTGCTCACCGGTGCCACTTTCATTAGTTATCCCATTACTACTCAGGTTAAGTTGTTTAGGTACCTCGTTATCCATCAGACTCTCACATACCCTACACATGCTGTTCTACGACTCGCATGGCTCAAACAACTCCTGTAGTAATGGCTCATGGGATGGAGGAACAAGCTTGGTGGGGTTTTAAAGTAAAGGTTATGCAATACTTGGGATTTCAGTTTAATGCATTCGCGACTCAATGATGCAAGAATAAGATAGAGGCAATAGGTTCTGTATGTATGCAAGCATGTGGTAGTGCTTGCCTGGCAGCTCAGTTGAAGCGAGAGAAGGATCTGGGTAGTGCTCCTGGTTCTCTTGATATATCCCCTTCCAAAGGTCTATTCGAAGAAGAACCAAACAAACAAGGGCCAACATAAATAAAGTGCACAAGCATATGAATAAAATGCGACAAGCAAACAATCATGCCATGATGAATGATGCACAAGTTGCATGGCAATAAAGTAGCATGGCATGGGTGAGGTGTAGGATACAAGAAATAACATTTTTATTGGGTTTTGATCACATTTTATTGTCATGATAGTTGTTGTACACTATATTTTTATATTATGCATGCTGCAATTGAAGTCATGGATAGTATAAATAGAAAGGTCTCGTCGAGCTGATCATTTTAGACTTATCATTTGCTTAATTCGGAGTTATAAATCAAAAGTTATTAATTAATTAAGGTGAATGGCATTTTTATTGTAATTTAATTCAACTTGAAATTTAAAGTGTTCAAATAATATTTTGAATGGCATATTTGAAATCCTCACATTTTTCTGATTTGAAAACATATATTATTTGTATTATTTGGAATTATGAAATTAAATTTATTTTATAGTCAAAATTATTAAATAGGGTCAAAGTCAAAGGTTGACTAATTAAATTAATTCTGAAAATATTTGATTAAATATTTGAATTCACATTCAAAAATAAAACATTTTTCATATTAAGTTTGAATTCAAAATCTAAACCATTTGAAAGTTATGATTTAATTCATATTTAAACAGATTAAAAACATTTGAATTTGAATTCAGAAAAGGTTACGACTTTGTCACCTGACCAGATTCTACCCACCCATCGACCAAGTGGGGCCAGTCTTGGGGGCTGCGTGAGGAGGACACGTGGGCTGGTTTGGGGACTGGGTTGATTCCCCAAAACACGGAGCCTTTTTACAAAACGCATCCATTTGTGGGGCTAGGGGACTGCGGGTTGGATTCTGGCAAAAACGAAGGGCCTATCTAGAAAAGGTTCGGGGATGTGGTTTGGTCTGACGAAACTGAATTTTGACGTTGCAAAACTGCTAGCTTGGACTAATTTCAAATGAGGATGGCGAACAAAATAGGGGGAATCTTGCGATGCCGTAAAAATAAATAATGTGTAGGGGATCAAGATCTCAATCTTTTGTCAAGGAAACTCCTCCGCCAAACGAACCTAGAGCCGGGAAAAATACGACGAACAGAGAGAAGAAAACCGGTCACGTGACTGAATGATTCTATCAGATTTAGCTGAGGTTTGAGCTCGACTTCCGTCGTCGATTTCGAGCCCGAAACTCCACGGAACTCGTCGGGGTTTGAAGCTACGGAGAGATGGGTCAACAGAGAACAAATTTTGTGTTGACGACCTCGCCGGAAAAGGAACAGGGCGCCAGGAAAGATAAGGGAAACGACGGCTCCAACTACCGTGGCTGCGGTTGTTTGTCTACGCACGAGGCTGCTGCTGCTATTACTCCCGTCAGATGTGCGCGCGACAGAAGTAAACATCCAGCGATGGAGGCCACGAATTGGTATAGAGAGGAGACGCAGGTAGGTTAGGGAAGGGACGGGGTCCTTACCTTGAACGATTCCTGCACCTGGCTTGGTCAGAGAAGCACAGGAGTAACGGCGGCGGTGAAGAACGGCTCGGCAGCGGCAGCAGTGGTTCAGCGTCGGGAAGCAGAGGTAGGGGAGCGGCTTGGCTGCTTCTTACGGCCCCAGGTGGCGTCTGCCGGCAACCAAAGGGGACGGGGGAGAGGGTTAGCGCGGCGACGCCATGGCAACACCAGGAGCTTTGGGGGGGGGGAACAGAGGTAGAGGGAAAGCATGGCGAGGAAGAGGGGAGCTAGGGTTCGAGGGGCCTTGGGTGGATAAGAAGGGCGAGGGTGACGCGGTGGACGGGACAACGTGACGGACGGAGACCTGCCGTCTGCATTCTCTGAGAAGGCGAGAACGGAGAAGAGGCTGGCGGCGTCGGAGGCGAAGAGTCTTGGGCCGGGGATGAGAAGGGGAGGTTCTGGGCTCTGTTTCACTTGGGCTGCTGCGGTTTGGAAGGCCCAGGTAGGGTGCTGCTGCTCCTCTCTCACAATTCTTCTCTTTTTTTATTTTTCTTTGTTTTGTTTGTTTTCAAATTCAAGCAACCTTTTTAATTCAAATATTTTTGAACCTTGCAGATAGTTTTGAACAGAGAAATTTGCGAAGGACAAGGTTAGAAGAGAGGAAAAAAATAAACAGAAGAGGGGATGAGTGATGCCCACATGATCAGGCAAGTATGGGGATGGTTTAAAGAGGGGGTAGGGTTTAGGGTTAGATGGGGGATGGGGATTAGGGGGTAGGTTTTAGAGATAGCTAGAGAGGTAGAAAGATGAGGGAAGAGGTTGAGTGTTTGACAAAACAAAACAAGATCAAGCAAGATCAACAAGCCCAAGCAAGATAGCCAAAAGAGGGAAAAGGAGAAAAGGTGGTGATGGGGGTAGATGGAGATGGAGATGAGGTTTTAAGCAAGATCAAAAATATATCAAGCCCAAAAGAAAAGCTAGATATATAGATGAACCACTCAAACTCAATTAGAACCAAAGATGACCAAGGTTGGTGATGGTTGCATGGCCCATGCAAATAATAAATGCCATGTATTCATATTGTGAAAACAACATAAAATCACATGGCTTTATTCCATGCATTCCCAAAAGGTGGAATAAGGCCAAGCAAAAGGGACTAGTATTGGATCCACCCAACCCACATGAGCTAGGTAAACTCAAATAAATGCCAGCTCATTTTAATTGGATGGTGGAATTATAAGGTGGTGAAGAAAAGGTGGTGGAGTCAATAAAAGATATGCCCCCAACTCAACTTGGGCATTTAAACAATATATCAACAACCAAATACAATAACAAGAGGCAAATACAATTAATGATGCATATGAGGTAAGAACCAAAACACAAGGGTTTTGTATGATGCTCAAATGCAAGGTGGCATGATGACATGAGCATGATATGATGATGATGCAACAATTATGTGTAGGAAGTAGCCATTTTATTACTAGACCAAATAGCATTACAAATGTTAGACAATTGGGATGCTACAACTCTCCCCCACTAAACAGGAATCTCGCCCCGAGATTCTAGGAAGAAGAAGAAGACACAAAGAGAGTAGGATAGTTGGCACGGAGTTCATCTTCACGCTCCCAAGTGGCTTCATCAACAGAATGGTGCGACCACTGCACCTTGCAGAACTTGATGGACTTGTTATGAGTCCTTCTTTCTGCGGACTCAAGGATTTTTGTGGGGTGTTCTTGATAAGACAGGTCTTCTTGGAGATCGATTAGCTCATGATCCACGGTCCTGCCGGGATCTTTGAAGCACTTCTTGAGTTGAGAGATGTGGAAAACATCATGGACTTTGAGTTTTTCCGGGAGCTCAAGAGCATAAGCAACTTCTCCTCTTCTACCACGAATTTTGAAAGGACCGATGTTTCTAGGAGCCAGCTTTCCTTTGATACCAAAGCGGTGTGTGCCTCTCATGGGAGTGACACGAAGGTAAACGAGATCACCCGGAGCATACACCATGTCCGTGTGCTTCCTGTCATAATTGCTCTTCTGGCGACTTTGAGCAATCTTCAGATTCTCAAGAATGATATGCACCTTCTCCTCCACTTGAGTTACAATATCAGGGCCAAACCAAATTCTTTATCCTGCACCTGACCAACCAATCGGAGTTCTGCATTTGCAACCATAGAGAGCCTCAAATGGTGCCATCTTCAGACTCTTCTGAAAGCTGTTGTTGTAAGAGAATTCAGCATAAGGAAGACATTCCTCCCACTTCATGCCAAAAGAGATAATGCAAGCACGAAGCATATCCTCCAGAATCTGATTGATCCTTTCAACTTGTCCTTGCGACTGAGGGTGGTAAGCTGTGCTGAAGTTCAACTTTGTTCCCAAAGCATTTTGGAAACTTTCCCAGAACTTGGAGGTGAAGATGCTCCCACGGTCTGAACTGATCTCAAGCGGAACCCCATACAGAGAGACAATTCTGTTGATATAGAGCTCAGCCAACTGAATTCCAGAAATTGTTTCCTTGACGGGGAAGAAATGAGCCACTTTAGAAAGCCTGTCGATGACAACAAAGATTGCATTGTTGCCCTTCTGCGACCTTGGAAAACCAGTGATGAAGTCCATCTCTACTTTCTCCCATTTCCATTCCGGAGGTTTCAATGGCTGTAGAAGACCAAAAGGTTTCTGATGGACAGCTTTCACTCTGCGGCAGACATCACACTCCGAGACATACTTGGCACAATATCGTTTCAAACCAGGCCACCAATATTGTGTTTTCAAGTCCATGTACATCTTTGTGCTGCCAGGGTGGATAGATAAAACAGAATCGTGAGCCTCCTTGAGAACTTTCTCTCTCAAACCCGGGTAGTTTGGAACAAACATCCGGTGTTCAAAGAAAAGCGTGCCTTGATCATCGACGTGGAAGGACTCATACTTCGGAAGCTGAAGTTTGGAGATGATCTTTTTGGTGTGCAGATCACCCAGCTGACGAGAGCGAATCTTTTCTTCCAAGAGAGGAGTATCCAGAAGGTTCAGGAGATGCCCTTGTTCCACAATTTCAAGGTTGAGCTGACGGAATTCCTCGCACAAGAGAGGCTGTTGTTCTTCCATCATGAGGTTGTTGACATAAGCTTTGCGGCTGAGAGCATCGGCCATGACATTAGCTTTGCCCGGAGTGTAGTTGATGGTCAAATCAAAATCATTGATTGCTTCAATCCATCTCCTCTGCCGAAGGTTGAGATCAGGCTGAGTGAAGATATACTTCAAACTCTTGTGGTCAGAAAAGATCTCTAGCGGTTGCCAAGCAAGTAGTGCCTCCATAGCTTCAAAGCAAAGACAACTGCTGCGAGCTCGAGGTCATGTGTAGGATAGTTGATCTCATGCGTCTTCAACTGTCGAGAGGCATAAGCAACCACTTGTTTTTCTTGCATAAGGACCACACCCAATCCTTGCAAAGAGGCGTCACAGAATATCTGGAAAGGCTTAGATGTATCCAGAGGAACCAAGACTGGTGTGGAAGTGAGCTTCTCTTTGAGTGTCTCAAAGCTTGCTTGACATGCAGGAGTCCAAAGGTATTTCTTGCCTTTCTTGAGGAGATCGGTAAGAGGCTTCGCTATCTTTGAGAAGTTCTGAACGAAGCGACGGCAATAACTAGCCAAACCAAGGAAACTCCGCACTTCTTTGACATTTACAGGAGGAAGCCATTCAACAATTGTCTTCACAGTTTCCGGGTTGACTGCAATGCCCTTGGCAGAGATGACATGACCAAGATAGGTTACTTGAGGAAGCCAAAACTCACACTTTGAGAACTTTGCATACAAGCGGTTCTCACGAAGCTTGTTTAGGACACACCGAAGGTGTTCTTCATGCTCTTCCTTTGAATTAGAATAGACTAGGATGTCATATCGATAGACCACAACGAACTTATCAAGGTACTCCATGAAAACCGAGTTCATAAGCCTCGAGAAGGTAGCAGGTGCGTTTGTGAGACCGAAAGACATGACCGTGTACTCATACAGGCCATAGCGGGTGGTGAAAGCTGTTTTAGGCACATCTTCCTTGCGAATCTTTATTTGGTGATAACCACTTCTCAAGTCAAGCTTAGAGAACACCACAGCTCCAGCTAGCTGATCGAAGAGATCATTAATCCGCGGGAGGGGATATTTGTTCTTGATGGTTTTAGCATTGAGAGCCCGATAGTCAAAACAAAGTCTATCAGTCCTGTCACGCTTCTTCACAAAGATTGTTGGGCTACCCCAAGAGGAAGTATTGTGTTGAATGAAACCCAACTTCTCTTGTTCATCAAGCTGTCGTTTGAGTTCAGCCAACTCAGAAGGACCCATTTTATAAGGCCGCTTGGAGATAGGAGCCGTTCCAGGTTCAAGCTCAATTACAAACTCAACCTCACGATCCGGAGGCATACCTGGCAACTCTTCAGGAAAAACATCTGGAAACTCACAGACCACCGGAACACTCTGAATAGCTTCCATAGCATCATCATTCAGATCCGCCAAAGAGAAAAGCTGGACAACAGGAGTCAAACTTGGAGAAAAGACTATATGGCCTTCAGGAATCTTCAAAGAAACCGAGCGTTCAGCACAATCAATCACAGCTGCATTTGCTGTCAACCAATCCATGCCCAAGATGACATCAATGTCAGAATTGCCCAGAACAATTAAGGAAGCCGAGAACGAAGAGCCACCAATCTCAATTTGATTGCCATGGCTGATATGAACAGCCCTCATGTTTGAACCCGGAGATTGTACCACCAACCGCTTAAGGAGAGGAACCAAGACTAACTCATTCTCATTTGCAAACTTGTGAGAAACAAATGAATGCGATGCACCAGAACCAAACAAAACTCGTGCAGGGGCTGAGTTAACGGAAAGCATACCCATCACAACTCCAGGTGCATGCTCAGCTTGAGCGGCGTTGACACAGTTGGCACGAGCAACAGTAGACCCGGGCTTGGTGTTGATGTTGAGAGCCCGAGGTGGTGGTGCACGAACCAAAGGAGAGCTTGCCGCAGATCTTGGAGGGGGTGGAGGAAGAGCTTTGTTTTTCAACGGACAGTTCCAGTTCAGATGCCCAAGGTCTCCACACGTGAAACAAGCACCAGGTGGACGTGGAGCAACGTAGCCAGGGACTCCGCCAGGCGCTCCAGGGTAGTGGTGGTTGTAGCCCCTGGGAGTAGCAGTGATGAAGTTTGGTGGCCTTGACGCGTAACTTGCAGGTCTTGGTGGAGCCGGGAGCGACGGTGGGGTGTTAGGAACCCAGACACGCCGCTTAGAAGGAGCTGACATAGCTGAAGAGCTTGGTGCATCACGGTTGTGTTTCTTTGACTCCTCAAACACTTGCCTACTTGCTTCCTCTTGCAGAGCTGTGTGCTGAAGTTCCAGGAAAGATGCCGGCCTTGCATGTGTGATTGCATATTTAATCGATGCATTGAGCCCTTGCCTGAACCTCTTCTGCTTCTTCTTGTCATCGGAGATCTCATCACCACCATAACGAGAAAGATTCATGAAGTTCCTGATATAGGTGTTGACATTATCGTTTCCCTGCTTGAGGTTGAGAAAAGCTTCCTTCATCCTCTCCATGACAATTTCGTGAGATCTCGCTCTTTGAACGCTCCGTGAACTGCTCCCACGTAGGCTGAAAACCGGTACCGCCTTCGTAATTCTCCCACCAGAGCTGCATCCCCTTGAAGGTGAGTAGCACACTTTACCCACTCTTGCTCAGGAACATCAGCGGTCTCGAGTAGCCTTGACATCTCACGCAACCAATCATCCGCATCCGGTGGTCGATCGAAACATCAAATTGGCGAGGTTGAATTTCAGAAGCTTTTGATGTCTCCTCGCTTGGGAGGTGGAGGTAGTGGAGCAAACTCATTCCTCTGAACACTTTCCTCAAAGCTGCTTGGTTACATTGCATTGCCAAGGCATTGGCGATGTTTGACAACGCGGAGCCCAGTTCAGGTGGTATGTCCTCATCAGAACGGCGTGGTGGAGCCATCCTGTGATTGATATAAAACACAAGTCAGTACTATAATGGAGAATAATAATAATCCAAAATAGTACCAAAATGGAATTAACCAAGATTAAAGGATACAATTTACTAAGATGATATTAAAATATCAACAAAGTTCAAAGCGCCTAGAAGATATTAAGCATATCGCACACGACTGAAAAGGAGTGTGGTACACAAATATATCAAAGAAATTTTTTCCACAAATTTCGGCATTAAAATACCAATAGATGCGCAAAATTACTTAACGAATCAAGATTAGTGACTCTACCAATTCAATATACAAAAGCGAATGATAAGAGTAGTGGTATGGTCGCGTCTCCATCCCGCACTCAAATCATTACTCCGCATATGAATAAGTGGAACACATATCCTAACCCCTCCTTCTCACGTTGAACCTAAAGATTGGTGACTACGGAAACGAACACCCCCAAACAAGATAACGTCGGATAACAAAGAGTAAGACGGATCGCGGCGGTATGCAACGAATCAGATAGATCGCGTCGGTTTGCAAAAGCCTGTCGGTATGGAATGTACCAACAGTTGATAACCAAAGGCTGATTAGATAACAACTAGGATGCAACAGATAGACAAGGAATTACACACACACACACAACCTATGGTACTACGGAAACCCAGAACACGTGAATCCTAGTTTGAACTTTTTAAGAAGAGGATTGAAAACGTTACACTTCCTTACCAGAAAAGGGTGGGTGGGTGGGTAAGAAGAAAAGTGGAAGCAGTCCTACTCTCACGTTTTGTTTTTCCCTAGTATACATAACTACCAAAAATATTTGCTAGACTGACAACGACCATTTGGCTGAGACCCTGAAGGGCGGGATGGCTCTGATACCAACTGTAACTACCTCGGTAAATTACGCTCCTAGATACAAGCCTGGATGAGCGGAAATGGTTGAAATAGTACGGTGGGGCCAAAGGCCACTCACGGGTAGACCTTTCGGCCGTCCCAACCATTTCCAGTTCATCGGGACCTGTACGGGCGGCGTAATCGGCAGGCGAAGGGATCAACTACATACACAAATGAGTATGTATGCAAGCCACCATACAATAATACATCAGAGCCATTCCATCTAAAAAGAAAGGAAATATATAGCAGCATACGGCAAGATTCAAATGTCCTAGATAGATATAATAGTTTAGGATATTTCCTCATACATCACACATCAGAGTATCAGGCGGAAGCGGCAAACAAGATCCGAGTACGGATAAGAAGCAAATCGGCATAAGATGCCCAGAAATAAGCACATCCCGCCCACATATCTCATTGATCCCCGTTCCCGGAATCTCTACACCGAACGATCGTTGCCCACATCATCAGCCTCTTCCACCCAGTATCCTTCCTGCGATTGTACCTGTTCATCTGAACCAATAATTTATCGTGTGAGACCCTAGGGGGCTCAGCAAGTCTTTATGCCTCTAAAGGGGACACAACCTGGGGTGACGCAATTGCAGCGAAAGATAAACTCTAACAGTTCTATAGATACTCGCTAACCATCCGCCTAACCAAAGATAGACGGATGTCCATGAATTAATGACAACAGTTATAACAGTATGATCCACAGATCCATCCTCCTCCTCGCTTACCAGCGAGGAAGCGGACGAACAACCCCCCATCCGTTGGCAATTTTATTATCCATTCCATGAGTGTTGCACTAATTACTAGTCAGTTATTTAGTCAAGTTAAAAGTGGTACTTTAGTTATGCTTGTCTATGATCGAGAAACTGTGCTCCAAGTCGTCCATAACCGCGGACATGGCTTTCAGAAAGTTTTACCCTACAGGGGTGCACAAATAGCAACACACACTCGATCAACCTCGGAAAAACCAAATCAAAACCCAACGAGGCATTCACGACAAAGCAATCACAGGATTCAGAAATATTTCAGGGGGCCACCCCTTGGAGTACACCCGCAACGAAGTTAGATGACTCCGAGACGGACCCGAGGTTTGGGTGGACGGCTGTGAACGACTGGGAACCCAAAACTGGGCTTGTCGACACCAAGAAAACGTGTCTCGATCCTAAACAGTACAGGTGCTCCTCGCACAATCATAATTAAAGCAGTAAAGCATGGCAGTAAAGTAGCATGGCAGTAAAGTAGCATGGCATAAGTACAGGATAGTAAACAAAACCTCAAACTAGTTTGTGGCCCCAAGAAATAAGACGGAATCAAGCTCTAGCTCAGGGGGGTCCCATAAGCCTCCCGGATGTGGATAGCGCGAATATTCTTGGAACAGGAATCAAGTACTCGGGGTCTTACGGGACACAAGTGAGCAGGAAAAACCAAATAGCAGATATTGCTCACCGGTGCCACTTTCATTAGTTATCCCATTACTACTCAGGTTAAGTTGTTTAGGTACCTTGTTATCCATCAGACTCTCACATACCCTACACATGCTGTTCTATGACTCGCATGGCTCAAACAACTCCTGTAGTAATGGATCATGGGATGGAGGAACAAGCTTGGTGGGGTTTTAAAGTAAAGGTTATGCAATACTTGGGATTTCAGTTTAATGCATTTGCGACTCAATGATGCAAGAATAAGATAGAGGCAATAGGTACTGTATGTATGCAAGCATGTGGTAGTGCTTTCCTGGCAGCTCAGTTGAAGCGAGAGAAGGATCTGGGTAGTGCTCCTGGTTCTCTTGATATATCCCCTGCTTAGTGTCTATTCGAAGAAGAACCAAACAAACAAGGGCCAACATAAATAAAGTGCACAAGCATATGAATAAAATGCGACAAGCAAACAATCATGCCATGATGAATGATGCACAAGTTGCATGGCAATAAAGTAGCATGGCATGGGTGAGGTGTAGTATACAAGAAATAACATTTTTATTGGGTTTTGATCACATTTTATTGTCATGATAGTTGCTGTACACTATATTTTTATATGATGCATGCTGCAATTGAAGTCATGGATAGTATAAATAGAAAGGTCTCGTCGAGCTGATCATTTTAGACTTATCATTTGCTTAATTCGGAGTTATAAATCAAAAGTTATTAATTAATTAAGGTGAATGGCATTTTTATTGTAATTTAATTCAACTTGAAATTTAAAGTGTTCAAATAATATTTTGAATGGCATATTTGAAATCCTCACATTTTTCTGATTTGAAAACATATATTATTTGTATTATTTGGAATTATGAAATTAAATTTATTTTATAGTCAAAATTATTAAATAGGGTCAAAGTCAAAGGTTGACTAATTAAATTAATTCTGAAAATATTTGATTAAAGATTTGAATTCACATTAAAAAATAAAACATTTTTCATATTAAGTTTGAATTCAAAATATAAACCATTTGAAAGTTATGATTTAATTCATATTTAAACAGATTAAAAACATTTGAATTTGAATTCAGAAAAGGTTCTGGACTTTTGTCACCCAGCCAGATTCTACCCACAGCCACTGACCAGGTGGGGCCAGGTGCTGACTGGGCTGCGGCGTGAGGAGGACACGTGGGCTGGTTTGGGGGACCACGGGTTGATTCCCCAAAAACACGGGAGCCTTTTTACAAAAACGCATCCGACGCTGACTGTGGGGCTAGGGGACTGCGGGTTGGATTCTGGCAAAAACGAAGGGCCTATCTAGAAAAGGTTCGGGGAGGTGGTTTGGTCTGACGAAACTGAATTTTGACGTTGCAAAACTGCTAGCTCAGACTAATTTCAAATGAGGATGGCGAACAAAATAGGGGGAATCTTGCGACGCCGTAAAAATAAATAATGTGTAGGGGATCAAGATCTCAATCTTTTGTCAAGGAAACTCCTCCGCCAAACGAGCCTAGAGCTGGGAAAAATACGACGAACAGAGAGAAGAAAACCAGTCACATGACTGAATGATTTTGTCAGATTTAGCTGCGGTTTGAGCTCGACTTCCGTCGTCGATTTCGAGCCCGAAACTCCACGGAACTCGTCGGGGTTTGAAGCTACGGAGAGATGGGTCAACAGAGAACAAATTTTGTGTTGACGACCTCGCCGGAAAAGGAACAGGGCGCCAGGAAAGATAAGGGAAACGACGGCTCCAACTACCGTGGCTGCGGTTGTTTGTCTACGCACGAGGCTGCTGCTGCTATTACTCCCGTCAGATGTGCGCGCGACAGAAGTAAACATCCAGCGATGGAGGCCACGAATTGGTACAGAGAGGAGACGCAGGTAGGTCAGGGAAGGGACGGGGTCCTTACCTCGAACGATTCCTGCACCTGGCTTGGTCAGAGAAGCACAGGAGTAACGGCGGCGGTGAAGAACGGCTCGGCAGCGACAGCAGTGGTTCAGCGTCGGGAAGCAGAGGCAGGGGAGCGGCTTGGCTGCTTCTTACGGCCCCAGGTGGCGTCGAGGTGACGGCGTGGCGCCTGGGCGGTGTCGGCAACCAAAGGGGACGGGGGAGAGGGTTAGCGCGGCGACGCCATGGCAACACCAGGAGCTTTGGGGGGGGGGGACAGAGGTAGAGGGAAAACGGCGGCGCGAGGAAGAGGGGAGGGAGCTAGGGTTCCAGGGACGCGGCTGGGTGGATAAGAAGGGCGGAGGGTGACGCGGCTGACGGGGACAACGGCGGACGGACGGAGACCTGCCCCGTCTGCTGTTCTACAGAGAAGCGCGGGCGAACGGAGAAGAGGTACAGGGCGACGGCGTCGGGAGCGAAGGGGTACTGGGCCAGGGGGAGGAGAGAAGGGAGGGTTCCTGGGCTACTGTTTCACTTGGGTTGCTGCGGTTTTTAAGGCCCAGGTAGGGTGCTGCTGCTCCTCTCTCACAATTCTTCTCTTTTTTTATTTTTCTTTGTTTTGTTTGTTTTCAAATTCAAGCAACCTTTTTAATTCAAATCTTTTTGAACCTTGCAGATAGTTTTGAACAGAGAAATTTGGGAAGGCCAAGGTTAGAAGAGAGAAAAAAAATAAACAGAAGAGGGGATGAGTGATGCCCACATGATTAGGCAAGTATGGGGATGGTTTAAAGAGGGGGTAGGGTTTAGGGTTAGATGGGGGATGGGGATTAGGGGGTAGGTTTTAGAGATAGCTAGAGAGGTAGAAAGATGAGGGAAGAGGTTGAGTGTTTGACAAAACAAAACAAGATCAAGCAAGATCAACAAGCCCAAGCAAGATAGCCAAAAGAGGGAAAAGGAGAAAAGGTGGTGATGGGGGTAGATGGAGATGGAGATGAGGTTTTAAGCAAGATAAAAAATATATCAAGCCCAAAAGAAAAGCTAGAGATATAGATGAACCACTCAAACTCAATTAGAACCAAAGATGACCAAGGTTGGTGATGGTTGCATGGCCCATGCAAATAATAAATGCCATGTATTCATATTGTGAAAACAACATAAAATCACATGGCTTTATTCCATGCATTCCCAAAAGGTGGAATAAGGCCAAGCAAAAGGGACTAGTATTGGATCCACCCAACCCACATGAGCTAGGTAAACTCAAATAAATGCCAGCTCATTTTAATTGGATGGTGGAATTATAAGGTGGTGAAGAAAAGGTGGTGGAGTCAATAAAAGATATGCCCCCAACTCAACTTGGGCATTTAAACAATATATCAACAACCAAATACAATAACAAGAGGCAAATACAATTAATGATGCATATGAGGTAAGAACCAAAACACAAGGGTTTTGTATGATGCTCAAATGCAAGGTGGCATGATGACATGAGCATGATATGATGATGATGCAACAATTATGTGTAGGAAGTAGCCATTTTATTACTAGACCAAGTAGCATTACAAATGTTAGACAATTGGGATGCTACAGCTTGTCTACCCCATTAGCGAAGAGTTCGCTACGGATATAATTATGAACTCTCTTCCTAGTGCATACGGGCAGTTCATTTCGAACTACCACATGCATGGTATGGATAAGAAGCTCACTGAATTGCATGGGATGCTCAAGCAGGTAGAGGCGGATCTCAAGAAGGGCGCCAATCAAGTGTTGATGGTGCAGAATAAGGCTAAGTTCAAGAAGAGTTCTTGGACTAAGAAGAAGGCTAAGTCCGGAGGAAAGCAGGCTCAGGACCCGTTCCCAAGCGCTTCTTCAGGGACTAAGCCATCTCCTTCAACCGGATCCACTTGCTTCTACTGCAAGGCGGATGCCCACTGGAAGAGGAACTGCAGCAAGTACTTGGCCGGCAAAGCCAAGAGTGGAGGTATGACTTCCGACTCAGGTGCACTTGTTTGCAATGTTATAGAAATATATCTTGCTGATGCACCTAATAGTTCTTGGGTATATGATACCGGATCAGTTATTCACATATGCAACTCATTGTAGGGACCAGTAAGAACTAGGAGCATAGCAAGAGGCAAGGTTGATATTCGAGTCGGCAACAAAGCAAGAGTTGCTGCGTTGGAAGTCGGCACGATGCAACTTCATTTACCTTCTGAATTCATTATGGAACTGAATAATTGTTATTATGTTCCAGTGCTTAGTCGAAACATCATTTCTGCTTCATGTTTGATGAGGTAAGGCTATGAGTCGAATATCAAGAATAATGGTTGTTCTTTGTATTTGAATGATATGTTTCACGACTTTTCACCCGTCCAGGATGGGTTATTTATTTTGAATCTTGATGGTGAGTCGGTTTATAACATAAATGTTAAAAGATTGAAACCAAATGATCTGAATATGACTTACTTTTGGCACTGTCGGCTTGGTCATATAAGTTGGAAACGCATGAAGAAGCTCCATGATGATGGACTCCTAACTTCGTTCGACTTGGAGTCGTTCGAGACATGCGAATCTTGCCTACTCGGCAAAATGACCAAGACACCTTTTGCAAAGAGTTGCGAAAGGGCATCTGACTTGTTGGGACTAGTACATAGTGATGTATGTGGACCAATGAGCACGACAACCAGGGGTGGTTATGAGTACTTCATTACCTTCACTAATGATTTGAGTAGGTATGGATATATCTACTTGATGAAACACAAGTCGGAAGCCTTTGAAAAGTTCAAAGAATTCCAGAATGAAGCACATAATCAACTCGGCAAGAAAATAAAGTTTCTTCGGTCGGACCGAGGAGGCGAGTACATGAGCCATGAGTTTGACGACCATCTGAAATGTTGTTCCTCAACTTA
Organism: Avena longiglumis; assembly: GCA_030063025.1. Taxonomy (NCBI): domain Eukaryota; kingdom Viridiplantae; phylum Streptophyta; class Magnoliopsida; order Poales; family Poaceae; genus Avena; species Avena longiglumis. The sequence goes on along the minus strand of CP125974.1, from coordinate 411,947,441 downwards.
CTCTTCCAGGAACGCCGCAAAGGAACAGTGTTTCGGAAAGGTGTAATCGGACCTTGTTGGACATGGTACAATCAATGATGAGTCGGACAGATCTGCCTTTATCATTTTGGGGTTATTGTCTAGAAACAGCGGCGTTCACACTAAAGAGAGTACCATCAAAATCGGTAGAGAAGACACCGCATGAGATGTGGACAGACAATAAGCCGAGTTTTTCTTTTCTTAAGATTTGGGGTTGTGAAGCTTTTGTCAAGCGACTTCAGTCGGACAAGCTTATAGCCAAGTCGGATAAGTGTATTTTTGTGGGGTATCCGAGGGAAACCTTGGGTTACTACTTCTACAACTGAGAAGAGGGCAAAGTGTTTGTCGCTCGAAACGGTGTCTTCCTTGAGAAAGAGTTTATCAGTCGGGGAGTAAGTGGGAGCACCGTGCAACTCGAAGAAATTCGAGAGAAACCAGCTAGTAGCAAGTCGGCAAAAACCTTGGAGGTTGAGCCGGTCATGGCAGCTGAGCCGGCAGCAGCACCTATACTACGAAGATCGGCAAGATTACGAAGTGTTCGTGATGTGTTATTGTTAGACAGTGATGAGCCGGCAAATTATTCAGAAGCAATGGTGGGAACTGATTCCGAGTCATGTCTTGGAGCCATGAGATCCGAGTTAAAGTCCATGGATGAAAATCAAGTTTGGAACTTGGTTGATCTGCCAGACGGTGCAAGACCCGTCGAGTGCAAATGGGTCTTTAAGAAGAAAACTTATATGGATGGAAATGTTTCCGTCTATAAAGCACGCCTTGTCGCGAAGGGGTTCCGACAAGTTCAAGGAGTTGATTACGACGAGACTTTCTCGCCCGTAGCGATGCTTAAATCAGTTCGGATCATGTTAGCTATAGCAGCCTACTTTGACTATGAGATATGGCAGATGGATGTCAAAACGCCTTTCCTTAACAGAAATTTAACCGAGGACGTGTATATGATACAGCCCGAGGGTTTTGTCGATCCGGCTAATGCTGACAAGGTGTGCAAACTTCAGAAATCCATTTATGGGTTGAAGCGAGCATCTCGGAGTTGGAATATTCGCTTTGATGAGGTAGTCAAATCGTTTGGCTTCATCAAGAGTGATCATGATTCTTGTTTATACAAGAAGTTCAATGGGAGCAAAGTAAACTTTCTAATCTTATATGTGGATGACATATTACTGATTGGAAATGATGTCCAGATGTTGGAAAAAACCAAGGAATCATTGGAAAGGAGTTTCTATTGAAAGACTTGGGTGAGGCAACATACATCCTCGGAATCCAGATCTATAGAGATAGATCAAGGAGTCTCATTGGATTGAGTGAGAGTACTTATTTGGACAAAGTGTTGAAGAAGTTCAACATGGAATCGTCTAAGAAGGGGTTCTTACCGATGTCCCATGGTGTAAAACTTAGTAAGACTCGGTGTCCTTCGACAACAGATGAGCAAAGTCAGATGAGTGCGATTCTGTATGCTTCTGCAGTCGGATCCATCATGTATGCCATGATTTTTACTACGCCGGATGTTTCATATGCTCTAAGTGTTGTGAGAAAATACCAGGCTGATCCTGGAGAAATCCACTGGACAGCGGCTAAAAATATCCTAAAGTACTTGAGAAGGACTAAGGATATGTCTTTGGTTTATGGTGGTGAAGATGAACTCAGTGTAAAGGGTTACACGGATGCGAGTTATCTTACTGACTCTGATGATTCTCGTTCGCAATCCGGATACGTGTTTATTATAAACGGAGGTTCTGTGAGCTGGAAGAGTTCCAAGCAAGAGACTGTGTCTGCATCTACAACAGAGGCTGAGTATATTTCCGCCTCAGAGGCAGCAAAGTAATCTGTTTGGATGAGGAATTTCCTCATGGATCTTGGTGTGGTTCAGGGCTCTTCCAATCCGTTAGACATGTATTGTGACAACAATGGTGCTATTGCACAAGCCAAGGAACCTAGACAACACCAAAAGAACAAGCACATACTCATGCGGTACCACCTGATTCGCCAGTTCGTGGATCAGGGTGATATCAAGTTATGCAAGGTACACACGGATGCAAATATTGCAGATCCGCTGACAAAGCCGTTACCACAGCCGAAGCATGAGGCACACCTGAGAGCCATGGGCATTAGATGCTTAGACATGTGATGTCTGAAGATTGACTCTAGTGCAAGTGGGAGACTGTTGGGAATATGCCCTAGAGGGGATCATGTATGATGATATTTCCCATTGTATTCATAAAGTTATTAAGTAGACCTTGTATAAACATCTGATGTGTATCATTGAATATGTGATTCGGCTGTGGAACTATGCAATCATGTTGTTTGTACTAAATATCCTTGGTTATTGAGGTTGCGCTGGACACACAACTTAGACCAATGTGAAAGTTGGCTTGATGACTCGGTTCCACTTGTCATGGGCATGGAGATGCTATTCCAACTTACACAAATTCGGCTAAAGAGTTTAGCGAGTCGGATTGACCCATATTGAGGTACAACGAACAAGTTGTCATTTGTATATCTCAATCAATGTAATCCTTAGACCAGAGGTTATTGCATATTCCAGGGTTGAGGATCACCGACTTAGGTTCTGTCAAACGATGATCCGTAACTGGGCAGTTATAAAGGCAGATTTTGGGTCGACTGAGAATCAAGCTGCGTGATGTGAATAACCAAGATGGGATTTTGCCCCTCCACTTGGAGAGATATTCTCTGGGCCCTCTCGTGAGATATGATTCGGAAAGCATGGCCATGCACGACTCGGTTAAGTGTTAACCGAGGCGATCGATTAAGAGTTAGTCGGGTGAATCACTTATCTCGGATCGAGAAGAGAGTCAGACTATTTAAGGGATGACATATATTCGTCTATAGTCTGACAAGGTATATCGTGAGGCAAAAGGGACTCGGACGCAAGTCAAATTGGAAAGGCAAGTCGTCATGACTCTTTGGTACTTGGGAGTTGGCACGTTCTGCTAGGAGCCGCTGCCGACTAATCGATTGTGAGGCGGACTCTAATCGTGTCCAAGTAGCCATGAGCCTGCGGGGTCACACACTTAAGAGCGGGAGCAAGTTTGAATTGGATCCGAACCGGAAATCTGGTTAGGTTGGACCCAAGCCAGATTAGGACTGAGTTAGTGAGTTGGACTCACGGTGACTAATATTATATGGGCTTTAGTGAATGGGCTGCGCAAGCAGAGCCCACGTTCACTCCCTATATATAGTGCAGCACCATAACCCAGAAAGGTTAATCGTTGATTGGTTAGGTCATTCCATGTGTTGGAAACCCTAGCTCCACAGCAGTCCTGCCCGCATTTGAACCTAGCGATTCGCCGGTGCTCCTCCTTGCACGTGTGGATACCAGCAGAGGTGTTGTACGATCAGCACCAGGACGATCGGATCGCAAAGGACTGCACTGCATCAACTGACGCGCTTCATCAGTAATCCACAACTGCGCGTCTAGTGGTAAACCTCGTGGCCTTCTACCTCAGCTAGATCTTGGGATCACCATGTTAGAGGGGAATTTTTTTATCTCTACGTGGCCCAACACTTGTAAAGAAAGAAAAATAAACATAAAATAGTTAAGGAACCACTTGAACATGATGTATATCCTAATAGTATATCTGTCTCTGATGCTGAAACTGAGAGTGGTAATGATAAAAATGATGCTCCTGATAAGGAGGAAGTTGAGGAAGAACCTGAGAAGCACACTAAGAACACTAGGTACACTAGGGAAGATTTTATTGCTAAGAAACATGGTAGTGAGAGAGAACCTTGGGTGTAGAAACCTATGCCTTTTCTAGGTAAGAAACACAAGTCAAAGGAGGAAGAACGCTACAACAAGTTTTGTGAGTGGATGAAACCTTTATTTTTGCAAATTCCTTTGACTGATGCTATCAAGTTGCCTCCCTATTCAAAGTATATGAAGGATATTTTCTCTAATAAAAGGAAAATTCCTAATGATGAGATTTCTACTTTGCTTGCTAATTATTACTTCAATGGTAAGGTTCCAAAGAAACTTGGTGATCCAGGTATACCAACTATTCCTTGATCTATTAAGAATAATTATGTTAGAACTGCTTTATGTGATTTGGTAGCTGGAGTTAGTGTTATGCCTTTTTCTCTCTACAAGAGACTCAAGCTAGAAAAATTGATACCAACTGATATATCTTTGCAAATGGCTGATAATTCAACTACTATTCCTGTTGGTATATGTGAGGATGTTCCTGTTCAAGTGGCTCATAATTGCTTGGTTTTAACTGATTTTGTTGTGCATGAAATGCCTGAAGATGATAATATGTCTATTATTCTTGGGAGACCTTTTCTTAATACTGCAGGTGCTGTCATCAATTGTAATCAAGGAAAAGTAAAATTTAATATTAATGACAAAGAGCATACTATCTATTTCCCCAAGAAGGTTGCTAAAAGCTATTGCCTGAATTCCATTGAAAATATTGAGAGCATCAAGGTTGGAGAAATATATTGTGCCATTCCACAAGAAAATTTTGAAACTATTATGATTGGGACCATTGCTATCAAGTTTGAGGTAACATAATCAACTTGTGGAATGCAAAGTTTTGTTTCATATAAGATTGTTTTGGTAACAATACTTGATCAACCTTGTTAATAAAAGGATTTTAATGAACAAAATAATGTTTTCACTATGGTTATACTTGCTCTCTTTTACTCTTCTCCTTCCTAGTCTTCGCCTTTTCTTTTGCTAGCTTTGGTTTTGTTAGTTGTTTGCTTGTTAGAGTGTCTTAGAACTTCTGTAGTTTGGTTTTTGGTTTGCTTTTGATTCTTTTGAAAAAACTGTTTCTACGAGAAAATCAATTTTCATACCCTAAAAATTAGCCAAAACTAAAGTTTCCCGAAAAATCCCAAAAAATTTAAAATAAATTTTCCTTGAAAAAAGGGGTATAGGGACACCTGGAATGACCTAGGGGCCACCCCAGGCCAGCACACTCCTAGTGGGCGCGGCCAGCCCCCAGGTGGCGCCTAGCTGGGGTGTGGCCCACCTGGGCTCCTCCAAGGTGCCTCCTCCCAGCCATCTTCTTTCTCTCTCCCGAAAAACACCGAAAAACTTTCTCAAGCTCGAGTTCTTGCTGTTCTTGCTCGCGATTTTTGATCCCCTTGCTCAGCCCATCTTTGTTGCCGATTTTTGGTGGGATTTCTCGTTGGTATGTGCATCCTCCGCTTGTCCAATTAGATTTGTGATTGGTAGATTGTATCTTGAGTATTTTGTTGCTATAGGTGACAGGTTGTGTGAGCTTGCATGTTTTTTCTATGCTTAGAGATTCCATTTTGATGCATGTGCAGCCCTCTAGCAAGTTCCTATAGTAGTTTCTCATCATTTATCAACTTGGAAATCACTTGGTTTGATGTTTGTCTAAAAATTTCAGAAAAAAGAGGTCATGGACAACCACACATTTGGTGAAATATTTGAGAGTGATGCACCTAGAATGGCAAGGCCTTCAAGATCATCCTCCCGAGCTAGGCCCTCATACAATGAGGATCTCATTACACCGTGATTTGGTGACGAGGGAGATGAGGTGGATGCTCACCCTTCCACCTTTCCTTGCCCAACCTTTTGCGGGTTGCTGGGATTCATGATGATTTTCTAACCTTGGTTCAGAGGGTTGGACTAACAAGCTATATGCAGGATGAGAGCGTGCAATATGCAACGCTCAATAAAACATTTGTGGAGAGCTTCTCTTTTACTAACATCTTGTTCAAGCCAGATGTGTCTTTCAAAATTTATGGCAGGCCTTACACCATGACATTGAAGAAATTTTGTGAGGCCCTGGGACTTGGTATAGCTGGGTCGGTGAAGAAGATTCCAGCTCAACCCGCTGATTTGTTGGAGCTCTACCACGAGATAACTAATGATGATGACCGTAGAGCCCTAGGACTTGCCACGCTCCAAGGAGGAGATGGATGACAAGCTGCGCATTCTTGGTTTCCATGGACACTAACAGGGGGACGCGCCCTCATACGACCCCTCTATACATTACACAGGGGAGTCCTCGAGCTCGTACCAGGACGAAGGGGCCTCCTCGACGTACTACAGAGGTGCACCTTCTTGTTCACCATGGAGTTGAGCCCCACTTAGGCCAAAAGTCTAAGCTTGGGGGGAGGTATACCGACATCACACTCATCTATATATCATGTTTCGTCGGTTCTTTGTATATCCATTGTTTCGCTTTCTTTTTGGTTCTTTTTTCTGTTTTCCCAAAACACAAAAATACCAAAAATATTTTCGTTGTTTCTCTTGGTTTGTTTCTTTGCTTTTTAGCTTTGGCTTGCCTTAAAGAAAAATCCAAAAAGATTTTGCCTTGTTTGTTTTTTCTTTGTTTGCTTGTTTGAAAAAATCAAAAACACCAAGAACATTTGTTGTTCTTCTTTGGTTTGTTGAGTTCTTTGCAGGGTCCAACCATCCTCAGTGGAATTCGATTTCATGTTATTATTCAAGTCACACAAGTGAAGGGCAATAATGAAGATTAAGACAACTTGAGGTGTGGTAAGAGGCTGGTAACGAACTCAATTTGTTTTCATTTTTGTACATATACTCATCATTGTGAGCATGCTTAGTCTGTTCATGTAAGGTGTATGTTAGTGATGGATGCTTAGTAGTTCTTGCTTTCTTGTGATTAGCTCCATCTTGCTAATAGTTTGTAGCATGTCATATCAATTTTTTCTTGCATTGTTTTATTCATATTTTGGTATTGTGGTATCCTCCTCTGAAGTTTCATATGAATCGACTTGGCACATTCTCACGCATGCATATGACTAAACAATAATCAGTAAGCCTCTATGATTTATTTTGCCTCAGAGTTTTTGTATCACTTTCATGCCTTAATTAGTCCTGTTTTGTTGCAAGCATGATTATGACAATTATTGCTCTCTCGTTTGTCGCTCCCTATCTATTGCTAGCCTTCACTTGCACCGAGTATGATCTCTACTTGTGCATCCAACTCCCCAAAAACAATATTGCCAACAGTGTCCACCATACCTACCTATTAGCATCATTTGCTATTCAGTGCATATTCTATATGCCTTGTTTTCTTCCAAATAAAATGTTTGACTGATTTGAGAAATTTATTTAGTAAAACTCTCACGAACTTGATGGCACACTTTATTTCTTGCACTTAATAATCCTGAACCATTGTGACATGTGCATGAAAGTTATATGCTTGCAAATTATAGGCTGGGAGTTAGTAGAACCGTGCTGTCACGGGGAACGCTTTCAACACTTATGGATACATATCTAGTTGATACCTTGCTCTTTTGTGTGCGGATGTTGTCGGTGTGAAATAAAAGGGGAGCTTGTGAGTTCATGGAGTATATATATGTGTTAGAGAAACTCCTGGGCCGCTAGCCTAAGCCATGCCTAATCATGGTGGAAACTTGAAGCATCACCATAATGAGCATTCTATGAAGCATCCTCAATAAAAAAGCTATGCACATAGTAAATAAAAAGATCGCTGAGATGCTCATTGTTTGCTTGCCTTGTAATTTTGATCATGGGATAGCTCATTTATCATGTGCAAGGGGTACCCCGTTGGCGGTTCTCTATGATATGCATGTATTCACAATGACAAGAATTTACAGGTAACTAAAGTTGAGTAGCATGTGGAGCGGCCCTCGTACTCAAGGGACATGGGATTTATAGTTTATGGTCTGTCAAGCATATAACTCATACTGGACCTCACTTTCACCTTAACCACATGAAGATGCCTATGATAGGGGCAATGAGAGCTCAAATCTAATGAGTACCTTACTTTCAACATTTGGAATCCTTTCAAACTTTTCAAAACCTTTTCACTTCCTTGTTGAGTCACCACTTATTCTACGAGCACCTTCTTGAGAGCATAATTGTCATTCTTGTGGTTGTTCCAAAACTTGGTTAATTTTGTCATGACTTTGATGCTTGTATCTCTGATATCTTTACTTCTAGTCTTCACTTGAACTTCAGAGGTGCCTTGACATTTATATTGTGCTCTACAAACAAAGGCAAGCGAGATACCACTCTATCATACCTTATTATGATCATTGCAATGTTGCTTATGTTTATGTTTCATGCTACTTATTATTATTGAGTTGGTTCTCTTCATAGCTTGCAATGACTATTTAGTAGACTTAGTTGTATACTTCTTATTATGAATGGTTTAAGTATCTACTCCAGTGCTAAGAATATATACATCATATGAAGCAAATGTGTTCGTGAGAGTTCTTTTATCGCACTCAGTTTTCAACCGAATTGCTTGAGGACAAGTAATAAGCTAAGCTTGGGAGGAGTTGATACGTCCAAAACGTATCTACTTTCCCGAACACTTTTGCTATTGTTTCTCCTCTAAACTTGTGTGATTTGGATACAACTAACACAGACTAACGCTGTTTTCAACAGAATTACCTTGGTGTCTAGTTTTTGTGCAGAAAATCAACTATCAGGAAAAATCCCGGAAAATATGCCAAAAAACATATTTCACCAGAAGATCCACGGAGCCAGAGTACGAGAAGGGGTGGAGGCCTGGGGGGCCCACACCCCTGCCAGACGCAGGCCAGGTGTGGCCATGCCTAGGGGGGTGAGGCCACCCTAGTTACCCCCTCGGCCTCCCTCTTTGTCTATAAGTAGCCTCTTGACCTAAAAACCGAGGGAGGTTTGTCGTTTTTCCAGAAAGAGTTCCGATGCACCGCCACCACCAGAAGTCGCGATTCAGAACTAGAAACTCCGTTCTGGCACCCTGCCGGAACGGGGAGTTTGGGGAGGATCATCATCACCGTCATCACCAACGCCTCTCCATCAACCATCAATGTTTCCCTAATCCATGAGTATTTAATCCCCCATTTTAGGCTATGGGGATGGTAGGGATTGGATGAGTTATATCATGTAATCGAGTAAGATTGTTAGGGGATGGTGCCTAGTATGTATATTAGTGCTGTTTGACTTTGTTGCAACTTCTTGAGCTTAATTCTTGTCACTAGGGCCCGAGTGCCATGATCTCAAATCTGAACTTATTATTGAATCATTATGATAGTAGTGTTTGTGATCTTATCTGCAAGTTGCGTACATATCATTGTCCGGATCCAAAGGCCCCAAAGTGACAGAAATTGGGACAACCGGAGGGGATGGATGTGATGTGAGGATCACATGTGTTCACGGAGTGTTAATGCTTTGCTCCGGTGCTCTATTAAAAGGAGCACCTTAATTGCTAGTAGTTTCCTAGAGGACCCGTTGCCACGAGCTGGCAGGACAAAAAATGTTGTGCAAGTTCTCATTGGGAGCACACATGACTATATTTGGAGCACATGCCTATGATTGTTTAGTACTTGGATGCTTATTCTTATTTATCTCCAATGCCCTAGATCTTGAAGTTACATGTTTAGACTCGTCCATGCAACGCCCGTCCATCCATCCCTATGCCTACCGCGCTCATATCCTACTATTTGCTACTACTGTTACTATTGCTCATGTTTTGCTGCTGCTGTTGCTTTGTTGTTGCTACTACAAACTGCTTCTACTGATAAATTTCGATGAGCAAGAACTATTTCCAGGTGCAGCTGAATTGACAACTCAGTTGTTAAGGCTTACAAGTATTCTTTGGATCCCCTTGTGTCGAATCAATAAATTGGGTAAAACTACCCTCGAAGACTGTTGTGATCCCCTATACTTGTGGGTCATCAATAGTGACTGTGCCAAGTGGATCAGTGATAAGTGTAACAATTATAATCTTATAAGTATGTGTGTAGCCGAGCAACCCATAATTAGCCAGAACTCATCTTGGTAAATTTCATCCCAACTTCAATAATCCTACTAGTTTGTTACAAAAACCATGGTCAGTCACTAGGCGATTAAGATCCTTCGGGTTGCTTAGCAATTAAGATCCTTGGATCGGACTAATGCAATAGGCATAGTGGGTCCTCGTGCTCCTTGAGTTAAACTAATTTTTCATTGATATCCCCGTGTCACTCGGGGGTCTCCGGTCTTCTAGCAAACAAGATCTTATCTATGTAGAACAAAGTATCATGTTTTCTGGGTCCTTAATTGGACAACAAGAATTATGCATCCCACATATAGTCAAGCACACATAATATAGTAATTAAAATAAATCACAAACTAATGGAAAATATATAGCCGCATTACATCTCACCAATCCCTTACATCTCCCACGCCCAAAGGAACATACTCACACATGAGATAAGAAAGCACCATTGATATAATTAAATAAAGGAGTTCTTCTCGATATTATCGTGGAGATCCACAATAAGAATAGAAAATCAATCCAACTCAATTCAAGATAGAAAGAAACAATTTCAAACCCTAATCTTGCAAGGTGAAGATCTCTCTCTCTCTCAAGTACAAGTGATGGCTATGGGGGTGTGGTGGCTAGGAGGTCGAAGATCGTGGAGAGAGATGAACACTACTAGGAAAATGGTCGTCTGTGGCGCACCTAAAAGGCCCATCCGTGGCGCACCTGTAGTGCGCCAGACCTGCCTTCACGGCTCTCTCGGCCGTGGCGCATCGCCTAGTGCGCCACGATTGTGTAGAGATAGGCGTGGCGCACCTCCTAGTGCGCCACGTGTTTGGCGTGGTGCGCTACCCCTTGGATCTTCTGTGGCGCACTACCTAGTGCGCCACTAAACATCCATGGTGCGCTTTAGGTGTAGTGCGCCACAGAAGGTAGACCATGTGCGCCACAGATGTATTTTTTGTTTTTTTTTAATTTCCAAGCCAGATTATATGCAATACAGATTATATACAATATTACAGAATATACACGTATACAAGATATACAATTATATATATAAATACTCAATATGAAAAACAAGATTGAAACAAATACATATAGATAAGTCTCATACATGAATACATAGTCCAAGTTACATTGTTTTGATCATGTTACAAAGTAGTAGTTGGTGACATGCGAATACATGTGTCGATCGAACAAGTTAGAGCTCGGAAGCTCGCCTAGACATCTAAACTAGCTAGCTAGACACAAACACGGGGGAAATAAACAAAGAAGATAAGCATGATCACCGCTGCGACGAAGGTGTAGGTATTCATCCGGTTCCTTGTCCTAACTCCCGCTAGATAGCGCGTGTATCTAGCTTCCGCCTCCGCCATAGTGTTGTACCCTTTGTAGCTATTGTCTGGCGGTGCACTGTCTCCGGCAGTCTTCCCAATCATCGTAGACTCAGGAACCGTCCCTTGTACGACGTACACGCCATCTACAAGTTGACAATAATAACTAACCGTGATTGAAAAACATGTATAATTAAAGTCGCATATGAAGATACACTTATAGAAAGTACTCTTAAATCAAAAAGAGCAAACTCAAAAGCATGCCTCATATATAACTAGCTAGGTCGTTGGACACGGGAATATGCTTATATGACGGACTGTTAGCCAAGTAGGATGCACAATTCTGGACTTGTGCATATCACAAGGCTAACAATCCCGTCATAGCACATTCACATATATATTGTGCCACGACATTTCAATCATCGGCATATTCTCGAAAAGACAAAATAACTCGAAAAGAATGCCTCATATATAACTAGCTAGGTCGTTGGACACAGGAATATGCTTATGACGGATGTTAGCCAAGTAGGATGCACAATTCCTAGACTTGTGCATATCACAAGGCTAACAATCCGTCATAGCACATTCACATATATATTGTGCCACGACATTTCAATCATCGGCATATTCTCGAAAAGAAAAAATAACTCACACTTGTCGTCCGAGAACCAAAGAGTAAGCAAAAAACCAAAGAGTAAGCAAAAAACCAAGCATTGATTGATATATAATAATAATAAGCAAAATAAGTAAGCGGTGATTCATAAACCTAATAAGATAAGTACACTTGTCGTCCACACACACACAAAGGTCATCTATAGTTTGCAACTACAACTAGGCCAACATCAAGCCTTCTCGGCTTAGGGAACGGAGGGCATACGCCTCGTCATGAACTTCCTATAGTCACCCTGCATCTCTAGGCGATCTTCTATGTCACGGTTATTCGGGATATTTCCTCCGTAGAAGATCCCCCCCGAAGTCATGACATCACGAAAGATGATTGCCCCAAACTGCTGCTGGATGCGATACATCTCTTGTCTAATATCCGAATCATTGATCTTGGCCTTTGCTTCGGCCCACTGTTTGAGATGATATGGCAGCGTAGAATTCTGCTGGTCAAGTAGGAACGCCCTCATGTGATGGAGTGCGTAGTAGGCTTCCTTCTTACTGTTTTCCGGCTACTTCACGCAGGGGAACTCTGTTACGTGGTTGAAGACGTGCCTGCCAAACTTGACCTTCTTACGCACGAAGCTGGTGCCTTCCGTCGAGGCAAAGCCAGTGAGAGCATCATCCAGAACTTCCTTGATCTTGTCGTAGTTTTTCTTCTTTTCTAGACTCCCCGAGTTGAAATACGTGGCGTGGGAATGCTTCGGCGATAAGGAGATGAGCGTGTAGTGTTCATCTCTGCGCAAAAAATTCAAATGGAATGTGTTGAAGAATGATGATGATCTAATAAAGCCAATCGACGGTGGTGACTGAATAACGACTTACTCGGGAAAGTAAGGCACGAGAATGTATTCCTTTGTCTTGTTCGCCACGAGGATTCTTTTTAGGTACGAGGCCACGATACGTCGCTCATGGGGAACCCAAGCAATCACGCATGTAGTAGGGGTCCACTATAGCGATGCCCGTGTGTTCTCTAATGATCTGCATGGCCAGGTGAGAAAAGAGACGGACCATGGTATAGTGCAGCGGTATAGGTGGAACATATTGAAGATGTCCTCGAACCGCAGGAAGAACAGATCCGCGGGCGGTGTCGACGAAGCCCAAGCTGGTGGCACCTTAACCACGAATACCGGTGCGAGGATCTTTCTCCGATAGAAGGCGTCTCTCTATCGTCAAGACGCCGTCATGCACACTCAGAGTTCAACTGGCGAAGCTTCGCAAATTCTTAGGTAGCATGGGCTCACCCGCCACATGAATCCTCCACATAATACCCTCGGGTCTTGGTGGCCCGTCCAAACCTGATCGGATTCGCAGGTTGTTGACGCCACCGGCTGGCTCGAGCTGCTAGATTTTCTTTTCCGCCTTTTTTCCTTTTTGGAGAGCGGGCAGGCACATAATCTGAGCACCGCCCTATGTAGTGTCGGGGCTTAGAATAAAGGGCGGTTGGTTGTATCACTGGCTCGTAAAGGCGCAAGCTGAGGCGTCTCCGAGAACCAAGCAGACGCTTGGTGATAGTGGCTTTCTCGTGGGGCCACCAGCTAGGTCTTCTTCGTTCTGGCCGAGTGTTGAAGAAGTGATCATTCCAGTCTTCGAAGTCCTCATCCGGATCCTGCGCCATGTGCATATCATCAACATGATCATCCGACCCACCGCGTGGAGGTGACGGCGAGGGCGGTAAGGGGGCCTTGCCACCGCTTGTCGCTGGCACGACAGGCGGTGCTGTTGTCTGTGGCGTGATGGCCCCCGCCGTCCCCAAACGGATCATGCTCTTTGGCCATAGCAAGAACAAGCCGAAGCAACTTCTGAGGACATACGGCTCTTCTTCATCCGCTCCTGGGGGTTGAATGGGAGGTTCCAGGTCGTCGCAGCCCCTTAGCACCCGACTAATTTTAACCCTGTGCACGCTATCTGGCATCGGCTTTGAGTGGAACATGCGCTGCAAGGGTTGAACGATGGTACCTGGCAACATCCTCAGCTCGTTGTTCACGTAGCATAAGAGAGTGCAAGGAACATCTGTCTGCGGAAAACATGTACGGCGTCGTCAGAGCGAGATGCCACAAGAGTAATATATAGATGGCATGAAAGGCGGTAATTAAAGCAATTTGTTTACCGTGATGGCGCCGAGATCGGCTAATCGACGCGACCATACTGGCGACGGCGTGCAAGAGCGGAAGGGCTGCTTGATGGCGCGGTGCTGGCGCCGGTGTATTCTCCCTACCGACGGTGCTTGAGCTCGGTGCCGCGGCGATGGCGGGGGCACCAACATGTACTCCGCACCGCGGTGATGGCAGGGGAGTCACCAACACTTGCGGCGCCCGGTGCTAGCGGTGAGTCACGAACACGTAGTTCGCCTGATTCGTCGGCGCCGCGTTGTTCGAGTGGCTGCTGGCCATGCTTGGAATCGGGCACGGCCCTACTCGACCACCCGCACTCCAGTTCGCTATTGACTCCACCAAGGTAGGCAGGAAGGACGTAAGGGTGATTGCCAGGTTGTCTTGGACGATCTGCGGGATCCGCGCCACTTGTGCCTTAAGTTCTTGAACCTCTCTTTCCTCCTCGCTCCTTCCCGACGGCGCCACATGCGTCCTCGGCGGTGGACCAAAATGATCCACCCAATTCTTACCCCCGAGGCCGGCCAGACGGCCAGCCGACGAAGGCTTCTTCGTAACCGGCTCTATTTTCTTGGCCTGGTTCATCGCCTCATAAAGGGTTATCCCACCGGTGGCGCCGTCGACCCACAGGATGAGGAACCACAGGATCCATGACTAGCAACAATTTCCTCCTCCTGCAGGAAGTAACAGTGAATCATTTAGATCATCGATTAGATTGCAATCGTGTTGATCCGGTAATTAGATTATACTTACCACAATTTCCTCGAATTCCTTCACCGCAGGATCCGCGGTGAGTTGTTTGGTTTTGGGTCCACATGGTAATGGGCCTCGATGAAGTTCGAACCTGCGGTTCGAATTTAGCAAAGGGTTTTCTATCCCTTGGATCTATACTCTTCATCCTCCTTATTCCATTTGGCCTCCGCGGTTACGTATCCACCAGATCCGAGATGGTGATGACCTATATTCATCGCTGCGGCCTTTCCCGATTACTATTGGCCAGGGCTCTTTCGATTCACACCTCTCCTTGAACTCCGGAACTGATCTTCGTGATCTGGGTCAATCTTCCGGATCTCCTCGAGACTTTTGCCTTCTTTATAGATCTTCTTCTTTATCCGGGTTCTCCAGCTGGCCAGGGCGGTGCTCATCTTTGTGAGGGCGGATTTGTTTACTTCGTTCCCATGATAATTTGTGTTCTGATACTTAGCGGGGAACTTGTAGCTTGCGTGAAGCTTATCGAAGAGGAGTGTGCGCAAGTGGCCCTTATCTTTAGTCCGTAGAGTCTCGGTGTTTATAGAGATGGTTGTCCGGGTGATCGCCGCCACTTTCCCACCGTACCCTTTGACGACAAGGCGGGCTCCAAAGGAACCCCGATGGGCTCACTTGGTAATTTCCTCCCCGGCCGTGCCGTGTTCGGCGCCGGTCCTCGGCTTCTTCTTCTTAGGAGGGTTGCTACCACTCCCTGTGCCCTCGCCGCCATCAGTGGTTTCATCGTCCGCCGTTCCTTCGGCTTCTTCCTCCGCGTCTTCCATCTCATCATCCTCGCTCTCCGAAGGATGGTATTCTTCATCGTCTTCTAGACCCTGGGCCGCCTCCCAGAATGTCAATTGTTTATTCGGAGGTCTGAGTTCTCCTTCAGCGCTGATGCGCTTAGAACATCCAGCCTCGTCGTTGTCACACATCTTTGAACTAATAAAAAACAAATAATTGGTTAAATGCACGGAAAAATCCGGCATAACCTTTGCTAATTTTCTTAAACTAGGAGTGCCCGATTTCTGCCGAAACGGAAGTTAATCAACATTTCGGCAAAAATCAGGACTCATTTCATACAAGAACCTGCATACGGGACATAATAAAGTGCTTCATACAAGCACAAGAATAATTTCAAGTGCTACAACAATAACAACAATCCTTGCTATCATTTGCTTGCAATAAGAAAATGAGAATACACTGGACTTGCAAGAAGTTACTGGACTTGCAAGAAGTTTCCAAGAAGTTACTGGACTTGATGCATGAGTGATGTTTTATTTCATGCTTGGGTTAAAGAATATATGACCATCTAGTGCTATATTAATCATCGCACATCTCATATCACCATGATAAGGACATCAATGCCATATTAATCTAGTGCTATATTAATCTACGCACATATCTAGTGCTATATTAATCTAGTGCTTGGGTTAAAAAATTCATGATTTATCACCATGATAAGGACATTGGCCATCTCTGCACATATCTAGTCCTATATTAATCTCTGCTGCATTGCATGAGAAGAGTGAGAAGTGATGCAAGTAATCGAGGTGAGCATCGCATAGGTTGCCTTGGCATAGGTTGCCTTGGCATATTAATCTCTTCTTGCATTGCATAGGTTGTCTTGTAACCGAGGTCACCATCTAGTGACATGATTGATCGATTTATTAATGAACATGGAGAGGTTAGAAAAGTATCCATTTATTGCTTAAAAAACTACTGCACTGGTTTAACTAGCCCATTTCAAGCCAAAACTGTTTATACTACAAACATTAAAGTCGAATTCAGATCACTATGAGAAAAAATATCGAATTCAGATCGAAATGGTAAACCATTTCAGATTAACAGCTTGCATCATTTCAGCACTAAATCTACTGCTAAATCAACCTAAGTCAAGCTACTGCTACTACCTAAACCTAAACCTAAATCTAATCCTAAATCAACCTAAACCTCACTGTCAACCTAATCCTAAATCAACCTAAACCTCACTGTCAACCTAAACCTAAATCTAATTCTAAATCAATGCCCGCGGGTGAGATGGAGAGAGGGGGGAGATGGAGAGAGGGGAGAAGACTCACCTCTCTGAGACGAGGACGAGGACGAGCCTGCGGGTGAGGTGGCTGGCGAGGCAGGGCTGTAGACGGTCGAGTCCACTAGCGAGGCGAGCGAGCGGGCGACGCTCCTCCTCCACCTCCTCCTGGCTGGCGACGCTCCACCTCCACCTCCTCCTGGCTGGTGCGCGGGCGACGCTCCTCCTGGCTGGCACGTGGGCGACGCCTCGTCTGCACTGGCTGGCGAGGCGGCTCCTCCTCCACCTCCTCCTGGCGGGCGCGCGTTGATGCAGATGGGATGCGGCGGCGCGTCGATGGGGATGAGAGAGGGGGCTCGGGCTGAGATGGAGCGATGGGGATGAGAGAGGCGGCTCGATCGAGTGGATAAAGCCAGTTAGGCATAGCGCACTTGGGCATAGTGCGCTACGGATATCTGTAGCGCACTACGGGCTAGTGCGCTACGCCTATCGGCATGCGTCCCGGTTGGAGCCACCAACCGGGACTAAAGGTTTGGCCACAACCACGTGGCCTGGCACGCACCTTTAGTCCCGGTTGCTGGCTTCAACCGGGACTAAAGACCCCTTGCCCTCTATAAATGCAACGCCCCAGCCCCCTCTGCCTCCACTCTGTTTTTTCGAATGGTGTAAGGTGTGAGGGTGTGTGCTAGTTTTTTTTCATGCATGAATTGAAGGTGTTTGTTGAAATATTTGAGTGAAAAATCCCGTTGAATTTTGAAGTTTTATTTTGATTTTAAAGTACTTTTAAATATTCCAAAAATGCCCAAAAGTAATAATATTCCAAAAATGCCCAAAAATATGATTTAAAGTATAACTAAATTTCATAATACTTTGTTCATGAATATTACAATCTTTTTTGACCACGCGTTTACAATATTTTTTGAGCTAGCGTTTTACAATCTTTTTTCCCTTCTTTGTCGTGGTTGAATAATTTAGCCCCGGCACTTTAATGTTTCTTCTTTCGAACGGGCTACCTTTTTTGGGTAGGGTTGTCCTTTTTCTTCTTGTGATGTATGTTCTTTGCATCGTAGTCGCCGTCATCTTCAATCTTTGGATCGCCATCGGTCGAAGTCTTGATCATTGGCGACTCCATCCATTCCGATGATGTTTCTTTTCCTCTCCTCACGACAACACGGCTAGGCTTTGTCGGGTCGGTAATGAAAAACATTGGTCCACTTTGGTAGCCGGTACCACATTTTCATTCGCGCCACGTTTGCACCGTGGCCTTGGATTTGGCTGCCGGGTATAACCATGGTTGTGTAATACGGTCTTCTCTTTCGACGCTTTGCCCATCCGACACGAACATCGGCACCTTTTCTCCACGTAGTCGAGCTCCCAGATCTCCTCGATTCTTCCGTAGAATCTTTCCTTCACGTTGTCATCGGTGTAGAATTCCGACGTTACGCCTGAGTTCTGATAATCACACTTGTTGTCCTTTTCCTCCGTGTAGAATGTGTAGCCGTTGATATCATACGCCTGATAGGTCACCAGGTTTGCATCGGTCCCTGCGACAAGGTGAATATGATCTTTTCCGTGTCAGAAGAATGCGAGCGCGGGGGATTATCAAGGAGCGTCTGCCTAAACCAACGCGTGAAATCTGAGTTGTGCTCTTTGATTATTTCTCCCTGCGTCCTCTGTATGCCCCGGTCACTGTACTTCTTCTCGATTAACCTTTTGTGCTTCTGTACCCAAGGATAGACCAGTTCTAAATGCTGTAGAGCGACGAGGTTTGCTCGATCAAAGTCTGCGCGTCAAAAATCGAAGTCGCATGCGATTATCGACGACCCTCGGTGACCAGATCCGTCGAGCTTGCCAAGGTGTTCATGACGGGAAGACCGACAGGGTTCTCGATGTCTAGATAATTCGTGCGAAGAGATGCACTCTTCGCCGAGAAAGCCCTTGGCTATGCTTCCATCCGACGGGACCATTGCGACGTATCCTTTGATGTGTCCGTTCATCCTTTCGAACGCCATCATGCTGCGGAGAAACATCGGCCCGAGTTGTACGATGTCCTCCACGACATGGACCAGCAGATGCACCATAATGTCGAAGAATGCGGGTGGGAAGTAGACCTCAAGCTCACATAGTATGACCACGATCTCCTCCTCTAGCCTTCCGAGCTGATTCAAGCCAATCGACTTCCTAGAGATGACATCGAAAAACTTGCATAGGCCAAATAACGTTTCACGGACGTGCTCGTCCATTATCCTCTTAGTGCGACCGGAACCTGCGTCATTAGCACGGTCGTGAGACTTCATGCCACTAAACCTCGCTTCGCCTCGTCTAGGTATCGCTTATCTTGCCAGCGTGCGTAAGGAAATTTGACTCCTAGAAGGCACTTGAAAAACTGTTTGATATCATCACGGCTTAGAGTGAAGCAAGAAGGAGGCAGTAATATTCGTTCTTCTTGAACTTTTTACCCTTCCGACGACCTTGTGTCGTCTCCGACTCATGATCATCGTCATCTTCCGATCATCGTGAATAGTGCGTCCTCGGTGAAGCTCCTTCCGGATACCCAAGCATATCAGGTCGTGCCTTGCTTCCGGACCATCTTTCGTCCTATCTGGCATGTTGATTATGGTGGCGACCAGACTCTCGCACACGTTTTTCGTGATATGCATGATGTCGAGGCTATGAGGCGTGCGGAGAAATTTCCAGTATGGCAACTCCCAGAAAACAGACCTTGTTTTCCACACCTTCATCAGCGGCTTGTCTTGTTGCTGCCTCTTTTGCTTCTTTCCAGGCTTAGGACAATCTTTCTAGTTTTTCAGCAACTCTTCCACTTCTTCGCTGATCCTACACTCTGGGATTCCTCGGGTCTCGGATTTGCCATCGAACAGGTCTCCACGTTTTCTCCATGGATCATTCTTGTCGAGCCACCTTCGGTGCGCCATGAACACGGTTTTCAATGACCCTGGATCTTTCTCTAGTTGGAGATAGCTTGTTTATCCATGCACCTAATGCATGCGTAGAATCCTTGGATAACCTGCCCCGAGATATACCCGCAACCTGGATAGTCTTGCACCGTAGTGACCAACGCGGCTCTCATAGTGAAATAATCCTGTGCGACGGCTTCGTAAGTATTGGCTCCAGATTCCCATAACGTGGCTAGCTCCTCTTTCAACAGCCCGAGATACAGATTGATGTTGGTACCAGGTTGTTTTGGCCCTTGAATTAGCATACTCATTTGTATGTACTTCTTCTTCATGCACAGCCATGGAGGGAGGTTGTACATCCATACAAACACAGCCAAGTGCGTGCGTGCTGCTCTGGCTACCGAACGGATTGAGTCCATCGGTGCTCGCACCAAGCCCGATGTTCCTCGAATCTCCACCGACTCGGGAATTCGAGGTCCAATGCTTTCCATCGCTAGCATCCGAAGGGTGCGTCGCCAAGAGCTCATCCTTTCGGGTCATCATCATCTCCGGCTTCTTCCTTTCCGCATGCCATCGCATGAGCTTCGCTTAGGGTCCACGAAATAGCGCTGCGAGGGGTGATAGGAAAGTACCATAGCACTTTTGAGGTGCTTTCTTCCCTTTCTTGTATCGACTCACGCCGCACACCGGACATGTGGTTTTCTCCGCGTCCTCGCCCCGATAAATGATGCAATCGTTGATGCATACGTGATATCTAACGTGCGGTAGATCGAGAGGACAGACGATTTTCTTGGCATCCTCGATACTAGTTGGACATGTGTTCCCCTCCGGGAGACGATCATGCCAGAATGCCATCATATCGTCGAAGCTTGCGTCGCTCAATTTGTGCTTTGCCTTCATCTCCATAGCCTTGAGCGTTACATTCAACCGGGTATCATCGGGCCTGCATCCTTCATACAATGGAGTAACCGCGTCTTTCTCAAGTTGCGCAAGCTTGGATTTCTCTCTAGCGGCAGCCCTGGCGTTACTAAATGCGCTTGAGAAGCAGCTCTTGCACATAAGGGTCCCGCACCCACCGACGTTGTTCCATCGTAAATGCGCTCCTCCGGCATCTAGATCATCATCATCCCGGTCTGCTTCCGCACCTTCACCATCTCCAGGAGCCTCTTCATCATCTCGCCCGTTCTCGCCGTGATGATGATCATCGTCATGTTGGCCACCTTCTTCACCGTCTCCATCATCTACGCCATCGCTTATCCAACGAGTGTATCGATCCATGAAACCATGGCGAGCAGTGCGCTGCAGATTCGGAATCTGGGTCGATCACCAGTTGAGTTTGCATCTTCGCACGGACATCTTATATCTGTCTTGTTATTTCAGATCATGTCGGCCGTCAGACATTTCAAAAATCTTGCCACAATGCCTTCGCTCATTATGCGGACCATTTTTGCCTGCACGATGTACACGGTACAATTTTGAAGTCTATTAGAACCACATAATGAATGCATGCATGCAATGGTCGATAGAAAATTTCGGCATGACCTATCCTAAAATTAGGACCTTTGCGAAATGCCAAAGTCTTGCCAAAATGGAAATGAATCAAAATTTTGGCAAAACAAATGGCAACTTGTTCACATACAAACACAAGAGAGAGAGAGAGAGACCGATCCATACACACATGAACATATCATTATCCTCTCCATACACACATGCATGAGCATCATCGATATTCTCCATATACACACACATATGACCATCGATCCTCTCCACACATACACACATCATGAGCATCGATCATCTACATACATATGAGCACATGCATCATCCATATACACATGAACACATCCTTACATGGACAACTTACGAGATGAGAGACCGATCGAGAAAGATGGAAAGGAGAGGTGCGGCGTCGGAGACGGATAGATGAGAGACCGGAGACCTCCTCTATTACTTATGTAACATCCAAAGCAAGTTTTACATGCTAAAAATGGTGAATGTATGGAGAAATTGAGGTGGGAAGGAGAAGATCCCGACTAGATCTAAGGAGGAAGAAGAAGGGAAGTGAAGTGTGGGTGGATGTGTGGGCACACATGTGCACATAAAGTGCTGTCCTAAAAGAATCGACACATCCGTGGCGCACACGCCCAAAGGCGCCTGAGTACAACTCTGTGGCGCACTAGGCCGAGTGCGCCCAGATGTCCTAGTCCATGTGGCGCACTAGGAGGAGTGCGCCATGAAGTTCTTGCGCCGTTTAAGAGCAGAGGGGGGCATGCGCTTAGGCGTAGCGCACCAGGCACACGTGCGCCACAGATGACCCTAACAACCGTGGCGCACATGACTATAGTGCGCTACAGATGTTTGGCGTGTGGCCAACAGGGCCCTGGCCCACACACATCTGTGGTGCACTATAGTCATGTGCGCCACGGTTGTTCTAGTTATTAGTAGGGCACTGCCCACAGGTGAGCCACGCCTGTTTTAGCCGTGGGGCACTTCAACCATGTGAGCCACGGATGTGCTGATTACCTATAGCCGTTTTCCTAGTAGTGGAAGAACATCTTCCCCTTCTTCTCTGGATCTCTTCTTTCTCCCTTCAGGATGAATCGACGGCTGTTGTGTTGTGTTTTCGCGTATGCCTTCTTCGCGAAAGTTGCTCCTTTTGACAGGACGAAGGCGGTGGCAACTATACGACCGGAAAAGATATTCCCTTTGTATATTTGGTCATTAAACTTACTGGTTGCCTTTATCGATTGCTTCCAAAAAGTGACTTGCTTGTTTTCACCTGAATATTGTATTTCTGTTGTTAAACCTTCTATTGATGTTCAGAACCTGAAACACCCATTAAAAACCAAGTTTTCTTTGCTACCGAATTATTAAAGTTAGGTAAAGCTAGAAACCATCAAAGCCAGACCAAAACCATCAAGAAAAAACATTAAAAATGTATCGAATCTCACAGCTATCAACTCCCCCAAGCTTAGATGTTTCTCGCCCTCGAGTGAACATAGAATAGAGAAGTATAGAGGATATTCGAAACTGAAATAAAAGGACTTAGAAGCTCGAATTGGTGCCAAATTTCTTTCTTCACACTTCCTGCAATCTTAAACATAATCATACAAGTATTCACAAGATTGCACTTAGTCCACTTCCTAACCACGTATATCTTGCTAGCAAATAAATTATATGCCCGAGCAAGTGTCAATAGTTTAGCTAGGAAAGTGAAACAAATTCTTTTGGTTTCTCTCTTTGTTGAGAGATGAAAGACTTTTTGCTCTTGTTTCTTTAATCAATTAAGAGTACTCTAGTTGGCACCAAAAAAATTCAATTTAAGAACAACGCATCTACTCCCACATCAAAATTTCAAGACTCTCAAAGCATCTTTTTCCTTTCCTTGTTTTTCAAAAAATTTAGCTCTTCCATAGAGAAATCATGCCACTATTTTTAACATGTTAATTGGGGTTGTGTTGCGTACTCGTGACCATGCCAATAGATAATTGTTGAGCAATAATGGTCCAGAGGAGTACTACAACTTCACTTGAAACATGCGACCATGAGGAGACTAAAAATTTTTACTCGTCATAGCATTGCAGCTACAAATGCTTACATAACTCAATAGCCGAAATCAAGTGGTTTCCCACATTTAGATCGTTCGTTGGCTAGCGGATTTAATAGTTCCCCATGGAGCACGACATTGTTGTAATGACATGCGTAAAGAAATATCTTACTATAATTACTAGAAAACAGTGGCATAATCTCTACTACTTCAAAGTGTCTATTTTGTCAAACAGTTTCATTCAGAAGTGCTATCAAGTCTATTACATTAAGCTCAATGGGGTTGAGTAGTTTCTAAAATCAAATCCTTTGGGATAAACATGGACTCAAGTCATCTTTTGGATGATTTTTCTTGTTGTAAATATTTTGGAAATATTTTAACCAAGTTCATTGCTCATTATTTCAAAGCTAAAAAGGAGACACTAGAAAAGGAATAGAATTTATAGGATAACAAGCTAAGTGGGGAGTGACTCAAGTGCAAGCGGGCAAATAGTTGTAGGGTCAATTTAAATTGCAAAAGAGGTGATGAAAGGAATGTGATACCTCCTCTTACTTGCTTTGTTCTTGTACTTGAGTTGAACCCCGCTATATTTACCTATTGCAAAGTCACATGAAATTGAGAAACCTTCGAGAGAAACAAAGAAACAAATTTGCAATAGAAGTTACAACTATTTTTTTGTGTTTTTGAATTATGAATGCAAAACTAAAAGTAAACTAAAGAAGTAAAATAAATCAAAAGAAGAAATAACAATATGAATGCAAAGTTTGGAGGTTTTCAAACCTCCCCAAAGCTTAGATTGTTGCCAAGTTTAGTTGTTGTCGTCATTCGATGGGTAGTACGGGTACTACTGGTAGTAGTTGGGGAAGTTCGTCATGAAGTGACTGAAGTTGTTAGTTAGGGAACTAACATCCCCATTCACTCCCTGAAGAGTGTGGTCGATCTCCCCAACGCGCTGGTTGAGATGCATAAATTCTTGATAGGGGACGTTGTTGAACCCCTGCTGCTTATTGCTGGGCCATGGGTCCCAGGGTCCTTCCTGTTGTTGTTGTTGTTGTTGTTGTTGTTGTTGTTGTTGTTGTTGTTGTTGTTGTTGTTGTTGTTGTTGTTGTTGTCCTTCCCAAGTAGGATTTTCCTGCTCCTGCTCATCCTATTGTTCTCCTTCTTCATCCTCTTCGGGGTCAGGATGGAGCCCAACCATGATCTACATTACTTGGTCTTTGGTGAGCATCCATTTGTCCTTCCCCAAAATTGAAAAAGCTTGTGGACAAGGTAACGACACCTGCTCATCATGTGAGGCATCAAGATAACCAAATTGATATGATCGGAGCCTCTTGTCAGCTCGGTAGACACCGAGGAAGCCACAAGCAGTTATATATTTGACGTCCATAAGTATGGAGCCGTCAACAGGTTGCATAACAGGTATTGGAATATTACAGGCTTGGACAAGGTGGGTTATCAATCCACCAATGTGAATGTCACCTTTTCTTTTGTTGCTCTGGTGGCGGAGGTTCTAGAGGAGTAGATACGCAGGATTGGGACTCTGGGGTGCATCGGGGAAGAGTGCCTTGGTGATCATGGTCATGTCTGCATTGGCCATGGAACCGGTATCTCCTCTTTGCAACAGAGTATTAGTGAGGAACAAGGCGAAGTAACGAATTGTTGGGTTCTGGATGGTGGACATCTTCTTCTTGTAGAAGTCCCTGCCACCGTTAACAGAATTTACCCCCCAAGTTTATCCACTTGAGATGCTATATAAATTTGTATCAGTTGATTCCCCATCATGAGGGAATCCAAAAGCATCACAAAATTGTTGAAAAGAGATTTGATATAGCTGCTGGTTTATGGTGAAGCTCATCGTGCATGCATTACCTTTCTCCCTATAGTCATCCTAGAAGGAGGCAAGGAACTCAAAGGTGAGCTCAGTGTAGGTGTAGTGGCTTGCGTAGGCGAGGAGTGATAGCCCTGCACTTGCACACATGTGGTCGAAATCCGTTCTCAACCCTGCCGCGGTGAGAAAGTCATCATCGGCCCAACATGTGGGCATCACCCGCCTTGATGAAACCACGACATACTTGTTGTCGAGCTTGATGTCTACGCACTTCTATTCTTGTAGACAGTTGTTGGGCCTCCAAGTGCAGAGGATTGTAGAACAGTAGCAAGTTTCCCTTAAGTGGATTACCCAAGGTTTATCGAACTCAGGGAGGAAGTGGTCAAAGTTATCCCTATCAAGAAACCCTGCAATCAAGATACAAGAAGTCTCTTGTGTCCCCAACACACCCAATACACTTGTCAGGTGTATAGGTGCACTAGTTCGGCGAAGATATAGTGAAATACAAGTAGTATGGATGATTATACACACCCAATACAAGAGCTTGACAGGGAGGAAAAGACTGGAAGCAATAAAACATGTAATAGATCTAGTTGCAAATGGTGTTTCAATGCTTAAAAACAAGGCCTAGGGATCATACTTTCACCAGTGAACACTCTCAATAAATATCTTATCTTCATGATACTACCCTGAACTAGTCTCCGGTTAGACACTCTAATCCATGGTAGGGCTATAAAAACACTCCTCAAAGTCCGCCTTCCCCATCTAGATAACCCCACACTGTCACCTTAAGCGCTAGATGGTTCCAACAAACACCACAATTTCATAGAGACATCCAACTCAAAATATACTCATTATAAATATTTGTAAACTCTAGCCTAAGTGCCACCACGGCATGCACGCTATCACTTTCACACACGTGGGGAGAGACGGAGATCTATTAAAGCACTTGAGTATTTATGTAGACTCTAGCCTAAGTGCCACCACGGCGTGCACGCTGTCACTTTCACACATGTGGGGAGAGCAGAGATCTATTAAAGAACTTGAATAGCAGAGCAGATCTACTTGATTACAAAGCTCATGATCACAATAATATCACGCATAGAGAGAGAGACGAACACATAGCTACCGGTAGAGCCCTTAGCCTCGAGAGAGAACTACTCCCTCCTCATCATGGGATTCAGCAATGGTGATTGAGATGGTGATGGAGATCGATGGAGATGGTGGTGGAGATCGAAGGAGATGGCACCAGGGGCACTTCCCCGTCACGGCAGGGTGCCAGAACAGAGACTTCTGTCCCCCGAATCTCCCCTTCGGTGGAGGCGATGCTATGGGACTTTTTCGTGGATTTCTGCCCGCGTTAGGGTTACGTCTCTAGGATATGTATAAGTAGGCGAAAGGGCAAGGTCGGTGGAGGGCCCACACCCTGTGGCCGCATGGCCAGGGTGGGCCCGCGACACCACTAGGTATGGACACCCTGGTGTCCTCCTCTATCTCTGCTTCGTGGTTCTGTGTCGTGTCAGTTAAAATAATGACTTTGGCTTTTGTCCTGTCCAATTCCGAGAATATTCATTTTTTAGCTTTTCTAAAACCAAAAACAACATAAAATAGGCAACTGGCACTGTGGCATCTTGTCAATAGGTTAGTTCTAGAAAGTGTATAAAAATACCTCAAACTGTAGACAAAGATAACCAAGTTGATACAAAACAAGCATGGAGCATAAAAAATTATAGATACGTTTACGACGTTTCAAGCTGTTGGAATTATGCCCTAGAGGCAATAATAAAGATGTTATTATTATAATTCTTGTTCATGATAAAGTTTATATTCCATGCTAGAATTATATTAAGCGGAAACTTTGATACTTGTGTGGTTTATGAACAACACCGTGTCCCTAGTATGCCTCTAAGGACTAGCTCATTGATTAATGATGGTTAAGGTTTCCTAACCATAGACATGAGTTGTCAATTAATAATGAGATCATGTCATTGGGAGAATGATATGATGGACATACCCAAATCAAGCAGAGCAATTAGATCATGTCATCGTGTTCATCTTTGCGAAGCTTTTTCTTATGTAAAATATTGTATTCCTTAGACCATGAGATAATGCAACTCCCTGGTATCGGAAGAAAGCTTTGAGGTCATCAAACGTCATCCTATGAGAGGGTGATCATAAAGGTGTCTCTCAGGTGATCGGAAAGTACTTGTTGGGTTGTATGTATCGAGATGGGATTTGTCCCTCCCAAGTCGGAGAGATATACTTCGGGCCCACTCGGTAATCGATATCAACACCGCTTGCAAGCAAGTGGTTAAGGAGTTAATCACAAAGTGATATTGGATTACGAAACGAGTAAAGTACTTGTTGTGAACGAGATTGATCTAGGTATGCCGATGCCAACGATCGAATCTCGGGAAAGTAAAATATCGCGTGACAAAGGGAATATATATATGGGATTAATTGAATCATGGCATCGTGATTCATCCGATATGATCATCGATGAATATGTGGTAGTCAATATGGGTTTCCAGACCTCGCTGTTGATTATTGATAGAAGATCATGTCTGCATGTTCTCGAACCCGTAGGGTCACACACTTAACGTGTCTCGATGCTAGGATAGAATGGATAATTGTTTTATGAGTTTTTGTTCGGAGTCTCTGATGAGATCCAGGACATCACGAGAGGTTCCGGAATGGTCCGGAGAATAAGATTCATATAAAGGAAAGCAGTTTTTGGATTTTGGAATTGTTTCGGAATGTTCGGTATTGTACCAGAAGGTTCTAGAAGCTTCCGGAGTGGGACCAACGTGGCCCCACTTGTCGGAGGGGTGCGTGGGCCTACGAGGGAGTGCCCTGGCCGCATTGGGCCAGGGGCACAAGGCCCCATAGGCCCAGCCGGCCAAACCCTAGGGGAAACCCTAGGGAAACCTTCTAGAAGGAGGGGGAAAACTTGCCCCCCACTCCAACCCTTAGGGCCGCCGCCCTAGGGCTTGGAGGAGGGGCCAAGGGGGATGGACAGCCCCCTATATATAGAGGGAAGGGGCGCAGACCTCCCCCACACCTCCTCCAACCCTAGCCGCCTACCTGCTTCCCTCCTCTCTCTCTCCCGACTGCGCGTAGGCGAAGCCCTGCCGCAGAAACTCTCCACCTTTGCACCACGCCATCGTGTTGTAGATCCAATCTATCTCTCCACCCCACTTTCTGGACCAAAGAAGGAGGAGACGTCGAGGTTCCGTACGTGTGCATCTCTTGGAGGCGTCGCGACTTGCGGCGTTGGATCGGATCGTATCGGATCGCGAGGAGGAGAAGGCTAGTACGACTACATCAACCACGTTCCGTTGAATGTTCCGCTGTGCGATTTCTTCAAGGGTATGAAGATCTCATCTATCCCTCTAGTTGTTTGCATCTCCTAGATTAGATCTTGGCTTTTCCCGTTCGCATCCGTAGAAAATTTTGATTTACTATGCTGCGAAACCCTTTAGTGGTATCAGAGCTAGATCTATGCGTAGATGTGTTTCACGAGTAGAACACAACATGCTTGTTGCGGGCGTTGATGTTTTATGTTGCAAGCCTCTTGTTGTGTACTTCTTATGATGCGGGATAGTGAGATCGAAGCGGTCCAGGCCAACTTTACGCGACCTCGTTCGCGAGACCGGCTCCGCGCTTGACGTGTGGCTTGTTCCACACATGCGGCTGGTGGATGCCAGTTTCTCTCACTATAGTTGTCATGGGATTTACACCGGATGTTGGAAACCATAATATCACCGTTGTGGCTTTCCGAAGGTAAGAATCGTTCTTAGCTTGTTACTCCCATAAGCCACGTAAAACATGCAACAACAAAGTAGAGGCGTCTAACTTTTTTTTGCAGGGAGTGTTTCTGTGATATGGTATGGCCCAAGATGTGATGTGTATGTTGTATGCAATGATCATGTTTTGTAATATTTCACGACTTGCATGTCGATGAGTACACAACCGGCAGGAGCCATATGGTTGTCTTTATAATTGTGTATGACCTGTCTGTCAACTTCTTATACATCATGTAATAGCTTTACTTTATCACTAAGTAGTTAGCAATAGTTGTAGTTTCTATTCGTGGTGGAGGCAATCATGGTGGAGTGATGGAGATCATGCTGGTACGCACAAGGTGGAGATCATTGCACGGAGATTGGCTATACCATGTCACATAAAATTATATGCATGTGATGTTTATCCTTTTATGTATCTTATTTTGCTTAGATCGCGACGGTAGCATTATAAGATGATTCCTCACTTAAAGATCAAGATAAAATTGTGTTCTCCCCATGTAAGCACCGTTGCGAAAGTTCGTCGTGTTCAAGCATCACGTGATGATCGGGTGCTATAAACTCTACGTTCACATACAACGGGTGCAAGCCAGTTTTGCACACGCGGAAATACTTGGGTTTGACTTGAGGATCCTAGCATGTATAGACATGGCCTCGGAACACACGAACCGAAAGGTTAAGCATGAGTCATATGAATGATATGATCGACACTTCGTTGTCCACCATTGAAACCACATCTCTTCTCGTGAAGATCGGATTAGGTGTGGTGAATTTGGATCATGTTCACTAAACAACTTGAGGGATGTTGAATTTAGTGGGAGTTCATCTAGTAATTTGATTAAGTTGAACTAGTTATCATGAACATAGTCTAAATTGTACCTGCAAATTTTTGTAGATCAAATGGCTAAGTCCAACTTCAACTTCAATGTTTTTGCTGAGAAAGAAAAGCTTAAGAACAATGGGTCTAACTTCACCAACTGGTTCCGCAATCTGAGAATCATTCTCGCTGGCAGACAAAAGGACTATGTCCTTGAGAAAGCGCTAGGTGATGCCCCTGCTATAGATGCGCCGGCTGATGAAAAAGCTGTTTATCATTCGCGCAAAGATGATTATGGTGTGATTAAGAGCACCATGTTGTTTGCTATGGAATCGGACCTTCAAAATCGTTTTGAGGAGTTCGCCGGGCCCTTTGAGATTCTTGAGGAACTG
Organism: Avena longiglumis; assembly: GCA_030063025.1. Taxonomy (NCBI): domain Eukaryota; kingdom Viridiplantae; phylum Streptophyta; class Magnoliopsida; order Poales; family Poaceae; genus Avena; species Avena longiglumis. The sequence goes on along the minus strand of CP125974.1, from coordinate 411,917,500 downwards.
AAAACCATGTTTCAGACTCAAGCCCGTTCTGAGAGATATGAGATCTCTGAGAAATTCTTCAACTGCAAGATGGAGGAAGGGAGTTCTGTTAGTGAGCACGCCATTAAGATGTCGGGCAACACTCAACGCCTTGAGCAACTGGACTTCAAGATTCCAGAGGAGCTCAAGATTAACAGATTTCTGCAGTCACTCCCTCCTAGCTACAAAGGTTTTGTAGTTACTCGTAATCAGATTGGTTCCACTGATACGATCACTGAGCTCTTCGCTAAGCTAAAAGCTGCGGAGGTGGATATCAAGAAAGAAATCATGTGTTGATGGTCAACAAGCCCCCTAGATTTAAGAAAGGTTAGGGTGCGAAGAAGTCCTTCAAGAAAGGCAGCGGCAAGCGCGTTGTCCCTGGTCAGAAGAAGCTCAAGTCTGGACCTAAGCCGGACACTGAGTGCTTCTATTGCAAGGACAAGGGTCACTGGAAGCGCAACTGTCCAAAGTACTTAGCGGACAAGAAGGCTGGCACCATCAAAGGTATATTTGATATACATGTTATTGATGTTTACCTTACTAGCATTCGTTGTAGTGCCTGGGTATTTGATACTGGTTCAGTTGCTAATATTTGTAACTCGAAACAGGAGCTACGGAATAAACGGCGGCTAGCGAGGGATGAGGTGACGATGCGCGTTGGCAACGGATCAAGAGTTGATGTGATGGCCGTCGGCACGCTCTCCTTAGTTTTACCTTCGGAATTAGTTTTAAACCGTAATAAATGTTATTATGTGCCTGCGTTGAGCATGAACATCATATCTGGATCGTGTTTATTGCAAGACGGTTATTCATTTAAATCGGAGAATAATGGTTGTTCTATTTATATGAGTAACATCTTTTATGGTCATGCACCTGCTATGAATGGTTTATTTCTACTGAATCTCGAAAGCAATGAAACACACATCCATAACATTGAGGCTAAGAGATGCAAAGTAGATAGTGATAATTCAACTTATTTGGTAATCGCCGTCTAGGTCATATTGGTGTAAAACGCATGAAGAAACTCCATTCTGATGGACTTTTGGAGTCTCTTGATTTTGAATCATTTGACACGTGCGAACCGTGCCTCATGGGCAAGATGATCAAAACCCCGTTCTCCGGAATAATGGAGCGAGCAACGGACTTGTTGGAAATCATACATACCGATGTATGCGGACCAATGAGTGTTTTGACGCGCGGTGGATATCGCTATTTTCTCACTTTTACTGATGACTAAATTAGATATGGGTATATCTATTTAATGAAACATAAATCTGAAACGTTTGAAAAGTTCAAAGAATTTCAGAACGAAGTGGAAAACCATCGTAATAGGAAAATTAAATTTCTATGATCCGATCGTGGCGATATGCCCTAGAGGCAATAATAAATGTAGTTATTATTATATCTTTGTGTTTATGATAAATGTTTACATTCATGCTATAATAGTATTAACAAGGAAACATTGATACTTGTGTGATTTGTAAACTTAATTTGAAGTCCCTAGTATAGCCTCTATACTTCACTAGCTTGTTGGTTGATTAATGATTGTGGTTTCCCTATCATGAACATTGAGATGTTATCAACAACAAGATCATATCGTTAGGAGAATGATATGGTGGACATACTCCTATAGATAAGCGTAGCACAAAGATCAAGTCATTTCAATAGTTCAATTGCTATATGCTTTCTGATACATAGTAACCTGATTCCTTCGACCATGAGATCATGCATATCACCTTACCGGATGGATGCTTTGATGACATCAAACACCACACCGTAATCGGGTGGCTATAAAGGTGGCATTGAGTGTTCGGAAAGTATTGGTTGAAACACATGGATCAAGAGGGATTTGTCCATCCATATGACGGATAGATATACTGGGCCCTCTCGGGAATGTCATCCAATTAGCTTGCAAGCATGTGACTGGCTCACAAGGGATCACATATCACGGAACGAGAAAAGAGTACTTATCGTAACGAGGTTGAACTAGGTATGCGTAGATACCGACGATCATAACCTCGGATAAGTAAACTATCGTGAGACAAAGGGAAATTGGTATCGTATGTAAGTGGTTCATTCGATCGCAAAGTAATCGTAGAAATATGTGGGAGCCATATGAATTTCCAGATTCCTCTATTGGTTATTGTTCGGAGAAGTGTCTCGATCATGTCCGCATAATTCACGAACCGTAGGGAGACACACTTAAGGAATCGACGTTGTTTGAGTAGTTATGGTATTATGAGAAAGAGACCGAATGTTGTTTGGAGTCTCGGATGGGATTCGGGATATCACGAGGTGATCCGGAATGGTCCGGAGAATAATATTCATATAAGGAAAGTCCCGTTTCGGAGTTCGGGAATGATTCCGGTGTTTTCATCGGGAATGTTCTAGAAGGTTCCGGAATGTCCCAAGACTGGGGAGGGGTACATGAATGTGTCATTACATATTGGAATGATTGCATCATGTACTAAGTGTTCTCGCTGTTCCAAATGAAGGATTAAATTGAATCCTAAACTGAAAAGTCAAATAGCAAGTTTGAAAAGTCAAACGGCTAAAACAGGAAAGAGAGGGAAAGAGGAAAGAGGGGGCAAACCGAGTTGGGGAGGGAATCCCTCCTCCAACCGGCGGCGCCTCCACCAAGCCGAGTTGGGGAGGGACTCCCCTCCCTCCCCTTGGCCGCCGGCCCCCTCCACCTATAAAAGGAGGGGCAGGGCCTCCTCCTCTAGACACACAAGTTCCTATCCTCTAATCTAAACCCTAGCCAAAGCCTCCGGTTTAGAGCCGTTTTGGTTTAGAGCTTCTAATTGCCCTAGCCTTCGGTTTAGAGCCTTCTAATTGGTGTGTCTAAACCCTAGACCACTAATAGCTCTCTCATACTCCACCATACTCGCCCGGCTTAAGGCAAGCCTGCGGATCTCCTCTACTTAGGTACCACGCCACAGTCACGGAATCGCAAGGAGAGTGCTACAACCTCCGCTTCCTGCTGGAACAAGGGAGAGGAAGGTCTTCGTCGAGTACCGAACGTGTGACCGACTGCGGAAGCGCTGCCGGAACGCAGCGCCGGAAGGATCGTCTACACGATCTTGAGATCGGGAAGAGTACGACTACATCACCCACGATAATCCGCTCTCGTTAAACACTTTGGAATCTTCGAGGGTAAGTTATTCCATCGACTCGTTGCTACAATCTAGTAGATAGATCTTGGCTTGTTTGTTTGTATGCGATAGAAAATTTTTGTTTTCCATGCTACGAAACCCTACAGTGGTATCAGAGCCGTGTCTATATGTAGATTTGTTGCACGAGTAGAACACAATGGTCATTGTGGGCGTTGATGCTTTTATTGTCGATTGCTTCTTGTGTACTTTGCATCTTGCGGTATGTTGGGATGAAGCGACCGGCTAACCTTACATGACATCGCTCATGAGACTTGCTCCACGCTTGACATGCAACTTGTATTGCATAAGTGGCTTTATGGTGCCTGTTTCTCCTAGCATAGTTAAGATCCAATTTACAACGGGTGATCAACAATGCTAGTATCAATGTTGTGGTTCTTGTTCGTAAGTTAGAACGACACTTATAGAAAGCCCCAAACCACGTAAAAATGCAAAGAAAGTAGAGGCGTCTAACTTTGTTTTGCAGGGGTGTGCAGTGATGTGATATGGCCATGATTGTGATTATATTTGATGTATGCAATGTTCCTTATTGTAAGTTGGCAACCGGCAGGAGCCATATGGTTGTCTTTAATTTATGTTAAGACCCGCGTGTCTATTCAAAGTAGTTGTAATAGTTGAAGCCGGTGGACGACAACCATGGAGAAGCGTCATTGACCTTGATGCAATGCCGGTGATGATGGAGATCATGTTCGTGCTTGAAGATGGAGATCGGAAGCACAAAGAAGAAAGGCCATGTCATATCACATATTATGAATTGCATGTGATGTTAATCCTTTATGCATCTTGTATTGCTTAGTAGATGACGGTAGCATTATAAGATGATCCCTCATGCACATGAATTTCAAATCATAAAGTGTTCACCCTTAGTTAGCACCGTTGCTAAAGCTTGTTGTTTCGAAGCACCATGTGATGATCGGGTGTGTTAGATTCTGCAAGTGTATACAACGTGAGCAAGCCAGATTTGCTCATGCAGAAACTAAGGTTTGATCTTGACGAGCCTAGCATGTATGCACATGGTCTCGAACACGGATCACCGAAAGGTAAAGCATGAATCATATAGTAGACATGATGAACATGACGATTGTTCGCCATTGAAACTATATCAACTCTCGTGATGATCGGTGTTGATGTAGTGGATTTGGTCTGTGTGATCACTAAAACAATGTGAGGGATGTTGTTTTGAGTGGAGTTCACCTAGTTTAATTTCATCATTAATTTGAACTCAATTTGTCATAAACTTAGTCTAAACTATTGCAAATATGTTGTAGATCAATGGCAGCCCCTACCATCAATTTTAATGCTCCCTAGAGAAAGAAAAGTTGAAAACAATGGAAGAAACTTCATGGATTGGTTCCGCAATTTGAGGATTGTCCTCACAGCTGGTAATTTGACCTATGTGTCGGATGCACATTGGTGACCCACCTGCAATTGATGTTGCCGATGAAGTAAAGAATGTTTACCTCGCCTAAGAATCAAGACTCCATAGTTCAGTGTGCTATCTTGTATGGTTTGGAATCGAGCTTGTAAAAGGTTTGAGAATTCAGACCCATATGATATTGTCGAGGATCTCAAATTGATTTTTGAGACTCATGCGGCAATTGAGAGCTATGAGGCTTCTGAAAAGTTCTTTAACTGCAAGATGGAAGAGGGCAGCTCCGTTAGTGAGCATGTGCTTAAGATGTCTGGGCACGCAAACAAACTTCAAAGCTTGGGTATAGTGATTCCTAATGCTTTGGGGATTTACCGTGTCCTCCAATCACTACCACCAAGTTACAAGAACTTTGTGATGAACTACAACATGCAGAACATGAACAAGGAGTTGCCAGAACTGTTTTCTATGTTAAAGTCTGCAGAAGTGGAGATCAAGAAAGAGCACCAAGTGTTGTTGGTAAATAAGACCACCAAATTCAAGAAAGGTAAGTCTAAGCAGAAGGGACACTTCAAGAAGGGTGGTAAGAAAGTTACCACGTCGGCGAAGAAGACCAAGGCTGCACCCAAGCCTGATACTGAGTGCTTTTACTGCAAGGGAGAAGGTCACTGGAAGCGGAATTGCCCAAAGTACTTGGCGGATCTGAAGAACGGCAACATCAAGAAGAAAGGTATATCTGATATACATGTTATTGATGTGTATCTCACTAGTACTCGTAGTAGTGCCTGGGTATTTGATCTCGGGTTCGTTGCTCATATTTGTAACTCAAACAGTGCCGCAGAATAAACGGAAGCTAACGAAGAACGAGGTGACGGCGAGCGTGGAAACGGATCAAAGGTTGATGTGATCGCGGTCGGCACGCTACCCCTTCATCTACCATCGGATTAGTTTTATACTTAAATAATTGTTATTTAGTGCCCGTGTTGAGCATGAACATTATATCGGATCTTGTTTATTAAGTAGACGGTTACTTGTTTAAGTCGAGAATAATGGTTGTTCGATTTATATGAGTAATATGTTTTATGCACATGCACCTTTGATAGATGGTCTATTCTTATTGAATCTCGATAGTGGAAATACACATATCAACAACATTGAGGCTAAACGCTTGAAATCAAGCGATAATTCGACCTATATGTGGCAATCGCTGCCTTGGTCACATTGGAGTGAAGCGTATGAAGAAACTCCATTCGATGGACTTCTTGAATCACTTGATTTTGAATCACTTGAAAGATGCGAAGCATGTCCGATGGGAAAATGACTAAGACTCCATTTTCGGTATGATGGAGCGAGCTACGGACTTATTGGAAATCATACATACCGATGTGTGTGGTCCAATGAGTGTAGCATCGCCGGTGGTTATCGTTATGTTCTTACCTTCATGGATGACTTGAGTAGATATGGGTATATCTATTTCATGAAACATAAATCCAAACTTTCGAGAAGTTTAAGGAGTTTCAAAGTGAGGTAGAGAATCAACGTAACAAGAAGATTAAATTTCTACGCTCGATCGTGGAGGTGAATATCTAAGTTACGAGTTTGGCGAGCATTTGAAGAAATGCGAATACTTTCTGCTTGACACCGGGAACACCACAACAGAATGGTGTGTCCGAACGTCGTAATCGAACTCTCTTAGATATGGTTCGTTCTATGATGTCACTTACAGATTTACCGCTATCATTTTGGGGTTATGCATTAGAAACAGCCGCATTCACTTTAAATAGGGCACCGTCTAAATCCGTTGAAACGACACCGTATGAATTATGGTTTGGGAAGAAACCTAGATTGTCGTTCCTTAAAGTTTGGGGATGCAAAGCCTATGTAAAGAAGTTAGAGCTGGACAAGCTTGAACCCAAAGCGGAAAAATGCGTCTTCATAGGATACCCAAAGGAAACTATTGGGTATACCTTCTATCATAGATCCGAAGGCAAAATCTTCGTTGCCAAGAATGGATCCTTTCTAGAGAAGGAATTTCTCTCGAAAGAAGTGACTGGAAGGAAAGTAGAACTCGACGAGGTTGTCGAACCTTCTATCGCAATAGCGAGTAGCGCAAAGACCGGAAGAAGTTCCTGTGGTGCCTGCACCAATAAGAGAGGAAGCTAATGATGGTGATCATGAAACTTCGGTTGAAGTTGCTACAGAGCCTCGGAAGTCAACGAGAACTCGTACCACTCCAGATTGGTATGATCCCGTTATGAGTGTCATGTTGGTGGACAACACCAATGACCCCGAGACATATGAGGAAGCGATGATGATCCCAGATTCCAATAAATGGCAAGAAGCCATGAAATCCGAGATTGGATCCATGTATGAAAACCAAGTATGGACTTTGGTGGACTTACCGGATGACCGAAAGGCTGTCGAGAACAAATGGATTTTCAAGAAGAAAACAGATGCTGATGGTAATGTTACTGTCTATAAAGCTCGACTTGTCGCAAAAGGGTTTCGACAAATTCAAGGAGTTGACTACGATGAGACTTTCTCACCGGTAGCGAAGCTAAAGTCTGTGAGGATTATGTTAGCAATCGCTGCATATTATGATTATGAGATATGGCGATGGATGTCAAAACAGCATTCCTCAATGGAGATATTGATGAAGAGTTGTATATGATGCAACCCAAAGGTTTTGTCAATCCTAAAGATGCTAACAAGGTATGCAAACTTCAACGGTCCATCTATGGATTGAAGCAAGCATCCCGAAGTTGGAATCAACGTTTTGATAAGGTGATCAAAAGTTTTGGTTTTATACAAACTTATGGAGAAGCTTGTATTTACAAGAAAGTGAGTGGGAGCTCAGAGCATTCTTAATACTATATGTGGATGACATATTGTTGATTGGGAATGATGTAGACCTTCTTAATAGTGTCAAGGAATATTTGAATAATAGTTTTTCAATGAAGGATCTTGGCTAAGCACTTACATATTAGGCATAAAGATTTATACAGATAGATCAAACGCCAAATATCATTGTCACAGAGTACATATTTGGACAAAGTTCTAAAGAGGTTTGGAATGGAAGAAAGCAAGAAAGGGTTCTTGCCCATGTTGCTAATACGACCTTGAGTAAAACTCAAAGTCCGACATCGCGTAAGATAGAGAAAGGATGAGTAAGACTCCTATGCCTCAGCCATAGGATCTCTAATGTATGCCATGCTATGTACTAGACCCGACATTGCATATGCCGTTAGTTTAACTAGCAGATATCAAAGTGATCCAGAGTAGATCATTGGACAATGTCAAAACATCCTTAAGTACTTGAGAAGAACTAAGGATATGGTTCTTTCTTATGGAGGTGATGAACAACTCGTTGTTAACGGTTACACCGATGTTAGTTGGAACACCGATCCGGATGATTCTAAATCACAACTGGATACGTATTTATTTTGAATGTTGCAGCGTTAGTCGGAGGAGTGCAAAGCAAAGCGTTGTGGCGAGATCTTCAACTGAATCGGAATACATGGTGCTTCAGAGGCTTCACAAGAAGCGATATGGATGAAAGAGTTCATTACAGAGCTGGGTGTGGTTCCTAGTGCTGGACCCAATGTCTATTCATGTGATAACATGGGCCATAGCCAATGCGCAAGAACCAAGGTCACACAAGAAGTCAAGCACATCAAGCGCGCTTTCACGCTATTCGAGAACATATCCGGATGGGGATATAAAGATTTGCAAAGTACACACAGATCCGAATGTGGCGGATCCGTTGACTAAACCTCTCCGAGGGCAAAACATGACCAACACCAAACTGCCATGGGTGTTCGGTATATTACCATGTAATCTAGATTAGATGACTCTAGTGCAAGTGGGAGACTGTTGGAGATATGCCCTAGAGGCAATAATAAATGTAGTTATTATTATATCTTTGTGTTTATGATAAATGTTTACATTCATGCTATAATAGTATTAACAAGGAAACATTGATACTTGTGTGATTTGTAAACTTAATTTGAAGTCCCTAGTATAGCCTCTATACTTCACTAGCTTGTTGGTTGATTAATGATTGTGGTTTCCCTATCATGAACATTGAGATGTTATCAACAACAAGATCATATCGTTAGGAGAATGATATGGTGGACATACTCCTATAGATAAGCGTAGCACAAAGATCAAGTCATTTCAATAGTTCAATTGCTATATGCTTTCTGATACATAGTAACCTGATTCCTTCGACCATGAGATCATGCATATCACCTTTACCGGATGGATGCTTTGATGACATCAAACACCACACCGTGAATCGGGTGGCTATAAAGGTGGCATTGAGTGTTCGGAAAGTATTGGTTGAAACACATGGATCAAGAGTGGGATTTGTCCATCCATATGACGGATAGATATACTCTGGGCCCTATCGGTGCAATGTCATCCAATTAGCTTGCAAGGATGTGACTGGCTCACAAGGGATCACATATCACGGGAACGAGAAAAGAGTACTTATCGGTAACGAGGTTGAACTAGGTATGCAGAGATACCGACGATCATAACCTCGGATAAGTAAACTATCATGAGACAAAGGGAAATTGGTATCGTATGTAAGTGGTTCATTTGATCGCAAAGTAATCGTAGAAATATGTGGGAGCCATATGAATTTCCAGATTCCTCTATTGGTTATTGTTCGGATAAGTGTCTCGATCATGTCCGCATAATTCACGAACCGTAGGGAGACACACTTAAGGATTCGACGTTGTTTGAGTAGTTATGGTATTATGAGAAAGAGACCGAATGTTGTTCGGAGTCTCGGATGGGATCCGGGATATCACGAGGTGATCCGGAATGGTCCGGAGAATAAGATTCATATAAGGAAAGTCCTGCTTGAGTTCGGGAATGATTCCGTGTTTTCATCCTGAATGTTCTAGAAGGTTCGGAATGTCCCAAGACCGGGGAGGGTACATGAATGTGTCATTACATATTGGAATGATTGCATCATGTACTAAGTGTTCTCGTTGTTCCAAATGAAGGATTAAATTGAATCCTAAACTGAAAAGTCAAATAGCAAGTTTGAAAAGTCAAACGGCTAAAACAGGAAAGAGAGGGAAAGAGGAACGATGGGGCAGCCCGAGTCGGGGAGGGAATCCCTCCTCCAACCGGCGCCCACCAAGCCGAGTTGGGAGGGACTCCTCCTCCCCTTGGCCGCCCTCCACCTATAAAAGGAGGGGCAGGGCCTCCTCTAGACACACAAGTTCCTATCCTCTAATCTAAACCCTAGCCAAAGCCTCCGGTTTAGAGCCGTTTTGGTTTAGAGCTTCTAATTGCCCTAGCCTTCGGTTTAGAGCCTTCTAATTGGTGTGTCTAAACCCTAGACCACTAATAGCTCTCTCATACTCCACCATACTCGCCCGCTTAATGGCGCCTCATGGATCTCCCTCTACTTCCGGTACCACGCCATTGCCTAGGAATCGCAAGGAGAGTGCTACAACCTCCGCCGCTGGAACAAGGGAGAGGAAGGTCTTCCGAGTACCGAACGTGTGACCGATCATGGAAGCGCCACGAACGCAGCGCCGGAAGGATCGTCTACACGATCTTGAGATCGGGAAGAGTACGACTACATCACCCACGAGAATCCGCTCTCGTTAAACACTTTGGAATCTTCGAGGGTAAGTTATTCCATCGACTCGTTGCTACAATCTAGTAGATAGATCTTGGCTTGTTTGTTTGTATGCGATAGAAATTTTTTGTTTTCCATGCTACGAAACCCTACAGGTGAATATTTGAGTTACGATTTTATCACGCATCTTAAAGCAAGCGGAATCGAATTCTATTAGATATGGTACGATCTATGATGTCTCTTACAGATTTGTCATTATCATTTTGGGGTTATGCATTAGAAACCGATGCATTCACTTTAAATAGGGCACCATCTAAATTCGTTGAGACGACACCGTATGAACTATGGTTTGGTGCTAAACCTAAGTTGTCGTTTCTTAAAGTTTGGGGATGCGAAGCTTACGTCAAGAAGTTGATGCCGGACAAGCTCGAACCCAAAGCGGAGAAATGCATCTGCATAGGATACCCTAAGGAAACGATTGGGTATACCTTCTACCACAGATCCGAAGGCAAAGTGTTTGTCGCAAAGAACGGATCCTTTCTTGAGAAGGAGTTTCTCTCGAAAGAAGTGAGTGGGAGGAAAGTAGAGCTAGACGAGGTTATTGAACCTTCTCTTGAGTTGGAGAGTAGCGCAACACTTGAAATTGTTCCAGTGTCGTCTGCACCAACAATAGAGGAAGCTAATGACAAGGATCATGAAGCTTCGGACGATGCTGCTACTGAACATCGCAGGTCGACAAGGTCACGTGCCCCTCCTGAGTGGTACGGTAACCCTGTCTTGACTGCCTTGTTGGTAGACAATAGTGAACCTGCGAACTATGAGGAAGCGATGATGAGCCCAGACTGAGAAATGGCTAGAGGCCATGAAATCCGAATTAGGATCCATGAGCGGAAACTAAGTATGGACTTTGGTGGACCCTCCTAGCGACCGAAAGGCCGTTGAGTGCAAATGGATTTCAAGAAGAAAACGGGAGTAGATGGTAATGTTACTGTCTATAAAGCACGGCTTGTCGCGAAAGGTTTTCGACAAGTTCAAGGTGTTGACTACGATGAGACTTTCTCTCCCGTATCGATGTTTAAGTCCATTCGGATTTTATTTGCAATTGCTGCGTTTCATGATTATGAAATATGGGAGATGGATGTCAAGACTGTGTTCCTCAATGGAAACATTGATGAAGAGTTGTATATGATGCAACCCGAAGGTTTTGTCGATCCTAAGGATGCTGATAAGGTATGCAAACTTCATCGTTCCATTTATGGACTGAAGCAAGCATCTCGGAGTTGGAACCTTCGTTTTGATCAAGTGATCAAGAGCTTTGGATTTGCTCCAAATTGCTACGAAGCTTGTATCTACAAGAAAGTGAGTGGGAGCTCAGTGACATTTTTGGTACTATATGTGGATGACATATTGATTATTGGAAATGACATTGACATGCTTAACGACGTGAAGAATTATTTGAACAAATGTTTTTCAATGAAAGACCTAGGGGAAGCTGCTTATATATTAGGCATCAAAATCTATAGAGATAGACAAAGACGCCTAATAGCTTTAAGCCAACGTACATAACTAGACAAAGTTCTAAAAAGGTTCAGAATGGATAAGGAAAAGAAAGTTTCAGTGCCTATGTTGTCTGGTAAGATATTAAGCAAGGCTCAGTGTCCAGCTACGGTAAACGATAGAGAAGCTATGAGAAAAGTGCCTTATTCCTCGGCCATAGGTTCTATCATGTATGCCATGCTGTGTACTAGACCGGATGTGTCCAATGCTCTTAGTTTGACAAGCAGATACCAAAGTGATCCAAGAGTGGAACACTGGACAGCCGTGAAGAACATCCTAAAGTATTTAAATAGGACTAAAGAAATGTTCTTAGTCTATGGAGGTGATGAGCAGCTCGTCGTAAAAGGTTACGTCGACGCTAGTTTCGACACCGACAAGGATGATTCTAAATCTCAGACAGGATACATTTATATTTTGAATGGAGGAGCTGTGAGCTGGAGAAGCTGCAAGCAAAGCGTGATCGCGGGATCTACAGTAGAAGCGGAATACATGGCTGCTGCAGAAGCGTCAAGTGAAGGAGTTTGGATCAGGAACTTCATCACTGAGCTTGGTGTGGTTCCAAGTGCCTTGGACCCACTGGAGATATTGTGTGACAACATTGGCGCCATAGCACTGGCTAAGGAACCAAGATATCATCCAAAGACCAAGCACATAAACTGCAAGTTTCATATAATTCGAGATTATATAACAGATGGAGATCTGAAGATTAGCAAAGTACATACGGATCTGAATGTCGCAGATCCGTTGACTAAACCTCTTCCACGAGCAAAACATGATCAGCACCTTAGTGCCATGGGTGTTAGATTGTTGCCAGATGTAAACTAGATTATTGACTCTAGTTCAAGTGGGAGATTGTTCGAATTATGCCCTAGAGGCAATAATAAAGATGTTATTATTATAATTCTTGTTCATGATAAAGTTTATATTCCATGCTAGAATTGTATTAAGCGGAAACTTTGATACTTGTGTGGTTTATGAACAACACCGTGTCCCTAGTATGCCTCTAAGGACTAGCTCATTGATTAATGATGGTTAAGGTTTCCTAACCATAGACATGAGTTGTCAATTAATAATGAGATCATGTCATTGGGAGAATGATATGATGGACAGACCCAAATCAAGCAGAGCAATTAGATCGTGTCATCGTGTTCATCTTTGCGAAGCTTTTTCTTATGTAAAATATTTTATTCCTTAGACCATGAGATAATGCAACTCCCTGGTATCGGAAGAAAGCTTTGAGGTCATCAAACGTCATCCTATGAGAGGGTGATCATAAAGGTGTCTCTCAGGTGATCGGAAAGTACTTGTTGGATTGTATGTATCGAGATGGGATTTGTCCCTCCCAAGTCGGAGAGATATACTTCGGGCCCACTCGGTAATCGATATCAAAACCTCTAGAAAGCAAGTGGTTAAGGAGTTAATCACAAAGTGATATCGGATTACGGAACGAGTAAAGTACTTGATGTGAACGAGATTGAACTAGGTATGACGATGCCAACGATCGAATCTCGGGCAAGTAAAATATCTCGTGACGAAGGGAATATATATATATATATGGGATTAATTGAATCCTGGCATCGTGGTTCATCCGATATGATCATCGATGAATATGTGGGAGTCAATATGGGTTTCCAGACCCCGCTGTTGATTATTGATGGAAGATCATGTCTGCATGTTCTCGAACCCGTAGGGTCACACACTTAACGTGTCTCGATGCTAGGATAGAATGGATAATTGGTTTATGAGTTTTTGTTCGGAGTCTTGGATGAGATCCAGGACATCACGAGAGGTTCCGGAATGGTTCGGAGAATAAGATTCAGATAAAGGAAAGCAGTTTTTGGATTTCGGAATCATTTCAAAATGTTCGGTATTGTACCGGAAGGTTCTAGAATCTTCCGGAGTGGGACCAACGTGGCCCCACTTGTCGGAGGGGTGCGTGGGCCTACAAGGTAGTGCCCTGGCTGCATTGGGCCAGGGGCACAAGGCCCCATAGGCCCAGCCGGCCAAACCCTAGGGGAAACCCTAGGGAAACCTTCTAGAAGGAGGGGGAAAACTTGCCTCCCGCTCCAACCCTTGGGGCCGCCGCCCTAGGGCTTGGAGGAGGGGCCAAGGGGGCCGGCCAGCCCCCTATATATAGAGGGCAGGGGTGCAGCCCTCCCCCACACCTCCTCCAACCCTAGCCGCCTACCTGCTGCCCTCCTCTCTCTCTCTCTCTCTCTCTCTCTCTCTCTCTCTCTCTCTCTCTCCCGACTGAGCGTAGGCGAAGCCCTGCCACAGAAACTCTCCACCTTTGCACCACGCCGTCGTGTTGTAGATCCAATCTATCTCTCCACCCCACTTGCTGGACCAAGGAAGGAGGAGACGTCGAGGTGTCATACGTGTGCATCTCTCGGAGGCGTCGCCACTTGCGGCATTGGATCGGATCGGATCGCGAGGAGGAGAAGGCTAGTACGACTACATCAACCACGTTCCGTTGAATTTTCCGCTGTGCGATTTCTTCAAGGGTATGAAGATCTCACCTATCCCTCTCGTTGTTTGCATCTCCTAGATTAGATCTTGGCTTTTCCCGTTCGCATCCGTAGAAAATTTTGATTTACTATGCTGCGAAACCCTTCACAAGCATCCCCAAGATTAATTCTTGCTCGTCCTCGAGTAGGTAAGTGATAAAAAGAATAATTTTTGAGGTGACATGCACCATCACAATCTTGATCAAACCATTTGTAAAGTATTGAAAGCAGGGATCAAAGTACTCTAAACATGAGCATGAAAGATGAAGTTCTAACAATAAGACAATGTAACTATGCTATAACATGAAAGGATACAAACAAAGATTCTTGAATAACAATGCATTGAAAGACGTTTTTTGTTTCACATATAGAAAACATAGCATAGTGGCATTCATCTTGTACATCATGGAGTAGCAACATAGGACACCTTTAAAGTTCATAAGGGTGACTAGATACAAATAGCTCAAGAACAAGCAATATCAACATATGAATCAATCAATAAGTTTTGGGACAATGCACATAGAACTAAGAATGACAACTATGCTCTCTTAATTGGTGCCTAAGGATAGAAGGTGGAGACTCAATATTAAACTGGAAGAAAGGCCCTTCAAAGGGAAGCAAGGGTTTCATGTCTCATAAAGAGCTTCCAAAAATTATGGTACTTGTTAGCTTTCAGCTCTCATTTCCCCTATCATAAGCATCTTGAAGTGATTAAGGTTAAAGTGAACAAAATATGGAGTATATGCTTGAAAAATTATAAGTTGGCAATCTCATGTCCCTTAGTGCGAGGACCATTCCACATGCTACTCAACTTTAGTCACCGGTAAGTTCTTGTCATTGTAAGTATATGTGTATCATAGAGAACCGCTGATGGGGTACCCCTTGCCCCATGACACAGGAGCTATCCCCTATCAAAATGACAAGGCAAGAAGACAATGAGCATCCCAGCAATCTTCTTATTTACGATGGGAAAATTGTGTTTTTTTCTCTCTTTCCTCTTTTCTCATCTTTTTTCTTTTTCTCAATCTCTTTTTCTGTCTCTCCTTTTTTATAAGAAGAATGCTTCATAGATTGCTCACTATGGTGATGCTGCAAGTTTCCACCATGATTAGGCATCGCTTAGGCTAGCGGCCCAGGCGTTTCTCTAACACACATACATAACTCCATGGACTTACAAGCTCCCCTTTTATTTCACACTGACAACATCCGCAAACAAAAGATCATGATATCAACTGTGTAACATGTACAGGTGCAATGTTGAAAGCGTTCCCCATGACAGCATGGTTCTGCTAATTCCCAACTTATAAGTGCAAGCATACACAACATAGATTACACAATGGTTCAAGTTTGTTAGGGGAAAGAAAAATAAAGTGTGCCATCAAGTTTGTGAGAGCTTTAATCACTAATTTTCACATATCAATTAATTTGGAAGATAGATAAAACAAGAATATACTTGGAATGGTGTAACACACCATGCATAGGAATTTTTAGTGGACTCTTTGGAATAACTTGGTTTCTTGGGAGTTGGATGCATGAGTAGAGCTTACTTAGTACAAGTGGAGGCTAGCAAAAGACTGGGAGCGACCAACTAAGAGAGCAATAATGGCCATAATCATGCAGAGCGACAAAACATTATCAATTAAAGCATAAAGTGGCACCACAAGTCAAAAACTAAATGATCATAGAGGCTAAGGTGACTGGTTATAGTCATAAAATGGTGTGAGCATGTGCCAAGTCAACCCAAACAAAGCATCAAAGGAGAATACCAAAATATTATGCTTTTGTATGCTAAAACAACACATGATTCTTGCAAGGCACATTAAGAAATCCTAATTGTTTGGAACAAGTCATGATACAACAATAATCACTAAGCATAAGGTCAAAACAACATCTAGCATGACATGATAAAGTCTAAGCCACAGTCAAAACAAGATCCCTTTGTACCACTATAAGCATGAAACTTCCTACTCTTTTTCCAACACCAATCAACTTAATTGAAACAACTCACCAAGATAATAATCAATAAAGATCAGTGAGCTTGTCTCACAAATCCACAAAGAAGAACTAAAATGTTCTAAGATGAAAGCACAAGAAAACTAAAGCTAAACGCGGTGCTAGCAAAAGTAAACACTCACATAACAATAAGAGTGAAAACTAGAGTGTTCTAAACAATGAAAACAGAGTGTGTCTCTCTCCAAAAGAAGTGTGATGTGATCCAACTACTTTATTCAAGCAAACTAAACAAACGAAAACAAAAAATAAAAACAAAGATGCTCCAAGAACAACACAACTATGCATGAAACAATAAAAACAAAGTTTCTAGAAAGACCTGATTTTTTTATTGATGAAGAAGGGGATGCCTTGGGAATCCCCAAGCTTTGACGCTTGTACTTCTTGAATATTTCTTGGGGTGACACGGGGTGGCATCTCCAAGCTTGAGATTTTGTCCATTCTTCATCTCATCGCATCGCCTTTCCCTACACCTGAAAATTTTCCTTTATACAAAACTTCAGACAATCTTCATTAGCAATATTAGTGCATTCAAAAGTAATAACCTTTGGGGTTTAGTTTTAAAACAGAAAAAATTCCATTAAAAACACAAGATACTGCAGAAATTCCCTTTAAAAATCTCAATTTACCAAAAAGAACTCAAAAAGAAATAGATAGGAGACAAATGCAAATAATGACAGAAATCTGTCAAAACAGACCAGCAGGTAAAACCCGATTTTTTCTAAGACCTTCTGTTGCTCAAATAGAAAAGTGTTGAACTAACAAAAGTTATCTAACAACCTAGGGGATTTATTTAGAAAATTATAGCTCAATCCAACATACAGAGAATTTTCACATTTTTTTATGGTGAAGCAAAAAAATCTATTTAGGAACAGCAACTTCCCCAAATCTTACTTCCCTCTCATTAGAGGTTATTCTTGGGACAAAAATCAAACAAAAAGGATAAGGAGAGATTATTATAGAAGTAATAACTTCCAAGACTCAATAAAACTATTGGGTTATCTCCCAAGAAGTACTTTTCTTTAACGCCTTTAAGTTAGGCTTGATAGTTTGAGAAGATGCTGACATAAGAAATATGAATTGAAGTAAAAGAGAGCATCAAGACGCAAATTCAAAACACAATTAAGTCTAACCCACTTCCTATGCATAGTATTCTTGTAAATAAACAAGTCATGAAAGCATAAAGCAACATGCATAGGAAAGCAAAACAAGTGCAACTTCAAGATTTTCAACATAAAGAGGGGAAACTTAATATTGTTGAGATACATAAGACCATGTTTCCCTCGCTCATAATAACTTTCAGTAGCATCATGAACAAAATTAACCATATAACTGTCACATAAAACCTTCTTATCATGAGCCATATGCATAAAATAATTATTACTCTCCACATAAGCATAGTCGTTCTTATTAATTATAGTGGGAGAAAATTCAACAAAATAGCTATCATTAGTATTCTTAGCACCATAATCATCAAATATAGGAGGCATATTGTAATCACAATTAACTTTATCCTCAATAGTAGGTGGACTGAAAATATCATATTCATCATTGTAATCATCATATATTGGAGGTTTGGTATCATCATAAGCAATAGAATAGCTATCTTCCAAAGTTGGGGAACTAAAAAGATCATTTTCATAAAAACTAGCTTCCCCAAGCTTAGACTTTTCCAAAGCATTAGCAATAATGGTGTTCAAAGAATTCATACTAATAACATTGCTATTAGCATGCAAATAAAGCTCCATAGGCTTTTTAATTTTCTCTTTAAACACTTCATGTCCTAACTCAAGATAAATACTATAAGCTCTCGAATTTTGTTGTTGTTTTCCATTAAGCCTAACTAGTGAAAAGAAGAAACAAAAAGACAAAATTGTAGAATCTAAAGGAAATAACATTGAGCAGTCACACCGGAGGATGTGAGTACCTTTTACCTTACCTCCCCGGCAATGGCGCCAGAAAAGAGCTTGATGTCTATGCACTTCTATTCTTGTAGACAGTAGTTGGGCCTCCAAGTGCAAAGGTTTGTAGAACGACAACAAGTTTCCCTTAAGTGTATTACCCAAGGTTTATCAAACTCAGGGAGCAAGTGGTCAAAGGTATCCCTCTCAAGCAACCCTGCAATCAAGATACAAGAAGTCTCTTGTGTCCCCAACACACCCAATACACTTGTTAGGTGTATAGGTGCACTAGTTCGGCGAAGAGATAGTGAAATACAAGTAGTATGGATGATTATAAGACAACGGTGCCAGAAAATAGCTTGACGGGGAGGAAAAGACTGGAATCAAGCAAACATGTAACATATCTAGTTGCAAACGGTGTTTCAATGCTTATAAACAAGGCCTACGGATCATACTTTCACTAGTGAACACTCTCAATAAATATCTTCTCTTTATGATACTACCCTGAACTAGTCTCTGGGTGGGCACTCTAATCCATGGTAGGGCTATAACAGCACTCCTCAAAGTCCGCCTTCCCCATCAATATAACCCCACACTGTCACCTTGAGTGCTAGATGGTTCCAACAAACACCACAATTTCATAGAGACATCCAACTCAAAATATAATCATGATAAATATTTGTAAACTCTAGCCTAAGTGCCACCACGGCGTGCACGCTGTCACTTTCACACACGTGGGGAGAGCCCGAGATCTATTAAAGCACTTGAGTATTTATGTAGACTCTAGCCTCAGTGCCACCACGGCATGCACGTTGTCACTTTCGCACACATGGGGAGAGCAGAGATATATTAAAGCACTTGAGTAGTAGAGCAGATCTACTTGATTACAAAGCTCATGATCACAATAAGATCACGCATCGAGAGAGATATGAACACGTAGCTACCGATACATCCCTTAGCCTCGAGAGAAAGAGAACTACTCCCTCCTCATCATGGGAATTAGCAACGGTGATGGAGATGGTGATGGAGATCGATGGAGATTGTAGCATCCCAGTTGTCTAACCCCTGTAATGCTACTAAGTTTAATAATAAAATGGGCCACTTCCAACATATAATTGTTGCATCATCATCATATCATGCTCATGTCATCATGTCCCCTTGCATTTGAGCATCATATAAAACCTTTTCTTGTTTGCTTCTTATCTCATGTGCATGATTAATTGTAGTTGCTTCTTGATATTGTATTTGGTTCTTACTAAATTGTTATATGCCCAAGTTGAGTTGGGGCATCTCTTTGACTCCACCACCTTATCTTGCACCACCTTATAATTCCACCATCCAATGATATGGGCTAGGCTTTTTATTGAGTTATCCCTATCCATGTTGTTGGTTGGATCCACTCATAATCTATTTGCTTGGCCTGTGCCACCTTTTGTGCATGCAAGGAGTAAAGCCACATGGAATCATGTTGTTTTCACAATATATCCACTTGGCATTAATTGTCTTGCATGGGCCATGCAAGTATCCCTTTTCCTAGTTTTGGTTTTGCTTGTTTTCTTTTTGGACCAATCCTTCTACCTTGCTTAATCTTGTTTGGTTAGTTCAAGACCCTAGCTCTTTCCTCTTTGGTCCTTGCTTGGTTTGTTGGAATCATGCATGGGCCAAATTTAACCAATTCTTCTTTTGTTCTTGCTTGATCTATGTTGGATCATGCATGAACCCAAAACCCCATCACCAACCTTGGCCATCTCTCCTTTCCCTCTTTTCTTGTTTTTCTTGTTAGTGCATGCTTATAGTTGGCTTGACCTAGATTAGTACCCTCCACCTTCTTGCCCTTTTAAGCAAAGACCCTAATTCAAATCTATTCGAAAAACCAAAACCTAAACCCTATTTTAAATCTATCCTAAACCAAAACCCTTTCTCACCACTATCCTAAACTAAACCCTAGCTAAACCCTAATTTCATTTTATCCTAACATAATTCCTACATCTAATTCTATCTCTAATTAAAATACAAACAACACCTAATCTACCCCTTCTCCTATCTAGCATGCTCCCTTGCCCTATGCCCCTCTCACTTCTCTCTACCTACACACCACACGACCAGGGACCCACCATGCTGCCCCCACACCCGACCAGGACACCCCATGCCTGCCCATCCCTCCTAGCCCTAGCCCGAGTGGCCCTTCTCTTTCCTCCCTCCCTCTTTCCTCTCCCTCTCCCAGCTGCCAATGACCTGCCCATCGCCTCCCTACCCCCACCGCCAGCCCCTTCTCCCTTTCCAGCCCCGGCTCGCCACGCCACTGCCCATGCGATCACGTGAGAGGAGGTGACCAACGCCACACCCCGCAGCTGTCCCCTCCCCTCACGCAACCACCGTGCCTCCTTCTTATCTCCCCACCTCCTCTCTCGCCTCGCTCAGAGCCCCCCAGATCCACCCCGCAAGCCCCTGCCTCTTCCCTTCCTTCCCCCTCGCCACCACGCCGACATCGCCGTCTACCCCCTGCCCCAGATCCTCCAGCCGGAGGCGTGCTGCAGCTAGGCGCCGAGGAAGCTCGGGAAGCTCTGCAACGCCCCTGGACCGCGCCAACAGGAGGAGGCGCCCAGAACGCCAGACCCGCAGACGCCAAGAAACCCTAGCTACGGCCGCCACCGGAGATCGCGACCACCCCAGCTCGAACCGCCCACGCCGCCACGCCAGACCGAACCCCTGCATAAGGTCCCGCTGTTGATCGCTTCCTGGTTGCACGAGTCTCGCCGAACACCCTGCGCGGGTGGTTGTCGCCAACGCCGCTCGCTCCAGCCATTGTCACCTTACCTAGCCCGTGAGCGACCTCAGAGCAACAGCAGCCCACCGCAGATGGCACTGCACATGCGAGCCTCAGATCCTGTGTTCGAGCCTGCCTCGCCACACAAGGCCACAAGGCCGACGACGCGAGGGAAGATCCACAGACACGGGCGCACTTTTGCGAAACCCCTCCCAGCTCTTTTGCTCAACCCACAACCTCGAGGCCCCACCCGGCCGACCGTGTAGGATTTGCAAAAGGCTCCCGCTGCACAGACTCAACCCGCAGTCCACGCCCTAGCCTGCGTGCGCTTTGGTAAAACCCTCGCCCGCTTGTTTTGTCAACCCGGTCCTTCCGCCCCGCAGCCGCCTCAGTGCTCTTACAAAAGGCTCTGGTTCAGTTAATAAACCCGCGGTCCTCAGATCTCACCACTGCCTGGGCCAGAGACCCCTCGCCCACTGTCTGCTCGTGATAGCCGAGGCCGTGATAAAACGTTTGAGCTGATTTTTGAATTCAAATTGTTTTAAATAATTTAAAATGCAAATTCAAATTCAGATTTTAATAACTTTTGTATGCTTTATCCAAATTAGGCAAATGATATATGTTTTGATTCAGAAAATGAGAGGAATTCAAATCTGCCATCTGTTTTGCACTTTGCTCAAGTAAAATTCCAAGTTCATGTTAATTACACCAAATGCCACTGGAATTTCAACAATTAATAACTTTTGTTTTGCAAATCCAAATTTAGCAAGTAAATAGTCTAAAATGATCAGCTCGACGAGACCTTTCTGATTATGCTATCCATGACTTCAATTGCAGCATGCATCATATAAATATATGTTAAACAACAAATGTTATGGCAACAATTGTGAATCTAAAACCCAATTAAATGTTATTTTCTTGTCCTTCACACCTCACCATGCCATGCTACCTTTCTTGCCATGTAAATTGTGCATCATTCATCATGGCATGATTGTTTGCTTGACGCATCTTATTCATATGCTTGTGCTCTATATTTATGTTGGCCTTGTTTGTTTGGTTTTTCTCGGATAACCGAAAGGTGGGTTGTATCAAGAGAACCAGAGCACTACCTTAACTGCCCTTTGCTTCAACAGAGACACTGTGCAAGCACTACCACATGCTTGCATACATACAAGACTCTATTGCCTCTATCTTATTCTTGCATCATTGAGTCGCGATTGCATTAAAATGAATCCCAAGTATGCATAGCCTTTACTTTTAAACCCCACCAAGCTTGTATCCTCCATCCCATGAGCCACTACTATAGGAGTTGTTTGAGCCATGCAGTCGAGAACAGCATGTGTAGGGTTTGTGAGAGTCCGATGAATAATGAGGTAACTAAACAACTTAACCCGAGTAGTTCGGGATAACTAAAGAAAGTGGCACCGTGAGCAATATCTGCTATTTGGTTTTTCCCGCTCACTTGTGTCCCGTGAAGACCCCGAGTACTTGATTCCTGTTCCTTGATTTATCGCGCTATCCACATCCGGAGGTATATGGGACCCCCGAGCCGTAGCTTGATTCAGTTTATTTCTTGGGGCCACAAACTAGTTTGAGGTGTTTTACTATCCTGCATTTATGCCATGTTTATCGCTTTATTTATTTATCAGTGCGAGGTAACGCACCGCATCGCTGTTTAAGATCGGGACACGCTTACGCGGTGTCGACAAGCCCCGCTTGGGGTTCCCAACACATGTACCGCTCACCTGCAGACCTTGAGGCCGCTCGAGCTTGTTCATCTGCTATGGATTCTACTTAAGGGTGGCCCTCAAATATTTCTGAATCTCGTGATTGCTTTGTCGTGAAGGCCTCGTTGGGTTTTGATTTGGTTTTTCCGAGGTTGATCGAGTGTGTTGCTATTGGTGCACCCCGCCGGTAAAACTTTCTCAAAGCCGTGTCCATGTTATGGACGACTTGGAGCACGTTTCTTGATCATAGACAAGCATAACTAAAGTACCGCTTTAATCGACTAAGTAACTTGACTAGTAAATAGTGCAATACTCACGGAATGGCTAATAAAATTGCCAACGGAAGGGGTTGTTCGTCCGCTTCCTTGTTGGTAAAGGTGAGGAGGATGGATCGGATGAGATTACCATTATAATCGTTGTACTTAATTCACGACATCCGCTCATCATTGGTTAGGCGGATGGTTAGCGCTTATCTGTAGAATTGCTAGGGTTTATCTTTTGCTGCAATTGCGTCACCCAAAGTTGTGTCCCCTTTAGAGGCATTAAGTCTTGGAAAATTCTTAGGGTCTCACACGATAAACTCTTGATTCAGATGAACAGTACCTTCTCGTGACGGATCTTTGGGTGGAAGAAGCCGATGATGGGGCAACGATCGCTCGTGTAGAGATTCCGGAACGGGATCCGTGAGACCGTAGTTGGGATGTGCTTATTTTCTCCGCATCTTATGCCTATTTGCTTCTTATCCGTACTCGGATCTTGTTTGCCGCCCGCATGATACCGATGTGTCGTATGAGGAGCTATCCTAAATTATAGATGTATCCAGGTCATTTGAATCTTGCCGTATGGCGTTGGTATATTTCCTTTCTTTCTAGATGGTGTGGCTCGATGTACTTTTGTATGGTGGCTTGCATGACATACCCACTTGTGTACGTAGTTGATCCTTCGCCGACCACGCCGCCTGAGACAGTCCCGCTGAGAGGTTAGCGGTTGGGACGTCTGAAAGGACTACCAAAGGAGTGGCTTTGGGGCCCCGCCAGACTATTTCAACCGCTATCTCTCATCCAGGCTTGTATCTAGGAGCGTAGTTCACCGAGGTAGTTACAATTGGTATCGAGCCATCCCGACCTTCGTGGTTTCAGCCAAACGGCGTTGTCGGGCCTAGCAAATATTTTGAGTAGTTATGTATATAGGGAAAACAAAACGCGAGAGTAGGACTGCCCATTTTTTCTTACCTCCCACCCACCCTTTTCTCGGTAAGGAAGTGCAACGCTTTCCTCTTCTCAAAGTTCAAACTAGGATTCACGTGTTCGGGGTTTCCGTAGTACCATAGGATGTGTGTGTGTGTGTGTGTAGTCCCTTGTCTATCTGTTGCATCCAAGTTGTTATCTTATCTCGCTTTGGTTATCAATCTGGTACATTCCATACCAACAGGCTTTTGTAAACCGACGCAATCTATCTTCCTTTTTGCATCCGACGCTATCTTGTTTGGGGTGTTCGTTTCTGTAGTACCAACCTGTAGGTTTCGTCGTGAGAAGAAGGGGTTAGGATATGTGCTCCACTTGTTCATGTGCGGAGTAATGATTTGAGTGCGGGATGGAGTCGCGACCATACCACTACTTGTATCATTTGCTTTTGTATATTGGATCGGTAGAGTCACTAATCTTGATTCGTTAAGTAATTTTGCGCATCTATTGGTATTTTAATGCCGAAATTTGTGGAAAATTTTTCTTTGATATGTTTGTGTACCACACTCCTTTTCACCGTGTGCGATATGCTTAATATCTTTGAGGTGCTATGAACTTTGTTGATATTTTCATATCATCTCAAGAATTGTATCCTTTAATCTTGGTTAATTCCATTTTGGTACTATTTTGGATTATTATCATTCTCCATTATAGTAATCGACTTGAGTTTTACATCAATGACAGATGGCTCCCCCACGGACCGAGGAGGACATTCCTCCGTAATCGGGCTCAGCTCACAAGCATAGCACGCCTGGCAGCCATGCAAGAGAACATTGCAACAAGGCTTTGAGGAGAGCGTCCAAGGAACGAGTTCACTCCACTTCCTCCACCTCCCAAGCGTGGTGACATCAAGAGCTTCCTCAAGTTCAGTCCTCGGCAGTTTGACGTGTCGACCGACCTCTTGATGCGATGATTGGCCCGTGAGATCTCAAGGCTGCTAGAGACTGATGTTCCGTAATGTGAATGGGTAAAGTGTGCTACTCACCGCTCAAGGGAGACGCAGCTCTATGGTGGAAAACTACCAAGGTTAGCTGCTTGGGCCCCAGCCCACTTGGGAGAGGTTCACCGCTTTCAAGGAACAGTTCCTCGTGAGATTGTGATGGAACGGATGAAGGATGCTTTCCTCAACTTGAAGGTGGCAATGATAATGTCAACACCTACATCAGAATTTCATGAACTTGTCTCGCTATGGTGGTGATGAGGTATCGATGACAAGAAAAAGGTAAGAGATTCGTGCAAGGGCTCAATGCGTCGATCAAGTATGCACTCACGCATGCAAGACCGCAACCTTCCTGAACTGCAGATATGGCACTACAAGAGGAGGCTAGTAGGCGATGTTCGAGGAGTCCAAGAAACACAGCAGGATGCATCAAGCTCGGCAGCAATGGCAACTCCTTCTAAGCGGCGTCTGGGTTCCTAACACCCCACCGCCGCCCCGGCCCACCAAGACTCGCGAACTTCACGCCAAGGCCATCAAACTTCACCACCGCTCCTGTGGGCTACAACAACCCTTACTCGAGCGCTGGCGAGTCCTCGCTTCCGCTTCCACGCCTCGCGGTGCTTGCTACACATGTGGAGATCTCGACATCCCCATCGAACTGCCCCTGAAGAACAAAGCTCTCCCTCAACCCCCGCCAAGATCTGCAACAAGCTCTCCCTCGGTTCGTGCACCACCGCCTCGGGCTCTCAACATCAACACTAAGCCCGGGTCTGCGGTTGTTCGAGCTAACTGCGTCAACGCCTCTCAAGCCGAGCTCGCACCTGGAGTTGTCATGGGTATGCTCTCAGTTAACTCAGTTCCTGCACGAGTTCTCTTTGATTCTGGTGCATCGCATTCTTTTGTGTCACAGAAGTTTGCAGGAGAGAATGAGTTAGTCCTGGTTCCTCTCTCTAAGCGGTTGGTGGTACAATCACCTGGTTCAAACATGCGGGCTGAGCTTATCAGTCATGGAAATCAAGTTGAGATTGGGGGCTCTTCATTCTTGGCTTCTTTGATTGTTCTGGGCAACTCTGACATTGATGTCATCTTGGGCATGGATTGGTTAACGGCAAATGCAGCTGTGATTGATTGTGCTGAACGCTCAGTGTCTCTGAAGATCCCTGAAGGCCATCTAGTCTTTTCTCCAAGTCTGACTCCGGATGTCCAGCTCTATTCCTTGGCTGCCCTGAATGATGATGCTATGGAAGCTATTCAGAAAGTACCAGTGGTCTGTGAGTTCCCGGATGTTTTTCCTGAAGAGTTGCCAGGTATGCCTCCGGATCGCGAGGTTGAATTCGTGATCGAGCTTGAACCTGGAACGGCTCCTATCTCCAAGAGGCCATATAAAATGGGTCCTTCTGAGCTGGCTGAACTCAAACGACAACTTGATGAACAAGAGAAGTTGGGTTTCATTCAGCATAGCACTTCTTCTTGGGGTAGTCCAACAATCTTCGTGAAGAAGCGTGATGTAACCGATAGGCTCGTGTTGACCGGCTCTAAATGCTAAAACCATCAAGAACAAATATCCTCTTCCTGATAAATGATCATTTGATCACCAGCGGTGAGCCGTGGTGTTCTCTAAGCTTGATTTGAGAAGTGGTTATCACCAAATCAAAATTCGCAAAGAGGATGTGCCCAAGACAGCTTTCACCACTCGCTATGGCCTGTATGAGTACACGGTCATGTCTTTCGGTCTCACCAACGCACTGCTACCTTCTCGAGGCTGATGAACTCCGCTTTCATGGAGTACCGGACAAGTTTGTGGTGGTATATCCGGATGATATTCTCGTCATTCCAAGTCCAAGGAGGAGCATGAAGAGCACCCGAGGTGTGTCGAACAAGCTTCGTGAGAACCGCTTGTATGCCAAGTTCTCAAAGTGTGAGTTCGTTGCTCAAGTAACCTATCTGGGCATGTTATCTCCGCCAAGGGCATTGCAACAACCCGAAACCGTGAAGACAATAGTTGAATGGCTTCCTCCTGCTAATGCCAAGGAAGTGCGGAGTTTTCTCGCTTGGCTAGCTATTGTCGCTGCTTTGTGCGTAACTTCTCAAAGATAGCAAAGCCTCTTACCGATCTCCTCAAGAAAGGCAAGAAGTACTGTGACACCGCTTGCCAAGAAAGTTTTGAGACACTCAAAGAGAAGCTCACTTCCACGCCATCTTGGTTCCTCCGGATACATCCAAGCCTTTCCAGATCTTCTGCGATGCCTCTTTGCAAGGATTGGGCGGTTCTTATGCAAGAGAGACAGTGGTTGCTTATGCCTCTCGTCGATTGAAGACGCATGAGGTCAACTATCCCACGCATGACCCGGAGCTAGCAGAAGTGGTCTTTGCCTTGAAGCTGTGGAGGCACTACTTGTCGGGTAACCGTTAGAGATCTTCTCGACCACAAGAGTTTGAAGTATATCTTCACTCAACCGGATCTCAACCTTCGCAAAGGAGATGGATTGAAGCCATCAATGACTTCGATGTGACCATCAACTACACTCGCAAAGCAAATGTCATGGCGTATGCGCTTAGCGTAAAAGCTTATGTCAACAACCTCATGGTAGAAGAGCAGCCTCTCTTGTGCGAGGAATTCGTCACCAACCTCGAGATTGTGGAACAAGGGCACCTTCGAACCTCCGCTACTCCTCTCTTGGAAGAACAGATTCGTCTCGTCAACGTGGTGATCCGCACACCAAGAAGCTCATCGCTAAGCTTGGCACCAAGTATGAATCCTTCCATGTTGATGATCGTGGCACGCTCTTCTTGATCACCGGATGTTTGTTCCAAACTACCCGGTCCGAGAGATCAATTGCTCAAGGAGGCACATGATTCGTCCTTTCTATCCATCCCGGCAGCACAAAGATGTATATGGACTTGAAAACACAATACCGTGGCCTGGGTTGAAAAGGTATTGTGCCAAGTACGTCTCGAATGTGATGTTCGCGCAGAGTCAAGGCTGTTCATCAGAAACCATTTGGTCTTCTACAGCCATTGAAGCCTCCGGAATGGAAATGGGAGAAAGTTGAGATGGACTTCATCACTGGTTTTCCAAGGTCGCAGAAGGGCAACAATGCAATTTTTGTTGTCATCGACAGGCTTTCTAAAGTGGCACACTTCTTCCCAGTCAAAGAAACAATTTCTGGACTTCAGCTATCGAGCTCTATATCAACAGGATTGTCTCTTTGTATGGGGTTCCACTTGAAATCAGTTCAGATCGTGGGAGCATCTTCACCTCAAAGTTCTGGGAGAGTTTCCAAAAAGCTTTGGGAACGAAGTTGAACTTCAGCACGGCTTACCACCCTCAGTCTCAAGGACAAGTGGAGAGAATCAATCAGATTCTCGAGGACATGCTTAGAGCTTGGCCATCTCGCTTTGGCATGAAGTGGGAAGAATGCCTTCCATATGCTGAATTCTCCTACAACAACAGCCTTCCGAAGAGTCTCAAGATGGCACCATTCGAGGCTCTCTATGGTCGGAAGTGCGAACTCCCATTGGTTGGTCAGTGCAGGAGAAAGAATGGTTTGGCCTCGACATAGTGACTCAGCAGAGGAGAAGGTGCATATCATTCGAGAACTCAAGATTGCTCAAAGTCGTCAGAAGAGCAACTATGACAGGAAGCACACAGATATGGTTTATGCCCCTGGTGATCTCGTCTACCTTCGTGTCACTCCCATGAGAGGAACACACCGCTTCGGTATCAAAGGAAAGTTGGCTCCTAGATACATCGGTCCTTTCAAGATACGTGATAGAAGAGGAGAAGTTGCTTATGCACTGGAGCTTCCGGAAAAACTCAAAGTCCATGATGTTTTCCACATCTCGCAGCTCAAGAAGTGCTTCAAAGACCCCGGCAAGACCGTGGATCATGAGCTAATAGACCTCCAAGAAGATCTCTCTTATCAAGAGCACCCCACCAAAATCCTCGAGACCGCAGAACGAAGGACTCGCAACAAGTCCATCAAATTCTGCAAGGTGAAGTGGTCACACCATTCTGTTGATGAAGCAACTTGGGAACGTGAAGATGAACTCCGTGTCAACCATCCTTCTCTCTTTGTGTCTTCTTCTTCTTCTTCCTAGAATCTCGGGGCGAGATTCCTGTTTAGTGGGGGAGAGTTGTAGCATCCCAGTTGTTCAACCCCGTAATGCTACTAAGTTTAATAATAAAATGGGCCACTTCCAACATATAATTGTTGCATCATCATCATATCATGCTCATGTCATCATGTCCCCTTGCATTTGAGCATCAT
This sequence comes from Avena longiglumis, assembly GCA_030063025.1. Lineage (NCBI taxonomy): Eukaryota > Viridiplantae > Streptophyta > Magnoliopsida > Poales > Poaceae > Avena > Avena longiglumis. The sequence goes on along the minus strand of CP125974.1, from coordinate 411,888,414 downwards.
ATAAAACCTTTTCTTGTTTGCTTCTTATCTCATGTGCATGATTAATTGTAGTTGCTTCTTGATATTGTATTTGGTTCTTACTAAATTGTTATATGCCCAAGTTGAGTTGGGGGCATCTCTCTTTTGACTCCACCACCTTATCTTGCACCACCTTATAATTCCACCATCCAATGATATGGGCTAGGCTTTTTATTGAGTTATCCCTATCCATGTTGTTGGTTGGATCCACTCATAATCTATTTGCTTGGCCTGTGCCACCTTTTGTGCATGCAAGGAGTAAAGCCACATGGAATCATGTTGTTTTCACAATATATCCACTTGGCATTAATTGTCTTGCATGGGCCATGCAAGTATCCCTTTTCCCTAGTTTTGGTTTTGCTTGTTTTCTTTTTGGACCAATCCTTCTACCTTGCTTAATCTTGTTTGGTTAGTTCAAGACCCTAGCTCTTTCCCTCTTTGGTCCTTGCTTGGTTTGTTGGAATCATGCATGGGCCAAATTTAACCACCCCTTCTTTTGTTCTTGCTTGATCTATGTTGGATCATGCATGAACCCAAAACCCCATCACCAACCTTGGCCATCTCTCTCCTTTCCCCCTCTTTTCTTGTTTTTCTTGTTAGTGCATGCTTATAGTTGGCTTGACCTAGATTAGTACCCTCCACCTTCTTGCCCTTTTAAGCAAAGACCCTAATTCAAATCTATTCGAAAAACCAAAACCTAAACCCTATTTTAAATCTATCCTAAACCAAAACCCTTTCTCACCACTATCCTAAACTAAACCCTAGCTAAACCCTAATTTCATTTTATCCTAACATAATTCCTACATCTAATTCTATCTCTAATTAAAATACAAACAACACCTAATCTACCCCTTCTCCTATCTAGCATGCTCCCTTGCCCTATGCCCCTCTCACTTCTCTCTACCTACACACCACACGACCAGGGACCCACCATGCTGCCCCCACACCCGACCAGGACACCCCATGCCTGCCCCATCCCTCCTAGCCCTAGCCCGAGTGGCCCTTCTCTTCCTCCCTCTTTCCTCTCCTCTCCCAAGAAATGCCACACCCCTGCCCATCGCCCTACCCCCACCGCCAGCCCTTCTCCTTTCTTCCCCGGCTCGGCCACGCCACTGCCCATGCGATCACGTGAGAGAGGAGGTGGCCAACGCCACCCCGCAGCTGTCCCCTCCCCTCACCCAACCACCGTGCCCCCTCCTTCTTGTCTCCCCACCTCCCTCTCTCGCCCCGCCAGAGCCCCAGATCCACCCCGCAAGCCCCGCCTCTTCCCTTCCTTCCTCGCCACCACGCCGACATCGCCGCTCACCTCGCCCAGATCCTCCAAATGAGGCGTCTGCCTAAGGCGCCGAGGAAGCTCGGGAAGCTCGAACGCCTCGACCGCGCCAGCGAGGAGGAGGCGCCCAGAACGCCAGACCCAAGACGCCAGCAGAAACCCTAGCTACGGCCGCCACCACCGAGATCGCGACCACCCCAGCTCGAACCGCCCACGCCACACGCCGCAGACGCCTGAACCCCCTGCATAAGGTCCGCTCGTTGATCGCTTCCTGGTTGCACGAGTCTCGCCGTCGAACACCCTCGTGCGCGTGGTTGTCGTCAACGCCGCCGCCTCCAGCTGTTGTCACCTTACCTAGCTCATGGCGACCTCGGAGCAACCGCAGCCACCTGATGGCACTGCGTCACATGAGCCTCAGATCCTGTGTTCGAGCCTCGCCTCGCCCGGCCACAGGCTGGCCGACGACGCGAGGGAAGATCCACAGCACACGGGCGCACTTTTGCAAACCCTCCCGATTCGCTTTGCTCAACCCGCGAACCTCGAGGCCCCACCCGCCACCGTGTAGGATTTGCAAAAGGCTCCGCTGACCAGACTCAACCCGCAGTCCACGCCCTAGCCCGCGTGTGCGCTTTGCAGAAAACCCCTGGCCCGTTTGTTTTGTCAACCCGCGGTCCTTCCGCCCCATGATCTCTCGTGCGATCTTACAAAAGGCTCTGTGGTTACAGTTAATAAACCCGCGGTCCCTGCATCTCTCAGCCACTGTCTCGTGGGCCACAGAGGACCCCTGGCCCACCTGTCTGCGGCTCAGGATAGCTGAGGCCAGGTGATAAAACGTTTCAGAGCTGATTTTTTGAATTCAAATTGTTTTAAATAATTTAAAATGCAAATTCAAATTCAGATTTTAATAACTTTTGTATGCTTTATCCAAATTAGGCAAATGATATATGTTTTTGATTCAGGAAAATGAGAGGAATTCAAATCTGCCATCTGTTTTGCACTTTGCTCAAGTAAAATTCCAAGTTCATGTTAATTACACCAAATGCCACTGGAATTTCAACAATTAATAACTTTTGTTTTGCAAATCCAAATTTAGCAAGTAAATAGTCTAAAATGATCAGCTCGACGAGACCTTTCTGATTATGCTATCCATGACTTCAATTGCAGCATGCATCATATAAATATATGTTAAACAACAAATGTTATGGCAACAATTGTGAATCTAAAACCCAATTAAATGTTATTTTCTTGTCCTTCACACCTCACCATGCCATGCTACCTTTCTTGCCATGTAAATTGTGCATCATTCATCATGGCATGATTGTTTGCTTGACGCATCTTATTCATATGCTTGTGCTCTATATTTATGTTGGCCTTGTTTGTTTGGTTTTTCGGATAGACACCGAAAGGTGGGTTATCAAGAGAACCAGAGCACTACCTGTAACTGCCCTTTGCTTCAACAGAGACACTGTGCAAGCACTACCACATGCTTGCATACACAAGACCTATTGCCTCTATCTTATTCTTGCATCATTGAGTCGCGATTGCATTAAAATGAATCCCAAGTATGCATAGCCTTTACTTTTAAACCCCACCAAGCTTGTATCCTCCATCCCATGAGCCACTACTATAGGAGTTGTTTGAGCCATGCGAGTCGTAGAACAGCATGTGTAGGGTTTGTGAGAGTCTGATGAATAATGAGGTAACTAAACAACTTAACCTGAGTAGTTCTGGGATAACTAAAGAAAGTGGCACCGGAGAGCAATATCTGCTATTTGGTTTTTCCGCTCACTTGTGTCCCGTAAGACCCCGAGTACTTGATTCCTGTTTGATTTATCGCTATCCACATCCGGAGGTATATGGGACCCCTGAGCCGAGCTTGATTCAGTCTTATTTCTTGGGGCCACAAACTAGTTTGAGGTGTTTTACTATCTGTACTTATGCCATGTTTATCGCTTTATTTACGATTGCGAGGTAACGCACAATCGCATCGTTAAGATCGGGACACGTTTACGCGGTGTCGACAAGCCCCGTTTGGGGTTCCCAGTCGCTCACAGCCGTCTACCCAGACCTTGAGGCCGTCTCGGAGCTTGTCTACTCCGCTATGATTCTACTTAAGGGGTGGCCCCCTGAAATATTTCTGAATCCTGTGATTGCTTTGTCGTGAAGGCCTCGTTGGGTTTTGATTTGGTTTTTCCGAGGTTGATCGAGTGTGTGTTGCTATTGGTGCACCCCGGCCGGGTAAAACTTTCTGAAAGCCGTGTCCGCGGTTATGGACGACTTGGAGCACAGTTTCTTGATCATAGACAAGCATAACTAAAGTACCGCCTTAATCTGACTAAGTAACTTGACTAGTAAATAGTGCAATACTCACGGAATGGCTAATAAAATTGCCAACGGAAGGGGGGGTTGTTCGTCCGCTTCCTTGTTGGTAAGCAGGGAGGAGGATGGATCGGATGAGATTACCATTATAACTGTTGTACTTAAATTCACGGACATCCGTCTATCATTGGTTAGGCGGATGGTTAGCGCTTATCTGTAGAATTGCTAGGGTTTATCTTTTGCTGCAATTCGTCACCCCTGTTGTGTCCCCTTTAGAGGCATTAAGTCTTGCCGAGTACCCTTAGGGTCTCACACGATAAACTCTTGATTCAGATGAGCAGTACCTTCTCGTGACGGATCTTCGGGTGGAAGAAGCCGATGATGGGGGCAACGATCGCTCGGTAGAGATTCCGGAACGGGATCCGTGAGACCTGTAGTTGGGATGTGCTTATTTTCTCCGCATCTTATGCCTATTTGCTTCTTATCCGCATTTCGATCTTGTTTGCCGCCCGCATGATACCGATGTGTCCGTATGAGGAGCTATCCTAAATTATAGATGTATCCAGGTCATTTGAATCTTGCCGTATGGCGTTGGTATATTTCCTTTCTTTCTAGATGGTGTGGCTCTGATGTACTTTTGTATGGTGGCTTGCGTACATACCCACTTGTGTACGTAGTTGATCCCTTCGCCGACTCGCCGCCTGACAGTCCCGTTGAGAGGTTAGCGGTTGGGACGTCTGAAAGGACTACCAGTGAGTGGCTTTTGGGGCCCCGCCGTACTATTTCAACCGCTATCTCTCATCCAGGCTTGTATCTAGGAGCGTAGTTCACCGAGGTAGTTACAGAGATGATGGTGGAGGTCGAAGGAGATGGCTCTGGGGGCACTTCCTCATCCCGGCAGGGTGCAGGAACAGAGACTTCTGTCCCCTGAATCTCCCCTTTGGTGGCGGCGGTGCTGTCGGACATTTCGTGGATTTCTGCCAGCGTTAGGGTTACATCTCGGGGAGACGTATAAGTAGGCGAAAGGGCAGGGTCAGTGGAAGGCCAGGGGGCCCACAACCTGTGGCCACGTGGCCAGGATGGGCTCGTGCCACCACCAGGTGTGTCCACCTTGGTGTCCTCCTCCATCTCTGCTTCGTGGTCCCGTGTCCTGTTGTAACACCCTCAGAATCGGACCTATGCAAGTTTTAGCGAAACCCGCCCAACCCGCATAGAAACGATTCAAAGGTGCCCACCAGGCACTTTCGTGCGGGTGGAAAACGAAGTAATAACATTACACAACAGTCCTCGATGGGACCCATGTATATATATAAATGACTCAAAGAGTCAAGAATACGATATATTATACAAAGATCCAAATCACCTTGAAAATGATAGAGCGTCCGATCACGGATAAGATGCAAATGGGGCTAAGAGCCTCAAGAATAACCAATGGCGCCCATAACCCTGCCCAGCAAGCCGGAAGGGTAACCCGCTAACGACGCCGCATCTCAAAACCTGCTTAAACAAAAGGGTGCCGACAAAGGGCAAAGTAAAAGAGGAGCGTCAAGATCGAGGCCAAGACACGGCGAGGCTAGATTCGGCGGTCCTCGCCACATAGGTATGGTGGATCGAGCGCAGCGGCAGCATGCACTAAACAACCTATAGAGACTCGACACAACTGGCGACAACCAGAGAGGGGGAAGAAAGACCTATCCGGAACCAACCTGATACTATCGTCAAACAAACCCATCCTGGCGTTTCCCCCTCGAGACCAAACGAGGAAGTCAACCGAGGAACTCACACCGTTGGCAGTTTTATTTATTCAGTTATCATTACAGCAATTACTAGTCAAGTTTAGATAATCATCCTGATAAAGTAAGCAGTGGGTACTTTTAGTTAACCATTCCGTTATAGTGGCAACACTTACTAGTCAGATACAAATAGCATGAGATAACCCCAAAACCCAGCAGTTGTTGGTACTTTTGCTTAGCCCTTCCGTTGTAGTGAAGCTGATTTCTATTCATATCGGATACAAGTCAATTTATAACAATAAACTTTAGTTATAGTTGTCTATGATCAAGCATTGTGCTCCAAGTCGTCCATAACCGCGGACACGGCTTCTCGAAAAGATTTAACCTAGGGTGCACCAAAGTATCCACAGCACTTGACCCTTTTGCCGATCGGTTAACATACACCCATCGGTATGTCGGCGGGCCTAAGTCACGACGTTCCTGCACTAAAGCAAGTACATGGGGGCCACCCCACCAAGTCGAACCCGCAACGAAGTCGGCCGGTCTCCGAGACGGACTTAGGGTTTGGGTAGACGGCTGTGAATGACAGCAAATCCCCAAACGGGGACTGTCGACACCGCGAAAACGTGTCCCGATCCTAAACAGTACAGTGTGCTCCTCGCACAATCGTAAATACATAAGTAGCATGGCATAAGTACAGGATCGTAAATAAAACCTCAAACTAGTTTGTGGCCCCCAGTACAATACTTTGAAATCAGGTAATAATCAATGGGGGGCCCATATCTCCCCACCTGTGGTTAGCGCGCTCGATCTCGGAACAGGTGTCAAGAACTCGGTCCTACGGGACACAAGTGGGCGTTCGGAAAACCAACACTACCTATCACCCACCGATGCCTCTGCTTAATTCAATTTTAGTTGTTAAACAGTAATTAAAGTGAAACAATAATTAAAGCCATGATCATCTCCAACATCAACATGCGGCAATACATCAGCAACTGAGGCACTTGACGACACGCAACAGCACTTGAGCAAGCGACTACGACGCGCAAGTCCAACTATCTACCAAACAACAGGTAATAGGATGTGTCCAAGGCAATATAAGGCTGCAGGGGATATCACGGGTACGAAAACTAGAGCAACGCAACACAGCTAGCAATAGATCAACAGGAGGGAAATAAATACTATAAAAGTGAGATAGGTAGAAAGAGGGAGATGCTCGCCTGAAAACATTGTTGAAGGTTCATCCGAAGATCGGGGTGAAGCTCACATCAACTCAACGGCCTTATCCGCGAAGAATCAAAACACTAAAGAAAACACCGGATGCACTATTTAATACTACGGCAAAAGATCGGGCATGATGCATGTATGATGTATGGCATGGCAAGATGCGATGCAATTAGGTCAGATTAAGCGGAATCGGGGTCCCGACAGATAATTAAATGGTTCATGTTATTCATCTACCCCGCAAATTAAATGTTGTTTAACAAGTCAGAATATATCACCGGTTCGCTACACAAGTTTAAATGAGGCCGATATGAGACTAGATTTGCCCGCATATGGGCCCCATATTTAATTAGAGGTGAATCGGCATAAGGCCCCCAAAACCACATGACAAGGTCGCATGCAAGTATGACAATTAAATATGCAACAAGTTGTTATTATATTCTAAAATAGGGTTCTCGGATAAGAGGTCACACATTAGGGTTCGACGATCTTGGGGATCCGGGGGTTCGGGGTCGGTCTCAGGGTTTCAGGGTTCGACGGGGTCGGCCTCGGCGGAAGCGTTCTCGGCTCCAGAGGTAGAGCTTGGCGCATTCGCGGTGGTCGGGCCATGTGGTTGGTCTTGTCGTTGCGAGGCTCTTGTCGGGTCCTCGAACCAGATCAGTCTTGGCGTTCGGTCGAAGATCTTGGCGTTCCTTGTCTTGTCGAAGGCCTTGTTGATCTACGACGAAGAACTTAGCGTCATCGGGGCCCGAGAAGGAGATCTTGTCGGTTCGCGTTTCGGATTCCGTGAGACGATCTTGGCGCTCGATGTCCGTGAGGGAGTCCTTGGAGTCCCGGATGGAGATCTTGTCGGTGGTCTTGGCGTCCGGGGATTTTTCCCGGGTCCATGGCGGCATCCTCAAAGCTCTGTGTCGAAGGCATCGGGGCTTCGAGGGTTCAGAAAAACTTGGTTTGGCATCGGTTCTCGTCAGTAGGCCTTGTCGAACCGATAGCCTGCTATGAATCTGAGCCAGGCCAACACCACATGCACCAACAAGCCAGCGTCAAAGGCCGCACACAACATGCAGGAACAAGAGCCTCCCACGGACGTAGCGGTCAGGGCGATGGCAGGATGCGAGGGCGCTGGACCGCGGGGCGGGGGTGGTACTGCGAGGCAGACGGCGACGGGGCGGCGGGCTGGGCAGGCGGCAGGAGGAGAGGCCGGAGGAACAGGAGCACCTGGCGGGAGCGAGGTAGAGGCGGCTCGGCGTGGCCGGGCGGCTAAGCGGGGCGGGAGAGGGAGGGAAAGCGGCGGGAGATCGGGACGGCGACGCTGGCTTGCGAGGTTTGGCGGGAGCGGTCGACGCGGTGGGGACCGCGTTGGAGGTGGCGGCGAAGCGCGGCGCTACTGGCGCCGGGCAAGCGCAGAGGGGAAGCGGAGGACAGCGGGAAGAAGGCGGGCGCGGAAGCAGCAAGCGCTTGGCGCGCGGCGCGGCGGACGATGGTGCGCAGACAGGGCGCCTTGAGCGCGACGAGGGGTAGCAGGGCGGAGAGCGTTGGGGCGGAGAGGGTGTCTCGACGAGCAAGCGGACGACGAGCGACTGGGAGAGGGGAAAGCAGCGGGAGGCTGGCGCGGGGGAGCACATGGGAGGAGGAAGATGGGAGGGAGAGAGCGTGGGAGGAGGGGCCGACGGGTGGCCAGGGGTCCCATGGGAGTGCGTGTGTAGCGCGTGTGTGGGCCGGCTGAGAGAGAGTGGGGGTGGGGGTTGGGATTGGGTGAGCCAAGTGGCAGCATCTGAGTGGTGGGAGTGGTGAGGGAGGATGAGGTGGCGCGCGATGATTGGAGGGGGTGAGGTGGAGGGGGTGTGTGGGTAGATAGGTTGGTAGCTGTAGGATTATGGGTGGGCCGTTTGTATTTTTCTGGGGTGGTCGTTCGGGTCATTCGGCCCGTTCGACTGCCCCACTAAAATAATATAATTTTTATTTAACTTTTGCAATAAGCTAGTATAAATAGATTTTAGACAAAAAAAATATCCGGAAGCGTCCGGGGGTTTAATTTGAAATAGAAGGAGGGTAAATTTTAGAAAACGATTGTCTTTCGCAAATAGTTTTTAGGAAAAATAATATGCATGATGACATGAGCATGCGGTCATGACGATGCAATGCACAAAAACAACGCGATTTTCTAGTAGTGGTTTTGCGGGATGCCACAATTCGACACCACTAACAATGGATCTCGCCCTCGAGATCCGCCTCATGGTACCGGAAGGAAGGTCGGCGTTCTGCGTCTTCTCGCTTTGCGTAGATCCTCGCGACACCACTAACAAGAGGTCGTTGTCCGTGATCGTCGAGAGAACTCTCCGGTAACAAAAAGGTCGAAGGCAGAGGTATCAACAAATAAAGCCACCTCTAACTTCGATGAAAAGAGGGAACCGATGCATTCTCATCCACTTCAATGTACCAAAGCGAATAGAAGGGGTAGTCGGCATGGGGGCCAATCCATCACGCACCCAAACTATTACTCTGCACAATCAGTAGAAAAGAGTGCAACCATTCTCTGAATCAGACTGAAGATCTCGACAAGCGAGGTTCGGAACAAAGGAGTGATGCAGACTCTGCATCGGATCTGGCGTAGATGATGTCGTCACGTCGGAAAAACACCGGAAGGCATAGACAAGGAACAAAGGATGGCACCACAGATAAAGGGCCACTCAGATAGCATGAAGACCCGATGTAGTAACACCGTTATCAGAGGGGAAGCGAAACCCTGAAGGTACGACGGAAACCCAACCACGAGAATTCCTGGACTCGAAGAAAGAGAGGAGAGCGGATTCAAATCACGTAGAGGTAAGAGGAGAATATCAGAGGGGTAAGGAGTAAAATCAGACCTAATCAGATCTATCCAACCGATTTTCCAAAATATTTTTGACACTCTACAACGTCCGTTAGCTAGGTTATCCTACAGGCTGGACCAGTGGGGTATCGTAACTGCTGAGCTCTGATACCACTCTGTAACACCCTCAGAATCGGACCTATGCAAGTTTTAGCGAAACCCGCCAAACCCGCATAGAAACGATTCAAAGGTGCCCACCAGGCACTTTCGTGCGGGTGGAAAACGAAGTAATAACATTACACAACAGTCCTCGATGGGACCCACAGAACAGATATATATATAACAGCGACTCATAGAGTCAAGAATACAGATATATTATACAAAGATCCAAATCACCTTGAAAATGATAGAGCGTCCGACTACGGACAAGATGCAAATGGGGCTAAGAGCCCTGAAGAATAACCAATGGCGTCCATAACCCTGCCTGAGCCAAGCCGGAAGGGTAACCGCTAACGACATCGCATCTCAAAACCTGCTTAAACAAAAGGGGTGCCGACAAAGGGCAAAGGAAAATAGGAGCGTCAAGATCGAGGCCAAGACAGCGAGGCTAGAATTCGGTCCTCGCCACATAGGTATGGTGGATCAGCGCGGCAAAGATGCACTAAACAACCTATAGAGACTCGACAACCGGGCGACAACAGAGGGGGAAGAAAGACCTATCCGGAACCAACCTGATACTATCATCAAACAAACCCATCCTGGCGTTTCCCCCTCGAGACCAAACGAGGAAGTCAACCGAGGAACTCACACCGTTGGCAGTTTTATTTATTCAGTTATCGTTGCAGCAATTACTAGTCAGGTTTAGATAATCATCCTGATAAAGTAAGCAGTGGGTAATTTTAGTTAACCATTCCGTTATAGTGGCAACACTTACTAGTCAGATACAAATAGCATGAGATAACCCCAAAACCCAGCAGTTGTTGGTACTTTTGCTTAGCCCTTCCGTTGTAGTGAAGCTGATTTCTAGTCATATCGGATACAAGTCAATTTATAACAATAAACTTTAGTTATAGTTGTCTATGATCAAGCACTGTGCTCCAAGTCATCCATAACCGCGGACACGGCTTCTCGAAAAGATTTAACCTAGGGTGCACCAAAGTATCCACAGCACTTGACCCTTTTGCCGATCGCTAACATACACCCATCGGTATGTCGGGGGCCTAAGTCACGACGTTCCGGACAAAGCAAGTACATGGGGCCACCCACCAAGTCGAACCCGCACGAAGTCGGACGGTCTCAGACGGACTTAGGGTTTGGGTAGACGCTGTGAACGACGAAATCCCCAACGGGACCGCCGACACCAGCAAAACGTGTCCCGATCCTAAACAGTACAGTGTGCTCCTCGCAGAATCGTAAATACATAAGTAGCATGGCATAAGTACAGGATCGTAAATAAAACCTCAAACTAGTTTGTGGCCCCCAGTACAATACTTTGAAATCAGGTAATAATCAATGGGGGGCCCATATCTCCCCACCTGTGGTTAGCGCGCTCGATCTCGGAACAGGTGTCAAGAACTCGGGTCCTACGGGACACAAGTGGGCGTTCGGAAAACCAACACTACCTATCACCAACCGATGCCTCTGCTTAATTCAATTTTAGTTGTTAAACAGTAATTAAAGTGAAACAATAATTAAAGCCATGATCATCTCCAACATCAACATGCGGCAATACATCAGCAACTGAGGCACTTGACGACACGCAACAGCACTTGAGCAAGCGACTACGACGCGCAAGTCCAACTATCTACCAAACAACAGGTAATAGGATGTGTCCAAGGCAATATAAGGCTGCAGGGGATATCACGGGTACGAAAACTAGAGCAACGCAACACAGCTAGCAATAGATCAACAGGAGGGAAATAAATACTATAAAAGTGAGATAGGTAGAAAGAGGGAGATGCTCGCCTGAAAACATTGTCGAAGGTTCATCCGAAGATCGGGGCGAAGCTCACATCAACTCAACGGCCTTATCCGCGAAGAAGCAAAACACTAAAGAAAACACCGGATGCACTATTTAATACTACGGCAAAAGATCGGGCATGATGCATGTATGATGTATGGCATGGCAAGATGCGATGCAATTAGGTCAGATTAAGCGGAACCGGGGTCCCGACAGATAATTAAATGGTTCATGTTATTCATCTACCCCGCAAATTAAATGTTGTTTAACAAGGCAGAATATATCACCGGTTCGCTACACAAGTTTAAATGAGGCCGATATGAGACTAGATTTGCCCGCATATGGGCCCCATATTTAATTAGAGGTGAATCGGCATAAGGCCCCCAAAACCACATGACAAGGGCGCATGCAAGTATGACAATTAAATATGCAACAAGTTGTTATTATATTCTAAAATAGGGTTCTCGGATAAGAGGTCACACATTAGGGTTCGACGATCTTGGGGATCCGGGGGTTCGGGGTCGGTCTCAGGGTTTCAGGGTTCGACGGGGTCGGCCTCGGCGAAAGCGTTCTCGGCTCCAGAGGTAGAGCTTGGCGCATTCGCGGTGGTCGGGCCATGTGGTTGGTCTTGTCGTTGCGAGGCTCTTGTAGGGTCCTCGAACCAGATCGGTCTTGGCGTTCGGTCGAAGATCTTGGCGTTCCTTGTCTTGTCGAAGCCCTTGTTGATCTACGACGAAGAACTTAGCGTCATCGGGGCCCGAGAAGGAGATCTTGTCGGTTCGCGTTTCGGATTCCGTGAGACGATCTTGGTGCTCGATGTCCGTGAGGGAGTCCTTGGAGTCCCGGATGGAGATCTTGTCGGTGGTCTTGGCGTCCGGGGATTTTTCCCGGGTCCATGGCGGCATCCTCAAAGCTCTGTGTCGAAGGCATCGGGGCTTCGAGGGTTCAGAAAAACTTGGTTTGGCATCGGTTCTCGTCAGTAGGCCTTGTCGAACCGATAGCCTGCTATGAATCTGAGCCAGGCCAACACCACATGCACCAACAAGCCAGCGTCAAAGGCCGCACACAACAGGCAGGAACAAGAGCCTCCCACGGACGTGGCGGTCAGGGCGATGGCAGGATGCGAGGGCGCTGGACCGCGGGGCGGGGGTGGTACTGCGAGGCAGACGGCGACGGGGCGGCGGGCTGGGCCGCAGGTCGGGCAGAGGAGGAGGGCGCCGGAGGGAACAGGAGCACCGCGGCGGGAGCGAGGTAGAGGCGGCCTAGGGCGGCTCCAGCGGCGGGGCGACTAGGCGAGCGATGGGGAGAGGGAGGGAAACGGCGAGGTGGAGACTGGGGACGGCCAGACGCGGCTTGCAGAGGTTTGGCGGGGAGCGGTCGACGCGGTGGGGCCGGGGGACCGCGGTTGGCGAGGTGGCGGCGCTGACAGCGCTGGCGCCGGCGCTGGGGCGCAGAGGGAGGCGGATGACAAAGGGAAGAAGGCGAAGCGCAGCCGCAGCAAGCGGATGGCGGCTCCGTGGCGGCGACGATGGTCTTGTGAGCAGGCGGCGGGCGCGCCGACGAGGGGTAGCAGGGGGCGGGCGGAGCGGTTGGGGACGGAGAGGGGTGTCTCGACGACGAGCAGGCGGCGGACGGCGAGCGGACTGGGAGGGGAAAGCGGCGAGCGGGAGGAGCTGGGCGCGGTGGGGAGCACCGCGGGAGGAGGAAGATGGGGGAGGGGAGAGAGCGTGGGAGGAGGGGCCGATGGGGTGGGCCAGGTGGGGTCCCGCAGGGGAGTGCGTGTATGTAGCGCGTGTGTGGGCCGACTGAGAGAGAGTGGGGGTGGGGGTTGGGATTGGGTGAGCCAAGTGGCAGCATCTGAGTGGTGGGAGTGGTGAGGGAGGATGAGGTGGCGCGCGATGATTGGAGGGGGTGAGGTGGAGGGGGTGTGTGGGTAGATAGGTTGGTAGCTGTAGGATTATGGGTGGGCCGTTTGTATTTTTCTGGGGTGGTCGTTCGGGTCATTCGGCCCGTTCGACTGCCCCACTAAAATAATATAATTTTTATTTAACTTTTGCAATAAGCTAGTATAAATAGATTTTAGACAAACAAAAATATCCGGAAGCGTCCGGGGGTTTAATTTGAAATAGAAGGAGGGTAAATTTTAGAAAACGATTGTCTTTCGCAAATAGTTTTTAGGCAAAATAATATGCATGATGACATGAGCATGCGGTCATGACGATGCAATGCACAAAAACAACGCGATTTTCTAGTAGTGGTTTTGCGGGATGCCACACCTGTCGGGTAAAATAATGACTTTGGCTTATGTCCCGTCCAATTCCAAGAATATTCATTTTTTAGCTTTTCTGAAACCAAAAACAGCAGAAAACAGGCAACTGGCACTGTGGCATCTTGTCAATAGGTTAGTTCCAGAAAGTGTATGAAAATAACTAAAAGTGTAGACAAAGCATAACCAAGTTGATACAAAACAAGCATGGAGCATAAAAAGTTATAGATACGTTTACAACCTATCAGTGCTCAACCTAGAGTCCCGAGCCCTCACTACGTTGGTGCTTGCTCTTGTGGAAAATTCTACCAAGCTTGTCCATCTTGATGTACTAAAACAATTCAACATAAAACCTTAGGCATATAGTTTCTACATGATATATGAACGATTCTACATGGAGAAATTTAATCCTAACATGAGAAATCAAAAGGAAAAATCAAACAAGCTTGAGTTCATACACTAGATCATTTTGAGAGTTTCAACCATGGAATTCTGAAAATAAAGCATGGATAGGGAGAGAAACATACCGATCTGTTGATTCCCTAACTCAAACGAATGAAATCCGCGAAGAATCTAGAATTCTAGGTGGGTTTTGAGGAGTTTAGAGAGAGAATATGAGAGAAAAAGTGAGGATGAGGAAGAACCCTAGCCATGCCGGCTCGTTTAAGTGGTCGGGTGAATAATACGACGGGAACTATATGGGTGGTATATGTAGTTCTCGTCGTATAGTTGCGGCGGAAGCAAAAAAGTAGGGTGTCTATTCGCCAGATCCTAACTATACCGGTGCAACTATATGGCCGGACCAAAAAGGTCCCGCCATACAGTTGGTCATTAAACCTTATGTACCCCGAGATATAATTTGTGAGAAAGGGGGTCGATAACTATACGGCCGCAACTATATGGCTGGAAAAATATTCCCGCCATATAGTTGGTCGTTAAACCTTCTGGAGCATGCTTTTTCACCCAAATTTTCAGAGATTCACTTTTTTAATCAGAACAATATGTTTAGGATAGTTCTTGAAGATAAAACTCAAACTTAATTTTCACATTTAATCTATGCTTAGGCAGTCGATATTTCTACTACCTTTTGACAGCTTCATCTTTACGGGCGCGCTTCCGCAAGAATGTTTGTGAAAAAGTTGTAGGAATGTGATGAACATTTTATTCTTCAACTTATTTTATTAATGTGATGGATTGACTCCCATTAAGCATTTTGTTAAGAATGGTCAAATATTTCAACCCATTTTCTATTCTCGAATTCTTATCTTGGGTTGCCTCCTATCAAGGGCACTTACCACTTGAACTCGTTTTGCCGGTGGAATATACCTTTCTCCTGGTTCTAGCTTCTTTGGAAAATATCGGGTGATTTCAACATCATAAACATTGAAGATTATTTTTCTCTCAGCACAATCAACTGACGCTCCTGCAGTACTAAGAAAAGTTCTTCCAAGTAATATAGATAATTTTTCATCCTCTGGCATTTCAAGAATAATAAAATTAGTGGGAATAGCATGCTCATCTATTCTAAGTAGAACATCCTCAATTATACTAATGGTTTGTTTAGTGGATTTGTTAGCCATCTGTAAAGTGATAGAAGTGGGGGAATACTCCCCTAATCCTAACCTTTTATAGAGGTAATATGGCATTACACTAAATCCTACCTCTAAATCACACAAGGCATTGTGAATATCAGTTTTGCCAATTGAGCATGAAATAGTTGGTATTCCGGGATCTCTCAACTTAGACAACAACCTCCCATTAGCAGGATAACTAGTAACCATTGCAACGGTTTTAGTTATTTCTTTCTTTCTATTAAGAATATCGCGGAGAAATTTAGTATAGGTAAGAACTTTTATTGCATCCGCAAATGGAATTTCTATATGGAGATCACTAAGTGCCATTTTGAAAGAGTCATAGTTTACCTGATCTGGTGCTTTCTTTTTGCAATCTAGATATGAAAGTTTTTGCTCACCTTTCTTATTCGTGTCTTTTACCTTTTGTGGAGGATCAGGCTATTTAGTTGTTTTCTTTTGTTGCTTCTTATCACTTTTCTTCTTTTCTACTGCAACAACTTCATCTTCGGTCAAAAGTCTCTACATCAGAGTCATAGCGGTTATCATGTGCATCATTTTGCTCCTCCAAGGTTTGGTCTTGTGTTTCTTGAGTAGTTTCATCTTGAGGATCCACCAGTGTGTCATCTTCTTAGCTTGCTTTGAGCAAGTATCTTTCCCTTCGATCTTTTCCAGCTTCATATTTTGGTGGTCCTAATGGTCCTATAACAACTGCACCTCCCCTCATAACAACATTAGTAGAAACAGGAATATTTATATCATCTTGAAGAAAAATTTGATAACCAGATGCTATTTGTTCACATTTGGTTTCAATCATACTAAGGTACTTGTGAAATAATTTTATTTCTTGGTCAATATCATCATAATTTTCCATGAGTTATGATAAAACCTTCTTATGTCTTTGAAATTGCTTATGTAGGTTATTATGAGATTTGGCCTGTTGATATTTTAATTCTTGAAAAGATTTCCTAGTTTCATCTTCTTCATAAAAATCGGTAACAGATCTACATTGTTTTCCTTAACACGTTCAGAAGGTATAACTTTTTGTTTCATTGTTTTGCGTACTTCAGGCAAAAGACCTGGGGTAATACAAAGTATTCCTTTTTAGCTTAGTACCAAAATCAGGATTATAAAGAGAATCATTCTTAGCCCTAGTGGACATCAATCCCAAACAAGCTTTAGTAGTTAAAGTATTTATTGCTCCTCCTGCTAATAAGTCAAGCAACTCTCTACATTGAGTATTAATACTGTGGTAAAATAAGTGGCAAAAAGTTGATTCGGAATAGTCATGATTAGAAATACTATTGATCATTCCAAAAAATCTATCCCAAGCTTGTGGGTAGTTTTCTCCAACGTTTCGACTGAAGTTTCCTATATTCTTTCTAATTTCAGTTACCTTTTTAAAAGGATTGAATTGTTTATGAATTTGACAATATAATTTTCCTAGCAATTAATGCAATGACGAGGGAGATAATATAACCAGTCTAGAGCCTTGCATTTAAGAGACCAACGGAATAATTTTAGACAGGAGAAATCTCTAGGCAAGTCTTTTGGTCCAATTGATGTTATCACATCATCGAACTCTCTAAGATGTCTTCCTGGGTCTTCATCTTCCCTTCCAATGGAAGCTTTGCCCTGCAAAATTTAATAATATCACCATCAAATCGATATTCTCTAACTCCAGGATTAAGAAATTCTATTGGTTGTTTAAGATAAGCAGGATTTGGAGCACTGTATTCTCTGAGAGTTTTCTCATGTTTTTTTGGGAGTTGTCCTGTGAATGGACATGATTTCCATTAAATCACTCAGGTTTTGAACTTCAACCTTATTTGATCTCAAAAGCTTTTCAATAATTTCTTCGCGCCTTTGAGCAGGCACGCGCTCAAAATAATCTGGTAGCTAGATAGGTCCTAATAGAGCATGTAGACCCTTTGTCTCCTAGAGAGACCATTTCATAGTAGTAACACCTGAAATGTCAAGAGACAAACACTTAGCACTTAGCTCCCGGCAACGGCGCCAGAAAATAGCTTGATGGCTGCAAGTGCATAGATCATTTTGTAGCTAGTTTTGAAGTTAAGATATCAATCCCATAGGGATCCCAAAGGAACATGTTTATGAATGAAGTCTTTGTCACATTCAAAGTTGTCACAGGTCTTCAAGTGAATTGACTACGAGTGTTGAAATAAGAGTAAAATTTGGATTTAACTGAATGTATTTGAATAAAACTACAATTTAAACTTTAGAAATAAAAAGCATAAAAGTAAAAAAAGATTCGATTGTTTGTTGTTTTCTATAGATGACAAAGTAGGCGCGGGGAGATACAATTCATGGTGATAGTGACTATGTCAAGTGGATGAGTGATAAGTGTAACAATAATAATCTTATAATATGTGTGTAGGCGAGCAACCGATAATTAGCCAGAACCTCTTGGTAGATTTTATTCCAACTTCAATAATCCTATTAGTATTTTATCAAAACCATGGTCAGTCACTAGGCGATTAAGATCCTTCAGGTTGCTTAGAAATTAAGCATCTTGGATCGGACTAATGCAATAGGCACAGTGGCTCCTCGTGCTCCTTGAGTTCAACTAGTTTTCCATTGATATCCCCGTGTCACTCGGGGGTCGCCAGTCTTCTAGTAAACAAGATCTTATTTATGTTGAATAAATTATCATGTTGTCTGAGACCTTAATTGGACAACAAGCATTAGGCATCCCACAGATAGCCACGCACACATAATATAGTAATTAAAATTAATCACAAACTAATGGAAAATATATAGCCACATCACATCTTACCAATCCCTTACATCTCCCACACCCAAAGGAACTTACTCACACGTGAGATAATAAAGCATCATTGCTATAATTAAATAAAGGGAGTTCTTCTCAATATTACCGTGGAGATCCACAATAAGAATAGAAAATCAGTCCAATACAATTTAAGATAAGAATAAACAATCTCAAACCCTAATCTTGGAAGGTGAAGATCTCTCTCTCTCTCTCTCAAGTACAAGTGATGGCTATGGGGTGTGGTGGCTAGGAGGTAGAAGATCATGGAGCGAGATGAAGATCGTCTTCTCCTTCTTCTCCGGATATGTTCTTTCTCCCTTCTGGATGGAACGGCGGCTGATGTGTTGTGTTTTCCCGTATGCCTTCTTCACGAAAGTTGCTCCTCTTGTCAGGACGAAGGTGGTGGAAATTATACGACCGAAAAAATATTCCCGCAATATAGTTGGTCATTAAACTTACTGGTTTCCTTCCTCGATTGATTCCAAAAAGAGACTTGCTTGTTTTCGCATGAATATTATAATTTTGTTGTTAAAACCTTCTACTGATGTTCAGAACCTGAAACACACATTGAAAACTAAGTTTTCTTTGCTACCAAAGTATTAACGTTAGATAAAGCTAGAAAATCATCAAATCCAGACGAAAACCATCAAGAAAAACCATTAAAAATGTATCGAATCTCACAGCTATCAGCACACACGTCCAGAGAGGTGGCTTCCGGCGGCGGGCTAGATGTGTAGGCGCACGTGTTCGCACATGAGATGGGGATGGCAGCGAGGCAGGGTCTGAGGTGGGAGGCCGACGGGAGGTCACATGTGGAGCGGCGCCTGGACTCTCATGGAGGTGGCGGCCGGTGGCGGGGCGTGCTGGTGGAGGTAGAAATGGGGGCGGCGCATGGCATGGCTGGAGACAGAGCTTGGTGGCAGGCGAGGGAGTGGCCACGACGGAGATCCGGCAGCGGGCGAAGGATCTCGCCGGTAGAGATCCGGCGGCGGCGGTGGCTGAGGGCCAACGACGCACGGGGTGAGAAGAAGGCCGCGATGCAAGCAGATGCGTGAGCTACAGGATTACCATCTCGGGAGGGAGGAAGGGGATAAGGTGTGCGGGGCTACTAGGTGATGTGTGGGACGGACGTGAGCGAGTCGATCCGGGGATCGTTTCGTTCGATCCCCGGATGATATGTATCCTTTTCTTATTTCATTTTCGTGAAAAACTCTCTATTTCACTTTCGCTCTGCATATTTCAATCCATGTTCCATATCTATATTTGCTTTCTGTTTTTTTGGAACAGATGGAATTTCCGCATCCCTAGGTGCATCTTAGTGTTGGAGGACCTCCACACGGGTGCTTCATATTTGACGCTCGTTAGCGTGTAATGCGCTGTTAGTGGTGAACGTCGATCGAACAAGAGGAAGATGGGGTGCATGTGACTATGGTGATCACTGGAGAAGACAATGATGAGGCGCTGGAGACTGAAGTCATCGACCTTGCCCATGACGAGGACTACGCGGCGGACAACGACATTGCAGGTATGGAAAGGACCTTGCCGTAGTGGGCAACAATGCAAGTCATCGCAACATTGCCGATGGAGTTCAGGAAAAGACTTAGGTGTGAGTGCACTAGAGCTATCTTTTTGGAGCACCTTTTAAATTAGGAAGAAGGGAAAACCAAACGGTCAGTATAAGTCGGGTATGTTTTGATTATAGTGTAAACATGCCTAAAAACACTGTTCATGACACATAAAAAGGAAAAAACTAGTATGGCTCTGCTGGCATAGCGGGTCCAAAGGTTGTGAAAGCACGCGCAATGTTGGAGCATGTACTTCCTGGAAATCTCGGCAACCTCCATAAAGGTAAGGTGTTGTTTAGTTAAAATTCTTCTATTTCTTTCTTTTCAAGCGTTCTATAGGACGTAGAGCAGTCGACCACTGATTCTCCTTGATGGTTTGTGGGCCTTTCGGCAATGAGGTTATCCCATCAATCTGATATGGAGGTAAACCCATTCCCTGGTGGTCCAGTCCCGGCGTTATTCCAGAGTTGAGTTTGGTTCCATAATGCACATGTGAAGGGGCAATCTTTGCATAAGTAACCAGCCGTCTCAAGGTCTCCATGACAAATTGTGTGGATGGGGTCATGCGTCTATCCCCTCATGGCATTCTAGAATTTGTAGTCCATGAGAAGAGAGGGGTTAGAGGGAATTTCTTTGCAGTGGTGAACCCATGGTGGCTCGAACAGGGCGACGACACAATCACTAGTAGAAAAATCCTCATTGACAGTGTTACGAAATCGCCGTTAGCAGCAGCCAAGCCCCACGGTACTAATACGGCATTATTGGTAAGTTGTATCGACACCGTGTATTGCCACGCCGTGGGTATTGTACAAGTCGTAAGTCTACGGGACTGCACACTAATGGTAAACGTGTCAATGGCGGGCCAGTGCAGCGCTGCTAGCATGTGGCAACAATTGTGATGTGCAAGACTAGATGACGCTATTAGCTATTACGTGGCGGCATATATTTGTGACGATCGTAATTCGATATACGTTGCTCCATTCCAAAATCGCACGGCAAAACCAGTGGCAATTCAAAATATACATTGAAATATAGCAGTAACACATTAAGACAAATTTTATTATAACACGACAATTTATTACATTTCATGATAGATCTTGAAAAGGTGCTAAATAAAAGAAATACTACTACAACATGATAGATCTTGAAAAGGTGCTACCACTCCTTTCGCTGCTGTCGCTGCTACTCCTTCTGATGCTCCTTCAGTCTAAGTTGTCCAGACTCGTCCTATGGTCCCATCCTTTAACAACATCAGTGGCGTCATCATCCAACGACGTATTCTCCCTGTGTCATCGAAGATGGTGATGAATCCTAAATCCACTAGAATCAAGTGGTTCGTGATGAGATGGTGGACGGGCTCTACCTCGTAGGAGGACGGGGCGGGTACAACATGCGGGTCAAGATCCGTGCAGAAATTCTGGAGCACATCGTCAACGGTGAGGCACCTCCACCTATTGTTGCGCCTCCTCACATTCTTCCGCTCCAGCTTGGTAGGGCCTTCGAAGTGGGCTATAGCATCATTTCTCTCTATGGAGAAGAGCATTAGCCAGAGGTTGATGCCAAAAGCGAGCTGGGGATCATCCCTCTCCGCCTTGGTCAGGTAAATGCGGCACTCGTGGATAAGGACTTGTAGCGCCAAGGCCATGGGGAGAGGCGGCAGGGAGAGGCTATCTTCGCTGATGACCCAGCCGCAGGACAGCCTTGTGTCTGATGGGACAAGCAGCCCGTACTTGGCGAACTCCTCTTCCATCTCCCTGGAGAGGTTGCCATCATGGAGGTGGTAGGCGAGGGATGGTTCTGGCTTGAGGTGCTCAGGGCAAAGAAATGGACACAAGCGAGGGATATAAAAGTTGAGTCGGCGTGTGGAAAACCGACGTGCATTAACTAAAGTTGACCTTTCGATATTTGCAACATTAACTAAATCTAACATTCAAAAGCCTCGATGTCGGTTTTAAAGAGGCATGTGGCATATATTTATTATAATATAAAAATAATTATTTAGAGTCATGCTTCCGATAGTTACCAATAGTAAGATAAAAAATTACATATGGATTGCATAACAGAAAAGTGCATAAAAATATAAAAACTAGGCTATCCCGACGTTGCCTAGTCGTCGTCTACGTCCTCGATGTCGTCGCCATTGTTGTGGTAGCTGATGAGTGCATATTTGCATAATGTTTTATATTATTATTTTGCATTATAGTTATAGAATCTTGGTATTTTACATCGTTCGTATGCATCTTTTATGTATATTTTCACCAGAATCAGGATACATATGGACACAATTCGTGGACCAGTTGTATTGGAGCGAAAAGGAGTCAAAAACAACATAAATCATTTATTTGAAAAATATCAATAACATCAGAAGAAAAACTGAAGCAATTGAAGGAAACAGTAGGTTTAACGACCAACTATACGGCGGGAGGAACTTTTCTGGCTGTATAGTTCCCGCGATATAGTTGCGCCAATACCGCCTCCTCAAATATTTTACCCCCGTGCAACTGGATCGGAGATACAACATACAGAACACCCAGAAATCACCGAAACCTCACCTCCGGAAGGCATCTGGAGGGGGAACTCATCCACCGGGGATCCATATTCGCCCTACGCAGATCTGGGAGGCTAAGGCATCGATCTTCATCATCAACTGCTGCATCACCACCATCTCCATCCATCCTATCTACATCTTGTCTAGATATTGTTGTAATTTCTGTACTCGTTATGGATTTATACAAATATTATTCATGTATGATAGATTCTATTGTCTTTGCCATGATGTTAATTGCCTCTATGTCTAAGTAGATCATTAGTTCTTGGAGAGATAGAGAAACCATAGCATGAAATTAAAATAAGATAAAGTTTATTATGATATTTATCACTGTGACCATGTGTTAGATTGTTTTTATCTTGATGTTGGAAGAAGTCGACCTCTCAATATTTGCCTCTTGTGGGAACTTGATGGAGGGAACTATTTTTTGGTAGACGGAGCTGTGTTAGCATTTACAGTGACTATAAAGCTGTTGGCACTCCTTACGTATTAACTTGGGAATCGATAAAACTCATAAAACATTATCCATGCCATGGGATACGTCCTACAGGATCAAGTCCCTTAATAGCGCGGTAATTTAATTGATGCTCATTGTTGTCTATTGTGGTTATGAGGATGATGTGAGCAGTGGTTGCTTCCTATTTATCCAAATATGGAGGTCCTCCCACACATACATAGTTGAGAATGTTCATCATAATAATAATGTTTACCTTAGCCCTTTATAAATGCTAGAGGTGTATCCGCTACTCCCGGAGAACGATTTTACCCATCGCAGTTTTAAATCTCTTTTACATACGCGATACTTATTTTCTGTATTCACTTTTTTTTACTTTACTTATTGTTCTCTTATACCAAAAAACCCCCCAAAACGACTTTTTATGCAACAATCATATTTTATCTTGTTACTTACAATTTTATTTCAGCATTTTTATTTTAGTATTTACTTCAAGAGTTATTAGACTTCAGACTCCTGCTCCCTATGGGATCAATATCTTTATTTTGAAACTAGCTACAAACGATATGTGCACTTGCAGTCATCAAGTTATTTCCTGGCGTCGTTGCTGGGAGCTAAGCGCTATAGGTCTTTTAGTTTTAGTTTATTTATTATATTCTTGCTAAGTTTTGTTTTGAGAGGTTTCCACCAACATGATGGAGTTTGAGCATTTTCCTAGTGCTAACCCACTCAGCCACTTTGGGAAACCCTATGATATTAATAAAAGAGACAACTCCAATGAGAAGACAATGGGGGTTTAAAATAAACCATCTACTACTTGGTATTCTACACAAGAAGCAATTTACTAGAGATGAAGAAGATCCTGATCCATATGAGCATATTGCATGTTTCAAAGATATATGTGGCACTTTCCAATTATCGGGGTATACTGCTAATGAGGTAAGGGTTAAACTTTTTAGTCAGACTTTGACTAGCACAGTGATACATTGTAAACGTATCTATAATTTTTGATGCTTCATGCTTGTTTTATACCAACTATCTTATGTTTTGTCTACACTTTGAGGAATTTTTATCCATTTTCTGGAACTAACCTATTAACAATATGTCACAGTTCTAGTTCCTATTTTCTTTTTTTATTGGTTTCAGAAAAGCTAGTAATGAAATATTCTCATAATTGGACGAAACGAAAGCCAAAGTTCCATTTTTTGCCGACACGACATGAATTCTAAAGGAGGGATGAAGAGGTGCCTCGAGGTGTAACACCCTCAGAATCAACCCTATGCAAGTTTCAGCGATTTCCGCCAAACCCGCATAGAAACTATTCAAAGGTTCCCACCAAGCACTTTCGTGCGGGTGGAAAACGAAGTAATAACATTACATAACAGTCCTCGATGGGACCCACAGAACAGATATATATACAACAGCGACTCAATGAGTCAAGAATACAGATATAATATACAAAGATCCAAATCACCTTGAAAATGATAGAGCGTCCGACTACGGACAAGATGCAAATGGGGCTAAGAGCCCTGAAGAATAACCAATGGCGTCCATAACCCTGCCCAGGCCAAGCCGGAAGGGTAACCCTGCTAACGACGTCGATCTCAAAACCTGCTTAAACAAAAGGGGTGCCGACAAAGGGCAAAGGAAAAAGAGAGAGCGATCAGTACTGAGGCCAGTACACGGCGAGGCTAGAATTCGGCGGTCCTCGCCTACATAGGTATGGTGGACTGAAGCGGCAGCGCAGCATGCACTAAACAACCTATAGAGACTCGATATAACTGACGGCTATCAGAGAGGGGTAAGAAAGACCTATTCGGAACCAACCTAATGCTACCATCAAACAAACCCATCCTGGTGTTTCCCCCTCGAGACCAAACGAGGAAGTCAACCGAGGAACTCACACAGTTGGCAGTTTTATTTATTCGGTTATTGTTACACCAATTACTAGTCAGGTATAGATAAACATCCTGATATAATAAGCAGTGGGCAGTTTTAGTTAACCATTTCGTTATAGTTGCGACACTTACT
The DNA here is from genome assembly GCA_030063025.1 of Avena longiglumis. NCBI lineage: Eukaryota > Viridiplantae > Streptophyta > Magnoliopsida > Poales > Poaceae > Avena > Avena longiglumis. The sequence continues at coordinate 411,863,849 of CP125974.1, read as the reverse complement.
AGTCAGATACAATTAGCATGAGATATCCCAAAACCCAGCAGTTGTTGGTACTTTTATTTAGCCATTCCGTTGTAGTTGCAATACTTACTAGTCAGATACAATGGTCGCAAGCGACAACCCAAACAAGCAATTGTTGGCAGTTTTATTTAGCCATTCCATTATAGTGAAGCCGATTACTAGTCATTATAAAGTCAAATTTATAGCACTACTTTAGTTATAGTTGTCTATGATCGAGATACTGTGCTCCAAGTCGTCCATAACCGCGGACACGGCTTTCAGAAAGTTTTACCCTGCAGGGGTGCACAAATAGCAACACACACTCGATCAACCTCGGAAAAACCAAATCAAAATCCAACGAGGCTTTCACGACAAAGCAATCACAGGATTCAGAAATATTTCAGGGGGCCACCCCATTGAGTACACCCGCAACGAAGTTAGCTGACTCCGAGACGGACCCAAGGTTTGGGTGGACGGCTGTAAACGACTGGGAACCCAAAACTGGGCTTGTCGATACCGCGAAATCGTGTCCCGATCCTAAACAGTACAGGTGCTCCTCGCACAATCGTAAATAAAGCAGTAAGGCATGGCATAAGTACAGGATAGTAAATAAAACCTCAAACTAGTTTGTGGCCCCAAGAAATAAGAATGAATCAAGCTCTGGCTCAGGGGGGTCCCATAATCCTCCCGGATGTGGATAGCGCGAATATTCAAGGAACAGGTATCAAGTACTCGGGGTCCTACGGGACACAAGTGGACGGTTAACAACCAAATAACATCTATTGCCCACCTGTGCCTCTGCATTTACCTACTTCAATTTTAGTTGTTAAACAGTAATTAAAGTTATGATCAACTCCAACATAAAGCATATGGCAGTCTTCCAACAACGGAGGTACTTGACGACACGCAACAGCACTTGAGCAAGCGACTACGACGCGCAAGTCCAACTATCTACCAAACAACAGGTAATAGGATATTTCCAAGGCAATATAAGGCTGCACGGGATATCACGGGTACGGAAACTAGAGCATCGCAACACAGATAGCAATAGATCAACAGGAGGGAATAAATATTATAAAAGTAAGATAGGTAGAAAGGGGGAGGTGCTCGCCTGAAAAAATTGCCGAAGGTTCAACCGACGATCAGGTCGACACTCGCATCAACTCAACGTCCTAATCCGTGAAGAAGCAAAGCACTAAAAGAAACACCGGATGCACTATTTAATACGACGGCAAAAGATCGGCATGATGCATGTATGATGTATGACATGGCAAGCATGCGCTGCAATTAGGCCATATTAAGCGGAACCAGGGTCCCGACAATTAATTAAACGGTTCAAGTTATTTAGCTACCCCACAATTTAAATGTTGTCTTAACATGGCAAAAGATAGCTCCGGTTCGCTACACAAATTTAAATGGGACCAATATACGTCTGGATTTGCCCGCATATGGGCCCCATATTTAATTATATGGTGAATCGGCATAAGGCCCCCAAACCTCAGACAAGTATGCATGCATGAACAATTTAATATGCAACAATTTGATATTACATTTATAAAATAGGGCTCGAGAAAAGGGGTCACACATTAGGGTTCGGCGATCTTGGTTCCGGGGGGTTGGGGGTTCGACAGGGTCCGTCGGGGATCGGTTCGACGGGAAACGAGGTTCGGACTCCGGGATTAGGGTCTTCGGATCTGTGAAGGAGATCATGGCGTTCCGAGGAGAAGATCTTGGCGTGCCGAGGGTTCGGTCTTCAAATCCCGGGAAGGATGTCTTGTGGTTTCCCGTGAAGGCGATCTTGACGCTCGGTGCCCGTGAAGTAGAACTTGTCGCCCGTCTTATGTCGGTGGTGAACTTGACCGATGGTCTTCGGGTCCGGGAAGGAGCACTTGGCGTGGCGCCGGGTACGGGATCGGTCTTCGGACGTCGGGAACGGGACTTGGCATCTTCGGGTCCGCGAGGAGAGCTTGGTTTCCTTGACGAGGTTCCTAGCGAGAAGTGTAGGGGTCATGATGGTCGTCTCTTCGTCCGTGGCGAACTTGGCCGATGGCATTCGGTTCACATCAATCTAGGGCCAAACTTGTCCAGTACCCATGCGGAGATCTTGGCAGCGTTCCAAGTTAACAAACATGACAACATAGGTACGGGTCAAATTGTGCTATAGACAAACATATAGCCGCACAAGAAAGGACAGAGGGCACAACACAGGCACAGATAGAGGGCACGAGGCAGTGCCAGTCTTAACGATGAGCAGGGGCAACGAACGCGACGAGCTCGGCAAGGTGCAGAGGTGACAGAGGCACGTTCTCGCGCGCGGGACCTTGATGGGGCCGAGCGGCGGGGTCGCACGGGACCAGGGACGAGACGGGCCGCGAGAGTCGCGCCAAGGCAGGTCTCGGCGGGGTCGGCTCGAGGATGGGGAGGCGCACGACGAGGGGAGAGGGGGCGCTGGGGAAGGGGCGAGCTCGGCGACGATGCCGCATTCTCGAGAGGTCGACGACGCTCGCAGGGAGAGGTCGACGGCGACCGGCTCAGGAACGACAAGGCGCGCGGGGTGCTGCGAAGGCGCAGGGTCGAACGGCTGCCTGCAGAGGAGGAGGCGGGGTCCTAGGCGGTGAGCAGGGGGCTCCTAGCGGCTGAGATTGGTGGACAAAGGCGGCGGTGGTTGCAAGGAAGCCTGGTGGCGGCGACGCAGAGGCGATCTAGGGGAGGCGGCGGCCTCGGTAGGAAGAAGCGGAGCGAGGGCATGCGGGGGGATCGCGTGGGGAGGATGCTGAGTCGGGGTGGGTCCCGTGGGAAGCGAGGACGCGTGGGTTTGACGCGGGCTGATGGGCCTGTCGAGAGCGGGCGGTAGACGGTGCGGGAGAGAAGTGATTGATTAGGGGACATGGCATGGTTGGTGGTTTTCCCAGGGGTGGTCGCGCGATGGGGTGGCGCCACAAGTGTGGCGCGCTGCTTCTGGTTATGCAGAGAGCTGTCTGCGGTGGCTGGGAGGAACAGGTTAGGGTTTGGTCGGGTAGGATATAAGGTTTGGATTTTTATATGGGGTTGTAGGCTATTGCTGGCTGGGCCTAGTCGGTGACGGCCTCACCCGGGTAAAAATAGTTTTATTTTTATTTAGATTATTTTTAATAGAGTTTGGCAAATAGATTTTTGACAAACAATTATTATAGAAAAGCCTAGGGTTTGATTTGAAAGAGAGAAGGGGAATAATGTCAAACAAAAAAATAGGTTTTCGCAAAAATACTTTTATGAACAAACATGCATTCTGATGCATAACATAAATACATGCGATTTTCTGGTAGTGGTTTTGCGGGATGCCACAATTCGACACCACTAACAATGGATCTCGCCCTCGAGATCCGCGTCATGGTACCGGAAGGAAGGTCGGCGATCTGCGTCTTCTCGCCTCGTGTAGATCCTTGCGACACCACTAACAAGAGGTCGTTGATCTTGTTCGTCAAGAGAACACTCCAGATAACAACAGACGAAGTTAAAGGTAAGGCCACCTCTAACTTCCATGGAAGGAGTAAGAATTGCATTGACCCAACCATTCAATGTACAAAAGCGAATGATAAGAGTAGTAGTATGGTCACGACTCCATCCCGCACTCAAAGCATTACTCTGTACATGAATAGAAAATTATGCAACCAACTCTCAGAATTTAGACTGAAGATCTCGACAAACAGGGTTCAGAAACAAAGGGGTGATGCAGACTCTGCATCGGATCTAGCGTAGATGATGTCGTCGCGTCGGAAAACACCGGAAGGCACAAACAAGGAACAAAGAATGATACCACAGTAGACGAATTCCTCAGACAGCATGAAGACCCGATGTAGCAACACCGTTACCAAAGGAGGAAGCGAAACCCTGAAGGTACGACAAAAACCCAACCACGAGAATTCCTGGACTCGAAGAAAGAGAAGAGAGCGGATTCAAAACACGCAGAGGTGAGAGGAGAGCATCAGAGGGGTAAGGAGTAAAATCAGACCTAATCAGAACTATCCAACCGCTTTTGAAAAATAGTTTTGACACTCTACTTCGGCCGTTAGCTAGGTTATCCTACAGGCTGGACTTGTGGGGTATCGTAACTGCTGAGCTCTGATACCACTCTGTAACACCCTCAGAATCGACCCTATGCAAGTTTCAGCGATTTCCGCCAAACCCGCATAGAAACTATTCAAAGGTGCCCACTAGGCACTTTTGTGCGGGTGGAAAACGAAGTAATAACATTACACATCAGTCCTCGATGGGACCCACAGAATAGATATATATACAACAGCGACTCAATGAGTCAAGAATACAGATATAATATACAAAGATCCAAACCACCTTGAAATTGATAGAGCGTCCGACTACGGACAAGATGCAAATGGGGCTAAGAGCCCTGAAGAATAACCAATGGCGTCCATAACCCTGCCCAGGCCAAGCCGGAAGGGTAACCCTGCTAACGACGTCGATCTCAAAACCTGCTTAAACAAAAGGGGTGCCGACAAAGGGCAAAGGAAAAAGAGAGAGCGGTCAGTACTGAGGCCAATACACGGCGAGGCTAGAATTCGGCGGTCCTCGCCTACATAGGTGTGGTGGACTGAAGCGGCAGCGCAGCATGCACTAAACAACCTATAGAGACTCAATATAACCGACGGCTATCAGAGAGGGGTAAGAAATACCTATTCGGAACCAACCTGATGCTACCATCAAACAACCCCATCCTGGTGTTTCCCCCTCGAGACCAAACGAGGAAGTCAACCGAGGAACTCACACAGTTGGTAGTTTTATTTATTCGGTTATTGTTACACCAATTACTAGTCAGGTATAGATAAACATCCTGATATAATAAGCAGTGGGCAGTTTTAGTTAACCATTCCGTTATAGTTGCGACACTTACTAGTCAGATACAATTAGCATGAGATATCCCAAAACCCAGCAGTTGTTGGTACTTTTATTTAGCCATTCCGTTGTAGTTTCAATACTTACTAGTCAGATACAATGGTCGCAAGCGACAACCCAAACAAGCAATTGTTGGCAGTTTTATTTAGCCATTCCATTATAGTGAAGCCGGTTACTAGTCATTATAAAGTCAAATTTATAGCACTACTTTAGTTATAGTTGTCTATGATCGAGATACTGTGCTCCAAGTCGTCCATAACCGCGGACACGGCTTTCAGAAAGTTTTACCCTGCAGGGGTGCACAAATAGCAACACACACTCAATCAACCTCGGAAAAACCAAATCAAAATCCAACGAGGCTTTCACGACAAAGCAATCACAAGATTCAGAAATATTTCAGGGGGCCACCCCATTGAGTACACCCGCAACGAAGTTAGCTGACTCCGAGACGGACCCAAGGTTTGGGTGGACGGTCAGAACGATCGGGAACCCAAAACTGGGCTTGTCGATACCGCGAAATCGTGTCCCGATCCTAAACAGTACAGGTGCTCCTCGCACAATCGTAAATAAAACAGTAAGGCATGGCATAGGTACAGGATAGTTAATAAAACCTCAAACTAGTTTGTGGCCCCAAGAAATAAGAATGAATCAAGCTCTGGCTCAGGGGGGTCCCATAATCCTCCCGGATGTGGATAGCGCGAATATTCAAGGAACAGGTATCAAGTACTCGGGGTCCTACGGGACACAAGTGGACGGTTAACAACCAAATAACATCTATTTCCCACCTGTGCCTCTGCATTTACCTACTTCAATTTTAGTTGTTAAATAGTAATTAAAGTTATGATCAACTCCAACATAAAGCATATGGCAGTCTTCCAACAACGGAGGTACTTGACGACACGCAACAGCACTTGAGCAAGCGACTACGACGCGCAAGTCCAACTATCTACCAAACAACAGGTAATAGGATATGTTCAAGGCAATATAAGGCTGCACGGGATATCACGGGTACGGAAACTAGAGCATCGCAACACAGATAGCAATAGATCAACAGGAGGGAATAAATACTATAAAAGTAAGATAGGTAGAAAGGGGGAGGTGCTCGCCTGAAAACATTGCCGAAGGTTCAACCGACGATCGGGTCGACACTCGCATCAACTCAACGGCCTAATCCGTGAAGAAGCAAAGCACTAAAAGAAACACCGGATGCACTATTTAATACGACGGCAAAAGATCGGCATGATGCATGTATGATGTATGACATGGCAAGCATGCGCTGCAATTAGGCCATATTAAGCGGAACCAGGGTCCCGACAATTAATTAAACGGTTCAAGTTATTTAGCTACCCCACAATTTAAATGTTGTCTTAACATGGCAAAAGATAGCACCGGTTCGCTACACAAATTTAAATGGGACCAATATACGTCTGGATTTGCCCGCATATGGGCCCCATATTTAATTATATGGTGAATCGGCATAAGGCCCCCAAACCTCAGACAAGTATGCATGCATGAACAATTTAATATGCAACAATTTGATATTACATTTATAAAATAGGGCTCGAGAAAAGGGGTCACACATTAGGGTTCGGCGATCTTGGTTCCGGGGGGTTCGGGGTTCGACAGGGTCCATCGGGGATCGGTTCGACGGGAAACGAGGTTCGGACTCCGGGATTAGGGTCTTCGGATCTGTGAAGGAGATCATGGCGTTCCGAGGAGAAGATCTTGGCGTGCCGAGGGTTCGGTCTTCAAATCCCGGGAAGGATGTCTTGTGGTTTCCCGTGAAGGCGATCTTGACGCTCGGTGCCCGTGAAGTAGAACTTGTCGCCCGTCTTATGTCGGTGGTGAACTTGACCGATGGTCTTCGGGTCCGGGAAGGAGCACTTGACGTGGAGCCGGGTACGGGATCGGTCTTCGGACGTCGGGAACGGGACTTGGCATCTTCGGGTCCGCGAGGAGAGCTTGGTTTCCTTGACGAGGTTCCTAGCGAGAAGTGTAGGGGTCATGATGGTCGTCTCTTCGTCCGTGGCGAACTTGGCCGATGGCATTCGGTTCACATCAATCTAGGGCCAAACTTGTCCAGTACCCATGCGGAGATCTTGGCAGCGTTCCAAGTTAACAAACATGACAACATAGGTACGGGTCAAATTGTGCTATAGACAAACATATAGCCGCACAAGAAAGGACAGAGGGCACAACACAGGCACAGATAGAGGGAACGAGGCAGTGCCTGGCTTAACGATGAGCAGGGGCAACGGACGCGACGAGCTCGGCAAGGTGCAGAGGTGACGGAGGCACGTTCTCGCGCGCGGGACCTTGATGGGGCCGAGCGGCGGGGTCGCACGGGACCAGGGACGAGGCGGGCCGCGAGAGTCGCGCCAAGGCAGGTCTCGGCGGGGTCGGCTCGAGGATGGGGAGGCGCACGACGAGGGGAGAGGGGGCGCTGGGGAAGGGGCGAGCTCGGCGACGATGCCGAGTTCTCGAGAGGTCGACGACGCTCGCAGGGAGAGGTCGACGGCGAGACGGCGACCGGCTCAGGAACGACAAGGTGCGCGGGGTGCTGCGAAGGCGCAGGGTCGAACGGCTGCCTGCAGAGGAGGAGGCGGGGTCCTAGGCGGTGAGCAGGGGGCTCCTGGCGGCTGAGATTGGTGGACAAAGGCGGCGGTTGTTGCAAGGAAGCCTAGTGGCGGCGACGCAGAGGCGATCTAGGGGAGGCGGCGGCCTCGGTAGGAAGAAGCGGAGCGAGGGCATGCGGGGGGGGGGATCGCGTGGGGAGGATGCTGAGTCGGGGTGGGTCCCGTGGGAAGCGAGGACGCGTGGGTTTGACGCGGGGTGATGGGCCTGTCGAGAGCGGGCGGTACACGGGGCGGGAGAGAAGTGATTGATTAGGGGACGTGGCATGGTTGGTGGTTTTCCCAGGGGTGGTCGCGCGACGGGGTGGCGCCGCAAGTGTGGCGCGCTGCTTCTGGCTATGCAGAGAGCTGTCTGCGGTGGCTGGGACGAACAGGTTAGGGTTTGGTCGGGTAGGATCTAGGGTTTGGATTTTTATCTGGGGTTGTAGGCTATTGCTGGCTGGGCCTATGGGCCTGGTCGGTGATGGCCTCCCTCGGGTAAAAATAGTTTTATTTTTATTTAGATTATTTTTAATAGAGTTTGGCAAATAGATTTTTGACAAACAATTATTATAGAAAAGCCTGGGGTTTGATTTGAAAGAGAGAAGGGGAATAATGTCAAACAAAAAAATAGGTTTTCGCAAAAATACTTTTATGAACAAACATGCATTCTGATGCATAACATAAAGACAGGCGATTTTCTGGTAGTGGTTTTGCGGGATGCCACACGAGGCAACCACACCAGGTGGCCGCGGGGGCCCCCTGGCCATGCTACCATATGGTGTGGGCCCCTCGGGCCTCCACCGACCTTGCCCCTTCGCCTATATAAATCCCCCGAGGAGAAAAACCTAAGAGCCCCGATCAGAATTCCATGAAAAAGCCCGTAGCCACAGCCACCATCGTACCTAGACCTGAGGGATCTGAAGCTCTTCCCGGCACCCTGCCAGAGAGGGGAGATCATCTCGGAGTCCTTCTTCATCACCATGCCAGCCTCCAGAGTGATATGTGAGTAGGTTCATCCTTGGACTATGGGTCCATAGCAGTAGCTAGATGGTCGTTTCTCCTCTTTGTGCTATCATGTTTAGATCTTGTGAGCTACCTATCATGATCAAGATCATATATTTGTAATCCTACATGTTGTGTTTGTTGGGATCCGATGGATATTGAGTACTATGTCAAGATTGATTATTGATTTTATCATGTATATGTTATTTGTGATCTTGCATGATCTCCGTTGCTAGTAGTTACTCTGGCCAAGTAGTTGCTTGTGACTCCAAGAGGGAGTATTTATGCTCGATAGTAGGTTCATGCCTCTAGTAATCTGGGGGAGTGACAGAAACGTCTAAGGTAGTAGATGTGTTGTTGCTACTAGAGAGAAAACAACAATCATTTGTCCAAGGGCAATTGTATTGTTTACTTTACACACTTTGCTTAATGCAATTATCTGTTGCTTTCAACTTAATACTCGAGAGTTGTTTGGATGATATCCCAGAGGTGGATTATTAGTCATAGATACAGTTGGATTACAGTCTATGTATTATGTTGTAATGCCCAAATGAATCTCATAGTGATCATCATGTCATGTACATGCCTTGTTATGCATTCTTTACCTGTCAATTGCCCAATTGTAATTTGTTCACCCAGCATGTTATTTATCTTATGGAGAAACACCTCTAGTGGACTGTGGACCCCGGTCCATTCCTTCCCATTGATATACTATCTACTGTTTACTTTCTCAAATTACTATAAGAAATTACTTTCTTCCACACTATACGACGAATCCTTTGTTTTCAGCAAAACCAGTGAGCTTGACAACCTCACTATAAGTTGGGGCAAAGTATTGTGGTTGTGTTTTGCAGGTTTCACGTTGCTAGCAACAACTTGGGAGTTTTTTCTTTCTCCTACTGGTTCGATAACATTGGTTTCACAACTGAGGGAAACTTGTTGCTGTGCTCATCATACCTTCCACTTGGGGTTCCCAACGACCTCTATATCATCTGAGCCATCAAGCATTTTCTGGCGCCGTTCCTGGGGAGATACAAGACAGCTTCAATATCTTCCTCCCCGTCAAAAAGCTTTTCTGGGAGAAAGAAGATTTCTGCAAGGGGAGTCTCTCACAACCAATCTCTTTACTTTGTTTTTGTTTTCCTTTGTTTCTTTATCTTTGTTTGGTTTGTTTCCTTTTATCAAAAACACAAAAAAAATTAGTTCCTACTTTAGTTGATATTTTTGTTGGCTTGCTTTAGTCCAAAAAAATAAGTAGTCCCGAAGTAGAGGTTCGTTCTTATAAGAAACAAGGAGGATAAAGTCTGAAAGATGCTTCGTATAGAATAAGTAATGATCATCATAGATGTACTAAAAAATATTCTACCACAATCCTCCTTAGAAATTTTTATGTTGGTATATCTAGTTGGAATTGGTATGTTCTGGATACTGTCGTGGTATTGCCGACGAGTACACCGTGGAGGGGGTCCTCACAGAGTGTGTTTAGAGACGTGGGGTAAGGCAGAAGGTTGGCGGGTACGAGGTAACACAGCTTACCCTGGTTCAGATCCCACTATAATGGCAATACGCTGAATTACAGGGATCGGTTCGCAGTGCGAGGTATGAGTTGATTTATGCCCTAAAGGCTCCCATAGGTCTGGCTTATATAGTTGCCAGATCCTAGGGTTACAGTCAAAATCCTAGCCGGACATGTTACAGAGTCCTACACGGTACACAACTAGTCTAACGTGTCTTGCACTCCAAGGCTCTGGGTACACTGGTGTAACATCCCAAAAATGTTGAACAATGATTATCAAATTCCAATCACCAAATTTAGGGTTAACAAAAACTTTTGTTAATCAAATCAATATGAATGCATGCGTGAATGTGATGAGTGTATGAATGCATGAATGGACTTGTGTGATTGATCTAAATAGCAAGGAATGGATTAAAGATGAAAACAACATCATCTAAAACATTTCCAAGCAGAAACAAATCAAGAGAAAATCAAAAACAAATCAAATAAGGCAAATAGTCATTTTTGCCAATCTTGCTCACTAGGTCACTTTGAGTGTTTCTAGTCCAAGATTTAAACATAAACTTTTCCATTTCTTTTCACCCCTTGCAAGACCAAGTAAAAGTGAATCAAATCCCACCTTTCAAACTTACAGAAACATTTGGCAACCTCATTCAAATCACAATTCAAAATTGAATCTTTAACATATGTGAAGATCATACATTTTCAAAACCCAAACAAACTAGTGCCCCTTGACCAATCCAACTAACCAGATACTCCCTAGTATGTAACTAGAAAACCCACCAAGTTTGAATCCAAAATTCAAATTTGAATTTCTTGCGGCCATTTCATCAAACACCTTGTCAGCAGGAAACAAACAAACATCAAACACTATTAGTAGAAGTAATTTTGGCCTACCTTGTCCCCTCTCTAGCTCACTCTACACTCCCAGTAGATGATCAAACTAATCTAACTAGCTTTAGCATCACTGCGAGCAAGCATAGCCATCAATGGTGACCATGCCGAGAGCAACCTTCCCACCCCCATGTCGCCAGCGAGCTAGAGAAAGCACTAGCCTCGCCAACCTTGTATGGGACACGCAACACCATCCATCGCCACCCCCTGTCCAATGCTCGAGCCTTGCCAGCCACTAGACGACACGGCAAGCTCGCGCCTAGTTTCTCTGCGTGCATGCCGAGAGCGCGCCAGTGCGCCATCAGCGAAACGATCCCATAGACCGCGCGCTGCCCTCTCCGCTTGCGTGCGTGATTGCCAGCACCCCAGCAACCCGCCATACAACACCGTTCGCCGCCGCGCGGACCATGGACGTTGTGCGCCATTAAAATCACCGTCAGACCCGCCCAGAGCGCCATGACGTTCCGACCGTTCATCACCGCCCCACGCCACACCATCAAGTCGTTGAACTTCTCCATGAGTTAACGCACCGCCCCTATCGCCGCCCATGCCCTTAGCACGCTGTGCCGACGACCACGACGAGCTCCACCGGCGCCCGTCGGTCCCCTTCAGGCACTATAAAAGGAGGCCACCCCCGTTCGATTTGAGCACACCATCTCACTCCCCACCTCTCACCAATCACACCCACTCACTCCCGGATCAAGGCGAGCACCAGGTGGCCAGAATTTCACTGGAGTTCGCCGATGTAGAGGAGGAGAGGCGCCATCGATTGGAGCCACCCTAGGAAGAGCTACCGGTACCAGGAGAATCGTCGTCGTCGACTTCGTCGACCATCACCATAGCCCCGGTGAGCCTCCCACGGGCCCCACTAGCCGCGCTAGGGTTATATCTCACCGGCGTTGCCCGACGTGGACGATGAACCACAGCCGTAGGATTAGAACTAGATCGCACGGCCCTAATCGCCCAGTAATGCTTCGTCACTCAATATCTCACTGACGAGTGGGGACAACCACTTTCTCATCTCGTGCGTGCGTTGTGCGTAGTGGTCCGGCCCGGTTAAACCTCTCGCGCGACCCAGCAATTCAAACTTAGGTTTATTCATTTAGTTTCAAAATCAGTTATGTACCTAGATTCAAAAATCAAGCCAGCTCGATTCACTGAACCAAAATACATGAAACCAATTTTGTTAGGAAGGTACTGGAATGCTTAATCAAAGCTCATTGGATTCAAACCAATTGGAATTATAGATCACCCATGGTAAAAATAACAAGGCAGAAGATTTTCTACATTCAAACATTTTTAAAAATTCAACCACAAAAGCTTTTGAGTTGATTCCAACTCTCAAAAATCACATTTGACTATACCTTTCAGAATATATATAAGTATATAGGTTTACTTACAGAAATAATGATCAAGTGATACAAGAATGCCTCATATGCATTTCTAGTCATTTTTATTTAATTAAAATAAAAAGGTTAAACCTTATTAAATTGTGACACCACTTTAAATCACATTCCCAAGTACTGAAATATGTGGTGATGACATGTGTCAACATGATCCCATGTTTTAGTTGGAGAATATTAAATCTTAAGTAGTTTTTCAATGAGTAGAAATTACTTTTCTAAAATAAAGGAAATAAAACTATTTGCCTTAATGATTGTAATGTTTGTGATGATCCTATATCATCTAGTGAAAACATTGGTGTTATAAGTAGAAATAGTTAAGTATTGTTTGGTGATTGTGTACCTCGTATTTATTTATAGACGCTAGTACTGACCAAGGATACGAGGAGGAAGGAGAATACTACGAGGAAGAAGCTAAGGAGAACTTTAACCACTGCTCTACACAAGGCAAGCTACTATCTAAGCAAGCTATTGACCTTGCAAGCTTATACTTGAAATTTATGCAAGCCTAATACTACTAGTTGACCTGGCAAGCTAACACTTGCAACTTAGCAAACTTACACCACTTGATACTCCATCCTAGTTTTAATTGCAAGCTTAGTATTTTATTTCTTTATCAAAGTTTTCTATTAGAGTTTCCTCGGTGACTTGTAGGTATTAGAAAGATATATGAAGGTAGCATAAAGAGAATAAAACTTGGCCTAAGTTAGATAAATCTTGATGTTATCCTGAGGCATGAGATTGAACTTAGACCAGTCACACTTTATTATCACCCCTCATTAGTATTTACCCCCACTTGTAGATGCCAGTGCTAAGCATAAAACTTTATCAATTTAGATGGGAATACTTGGTGAAAATGGTTATGAAAACCTTAGAATGATGAGTCATTCTACTGAAATGTTTTGACATTGTTCTTGAACACCAGATAATTTTGGATGATGAAAATGTTAAGGCATGAGCCTTAGCCCTTTAAAAAACTGATGGTTGTCTGGATGCGATGCCATTCCAATTTTACCGTACAACCACAATACCCGAAATTTGGTTAGGGCTTGACTGAAAATTTATATACCTTAGTATGAGTTCCCTTGCGGCCAAGGTTTCAGCTGAGGCTACCTTGTGAAGATTGTCCACCTGTGCAGTACCCAAGATGACAGTTGGTCATGGTTGGGAGGCCAAACTCACAGGAGAGGAGCCTATACTAGGGCGTGTAACTGAAAGGTTAGGATTGATTATCCGCATACTGAGTATGGTGAATTCAGGATTGTTCCTGACTGATGTATTGAATGTTGTGGTGAAAGTGTACAATATCTGTAGAGTGTCAAACTATTATAATAGTCGCGTCCGCGGTTAGGACAGTTGGAGTGGCCATACTGTTCTTTCGTCAGATGTTTTCAAAATGACTTATAAAATGATTTATGACTTTGACTTGACCACAACAGAGTTGTGACATGAAATTCAAGATCCCACTTAGGTGTTATAAAACCTTCCACTAGTTTTCTTTGCTTCTAAACTTAGTTAAGGTAAAACTGGCTTTTTGCAAAACAACCCTAGAGCTTAGTATATCCTATTCAAAACCACTTCACTTGTTAGTATTAGTTTGCGAGTACTTAAAGAGTACTCATGGCTTTGTCCTTGGCTGTTCCCGTGGCCATACTATGAAGAGGAGTATTAGGAAGACTGACAACAAGAAGGTTACGACAACTAGGATCATCTCCCATCAGCAGCATTGTCTATGACCATGAAGATGGAGCTTCGCCTACGCTATCGTTATTATTAAGTTATTCTGCTGCTTGATTTGTATTAAGACTGGATCATGAGATCCTTATTTGTGTAAGACCTTATGTATTGTTTGTAATGGATGATGTACTGTGATATCCAATCTGTTATGTCTCGCAAAAATGGTAATCCTGGGATTGCGATGTATGGCATAATAGGCATCTGTGATTAAAAATCCGGGTGTTGACAGATGGTGACTCCTCCATAGCCTTCCTTTATCTGGCATGGGCCTCCTTTCTGGATCCATCTAACTAGGCCGCCCAACAGGCCATAAGCCTTGCTACCGACTATGGGCTACCCGGGTTATCCGAATTATAGGCATGCAATGTGTAACACCCTCAGAATCGGACCTATGCAAGTTTGAGCAAAATTCGCCAAACCCGCATAGAAACGATTCAAAGGTGCCCACCAGGCACTTTCGTGCGGGTGGAAAACGAAGTAATAACATTACACAACAGTCCTCGATGGGACCCACAGAACAGATCTATATAACAGCGACTCAAAGAGTCAAGAATACAGATATGATATACAAAGACCCAAATCACCTTGAAAACGATAGAGCGTCCAGCTACGGACAAGATGCAAATGGGGCTAAGAGCCCTGAAGAATAACCAATGGCGTCCATAACCCTGCCCAGGCCAAGCCGGAAGGGTAACCCTGCTAACGGCGTCGTCCTCAAAACCTGCTTAAACAAAAGGGGTGCCGACAAAGGGCAAAGGAAAAAGAAGGAGCGTCAGTACTGAGGCCAGTACACGGCGAGGCTAGAATTCGGCGGTCCTCGCCTACATAGGTATGGTGGACTGAGCGGCAGCGGCAGCATGCACTAAACAACCTATAGAGACTCGATACAACTGGCGGTAATCAGAGAGGGTGAGAATGACCTAACCGGATCCAAACTGATGCTAACACCAAACAAACCCATCCTGGCGTTTCCCCCTCGAGACCATCGAGGAAGTCAACCGAGGAACCCACACAGTTGGCAGTTTTACTTATTCAATTATAGTTGCGACACTTTACTAGTCAGGTTTAAATAATCGTCCTGATAAAGTAAACAGTGGGCACTTTTAGTTGACCATTCCGTTATAGTTGCGGCACTTACTAATCAAATACAATAGCATGATGTAATCCCAAAACCCAGCAGTTGTCGGTACTTTTATTCAGCCAATTCGTTGTAGTTGCAATACTTACTAGTCAGATACAATGGTCGCAAGCGACAATCCAAACAAGCAATTGTGGGCAGTATTATTAGCCATTCCGTTATAGTGAAGCTGATTACTAGTCATTATAAGTCAAATTTATAACAATAAACTTTAGTTATGCTTGTCTATGATCGAGATACTGTGCTCCAAGTCGTCCATATCCGCGGACACGGCTTTCAGAAAGTTTTACCCGGCCGGGGTGCACCAATAGCAACACACGCTCGATCAACCTCGGAAAAACCAAATCAAAACCCAACGAGGCTTTCACGACTGAACAATCACAGGATTCAGAAATATTTGAGGCCACCCTTTGAGTAGAATCATAGCGAGTAAGCAAGCTCGAGGCGGCCTCAAGGTTGCGACAATGGTCATGTGGCGGGAACCGAAAGTGTGGCTGGGCTTGTCGATACAGCGTAAACATTCGAACCTAAAGCGATGCGGTGCTCCTCGCACAATCGTAAATAAAGCAGTAAAACATGGCATAAGTACAGGATCGTAAATAAAACCTCAAACTAGTTGTGGCCCTAAGAAATAAGACTGAATCAAGCTCTGGCTCAGGGGGGTCCCATATACCTCCCGGATGTGGATAGCATAAAATCAAGGAACAATTATCAAGTACTCGGGGTCTTACGGGACACAAGTGGGCGTCGAAACCAAATATTTTCTATCACCCACCGATGCCTCGCTTATTTCAATTTTAGTTGTTAAACAGAAATTAAAGTGAAGATAAGTAAAACTAGAATCATCTCCAACATCAACATGCGGCAATACATCAAGAATCGAGGCATATGACGACACACATCAGCACTTGAGCAAGCAACTACGACGCGCAAGTCCAACTATCTACCAAACAGCAGGTAATAGGGTGTGTCCAAGGCAATATAGGGCTGCACGGTATATCAAGGGTACGGAAACTAAAGCATCGCAACACAGATAGCAATAGATCAACAGGAGGGAGTAAATACTATAAAAGTAAGATAGGTAGAAAGGGGGAGATGCTCGCCTGAAAACATTGTCGAAGGTTTTCCCCGAAGATCGGGGCGAAGCTCACATCAACTCAACGGCCTTATCCGCGAAGAAGCAAAACACTAGAAGAAACACCGGATGCAATATTTAATACAACGGCAGAAGATCGGCATGATGCATGTATGATGTATGGCATGGCAAAGGTGCGGTGTAATTAGGTCAAGATTAAGCGGAACCGGGGTCCCGACAATTAATTAAACGGTTCAAGTTATTTAGAACCCCCGCAATTTAAATGTTGTTTAACAAGGTAAGAAGTAATACGGGTTCGCTACACAAGTTTAAATGAGGCCAATATAAGGCTAGATTTGCCCGCATATGGGCCCCATATTTAATTATAAGGTGAATCGGCATAAGGCCCCCAAACCACAGATATGCATGCGAGCATGACATTTCAATATGCAATCAAGTTGTTATTATGTTATAAAATAGGGTTTCGGGAAGGATTCACACATTGAGGCTCGACGGTCTTGGGGTTCCGGGGTTCGGGGTTCGACAGGGTTCAGGGTCCGGTCTCGGGGTCCAGGGTTCGACGGGTCGGTCTTGGCGGAAACGTTCTCGGATAACTGGGGTCGATCTTGGTGTTCTATGCGGTCGATCCTGCCGTTCCGGGATGGAGAACTTGTCGTCCGGGGGAGTACTTGGCGTTCCGGACTCTCGACGAATCTTGGCGTCCGGGAAGAAGATTATGGCGGTCCGCAGCGTAGATCTTGGGGAGGTTCGGGTTCCACGGGTCCTGACGCTCCGGCTCGGTCTTCGAACTTTGAGGGTCGAGGTCTTCGGATTCCGGGTCTTGATGTCCAAGTAGAAGTACTTGGTGCTCCGTGACGGTCTTCTCGAGGTGGAGAGCTCGGGGTGTCGGGACGAAGATCTTGGCATGCGACGTCGTCATCGGTTCGGGAGGAGTTCTTGTCGTGTCAGGGTCTTGGCGTCTTTGGTCCGTGCCGACTGTCCTCGCGGCCTTCGAAACATCTTGACGCATGCCTTTCGTAGCTTCACCAACACCACCACACCAATTTTACTACTCTAGCGCCTCTGAAGATTGACTTGGGACCAGCGTGCACCAACAGCAACCAGAGCACGGCCAAACGGTGACCACAAGCACAGGTGAGGACGAGCACGCCGCTGCAACGGACAGAAGGGCGCCCGCTTCGATGCTGGGAGGCCGCGGGAGAGGAGCGGGCTTGAGCTCGAGGGGTAGCTGGGACAGACGAGGGCGACGTACGGCGGCAGGGCGCGGCGACGACGCCGGCGAGAGGGTCGCTGGGCGTCTCCGGGCGTCCGGCGACGGAGGTGGCGCAGTGGAGGCGGTCGAGATCGGCCGAGCGTGAGGCGGTCGGCGACGGCGACGGGTCCGCGGCGGCGAGCTCGGCAGCGTGGAGGAGGCTGCCCGTCACGGAGGATGGCGAGGCCGACGCTGGTCGGCGCCGCGCAGACGCCGGGCGAGGTCGGGTGACGCTGGGCAGGGCGACGCTGGGAGGCGCTTGATCGCTGGTCGGGGGTAGCTTCATGGCGGCAAGCGGCAGAAGGGGGACGGCCTTGGCGAGCTCAAGGGCCGGAGGAGAAGGGCGGTGGCGGCGTGGAGGCGTGGTGGAGGACGAGGCCGGCGAAGGGAGGACAGGGGCGGCGCGGAGGTGCGCGTGTCGGGGCGGGACAGGCGGCCGCGGGAGCTTGAGGATAGGGGGGGTGCGAGCGGGGCGTGAGGCAGGGGGGAGATGAGGGCGGCTACCGACGGCGGTCCGCGGAGGGAGGACCGAGCGGTGAGCGCGGGGAGAGAGAGAGGGCAGCGGTTCTGCGGTGGCTGCAGGCGGCGCTGTAGGAGTGGGGAGGGAGGAAGAGGCGGGGAGGAAGAAGAGGTGGGGCCGGGCTGCGTGGGCCAGGCGGTGAGGGGGTTCGTGTGGGGCAAGGGGCAGTGGGGTTGTTGATCATGGGAGGAGAGGGAGGAGGCCGAGGGCCCAGGGGTGGGGCCATGAGAGAGGCCTGTATGGTGAGGAGCGTCTTGGCGTCTGAGAGGTGGGTCCATGGGCGGACCAGGGGAGGGGGCTGGCGGTTGGGGCCCGCGCGGTAGGTGGACTGGGTCCAGGCAAAGTGCGAGGTGGGTGCCTGGGGGGGTTTTGTGTGGTGGAGGAGAGAGGTGGAGAGAGGGAGAGAGGGAGAGGCCAAGTGGCAGGGTGTGGTTGGTTGGGGTTTGGGGAGGGGTGAGTTGGCACATGTTGATTGGGCGGGGTGAGGTGGAAGCTGGGGTGGGTAGGATAGTTGGTGAGTTTAGGATTTAGAGGGGCAGTTGTAGTTGGTCCGTTTTAAAATCTGGGCGGTTCGGTCGGGTTGGCCGTTGTTGCCCTACTAAAATAAATAAATATTTTATTTGATTTAAACGGGCCGTCTGCAAACCGGTAGCGGCCAAAACAAAATATTCCGGGGACCCGGTTTGGCGTTTGAATAAAAGACGGGGCGTTTTAAAAACAAAACGGGCCTTGCGAAAACAGTTTTGGCAAACAATGCATGATGATGACGATGCAATGCACAAATTCAACGCGATTTTCTAGTAGTGGTTTTGCGGGATGCCACAATTCGACACCGCTAACAATGGATCTCGCCCTCGAGATCCGCCTCATGGTACCGGAAGGAAGGTCGGCGATCCTCGTCTTCTCACTTCATGTAGATCCTCGCGACACCACTAACGAGAGTTCATCCTCCATCTTGAAATCGGCGACACCACCAACAAAGGTTCGTTGTTCCTGAACGTCGAGAGAACACTCCGGAGAAACAAAGGACGAAGGTAGAGGTACCAAACGATAAGGCCACCTCTAACTTCCATAAGAAGAGGGAAAAGTTACATTGATCCACCAGTTCGATGTACAGAGCGATCAGTAAGAGTCGAGTAGGGTGATCAGTCCATCCCGGACACAAACTATCAACTCTATACACGGGTAGGAGAATCAGGCAACTCAACTCTCGAGATTTAGACTGAAGATCTCGACAAACGAGGTTCGGAAACAAAGGAATGTTGCCAGCAGAAATCGTATGAAAGACACACCGATTAGGTTCCGCGATGGTTTCATTGGCATGAACAACACATGCTCAAGGTTAACCCCAACTTCACCAATGCTCGTCCTTCTCATATGTTTTTCAACGACACTGATATCCAGCAAGGAACACATATGGATAAGGAGCTCAAGAACAAAAGATCGGATGAAGGGCACATCAGACCAGTTGCAGATTGATGATCGTAGCACCTCCGTTACAAAAGGGAGAAAGCGAAACCCTGAAGGTACGACGGAAACCCAACCACGAGAAATCCTGGACTCGAAGAGAGAGGAGAGAGCGGATTCAAAACACGTTGAGATAAGAGGAGAGTAGCAGAGGGGTAAGGAGTAAAATCAGACCTAATCAGAACTATCCAACCGATTTTTCAAAAATAGTTTTGACTCCCTACTTCGGCCGTTAGCTAGGTTATCCTACAGGCTGGACTTGTGGGGTATCGCAACTGCTGAGCTCTGATACCACTCTGTAACACCCTCAGAATCGGACCTATGCAAGTTTGAGCAAAATTCGCCAAACCCGCATAGAAACGATTCAAAGGTGCCCACCAGGCACTTTCGTGCGGGTGGAAAACGAAGTAATAACATTACACAACAGTCCTCGATGGGACCCACAGAACAGATATATATAACAGCGACTCAAAGAGTCAAGAATACAGATATGATATACAAAGACCCAAATCACCTTGAAAACGATAGAGCGTCCAGCTACGGACAAGATGCAAATGGGGCTAAGAGCCCTGAAGAATAACCAATGGCGTCCATAACCCTGCCCAGGCCAAGCCGGAAGGGCAACCCTGCTAACGGCGTCGACCTCAAAACCTGCTTAAACAAAAGGGGTGCCGACAAAGGGCAAAGGAAAAAGAAGGAGCGTCAGTACTGAGGCCAGTACACGGCGAGGCTAGAATTCGGCGGTCCTCGCCTACATAGGTATGGTGGACTGAGCGGCAGCGGCAACATGCACTAAACAACCTATAGAGACTCGATACAACTGGCGGTAATCAGAGAGGGTGAGAATTACCTAACCGGATCCAAACTGATGCTAACACCAAACAAACCCATCCTGGCGTTTCCCCCTCGAGACCATCGAGGAAGTCAACCGAGGAACCCACACAGTTGGCAGTTTTACTTATTCAATTATAGTTGCGACACTTTACTAGTCAGGTTTAAATAATCGTCCTGATAAAGTAAACAGTGGGCACTTTTAGTTGACCATTCCGTTATAGTTGCACTTACTAATCAAATACAATAGCATGATGTAATCCCAAAACCCAGCGGTTGTCGGTACTTTTATTCAGCCAATTCGTTGGTTGCAATACTTACTAGTCGATACAATGGTCGCATAGCGACAATCCAAACAAGCAATTGTGGGCGTATTATTAGCCATTCCGTTATAGTGAAGCTGATTACTAGTCATTATAAGTCAAATTTATAACAATAAACTTTAGTTATGCTTGTCTATGATCGAGATCATGCTCCAAGTCGTCCATATCCATGGACACGGCTTTCAGAAAGTTTTACCGGCCGGGTGCACCAATAGCAACACACGCCGATCAACCTCGGAAAAACCAAATCAAAACCCAACGAGGCTTTCACGTTGAACAATCACAGGATTGAGAAATATTTGAGGCCACCCTTTGAGTAGAATCCATAGCGGAGTAAGCAAGCTCCGAGGCGGCCTCAAGGTTGCGACAATGGTCATGGCGATCGGGAACCCGAAAGTGTGGCTGGGCTTGTCGATGCAGCGTAAACATTCGAACCTAAGCGATGCAGATGTGCTCCTCGCACAATCGTAAATAAAGCAGTAAAACATGGCATAAGTACAGGATCGTAAATAAAACCTCAAACTAGTTGTGGCCCTAAGAAATAAGACTGAATCAAGCTCTGGCTCAGGGGGGTCCCATATACCTCCCGGATGTGGATAGCGCGCAAAATCAAGGAACAGGTATCAAGTACTCGGGGTCTTACGGGACACAAGTGGGCGTTCGGAAACCAAATATTTTCTATCACCCACCGATGCCTCTGCTTATTTCAATTTTAGTTGTTAAACAGAAATTAAAGTGAAGATAAGTAAAACTAGAATCATCTCCAACATCAACATGCGGCAATACATCAGCAACTGAGGCATATGACGACACACATCAGCACTTGAGCAAGCAACTACGACGCGCAAGTCCAACTATCTACCAAACAGCAGGTAATAGGGTGTGTCCAAGGCAATATAGGGCTGCACGGTATATCAAGGGTACGGAAACTAAAGCATCGCAACACAGATAGCAATAGATCAACAGGAGGGAGTAAATACTATAAAAGTAAGATAGGTAGAAAGGGGGAGATGCTGCTTTGAAAACATTGTCGAAGGTTTTCCCGAATCGGTGAAGCTCACATCAACTCAACGGCCTTATCCGCGAAGAAGCAAAACACTAGAAGAAACACCGGATGCAATATTTAATACAACGGCAGAAGATCGGCATGATGCATGTATGATGTATGGCATGGCAAAGGTGCGGTGTAATTAGGTCAAGATTAAGCGGAACCGGGGTCCCGACAATTAATTAAACGGTTCAAGTTATTTAGAACCCCCGCAATTTAAATGTTGTTTAACAAGGTAAGAAGTAATACGGGTTCGCTACACAAGTTTAAATGAGGCCAATATAAGGCTAGATTTGCCCGCATATGGGCCCCATATTTAATTATAAGGTGAATCGGCATAAGGCCCCCAAACCACAGATATGCATGCGAGCATGACATTTCAATATGCAATCAAGTTGTTATTATGTTATAAAATAGGGTTTCGGGAAGGATTCACACATTGAGGCTCGACGGTCTTGGGGTTCCGGGGTTCGGGGTTCGACAGGGTTCAGGGTCCGGTCTCGGGGTCCAGGGTTCGGTCTTGGCGGAAACGTTCTCGGATAACTGGGGTCGATCTTGGTGTTCTATGCGGTCGATCCTGCCGTTCCGGGATGGAGAACTTGTCGTCCGGGGGAGTACTTGGCGTTCCGGACTCTCGACGAATCTTGGCGTCCGGGAAGAAGATTATGGCGGTCCGCAGCGTAGATCTTGGGGAGGTTCGGGTTCCACGGGTCCTGACGCTCCGGCTCGGTCTTCGAACTTTGAGGGTCGAGGTCTTCGGATTCCGGGTCTTGATGTCCAAGTAGAAGTACTTGGTGCTCCGTGACGGTCTTCTCGAGGTGGAGAGCTCGGGGGGCCGGGACGAAGATCTTGGCATGCGACGTCGTCATCGGTTCGGGAGGAGTTCTTGTCGTGTCAGGGTCTTGGCGTCTTTGGTCCGTGCCGACTGTCCTCGCGGCCTTCGAAACATCTTGACGCATGCCTTTCGTAGCTTCACCAACACCACCACACCAATTTTACTACTCTAGCGCCTCTGAAGATTGACTTGGGACCAGCGTGCACCAACAGCAACCAGATCACGGCCAAACGGTGACCACAAGCACAGGTGAGGACGAGCACGCCGCTGCAACGGACAGAAGGGCGCCCGCTTCAATGCTGGGAGGCCGCGGGAGAGGAGCGGGCTTGAGCTCGAGGGGTAGCTGGGACAGACGAGGGCGACGTACGGCGGCGGGGCGCGGCGGGACGCACGCCGGCGAGGAGGGGGTCGCTGCGGGCGTCTCCGGCGGCGTCCGACGACGGGAGGTGGCGCGCAGGTGGAGGCGGTCGAGATCGGCGGGCAGCGAGGCGGTCGGCGGCATGACACGGGTCCGCGGCGGGCGAGCTCGACGGGCGTGGAGGAGGGCTGCCCGATACGGAGGATGGCGAGGCCGACGGGGGTCGATGCGGCGCCGCGCGGGCCAGGCGAGGTGACGGGCTCGGCTGGCGTGCGCAGGCCGACGCGGGAGGCTTGATCGCGCGCTGGTCGGGGTAGCTTCCATGGCGACGGGCCGCAGACGGCGGAAGGAGCAGCTGGCGAGCTCAAGGGCGGAGGAAGGCGGTGGCGGCGTGGAGGCGTGGTGGAGGACGAGGCCGGCGAAGGGAGGACAGGGGCGGCGCGGAGGTGCGCGTGTCGGGGCGGGACAGGCGGCCGCGGGAGCTTGAGGATAGAAGTGCTGCGTGAGGCGGGGAGATGAGGCGGCTACGGCGGTCCGCGGAGGGAGGACCGAGCGGTGAGCGCGGGGAGAGAGAGAGGGCCGGCGGTTGCGGTGGCTGCGGGGCGGGCGCCGCGCGGAAGGAGGTGGGGAGGGGAGGAAGAGGCGTGGGGAGGAAGAAGAGGTGGGGCCGGGGCTGCGTGGGCCAGGGCGGTGAGGGGGGTTCGGTGTGGGGCAAGGGACGGCTGGGGTTGTTGACCATGAGGGAGAGGAGGGAGGTGTGAGGGGCCTGTGGTCGGGTGGGGCCAGCAGAGGCCAGTGGCGGGTGAGGAGCGTCTTGGCGTCAGGAGGGTGGGTCCAAGGCGGACAGTCAGGAGGCGGGGGCTGGCGGTTGGGGCCCGCGCGGTAGGTGGACTGGGTCCAGGCAAAGTGCGAGGTGGGTGCCTGGGGGGTTTTGTGTGGTGGAGGAGAGAGGTGGAGAGAGGGAGAGAGGGAGAGGCCAAGTGGCAGGGTGTGGTTGGTTGGGGTTTGGGGAGGGGTGAGTTGGCACATGTTGATTGGGCAGGGTGAGGTGGAAGCTGGGGTGGGTAGGATAGTTGGTGAGTTTAGGATTTAGAGGGGCAGTTGTAGTTGGTCCGTTTTAAAATCTGGGGCGGTCGTTCGGGTCGGGTTGGCCCGTTCGACTGCCCCTACTAAAATAAATAAATATTTTATTTGATTTAAACGGGCCGTCTGCAAACCGGTAGCGGCCAAAACAAAATATTCCGGGGACCCGGTTTGGCGTTTGAATAAAAGACGGGGCGTTTTAAAAACAAAACGGGCCTTGCGAAAACAGTTTTGGCAAACAATGCATGATGATGACGATGCAATGCACAAATTCAACGCGATTTTCTAGTAGTGGTTTTGCGGGATGCCACACAATGGTGGTACCCATTTGACATATCCCCAACAGTTACCCTCGGAGAACTCCGAGATCTTGCGCTATCTTGCCTCTTCAGATTGAATGCTCCATCTAGATGAATGTCGGCAAATCGTCAAGCAATATCTTGTAGTCCTCCCAAGAACCCTGCAATGCTCTCCGTCTTCAACATGTAAGTCAGAGAACTGCTGAATCTTCCATCGTACTCTTCTCAAAGCCGGACTGGATCCGTTCTTGCCGGAATCTTCAGATGGGATGGTTCACCTTCCTATGCCAGTAGAGTGACATAGACAATAAGTCATCAAAGCCTCATAACTCACACATGCAGAGAACATAATCATAGCCGATTTTCCCACACGAAGGATACGTAACAATGGCAGCGGCGGTTGGAACATGGCGAAATTTCCGCGCACGCGCTATCCACGCAACAACCATTCGATCAACTTGCATGAATCTTGATGCCGAGTACTATAAATTATAACTGTGGTGATTTTTAACTTTTCACCTCATTCTTCCTTGCATCATCTTCTTCCTCTAGCCAACGTCTCCTCGAGCTCTCTGCGCACACACAGGAAAAAACCCTACCTTTTTCCATCAAATCTCACAGTCACTCCTCCCCTACACTAATGGCCAACAGCAGCTCTACTCCATCCATGGCGGCGTCAGGCGAGGCTACGGCGAAGACGACGAGCTCCGTCCATGTTCCGCCGGAGGGCGTGGTGGTGCCACGCACCACGGTGGTGGAATCCACCGGCGGAGACCATGTTTCAGCGGGGCTGGAACTACTGGAGGAAGAGGCTGATTCCCACAAGGGGGAATGGCACGGCTCGGACATCGTCGAGAACGATCTCAAGGAGATGCTCGCAGAGGGGTATCTCCCTGTGACGGAGGGTCTGGTCTGGCGGGCGATGCCGGCAGGCGAGGTCGTCCCTTCTCCCCTTGCAGGAGAAAAGGTATACCTCAAAGTGCAACTGGTGTGTGGCGTATCCCTCCCAATCTCCGACTTCTTCATAGAGGTCCTTAGCCACTACCGGGTGCAACCACAGAACTTGTCTCCGAATAGCATCCTCACGCTTATCAACTACGCAGCGCTTTGTGAGGGTTACCTGGGAATCAGGCCTAGGTTAGATTTGTTTATATATTTCTTCACCGTCAAGAGGGAAGCCAGTGTGAGCAAGGATGAGCTCAGAAATTGTGGAACCATTAACTTTAAGATCCGGCCTGGCCGGCGGTTCCCCGACATCGTAGGCCACGTGTCCTGCAAGAACTTGCAGAGGGCTTATTTCTACGGCTCAGATATCCCTTTGGCTGGCCGAGAAAAAACGTACCCGGACTTTGTCGATGGAGCCTCCGCTGAAGCCCCGACATGGAGATCCGAAGCCCTCCTCCCTTCCGATGATGAAGCATCGCGCGCCGTATGGCAGGTCGAGTGGTTCGTAGAGACGGGTCTGACCGGTTTGGACCTAGCCATGTGCTGGTTCATTAGGCGGATTCGGCCTCTGCAGCACCGCGTTAATCTTATGCATGAATACTCTAAGGATAGGAAGGATAGCCTCCTCATATCCGAGGACAAGTTTTCGAGTGAAGCCATCAAGCTTCTCCTCAAAGACATAGTCAAGGTGAAGGATAGGAAGCGTGGATTCACCATCACCTATGACATGTTCGAGGGCGGCAAGTACCCAAAGGTACTTGTTTATTTTCCATGTATGACATATACTCCAGTTCTTCCGCCTTGACTTAACCTTTGCGTCTAACACATTGGGATTCACTTAACAGCTGAAGGAACTAGATGAAGGTAGCATGGCTTCCCAAGTCTACGATCCTAAGATGAAGGAAGTCACCATCGTGTCTGACAATGATGTCCCGTTGCCGCGAAAGCGGAAGAGATCCACCTCTAACGCTGCCGACGGAGGCAAGAAAAAGAATACGAAGGGTGGAGCCTCCAAGATATCCACCGCCTCCTTGGAGGCGGAGAAATCAAAGATTATCGGTATCCAGTTTACCAAGGCACCAACCATTGTGTAATCTTCTTAAAATCCGACATTGTCTCTTGCTCGTCCTATTCCTGTACTTATACTTTTTGCACGTTTCAGGAAGAAGGCCAGTATGAGTTTGAAGAAGACCTCCAAGACATCGGGGGCTTCTAAAAACATCAAGGAAATGTTTCACCAAGCATCTCCCGCCATTGCCCCTCCGACTTCGAGCGTCCAGCCTGCTACCGCACCGACAAGCTCTCTAGCAAAGGTAACGTATAAGCCTTCTGCCATGGAAGTGGACCCAGCTCCTTCTCAGGAGGTCCCAGACATTGCTATGGATCTTGTTGTTGTCGGCGAGCAGGCGACACAAGAAAGCACGTCCTCCAAAGTGGCTGAAGTTCCACCTAAGTATGCCACTGGTAAGGCAATGGTGGAAGGCGGAACTTCTACTGTAGGTGGAGCCATTGCACCCAGGTCGTCATCAGAGCTCCAAAGATCATCTACCCGGTGCTTGCACCGAGTAGCTCAGCTCTAGCTCCTGGGGCAGCGACGACTTCTCCCACGTGTGGTCTTGAGGAGCTACTCAAGCAGGCGGAGATTCTGCACGTAAATGGCCTTGCTTTTAGCAAGATATTCGTGGAGAGCGCCAGCAACCTCAAGATCATTGCACTTGTAAGTTTTATATGCCTTTTTCATTAAATAAGTAGTATCCCACTGTAGTCCTCGAGGATTTAGACGGAAAACCATAGGTCTTTGTGTCTGAATGCTCTGAGATTGACTAAGCTAGAAACTTCGCACTGTAGCCCCCAAGTATGTAGTTTGAATAAATTATTCCGACTAGATACTTTTAGAGTAGCATACGCAGTGTTTGTAATTTTCAATATTGTAACCCCCAAGCCTCTAGCTGAAACATAATTAGTTCCGACTAGATGCTTAAAGAAAGACTAAGCATATTGCTGAGTTAAAAACTCATACGGTAGCCCCCAAGCCTCTAGGTAGATACTTATCCGGCTAGATGCTCCAAGTAGACTAAGTAACATTAATATTTTTGCAGAATGAGAATGCTCGGAGGGGCGTCTCCAAAGATAAGTTCCATAAGATGCTTGCTGATCTTGAAGCCGAAAAGGGTAAAACTGCCTTCTTGAAGGATCAAATCACCAAGAGCAAGAGTCTTTTTTTCTTTTCAATTCCGCACTCAATCTTGGTCTTGCACCATTAAATTCCGACAACTCATTGTGCTTTGTCATTTCTCCGACATGCAGAAACTATTGCCAAGGCGAAGGATATTATCGAGCAATCCAAGCACATACAACTACTGGATAGCGAGAACAATATCCTTAAGCAGGAGAGGGATGAATCTTTGAAGATGCACGAAGATGCTATGAAAGCCGTGCAGGAGTCCGCCAACACGGAAATCAACCGCCTGAAGGAGGAAATTGCAATCCTCAAGGAGCAAAACAAAGCTACCGCCAAGCAGAATACGTGCAACCTTGACGCTTACAAGGTCCTCCTACAAGAGCGGGATTCCATGGCGGAGACTCTCCAGCAAGTTGAGGATAGCATCTTTGGTAAGAAATCTCCGTCTTGTTCTTCTGTAGTCTAGGTACTCTGATTTTTTTGTTGTGTTGAACTCATGTACTCAATCATTTGGCCAGAAATGCAGCTCCTATTGGTTTGACTAATAGTCCTCCTCCGCCAAAAGAATGCATGATTCTTGGCGGCAACTTCATCTGCACCGCCATCACTCAAGCAAAGGAGATCGCCAAGCCCTTAGCCATCAATATCAAGGCGGTGGATTCCATCATGAAGTACTCGGAAATCCTGCGCCAAGCCCCCGAGCGTATCGTAAGCTTGAAGCTTCATGTACCCGGGCTGGTGCAAGGATGTCGCTGCCCATGGTCAAGGCTCACTATGAAAATGTCGACATCAACACGGTGACCTCTGGTCTTCCCGATGTAGATGATGACGGCCAAAAGATCGATCATGGAGCTATCGGGTCATCACTCGCCGGCTATGATACCAGGGTCCCCAAGTTGGTGGATGCAAACACGTTTGTGCCTCTTGAGGTTATAGATGCCGACCAGTCCAGCTCCTCCGAGTCCCTCAAGACTACCGACTTCATTGATGGGCAGATGGCTCTCCTGATGATGATGACGTTACATCAAAGTCTCCTGCACTAGAGGAATGAAAAACACTTATGTAATATTTGTTTCCTCTGGGTGTATGTATGCGGAAAAACTATGGGCTTAACCTTAAGGCGGAAAACAATAGCTATGTGTTTCCTGCTACTTAAGTACTAATTCCAGCATGTATATGTTTTTTAAGCAAGTGTGGTTTTTATCCTTGAATTTTCGTGAGTCGGAAGACCCGTAGTCGGAACTATGCACTCAGGCAATGATGCCCAATGGCACCGTTAAAAACCTAACCACAAAATCGCTGACTTCAAGTGCCGAAAGTCACTACTCCAGAATCCACATAAAAACAACAAAGAACGTGTATACCAGAAAACTTAAGCTAACACCCGTAGGCAGAATTTTCACAAGTGCAAATGCAAAGCTTATGCATAAAGATTTTATACGATCCAAAAATGAACACTAAAGGAGGTAAAAGCGTCAAGCATATGAGTGAACAAAAGAGCTTTATTTCATTGATCATATAAGAGGTACACAGTAAATAAAAAATATGCTAAGTGTAAAAAGGATGTATCTGTGCTATGTTCCATGGACGATTCAAGATCTGGGTAGTCATCATCCGGGTCATGTCTCTTATGCTCATGATCCTTGTTTGGACTATCCTCTAGTTCATGATTGTCAACTAGGTAGTAAGACCCATTGAGTAGCGCCTTGCAAATGATGAACGGTCCTTCCCATGGCGGGGACAAAAGAGCTTCTGCTGGTAGATGGTGGATCTTTGGCATGCCAAAACACGCTCTTCCTCGAGAAGGTACACATCTAGGCGTCTGGATTCTTCAGCGTCATCTTCGTCGTAAGCGGCAATTCTTGGTGAATCGTGAAGGATGTCGGAAGGCAGGATGGCTTCTACTCCATATACCATAAAATAAGGGGTATAGTCGGTGGATCTGTTGGGTGTAGTTCGTAAACTCCACAGAACAGATGGTAATTCCTCCGCCCAGGCTCTAGCTGCTCTATGTAGCGGTGCCTCTAGACGTGGCTTGATCCCCTGCAGAATTAATCCATTGGCTCGCTCAACTTTCCCATTGGACTGTGGATGTGCCACAGATTCCAAGTCAAGTCGTATTCCCTTCTCCCAACATTTAGCTTCCACTTCTGCAAGTGACAAGTTTCTACCATTGTTGGTGATAATGCTATGCGGGAGACCAAATCTCACCACTAGATCCCAGACAAACCTAAGGGAAGTTGCCCCCATCAAGCTTTCTAATGGGTTTAGCTTCTATCCATTTCATGAATTTATCAACTTCGACTAGCAGATGCGTAAACCCACAAGGTTCCATCTATAATTGACCAACCATGTCTAGCCCCTAGACTGCAAATGGAAAAGTTATTGGTATTGTTTGCAATTCTTGAGCTGGTACATGTGGTTGTTAGGCATAATATTGGCATCCCATGCACGTCTCAACCAGCTTGTCGGTGTCTGCCTTCACGGTCAGCCAGTAGAATCCTTGCCGAAAGGCTTTGGAAACCAACGATCAAGGAGCGGCATGATGCCCGCAATCTCTGAGATGGATCTCACGAAGGATTTCAATACCTTCTTGTTGGGAAACACACTTGAGGTATATACCAGTGGTGATTATTTTATAGAGATGTCCATTGATTATGGTATAGCCCTTTGCTCGACGTACTATTTGCCGACTTTCGACCTTGTCGATGGGCAAAGTTCCATGTACGAGATATTCCATGAATGGTTTTGTCCAAGCCGGAGGGACCTTTGTTACTGTATGAACAAAAGAGTCAACTCTATCCGGGTTCTTGGGGTCCGCTCCCTTTACGGATGGTGTCCGTAGATGCTATAGAAAAACACTAGGCGGAATTGGTTTGCACCCTGATCCGAGCTTTGACAGCAGATCAGCTGCCTCATTTTCCTCCCTCTTGACATACTTGACTTCGTAGCCCTTGAAGCACTTGGCTATCTCGTCTACTTCGTCTCGATATGCCACCATCATAGGGTTCTACGCGTTCTAGGTGCCAACCACCTGCTGGGCAACCAAGTCGGAATCTCCACAGCAAACTATGCGCTTGATGCCAATATCCTTGGCTACGCGAAGTCCGTGAATGAGTGCTTCATATTCCGCCATGTTATTTGTAGCCTCAAAGTGGATCTGCAGAATGTAGTATAGCTTTTCCCATGTTGGTGACTGTAGCAGTACACCAGCCCCCGAGCCGTTGAGTATCTTTGATCCGTCAAAGTGCATCACCCAGTATTCTGGCTCTGGTAAGGGGTAGCATCTGGCATCTCCATCTAATCTACGATAAAATCCACCAAGACCTGTGATTTGATAGCGTCGCGTCTCTTGTAGGTGATCCCGAAGGCGGCAATTTCAATGCCCCACTTCACCACCCTTCCTGTAGCGTCACTGTTATTGATGATGTCAGATAGTGGATCTTTGCTCACAACTATGATAGGGTGCTCCTCTAAATAGTGCCTTAGCTGGTTGGTAGCTAAGGCATCACCTCTATATCGTCCACATAGGCGTGAACGTTCTGACCAATTTGGTCGTGTAGGCAACACTGCATAGTCCGCTGGTAGGTAGCACCTGCGTTTTTCAGACCAAAGGACATTGTGACATAGCAAAACGTGTCGTAAGGTGTGGTTAAAGAAGTGGCCAATTGGTCCGACTTCCTCACCTTTATCTGGTGGTATCCTGAGTATGCGTCTAGAATCCGAGCCAGCCGTCGAGTCAATGACTTGGTCAATGCGAGGCAAGGAAAACGGATCTTTCGGACATGCTTTGTTCAAGCCGGTGATGGTAGCTCAGATCACTGTAGAGCTTCGTTGGGAGTCCCCAAGAGGAAGGTGTGATGAGCACAGTAGCTAGTCTTCCCTCAGTAAGAAACCAAGGTTATCGAACCAGTAGGAGGAAGGAAACGACTCAAAGGTAAACAGTAACAGTGGAAGATGTATCAATGGTAAAGATTAGACCGGGGTCCATAGTTCACTAGAGGTGTTCTCCTTAAGATAAACAAATATGGCATGCTGGGTAAACAAATTACAGCAGGGCAATTGTTAGGACTGAGCAAGGCATAACAATGCAATACTAGACATTCATGATCCTATGAGATTTGATTGGGCAATACAACAAGATACATATACCTCCATCCAACTGCATCTATGACTAGTAATCCACCTTCAGGTTATCATCCGAACCCCCTACGTTATTAAGTTGCAAGCAACGGATAACTGCTTTAAGCAAACTTTGTAAGGTAAACAATCCACTTGTTCCATGAACAAGAGACCATTGTTTTCTCCCTAGTAGCAACAGCACATCTACAACCTTAGAGATTTTTGTCACTTCCCTTAGATTAAATAGAGGCATGAACCCACTATCGAGCATAAATACCCCCTCTTGGAGTCACTAGCATATACTTGGACAAGATAGCTACAAGAAACGGCGAGCATGCAAGATCTCAAATAACACAAACATGATAGAATAAATAAGACAAACCATTAATCAATCTGACATAGTAATCTCAATATCCATCGGATCCCCACAAACACAACATGCATGATTACAAATAGATGATCTTGATCAAGAACATAGCACACAAGATCTAAACATGGTAGCACAAAGGAGGAGATACAACCATCTAGCTACTACATGGACCCGTAGTCCAAGGTGGAACTACTCACACTTCATACCGGAGGCTGGCATGATGAAGAAGAAGGCCTCCGGGATGATCTCCCCTCCGGCAGGGTGCCGGGAAGAGCTTCAGATCCCCCCGATCTAGGGACAATGGTGGCGGCGGCTACAGACGGTTTCGTGGAATATTGATCGGGTACTTAGGGTTTTGGTATCGGAGGTGTTGGAGATATGCCCAAGAGGAAATAATAAAGTGGTTATTATCATATCTTCATACTTATGATAAATGTTTACATACCATGCTATAATTGTATTAATAGGAAACATTAATACTTGTGTGATTTGTAAACATAAAAGAGTCCCTAGTAAAGCCTCTTGTTAAACTAGCTTGTTGGTTAATATATGATCATGGTTTCATGATCATGAACATAGAGATGTTATTAACAACAGGGTCATATCATTAGGGGAATGATGTGATGGACATACTCCTATAGTTAAGCATATCATAAAGATCAAGTCATTTAATATAGTTCATTTGCTATAAGCTTTCTGATACATAGTAACCTAATTCCTTCGACCATGAGATCATGCTTATCACCATCACCGGAAGGATGCTTTGATGACATCAAACACCACCGTGAATCGGGTGGCTATAAAGGTGGCATTGAGTGTTAGGAAAGTATGGGTTGAGACACATGGATCAAGAGTGGGATTTGTCCATCCATATGACGGATAGATATACTGGGCCCTCTCGGAATGTCATCCAATTAGCTTGCAAGCATGTGACTGGCTCACAAGGGATCACATACCACGGGAACGAGAAAAGA
Source organism: Avena longiglumis (assembly GCA_030063025.1). Classification (NCBI taxonomy): domain Eukaryota; kingdom Viridiplantae; phylum Streptophyta; class Magnoliopsida; order Poales; family Poaceae; genus Avena; species Avena longiglumis. The sequence continues at coordinate 411,830,952 of CP125974.1, read as the reverse complement.
GTACTTATCGGTAACGAGGTTGAACTAGGTATGCAGAGATACCGACGATCAAAACCTCGGATAAGTAAACTATCGTTAGACAAAGGGAAATTGGTATCATATGTAAGTGGTTCATTTGATCGCAAAGTAATCGTTGAAATATGTGGGAGCCATATGAATTTCCAGATTCCTCTATTGGTTATTGATCGGAGAAGTGTCTCGGTCATGTCCGCATAATTCACGAACCGTAGGGAGACACACTTAAAGATTCGATGTTGTTGAGTAGTTATGGAATGATGAGTAAGAGACCGAATGTTGTTCGGAGTCTCAGATGGGACCCGGGATATGACGAGGAGATCCGGAATGGTCCGGAGAATAAGATTCATATAAGGAAAGTCCTGTTTCGGAGTTGGGGAATGGTTCCAGTGTTTTCATCGGGAATGTTCTAGAAGGTTCCGGAATGTCCGGCACTCGGGAGGGGAAGGGTACATGAATGTGTTATATCAAGTTGGTATGATTGCATCATGTACTAGGTGTCATCTCTGAACAAAATAAAGGGTTTAATCAAATCCTAGTTTGAAAAAGTCAAACGCCAATTTGAAAGTCAAACGGCTATTTTTGGGAAGTGGAGAGGGAGGTGGAAACCGAGTTGGGGAGGAGTCCCTCCTCCACCGCCGGCCCACTTGGGATCCAAGTTGGGGAGGTATTCCCCTCCCCTTGGCCGGCGCCTCCCTCCTATAAGAGGAGGGGCAGGGCTCCCCTCCTAGCACACGAGATTACCCCCTCTAAACCTAACCCTAGCCGCCGCCCACCATAGCCGCCGCCTAGGGTTTATCCCCTAGCCGCCGACTTGGGCACCTCCAAGCCCTAGCCGCCGGCTCTAGCACCCCTCCTTGGTGTGTCTAAACCCTAGAACACCGAGGGCTCTCTCATAGTCCACCATACTCACTCCGGCTTAAGGCGAAACCCTGCGAGATCTCCCCTCTACTTCCGGTACCACGTCGTTGTGCTGCCGGAATCGCGAGGAGAGTGCTACAACCTCCATTTTCTTTGAAACAAGGGAGAGGAAGGTCTTCATCGAGTACGAGCGTGTGATCGAAGCTGAAAGCTTGAACGCAGCGCCGGAAGGATCGTCTACATGATCTTGAGATCGGCAAGTGTACGACTACATCACCCACGAGAATCTGCTCTCGTTAACCGCTTTGGAATCTTCGAGGGTGAGTTCCTCTATCGACTCATTGCTACAATCTAGTAGATAGATCTTGGCTTGTTTGTGTGCATGCGGTAGAAATTTTTTGTTTTCCATGCTACGAACCCCTACAGTGGTATCAGAGCCGTGTCTATATGTAGATCTGTTGCACGAGTAGAACACAATGGTCATTGCGGGCGTTGATGCTTTTGTTGTCAATTGCTTCTTGTGTACTTTGCATCTTGCGGGATGGTGGGATGAAGCGGCCCGGGCTAACCTGACATAACATCATTCATGAGACTTGCTCCGCGCTTGACATGCAACTTGTATTGCATAAGTGGCTTTGCGGGTGCCTGTTTCTCCCAACATAGTTAAGATTCAATTTACAACGGGTGATTGACAATACTAGTATCAATGTTGTGGTTCTTGTTCTTAAGTTAGAACGACACTTATTGAAATCCCCAAACCATGTAAAACATGCAAAGAAAATTAGAGGCGTCTAACTTTGTTTTGCAGGGGTGTGCTGTGATGTGATATGGCCATGATTGTGATTATATTTGATGTATGCAATGTTACTTATTGTAAGTTGGCAACCGGCAGGAGACATATGGTTGTCTTTAAATTCTGTTAAGACCCGCGTGTCTATTCAAAGTAGTTGTAATAGTTGAAGCTGGTGGACGACAACCATGGAGCGGCGTCATTGACCTTGATGCAATGCCGGTGATGATGGAGATCATGTTCGTGCTTGAAGATGGAGATCGGAAGAACAAAGAAGAAAGGCCATATCATATCACATATTATGAATTGCATGTGATGTTAATCCTTTTATGCATCTTGTATTGCTTAGTTTACGACGGTAGCATTATAATATGATCCCTCAAGCACACAATTTCAAGTTTTAAAGTGTTCATCCTTAGTAAGCACCGATGCTAAAGCTCGTCGTTTCGAAGCACCACGTGATGATCGAGTGTGTTAGATTCTGCGAGTGCATACAATGTGAGCAAGCCAGATTTGCTCATGCGGAAGCTAAGGTTTGATCTTGACGAGCCTATCATGTACAGACATGGTCTCGGAACACGGATCGCCGAAAGGTAAAGCATGAGTCATATAGTAGATATGATGAACATGTTGATTGTTCGCCATTGAAGCTACATCAACTCTCGTGATGATCGGTTTTGATGTGGTGGATTTGGTTCGTGTGATCACTAAAACAATGTGAGGGATATTGTTTTGAGTGGGAGTTCAACGGAATATGATTAAAAGTTGAACACTATTTATCATAAACTAAATCAAAGTGAATTTGCATAATTATTGTAGTCATTGGCATCCGTTTACCACCTTGCGCTTAGTTTTAATTGAGATGATAGAACTATAGAATTCTGGTTAGTTACTTTATGAACTGGTATCGTATTGTTTTGAAGTGTTAATCTAAAGTTTAAAAGTCCTATTGCAAACTTTCAGTAAGTTCCGGTTACTCCATGAAGTTTAATAATTGGTATTAAAACAAGAGTGACAATTCCAAGAGTTAGTGTATGAGTATCATGTTTGTCTCCATGATTCTTGATATTCAAAGGATTGTCTTAATATCAAGGTTATCTAGGATATGAAAGAGTTGTTTAAGAAACCATGATGTGTGGAAGATATTGTGATATCTGAAACGAAGTTTTGGTTAAAACATGATAGAGTATAATATGGAAAAAGTCATGTTCTCATATTTGATGAGAATTTGCAAAAGGTTAGAGACACTAGTTGTCCTAATCCACCAAAAGGTTTTGGAGAGCAACATTATACTCGCGATTCATCTTTATAAGCTAAAAGTAGCTTGATCATGAATAATTCCATGATAAGGGTGAATATTTGATGTAGGTAAAATATTTACCACACCAAGAGATTACTAAAGAATGGAATTTGAAAGCACACCAAACATTTGATGATGGTGATCTACTTCAAAGTGCAAGTCCAAAGACATTGGTATTTAATTATACACGCTTTGAACTATGTGTCATAAGTATGACTCCACTATTGATGTTGATAGATTCTTTCAAAAAGAAAATAAAAACTGAAAGAGAATATCATAAATATATGGCAGAAAAGAAAAGACTAGAATTGTTTAGTTTAAGTATATAGATGATGTACATGTTATGGCTATATTCTTTGCTTATTAAACAATGTGGTTCTTAAATATTTGATACTGAATTTGTTGGTGTGAATCGTCATACGAAACAACACAATTCATGAACTACAATGGCCTAAGTAACTAGCAAAAGAATATGTGATGATGTTCATCGAGAACAAATAAAGGATTATTGTGTTGCTCGTTAAACATCAAAGCTTGCCTTCAAGATTTGTTTTATCAGGTATTATGAGAACAAAAGGGTTGTTCAAATAATTGTCGTAATCCATAAAAGATGGATGATTCACAAATCTCGTTGGAGAAATCACATCCATAAAACTAGTGCTAAAAATGTCGAAAGACAAATTGATTGAAAGATCTCTTAGGAAGTGACATCGCTGTTTAAATTATAATGGAAAGAAAACATGAAGAAACTCCATGTGGATGGAATTTTGGAGTCTTTTGATTTTTTTATCACATGACGCTTGTGAAACTTTCCTAGAGATAATTAAAACTTCGTTCATAGGCCAAAAAGGAACGAATGACTAGCTTATTGGAACTTGTACATATTGTTGTACGAAGTCCATTATGTGTAGTCAAGAGCGATGGATTTCAACTTCATATGCTTTCTCCGAAAATTTGAGTGAATATATGAATATTTACTTAATAAGGATGAGGTATGAAACATTTGAAAAGTTCAAGGACTTTCAAGATGAAGTGCAAAATCATTGTAACAAGAATATAAATAGTTTATGATAAGATCATAAAGGAAGATATTTGAGTTACAAGTTTAGCATAATACCTAAGATTTAAGGAATCGTTCCATGGATTTGCATTTTTTCCGAAACACCATAAGAGTATGGAGCATTCGAGATATGTAATTAAACCTTGTTTTACATGGTAAGATCGAAGGTATAAATCATAAAACTGCCATTATATTTTAAAGATTAAAAGCTATAGAGACTACCGTTTTTCCACTGAAAAGAGCTCCATCATAATCCGTTGAATTGACACCATATAAAGTTATGGTTTGGGATAAAACCCAAGTTGTCCTTTCTTAAACATTGGTATGCTATGCATAAGAAAGATGTTTGGAAAAAAAGTCGGATGAACCTATCTTTGTATGTTATTTCGAATAAATGTTCCTCCATAACATCGGAGACAAAAATGTTTGTCGCTTAGAACGTCAAAGTTTCTTTAAGAAGGAATTTTTCGTGAAAAGTTGAGTGGGAGGACAATAGAACTTTGATAAGGTTAAAAGAACCTTAGCTATATGTGCAGATTTGCGCAGCACCGAAAAGTGTTCCGAAGGCAGCAACAATGCTCATGGCTCACGTGCCTCAAAGGTTGTGGTTACGGAGAACTAAGTTCCTATTAAAACAAGTAGGTCGGGTAAACAATCAAATACCAAGATTTGAGAGTTAAATCATTATTTGACAATAATGATCCGACTACATGCAAAGAAGCGATGATGAGCCCTGATTCCGTCAAATGGCTTGAAGCCATAAAATCCGTGATAGTTCCATACACGAGAAATCAAGTTTTGAACTTGAAGGACCCTCGAGAAAGGTGTAAGACCTTACAGTTGTGTTTGGATCTATAAAAGAAATAGACATGGATGTTGCACATCTATGAAATAGTCGACATGTTGGGAAAGAGTTCACAACAATGTTCAAAGGTTGACTATGACAAGATTTGATCTTTCATAGCGATATTTAGTCTAGAAGGATTAATGTAGCAACTACGACATATAATTTTGTTATGTGTTGAATAAACAAAACAAGTTCTTCTAATAGAATGGTTACCAAGGACGTGTGCATGACACAGTCCAAAAGGTTTTGTTAATTCAAAGGATGCTAAAAGCATATGCAAATTTCAATAGTTGAAGTAAGCATCGCGGAGTTGGAATCTTCACCATGGTGAAACTGTTAAAAGAGTTTTATTTCATCGGAGACGATGAAGATGCTTGCATTTGCAAGAAATTAAGTGGGAGCGCTAAGACATGTTTCTAATACATTATGTGGAAGACATATTGTTGATTGGAAATAATGTATCTTTTATTAACACAGGATAAGAATTTCATATCGATGAAAGACTTAGGCAAAACCCAAATATTTGGCATCAATAGACGCTAATATGGTTGTGCCAAAAGTACATAGATGATATATTGAATGAGTTCAATATAGAAACTACAAGAAAGGTTCTTGTCGCACAGAAAGGATTGAATGAGTTCAATATTGATGATATATTCAAGTGTATTGACACTTGGTAATTGAAACAAAGATTCAAGTATAGATTGATACTTGATGTATAAAATCACAAAGAGTATTTTGTCAATCATGCTGTGATGTGTACAAATCCAGATATGTCCTATGCTCTAAATGTTATGAGCATATACCAGAATGATTCATAAGATGATCATTGGACAATAGTAAGGATATTCTTATGATCTTTTGGAAGAACTAAGAGTATATTATTTGTAGAAGTGACAAATAGATGGTTAGTTCATTGTAAAAGTACTACATTGATACTAGTTTTGTCACAAAGTACAAATTAAGTTTATCTCAATCTAAACTAAGGGTGGCACAATATAATGGAAAGTAAGTTCCATAATGGATTTGGATGAGTTCCAAAGTTAAGACATTGTGACAGATACTACAACAAAAGGCTAAGTATATGACTGCTATTATAGCGACAAAAGAGGGCATTTGTGTCAAGTAGTTTGTTATCAAACTAGGTGTAGTTCACATGGGATAGTACTATGAAGATATATTGTACGACAATATTATCAACATGTTTTAACCCCAAAGAACTAAAGGTCACACCAAAGGACCAAATTAGTACGAAGCCATCTCATTAGAGAATGAGTGATGCGAGAGGCAAAGACATGCAATTACACACGGACACGGAAGTGTCGGATCCGAGATCGATTGACCACTAGCAATCGGGACATACGACACCAGAAAGCCATAGGTGTTGAATACACAAAGGTTTGAAACTAGATTATTGACTCTAGTGCAAGTGGGAGACTGTTGGAGATATGCCCAAGAGGCAATAATAAAGTGGTTATTATCATATCTTCATACTTATGATAAATGTTTACATACCATGCTATAATTGTATTAATAGGAAACATTAATACTTGTGTGATTTGTAAACATAAAAGAGTCCCTAGTAAAGCCTCTTGTTAAACTAGCTTGTTGGTTAATATATGATCATGGTTTCCTGATCATGAACATAGAGCTGTTATTAACAATAGGGTCATATCATTAGGGGAATGATGTGATGGACATACTCCTATAGTTAAGCATAGCATAAAGATTAAGTCATTTAATATAGTTCATTTGCTATAAGCTTTCTGATACATAGTAACCTAATTCCTTCGACCATGAGATCGTGCTTATCACCATCATCGGAAGGATGCTTTGATGACATCAAACACCACACCGTAACTGGGTGGCTATAAAGGTGGCATTGAGTGTTCGGAAAGTATGGGTTGAGACACATGGATCAAGAGTGGGATTTGTCCATCCATATGACGGATAGATATACTCTGGGCCCTCTCGGTGGAATATCATCCAATTAGCTTGCAATCATGTGACTGGCTCACAAGGGATCACATACCACGGGAACGATAAAAGAGTACTTATCGGTAACGAGGTTGAACTAGGTATGCAGAGATACCGACGATCAAAACCTCGGATAAGTAAACTATCGTGAGACAAAGGGAAATTGGTATCATATGTAAGTGGTTCATTCGATCGCAAAGTAATCGTTGAAATATTTGGGAGCCATATAAATTTCCAGATTCCTCTATTGGTTATTGATCGGAGAAGTGTCTCGGTCATGTCCGCATAATTCACGAACCGTAGGGAGACACACTTAAAGATTCAATGTTGTTGAGTAGTTATGGAATGATGAGTAAGAGACCGAATGTTGTTCGGAGTCTCGGATGGGATCCGGATATCAAGAGGATATCCGGAATGGTCCGGAGAATAAGATTCATATAAGGAAAGTCATGTTTCGGAGTTGGGGAATGGTTCCGGTGTTTTCATCGGGAATGTTCTAGAAGGTTCCGGAATGTACGGCACTCGGGAGGGGAAGGGTACATGAATGTGTTATATCAAGTTGGTATGATTGCATCATGTACTAGGTGTCATCGCTGAACAAAATAAAGGGTTTAATCAAATCCTAGTTTGAAAAAGTCAAACGCCAATTTGAAAGTCAAACGGCTATTTTTGGGAAGTGGAGAGGAGGTGGAAACGAGTTGGGAGGAGTCCTCCTCACCGCCGCCCACTTGGGATCCGAGTTGGGAGGATTCCTCCCTTGGCGCCTCCCTCCTATAAGAGGAGGGGCAGGGCTCCCCTCCTAGCACACAAGATTGCCCCCTCTAAACCTAACCCTAGCCGCCGCCGCCCACCATAGCCGCCGCCGCCCACCATAGCCGCCGCCTAGGGTTTCTCCCCTAGCCGCCGACTTGGGCACCTCCAAGCCCTAACCGCCGGCTCTAGCACCCCTCCTTGGTGTGTCTAAACCCTAGAACACCGAGGGATCTCTCATAGTCCACCATACTCGCTCCGGCTTAAGGCGAAGCCCTGCAAGATCTCCCCTCTACTTAGGTACCGCCAGTTGTCTTTGCGGAATCGCGAGGAGAGTGCTACAACCTCCATTTTCTTTGGAACAAGGGAGAGGAAGGTCTTCATCAGTCGAACGTGTGATCATGAAGGCGCTTCTGCGGGAGCCTTGGAAGGATCGTCTACACGATCTTGAGATCGGCAAGTGTACGACTACATCACCCACGAGAATCTGCTCTCGTTAACCGCTTTGGAATCTTCGAGGGTGAGTTCCTTATCGACTCGTTGCTACAATCTAGTAGATAGATCTTGGCTTGTTCGTGTGCATGCGGTAGAAATTTTTTGTTTTCCATGCTACGAACCCCTACAGGAGTGTCTTTATAGGCGAAGAGGCGAGGCAGGGGGCAGCCAGGGCGGCCACACCCCCCAGGCGTGGGCCCACCTAGGCTGCACGGCCAGGGGGTGTGGCCCCTGGTGGCTCTTCCTTGTCTCGTACTCTGGCTTCATGTTCCCCACGGTAAAATATTGACTTTGGCTTTTGTCCCGTCCAATTCCGAGAATATTGATTTTCTGCCTTTTCTGGAACCAAAAACAGAAGAAAACAGGCAACTGACATTGTAGCATCTTGTTAATAGGTTAGTCCATAAAAACATATAAAAAACCTCAAAGTATAGACTAAGCAAATAAAAGTAGATACAAAACAGGCATGGAACGTCAAAAATTATCGATATGTTTTCAATGTATCAAGCATCCCCAAGCTTAACTCCTGCTCGTCCTCGAGTAGGTAAGTGATAAAAATAAGAATTTTTAAGGTGACAAGCACCATCAAAATCAAGATCAAACCATTTGCAAGCATTGAAAGCTGGTATCAAAGAACTCTAAACATGGACATGAAAGATGGAGTTCTAATAGTAGGAAAAGTAACTATGCATGCACCATGAAATGTTACAAACAAAGATCATGAATAACACGCATTGAAAAACGTTTGTTTGTTTCACATATAGAAAACATGGCATAGTGGCATTCAGCTTGTCCCTCATGGAGTAGCAAATAGATGCATAGGACACCTTCAAAGTTCATAAGAGTGACTAGATACAAGTAGCACAAGAACAAGTAATATCAATAATATGCATCAATCAATAAGTTTTGGGACAATGCACATAGAACTAAGAATGGCAACTATGCTCTCTTAACTGGTGCCTAAGGATAGAAGGTGGAGACTCAATATAATGGTGGAAGAAAGGCCCTTCATAAAGGGAAGCAGGGATTTCAAGTTTCATAAAGAGCTTCTAAAAATTATGGTACTTGTTAGCTTTCAGCCCTCATTGCCATGATCATAAGCATCTTGAAGTGATTAAGGTTAAAGTGAACAAAATATGGAGTATATGCTTGACAAAGTATAAGTTGGCAATCTCATGTCCCTTTAATACGAGGGCCGCTCCTCATGCTACTCAACTTTAGTCACCTGTAAGGTCTTATCATAGTAAGTACATGTGTATCATAGAGAACCGCCAACGGGGTACCCCTTGCACATGATACAGGAGCTATCCCATAATCAAAATGACAAGGCAAGTATACAATGAGCATCTCAGCAATCTTCTTATTTACCATGGAAAAATGGTGTTTTTTCTCTCTTTCCTCTTTTCAATATGTCTATCTTTTTTTATAAGAATAAAGCTTCATAGATTGCTCACTATGGTGATGCTACAAGTTTCCACCATGATTAGGCATGGATTAGGCTAGCGGCCCAAGAGTTTGTCTAACACACATACATAACTCCGTGGACTTACAAGCTCCCCTTTTATTTCACACCGATGACATCCATATACAAAAGAGCATGATATCAACTGTGTACAAAGTACAAGTGCAATGTTGAAAGCGTTCCCCGTGACAGCACGGTTCTGAGATTGGTTCGTTCTATGATGTCACTTACAGATTTACCGCTATCATTTTGGGGTTATGCATTAGAAACAGCCGCATTCACTTTAAATAGGGCACCATCTAAATCCGTTGAAACGACACCGTATGAATTATGGTTTGGAAAGAAACCTAAATTGTCGTTCCTTAAAGTTTGGGGTTGCGAAGCCTATGTAAAGGAGTTACAGCCGGACAAGCTTGAACCCAAAGCGGAAAAATGCATGTTCATAGGATACCCGAAGGAAACTATTGGGTATACCTTCTATCATAGATCCAAAGGCAAAATCTTCATTGCCAAGAATGGATCCTTTCTAGAGAAGGAATTTCTCTCGAAAGAAGTGACTGGAAGGAAAGTAGAACTCGACGAGGTTGTCGAACCTTCTCTCGAAATTGCGAGTAGCGTAGCACCAGAAGAAGTTCCTATGGTGCCTACACCAATAAGAGAGGAAGCTAATGATGATGATCATGAAACTTCGGTTGTAGTTGCTACAGAGCCTCGTAGGTCAACCAGAACTCGTACCACTCCAGATGGGTATGATCCCGTTATGAGTGTCATGTTGGTGGACAACACCGATGGCCCTGCGACATATGAGGAAGCGATGATGAGCCCAAATTCCAATAAATGGCAAGAAGCCATGAAATCTGAGATTGGATCCATGTACGAAAACCAAGTATGGACTTTGGTGGACTTACCGGATGGCCGGATGGCTGTCGAGAACAAATGGATTTTCAAGAAGAAAACAGATGCTGATGGTAATGTTACTGTCTATAGAGCTCGACTTGTCGCAAAAGGGTTTCGACAAATTCAAGGAGTTGACTACGATGAGACTTTCTCACCTGTAGCGAAGCTAAAGTCTGTGAGGATTATGTTAGCAATCGCTGCAGATTATGATTATGAGATATGGCAGATGGATGTCAAAACAGCGTTCCTCAATGGAGACATTGATGAAGAGTTGTATATGATGCAACCCAAAGGTTTTGTCGATCCTAAAGATGCTAACAAGGTATGCAAACTTCAACGGTCCATCTATGGATTGAAGCAAGCATCCCGAAGTTGGAATCAACGTTTTGATAAGGTAATCAAAAGTTTTGGGTTTATACAAACTTATGGAGAAGCTTGTATTTACAAGAAAGTGAGTGGGAGATCTGTAGCATTCTTAATACTATATGTAGATGACATATTGTTGATTGAGAATGATGTAGACCTTCTTAATAGTGTCAAGGAATATTTGAATAATAGTTTTTCAATGAAGGATCTTGGCGAAGCAGCTTACGCATTAGGCATAAAGATTTATAGAGATAGATTGAGACGCCTAATATCATTGTCACAAAGTACATATTTGGACAAAGTTCTAAAGAGGTTTGGAATGGAAGATAGCAAGAAAGGGTTCTTGCCCATGTTGCCCAATACGACCTTGAGTAAAACTCAAAGTCCGACAACGGCAGAAGATAGAGAAAGGATGAGTAAGACTCCCTATGCCTCAGCCATAGGATCTCTAATGTATGCCATGCTATGTACTAGACCCGACATTGCATATGCTGTTAGTTTAACTAGCAGATATCAAAGTGATCTAGGAGTGGATCATTGGACAGCGGTCAAAAACATCCTTAAGTACTTGAGAAGAACGAAGGATATGGTTCTTTCTTATGGAGGTGATGAACAGCTCGTAGTTAATGGTTACATCGATGCTAGTTGGAACACCGATCCGGATGATTCTAAATCACAATCTGGATACGTATTTATTTTGAATGGTGCAGCAGTTAGCTGGAGGAGTGTAAAGCAAAGCGTTGTGGCGAGATCTTCAACTGAATCGGAATAGATGGCTGCTTCGGAGGCTTCACAAGAAGCGATATGGATGAAAGAGTTCATTACAGAGCTGGGTGTGGTTCCTAGTGCTTCGGAGGCTTCACAAGAAGTTGGAATGATTGTGTAACATCCCAAAAATATCAAACTTAGATCAACAAAACACTAATCCTAAAGTTTAGGGTTAACAAAAACTTTTCTAAATCAATTCATGAATGCATGTATATGTGTATGCATGGATTTTGAATTTCTTTAAAAACCACCTTGTTTGTGTGATCCATTGCTTGTAAAATGTTTCTTAGGTGAAAAGAACATCATCTAAAACATTCCCCACACTTTTCCTAAAGAAAAATAATTCAAAACAAATATATTAAGTGAATGGTCATTTTGACCAATTTAACTCCCATGCCTACTTTGGCTGTCTCAAACTTTCAAAACCTAACAGAAACTTTTCTGGATCTTTGCACCCCTTGAATGTACTCATAACAAAGTATCAAGGCCCACCTTGTGATCATCCAGAAACTTTCAAATGCATAGTTTAAATGACAACTCAAAATTGAATCTTCTTCATATGGGAAGATCCCACTTTTTCAAAAACCACTCAAACAAGCTCAACTTTCAAAACCCAAGCATCTGCAGACTCACCAGAACCAATCTAGCAAACCCACCAAAAATCATTTCAAAATTCAAAACTTGATTTCATGCGGCCATTTCATCAAACAGGTTGCAGACACAAATCAAACAAAACCACAAACACTATAGTGTGCAGTGTTTTGAGCCTAACTTGTTCCCTAGTTAGCTCTCACACAATCCAGTAGATCATCTAGAAAGGTTAGACCAGCACTAGCACCCCTGTGAGCTTGCCATTGCCATTAATGGTGAACAGCCGAGCAACCCCATGTCACCCCAATGTGGACAGCAAGCTAGGAGCAGCAGCAAGCCTAGCCAGCATGTCTGGGAGGCAGCCCACCGTCCACCGCCACGCAGGAGACCGCCAGACATCCTCGTTTACCGCCCCGCACCATACAGCCACCGCCCGCCGTCGAAGACGCCGCCTCTGCCGCGCAGAGCACCGCCCGTTCCAGACCAAACCACACCGCCCCATGCCTCGCGACCATGTCATTGAGCATCGCCAGGAGACACAACACCGTCCCCTACCCTTGCCCATGCCATTAGCTGCCTGTAACGTCGCCTCCGACGAGCTCACCTTGCGCCCCGACGGTCCCCTCGCTCGACTATAAATAGAGGCCACCGCCGCACGATTTCTTCACACCATCTCACTCCCCTCTCCTCACTGATCGTGCCACACCATTCTCAGAGCAAGGCGAGCACCACCTCGCCGGAATTGCACCGAGCCACCGCTGGGAGAAGAAAGCCAGCGATTGAAGCCGCCCAGGAGAAGCCACCGTACAGGAGGTTCGCCGTCGTCGACTTCGTCGTTCGCCTCGCCGACCGCCTGCACCCAGGTGAGCCCCAGCACCCTCACGGCGCTCTAGGTTTCGTTCTCGCCGAGCTGTCTCGCGTCGACGATGACCCTCACCGCTGGATTAGAACCAGATCGACGAACCACGTTGCCCCATACCGCTTCCAGCCCGTGTCACCGACGAGTGGGGACACCCACTTAAGCAGCCAGCTGAGCACTAAGCAGGCGGCCCGTTAGAATTTCCCAAGAGCCCAAAGAATTCAAATTAAACCTTTTCTTTTTAATTTCAAACACATTTCTGTACCCAACTTCAAAAATCAACCCAGATCGATTTAGTGCACCAAATTAGATAAAACCAATTTTGTTGGAAAGGTCTGTGAATGCTTAATCCAAGCCCGTTGGATTCAAGTCATTTGGATCTGTAGATCACCCATAGAAAAAATAACAAGGCAGAAGCTTTTCTGCATTCAAACATTTTTCAAATTTAAACCATAAAAGCTTTTGAGTTGATTCCAACTCTCAAAAATCACATTAAACCATACCTTTCAGAATATATAAAAATATATATAGGTTACTTGCAGAAATAATGTTCAAGGAATAAAAGAATGCTTTATAAGCATTTCTAGCCACTTTAATTAATTAAAATAAAAGGGTAAAACCTTATTAAATTGTGACACCACTTTAAATCACATTCCCATGGACTACAACATGTGGTGATGACATGTGTCAACATGATCCCATGTTTAGTTTGGAGAATATTAAATCTTAAGTAGTTTTTCAATGAGTAGAAATTACTTTTCTAAAATAAAAAGACTTAAACCAATCCTTAACCTTGTAATGTTAGAGATGATGCTAGATCATCTATAGGACCCTTGTGTGTGATGATTGCAAGTAGTTAAGTATTGTTTGGTGATTGTGTACCTCGTATTTATTCGTAGACGCTAGTACCAACCAAGGCTACGAGGAGGAAGGAGGATACTACGAAGAGGAAGCCGAGGAGAACTTCAACCACTGCTCTGCACAAGGCAAGCTTTACTAACCAAGTTAACCAATGCAAGCTAGTAACTATGCAAGCTTATATTGACATTGATTGCAAGCCTAATACCACTAGTGATTGTGCAAGCTAACCCTTGCAAGATACCCTATTGTTGCCACAAACCCATGCTTGTGATATGATTACTATATGCCTTAAGCGTATGTGACCATACCCACTTGCTAAACCAATCCTATTTTTATGGCAAGCTTCTTACTGTGTTTCTTTATCAAAGCTTACTTGGAGGCTACCTAAGAGTTTTGGTAGATACTAGACAGTTGTGCTGAAGGTTGCATAAAGAGCATAAAATTTGGGCTAAGCTAGAAACCTTGATATCAGCTTATGATATAAGGTTGGACTTAGTTGAAACCCCATGTGGCATCCCGCAAAACCACTACTAGAAAATCGCGTTGTTTTTGTGCATTGCATCGCCATCATCTTGCATTGTTTGTCTGAACTATTTCAAAAAACCTAGTTTTGCTTTGTACAAATACCCCTCTTTATTTCAAAGGTAAAACCCCGAGCGTATCGGATATTTTATTTCCCTAAAAACTATTTGCAAAGTGGCCTTGTTTTAAATTAAACAAAACCAAACAAACACATTTTGCAAACTAACACAAGCCCCAAACTCTAAAACCTACCCCCACCCAATCCTAATCTACCCACCAACCGCAGTGTGCCACCTCACCCCTCCCCCAAACTCCTACCCACCCTGCCACCTCACCAATCCACCCCTTCCCCCCCCCCTCTCTTTCTCACCCAGCCATCCACACACCCCTCTCTCTCCCTCACTTACGCCCCGACCCCACCGCGGCCCCACCCCACCCACTCAACTCCCTCTCCCACCTGGACCCACCCCAGGCCCCCACCTGTTGGCCCCCTGGACCCGGACCCCCCACCTGCCGCTGACCCCCGGCCCCACTCCCTCTCTCCCCTCCCCCCACGCATCCCTCACCCCTTCCTTCTTCCTCTCTCCCCCACCTCCCGCGACGGGCTCCCCCTGCCCCGCCGCTGCGCCCTCCTCCCTAGCCTGCGCCCTCCCTCCTCTCCCGCCTCCGGCCCTCCTCCTCCCTTTGGCGCTGGCTCCCTGTCCTCTCGCCACCAAGCTTCCCTCCTCCGCCCTCGTGTGCCCCGCTCCACCCTACCTTCAGGCGTCCTCTCCCCGTCCTCGGCTGCCGCCGCTGACCGCCACCGCTCTTCTCACCGACGAGCCTCACCATCAGCCCCTCGCCCGCCTCCGGCCGTCTCCATGAGCGTCGCTCGCCGCGCGCCGCCGTCTGTTCCTCCTCTCCGGCCGCCCTCTCCGCCACAGCGCCTCGCCTCGCGTCGCCCTTCTCCGACCGTCCCCGTCCGAGCTCCGCCGTCGTCGGCCGCTGCCCCAGGTCTCGCCATCGTCGGCCCGCGCCTCGCCGTGTCCCCGTCGGCAGCGCCCCGAGCGCCTCCAAGCCGAGCGGAGGCTCCTGCCGCACGCCTAGGTCGCCTGAGCGTCACCACCATCCGCTCGACGCCCTGGCCTGACGCAATCTCCTGCTCATCTCATCGCAGAAGTGTCGCTCTCTGGCCACGCGTGCAATGCTCGTGTTCCCGGCGGTCTATTGCTTGCGTTGTGATGTCCTGCTCCCTGGTGGTATGTTGCTGTTTACAAGCCGTGGAGTCAAGTGTTGGGGTGTGGTGCTGCTTGACAAGAGGTAACCGGAGCGACAAGCGAGGGCGAATGGAAGGAACCTCACCAAGAGCGAGGGTACCCGAGGGCGCAAAGCCGAAAGGCCAAGATCTGCTTCATGGAGCCGAAGACCGTGAACGCCAAGTCCCCGGGTTCAAAGGCGACAAGACCCCGATGCCGAAGACGTCGCACGCAAGTTCTTCACCCCGGACGCCAAGACCGACCGACACGAGGACCCGACAAGTTCGACACCGGCCAGGGCGAGTCCGATGCCCCGACGCCAGACCAAGTACGCCCTCCCGGAACGCCAAGGTCTCCGCGTGAGACGACCAGACCGACAACATGGCCCGACCACCGCGGATGCGACAAGATCTACTTCTGTTGTCCGAGAACGACCCCGTCGAAACCTGAACCCTGAGCCTGACCCCGAACCCCGGAATCCCAAGATCGCCGAACCCTAATGTCTGAACCCTTTCCCGAAAACCCTATTTTATAATATAATCCAACTTGTCGCATATTAATTGTTCTTGCATGCATATTATCATGTGGTTTGGGGGCCTTATGCCTATTCACCTCATAATTAAATATGGGGCCCATATGCGGGCAAATCTAGTCTCATATTGGCCTCATTTAAATTTGTGTAGCGAACCGGTGCTATCTTTTGTCTTGATAAGGCAACATTTAATTTGCGGGGTAGGTAAATAACTTGCACCGTTTAATTAAATGTTGGGACCCCGGTTCCGCTTAATATGACCTAATCGCATTGCACCTTTGCCATTGACATGCATCATACATGCATCATGCCCGATCTTTTGCCGTAGTATTAAATATTGCATCTGGTGTTTATTCTAGTGTTTTGGTTCTTCGCGGATAAGGACGTTGAGTTGATGCGAGTGTCGACCCGATCTTCGGTTGAACCTTCGACAATGCTTTCAGGCGAGCATCTCCCCCCTTTCTACCCATCTTACTTTTATAGTATTTATTCCCTCATGTTGATCTATTGCTATCTGTGTTGCGTTGCTCTAGTTTTCGTACCGTGATATCCCTTGCAGCCTTATATTGCCTTGGACACACCCTATTACCTGTTGATTGGTAGAGAGTTGGACTTGCGCGTCGTAGTCGCTTGCTCAAGTGCTGTTGCGTGTCGCCAAATGCCACATTTGTTGGTGTATTGCCGCATGTTGATGTTGGAGATGATCATGGCTTTACTTATCATTCACTTTAATTCCTGTTTAACAACTAAAACTGAAGTAAGTAAGCAGAGGCATCGGTGGGTGATAGATAATATTTGGTTTCCGACCGCCCACTTGTGTCCCGTAGGACCCCGAGTACTTGATACCTGTTCCTTGATTTATCGCGCTATCCACATCCGGGAGGATTATGGGACCCCCCTGAGCCAGAGCATGATTCATTCTTATTTATTGGGGCCACAAACTAGTTTGAGGTTTTATTTACTATCCTGTACTTATGCCATGCTACTGCTTTATCTACGATTGTGTGAGGAGCACACTGTACTGTTTAGGTAAGCGGAATGTCTTCGCGGTATCGACAAGCCCAGTTTTGGGTTCCTAGTCGTTTACAGCCATTGTCGCAAACCTTGAGTCCGTCTCGGAGTCAGCTGGCTTTGTTGCGGGTCTACTCAATGGGGTGGCCCCCTGAAATATTTCTGAATCCTGTGATTGCTTTGTCGTGAAGGCCTCGTTGGGTTTTGATTTGGTTTTTCCGAGGTTGATCGAGCGTGTGTTGCTATTGGTGCACCCCGGCCGGGTAAAACTTTCTGAAAGCCGTGTCCGCGGTTATGGACGACTTGGAGCACAGTATCTCGATCATAGACAAGCATAACTAAAGTAGTGCTATAAATTTGACTTTATAATGACTAGTAATCAGCTTCACTATAATGGAATGGCTAAATAAAACTGCCCACAATTGCTTGTTTAGGTGTCGCTTGTGACCTTTGTACCTGACTAGTAAGTATTGCAACTACAATGGAATGGCTTAATAACAGTACCAACAACTGCTGGGTTTTGGGCTTATCTCATGCTATCTGTATCTGATTAGTAATTGTTGCAACTATAATGGAATGGTTAACTAAAAGTGCCCACTGCTTATTTTATCAGGATGATTATCTATACTTGACTAGTAATTGCTGCAACGATAACTGATTAAATAAAACTGCCAACTGTGTGAGTTCCTCGGTTGACTTCCTCGTTTGGTCTCGAGGGGGAAATACCAGGATGGGATTGTTTGGTGTTAGATTCAGGTTGGTTCCGAATAGGTCTTTCTTACCCCTCTCTAATAGTCGTCAGTTGTATCGAGTCTCTATAGGTTGTTTAGTGCATGCTGCCGCTGCCGCTTCAGTCCACCATACCTATGTAGGAGAGGACCGCCGAATTCTAGCCTCATGTGTCTTGGCCTCGATCTTGGCTCTCTCTTTTCCTTTGCCCTTTGCCGGCACCCCTTTTGTTTAAGCAGGTTTTGAGATCGACGTCGTTAGCAGGGTTACCCTTCCGGCTTGGCATGGGCAGGGTTATGGACGCCATTGGTTATTCTTCAGGGATCTTAGCCCCATTTGCATCTTGTCTGTAGTCGGACGCTGTATCATTTTCAAGGTGATTTGGATCTTCGTATTGTATATCGGTATTCTTGACTCATTGAGTCGCATTGTATATATATCTGTTCCATGGGTCCCATCGAGGACTGTTGTGTAATGTTATTACTTCGTTTTCCACCCGCACGAAAGTGCCTGGTGGGCACCTTTGAATCGTTTCTATGCGGGTTTGGCGGGTTTCGCTGAAACTTGCATAGGTCCGATTCTGAGGGTGTTACACCCCACTAGTTACCACCCCCCATTAGTACTACCCCCACCTGTAGATGCTAGTGCTAAGCATAAAACTTGATCAACTTTAGATGGGAATACTTTGTGGAAAATGGTTATGAAAACCTTGGAATGATGGATCATTCTATTGAAATGTTTTGGACATGTGTTTCCAAACACTTGATGATTTTGGTGATGAAAATGTTGAGGCATGAGCCTTAGCCCTTTATAAAACTGATGGTTGTCTGGATGCGATACCATTCCAATTTTAGCGTACAACCAAATACCCGAATATTGGGTAGGGCTTGACTGGAAACTTATATACCTTAGTATTAGTTCCCTCCCGGCCAAGGTCTGAGTTGAGGCTACCTTGTGAAGATTGTCCACCTGTGCAGTACCCAAGATGACAGTGGTCATGGTTGGGAGGCCAAACTCACAGGAGAGGTGCTTATACTAGAGCGTGTAATTAAAAGGTTAGGATTGATTATCTGCATACTGAGTATGGTGAATTCAGGATTTGTTCCTGACGGATGTGTCGAATGTTGTGGTGAAAGTGTACAATCTCTGCAGAGTGTCAAACTATTCGAATAGCGCGTCATGATTATGGACAGTTGGAGGCCAGCATCTTGTTCCCGTCAGACTTTTCAAAATTACTTGTGAAACAACTTGAGACTTCGACTTGACCACAACAGAGTTGTGAACGGAAATACAAGATCCCACTTAGGAGTTATAAAATTGTGACCAGCTTTGGAACTTAGTAGAAATAAATCTGGCTTTTGCAAAACAACCCTAGAGCCTAGTGTCCTATTATCCAAAAACCCCTTTACTTGTTAGTATTAGTTTGCGAGTACTTAAAGAGTACTCATGGCTTTGTCCTGCTATTCCCATGGCGGACTATGAAGAGGAGTACACGGAGGATGGACCCGGGAAGGTTACGACAACTAGGATCATCTCCCATCGTCAGCATTGCCTGTGACCCCGAAGATGGAGCCTCGCCGACGCTACCGTTATTATTACGTATTCCGCTGCTTGATGTTGTATTAAGGACTGGATCATGAGATCCCTATTTGTGTAAGAACTTATGTATCGTTGTAATGGATGAAGTACTATGGTATCCAATTCTGTTATGTCTCGCAAAAATGGTAATCCTGGGATTGCGATGTATGGCATAACAGGCATCTAGGATTAAAAAAATCCGGGTGTTGACAAGTTGGTATCAGAGCCATCCTGACCATAGGAGACCCTAGTTAGATTGGACGCTGAACCCAAAAACTTAGTTTCAAAACTTAAGAAGAAAACTATTTACGAAAACTTATTATCATTCTTACCTCTTTAATTCTTTAATAAAACTTCATGTTCCTCAAAAACTCTTGCAAAATAGATAAAATTTTGACACACTTGATCACTTTGCTAATCTACTCATCCTCTATTTTTATAGATGGACGTGAAGTACAGCAAGTTTTACCAACTCGGGAATGGAGGAGACCTTATCTTTGAGAGGGATCGGATCGACTTCGGAACTTCCGGGCGCGCATCCCGAGTTCTTCGGAGCTCAGCTCAATGATCAAGGAGGAGAAGATCTGCAGTGGATAATTTGTGCAAGTCTCCGAGGAAAGATTGAACCTCCCACTGCGGAGGGAATTCAGTTTACCTTAAGGGAAAACAACTGGCTCGATGGACTTGCCAGCAATGCGAAGCTCTTTCCGTCTGTGGTGAGCATCAATCGGATCAAGGGTACTCGCTTTGAGTTTTGCCCAAGACGTGATGCAAATGGTCAACCACCGGAAGCCCCATACCACCCCGCTGAAGACTCAATTGGACCACCTTAGCTTCATGATGTATGATCGTCGCCAGAATCGGACAACTGCCGTGACTATTGCAACCACAAGTCGCCATCATCAAGACGAAGGATCGGACCATCGCCATGCTAGCAAAGGATCGCAAGTCTCGCCGCCGTCGACAAGAAGGCGCGTATTGCCGTCTTCGCCATCGTATCTCGTCTGGAAGAGACCATCCATGAGAGAGACATGCGTTAGAGGAAAGGGAGAATCGGAGAAGTACTTCGTGGAGACCCTTACTCCTATATCGATGGCGATGATTTTACGGAGGATCGGTCATGGACTTCTTCACCGATGAGGATGATTTCGCCTTCATCGATGATGCGGAAGATGATGAAGCCAGACTCGAGCGAGTAGTAGCACCGAGCACTAGCATAGTGAGTAGTAGTCGGTCCCATCATATCGTAGTTCCCAGAATGGTTCTTAAAACCATCTGTTTTGCTTTGTTGTGGTGTGTGTTGTACTGTGTGCTATGAGTGAATGAATGAAAAAGCAAGTTGCTAGAAAACTTGAGTCAAAATCTAAAAACTTTTCAAAGACCCAAAACCTTAGAAATTTCCCTCTTTTCTCATGATCTATATCAATCTTCAGATGCCACGTGGAGGAAGTGGTTCAGCCCCGGACCCGATGTTGCAGATCCTGCAAATGTTGACTTCTGACCGCGAAGCTGAAAGAGCGGAACGTCAAGCCAACCAAGCCACTCTGCAACAGATAGCCCAGCTAGCCCACAACAACCAAGGCCATGGGAATTAGGACAACCACGGATCTAAGCTCAAGAATTTCCAGAATACCAACCCACCCGTTTTCACCAAGTCAGAAGAACCCCTAGACGCCGATGATTGGCTGCAAACCATGGAGAATAACTTAGAAGTAGCTAGAGTAGAAGCCAACGAGAAAGTATTGTTCGCCACTCATTATCTAGCCGGAGATGCCAGGGCATGGTGGAACAGTGTTCGTGCAATGACCGGAGGCCAAATGATGACCTGGGAGGAATTCAAGGTCAAGTTTAGCAGAACCCATGTGCCTTGGGTTTGATCAAGAGAATGAGAGACGAGTTCAGAGAATTGAAACAAGGAAGGATGACTGTAGTGGAATACCGTGACAAATTTTTGTCATTAGCTAGGTATGCCCCGGACGAGATAGACACCGAAGCCAAGAAGAAAGAAAGATTCCTGAATGGTCTGCATGACGAGATGCAGACAGTGTTAGTCAATATTCCCTTTGCCGATATTGAAGCCCTTGTCGACTCCGCTATCCAGATGGAAGGAAAGATCAACCAGGCCAATGAGAACCGCAAGCGTCGCATGATGCATCAACCAGGAACCCATCAGAACCCAAAGTATCGCCCCAACCCATCTCCAGGATTTGCCCCAAGAACCAACAGACTCCCTATGACCCGTCCGACCTATCCCAACTATGGAAACCCTAGACCCGGAGGAAATCACAACAACCCCAGCAATTCTAGCAATTTCACCCGTGCCCCACCCAAGTTCAACACCAACCATGCTACCGCCAACCCCAATACTGCCCCGAGGACTAGAAGAAATGCTGTGCCTGTCGCAGCCAAGGACAAGTCACAAGTGACCTGTTATGACTGTGGAAATAAAGGCCACTATTCCAATGAGTGCCCCAACAAGAAGAACGCTATAGCCCCTAATACCAATGTCCCAGCTCAGCAGCAGCGTCGTGTCCAACCAGGGAGAAGATTTGCTCTAGGAAATTCACTCAACCGCAATGGCCGCCTTTTTCTCATGCATGCTGAAGAAGCTCAGGAAGCGCCATACGTCGTGCTGGGTATGTTTTCTGTTAATTCAGTACTCGCAAGAGTGTTGTTTGATTCTGGTGCATCGCATTCATTTGTCACCGAAGAATTTGCCTGCACTAGTAAAATTCAACCAACCAAACTGAAGCATGTGATGATTGTACAAATTCCCGGATCGACCACCAAGGCTAGGCAAATTTGCAGAGCCGTCCCTATCCGAATCCATGGCATAGATTTTTATGCTAACCTAATAGTACTCGGAACTAAAGGTTTGGAAGTAGTACTAGGAATGGATTGGATGTCCAAACATAAAGGAATGATTGACTGTGCCAAGAAAGCCATTACCATGACTAGTACCGCCGGAGTATCAGTCGAGCATATATCTGAAACCTTACCTCGCCAATTCAAGTGTAACAAGAGTCTAGCCCAACCTACCATTGACCAAGTTCGGATAGTCTGTGAATACCCCGATGTATTTCCAGATGTTTTGCCCGGTATGCCCCCAGATAGGGATATCGAGTTTATCATCGAACTAATCCCCGGAACAGGACCTATAGCCCAGAGACCCTATAGTATGAACCCATCAGAACTAGAAGAACTGAAGAAGCAGTTGGATTCCATGTTAGAAATCGGATTGATTCAACCAAGTGCGTCCCCATGGAGGTCACCTGTCTTGTTTGTGGACAAGAAGGATGGAGGTAACCGTTTGTGTACGGATTATCGAAAGTTGAATGATGTCACCATCAAGAACAAGTACCCCTTGCCCAAGATAGAGGATTTGTTTGATCAGTTGACCGGTGCCCAGGTGTTTTCTAAGATTGATCTTAGAACTGGCTATCATCAACTCAAAATTAGATGCGAGGATATTCCAAATCGCCTTTACCACCAGATATGGATTGTATGAGTATACAGTCATGTCTTTTGGATTAACCAATGCCCCCGCTTATTTCATGAACCTCATGAATAAGATTTTTATGGACTTCCTGGATAAGTTTGTCGTTGTTTTCACCGATGACATTCTAATTTATTCCAAATCGGAAGAAGAACATGAGCTACACCTAAGGACCATTCTTGGAACCCTTAGAGAGCATCGGCTGTATGCAAAATTTAGCAAATGTGAATTCTGGTTACAGGAAGTAGGATTTCTCGGTCACATTGTATCAGCCGGAGGAATTGCCGTTGACCCTGCCAAAGTGAAAGATGTAGAAGATTGGCAAGCCCCAACCACTCAAAGCCAAGTTCGTGCCTTTCTCGGATTGGCGGGATATTACCGCAAATTCGTAGAAGGATTCCCTAGTATCGCCCGACCCATGACCCAATTGCTGAAGAAGGACAAGAAGTTTGAATGGACAGACAAGTGTGAAGCGAGTTTTCAAGAACTCAAAAGGAGATTGATTTCAGCCCCAATCTTGATCATGCCAGATATCACGAAGCCCTTCGATGTGTATTGTGACGCATCCAAGATTGGTCTCGGATGTGTGCTAATGCAAGAAGGCAAAGTTATATCTTATCTATCGCGACAATTGAAGCAACATGAACAAAATTATCCAACCCATGACCTCGAACTCGCAGCCGTAGTTCTAGCCCTGAAGACATGGAGACATTACCTTATGGGAAACCGTTGTGAGATTTATTCGGACCACAAGAGCCTAAAGTATAGATTCACTTAGAAGGAGCTGAATATGAGGCAGAGAAGATGGATTGATCTAATCAAGGATTACGACCTGGACATTCACTATCACCCTGGAAAAGCCAACGTAGTAGCCGATGCCCTTAGAAGATTGCCGTGCCGCTTGAACTCCATGATTTTGAAGGAGCAACCAAGTTTGCACAAAGATATGGAAGATTTTCGAATAGAATTAGTAAGTGAAGGATTTTTGGCTAGCATAGAACTTCAGCCCACTTTGATCAGTCAGGTTAAGGAGGCGCAGAAAGGAAATGCTAGTATCGACGGAATTAAACGTCGTATCGGTACAGGCAAAGTACCCGGATTCACCGAGGACGAAGGAGTTTTGTGGTACAAAGGACGCCTTTGTGTACCAGCAGATTCTGAGTTAAAAGAAGTTATCTTGAAGGAGGCTCATGATACTCTTTATTCTATCCATCCTGGAGGAACTAAGATGTATCAAGATTTGAAAGAGCAATTTTGGTGGCATAAGATGAAGAGAGAAATCGGAAGCTATATCGCCAAGTGTGATATATGTCAGCGAGTCAAGGCAGGACATCAAAGACCCGCTGGATTGTTGCAACCTTTGCAAATTCCGGAATGGAAATGGGATTCTGTAGGAATGGACTTTATCACTGGACTACCTACTTCTAGTAGGGGAAATGACTCTATTTGGGTCATAGTGGACAGACTGTCCAAAGTAGCCCATTTCTTGCCCGTCAAAACTACCTATCAGAGTTCGAAGCTAGAAGAGTTGTACATCCCTAGGATCGTTAGTTTGCACGGAGTCCCCAAGAATATCGTATCGGATCGAGGAACTCAGTTTACCTCGAGATTCTGGAAGAAGGTCCAGGAAGGTTTAGGAACCCGCCTAGATTTCAGTACCGCGTATCACCCTCAGACCGATGCACAAACGGAGCGAGTAAACCAAATACTCGAAGATATGCTTAGAGCATGTGTGTTAGAATATGGATCCAAGTGGGAAGACTGTCTGCCATTTGCAGAATTTTCCTACAACAATAGTTACCAAGACAGTTTGCAAATGGCCCCATTTGAATTCATGTACAGAAGGAAGTGCCTCACCCCTTTGAACTGGTCGGAAGTAGGAGAGAGTCAAATTTTCGG
This sequence comes from Avena longiglumis, assembly GCA_030063025.1. NCBI lineage: Eukaryota > Viridiplantae > Streptophyta > Magnoliopsida > Poales > Poaceae > Avena > Avena longiglumis. The sequence goes on along the minus strand of CP125974.1, from coordinate 411,806,051 downwards.
ACCCGACATCCCACGAGAAGCAGAAGAGAAGGTTCACAAGATTCGAGAGCACCTCAAGACAGCCCAATCCCGACAAAAGAGTTACGCCGACAAGAGACGTCGAGACCTCGCCTTCAACATTGGAGACTTTGTTTATCTGAAAGTGTCGCCATTGAAGGGAATGCAGCGTTTCCAACTCAAAGGAAAGTTAGCCCCCAGATATATCGGACCTTTCAAAATTTTGAACCGTCGAGGAGAAGTATCGTATCAACTCGAGCTACCAGAAGAGATGTCAGCGGTGCACAATGTGTTCCATATCTCGTTACTTCGCAAATGTCTCGAAGTCCCCGAGAAGACCGAAGTGTTCAAGAATATCGATCATAGGACCATAGAGATCAATGATGACCTGACCTATCCCGAAGTACCCATCCGTATATTGGAGGAAGCCTTTTGAACGACCAGAACCCGAAGCATCAAGTTTCTCAAGATTCAGTGGAGCAACCACACAGAAGAGGAAGCTACCTGGGAACGCGAAGATCACATCAGGACGGAGTTTCCAGATCTCTTCAAATCCTAGGTAATCTTTTCGTCCTTTTTCAAATCTCGGGACGAGATTTTGTTTAAGGGGGGAAGGTTTGTAACATCCCAAAAATATCAAACTTATATCAACAAAACACTAATCCTAAAGTTTAGGGTTAACAAAAACTTTTCTAAATCAATTCATGAATGCATGTATATGTGTATGCATGGATTTTGAATTTCTTTAAAAACCACCTTGTTTGTGTGATCCATTGCTTGTAAAATGTTTCTTAGGTGAAAATAACATCATCTAAAACATTCCCCACACTTTTCCTAAAGAAAAATAAGTCAAAACAAATATATTAAGTGAATGGTCATTTTGACCAATTTAACTCACATGCCTACTTTGGCTGTCTCAAACTTTCAAAACCTAACAGAAACTTTTCTGGGTCTTTGCACCCCTTGAATGTACTCATAAAAAAGTATCAAGGCCCACCTTGTGATCATCCAGAAACTTTCAAATGCATAGTTTAAATGACAACTCAAAATTGAATCTTCTTCATATGGGAAGATCCCACTTTTTCAAAAACCACTCAAACAAGCTCAACTTTCAAAACCCAAGCATCTGCAGACTCACCAGAACCAATCTAGCAAACCCACCAAAAATCATTTCAAAATTCAAAACTTGATTTCATGCGGCCATTTCATCAAACAGGTTGCAGACACAAATCAAACAAAACCACAAACACTATAGTGTGCGTGTTTTGAGCCTAACTTGTTCCCTAGTTAGCTCTCACACAATCCAAGAGATCATCTAGAAAGGTTAGACCAGCACTAGCACCCTGTGAGCTTGCCATTGCCATTAATGGTGAACAGTAAAGCAACCCCATGTCACCCCAATGTGGACAGCAAGCTAGGAAGCAGCAAGCCTAGCCGGCATGTCGGGAGGCACCGTCCACCGCCATCGCTGTCCCGGCATGGCGTTGCCAAGCCACGGACCACGCGCGCGAGACAAGCCCAGACCATGAAGCGTGCGCGGAGCGCCACCTCGACCATCACCCTGCACCGCGCGCCCGCACCGCGCGCACACGATCACCACCGACCCAGAGACCGCCAGACATCCCGTTTCGCGCCATACGCCATACCGCCGTCGAAGACGCCGCCTCTGCCGCGCAGAGCACCGCCCGTTCCAGACCAAACCACACCGCCCCATGCCTCGCGACCATGTCGTTGAGCATCGCCAGGAGACACAGCACCGTCCCCTACCCTTGCCCATGCCATTAGCTGCCTGTAACGTCGCCTCCGACGAGCTCACCTTGCGCCCCGACGGTCCCCTCGCTCGACTATAAATAGAGGCCACCCCCGCACGATTTCTTCACACCATCTCACTCCCCTCTCCTCACTGATCGTGCCACACCATTCTCAGAGCAAGGCGAGCACCACCTCGCCGGAATTTCACTGGAGCCTGCCGCTGCCGGAGAAGAAAGGAGCCAGCGATTGGAGCCGCCCCAGGAGAAGCCACCGGTACCAGGAGGTTCGCCGTCGTCGACTTCGTCGTTCGCCCGCCTCACCCTCGCCTGCCCGGTGAGCCTCGGCACCCCTCACTCGGTCGCGCTAGGTTTCGTTCTCATGGAGCTGTCTCGCATCGACGATGACCCTCAGTTGGATTAGAACCAGATCGAGCGAACCACGTTGCCCCATACCGCCCGCCCGTGTCACTGACGAGTGGGGACACCCACTTAAGCAGCCCGCGGGAGCACTGCGCTTAGCAGGCCGGCCCGTTAGAATTTCCCGCGCAGCCCAGCAATTCAAATTAAAACTTTTCTTTTTAATTTCAAACACATTTCTGTACCCAACTGCAAAAATCAACCCAGATCGATTTGGTGCACCAAATTAGATAAAACCAATTTTGTTGGAAAGGTCTGTGAATGCTTAATCCAAGCCCGTTGGATTCAAGTCATTTGGATCTGTAGATCACCCATAGCAAAAATAACAAGGCAGAAGCTTTTCTGCATTCAAACATTTTTCAAATTTAAACCATAAAAGCTTTTGATTGATTCCAACTCTCAAAAATCACATTAAACCATACCTTTCGGAATATATAAAAATATATATATAGGTTACTTGCAGAAATAATGTTGAAGGAATAAAAGAATGCTTTATAAGCATTTCTAGCCACTTTAATTAATTAAAATAAAAGGGTAAAACCTTATTAAATTGTGACACCACTTTAAATCACATTCCCATGGACTACAACATGTGGTGATGACATGTGTCAACATGATCCCATGTTTAGTTTGGAGAATATTAAATCTTAAGTAGTTTTTCAATGAGTAGAAATTACTTTTCTAAAATAAAAAGACTTAAACCAATCCTTAACCTTGTAATGTTAGAGATGATGCTAGATCATCTATAGGACCCTTGTGTGTGATGATTGCAAGTAGTTAAGTATTGTTTGGTGATTGTGTACCTCGTATTTATTCGTAGACGCTAGTACCAACCAAGGCTACGAGGAGGAAGGAGGATACTACGAAGAGGAAGCCGAGGAGAACTTCAACCACTGCTCTGCACAAGTCAAGCTTTACTAACCAAGTTGACCAATGCAAGCTATTAACTATGCAAGTTTATATTGACATTGATTGCAAGCCTAATACCACTAGTGATTGTGCAAGCTAACCCTTGTAAGATACCCTATTGTTGCCACAAACCCATGCTTGTGATATGATTACTATATGCCTTAAGCGTATGTGACCATACCCACTTGCTAAACCAATCCTAGTTTTATGGCAAGCTTCTTACTTTGTTTCTTTATCAAAGCTTACTTGGAGGCTACCTAAGAGTTTTGGTAGATACTAGACAGTTGTGCTGAAGGTTGCATAAAGAGCATAAAATTTGGCCTAAGCTAGAAACCTTGATATCAGCTTATGATATAAGGTTGGACTTAGTTGAAACCCCACTAGTTACCACCCCCCATTAGTACTACCCCCACCTGTAGATGCTAGTGCTAAGCATAAAACTTGATCAACTTTAGATGGGAATACTTGGTGGAAAATGGTTATGAAAACCTTGGAATGATGGATCATTCTATTGAAATGTTTTGGACATGTGTTTCCAAACACTTGATGATTTTGGTGATGAAAATGTTGAGGCATGAGCCTTAGCCCGGATGCGATACCATTCCAATTTTATCGTACAACCACAATACCCGAATATTGGGTAGGGCTTGACTGGAAACTTATATACCTTAGTATTAGTTCCCTCACGGCCAAGGTCTGAGCTGAGGCTACCTTGTGAAGATTGTCCACTTGTGCAGTACCCAAGATGACAGTGGTCATGGTTGGGAGGCCAAACTCACAGGAGAGGTGCTTATACTAGGGAGTGTAATTGAAAGGTTAGGATTGATTATCCGCATACTGAGTATGGTGAATTCAGGATTTGTTCCTGACGGATGTATCGAATGTTGTGGTGAAAGTGTACAATCTCTGCAGAGTGTCAAACTATTCGAATAGCCGCGTTCGCGGTTATGGACAGTTGGAGTGGCCATACTGTTCCCCCGTCAGACTTTTCAAAATTACTTGTGAAACAACTTGAGACTTCGACTTGACCACAACAGAGTTGTGACCGGAAATACAAGATCCCACTTAGGAGTTATAAAATTGTGACCAGCTTTGGAACTTAGTAGAAATAAATCTGGCTTTTGCAAAACAACCCTAGAGCCTAGTGTCCTATTATCCAAAAACCCCTTTACTTGTTAGTATTAGTTTGTGAGTACTTAAAGAGTACTCATGGCTTTGTCCCTGGCTATTCCCATGGCCAGGCTATGAAGAGGAGTACCTGGAGGATGGACCCCAGGAAGGTTACAACAACTAGGATCATCTCCCATCGTCAGCATTGCCTGTGACCCCGAAGATGGAGCCTCGCCGACGCTACCGTTATTATTACGTATTCCGCTGCTTGATGTTGTATTAAGGACTGGATCATGAGATCCCTATTTGTGTAAGAACTTATGTATCGTTGTAATGGATGAAGTACTATGGTATCCAATTCTGTTATGTCTCGCAAAAATGGTAATCCTGGGATTGCGATGTATGGCATAACAGGCATCTAGAATTAAAAAAATCCGGGTGTTGACAGATTGCATCATGTACTAGGTGTCATCTCTGAACAAAATAAAGGGTTTAATCAAATCCTAGTTTGAAAAGTCAAATGCCAATTTGAAAAGTCAAACGGCTATTTTGGGAAGTGGAGGGGAAGTGGGAAACCGAGTTGGGGAGGAGTTCCTCCTCCACCGCCGGCCCACTTGGGATCCGAGTTGGGGAGGGACTCCCCTCCCCTTGGCCGGCGCCTCCCACCTATAAAGGGAGGGGCAGGGCTGCCCCTCCTAGTACACAAGATCTCCACCCAAAACCCTAGCCCGGCGCCGCCACCTCCTGTTGCCGCCGCCTAGGGCTCCCCTAGCCGCCGACTTGGGAAAGCCCCAAACCCTAGCCGCCGGCCCTAGCACCTCCTCCTTGGTGTGTCTAAACCCTAGATCGCCGAGTATCTCTCTCATTGTAACTACCTCGGTGAATTACGCTCCTAGTTACAAGCCTGGATGAGCGGAAATGGTTGAAATAGTACGGTGGGGCCCAAATGCCACTCACAGGTAGACCTTTCGGTCGTCCCAACCATTTCCAAACATCAGGACAAGAACGGGCGGCGTAATCGGCAGGTGAAGGGATCAACTACATACACAAATGGGTATGTATGCAAGCCACCATACAACAGTACATCAGAGCCATTCCATCTAAAAGAAATAGAAATATTGCTGCAACGCCATACGGCAAGAACCAAATATCCTAGATAGATATAATAGTTTAGGATATCTCCTCATACATCAAACATCAGAGTATCAGGCGGAAGCGACAACAAGATCCGAGTATGGATAAGAAGCAAATTGGCATAAGATGCCCCATAAAATAAACACATCCCGCCCACAGATCTCGCGGATCCCCGTTCCCGGAATCTCTACACCGAATGATCGTTGCCCACATCGTCCGTCTCCTCCACCCAGTATCCATCTTGCGAGTTTACCTGTTCATCTGAATCAAACAATTTATCGTGTGAGACCCTAGGGGTACCCATCAAGTCTTTATGCCTCTAAAGGGGACACAACCTGGGGTGACGCAATTGCAGCAAAAGATAAACCCTAACAATTCTATAGATACTCTCTATCCATCCGCCTAACCAAAGATAGACGGATGTCCGTGAATTAATAACAACAATTATAACAGTAATATTAACAGATCCATCCTCCTCCTCGCTTACCAACGAGGAAGCGGACGAACAACTCCCCATCCGTTGGAAGTTTTATTATCCATTCCATGAGTGTTGCACTATTTACTAGTCAGATACTTAGTCAAATTAAAAGCGGTACTTTAGTTATACTTGTCTATGATCGAGAAACTGTGCTCCAAGTCGTCCATAACCGCGGACACGGCTTTCAGACAGTTTTACCCTGCAGGGGTGCACAAATAGCAACACACACTCAATCAACCTCGGAAAAACCAAATCAAAACCCAACGAGGCATTCACGACAAAGCAATCACAGGATTCAGAAATATTTCAGGGGGCCACCCCATTAAGCTACCCGCAACGAAGTTAGCCGACTCCGAGACGGACTCAAGGTTTGCGCTGGTCAGAAACGCATCGGGAACCCGAAAATGTGACTGGGCTTGTCGATACCGCGAAAACACTCCGCTTCCCTAAACAGTACAGGTGTAGTACCTCGCACAATTTAAATAAAACATTAAAGCATGGCATAAGTACAGGATAGTAAATAAAACCTCAAACTAGTTTGTGGCCCCAAGAAATAGGAATGAATCAAGCTCTGGCTCAGGGGGGTCCCATAAGCCTCCCGGATGTGGATAGCGCGAATATTCAAGGAACAGGAATCAAGTACTCGGGGTCCTACGGGACACAAGTGAGCATGAAAAACCAAATAGCAGATATTGCTCACCGGTGCCACTTTCATTAGTTATCCCATACTACTCAGGTTAAGTTGTTTAGGTACCTCGTTATCCATCAGACACTCACATACCCTACACATGTTGTTCTACGACTCGCATGGCTCAAACAACTCCTGTAGTAATGGCTCATGGGATGGAGGAACAAGCTTTGGTGGGGTTTAAAAGTAAAGGCTATGCAATACTTGGGATTCAGTTTAATACAATCGCGACTCAATGATGCAAGAATAAGATAGAGGCAATAGGTACTATATGTATGCAAGCATGTGGTAGTGCTTGCCTGGCAGCTCAGTTGAAGCGAGAGAAGGATCTGGGTAGTGCTCCTGGGTTTCTTGATATATCCCCTGCTCAGCGTCTATTCGAAGAAGAACCAAACAAACAAGGGCCAACATAAATAAAGTGCACAAGCATATGAGTTAAAATGCGACAAGCAAACAATCATGCCATGATGAATGATGCACAATTTGCATGGCAATAAAGTAACATGGCATGGGTGAGGTGTAGAATACAAGAAATAAACATTTTATTGAGTTTTGGTCACATTTTTATACTCCAATAAGTTGCTGTAATCTTTATATTTATATGATGCATGCTGCAAAACAGAACATGGAATGCATAAACAGAAAGGTCTCGTCGAGCTAATCATTTTAGACATATCATTTGTTAAATTTGGAGTTATAAAGCAAAAGTTATTAATTAATTAAGGAAAAGGGCATTTTATTGTAATTTTAATCAACTTGAAATTTAAAGTGTTCAAAATATATTTTGGATGGCATATTTGAAATCCTCACATTTTTCTGATTGAAAACATATATTATTTGTATTATTTGAAATTATGAATTTAAATTTATTTTAAAGTCAAAATTAGTCAAATGGAGTCAAAGTCAAAGGTTTGACTAGTTTGAATTAGTTTGAAAATATTTGACTAAAGATTTGAATTGACATTCAAAAACAAAACATATTTCATATAAGGTTTGAATTCAATTACCAAACCATTTGAAAGTTATGGATTAGTTTATATTTAAACAGATTTGAAATTTGAATTTGAATTAATTTGGAAAAGTTTGAATTTGAATTCAGAAAAGGTTCCTGGACTTTTGTTACTCAGCCCAATCTAGCCACAGACACTGACCAGTGGGGTCGATGCTGACTGGGACAACACGCGCGCAGAAAAGCTTTTCTCACTGCGAGCTACTCTAGCCTCAGCAGATGACAGGTGGGGCCAGCGCATCTCCAGGGCCACACGCGGGCGCGGCTATCGGGCGCTGACACGTGTGCCATCCGGGGAGCGCGGGTTGAGGGGTTCAGAGCTGCGGGGTGTTCTTTGCAAGATTGGACGGCGATGCGGGTCGTGGGGCTGCGGTTCAAAGGGAAATCGTAGGGGCCTCTGCAAAGCGGCCGCCACGGCTGTGGCGCAGACCGACGGCGGATCTGGCGGTTTTTCGTGATGGCGACCAAACGGCGACTCGCCAAGTCAGAAAAAGGAAAGATGGAGAGGGTGCGGCCGCAACTTTCGCTCGAGAGTATCTACGGGGTTTTGGCCGGGCTTCGCCGAGGAACAGAGGGATGGGGAACTGCCTGCGGTCCACGTCACAAGACTGCACGCCGCGCAAGGCAGAGCGCCTTCGCGGGCGGGAGCTACGGTGCAAGAGAGGGGAGGGGACCATGTCTGGAGGGCACAGGGGCTCACCAGGAGGATGTTGGTGGTGATGGTTCGGGCGGAGTAGCTGGTGATCGATTTGGCAGTGGCCGAGTGCTCCTGGTGCTCACGGACACAGCGGCGGTGATGCTTCTCCGGCGAGGTCCAGCGGGTTCCGGCGCTTCAAGGCGAAGAAGAGGAAGCAGGGGACGCTCCTGGTGCTCCTGGTTCGGCTTGGCGCGCTCCAGATCGGCTAGAGGAAGGTGTGGCCGTGGCTAGGGCTTAGGGGCATGGTGGTGATCATGGTGTGGAGGGGAGGAAGAAGGGAGGATGGAGAGGGGCCTGGGCACTTCCAGATGGGATCTGGGGTAGCTGGGGTGGTTGAGGTGATAAGGGGGGAGAGGGGGAGAGGCACATGGGGTGGTGGCCACCTTTATGCAAAAGAGAAAGGAGAGGGGGAGGGTGGCATGGAGCTAGGGTTTGGAGAGAGGGGGACCAGGGGAGGCACATGCGATGGGGGTGGTTCCAGGGTGGTCAGGTGGGGCCTGCAGGGCGGGGGGGGGGGGTGAGATATGAGTGGGTAGCTAGGGTTAGCTAGAGGGTGCTCGGGTTAGGGTTAGATGGGGTGTGGTTTAGAGAGAAAGGTAAAGGTAGAGGGGTGGTGTGGTAGATAGGGTTGGAAACACGATCAAAACAAGAGGTGTCAAAAAGAGAGGAGAGAGAGATACTTGCATGCATCTAGCTAGATTAAGCAAAAGAAGGAAGAGAGAGAAGAGAAGATGAGGTAGGGTGCTTAGGGTTTAGAGATAGAAAAAGGAGAGAGGGGTTTAGGGTAGGGTTAAAAGCAAGATCAACAAGATCAAGCAAAAGGAGGAGGGGAGAGATAGAGGATGATCCACTCAAAGAATTTCAATAAAATCCAAATGACTTAGATGTGGTGGCTCTTGCATGGCCCATGCAAGATAATAAATGCCATGTATCATCCTTGTGAAAACAAAATAATAAACATGGCATTATTCTCATGCATCCCCAAAATGTGGAGTATATCCCAAGCAAAAGAAATTAAAAGGATGCCCCATGTGGAGTAGATGGAGAGGACCATATTTGAATAAAAATGGGACATGCTAGTGTGTAGGTGCCACTAGATATTTTATAGTCCCAAATATCCCAACATGAGCATGAATCCATGATAATCCATATGAAAGCTAGGAAAAAGGAGCACTACTCATAATGCATGCAAAGGTGGCTCCACATATCAATAATGTGAAAACGCATGATGCTAAGATGAGAGCATGTGGAAATAGAATTGGGTCCATCCAAACTCCCATGAGCTAGAGGTAAAACCCAATAAGGTGCAAAGCTCACATTTAGTTGGATGGTGGAATTATAAGGTGGTGACAGAGAAAGGTGATGGAGTTGAATAAAAGATATGCCCCCAACTCAACTTGGGCATATAAACAATATATCAAGAACCAAATACAATATCAAGAGGCAAATACAATTTACAATGCATATGAGAGAAGAACCAAATCAAAAAGGGGTTTTATATGATGCTCAAATGCAAGGTGGCATGATGACATGAGCATGATATAATGATGATGCAACAATTATATATATGAAGTAGCCATTATATTACTAGACCAAGTAGCATTACAGTTGTTAGAAAAATGGGATGCTACACTCATAGTCCACCATACTCGCTCCGGCTTAAGGCGAAGCCCTGCGAGATCTCCCCTCTACTTCCGGTACCACGCCGTTGTGCTGCTGGAATCGCGAGGAGAGTGCTACAACCTCATTTTCTTTGGAACAAGGAGAGAAAGGTCTTCGTCGAGCACCGAACGCATGTGACCGATCATGAGCGCTTGAACGCAGCCGGAAGGATCGTCTACGCGATCTTGAGATCGGGAAGAGTACGACTACATCACCCACGAGAATCCGCTCTCGTTAAACACTTTGGAATCTTCGAGGGTGAGTTATTCCATCGACTCGTTTCTACAATCTAGTAGATAGATCTTGGCTTGTTTGTTTGTATGCGGTAGAAAATTTTTGTTTTCCATGCTACGAAACCCTACAATTTCTTCAAGGGTATAAAGATCTCATCAATCTCTCTCGTTGATTACATCTCCTAGATTAGATCTTGGCTTTCTTGTTCGCATCCGTAGAATTTTTTTGATTTACTATGCTGCGAAACCCTTCACTTTAAGACCTTCTAATCTATCTTATAAGTTTATATTACTATTCTAGTTTTGCATTAGTTTGAGTTTAGAAATAAACCTTGCATCATTATAATTCCCTTCAGGAATAGTCGATCCCTTTTATGAAATTCCGAGTTTATTATAATATATGGAGCATTATTGAGTTTGTGTATATCTTATTAGATATATGAATGGCTTGAGTATAATTTTACTTACACTTGATGATAGCAATAGGAGTCTTCCACACCATTTGTATTAATGGAACATACAAAGATAATTTGGTCGATATGTTGTAAGTTCATGGTTTGATTTACAAAGAAGAAGAAATTATCTAATGAATTAGTGTTGAAAAAGAAACCTTGAACAAAGGAAAATTAAAAAGTGCTATCAAACTAGAGTGAGAACAAGAGGAGGTAGAATATTCAAGCTATAAAAATATGCTTCATATACAATTGGAATTTGGTAATTGAGATCGTTAAACTTTGAGTTTCTACATGAAGTGGAATGTATGGCTAGCTTCTTTGCACAACACTTAAATAAAAGTTGGAGCATATATATATATACATATATACATATATATAAAGAAAGAAGAAAAGAGAGAGGAAAAAGAGCGAATGTGCAAAGAGCAAATAGGCATATACCACTATATTATAGTAAGACAAAGAAACGTTTGAGATTTTAAATCCCAAGTGAATATGTTAATCCTAAAATACTTGGAACTACCTCGCTAACTTATTCGGTCGAACCGAATACTTTTATATCGTGTTGAGAGTAATCTTTTGTGAACTATTAAATGCTAAGGTGTGGAAGGCTGCTAATATTATTCAGATGGCTGGAGTAAGGTACTATCCATTAACTTGTTCCTATGTATCATATATGATAAGCACATGCTGCAACTGCATCATTTATTTTACCGACTCAGCTTCATGAATACGAGGATCACATCCATTAAACTAAACTTGCTCGTGACGAGCAAGTGTCTAAGCTTGGGGAAGTTGATGACTACATATTTGCATCATGTTTTATATTATTATTTTGCATTATAGTTATAGGATCTTGGTATTTTACGGCGTTCGCACACATATTTTATGTCTATTTTCACCAGGATCAGGATACGATGAACACAATTCTTGGACCAGTGCCGGACATGACCGTACGTGGACGAGGAACACGACGTAAGTGAACCGGTGGACATACGAATGTTCATCTGTTGGTTGCGAGCTCTAGCTTCGAGAGATTGTCTTTGACTCTTTCTTTCATGTTCTAAAATATACAACGATTTTCATCTTAATTGAGTGGACTGTTTGGATGAACTTTCTTTTCCGTACAGAAAAATAGTTAGAAAGATGATTATTGTATAATTTAGGATTTTAGTTTTTTATAAATATTTTAGTATGTTTGTTCATTATTTAGTACCCAACATGATTTTGCGTACTACCGTTAGGGGTATCACAGTCATTTCAAAGGACAATTTGGAAAATAAGCTAACACAAAATAAGCTGAAAAGAACTGGACAGTATTTTCTTAGAAACTTATTTTGACTACTGTTTTTCTGGAACAGCTAAGATTAAGCTGTTTCTGCACAAGCCTAAGCCGAAAAGAACTGGCCCTATATCTAGGGCCGACTATTTTTGGCTTCTATAATGAATTCGCGGTCCAGAAAATTAAAAGCGCAAAAGAAGGATCCAACTGCTGCACCGCTTATTCTGACCGCGAATCGCGTTTCCTTCGTAACATCAGAATCGGCTCCGGAGGTACTTCTGGACAGATTCCTGAGCTTCTACGCTAGCTAACGAAACGGCATCCCAGGTACCCATCCAGATTGGTCTATTTACAAGGGTTAATTGCATCTTATGCCATTGCAACTTCCACTCTTTGGAGAAATGCCATTACAAAAACCAAAGTTAGAAATATACCACTCTAACTCTCTTATACCTCTATCTATGCCATTCTCTCTAATACCGGACCATATACAGACCTTATACTTCTATATATACGTACAGACCTTATACTTCTGTATATACCTATACACTAACATACGGATACGTCAAAAAGAAAAATCACTTACGAGTTATGAGCCATACCCGACTCAGGGAGCTCGAAACGGCATCAAAATTCCCGGCTCGAATCATGTAAAAAAAATCCCCGCTCGAACTCTCCATGGCGGCGGCGTCAGATCGGCCGGGGCTGGAGGCGTTGTAGAGGAGGATGGCTAGAGGCTTGGACGCGGCCGCTGTTGGGAGAGGTTATCGCGGGGTTGGAGGCGCGGCTGGTGGCCGGAGGGCTTGGACGCATGCGCAGCTGAAGGAGGGGCAACGCAGCTGAAGGAGGGGCAACGCCGCATCGTGGCTGCAGCCGCACCCGATCTTAACTCAGCTCCCTCTCTCTAATCCCCGTTGTTGCCTCACCATTCCTCTCTCACACAGTCATGTATAGTGGTTGTTTTCTTTCGGTGATGAGCTGTATTAATTCGTTGCTTCTCTCTGAAATTTTGCGTATACAGTGCGCTGGCTGTGTCCAAGCCAGACAGCCCTTCAGCCACACACGTGCTCCTCCCGCAATTGAATCGCGCGAGCAGGGCCTCTGACAATGTCGTAGCGCGTGCGCCTACTTCCTCGGATTACTCTGACATTGACTCCCTCCCCCGCCTAGTAGGCTCCACGCGGGCGGGCGAGTCCGAACGGGGAATTTTGACGCCGGTCGAGGCTTCGAGCTTACTTGAGTCAGGTATAATGCTGATAAAAAATTCATAACTTGTAAGCATGTTTTTTTAGTGTATGTAAGTTGGTGTACTGTATATGGGTACATACGGAAGTATAAAGTCCGTATATGAACTAGTATTAGAGAGAATGACATAGATAAAGGTACAAGAGAGTTAGAGTGACATATTTCTAACTTTGGTTTTTGTAATGACATTTCTCCAATGAGTGAAAGTTGCAATGGCATAGATCCAATTAACCCTTACAAAAATGCTACCGCAGGAAATTAGAGGAAGTAAAAAAAAACAGGCCTCAACTCGTACCCAACCCAGGTAGGGTTCACTGCGCCGCCGCCGCCACCGTCCACCACCGCCACCGCCCGTCGCCGCTGCAGGACCCTCCCTGGCTTGCCTCGACGCCGACGCTCCAGCCTCCACCTCGCCTACCGCCGCCCGCAGCCGCCAGCTCGTCCGCCGCTCGACGCCCCGACGCCCGCGGCCCATGCGAAGGACCCCGCCGCCGCCCGCCCGCCGCCCCCACGCGAGCTCGCCCCCTTCCCCCAGCCGGCTACCTCAAGGTCGAGCTCGTACCCTCCCAATGGTTTCTTCCCAGCCACAGCCACATGTACGTATTTGCTCTTCTCTGTTTCTTTGATTTGTTGCTTCATTGATGTCTGACGTTGTATGTCAGTGCTAGGTTGATTGGTAGTAAATGCATTTCAACGTATGCTAGTAAATTTCTGTACATGCAAATCTGTATTTCTCACCTAGTGTATACTTAACCATTTTTCATGTACTTATTTATTTACATGTGCTTGCATATGAATTCTTCAAGTGATGATTCCGATAACGTATAGTTCAGTTACAGTGTAGCAAGTGTTCTAAATGTACTAAAAACTAGCATATAAATTTAGGGGTGTTATAGACATTTCGCAATTTAATATATCAAACAAGCCAAATGTCTAGAAGCTAAAAAGAATAGAAAGAACCAAATTATGTGAGCTTCTCCCCACCACAGCTTCTCCCCACAACCTGCCAAAAGCTAGCTTCTCTAGAATCACAAGTTAAAAGGAAGTCGCCCCGAATGGATTGAAGTGTATTGGAGAGGATTAGGAGAGAATTTGACTTAGATGAGATCTAATCCACCTCGATCCAAGCCAATCTTGTCCAATCCTCTAGGAACCGAACAAGGCCTAAGCCGTCAACACATGGGCTACATTTCAATGCTCAACGAGATATCAGATGGATACTCAAGGCCCAACAAATAGCTTTAGAGTTCTCTTTTGTCGACGCACGTTTCGATAGAAGAGTGACATGGTAAATAACTACACCTCACGAAAATAAACCTGTATGCTACGAAAACCCGCATAGGAGAATGGATTTTGTTCACATAGACACCAATGCTCCCCTCACTTTTAGATTTTTGATTTTTTTTTTAAAATCATGCTTCTATGTCTCAAAAAATTATGGTGTTAAATATATAGATGGATATATACAAGAGGAGTGTACGCAAAAAAGTATCATAAAAAAAATTTATATTTTAAAATATATAAAAAGACAAATTTCTGACAGTAAATAGTAGTAAAAGTAGTAGTATATCTTTTTGTCAAAATTTTGTTTTTCTGTATTTTCAAAATACACGTATTTTTAATGGATTTTTTGCGTAAATATATCTATTTATATATTTAACGCTATAAATTTTGGGTTATTGAAGTGTGGGATTTTAAATTTTTCAAAAATCTGAAAGTGAATGAGCAATGGTGTTCATGTGCCAAATACACTTTCCGACCCGCACAGCACGTTTCTTGGCTGCAAATTAGTCAGCAACGTAATCCTACCAACATGAAGATTGCCCATCCTGGTTGTGTGGAAGAACATAACTTGAGAAATTTCATAACGAATATACATCATGCCCTTGTTTTGCTCTCCTTTTGTGGCCAAGATGATGAAGTTCTCCCCGGGTAGATCCTGGATCCGCCGACCGGCTCGGAAGGACTCCCGAAGACAAAGGCGGACGGCTGGCCTGCAATGTTTAACCTTGATACAGACTGCGTAGTAAGAACACTGCGCACTGAACCAGCCGAAGGACCAAGATCATGTTTCACCCAATGGCAGCGCTCGCCTGACGCGTGGTCGTCATGCGCGCGATGCCTCACCACGTGTCCGCTCGAGGACTTGGCCGAGATGCCCACCCGGGTCCTGCCGACAGCCCCCCGTCCGGGATAAACTGTCCGGAGACAAGAGCCAAGCCGACGACACAAGACCAGTGCCAATCTGCCACAACCGAGTAAACGACACACGACACTAAGACAAGACCGCTAAGCCACGTTGCAAGTCACGACCACCGCGTGGCTAAGCCCTCGCCGCCGCGTGTGCTCTGACTCCTGTGGTGTCTTCTTACCTGTATAAAAGGAGGCCCAGGTCGAGCAAGAAAAGGGGGAGTAGGCTTAGAAAAGAGAATCTTTCCGGGAGAAAGAACCCATTATAACCTAGTGATAATCAAACAGTAGACAATTGTAGGACGTAGGGCTCCGCTCAATGCGGACCTAAACCTAGGTAAAATACTCGTGTATCTCTCTATGATTGTGATTCGTCTAACTCATCGATTAACCTTGCCAAACACTACGTCCCTGGCCGAACAATAAAGGAGAACTCGTAACCCTGGTGTCAAAAATGAAGACACGACAAAAACTGTTCAACATTTGAAAAAAACGAAAACAAAAAACAGAACGGAAAATAAATTTAAAAGAAATAGGAAAACGCAAACCGGACCTGCCCAACGCAGGCGCCGCATGGGCGGAACGCGAGATAACGCCCGCTTTGAGGGTTGTATAGGAATTGCCGTAAATAACTACACCTCTGAAAAATACCCAAAAGCTAAAAAAGTGCAGGGTGGCCAGTTTGCTCTATGTAGCCATCGATTTGTGGCCGTTTGATCAATTTCATCACGCCCGGTCGCACATGTCGTTCCGACAACTGCATATGGGTGACCCTACCCCATTCTCTCTCTCCCGAACCCCCGTTCCCCATTCCAGTTTCAGTTTGTACCTAGGGTTCACGAGCTTAACGGTGCGGGAGAGCTCGTCGGCGGTGGGGGCGAACGTGTGGAGCTCGAAGATGGAGAGCGGCCGAACACGGATTGTTCTTGGCGGCGGTGAGCTTTTCGTGGACGGGCGCGTGGCGCTCGGCAGCTGAGAGACGCCCCGCGGGCAGTGCAGATGTGCTTGGCAATGGTGAGCGTCTCGCACGCGAAGGCGAGTATCTTGACAGCGGGAGAGTGGCCGCGCGCGCAGGAGTGTGTGGGTGCTCGGCGGCTGTGAGTGTCGTGCGAGGACAAGGAGATTGGCGACAGAGAGCGACTCCGCGTGAGAGTGCCGGGTGCACGAGGGCGGTGACCGATTCACGGCGAGGGAGGGAAGCGGTGAACAGATTTTGACCACGGATACAGGAGGTGAGTTCATCTGCACAGATCCCCCATGGATGCACGATTTAATTACTGTAGTTTCTGGGATCTATTTCAGTTCGAACCGAATAATGTGGAATCCTAGTCTGATCCCCATCCAATTTTGGGCAAGGGGTAATTTTTTGTACTGTGCAGTGCACGCTCATGGGTTTTGTAGTTTCTCTTCCTAATAATATGGGTAGATCTAGGCATTTTTTCGAAGGGCAATCATGTATGTGTTAGTTTGATGCGCGATCATGAGAAGTAGGGAATTTTCCTACAGAGATGTTTGTATAGCAACCCTTTTTTCCTCTAGAATGGAAATTATTTTTCATACACATGAGAAGTTGTTTTCGGTCATTAATCAAGCTGCTTAGTGTGTACTAATCACACATGAGCTTTCGGGGGAGGGGGTGGTGTTTTGTTTTACAAGGGAGCAACCATACACCTTTCTATAGATTTTTTGGTGTCTATGCCCACAGTTGTTACTTTTAGTAGAGTTGCTAGTCAATTTAGCTATGTTGATTATCCCCGGTATTAAGTTGTGCATATCCTTAATTAAGTTGTTTTTACTGCTCATTTTTTTAAAGTTTTGTTTTTTGCAACATCCATGTTCCTGTTTAACTTGCCTAAGTTGTTTATCCTATCCCCTTAAGTTTGTATTTGTGGCAAGCTCGTAGCCGGAGATCAAGACACATACGCAAGTGCACTGAGCTCATCCTGGGAGAGCGAGAGCGGGGAGCACGGCGACTGAGAGGTGCCCGGCACGCGCTGAGCTCGACGATGAAGATCGCCTATGGGGGTGTCTAGATCGAGTACATGAGGCAAGCTGTGTACACAATCCCCAAGATACGTGTGATTCATATTGTAGTAATTGATCCATGTCCTTTTTCTACATGTGGGATTCATCTCGCTGTGTTGATACCCATAAGATGTATCTGGCTTGTTTCCTTAGTTTGCAACTTCATGGTGAATATTACCACAGATGGCACTTGTCCTAATCATATTGGGTAGAACATGGGTATATCATAGACATGTAGATCCACAAGTTCTAATAAGGGTATCTAGGTGTCATAAGCAACCGGTGCATTTTCAGCATGTTGATTCCTACATAATCTATGGGAAAAGGGTTTAATGTGACCCAGACAGTCATTAAGTTGATTATCCCATGTTCAATCACACAAGTAGCTTTGGTACAAACTTCTTCTAGTTTCTCACACATCAATGCACATAGGGGGGGTTCTTTTCTTGTTGTTTCTGTTTGACCGAGATGGATCCATGATTCTATGGTTGTCGTGGACTTGTCATAGAAAAGTTGCATGTAGTTCAAAGGTTTGCGATGGACGATAGTGAGAAGTTGTCTGACTTCGTCGCAAATTTGTTGCCTATATATTGTTGCTAAGTTGTCTACCATTAAGTTGCTGACTAATTGTTGTTGCTTTGCTTCACGTATACGCTAGATTACTATGGTTAAAATATGGTAACTTGTGACCCATGTGAAAATCACAAAATGAATGTTGCCTTTTGTACTGTAACAATTTTTGGGTTTCTCCTCGAAAGGATAAAACCTTCTCGACTCTTCATCCTGAATGAATGCATATTTTGAATATGTTGCTAAATGTATATAGTTGTGATATTGTTCTGTCATAAGTACACCGGTTGCTAATGGAACTTCTAATTTTCGATGACTTTAATGCTAAGATACCTATTGGATGCATTTTAGTTGCCGAAACTATAAGCCACCGACAAAGCTAGATTTTGTTGACCATGCGCGCCAACTAAGTTGCATTTAGATTTGTCTGATGTTGCCTAAATTTTCTACTCTGCTCACAACCTTGTCAATGTGTTGAATTCGGTTTGGAGTCCAAGACCATATAATTTCTGCTTCACCATGGCTAGATTTTCTCTTGTGTTCAGTTTTACTTTCATGCTTCTTTATGGTTTTGTTGGTAATAAGATTAAGTCGGTTTCTGTACATCCACTGATGTAGTTTAGTTGTTCTACTTCATCTTTCTAGTTCTTTTTCCAACATAATTAAGTTAATTTTAGCATCTCATTAAGTTGATAAAATGTCTTAACCTAAGTTGTATGTTTCTCCCTTCTTATTTTTAATCAATTTGTTTTGCCAACATAATTCAGTTACTTCTAGAATCTAATTAAGTTGATCACATCGTGTTTTCCCAAGTTGCATAGTGATTTCTTATCAAACTTGTTTCCGCGCATATCTAGGGTTTTGCAGGGGCGTTGTTTTAAATCAATCCATTCATGATTGAATTAAGTTGTTTTACCAACATAGTTAAGTTGCTTTTAGCATCTAATTAAATTGATCACATGTCTTAGCCTAGGTTGCATAAATTAGCTTTTCCAGATATACATGGTTGCTCGTGTGTTGTTTTGATCCATCCTTCTTTTTTATCAAGTTGCTTTGATAACATAGTTAAGTTACTTCTACAATCTAATTAAGTTAATCACACGTCTTCAACTAAGTTGCATAATGAATTCTTATCAAACTTTGTTTCCCCACATATCATTTGTTAGCAAGCAATTTTGTTGTCCAACAAATGCAACTAAGATCACATACATAAGTAACTTATTAGGAATTTAATGAGAACCATTTTTCTTACTAAGCAGTATGACAAACTAATTGCAAACTGATGTCTACGCACACTTCTATTTTTGTAGACAGTGTTGGGCCACCAAGTGAAAAGGTTTGTAGAACAACATTAAGTTTTTCTTAAGTGGATTACCCAAGGTTTATCGAACTCAAGGAGGAAGTGGTCAAAGGTATCCCTCTCAAGCAACCCTGCAATAAAGATACAAGAAGTCTCTTGTGTCCCTAACACACCCAATACACTTGTCAGGTGTATAGGTGCACTAGTTCGGCGAAGAGATAGTGAAATACAAGTGGTATGGATGATTATAAGACAACGGTGCTAGAAAAGAGCTTGACGGGAGGAAAAGACTGACAGCAAGATGCAAACGATGTTTCAATGTTTACAAATAAGGCCTAGGGATCATACTTTCACTAGTGAACACTCTCATATAAATATATTCTCTTAAAAATACTACTCTTAACTACTCTCCGGTTGGACACTCTAATCCATGGTAGGGCTATAACAACACTCCTCAAAGTCCTCCTTTCCCAATCTAGATAACCCCACACTATCACCTTGAGCAAAAGATGGTTCCAACAAACACCACAATTTCATAAAAACATCCAACTCAAAATATACTCATGAATAAATATGTATGTAACCTAGCTTAAGTGTCATACACGACGTGCACGCTGTCACTTTCACACACGTGGAGAAAAGCATAGATCTATTAAAGCACAATGAGCATTTATGTAGACTCTAGCCTAAGTGCCACCATGGCGTGGACGCTATCACTTTCACACACATGGGGAGAGCAGAGATCTATTGAAGCACATGAGTAGCAAGTATAGATCTACTTGATTACAAAGCTCATGACCACAACAAGATCATGCATAGAGAGAGATGAACACATAGCTACCGATAGAGCCCTTAGCCGCGAGGAAGAACTACTCCCTCCTCATCATGGGAGTCAACAACGATGATGAAGATGGCGATGGAGATTGATGGAGATGGCTCCGGGGGCACTTCCCTGTCTTGGTAGGGTGCCGGAACAGAGACTTTCTGTCCCCCGAATCTCCCTGTCGGTGGCGGCGGCGCTGCGGAACTTTCTTGGCTTTCTAGTCAATCCTTTAGGGTTTCCGAGGTGGGGGCTTCTTATAGGAGAAGGAGGCATGGTCGATGGAGGTCCAGCGGGCCCACACCCCCTATGGGCGCGGCCAGGGTGGGACCCGCGCCCACCTAGGGTGTGGCCACCCCGGTGTCCTCCTCCGTCCCGTCTTCTATTTTCCGTATCGTTTAGGGAAAATATGAACTTTGGCTTTTGTCCCGTCCAATTCCGAGAATATTCATTTTTTAGCTTTCTGAAACTAAAAACAGTAGAAAAAGGACAACTGGCACCGTTGCATCTTGTCAATAGGTTAGTTCTAGAAAGTGTATTAAAATACCTCAAAGTGTAGACAAAACATAACAAAGTGGATACTAAACAAGCATGAAACATCAAAAATTATAGATACGTTTACGACGTATCAAGCATCCCAAAGCTTAACAACTGTTTGTCCTCGAGTAGGTAAATGATAAAAAGAATAATTTTTGAGCTGACATGCATCATCAAAATCAAGATCAAACCATTTGCAAGCATTGAAAGCTGGGATCAAAGAACTCTAAACATGAGCATGAAAGATGGAGTTCTAACAGTAAGACAAAGTAACTATGCATGCAACATGAAAGGCTACAAACAAAGATCATGAATAACATGCATTGAAAAACGTTTGTTTATTTCACATACAGAAAACATGGCATAGTATCATTCAGCTTGTCCCTCATGGAGTAGAAAATAGATGCATAGGACACCTTCAAAGTTTATAAGAGTGACTAGAACAAATAGAACAAGAACAAGCAATATCAAGAATATGCATCAATCAATAAGTTTTGGGACAATGCACATAGCACTAAGAATGGCAACTATACTCTCTTAACTGGTTCCTAAAGGTAGAAGGTGGAGACTCAATATAATGGTGGAACAACGACCCTTCATATAGGGAAGCAGAGGTTTCAAGTTCAAAAAAGAGCTTCCAAAAATTATGGTACTTGTTAGCTTTTAGCCCTCATTTCCCCTATCATAAGCATCTTGAAATGATTAAGGTTAAAGTGAACAAACTATGGAGTATATGCTTGACAAAGTATAAGTTGACAATCTCATGTCCCTTGAATACGAGGGCCGCTCCTCATGCTACTCAACTTTAGTCACCTGTAAGTTTTTTTCATAGTAAGTACATGTGTATCATAGAGAATCACAAACGGGGTACTCCTTGCACATGATACAGGAGCTATCCCATAATTAAAATGACAAGGCCAGCAGACAATGAGCATCTCAGCAATCTTCTTATTTACCATGGGAAAATTGTGCTTTTTTTTCTCTTTCTTCTTTTCAACATGTCTCTGTTTTTATATAAGAAGAAAGCTTCATAGATGTCATTATGGTGATGCTGAAAGTTTCCACCATGATTAGGCATGGCTTAGGCTAGCGGCCCAGGCGTTTCTATAACACACATACATAACTCCATGGACTTACAAGCTCCCCTTTTATTTCATACTGATGACATCCATAAACAAAAGAGCATGATATCAACTGTGTACAAAGTATAAGTGCAATGTTGAAAGCGTTCCCCGTGACAGCACGATTCTACTAATTCCAATGTATAAGTGCAAGCATATACAACATACATGACACAATGGTTCAAGTTTATTAGGGGCAAGAAAAATAAAGTGTGCCATCAAGTTTGTGAGAGCTTTAATCACTAAGTTTTCACATAACAAAATACTTTTTAATTGGAAGATAGATGAAAACAAGAATATACTTGGAATGGTGTAACACACCATGCATAAGAATTTATAGTGGACACTTTGGAATAACTTGGTTTCTTGGGAGTTCGATGCACGAGTAGAGCATACTCAATATAAGTGGAGGCTAGCAAAAGACTGGGAGCGACCAACTAAGAGAGCAATAATTGCCATAATCATGCAGAGCGACAAAACATTACTAATCAAAACATAAAGTGGTACTACAAGTCAAGGAATAAATGATCATAGAGGCTATGGTGACTGGTTCATAGTCATAACATGGTGTGAGCATGTGCCAAGTCAAACCAAACAAAGCATCAAAGAAGAATACCATAATACTATGCTTTTGTATGCTAAAACAACGCATGATTCCTTCAAGGAACACTAAGCAATCCTAATTGTTTGGAACAAGTCATGCTACAACAATAATCACTAAGCATAAGGTCAAAACAACATCTAGCATGACATGGTAAAGTCTAAGCCATAGTCAAAGAAAGCTCCTTTTTGTACCACTATAAGCATGAAGCTTCCTACTCTTTTTCAACACCAATCGACTTATTTGAAACAACTTACAGAGATAATCATCAACAAATATCAATGAGATTGTCTCACAAATCCACAAATAAGAACTAACAAGTTCTAAGATGAAAGCACAAGAAAACTAAGGCTAAACACAGTGCTTAGCAAAAGAGAACACTCACAAGACAACAAGAATGAAAACTAGAGTGTTCTAGGCAATGAAAACAGAGTGTGTCTCTCTCCAAAAGAAGTGTTCTGTAATCAACCAACTTGATTCAAGCAAACTAAGCAAAAAAAACCAAAAATGAAAACTAAGACGCTCCAAGAACAACACAACTGTGCATGAAACAATAAAAAGAAGTGTCTAGAAAGACCTGAGATTTTTATTGATGAAGAAGGGGATGCCTTGGGCATCCCCAAGCTTTGACGCTTGTACCTCTTGAATATTTCTTGGGGTGAAACGGGGTGGCATCCCCAAGCTTGAGCTTTTGTCCATTCTTCATCTCATTACATCATTCTTTCTCTATACCTAAAATTTTTCCTTCATACAAAACTTCAAACAATCTTCATTAGCAATATTAGTGCATTAAAAAGATAATTGACCTTTAGGCTTAGCTTTAGAACAGAAAAACTTTCACTAAAAACACAAGCTAATGTAGCAATTCCCTCAAAAAGCTCAATTTCCCAAAAAGAACCCAAAAAGAACCTAAAAGGAATCAATAAGAAGCAAATGCAAATAATGGCACAAATTTGTCAAAACAGACCAACAGGTAGAAAACAATTTTTTCGATGACCTTCTGTTGCTCAAATCAAAAAGTGTTGAACTAACGAAAGTTATATAACATACTGGGGAATTTATTCACAAAATTACATCTCAATCCGACTTACAGAGATTTTACACGAATTTTTACGGTGGAGTACACAAATCGGTTTCGAGACAGCAACTCCCCAAATCTTACTTCCCTCTCATAAGAGGTCATTCTTGGCACAAAAAGCAAACAAAAAGGATAAGAATAGGTCATTACTGAAATAATAACTTCCAAGACTCAAGAAAACTCTTGGTTATCTCCCAACAAGTACTTTTCTTTAACGCCTTTAAGTTAGGCTTGATAATTTGAGAAGATGTTCACATAAGAAATATGAATTGAAGCAAAAGAGAGCATCAAGAAGCAAATTCAAAACACATTTAAGTCTAACCCACTTCCCATGCATAGGAATCTTGTAAAGAAACAAGTCATGAAAGAACAAAGCAACAAGCATAGGAAAGCAAAACAAGTGCTACTTCAAGACTTTCAACATAAAAAGGGGAAACTTAATATTGTTGAGATACATAAAACCATGTTTCCCTCTCTCATAATAACTTTCAGTAGCATCATGAATAAAATTAAAAATATAACTATCACATAAAACATTCTTATCATGAGCCACATGCATAAAATTATTATTACTCTCCACATAAGCATAGTCATTCTTATTAATTATACTGGGAGCAAATTCAAAAAAAAATATCTATCATTATGATTCTCACCATAATCATCAAATATAGGAGGCATATTGTAATCACAATTAACTTTATCCTCAATAGTAGGTGGACTGAAAATATCATATTCATCATTGTAATCATCATATATTGGAGGTAAAGTATCATCAAAGTAAACTTTCTCCTCCGTGCTTGGGGGACTAAAAATATCATGCTCATCAAAACCAGCTTCCCCAAGCTTAGAATTTTCCATATCATTAGCAATAATAGTGTCCAAAAAATTCATACTAATAACATTGATATTAGCATGCAAATAAAGTTCCATAGGTTTTTTAATTTTCTCTTCAAACACTTCATGTCCTAACTCAAGATAAACACTATAAAGCTCTCTAATTTTGTTGTTGTTTTCCATTAAGCCTAACTAGTGAAAACAAGAAAAAAAATACAAAATTGCATAATCTAAAGGAAATAACTTCGAGCACTCACACCGGAGGATGTGAGTACCTTTTATCTTACCTCCCCGGCAACGGCGCTAGAAAAGATCTTGATGTCTACGCACGCTTCTATTCTTGTAGACAGTGTTGGGCCTCCAAGTGCAGAGGTTTGTATAACAGCAGCAAGTTTCCCTTAAGTGGATTACCCAAGGTTTATCAAACTCAGGGAGGAAGTGGTCAAAGGTATCCCTCTCAAACAACCATGCAATCAAGATACAAGAAGTCTCTTGTGTCCCCAACACATCCAATACACTTGTCAGGTGTATAGGTGCACTAGTTTGGCGAAGAGATAGTGAAATACAAGTGGTATGGATGATTATAAGACAACGGTGCCAGAAAAGAGCTTGACAGGGAGGAAAGGACTGGAAGCAAGAAAACATGCAACAGATCTAGATGTAAACAACGTTTCGATGTTTAGAAACCCTAAACCCTCCTTGGGATCATACTTTCACTAGTGAACACTATCTCAGATAAATATATTCTCTTAATGATACTACTCTTAACTACTCTCCGGTTGGACACTAATCCATTGTAGGGCTATAACAGCACTCCTCAAATTTCGCCTTTCCCAATCTAGATAACCCCACACTGTCACCTTGAGCGCTAGATGGTTCCAACAAACACCACAATTTCATAAAGACATCCAACTCCAAATATAACTCATAATATATATATATATAATCTAGCTTAAGTGACTGTTATGCCACACATCGCAATCCCAAGATTACCATTTTTGTGAGACATAACATATTGGATATCACAGTACATCATCCATTACAAACCATACATAAGGTCTTACACAAATAAGGATCTCATGATCCAGTCTTAATACAATTCAAGCAGCGGAATAACGTAATAATAACGATATCATAGGAGAGGCTCCATCTTCATGGTCACAGTCAATGCTGATGATGAGAGATGATCCTAGTTGTCATAATCTTCTTGTTGTCCGTCTTCCTGATACTCCTCTTCATAGTCTGGCCACGGGAATAGCCAGGGACAAAGCCATGAGTACTCTTTAAGTACTCGCAAACTAATACTAACAAGTGAAGTGGGTTTGAGTAGGATATACTAAGCTCTAGGGTTGTTTTGCAAAAAGCCAGATTTACCTCTACTAAGTTCAAAACCAAAGAAATCTAGTTGAACATTTTGTAACACCTAAGTGGGAACTTGAATTTCATATCACAACTCTGTTGTGGTCAAGTCAATTCATAAATCATTTCATAAGTCATTTTGAAAACATCTGATGATGGAACAGTATGGCCACTCCAACTGTCCATAACCGCGGACGCGGATATTCGAATAGTTTGACACTCTGTAGAGATTGTACACTTTCACCACAACATTCGATACATCCGTCAGGAACAATCCTGAATTCACCATACTCGGTATGCGGATAATCAATCCTAACCTTTCAATTACACGCCCTAGTATAGGTACCTCTCTTGTGAGTTTGGCCTCCCAACCATGACCAACTGTCATCTTGGGTACTGCATAGGTGGACAATCTTCACAAGGTATCCTCAGCTCAGACCTTGGCCGTAAGGGCACCCATACTAAGGTATATAAATTTCCAGTCAAGCCCTATCGAAATTTCGGGTATTGTGGTTGTATGGTAAAATTGGAATGGTATTGCATCCAGGCAACCATCAGTTTTATAAAGGGCTTAGGCTCGTGCCTTAACAATTTCATCATCAAAAATCATCTGGTGTCCGAGAACACATGTCGAAACATTTCAGTAGAATGACTCATCATTCTAAGGTTTTCATAACCATTTTCACCAAGTATTCCCATCTAAAGTTGATCAAGTTTTATGCTTAGCACTAGCATCTACAAGTGGGGGTAAATACTAATGAGGGGTGGTAAACAAGTGTATCTTGTCTAAGTTCAAGCTCATGCCTTAGGGTGACATCAAGATTTATCTAACTTAGGCCAAGTTTTATGCTCTTTATGCTACCTTCAAATATCTTTCTAATATCTACAAGTCACTAAGTACAATTTTGATAGAAAGCCTTGATAAAGAAATAAAAAATTAAGCTTGCAAATAAAACTGGGATTTGGTATCATCAAGTGAGTATAATCACATATGCTTAAGGCATATAGTTGGCATAGTAACAAGCAAGTTTTAGCTAGCCAAGTTAACTGGTAGTATTAGGCTTTCCTTGTGCAGAGCAATGGTTGAAGTTTTCTTCGGCTTCTTCCTCGTAGTATCCTCCTTCCTCCTCGTATCCTTGGTCTGTACTATCGTCTATAAATAAATACGGGGTACACAATCACCAAACAATACTTAACCATATATATTTATCACACCAAGGTTCACACTAGCTGATCTAGCATCATCACTATTATCACAAAGATTAAAGCACTTGTCTTATTTATTTTATTTTAGAAAAGTAATTTCTACCCATTGAAAAACTACTTAAGATTTAATATTCTTCAACTAAAACATGGGATCATGTTGACACATGTCATGACCACATATTTCAGTACATGAGAATGTGATTTAAAGTGATGTCACAATTTAATAAGGTTTAACCTTTTTATTTTAATTAAATAAAATGATTAGAATGGCCTATGAAGCATTCTTTTATTACTTGACCATTATTTCTGCAAGTAACCCTATATATTTTTATATATTCTGAAAGGTATGGTTAAATGTCATTTTTGTGAGTTGGAATCAACTCAAAAGCTTTTATGGTTGAATTTTGAAAAATGTTTGAATGCAGAAAAGCTTTTGTCTTGTTATTTTTACCATGGGTGATCTACAAATCTAAATGGTTTGAATCCAACGGGCTTTGATTAAGCACTCTAGTACCTTTCTATCAAATTTGGTTTTATGAATTTTGGTTGAGTGAATCGAGCTGGGTTGATTTTTGAATCTAGGTATACAACTGAGTTTGAAATTAAATGAATAAACCTAAGTTTGAATTGTTGGGTCACGCGGGATTTTTAACTGGGCCGGCCCACTACGCACAGCGTGCGCGGGGGCTGGTTAAGTGAGCGACCCCACTCATCAGTGAGACAGCGAGTGGCAAAGCGGTACAGGGCGATTAGGACCGTGCGATCTAGCTCTAATCGAACGGTTGTGGTTCATCGTCTACGCCTGGACAGGACGCGGCGAGGCTGAACCCTAGTGCGGCCAGTGGGGGTCAGTGGGGGCTCACCAGGGCTCCGGTGATGGTCGGCGATGGGGGCGAACGACGAAGTCGACGACGGCGATCCTCCTGGTACCGGTGGCTCCTCTTGGGGCGGCTCCAATCGATGGCGCCTCTCCTCCTCTGCAGCGTCGAATTCCGGTGAAATTCTGGCCACCTGGTGTTGCCTTGCTCCGGGAGTGAGTGGGTGTGATCAGTGAGAGGTGGGGACCGAGATGGTGTGAGGAGTTTGAGCTCGGAAGGCCTCTATTTATAGTGCCTTAAGGGGACCGACGGGCGTGGGTGGAGCTCGTCATGGTCATCGGCACATCATGCTAATGGCATGGGCGACGATAGGGGGCGACGCATTGCCTCCTGGCGAAGCTCAACGGATTGATGGCGCGGCGTGGGGCGGTGAGGAATGGTCAGAACGTCACGGCGCTCTGGGCGGGTCCGACGACAAGTTTAATGGCGCATGGGCTATCCTGGTCGCGCGGCGGCAAATGGGGTTGTCTGGCGGGGTGCTGGGATGTTGGCGATCACGTACGCAAGCGGCGAGGGTGGTGCGCGGTCTATGGGCTGGTGTCGCGTGCGGCGCTCTGGCGCGCTCTCGACTCGCACGTAGAGAGACTAGGCGCGTGCTTGGCGGGTGGTCCAGGGGCTGGCAATGCTCGGGGCTTGGACAAGGGTGGCAGTGGATGGTGGTCAGTGCTCCAGACATGCTTGCTAGGCTTGAGGCTACTCCTAGCTCATTGTCGACTTGAGGGTGGCAAGTTAGGCTCGGCATGCTCAACATTGATGGACCTAGCATGCTCACAGTGGTGCTAAGGATTGTTAAAGGGGCTAGATGATCTACTAAGAGCTTGTTGCAACCAGAGAGGGAACAAGGTTGGCCACAATCACTATTGCAAATAGTGTTTGATGTTTTGTTGTTTGCTGATCACAAGGTGTTTCATGAAATGGCCGAAAGAAATTCAAATTTGAATTTTGGATTCAAAATTTATGGGTTTGCTAGGCACATACTAGGGAGTATCTGGTTAGTTGGATTGGTCAAGGGGCACTAGTTTGGTTGGGTTTTGAAAAGGTGTGATCTTCACATATGATAAAGATTCAATTTTAAATTGTCATTTGAATGGGGCTGCTAAATGTTTCTGTAAGTTTGAAAGGTGGGCTTTGATTCACTTTTACTTGGTATTGCAAGGGGTGAAAAGAATTGGAAAAGTTTCTGTTTGAAATCTTGGACTAGAAACACTCAAAGTGACCTAGTGAGCAAGATTAGCAAAAATGACCATTTGCTTTATTTGATTTGTTTTTGATTTTCTCTTGATTTGTTTCTGCTTAGAAATGTTTTAGATGCTGTTATTTTCATATTTAAACCATTCCTTGATATTTAGATCAATCACACAAGTCCATTCATGCATTCACGCAATCATCTCATACGCACATGCATTCATTTGGTTTTTATTTAATCAAAGTTTTTGTTAACCTTAATTTTAGTGATTATAATTTGATAAGCATTGTTCAATATTTTTGGGATGTTACAGACCTTCCCTCCTTAAACAAAATCTTGTACCGAGATTTGAAAAAGAAGAAAAAATATTACCTAGGATTTAAAGAGATCGGGAAACTCCGTCCTGATGTGATCTTCTCGCTCCCAGATAGCTTCTTCTTCAGTTTGGTTACTCCACTGAATTTTCAGAAACTTGATGCTTCGGGTTCTGGTGGTTCTGAAATCTTCCTCCAAAATACGGATGGGTACTTCGGGATACGTCTGGTCATCGTTGATCTCTATGGTCTAGTGATCAATGTTCTTGAAAACTTCGGTCTTCTCTGAAACTTCAAGGCATTTGCGAAGTAACGATATGTGGAACACATTGTGCACTGATAACATCTCCTCTGGCAGTTCCAACTGATACGACACTTCTCCTCGATGATTCAGAATCTTGAAAGTTCTGATATATCTTGGGGCTAACTTTCCTTTGAGCTGAAAACGCTGCATTCCCTTCAAAGGTGACAGTTTGAGATACACAAAATCTTCGATATTGAAAGCGAGGTCTCGATGTCTCTTGTCGGCGTAACTCTTCTGTCTTGACTGGGCGGTCTTGAGGTGCTCACGAATCTTGTGAACTTTCTCTTCTGCTTCTCATAGGATGTCGGGTCCGAAAATCTGACTCTCTCCTACTTCCGACCAGTTCAAAGGGGTGCGACACTTTCTTCCATACATGGATTCAAATGGGGCCATTTTCAAACTAGCTTGATAACTGTTGTTGTATGAAAATTCTACGAAAGGCAGACAGTCTTCCCATTTAGATCCATACTCTAGCACACATGCTCTCAACATATCTTCGAGTACTCGCTCCGTTTGTCCATCAGTCTGAGGGTGATACGCTGTGCTGAAATCTAGTCGGGTTCCTAAACCTTCTTGGACTTTCTTCCAGAATCTCGAGGTAAAGTGGTTCCCCGATCTGACACGATGTTCTTGGGGACTCCGTGCAAACTGACGATTCTAGCGATGTATAACTCTGCTAGCTTCAAACTCTGGTATGTGGTCTTGACTAGTAAGAAATGGGCTACTTTGGACAATATGTCAACTATGACCCAAATAGAGTCATTTACCCTACTCGAAGTAGGTATCCGGTGATAAAGTCCATTCCAACTAAATCCCATTTCCATTCCGGTATCTGTAATGGTTGCAACAGTCCTGCGGGTCTTTGATGTCCCGCCTTGACTCTCTGACAAATATCACACTTGGCGATATAGCTTCCGATTTCTCTCTTCATCTTATGCCACCAAAATTGCTCCTTCAAATCCTGATACATCTCTGTTCCTCCGGGGTGGATAGAATAAAGGGTATCATGGGCCTCTTTCAAAATAACTTCTTTCAACTCTGAGTCTGCTGGTACACAGAGAAGTCCTTTGTACTACAGAACTCCTTCGTCCTCGGTGAATCCGGGTACTTTGCCTGTACCAATACGACGTTTGATTCCGTCGATACTAGCATTTCCATTCTGAGCCTCCTTGATCTAACTGATCAAAGTGGGTTGAAGTCCTATGCTAGCCAAAAATCCTTCACTTACTAATTCCATTCTAAAATATTCCATCTCTTTGTGCAAACTTGGTTGCTCCTTCAGAATCATGGAGTTCAAGCGGCACGACAAACTTCTAAGGGCATCTACTACCACATTGGCTTTACCGGGGTGATAGTGAATGTCCAGATCATAGTACTTGATTAGCTCTATCCATCTTCTCTTCCTAATATTCAGCTCCTTCTGAGTGAATATATACTTTAGGATCTTGTGATCCGAATAAATCTCACAACGGTTTCCCATAAGATAATACCTCCATGTTTTCAGGGCTAGAACTACGGCTGCTAGTTCAAGGTCATGGGTAAGGTAATTCTTTTCATGCTGCTTCAGTTGGCGAGATAGGTAAGATATAACTTTTCCTTCTTGCATCAACAGACATCCTAAACCGATCTTGGATGCGTCACAATACACCTCAAAGGGCTTAGTGATATCCGACATGATCAAGATTGGAGCTAAAATCAATCTCCTCTTGAGTTCCTGAAAACTCGCTTCACATTTGTCCGTCCATTCGAACTTCTTGTCCTTCTTCAGCAATTGGGTCATGGTTCTAGCGATACTCGAGAATCCTTCTACAAACTTGCGGTAGTATCCTGCTAATCCGATAAATGCACAAACTTGGGTTTTAGTGGTTGGGGCTTGCCAATCTTCCACATCCTTCACCTTTGTAGGGTCAACGGCAATTCCTCCGGCTGATGCGATATGTCCGAGGAATCCTACCTCCTGTAACCAGAATTCACATTTGCTAAACTTGGCATACAACTGATGCTCTCTAAGGGTTCCAAGGATGGTCCTTAGGTGTAGCTCATGTTCTTCTTCTGATTTGGAATAAATCAGAATGTCATCGATGAAAACAACGACAAACTTATACAAGAAGTCCATAAAAATCTTATTCACGAGGTTCATGAAATAAGCGGGGGCATTGGTTAATCCAAAAGACATGACCATATACTCGTACAATCCATATCTGGTGGTAAAGGCAGGCTTTGGAATATCCTCTGCGCGAATCTTGAGTTGATGATAGCCAGTTCTAAGGTCAATCTTAGAAAACACTTTGGCACCAGTCAACTGGTCAAACAGGTCTTCTATCTTGGGCAATGGGTACCTGTTCTTGATGGTGACATCATTCAAGTTCCGATAATCCATACATAAATGGTTACCTCCATCTTTCTTGTCCACAAACAAGACATGTGATCTCCATGGCGACGCACTTGGTTGGATCAATCCTATTTCTAGCATGGCATCCAGTTGCTTCTTCAGTTCCACTAGTTCTGATGGGTTCATACTATATGGTCTCTGGGCTATGGGTCCGGTTCCAGGGATTAGTTCAATGATAAACTCTATATCCCGATCTGGGAGCATACCGGGCAAAACATCTGGAAATACATCGGGGTATTCACAGACTATCCGGATTTGGTCAATGGTTGGTTAGGCTATACTCTTGTTGCACTTGAATTGATGGGGCAAGGTTTCAGATACATGCTCGACTGATATTCCGGCTGTACTGGTCATTGTTATGGCTTTCTTGGCATAGTCGATTAATCCTTTATGTTTGGACATCCATTCCATGTAACACCCCCGTTTTAGTTAATCTATATTAGGGTTTGATTGAGCATCATGAGCATCATGAGCATCATCTATTTCAAATTGCATGCAAGAAAGAAATAGAATAAAACCATAAACCCTAATTTCTCCCTTTCTCTATTTGAAAACAATTCAAGTGGTTTTGAAAATATTTGAAAAATCCAAAATGTTTGGAGCCCATGGACTAAAGGGCCCCACAGTATTTTGAATGTTTGCCAAAACCCCTCTGGTATTTTCAAATCACTCAAAACAGATTTGAAAATGAAAATACAAAACAGAAATTTAAAACAGAAAAAGGAAAAGGTTTTGGAAATAAAAACAGAAACCAGAGAGCATCCAGGCCACAGCCCATCACCCTTTCTTCCTCTCTTCCTTCCCTACGGCCCATCCTCGGCCCGTTCCGGCCCATACCTCTTCACTTATTTTCTTCTTTCTTCTTCCTCTCGCCGGCAAGTTGCTCCGTGTTAGCGCCTTCGCCATCGATCTTCCTCGCGTTGCGATGCCCGCCGCCGCCCGCTGAGCAGGGGATAAGAACGCTGATGCTCCCCTCTCTCTCCCCGTACCCATCTCACTCTCTCTCGTGCTCCCTCGCGATTTCCCCTCTTTAGCCCGAAACCCTAGCCAACGTTGCCGTCTCGCGCCACCGCTAGAGGCCTCCCCGACGCCAGATGAGCATGCCTCGAGCTTCCCCATCCATCCATCGTCCTCCCCAGTGAAGGAATCGCGCCCAGGAGCCCTGAATTTCCACCGCCAAGATCGTCTTCCTCGCCACCGACGCTGCTCGCCGTCGTCAATCGCCTCCGTTCCCAGTCGCACCTCGCCCTGCCGAACCCTCTGTAACACTCACGGTGATCTTCTGCATCTCCCCGCCCTAACCCCGCTTCCTAGCATCGTCTGTATCGCCCCCGCATCGTGCGCCGTCGCTCGCCGTTGCAGTCTGTCGCCGTGATGCTTCCTCCGGTGACAGTTAGGAAGCGGCGCCGCCAAGTTTGAGTCTGCCTGTATGCGATGATTCTAGCATGCTAAGTCCCGCAGCCTCGCTTGCTCTCCTCCGCTGCCTACCATCGCCGTCTGATGTTTTGCGGTGACCCAACATACCACTGCATGTGTATTACACTATAGTCCTTGACATGACATCCAGATAACACCGTTCCGTAAATATCACATCCCTTAGAGAAGTACAACAGAAACATTGCGGGTCCATATTACAGAAGTACACACATTATTAATATTACAATACCGGAAGTTCGAGACTTCCAAAAGATTCAACGTACAAACCAAAATATGAAGTGTTCCAGCAGAATTTAAAAGTAACACTCCGACTAGGAGTTGAGCTCAACAGCTTATTCTATAGAGTTCATGCTACTCGGCTCCGTTGGTTACTATTAACTAGGGGATACTTAGTTGGACTCATTATCATCGACACCATAGCGGATTTCGTAATCCACTCCTTCAACTCCTCTGGACAGATCAGGTTCCTCGTAGAACACATCTTCTTGGCATTTGGCTGCATACATTAGCACATCTTCGGGATCCTCAGAGTCTAAGAAAGGGATCAAAGGAAAGAATGAGTAACAGCGTTACCCAACAAGTTCATTGTATGCAAGGTGGGAAGTTTGATGCTCTAACTACCACCTTAGATTATAAATCCTTGGCACTATGCAATTTTGTAAATCTTTCTTCAAAGATTGATTTTATTCTGAAAAACTATGACAATCAGCCTTCACAGGTTGACCAGAACTTTCATGGAGTTCCTTTCCTGCCGCGTTCGTAGCTCCTTCCCGGAACAGGGAGTAACAAATTATAGTTTTTATTACACTCTACAGAGGTACGTTACTTTACCCATTAGAGATCAACTCCTTGTTGCACAACCGGGCATACTTTCCCGTCCACAATTCCATGATGTGGGGCCCAATAGTTGGTCCAAGCCAATCACTCCCCCCTTCGTGACCCCGCATGCCTCCTTGGTCTACACCATGCCCACATAATGAATTACGGCAATGGTTTGTACAAACCGTTAGATTCCAGAACTATCGTGGGACGATGAGGGTTTCCACCCATATGCTGCATATCCTCTACGAATTTCCAATTAATATGCATGCTATGAGGATAATAGCCACGACTTGCACATCCGGCTTCATGCGAGAGGAAGAAGATACAGCTGACTTCTCTGTCCCATTCCAAATCTCATGGCTAACGCGTAATATACGGCGCTAGAATCACTGATGTCAGGGGTTATTAAGTACCTACTTGATCATCATTGTTGCAATTAGAACTCTAAGTTCTATTGCTCCATCATATCATCACTTAGGATGATATCTACAATTTATTTATTTGTGAAAATAATATTTTCTTTCTTTTATAGCATATATGATAACACACAATTTGCAAATACTTTGATAAAGACTCTTCAAAGGACATGAGCAAGTGATGAACTTGCCTTGTGATGGCAAGGTAGTGAAGTCTGATGCTTGCACTGGACCTTGAGCTTCTATGTCTACAAAAAACATCATTATTGCCCGGTAAGGACAATATTTAAAGAAACAAAAATGATTATGCAATAATGTCATGCATCATTTAACTTGATATGCATTCACCCCATTATTTTAAAAAGTTCTTTTTAATAATAAAGGATTTATAAATATTACTTTTTAATATTTATAACATATATTGAATTATTTTATTTTATTTTCTTTTTATTTGACTTTTATTGATTTAATAATTCTTTTAGGAATTATCAATTATACATTAAAATTGTTATTAAATATTTTTTTAGTATTTTTCAAAAATACTATAATATTAATATATAATGAAAGTGATTTTTATTTATTTTTATCATCTTTCAAAATTTTTGTAAAATTCCATAAGGAATATATAAATTACAAAATTCTTATAAAATTTTAAATGTCTAAAATTTTATATTTTATTTTATTTGAATAGTATGGATTATTATGAATCTAAAATTATTTTATTTATCATTTTTGGACTTTTATTTTATTTCCTAGAATTTTATTGAGGTTAGGGCCACTTTGGTCTTTTCCAATTGATTAAAACAAGCCTGAAAATGTTTATGGGCTAGTTATACTTATTGGGACCTAGTAGCCCATTAGTCTTGGACAAAAGGACCACCCCGAAGGTTTTTGGCCTAGCTCGGCCCACTCCTCACTGCCTCTCTTTCTCCCTCGAGTTAATCCTCTCCTCCTCTGACCCCGACCCCGTGGCCGGCGATGCCGCCACCGGCGATTCCCGTTGCCGTCGGCCGTTCTGGTCGCTGCCGTGGTGCAAAAGGGGGTTGTCGACGATGCTCGTTCATTCTATCCAATTGGATTCGAGCCTAGGACTCTCCTACGATGGATCGATGCCGTCCTGAACCCTAGGGTTTGGGGGTTGGCATGGATTCAAGTGCTATGGTGGCTGTCGTGCGTCGAGGTGATGCTCTGCACCTCCAGTCATGATCAGGGTCGCTGCCGTGGCGCCGTACGGGTTGCAGCCCCCCTCTGGGGTGCTCCCCGTGCAGCCATGGTCGTCGGCCCCTCTACTTCCTCTTCTATTCTTCAGCGAGGACCTACGGTGAGTTTTATTCCTCTCCCCCGGTGCTCTCTGCTTGCTGATTCGATGCTAAATGCTGGCATTGTCCTCTTTGGCTACTGTCTGATTCAGATTAGGATGATTATCCATTTAGGGTTGTTGCTATGTGATTGATCATGTACTGGATGAATTGAATCATGTTTGGATGGTCTGTACACATGCTAAATGATTATTGGCCTGAGGCTTGTTGCTTAAAATGATCTATGATGTTTCTGGTGGCTTACTAGATGATTTGATGCTTGGATTGCATCAGATTCAGATGATATAGTTGCTTGGGAATCATGCTTGATAAAGTCAGTGACTTGATAAGTTTTTCACTGTCATCTCTAGGTTTATGATCATGATTATGACATAATGAAATCATTGTCCTGGTGCTATTGGCTTAGAACTAGTGTATGGTTTGAGATAATCATGATCTCAAACAGTGAAGTTTAATATAAGAATATCCTAGTTATGATTCCTGTGTTAACATGAAAATGATTAGTGAGTTGATTGTTTGAATTTGTGATGATTTAATGTCTATCCTGATTCATAATGGATTGTTCTTGTGGCACCATCATGGTATGGCACACAAGTTTGATTCCAACCCATGGATTGGGTTGTTTTATACTTAATGACAAACTTGTCTTTGAGGGATAAACATAGATGTTCTTTTCTGAATTCCCTAAGACCAATGATGTTGGTCTGAGGCTTAGGGATTCAAATCTTTTCTAAGTGGTTTATCTAGATAGTCCTGGTAGTGGTACCAGCTATTCTTTATTGAATCAAAGCTTGGAAAAAATGATAGTGAGCTTGATCAATCTATGGATCCCAAAGATTTGTTTCTAAGGTGCTACCCTTCCTTTAGGGATGTGCCTAGAAATAGATCATAGGTATATGTATGATTGAATTGTAAAATATATTTTGACAACCAGAGCAAGGATGTTGCTCTGAGCTTTGGTTGGATCATGGTACTTTGTTGTTTGCCTTTAGAGTTTCAGAAATCCCTATGATGGATTCACCCCACTTGGGTGCTTTCTGAGGGTTTGTTTTATAAAACAACACATGATTCTCTCTAAATAAGATGATTAGATCATGTGAAGGTTTTATGTAACTCACCACAAAATCTGATGATGGTGTAGTAAGTTGGTGATGATGATCTTGATCTGGTTTTGCTGGACTCCTGTGCTTGATTTTGAGCTAATCCTGCTCCTCCTAGCTCCTGGGCTTGATCTTGCTATCCACCTGATCCATCCCCCTCCTTATGTCACCATCCTAGTGATGTTTGGTTGATCCTTGGTGGTTTGGTTTGGCTGATGTGCTTGGTAAGCTTCTATCTAGTCTGGCTGTACTTGTGTGCAAACTATGGAGTGATGCACTAGTGCCTCCCACGGCTGTGCTTGTGGTTTTGTGAGTTTTGGGCTGTTATGTGAGGTCGACAACACACCACATGCATGTTGGTGTGTGTCCTACCTATGTGCTTGCTATGCTCTTGTGGATATGTTCAGAATTTTTGAAACTTACTTTTACCTGGTTACTTTCACCTGTCTGGTGGATTTGTCCCTCTTGGCTGTCATTTGACTTCTGTCTTTAAATTTGTGAAAGATGGATTCTTTCATATTGGTGAAATTTGCCCCTTTTTATAAATTTCTCAATGATGAATTTGTCAAGTGCACTTCACTGACATATCTGAGAGAAATAATACTAACACTAATCTTTTATTTCTCTATATATTTTCCGTTTGTTTTCCAGGTACAAATATAAAGATGAAGATTTAGTTTAGGTTTAGTTATAGGATAGTTAGTAAATGTTCCAATGTAATTTTCTTATTCTTTTGTAATTTTCTTTTTATTATTTTTGTAATTTTTCATTTTATTCAATTGTAATAAAGATTACATTATTATTAATAAATAATATTCTTATTCTTTGTATATTTGCTAAACTAAATTGTGTGGATGATCTCAATAAGTTATAATTTTATAACTTGATTATATAGATTGATGATAAGAAATAAGTTTCATATTCATTATTGTTTTTCTTTAGATAGAATTTAAGTTGTATATTTATCTCTTAATTAAATTAAGACTCAAAACTTATATCTAATTCATTTGAATTATAATTCAAACACTCAAGTTTAAAATTCAAATTCATTTTAAAACACATAACTTCTTAGAGATCATCTCAAAGTTTATGGCAATCATCTTTTAAGACTAAATAATCTCAAAGTATGAAAGAAACATTGATCACTTAAGGTTTTTATTTGGCGAAAAAAATTTCCCACATTTTCACAAATGGATGCATGCAACATTCCATATTCCTAAATCTACCCTTCGTTAGTTCCTAAATGCTGGGATGTTACAGACTTCCCCCCTTAAATTAAACTTCATCCCGAAGTTTGTGGAGATGTACCTGAATAGTTCTGGATAGGCTTTTCTTAAATCCTCTTCTTTCTCCCAGGTGGTTTCCCTTTCAGGGTGATGTTCCCACTGTACCTTACAATATTTGATTGCTCTGTTCCTTAATATTTTCCAGTTTTCTTCCAGAATCTTACAAGGCTTTTCAATATAGGTCAGGTCTGCTTGTAGTTCTATCTCTTGTTGTGTGATTGCATCGTCTAGAACTTTCAAACATTTGCGAAGTTGTGACACATGGAAAACATTATACACTTGAGCCAATCTTGATGGTAACTCTAAAGCATAAGCTATAGTTATGTTTTGACTCAGTATCTTAAATGGTCCGATATATCTTGGACTCAGTTTCCCTTTAACTCCGAATCTTTTCACCCCTTTCATTGGACTTACTTTCAGATAGACCATATCTCCCACTTCTGGATGCCATGATCTCCGACTTTGATCCGCATAAGTTTTCTGCCTACTCTGGGATATTTTCAGTCTATCTCGATCTTATCAAAGATATCTTGTCTTTCCTTGATATAATCTGGTGCAAATTCTTTGCTGCTTCTAGGTTCATACCAACATATTGGTGATCTACACTTCCTTCCATACAACCTGATATGGAGCTGCCTTCAGACTACTCTGATATCTATTATTATAAGAAAATTCTTCCAATGGTAGATGATCTTCCCATGTTCCTCCAAAATCTAATGCACAAGCCCTTAACATATCTTCTAGTATTTGATTTGTTCTTTCAGTTTGACCTCCTGCCTCAGGATGATATGCCGTGCTGAAATCTAACTTTGAACCAAGTGCTTCATGAAATTGCTTCCAAAATGCTGAAGTAAACACTGATCCCCTATCAGTTACGATCTTTTTGGGTACTCCATGCTTATCTCTTTGACATATACTTCAACTAACTTCTCGGCATTATCCTTTTGATTCACCGGAATAAAATGTGCACTCTTAGTGAGTCTGTCCACAATTACCCATATCATACCCTTCCTTTTTGGTGTCATAAGCAATCCTGTAATGAAGTCCATACCTATTTCCTCCCATTTCCATTCAGGAATTTCCAAGGGTTGTAATGGTCCTGCTGGACTTTGATGTTCAGCTTTCACCCTTTGAAAAGTATGGCATTCAGATACATATTTAGAAATATCTCTTTTCATGTTATTCCACCAGAATAGTTCTTTCAAATCCATATACATCTTGGTACTCCCTGGATGTATAGAATATGGTGTATCATGTGCTTCTTTGAGAATGACATTTCTAATCTCAGTCACATCTGGAACACAAAGACGGTCTTGAAACCATAAAGACCCATAATCTCCAAGGCGAAAAACTATTTTTTGCCCTTGAGATATCCTCCAAATTTCCTCAGCAATAAAAGGATCTTCTTCTTGATGTCTAAAAATTTCTTTCTTAAGATCATTGTCTTTCTCTGCAACTACCTGCATAGTAGCTAATCCTCCAAGAACCTCTGTTCTGATAAATTGAAGCTCTAATCTTTCCAAGTCCATTTGTAACTCTTTTGGTAACTCCCTATTTCTTGGCTGAATATCTGCACTCTTTCTGCTTAAAGCATCTACTACAACCTTTGCTTTCCATGGGGTGTAATTGATTGTTAAATCATAATCCTTGATTAGTTTGAACCAACCTTCTGTCTCATGTTCAATTCCTTTTGAGTGAAGAAATATTTGAGTTATGGTCAGTGTATAACTCACATCTAGCTCCATAAAGAAAATGCCTCCATCCTTTCAGTGCAAAAACTACTACTGCTAACTCTAAATCATGAGTTGGATAGATTCATGTGGTTTCAATTGTCCTGAACCATAAGCAATCACTTTCCGATCTTGCATTAATACACAACTCAAACCTTCTTTAGACGCATCACAGTATACTATGAAGTCCTTCCCTGTTTCAGGAACTGCTAAAATCGGAGCTATGGTTAATCTAGTCTTCAACTCTTGGAAACTTGCTTCACATTTCTCATCCCACTTGAATGGTGTATTCTTCCTTAATAACTTGGTCATTGGTCCGGCTATTTTGGAGAAACCTTCAATGAATCTCCGATAATAACCAGCCATTCCTAGGAAACCTCGAATTTTCTTCACATTGGTCGGTGCAGTCCACTCTAGTACCGACTGAACTTTAGATGGATTCACAACAATTCCATCCTTACTGATCACATGACCTAGGAACTCTACCTCATCAAGCCAAAATTCACATTTACTGAACTTGGCATAAAGTTTGTGTTGTCTTAAAGTCTGCAATGCTATTCTCAAATGATCAGCATGCTCTTCCTTATCCTTGGAATATATCAAAATATCATCAATAAAGACTATGACAAACTTGTCCAAATATGGCATGTAGATCTTGTTCATCAGATTCATGAATATTGCCGGTGCATTGGTCAAACCAAATGGTACTACCAGATACTCATGGTGTCCATATCTTGAGACAAATGCTATTTTTGGAACATCTTCCGGCTTGATTTTTATTTGATGGTATCCAGATCTTAAATCGATCTTTCTCCAGCTCCTTTCACTTGATCAAACAAATCTTGAATTCTTGGTAAAGGATACTTATTCTTGATAGTCACGTTGTTCAGATTTCTATAATCACCACACATCCGTCTTCCACCATCTCTCTTATCCACAAAGATTACTGGTGTTCCCCATGGGGATACACTTTCCTGTATAAATCCTTTTCGGGCTAACTCATCGGTTTGCTCCTTGAGTTCTTTCAACTCTTTGGGTCCCATTTTGTATGGTGCCTGAGCTATTGGTGCTGTACCAGGTATTAGGTCAATGGTGAACTCTATCTCCCGGTCTGGTGGCATTCCCGGTAGCTCTGTTGGAAAAACATCTTGGAATCCATTAACTATAGGAATCTCTTCCAATTTAACTTCTTTCATTGAATTCAACTACAGATCCACCATGATATGACTGTGCTTATCTGCTTGATAAACTATCCTTGCTCCACTTGGAGTTTTGATTGAGACAGTTTTCTCCTCACAATTTTTCTGAGCTCCATGTTCCATCATCCAATCCGTCCCCAGCACTACTCCAATTCCCTTTAAAGGAATCACATAAAGGTCTGCGAAATATGTACAACCATAGATCGAGATAACCTGATCTTGTTTTATGTGGCTTACAATCACATTCCCTCCTGCCGTAACTACGGTCATAGGACTTTCTAACGTTGCCCTTCTAATCCCGAACTTATCACAAAATTCTTCAGAAATGAATGAAGTAGTTGCACCAGTATCAAATAGAACTTTGCCGGGATTGGTAAGGATATTGAGCATACCTATCACTGCATGCTCCGAATTATCCACCTCCTCGAGGGTTGCACAATTCAGTTTCCCGGTAGGTCGGTTCCTCTTGCCATTGTTGTTCTTGACATTATTTTCTCCTTTATTGAGCTGTCCATTTCCTCCACTGGCTTGTCCTCCTCCCTTGGTAGGCCATCCTCCAGGTGGTTTGCTCGGACAATCTGGATTGATATGCCCCTTCTGACCACAACCGTAACAAATCACTACAGGCTTTTTGCATTCCCTCTGGAAATGCCCTGGAATTCCGCAGTTGTTACAAATAACATTCCTTCTCGGATTGGATTGATTTCCACCACTTCCCGTGTTATTGTTATTTTATTGTTGCGATAATTCCAATTCCGAGGTTTGAACTCCAGGTTGGGTTTAGGTTTGCTTGCCTGAATCCTCTTGGTTTCCTTCTTGGCTCTCTTCCTCCGGTCCTCTTGGACATTCTTGTAGTCATCTTCAAAAGTAATGGCTGCATCCAACAACTGCTGATAAGTTTCCTTATTGGCTAACCTTAGCTGCATCCTCAATAATGGATTTAATCCACGTAGGAAACGCTTCTTCCGCTTCTCTTTAGTGTTGACATCCTCCTTAGCATAGCGTGACAGTTGGCTAAACTCCCGGATGTACTTCATGACACTAGTATATCCTTGCCGAAGCTCCTAAAATTCTCTCCGCTTCAACTCCATGACACTTTCCGGAACATGATATTCACGGAATCTCTGCTTGAACTCTTCCCAGGTAAACTCCCTTCCTGGTGGTTGCATGGCTAACTGATTTTCCCACCATGATGCTGCAAGTCCAGTCAGAAGATGAGTTGCATACCTCAATTTCTCCTCATCATTGCAACCTACGGTTTGACTTCAAAGATTCCTTCGCTAGCCAGTCTTCTGCATCCATTGGTTCAGGAGCTGATGCAAAAGGTAACGGTCTTGCATTCTAGAAATCAGATAGACTCACTCCTCCACCTTCGGGTGCCCTCTGATTTGCTCGCCCCACCAACTCTTCCATGAACTTGTTCTGTGTTTCTTGCATCATTTGCATGCATTGCATAAAATTCTGCTCCATTAACGGCCTCATTGGTGGTGGTGGTAATGCTTCTTGGTTTGCTGAATCTACATCGGCCTTTTCCCTGGCCTCTCGCTCCATCCGCTACTGCTCAGTTTCCATTCCTACACCCTTATCCATGACCCTCTAGTCCTGCAACATAAAGCGAATACTCATAATTACATCATGCACATGTGTTCTGAGCTCGACTTTACGCACATAACTAGTCACACAATGAAGATCCAAAGAAAATCCAAATATGCATTTCACATATTTTACATAATATCATAATGATACAAAGTCATTACAACATATACCATATAGGTATAATCACAAAACTATGTTATTACTTGGGTACAATACACAGTACTTGATACTACTAACTAATTGTCTCCTTCTAATAGTAACCACGCTCATCGTACATGCCTGATGTCCAACTGTGATGACATGTTGTTCGTCGCACAGTTTGTGGAACATATGGCCTTCCAGAAGGAACATACTCTGTATCTGAAGTGTCAGGACTTGAGTCATTACTCAACCTGAGCGCATTGACTCCCTCCATCTCAGATGAAAAGTCTTCAGAAACATATTCAACAGTATCTCCAGCCTGCATCTCCTGAGCTTCATTTCTTGAGTTGTCAACAGGATATGCAGATCTTGCTGCTTCCCAGGTGCTCTCGTGGGAAAGATAATTAAACACTAGATAATGTATATTCCCTAGGTCAATAGATAATTAAACACCCTCTCCTCAAGATCTTCTTTTTCATCCTGATTATCTATTGACATGGTATTTCTACTTCTATTATTAGTGTTCATTCTTACACCCATCCAACTAGATTGTCCAACATTTCTGTCAGAACCATCTGTGGACATTTGGTGTTCATGCGATACATCATATGATCCCATTCTCCAACCATCCGAATTCTCAATAGGAAGTTCTGAGTCAGAACCATCCTCCGAGCCCTGTGGTACTGCATACCGCATATTCATAGTAGGATCAAGTATAGGTTCAGGTCTTGATGAATAAGGATATGGTATAAAAGATTCAGGATCTATAGGTATATCCTTAATGATAGGTGTTGCACTACTACTTGCTTCTTTCTCTAGCTGGAATGCTAACTGCTTCCTCCTTTCCAGATCAGTCAGATCCTCTAACATGTCATTTTTGTCTTCAACAATTACTTGATGGGTCTTATAAAAAGATGCAACGAGTGTTTGGTATCTATCCATAAAATTGGAAGCTAACTTAGGATGCTTCTTAACTAGAGTAAGATGATCCGGTATAGGCTCCGAGTCTATAGAATCATGAGGTATCACAGAGAATGTGCTACCTTCTAGCTCCTTGGTTTTCTGCTCCCGGATATTAGCTATCGCCTCCACAACAACAACATGATATGCTGCTAAATGACTCCTACCTTCTCATATAGGTAGATCGTGATATAATCCAAGCTTCTCTAGAAGTTGGATACTCAGACGATACTTGGATAACATCCGACCATCAAGGTAAGTGATAGTGTTCACTGGAATTCTAGTTGGACAACTAAAGAGTTTTAAAAGTTGACGAAGTTGGTCTGTGAATGATCCTTGATAATCATCGAGAGTCTCCTCTTTTCTTAACAAAGTCTATTTTGGAAACTTTGGTGCCATAACTCTGTATATCAGAAAAATAATTTTGATTAGTATCATTTGATATATTGCATCATAACAAAGAATAATCGCACTCA
This sequence comes from Avena longiglumis, assembly GCA_030063025.1. Taxonomy (NCBI): domain Eukaryota; kingdom Viridiplantae; phylum Streptophyta; class Magnoliopsida; order Poales; family Poaceae; genus Avena; species Avena longiglumis. The sequence goes on along the minus strand of CP125974.1, from coordinate 411,761,790 downwards.
AATATATAATGGAATATTCTCATTTGAATACCCAATTATATTACTTTTAGAGAATTCTTTATCGTTGCTAAATTTTCCTACAAGTAATACCCTTTACTAGGTTTCCAACCTAAGGTCGAAGCAATTTGCTCTGATACCAACTGCGGTGACCCAGCATACCACTGCATGTGTAGTACACTATAGTCGTTGACATGACATCCATAGAACACCGTTCCGTAAATATCACATCCCTCAGAGTGGTACAATAGAAACAATGCGGGTCCATATTACAAAAGTACACACATTATTATTATTACAATACCGGAAGTTCGAGACTTCCAAAAGATTCAACTTACAAAACAAAATATAAAGTGTTTCAGCGGAATTAAAAGTAACACTCCGACTAGGAGTTGAGGTCAACAGCTTATTCTATAGAGTTCATGCTGCTCGGCTCCGTTGGTTACTATTAACTAGGGGATACTTAGTTGGACTCATTATCATCGACACCATAGCGGATTTCGTAATCCACTCCTTCAACTCCTCCAGACAGATCAGGTTCCTCGTAGAACACATCTTCTTGGCATTCGGCTGCATACATTAGCACGTCTGCGGGATCCTCAGAGTCTAAGCAAGGGATCAAAGGAAAGAATGAGTAACAGCGTTACCCAACAAGTTCATTGTATGCAAGGTGGGAAGTTTGATGCTCTAATTACCACCTCGGATTATAAATCCTTGGCACTATGCAATTTTGTAAATCTTTCTTGAAAGATTGATTTTATTCTGAAAAACTATGACAATCAGCCTTCACAGGTTGACCAGAACATTCATGGAGTTCCTTTCCTGCCGCGTTCGTAACTCCTTCCCGGAACAGGGAGTAACAATTTACAGTTCTTACACTCTGCAGAGGTGCGTTACTTTACCCATGAGAGATCAACTCCTTGTTGCACAACCGGGCGTACTTTCCCATCCACAATTCCATGCTGTGGGGCCCAGTAGTTGGTCCAAGCCAATCACTGCCCCCTTCGCGACCCAGCATGCTGTTGGAGATATGCCCTAGAGGCAATAATAAATATAGTTATTATTATATCTTTGAGTTTATGATAAATGTTTACATTCATGGTATAACAGTATTAACCAGGAAACATTAATACTTGTGTGATTTGTAAACTAAATTAGAGTCCCTAGTAAAGCCTCTTCATAATACTGGCTTGTTGGTTAATAGATGATTGTGGTTTCCCTATCATGAACATTGAGATGTTATTAACAACAAGATCATATCATTAGGAGAATGATATGATGGACATACTCCTATAGATAAGCGTAGCATAAAGATCAAGTCATTTTAATAGTTCAATTGCTATAAGATTTCTGATACATAGTAACCTAATTCCTTCGACCATGAGATCATGCTTATCACCATCACCGGAAGGATGCTTTGATGACATCAAACACCACACCGTAACTGGGTGGCTATAAAGATGGCATTGAGTGTTCGGAAAGTATGGGTTGAGACACATGGATCAAGAGTGGGATTTGTCCATCCATGTGACGGATAGATATACTCTAGGCCCTCTCGGTGGAATGTCATCCAATTAGCTTGCAAGCATGTGACTGGCTCACAAGGGATCACATATCACGGGAACGAGAAAAGAGTACTTATCGGTAACGAGGTTGAACTAGGTATGCAGAGATACCGATGATCAAAACCTCGGATAAGTAAACTATCGTGAGACAAAGGGAAATTGGTATCGTATGTAAGTGGTTCATTCGATCGCAAAGTAATCGTAGAAATATGTGGGAGACATATGAATTTCCAGATTCCTCTATTGGTTATTGATCGGAGAAGTGTCTCGATCATGTCCGCATAATTCACGAACCGTAGGGAGACACACTTAAGGATTCGATGTTGTTGAGTAGTTATGGAATGATGAGAAAGAGACCGAATGTTGTTCGGAATCTCGGATGGGATCCGGGATATCACGAGGAGATCTGGAATGGTCCGGAGAATAAGATTCATATAAGGAAAGTCCTATTTCGGAGTTGGGGAATGATTCCAGTGTTTTCATCGGGAATGTTCTAGAAGGGTCCGGAAGGTCTGTCACTCCGGAGGGGAAGGGTACATGAATGTGTCATAACAATATGGAATGATTGCATCATGTACTAGGTCATTGGCTGGGCAAAATAATGGAAGAAATCAAATCCTAGTTTGAAAGTCAAACGCCAATTTGAAAAAGTCAAACGGCAAGTTTGCTTGGTGGAGGGAGAGTAGGAAACCTACTTGGGGAGGAGTTCCTCTCCCTCCACCCGCCGGCCAAGGAGGCCGAGTTGGGGGGAGGACTCCCTCCTCCCAACTGGCCACCCTCCACCTATATAAGGAGGGGTAGGGCGCCCCTACCCTCACACCCAAAACCCTAGCTCTCCTCCAAGTCGTCGGGGCCACCACCTCCTTGTGCCACCGCCGCCGCCTAGGGCACCTCCAACTCGGCGAGTTGGGGTGTTCCCCAAACCCTAGACGCCGGCCACACCCCCCATTGGTGCCTCTAAACCCTAGATCACCGAGGCTTCTCTCATAGTCCACCATACTCGCTCCGGCTTAAGGTGAAGCCCTGCGAGATCTTCCCTCTACTTCCGGTACCACGCCGTCGTGCTGCCGGAATCACGAGGAGAGTGCTACAACCTCCGCTGCCTGCTGGAACAAGGGAGAGGAAGGTCTTCATCAAGTACCGAACGTGTGACCGACTGCGGAAGAGCTGCCGGAACACAGCGCCGGAAGGATCGTCTACACGATCTTGAGATCGGCAAGTGTACGACTACATCACCCACGAGAATCTGCTCTCGTTAACCGCTTTGGAATCTTCGAGGGTGAGTTCCTCTATCGACTCGTTGCTACAATCCAATAGATATATCTTGGCTTGTTTGTTTGCATGCGGTAGAATTTTTTTGTTTTCCATGCTACGAACCCCTTCAGTGGTATCAGAGTCGTGTCTATATGTAGATCTGTTGCACGAGTAGAACACAATGGTCATTGTGGGCGGTGGTGCTTTTATTATAAATTTCTTCTTTTGTACTTTGCATCTTGCGGTATGATGGGATGAAGCGGCCCGGGCTAACCTTACATGACATCGTTCATGAGACTTGGTCCACGCTCAACATGCAACTTGTATTGCATAAGTGGATTTGTGGGTGCCTGTCTCTCCCATCATAGTATAGATCCAATTTACAACGGGCACTTGATAGTTCAAACATCAACATTGTGTTTCTTGTTCGTAAGTTAGAACGACACTTATTGAAAGCCCCAAACCACGTAAAATATGCAAAGAAAATTAGAGGCGTCTAACTTTGTTTTGCAGGGGTGTGCTATGATGTGATATGGCCATGATTGTGATTATATTTGATGTATGCAATGTTCCTTATTGTAAGTTGGCAACCGGCAGGAGCCATATGGTTGTCTTTAAATTCTATTAAGACCCGCGTGTGTCTATTCAAAGTAGTTGTAATAGTTGAAGCTGGTGGACGACAACCATGAAACGGCGCCATTGACCTTGAAGCTATGCCGGTGATGATGGAGATCATGTTCGTGCTTGAAGATGGAGATCGGAAGCACAAGAAGAAATGCCATATCATATCACATATTATGAATTGCATGTGATATTAATCCTTTATGCATCTTGTATTGCTTAGTTAACGACGGTAGCAATATAAGATGATCCCTCAAGCACATAAATTTCAAGTTTTAAAGTGTTCATCCTTAGTAAGCACCGTTGCTAAAGCTCGTTGTTTCGAAACACCATGTGATGATCGGGTGTGTTAGATTCTGCGAGTATATACAACGTGAGCAAGCCAGATTTGCTCATGCGGAAGCTAAGGTTTGATCTTGACGAGCCTAGCATGTACATACATGGTCTCGGAACACGGATCACCGAAAGGTAAAGCATGAGTCATATAGTAGATATGATGAACATATTGATTGTTCGCCATTGAAGCTACATCAACTCTCGTGATGATCGGTTTTGATGTGGTGGATTTGGTTCGTGTGATCACTAAAACAATGTGAGGGATATTGTTTTGAGTGGGAGTTCACCTAGATTAATTTAACTATTAATTAGAACTCAATTTGTCATAAACTTAGTCTAAACTATTGCAAATATGTTGTAGATCAATGGCGGCCCCTACCATCAATTTTAATGCGTTCCTAGAAAAAGAAAAGTTGAAAACAATGGAAGCAACTTCGTGGATTGGTTTCGCAATTTGAGGATTGTCCTCAATGCTGGTAATTTGACCTATGTGCTGGATGCACCGCTGGGTGACCCGCTTGCAGCTAATGCTACCGATGAAGTAAAGAATGTTTACCTCACTCGGAAGAATCAGTACTCCATAGTTCAGTGTGATATCTTGTATGGTTTGGAATCAGAGCTTCAGAAAAGGTTTGAGAACCATGACCCACATGATATTGTCCGTGAACTCAAAATGATATTTGAGGCTCACGCGGCAGTTGAGAGTTATGAGGCTTCTGAAAAGTTCTTTAACTGCAAGATGGAAGAGGGAAGCTCCGTCAGTGAGCATGTGCTTAAGATGTCTGGGCATGCAAACAAACTCCAAAGCTTGGGTATAGTGATTCCTAATGCTTTGGGGATTTACCGTGTCCTCCAATCACTACCACCAAGTTACAAGAACTTTGTGATGAACTACAATGTGCAAAACATGAACAAGACGTTGCTAGAACTCTTCTCCATGTTGAAATCTGCAGAAGTGGAGATCAAGAAAGAGCATCAAGTGTTGTTGGTCAATAAGACCACCAAATTCAAGAAAGACAAGTCTAAGCAAAAGGGAAACTTCAAGAAGCGTGGTAAGAAAGTTGCCGCACTGACGAAGAAGACCAAGGCTGGGCCTAAGCACGACATCTTGAATGCTTTTCTTAAGGGAGAAGGTCACTGGAAGCGGAATTGCCCAAAATACTTGGCGGATTTGAAGAAAGGCAACATCAAGAAGAAAGGTATATCCGATATACATGTTATTGATGTGTATCTCACTATTACTCATAGTAGTGCCTGGGTATTTGATACTGGTTCGGTTGCTCATATTTGTAACTCGAAACAGGTGCTGCAGAATAAACGGAAGCTAGCGAAGAACGAGGTGACGATGCGCGTTGGAAATGGATCAAAGGTTGATGTGATCGCGGTCGGAACGCTACCTCTTCATCTACCATCGGGATTAGTTTTATACTTAAATAATTGTTATTTGGTGCCTGCGTTGAGCATGAACATTATATCGGGTTCATGTTTATTGCGAGACGGTTACTTGTTTAAGTTCGAGAATAATGGCTATTCGATTTATATGAGTAATATGTTTTATGCACATGCACCTTTGATAGATGGTCTATTATTATTGAATCTTGATAGTGGAAATACACATATTAATAACATTGAAGCTAAATATTTGAAATTGAGAGATAACTCGACCTATATGTGGCACTGTCATCTTGGTCACATTGGAGTGAAGCGTATGAAGAAACTCCATTCCGATGGACTTCTTGAATCACTTGAAAGATACGAAGCATGTATGATGGGTAAAATGACTAAGACTCCATTTTTTGGTACGATGGAACGAGCTACGGACTTATTGGAAATCATACATACCGATGTGTGTGGTCCAATGAGTGTAGCATCGCGCGGTGGTTATTGTTATGTTCTTACCTTCACGGATGACTTGAGTAGATATGGGTATATCTATTTCATGAAACATAAGTCCAAAACTTTAGAGAAGTTTAAGGAATTTCAATGTGAGGTAGAGAATCAATGTAACAAGAAGATTAAATTTCTACTATCTGATCATGGAGGTGAATATCTAAGTTACGAGTTTGGCGAGCATTTGAAGAAATGCGGAATACTTTCACAATTGACACCACCGGGAACACCACAGCGTAATGGTGTGTCCGAACGTCGTAATCGAACTCTCTTAGATATGGTTCGTTCTATGATGTCACTTACAGATTTACCGCTATCGTTTTGGGGTTATGCATTAGAAACAACCGCATTCACTTTAAATAGGGCACCATCTAAATCCGTTGAAACGACACCGTATGAATTATGGTTTGGGAAGAACCCTAGATTGTCGTTCCTTAAAGTTTGGGGTTGCGAAGGCTATGTAAAGAAGTTATAGCCGGACAAGCTTGAACCCAAAGAGGAAAAATGAGTCTTCATAGGATACCCAAAGGAAACTATTGGGTATACCTTCTATCATAGATCTGAGGGCAAAATCTTCGTTGCTAAGAATGGATCCTTTCTAGAGAAGGAATTTCTCTCGAAAGAAGTGACTGGAAGGAAAGTAGAACTCGACGAGGTTGTCGAACCTTCTCTCGAACTTGCGAGTAGCACAGCACCGGAAGTAGTTCCTGTGGCGCCTACACCAATAAGGGAGGAAGCTAATGATGATGATCATGAAACTTCGGTTGAAGTTGCTACAGAACCTCGCAGGTCAACGAGAACTCGTACCGCTCCTGATTGGTATGATCCCGTTATGAGTGTCATACTGGTGGACAACACCGATGACCCAGCGACATATGAGGAAGCGATGATGAGCCCAGATTCCAATAAATGGCAAGAAGCCATGAAATCCGAGATTGGATCCATGTACAAAAACCAAGTATGGACTTTGGTGGACTTACCGGATGGCCGGAAGGCTGTCGAGAACAAATGGATTTTCAAGAAGAAAACAGATGTTGATGGTAATTTTACTGTCTACAAAGCTCGAATTGTCGCAAAAGGGTTTAGACAAATTCAAGGAGTTGACTACAATGAGACTTTATCACCAGTAGCGAAGCTAAAGTCTGTGAGGATTATGTTAGCAATCATTGCATATTATGATTATGAGATATGGCAGATGGATGTCAAAACAACGTTCCTCAATCGAGACATTGATGAAGAGTTGTATATGATGCAACCCAAAGGATTTGTCGATCCTAAAGATGCTAACAAGGTATGCAAACTTCAACGGTCCATATATGGATTGAAGGAAGCATCTCGAAGTTGGAATCAACATTTTGATAAAGTAATCAAAAGCTTTGGTTTTATACAAACTTATGGAGAAGCTTGTATTTACAAGAAAGTGAGTGGGAGCTCTGTAGCATTCTTAATACTATATGTAGATGACATATTGTTGATTGGGAATGACGTAGACCTTCTTAATAGTGTCAAAGAATATTTGAATAATAGTTTTTCAATGAAAGATCTTGGCGAAGAAGCTTACATATTAGGCATAAAGATTTATAGAGATAGATCGAGACGCCTAATATCATTGTCACAAAGTACATATTTGGACAAAGTTCTAAAGATGTTTGGAATGGAAGATATCAAGAAAGGGTTCTTGCCCATGTTGCCCAATACGACCTTGAGTAAAACTCAAAGTCCAGCAACGACAGAAGATAGAGAAAGGATGAGTAAGACTCCCTATGCCTCAACCATAGGATCTCTAATGTATGCCATGCTATGTACAAGACCCGACATTGCATATGCTGTTAGTTTGACTAGAAGATATCAAAGTGATCCAGGAATGGATCATTGGACACCGGTCAAAAACATCCTTAAGTACTTGAGAAGAACTAAGGATATGGTTCTTTCTTATGGAGGTGATGAACAGATCGTTGTGAATGGTTACATCGATGCTAGTTGGAACACCGATCCGGATGATTCTAAATCATAACGGATAATGATTATTTTTGAATGGTGCAGCAAGAATGGAGGAGTGCAAATCAAAGCGTTGTGGCGAGATCTGCAACTGAATCGGAATACATAGCTGCTTCGGAGGCTTCACAAGAAGCGATATGGATGAAGGAGTTCATTACAGAGCTTGGTGTGGTTCCAAGTGCGCTGGACCCAATGTCTATCTACTGTGATAACATGGGCTCCATAGCCAATGCGCAAGAACCAGGGTCACACAAGAAGCTGAAGCACATCAAGCTACGTTTTCACGCTATTCAAGAACATGTCCAAGATGGTGACATAAAGATTTGCAAAGTACACACAAATCTGAATGTGGCGGATCCGTTGACGAAACCTCTCCCGAGGGCAAAACATGACCAACACCAAACTGCCATGGGTGTTCGGTATATTACCATGTAATCTAGATTAGTTGACTCTAGTGCAAGTGGGAGACTGTTGGAGATATGCCCTAGAGGCAATAATAAATATAGTTATTATTATATATTTGAGTTTATGATAAATGTTTACATTCATGCTATAACAGTATTAACCAGGAAATATTAATACTTGTGTGATTTGTAAACTAAATTAGAGTCCCTAGTAAAGCCTCTTCATAATACTGGCTTGTTGGTTAATAGATGATTGTGGTTTCCCTATCATGAACATTGAGATGTTATTAACAACAAGATCATATCATTAGGAGAATGGTATGATGGACATACTCCTATAGATAAGTGTAGCATAAAGATCAAGTCATTTTAATAGTTCAATTGCTATAATCTTTCTGATACATAGCAACCTAATTCCTTCGACCATGAGATCATGCTTATCACCATCACCGGAAGGATGATTTGATGACATCAAACACCACACCGTAACTGGGTGGCTATAAAGATGGCATTGAGTGTTCGGAAAATATGGGTTGAGACACATGGATCAAGAGTGGGATTTGTCCATCCATATGACAGATAGATATACTCTGGGCCCTCTCGATGGAATGTCATCCAATTAGCTTGCAAGACTGTGAATGGCTCACAAGGGATCACATATCACGGGAACGAGAAAAGAGTACTTATCGGTTACGAGGTTGAACTAGGTATGCAGAGATACCGACGATCAAAACCTCAGATAAGTAAACTATCGTGAGACAAAGGGAAATTGGTATCATATGTAAGTGGTTCATTCGATCGCAAAGTAATCTTAGAAATATGTTTGAGCCGGATGAATTTCCAGATTCCTCTATTGGTTATTGATCGGAGAAGTGTCTCGATCATGTCCGCATAATTCACGAACCGTAGGGAGACACACTTAAGGATTTGATGTTGTTGAGTAGTTATGGAATGATGAGAAAGAGACTGAATGTTGTTAGGAGTCTCGGATGGGATCCGGGATATCACGAGGAGATCCGGAATGGTCCGGAGAATAAGATTCATATAAGGAAAGTCCTGTTTCGGAGTTGGGGAATGATTCCGGTGTTATCATCAGGAATGTTCTAGAAGGATCCGGAAGGTCCGACACTCCGGAGGGGAAGGGTACATGAATGTGTCATAACAATATGGAATGACTGCATCACGTACTAGGTCACTTGGCTGGGCAAAATAAAGGAAGAAATCAAATCCTAGTTTGAAAGTCAAACGCCAATTTGAAAAAGTCAAACGACAAGTTTGCTTGGTGGAGGGAGAGTAGGAAATCTACTTGGGGAGGAGTTCCTCTCCCTCCACCCGCCGGCCAAGGAGGCCGAGTTGGGGGAGGACTCCCTCCTCCCAACCGGCCACCGTCCACCTATATAAGGAGGGGTAGGGCGCCCCCTACCCTCACACCCAAAACCCTAGCCCTCTCCTCCAAGTCACCGGCGCCACCACCTCCTTGTGCCGCCGCCTAGGGCACCTCCAACTCGGCGAGTTGGGGTGTTCCCCAAACCATAGACGCCAACCACCCCCCCTTGGTGCCTCTAAACCCTAGATCACCGAGGCCTCTCTCATAGTCCATCATACTCGCTCCGGCTTAAGGCGAATCCCTACGAGATCTTCCCTCTACTTCCGGTACCACGTCGTCGTGCTGCCGGAATCACGCGGAGAGTGCTACAACCTCCGCTGCCTACTTGAACAAGGGAGAGGAAGGTCTTCTTCAAGTACCGAACGTGTGACCGACTGCAGAAGCGCTGCCGGAACGCAGCGCCGGAAGGATCGTCTACGCGATCTTGAGATCGGCAAGTGTACGACTACATCACCCACGAGAATCTGCTCTCGTTAACCGCTTTGGAATCTTCGAGGGTGAGTTCCTCTATTGACTCGTTGCTACAATCTAGTAGATAGATCTTGGCTTTTTTGTTTGCATGCGGTAGAATTTTTTTGTTTTCCATGCTATGAACCCCTTCACATGCCTCCTTGGTGTACACCATTCCCACATAATGAATTACGGCAATGGTTTTTACAAACCATTAGATGCCAGAACTGTTGGGCCACGCAGAGATAAAACAAAAACTTTTCCTCTAACGTGGTGATCCCAAGACCTAGCTGAGGTAGAAGGCCACGAGGTTTACCACTAGACGCGCGGTTGCGGATTACTGATGAAGCGCGTCAGTTGATGCGGCAGATCCTCACGATCCGATCGTCTGGTGCGATCGCGACAAGCACCTCTTTGGTATCCACACGCATAGGAGGAGCCGGGCGAATCGCTAGGTTAGATTCTGGCCGGACTCGTGGAGCTAGGGTTTCCAACACATGGAATGACCTAACCGAACAACGATTAACCCTTCTGGGTTACTGTGCTCCACTATATATAGGGAATGAATGTGGGCTCTGCTCGCACGACCCATTCACTAAAGCCCATATAACATTAGTCACCGTGAGTCCAACTCACTAAGTCAGTCCTAATCCGGTTTAGGTCCAACCCAACCAGATTATATGTTCAGATCCAATCCGAACTTGCTCCCGCTCTTAAGTGTGTGACCTCTGAGCTCATGGTTACTTGGACACGATCAGTCCGACTCACAATCGATCAATCGGCATCGGCTCCTAGCGAACGCATCGACTCCCAAGTACCAAAGAGTCATGACGACTTGCCTTTCCAATGCGACTTACGTCGAGTCCCTTTGCCTCACGATATACCTTGTCGACTATAGGCGAATATTTGTCATCCCTTAAATAGTCCGACTCTCTTCTCGATCCGAGATAAGTGATTCACCCGACTAACTCTTAGTCGATCGCCTCGGTTAACACTTAACCAAGTCGCGCATGGCCATGCTTTCCGAATCATATCTCACGAGAGGGCCGAGAATATCTCCGAGTGGAGGGCAAAATCCCATCTTGGTTATTCACATCACGCAGCTTGATTCTCGATCGACGAATCCTCGCCTTTATAATCGCCCGATTCACGGATCAGCGTTTGACAGAACCTAAGTCGGTGATCCTCAACTCGGACTATGCAACAACCTCAGGTCTAAGGATTACATTGATTGAGATGTACAAATGACAGCTTAGTTCGTTGTACCTCAATATGGGTCAATCCGACTCGCTAAACTCTTTAGCCTAGTCTGTGTAAGTTGGAATAGCATCTCCATGCCCATGACAAGTGGAACCGAGTCATCAAGCCAACTTTCACATTGGTCTAAGTTGTGTGTCCAGCACAACCTCAATGACCAAGGATATTTAGTACAAACAACATGAATGCATAGTTCCACAACTGAATCACATATTCAATGATACACATCAGATGTTTATACAAGGACTACTTAATAACTTTATGAATACAATGGGACATATCATCATACATGATTGCCTCTAGGGCATATTCCCAACAAGAACTATCATGGGACGATGAGGGTTCCCACCCATATGCTGCATATCCTCTAAGAATTACCAATTAATATGCATTCTACGAGGATAACAGCCACGACCTGCACATCCGGCTTCATGCGAGAGGAATAAGATACAGTTGACTTCTCTGTCCCATTCCAAATCTCATGGATAACACGTAATATACGGCGCTAGAATGAATGATGTCAGGGTTTATTAAGTCCCTAATTGATCATCATTGTTGCAATTATAACTCTAAGTTCTATTTCTCCATCATATCATCACTTAGGATGATATCTACAATTTCTTTATTTGTGAAAATAATATTTTCTTTCTTTTTTAGCATATATGATAACACACAATTTGCAAATACTTTGATAAAGACTCTTAAATGGACATGAGCAAGTGATGAACTTGCCTTGTGATGGCAAGGTAGTGAAGTCTGATGCTTGCACTGGACCTTGAGCTTCTATGTCTACAAAAAACATCATTATTGCCCGGTAAGGATAATATTTAAAGAAGCAAAAATGATTATGCAATAATGTCATGCATCATTTAACTTGATATGCATTCACCCATTATTATAAAAAGTTCTTTTTAATAATAAAGGATTTATAAATATTACTTTTTAATATTTATAACATATATTGAATTATTTTATTTTATTTTCTTTTTATTTGACTTTTATTGATTTAATAATTCTTTTAGGAATTATTAATTATACATTAAAACTGTTATTAAATATTTTTTAGTATTTTTCAAAAATACTATAATATTAATATAAAATGAAAGTGATTTTTATTTATCTTTATCATCTTTCAATAATTTTGTAAAATTCCATAAGGAATATATGAATTACAAAATTCTTATAAAATTTTAAATGTCTAAAATTTTATATTATATTTTATTTGAATAGTATGGATTATTGTGAATCTAAAAATATTTTATTTATCATTTTTGGACTTTTATTTTATTTTCTAGAATTTTATTGAGGTTAGGGGCATTTTTCTCTTTTCCAATTGATTAAAACAGGCCTGAAAATGTTTATGGGCTAGTTATACTTATTGGGCCCTAGTAGCCCATTAGTCCTGGACAAAAGGACCACCCCGAAGGGTTTTGGAATAGCTCGTCCCACTCCTCACTGCCTCTCTTTCTCCCTCGAGTTCATCCTCTCCTCCTCTGACCCCGACCCCGTGGTCGGCGATGCCGCCACCGGCGATTCCTGTCGCCGTCGGACGTTCTAGTCTCCGCCGTAGTGCAAAAGGGGGTTGTCGACGACGCTCGTTCGTTATATCCAATTGGATTCGAGCCTAGGGATCTCCTGTGATGGATTTGATGTCGTCCCGAACCCTAGGGTTTGGGGGTTGGCATGGATTCAAGTGCTGCTGTGGTCGTCATGCGTAGAGGTGATGCTCTGCACCTCCAGTCGTGATCAGGGTCACTGCCGTGGCGCCGTGCGGGTTGCAGCGCCCCTCTAGGGTGCTCCTCGTGCCGCCATGGTTGTCGGTCCCTCTGATTCCTCTTCTATTCTTCAGCGAGGACCTACGGTGAGTTTGATTCCTCTCCCCCGGTCCTCTCTGCTTGCTGATTCGATGCTAAATGCTGGCAGTGTCCTCTTCGGCTACTGTCTGATTCAGATTAGGATGATTATGCATTTAGGGTTCTTGCTATGTGATTGATCATGTACTGGATGAATTGAATCATGTTTGGATGCTCTGTACACATGCTAAATGATTATTGTCCTGAGGCTTGTTGCTTAAAATGATCTATGATGTTTCTGGTGGCTTACTAGATGATTTGATGCTTGGATTGCATCAGATTCAGGTGATATAGTTGTTTGGGAATCATTCTTGATTAAGTCAGTGACTTGATAAGTTTTTCACTGTCATCTCTAGGTTTATGATCATGATTATGACATGTCCTGGTGCTGTTGGCTTAGAACTAGTGTATGGTTTGAGATAATCATGATCTCAAACAATGAAGTTTAATATAGGAATATCCTAGTTATGGTTCCTGTGTCAACAGGAAAATGATTAGTGGGTTGATTGTTTGAATTTGTGATGATTTAATGTCTATCCTGATTCATAATGGATTGTTCTTGTGACACCATCATGGTATGGCACACAAGTTTTATTCCAACCCATGGATTGGGTTGTTTTATACTTAATGACAAACTTGGCTTTGAGGGATAAACATAGATGTTCTTTTCTGAATTCCCTAAGACCAATGATGTTGGTCTGAGGCTTAGGGATTCAAGTCTTATCTAAGTGGTTTATCTAGATAGTCCTGGTAGTGGCACCAGCTATTCTTTATTGAATCAAATCTTGGAAAAAATGATAGTGAGCTTGATCAATCTATGGATACCAAAGATTTGTTTCTAAGGTGCTACCCTTCCTTTAGGGATGTGCCTAGAAATAGATCAAAGGTATATGTATGATTGAATTGTAAAATATAGTTTGACAACTAGAGCAAGGATGTTGCTCTGAGATCTGGTTGGATCATGGTACTTTGTTGTTTGCCTTTAGAGTTTCAGAAATCCCTATGGTGGATTCACCCCACTTGGGTGCTTTATGAGGGTTTGTTTTATAAAACAACACATGCTTCTCTCTGAATAAGATGATTAGATCATGTGAAGGTTTTATGTAAATCACCACAAAATCTGATGATGGTGTAGTAAGTTGGTGATGATGATCTTGATCTGGTTTTGCTGGACTCCTGTGCTTGATCTTGAGCTAATCCTGCTCCTCCTAGCTCCTGGGCTTGATCTTGCAATCCACCTGATCCACCCCCCTCCTTATGTCACCATCCTGGTGATATTTGGTTGATCCTTGGTGGTTTGGTTTGGCTGATGTGCTTGGTAAGCTTCTGTCTAGTCTGGCTGTTCTTGTGTGCAAACTATGGAGTGATGCACTAGTGCCTCCCACGGCTGTGCTTGTGGTTTTGTGAGTTTTGGGCTGTTCTGTGAGGTCGACAACACACCACATGCATGTTGGTGTGTGTCCTGCCTGTGTGCTTGCTATGCTCTTGTGGATATGTTTAGAATTTTTGAAACTTACTTTTACCTGGTTACTTTCACCTGGCTGGTGGATTTGTCCCTCTTGGCTATCATTTGACTTCTGGCTTTAAATTTGTGAAAGATGGATTCTTTCATATTGGTGAAATTTTCCCCTTTTTATAAATTTCTCAATGATGAATTTGTCAAGTGCACTTCACTGACATATCTGAGAGAAATAATACTAACACTAATCTTTTATTTATCTATATATTTTCTGTTTGTTTTGCATGTACAAATATAAAGATGAAAATTTAGTTTAGGTTTAGTTATAGGATAGTTAGTAAATGTTCCAATGTAATTTTCTTATTCTTTTGTAATTTTCTTTTTATTATTTTTGTAATTTTTCATTTTATTCAATTGTAATAAAGATTACATTATTATTAATAAATAATATTCTTATTCTTTGTATATTTGATAAACTAAATTGTGTGGATGATCTCAGTAAGTTATAATTTTATAACTTGATTATATAGATTGATGATAAGAAATAAGTTTCATATTCATTATTGTTTTTCTTTAGATAGAATTTAAGTTGTAATATTTATCTCTTAATTAAATTAAGATTCAAAACTTATATCTAATTCATTTGAATTATAATTCAAACACTCAAGTTTAAAATTCAAATTCATTTTAAAACACATAACTTCTTAGAGATCATCTCGAAGTTTATAACAATCATCTTTTAAGACTAAACCTAATCTCAAAGTATGAAAGAAACATTGATCACTTAAGGTTTTTATTTGGCGAAAAAATTTCCCACATTTTCACAAATGGATGCATGCAACATTCCATATTCCTAAATCTACCCTTCGTTAGTTCCTAAATGCTGGGATGTTACACGTGTCTCCGGCGAGCCCAATGTGGCGTCTATGTGGCCTCGGGCCCAGTCGTCAGTGACTGTGGCTAAGTTCTGCCTCGGTGAGAAATAACAAACCGCCCCCACTTGTCCCACTTTGCCTGCATGGAGGATGAGGTGGCTAGTGCCCCACCTGTATGTGTCTGTGGCTAGACCATCCTCTATGTAAAAAGGATTTCTAGATTTATTAAATTAAGAAAAGTTTAATAATTTTGAGAAATTGTTTTGAATATTGTAAATTCAATAACTTTTAATCTGTAATTCAGAAAAATACAAATAATATATCAAAATGTTCAGAAAAATGAGCTCTATCTAGTTACACTATAATCATGCATTGTTCAACAACTTATGTGACAAGTTTAATTAGAAGAACATAGTAACCCCTCATAGGTGATTCCGGAGTTTTCCTGAATTAGGGTTTTCACCCCTCGGAACCCCGATTAAGTTGTGGAGCATGCCTTAGGGTTACATTTCAAAGAAAATTAACTTGTCATATTCTCTTAAATCAGTAGTAACAAACACTCTTTCATGAGGCTTCTTCTATAATTCATTATAGGAGTTGTGCTCATGGTTTCCTTTGTCTCTGAAGTCTGACCTTTACTTGGTGTCTGATTGCTCGAACATCAAGGAGAACATTTAAAGTAGTGTTGCTAAATGTCTCTCGGTCAATCCTCTAGACCCTTTTTTGTTGGTAAATGTTTTGTTATGCCAAGTAATTGAAGTCTGAGAAAGAAGTTTCTTTCTTCTCGTGTCATCAGGAATCTTCTTTATTTATTCATCATAGTGGTGTAAAGTGATACCCTAATCTTTGGCAAAGATTTCGGTATACCTGGATGAATAAAGAGTTTCCTTCATTTTCTCAGCCATGTTTTAAGAGTGACTATGATTTTGGTAATCTGTAGTTTCTCTTTCTACATGTTCCTTGTGACTCTCATGAGTCCTATCCACCAAAACACCTTTATGTCTTGGCCTTCTGTTGAATGAAAAAGTGACCCTTCTGTGTAAAAATAGTTCAACAGCTTGGTTTTGTTGATCCATATCTTTGCAACCTGAAATCTCTACTTAAGCTATTAGTAGAGGTTCCCTATCAAAGTCTGCGGTCATGTTCTTTCTGTTGGAAGATTTCTTCTTCAGAAGCTTCAAAACCTTGTGAAAGTTCCATGGTCTCAATCCTTATGAAGACCAGCTATCTAACAACTTGAAACCTTCTCCTCTTGTTTCCTCCGTTACCTTGACGTGTTTCATGTTGTCATGTCAGAGTTGTTTCTAAACACTCCATCCATGAGTTGACCATGAGATACTCTGTGTTGTTTAGTGTGTTTCCCTCTTATCTTTAGACTGACCCTGTTTCTTTCTCTTTCTGTCTCTCTTCCTACCTTTGGAATCTCGGGTCGAGATTCTCGTAAGGGGGATAGAGCTGTAACACCCCAGTTTTAGTTAATCTATATTAGGGTTTGATTGAGCATCATGAGCATCATCTATTTCAAAATGCATGCAAGAAATAAATATAATAAAACCCTAAACCCTAATTTCTCCCTTTCTCTATTTCAAAACAATTCAAGTGGTTTTGAAAATATTTGAAAAATCCAAAATGTTTGGAGACCAATTGGACTAAAGGGCCCCATAGTATTTTGAATGTTTGCCAAAACCCCTCTGGTATTTTCAAATCACTCAAAACAGATTTGAATTGAAAATACAAAACAGAAATTTAAAACAAAAAAAGGAAAAGGTTTTGGAAATAAAAACAGAAACCAGAAAGCATCCAGGCCGCAGCCCAGCACCCTTCCTTCCTCTATTCCTTCCCCGCGGCCCAGCCCCGGCCCGTTCCGGCCCATACCTCTTCACTTCTTTTCTTCTTTCTTCTTTCTTATTCCTCTCGCTGGCAAGCTGCTCCGTGTCAGCGCCTTAGTCGTCGATGTCCCTCGTGTTGCGATGCCCGTCGCTGCCCGCTGAGCAGGGGATAAGAACACCGATGCTCCCCTCTCCCCGTACCCATCTCACACTCTCTCGTGCTCCCTCGCGATTTCCCTCTTTATCCCGAGCCCTAGCCGACGTCGCCATCTCGCGCCGCCGCTAGAGGCCTCCCCTACGCCAGATGAGCATGCCTCGAGCTTCCCCGTCCCTCCATCGTCCTCCCTAGTGAAGGAATCACGCCCAGGAGCCCTGAATCGCCACCGTCAAGATCGTCTTCCTCGCCACCGACGTTGCTCGCCGTCGTCAATCGCCGCCGTTCCTAGCCGCACCTCGCCCTGCCGAACCCTCAGTAAGACTCACGGTGATCTTCTGCATCTCCCCGCCCTAACCCCGCTTCCTAGCATCGTCTGTATCGCCCCCACATCGTGCGCTGCTGTTCGTCGTTGCAGTCTGTCGCCATGATGCTTGCTCCGGTGAAAGTTAGGAAGCGGCGCCGCCAAGTTTGAGTCCGCCTGGATGCGCTGATTCTAGCACACCAAGTCCCGCAGCCCCACTTTCTCTCCTCCGCTGCCTACCATCGCCGTCTGACGTGTCTTCGGCGAGCCCAACGTGACGTCTATGTGTCCTCGGGCCCAGTCGTCAGTGACTGTGGCTAAGTTCTGCCTCAGTGAGAAATAAAAAACCCCCCCACCTGTCCCACTTTGCCTGCGTGGAGGATGAGGTGGCTAGTGCCCCACCTATCTGTGTCTGTGGCTAGCCCAGCCTCTGTGTAAAAAGGATTTCCAGATTTATTTAAATTAAGAATAGTTTGTTAATTTCAGAAATTGTTTTGATATTGTAAATTCAATAACTTTTAATCTGTAATTCAGAAAAATACAAATAATATATCAAAATGTTCAGAAAAATGAGCTCTATATAATTACACTATAATCATGCATAGTTCAACAACTTATGTGACAAGTTTAATTAGAAGAACATGGTAACCCCTCACAGGTGATTCCGGAGTTTTCCCGAATTAGGGTTTTCACCCCTCAGAACCCCGATTAAGTTGTAGAGCATGCCTTAGGGTTACATTTCAAAGAAAATTAACTTGTCATATCATCATTCTTGCTTGAGCATTGCATCGATGCCATGTGTTGATTGTTTTCCTCTCTTTTCGGTGTTTCGTTCTTCACGGTAGAATATGATATCGAGATCGAGATCGAATCCCGAGGTCAACACCATCGAAGATCAAAGATCAAAGAACAATACTTGACCAACTCTAATAAAGTCAAGTACAAGGCTCCCGAAGATCTTCTTATCTGCTATCAACTTGCAAAGGCAAGCATAGCCCCACCATGATATAATCCTATGATTTCAAAAGCATTTCAATTCCTGCCATGATGCATACGATTCTATTGTGGTCATTTATCGATAGATAGAGTATCCTATCTATTGCATACTCCCTTTGAGATTATATTACCTGATCCACTGCTTCTAGCATAACTAGGTTTGGCCTGTGTGCACTGCTAGAGCTTATATATGTGTCTGCTTAGCCAAGCATAGCTGTCAGTTCGGGTCCATCCAGATGATGCATCAGATGCAGAGAATCTAGTATGACAGGAGAACGTGGTAAGATGAGATCAGTGATATGTGATTAAACATGCTAAGGCTTGTATGGGAGGCCACGGTGGGATGTGGTTTTTCTAGTCCCATGCTCGCCACCACTAGGACCCGAGTTCTTGCCTTTGGAACCAAGTGTAGGGGTTCGTAGCATGGAAAACAAAAAATTTCTATCGCATGTAGGGATGTCAACGAGCCGAACTCGAGCGAACATTGTTAGGCTCGGCTCGAGCTCGGTAGAAGCTCGAGCCGAGCTCGAGCGAGCCTAGGTTGCCCTTCGAGCCTACATCTAATCTCGAGTTCGGCTCGACCAAAGCTCGAGCATGCTTGAGCTCGGTTCGTTGAAGCTCGGTAAGAAAATTTTAGTACATCAAAGATAGATATGCAGCTACATAGCAAGAAAATAGTAAAGCTTGAAAACCGAATAGCAGAAATGGCTCAGAGTCTCATATAATAGTAATACAGTGCCAACATGACAGCATAATTATTTTAGCAGTGTTATAGCAGATGGAATAATAATAGCAGTCTCAATTTTGTGGCTATACAAAAATCACAAGCTTTATTGAACTGTTTGAGTTTGGCTCGTCTAAGCACGCGAGCTCGAAAACAGGCTCGAGTTTGGTTTGTTAGAGAGACGAATCAAGCTCGAGCCGAGCTGTTAACGCGCCGAACTCGCACAGTTTGTCAAGCCCGAACTTTTTTGACAGCCCTAATCGCATGCAAACGAACAAGCCAAGATCTATCTACTAGATTGTAGCAACAAGTCGATAAAGCCCTCGAAGATTCCAAAGCGGTTAACGAGAGAAGATTCTCGTGGGTGATGTAGTCGTACTCTTGCCGATCTCAAGATCGTGTAGACGATCCTTCCGGCGCTGTGTTCCGGCAGCGCTTCCGCAGTCGATCACACGTTCGATACTCGATGAAGACCCTCTCCCTTGTTCCAGCAGGCAGCGGAGGTTGTAGCACTCTCCTCGCGATTCCGGAAGCACGACGGCGTGGTACCGGAAGTAGAGGGGAGATCCTGCAGGGCTTCGCCTTAAGCCGGTGCGAGTATGGTGGAATATGAGAGAGGCCTTGGTAATCTAGGGTTTAGAGGGCACCAAGGGCAGGGTGTAACCGACGGCTAGGGTTTGGGGAACACCCCAACTCGGCGAGTTGGAGGTGCCCTAGGCGGCGGCAGCACAAGGAGGTGGTGGCGCCGGCTACTTGGAGGAGAGGGCTAGGGTTTTTGGTGTAGGGAAGAGGGGAAGCCCTGTCCCTCCTTATATAGGTGGGAGGGCGCGGCTTGGGAGGAGGGAGTCCTCCCACAAGTCGGACTCCTTGGCCAGCGGGTGGAGGGAGAGGAACTCCTCCCCAAGTAGGTTTCCTACTCTCCCTCCACCAAGAAAACTTGCCGTTTGACTTTTTCAAATTGGCGTTTGACTTTCAAACTAGGATTTGATTTCTCCCTTTATTTTGCTCAGCCAAATGACCTAGCACATGATGCAAAAATTCCATATTGTTATGACACATTCATGTACCCTTCCCCTCCGGAGTGCCGGACCTTCCGGACCCTTCTAGAACATTCCCGATGAAAACACCGGAATCATTCCCCAACTCCGAAACAGGACTTTCCTTATATGAATCTTATTCTCCAGACCATTCCGGATCTCCTCGTGATATCCCGGATCCTATCCGAGACTCCGAACAACATTCGGTCTCTTTATCATCATTCGATAACTACTCAACAACATCGAATCCTTAAGTGTGTCTCCCTACGGTTCGTGAATTATGCGGACATGATCGAGACACTTCTCCAATCAATAACCAATAGAGGAATCTAGAAATTCATATGGCTCCCACATATTTCTACGATTATTTTGCGATCGAATGAAACACTTACATACGATACCAATTTCCCTTTGTCTCACGATAGTTTACTTATCTGAGGTTTTGATCGTCGGTATCTCTGAATACCTAGTTCAACCTCGTTACTTTTCTCGTTCCCGTGATATGTGATCCCTTGTGAGCCAGTCACATGCTTGCAAGATAATTGGATGACATTCCACCGAGAGGGCCCAGAGTATATCTATCTGTCATATGGATGGACAAATCCCACTCTTGATCCATGTGTCTCAACCCATACTTTCCGAACACTCAATGCCATCTTTATAGCCACCCAGTTATGGTGTGGTGTTTGATGTCATCAAAGCATCCTTCCGGAGATGGTGATAAGCATGATCTCACGGTCGAAGGAATTAGGTTACTATGTATCAGAAATCTTATAGCAATTGAACTATTAAAATGACTTGATCTTTATGCTACGCTTATCTATAGGAGTATGTCCATCATACCATTCTCTTAATGATATGATCTTGTTGTTAATAACATCTCAATGTTCATGATAGAGAAACCACAATCATCTATTAACCAACAAGCCAGTATTATGAAGAGGCTTTACTAGGGACTATAATTTAGTTTACAAATCACACAAGTATTAATGTTTCCTGGTTAATACTGTTATAGCATGAATGTAAACATTTATCATAAACTCAAAGATATAATAATAACTATATTTATTATTGCCTCTAGGGCATATCTCCAACAGTCTCCCACTTGCACTAAAGTCAACTAATCTAGATTACCTGGTAATATACCAAACACCCATGGCAGTTTGGTGTTGGTCATGTTTTGCCCTCGGGAGAGGTTTAGTGAACGGATCTGCCACATTCAGATCTGTGTGTACTTTGCAAATATTTATGTCACCATCTTGGATATGTTCTCGAATAGCGTGAAAACGTAGCTTGATGTGCTTCAGCTTCTTGTGTGACCTTGGTTCTTGCGCATTGGCTATGGTGCCCATGTTATCACAGTAGATAGACATTGGGTCCAGCACACTTGGAACCACACCGAGCTCTGTAATGAACTCCTTCATCCATATCTCTTCTTGTGAAGCCTCCGAAGCAGCTATGTATTCCGATTCAGTTGAAGATCTCGCCACAACGCTTTGCTTTGCACTCCTCCAGCTAACTGCTGCCCCATTCAAAGTAAATACGTATCCAGGTTGTGATTTAGAATCATCCGGATCGGTGTTCCAACTAGCATCGGTGTAACCATTCACAACGAGCTATTCATCACCTCCATCAGAAAGAACCATATCCTTAGTTCTTCTCAGGTACTTAAGGATGTTTTTGACCGCTGTCCAATGATCCACTCCTGGATCACTTTGATATCTGCTAGTCAAACTAACAGCATATGCAATGTCGGGTCTTGTACATAGCATGGCATACATTAGAGATCCTATGGCTGAGGCATAGGGAGTCTTACTCATCCTTTCTCTATCTTCTGTCATTGCTGGACTTTGAGTTTTACTCAAGGTCGTATTGGGCAACTGTGGCATCCCGCAAAACCACTACTAGAAAATCGCGTTGTTTTTGTGCATTGCATCATCATGACCGCATGCTCATGTCATCATGCCACATCGCATTTGTGCATTGTCATGTCATCTTGCATTTTGCTTGCATAAAACTATTTTCGCAAAGCCTGATTTTGTTTTCTAAAACGCCCTGTCTTGTTTTCAAATTCAAACCCGGGTCTCCGGAATATTTGTTTTGTCTACCCGCGGTTTGCCAAAAACCCTGTTGTAAATAAATAAAATTGTTTAATTATTTTAGGGGGCAGCCGAACCGGGCCGATCCGACCCAGTTGGCCACTCCCAGTACAAAACCAGCCTACCCAAAATCCCTAATCTACCCAATCCTAGTCTACCCACCAATCCCCTCCCTGCCACCTCACCTTTCCCTCCATCTCATCACACCCACCGCCACCTCACCAATCCACCAGCCACCAGCTGCCACGGACCCACCTCCTGCACCCGGACCCCACCCGCAGCCCCCACTCCCTCCCTGGCCACACACACACACAACCCACTCACCGCTGCCACCCGGGCCCACTCCCCATCGCTGCACCCTGGCCCCACCAGTCCCCAACTGCCTCTCTCCCCTCCCCCCACCTTCTCCAACCTCTCCCCCGACCCCGCCCTTCTCCCTTCCTCTCCCCTCGTCCGGGCCGTTTGACCTCCACCATGGCCTCCCTCCTCGCCCTCCGGCTCACCCCAAGCTCCTCCCGCCCGCCGCCATCACCTCGCCTTCCTTCTCCTCGCCGCCCCTCTCTTCCTCACCTCGTGAGCCTCTCCCTCCGTCACGCTCCTCCTCTCACAGAAGACACCTCCCCGACCTCGTCGCCTCCCCGCCGCCTCCCCGGCCCTCCAGCCTCTGCTGGCCGCCACTTCTCCTTCAAGGCCAGCCTCGCTGGGCTGCCTCGCTGGCTTGCTGCGCTGCCTTGTCCTCTTCACAGGCCGAGCTGTGGCCTCGGCGACGCCCGAGCCTGCACCGCCTCCCGTCAGCCGCCTCCGCCAACCACCGGCGCCGCTTCTCGGTCCTCGCGTTGCCCGCCGTCCCCGCCGTTCGCCGACGGCGCCCACCGCCGCTCGCCCCAGCACCAGCCCATCTGCCGCCATCGCCCGTCGCGGGCCTCTCCTCGGCGCGGGTCCTCTTCGCCTGTCTGGCGCCGGCCGCTATGCCGCCGCCCGCCTCTTCCTTTGGTCGTTGCCACCCTCGTCCTCCCAGCGAGCGTCACCTCCCTGGCGCTCTTCTTTTGGTGTTCATTTAAGCGCTCTTCGGCGGCCATCTGTTGGTAGGGCTCGGTCCCTGCTGCTACATGTTGATGTTCCTGGAGTTTCTGTGCACGTTTGCCTTATGAGAAGTAGCAGACCGATTGCCATCTGCCTCGCTCTGTTCAACTACACCCGAGTTCCTTGCTATGCTACCCAAGGACCATACCAACAAGATGTCGACAACCCGAAGATCGTACATGGTATCTCATGAAGATCTCGACGCTGCTCCAAGTTCGACATAGAAGAGGATTTTTATGGCAAGATCTCCGTCACGGATCCGAAGCCCCGACCCCGGTGCCCGAAGCCGAGAACCCCGACAAGAACCACGCACGGGTACACCGAGTTCTCCATCGAGGACACCAAGGCCGTCGACATGGAACCGAGGGACGCCAAGTTCTTCACCCCGAACGCCAAGACCGACCCGACACGAGGACACGACAAGATCTTCGCGACGGCAAGATCGACACCGACCAGGGCGAGTCCGATGCGCCCCGCCGCCACACCGAGTCCTTCGTCCCGGAACGCCAAGCTCTTCATCTTGTATCCGATTCCATCGAATCCCAGATCCAGACCCTGAGACCGACCCCGAACCCTGGACCAAGATCTGCCGAACCCTAATGTGTGACCCCTTTTCTCGAGCCCTATTTTATAAATGTAATAACAAATTGATGCATATTAAATTTTTCATGCATGCATATTGTCATGTGGTTTGGGGGCCTTATGCCGATTCACCTAATAATTAAATATGGGGCCCATATGCGGGCAAATCTAGTCTTATATTGGCCTCATTTAAACTGGTGTAGCGAACCGGTGATATGTTTTGCCATGTTAAGACAACATTCAATTTGCGGGGTGGATAAATAACTAGCACCATATATTTAATTGTCAGGACCCGGTTCCGCTTAATATGACCTAATTGCATTGCACTTTTGCCATGCCATACATCATACATGCGTCATGCCCGATCTTTTGCCGTAGTATTAAATATTGCATCCGGTGTATATTCTAGTGTTTTGCTTCTTCGCGGATAAGGCCGTTGAGTTGATGCGAGTGTCGACCCGATCTTCGGACGAACCTTCGGCAATGTTTTCAGGCGAGCATCTCCCCCTTTCTACCTATCTTACTTTTATAGTATTTATTCCCTCCTGTTGATCTATTGCTATCTGTGTTGCGATGCTCTAGTTTTCGTACCCGTGATATCCCTTGCAGCCTTATATTGCCTTGGACACATCCTATTACCTGTTGTTTGGTAGATAGTTGGACTTGCGCGTCGTAGTCGCTTGCTCAAGTGTTGCGTCGCCAAGTACCACAGTTGTTGGAGTATTGCCGCATGTTTATTGTTGGAGTTGATCATAACTTTAATTACTGTTTAACAACTAAAATTGAAGTAGGTAAGCAGAGGCACAGGTGGGCAATAGATGTTATTTGGTTGTTAACCGTCCACTTGTGTCCCGTAGGACCCCGAGTGCTTGATACCTGTTCCTTGATTTTTCGCGCTATCCACATCCGGGAGGATTATGGGACCCCCCTGAGCCAGATCTTGATTCATTCTTATTTCTTGGGGCCACAAACTAGTTTGAGGTTTTATTTACTATCCTGTACTTATGCCATGCTTTACTGCTTTATTTACGATTGTGCGAGGAGCACCTGTACTGTTTAGGGAAGCGGAGTGTTTTCGCGGTATCGACTAGCCCAGTTTTGGGTTCCCAGTCGTTTAGAGCCATTGTCTCAAACCTTGAGTCCGTCTCGGAGTCATCTAACTTCGTTGCGGGTCTACTCAATGGGGTGGCCCCCTGAAATATTTCTGAATCCTGTGATTGCTTTGTCGTGAAAGCCTCGTTGGGTTTTGATTTGGTTTTTCCGAGGTTGATCGAGTGTGTGTTGCTATTTGTGCACCCCTGCAGGTAAACTTTCAAAGCCGTGTCCACGGTTATGGACGACTTGGAGCACAGTATCTCGATCATAGACAACTATAACTAAAGTAGTGCTATAAATTTGACTTTATAATGACTAGTAATCAGCTTCACTACAATGGAATGGATAAATAAAACTGCCAACAATTGCTTGCTTGGGTTGTCGTTTGCGACCATTGTACCTGACTAGTAAGTATTGCAACTATAACGGAATGGCTAAATAAAAGTACCAACAACTACTGGGTTTTGGGATATCTCATGCTAATTGTATCTGACTAGTAAGTGATGCAACTACAACGGAATGGTTAACTAAAACGGCCCACTGCTTATTTTATCAGGATGATTATCTACACCTGACTAGTAATTGCTGCAACAATAACTGAATAAATAAAACTGCCAACTGTGTGAGTTCCTCGGTTGACTTCCTCGTTTGGTCTCGAGGGGGAAACACCAGGATGGGTTTGTTTGGTGGTAGAATCAGGTTGGTTCCGAATAGGTCTTTCTTATCCCTCTCTGATAGCCGCCAGTTGTTTCGAGTCTCTATAGGTTGTTTAGTGCATGCTGCGCTGCCGCTCAGTCCACCATACCTATGTAGGAGAGGACATGAATTCTAGCCTCGCGTGTCTTGGCCTCGATCTTGAACGCCTCTCTTTTCCTTTGCCCTTTGTCGGCACCTTTTGTTTAAGCAGGTCTTGAGATCGACGTCGTTAGGTGGTTACCCTTCCGGCTTTGGGCAGGGGTTATGGACACCATTGGTTATTCTTGATGCTCTTAGCCCCATTTGCATCTTGTCCGTAGTCGGACGCAGATCATTTTCAAGGTGATTTGGATCTTTGTTACGTATTCGTATTCTTGACTCATGGAGTCGTGTTGAATATATATCTGTTCTGTGGGTCCCATCGAGGACTGTTGTGTAATGTTATTACTTCGTTTTCCACCCGCACGTAAGTGCCTGGTGGGCACCTTTGAATCGTTTCTATGCGGGTTTGGCGGGTTTCGCTAAAACTTGCATAGGGCCGATTCTGAGGGTGTTACAGCAACATGGGCAAGAACCCTTTCTTGCTATCTTCCATTCCAAACCTCTTTAGAACTTTGTCCAAATATGTACTTTGTGACAATGATATTAGGCGTCTCGATCTATCTCTATAAATCTTTATGCCTAATATGTAAGCTGCTTTGCCAAGATCTTTCATTGAAAAACTATTATTCAAATATTCCTTGACACTATTATGAAGGTCTATATCATTCGCAATCAACAATATGTCATCTACATATAGTGTTAAGAATGCTACAGAGATCCCACTCACTTTCTTGTAAATACAAGCTTCTCCATAAGTTTGTATAAAACCAAAGCTTTTGATTACTTTATCAAAATGTTGATTCCAACTTCGGGATGCTTCCTTCAATCCATATATGGACCGTTGAAGTTTGCATACCTTGTTAGCATCTTTAGGATTGACAAAACCTTTGGGTTGCATCATATACAACTCTTCATCAATGTCTCCATTGAGGAACGCTGTTTTGACATCCATCTGACATATCTCATAATCATAATATGCAGCTATTGCTAACATAATCCTCACAGACTTTAGCTTCGCTGCTGGTGAGAAAGTCTCATCATAGTCAACTCCTTGAATTTGTTGAAACCCTTTTGCGACAAGTCAAGCTTTATAGACAGTAACATTACCATCAGCATCTATTTTATTCTTGAAAATACATTTGTTCTCGAGAGCCTTCCGGCCATCCGGCAAGTCCACCAAGGTCCATACTTGGTTTTCGTACATGGATCCAATCTCGGATTTCATGGCTTCTTGCCGTTTATTGGAATCTAGGCTCATCATCGCTTCCTCATATGTCGCAGGGTCATCGGTGTTGTCCACCAACATGACACTCATAACGGGATCATACCAATTAGGAGTAGTACGAGTTCTCGTTAACCTGCGAGGTTCTGTAGCAACTTCAACCGAAGTTTCATGATCATCATCATTAGCTTCCTCTATTATTGGTGTAGGCGCTACAGGAACTACTTCCGGTGCTGCGCTACTCGCAAGTTCGAGAGAAGGTTCAACAACCTTGTCGAGTTCTACTTTCCTTCTAGTCACTTCTTTCGAGAGAAATTCCTTATCTAGAAAGGATCCATTCTTAGCAACGAAGATTTTCCCCTCAGATCTATGATAGAAGGTATACCCAATAGTTTCCTTCGGGTATCCTATGAAGACGCATTTTTCCGCTTTGGGTTCAAGCTTGTCCGGCTATAACTTATTTACATAGGCTTCGCAACCCCAAACTTTAAGGAACGACAATCTAGGTTTCTTCCCAAACCATAATTCATACGGTGTCGTTTCAACGGATTTAGATGGTGCCCTATTTAAAGTGAATGCGGTTGTTTCTAATGCCATAACCCCAAAACGATAGCGGTAAATCTATAAGTGACATCATAGAACGAACCATATCTAAGAGAGTTCGATTACGATGTTCGGACACACCATTACGTTGTGGTGTTCCCGGCGGTGTCAATTGTGAAAGTATTCCGCATTTCTTCAAATGCTTGCCAAACTCGTAACTTATATATTCACCTCCACGATCAGATCGTAGAAATTTAATCTTCTTGTTACATTGATTCTCTACCTCACTTTGAAATTCCTTAAACTTCTCGAAAGTTTCAGACTTATGTTTCATGAAATAGATATACCCATATCTACTCAAGTCATCCGTGAAGGTAAGAACATAACGATAACCACTGCGCGGTGCTACACTCATTGGACCACACACATCGGTATGTATGATTTCCAATAAGTCCGTAGCTCGCTCCATCATACCAAAAAATGGAGTCTTAGTCATTTTACCCATCAGACATGCTTCACATCTTTCAAGTGATTCAAAATCAAGTGATTCAAGAAGTCCATGGAATGGAGTTTCTTCATACGCTTCACTCCAATGTGACCAAGACGACAGTGCCACATATAGGTCGAGTTATCGCTCAATTTCAAATGTTTAGCTTCAATGTTATTAATATGTGTATTTCCACTATCGAGATTAAATAAGAATAGACCATCTATCAAAGGTGCATGTGCATAAAACATATTACTCATATAAATCGAACAACTATTATTCTCGGACTTAAACAAGTAACCGTCTCGCAATAAACATGATCCCGATATAATGTTACATGCTCAACACAAGCACCAAATAACAATTATTTAAGTATAAAACTAATCCCGATGGTAGATGAAGAGGTAGCGTGCCAACCGCGATCAAATCAACCTTTGATCCATTTCCAATGCGCATCGTCACCTCGTTCTTCGCTAGCTTCCGTTTATTATGCAGCACCTGTTTCGAGTTACAAATATGAGCAACCGAACCAGTATCAAATACCCAGGCACTACTACGAGTACTAGTGAGATATACATCAATAACATGTATATCGGATATACCTTTCTTCTTGATGTTGCTGTTCTTCAAATCCTCCAAGTACTTTGGGAAATTCCGCTTCCAGTGACCCTCTCCCTTGCAGTAAAAGCACTCAGTATCAGGCTTAGGTCCAACCTTGGTCTTCTTTGCCGGTGCGGCAACTTTCTTACCACCCTTCTTGAAGTTTCCCTTTTGCTTAGACTTGCCTTTCTTGAATTTGGTGGTCTTATTGACCAACAACACTTGATGCTCTTTCTTGATCTCCACTTCTGTAGATTTCACCATGGAGAAGAGTTCTGGCAACGTCTTGTTCATGTTTTGCATATTGTAGTTCATCACAAAGTTCTTGTAACTTGGTGGTAGTGATTGGAGGACACGGTAAATCCCCAAAGCATTAGGAATCACTATACCCAAGCTTTGGAGTTTGTTTGCATGCCCAGACATCTTAAGCACATGCTCACTAACGGAGCTGCCCTCTTCCATCTTGCAGTTGAAGAACTTTTCAGAAGCCTCATAACTCTCAACTGCCGCGTGAGCCTCAAATATCATTTTGAGTTCACGGACAATATCATGTGGGTCATGGTTCTCAAACCTTTTCTGAAGCTCAGATTCCAAACCATACAAGATAGCACACTGAACTGTGGAGTACTGATTCTTCCGAGTGAGGTAAACATTCTTTACTTCATCGGTAGCATCAGCTGCAGGCGGGTCACCCAGCGGTGCATCCAGCAGATATGTCAAATTACCAGCATTGAGGACAATCCTCAAATTGCGGAACCAATCCACGAAGTTGCTTCCATTGTTTTTCAACTTTTCTTTCTCTAGGAACACATTAAAATTGATGGTAGGGTCCGCCATTGACGTACAACATATTTGCAATAGTTTAGACTAAGTTTATGACAAATTGAGTTCTAATTAATAGTTAAATTAATCTAGGTGAACTCCCACTCAAAACAATATCCCTCACATTGTTTTAGTGATCACACGAACCAAATTCACCACATCAAAACCGATCATCACGAGAGTTGATGTAGCTTCAATGGCGAACAATCAACATGTTCATCATATCTACTTATGACTCATGCTTTACCTTTCGGTGATCCGTGTTCCGAGACCATGTCTGTACATGCTAGGCTCGTCAAGATCAAACCTTAGCTTCCGCATGAGCAAATATGGCTTGCTCACGTTGTATACACTCGCAGAATCTAACACACCCGATCATCACGTGGTGCTTCGAAACAACGAGCTTTAGCAACGGTGCTTACTAAGGATGAACACTTTAAAACTTGAAATTTGTGTGCTTGAGGGATCATATTATAATGCTACCGTCGTTAACTAAGCAATACAAGATGCATAAAGGATTAACATCACATGCAATTCATAATATGTGATATGATATGGACTTTCTTCTTGTGCTTCCGATCTCCATCTTCAGGCACGAACATGATCTCCATCATCACCGGCATAGCATCAAGGTCAATGGCGCTGTTTCATGGTTGTCGTCCACCAGCTTCAACTATTACAACTACTTTGAATAGACACGTGGGTCTTAACAGGAATTAAATACAACCATATGGCTCCTGCCGGTTGCCAACTTACAATAAGGAACATTGCATACATCAAATATAATCACAATCATAGCCATATCACATCACAGCACACCCCTGCAAAACAAAGTTAGATGCCTCTAATTTTCTTTGCATATTTTACGTGGTTTGGGGCTTTCAATAAGTGTCGCTCTAACTTAAGAACAAGAACGACAACGTTGATGCTTGAACTATCAAGTGCCCATCGTAAATTGGGTCAATATTATGGTGGGAGAGACAGGCACCTGCAAATCCACTTATGCAATATAAGTTGCATGTTGAGCATGGAGCAAGTCTCATGAACGATGTCATGTGAGGTTAGCCCGGGCCGCTTCATCCCATCATACTGCAAGATGCAAAGTACACAAAAGGCAATTGATAATAAAAGCACCACCGCCCACAATGACCATTGTGTTCTACTCGTGCAACAGATCTACATATAGACACGGCTCTGATACCACTGTAGGGGTTCGTAGCATGGAAAACAAAAAATTTCTATTGCATGTAAACAAACAAGCCAAGATCTATCTACTAGATTGTAGCAACGAGTCGATAGAGGAACTCACCCTCGAAGATTCCAAAGCGGTTAACGAGAGCAGATTCTCGAGGGTGATGTAGTCGTACTCTTGCCGATCTCAAGATTGTGTAGACGATCCTTCCAGTGCTGCGTTCCGGCAGCGCTTCCGCAGTCGGTCACATGTTCGGTACTCGATGAAGACCTTCCTCTCCCTTGTTCCAGCAGGCAGCGGAGGTTGTAGCACTCTCCTCGCGATTTCGGCAGCACGACGACGTGGTACCGGAAGTAGAGGGGATATCCCGCAGGGCTTCGCCTTAAGCCGATGCGAATATGGTGGACTATGAGAGAGGCCTTGGTGATCTAGGGTTTAGAGGGCACCAAGGGGAGGGTGTAACCAGCGGCTAGGGTTTGGGGAGCACCCCAACTCAGCGAGTTGGAGGTGCCCTAGGCGGCGGCAACACAAGGAGGTGGTGGCGCCGGCTACTTGGAGGAGAGGGCTAGGGTTTTTGGTGTAGGGAAGAGGGGCAGCCCTGCCCGTCTTTATATAGGTGGGAGGGCGCGGCTTGGGAGGACGGAGTACTCCCCCTAGTCGGCCTCCTTGGCCGGCGGGTGGAGGGAGAGGAACTCCTCCCCAAGTAGGTTTCCTACTCTCCCTCCACCAAGCAAACTTGCTGTTTGACTTTCTCAAATTGGCGTTTGACTTTCAAACTAGGATTTGATTTCTCCCTTTATTTTGCTCAGCCAAATGACCTAGTACATGATGCAACCATTCCATATTGTTATGACACATTCATGTACCCTTCCCCTCCGGAGTGCCAGACCTTCTGGACCCTTCTAGAACATTCCCGATGAAAACACTGGAATCATTCCCCAACTCCGAAATAGGACTTTCCTTATATGAATCTTATTCTCCGGACCATTCCAGATCTCCTCGTGATATCCCGGATCCCATCCGAGATTCCGAACAACATTCGGTCTCTTTCTCATCATTCCATAACTACTCAACAACATCGAATCCTTAAGTGTGTCTCCCTATGGTTCGTGAATTATGCGGACATGATCGAGACACTTCTCCGATCAATAACCAATAGAGGAATCTGGAAATTCATATGGCTCCCACATATTTCTACGATTATTTTGCGATCGAATGAACCACTTACATACGATACCAATTTCACTTTGTCTCACGATAGTTTACTTATCCAAGGTTTTGATCGTCGGTATCTCTGCATACCTAGTTCAACCTCGATATGTGATCCCTTGTGAGACATTCACATGCTTGCAAGCTAATTGGATGACATTCCACCGAGAGGGCCCAGAGTATATATATCCTTCATATGGATGGACAAATCCCACTCTTGATCCATGTGTCTCAACCCATACTTTCCGAACACTCAATGCCATCTTTATAGCCACCCAGTTACGGTGTGGTGTTTGATGTCATCAAAGCATCCTTCCGGTGATGGTGATAAGCATGATCTCATGGTCGAAGGAATTAGGTTACTATGTATCAGAAAGCTTATAACAATTGAACTATTAAAATGACTTGATCTTTATGCTACGCTTATCTATAGGAGTATGTCCATCATACCATTCTCCTAATGATATGATCTTGTTGTTAATAACATCTCAATGTTCATGATAGGGAAACCACAATCATCTATTAACCAACAAGCCAGTATTATGAAGAGGCTTTACTTGGGACTATAATTTAGTTTACAAATCACACAAGTATTAATGTTTCCTGGTTAATACTGTTATAGCATGAATTTAAATATTTATCATAAACTCAAAGATATAATAATAACTATATTTCTTATTGCCTCTAAGGCATATCTCCAACACCAAGACGAGCATGCAACCACACGGGGCCTGGAAAACCTCACGAGCAACTAACTTTCCTAGTAGATTCCATGAGTCACATAGTTCGGGCGTTCCATTCGACATATGCATAGAAAATATTTTGAAAGATTTGCCGGGTGAAGTTGGTGGATTCATAACAGGTAGGTAAGCATGGCCGGGGTTGCTTGGGGTCGATGGAGCCCCTGTTAACCAACCTCTCCTCACATCTTTAAGTACCGGCTTTGGGATTTGACCCGTTACGGCGGGACCATACTTATTGCGTGACTCATGGTCTTGGCAAAATCAAGGTAAAGGTCGTGTCTAACCACCCTCTGCCGGCCTTCCAAGGAAGAGGGCTATTACTAGTAGCATTAAGAGAAGGTTAGTACGTGTGGGTAAAGTTGTACACCCCTGCAGGGTAATAATATTTTCGAAAAGCCGTGTTCACGATTATGAACGCTTGGTGACCAGATTCTAAGATCATAGAGAACTTGAACCTAATCGTAAAACTTGGCAGATCAACGTGTGCTTAAGGATGCTTCCTCATGGGTACGAGGGGGTGATCCTAGTTGGTAGATGATAATAACTTGGTGGATATCAAAACATGATGATCAATATTTCAGAGACTTCACTCTCTTATCCCCTTTTAAAATACTCTAATTAGACGAACTTCTTCTCCCTCTCTTGTTTTATAAACAAAGATGGCTTTTTGCAAAACAACTCCACCAGCCATAAGTCTTGCGGAGTACATCTTGTACACACCATTGCTTTGTTGATACTTTTGGCAGAGTAAGTGTTCACCTGAAGATCAGTTTGGTACTGCATCGACATCGACGAGTAGCTTGGGGTTCCCGACCGACAGCCTGGAATCTATGGGCTGGGACATCATCGTTATGCTTCAGGCCTCTTAGGCCATTTGTTAAGTTTGCTATACTTAATAGCATAATTTTCCTTCTATTGTTTGATGTTTGTGGTCTGTAACCTTTGCTTGTAATAATTTGATTCTCTGCTCAGTTATGAGCTTGCTGTAATAAATTTTTGTGTCATAGGGTCACTACCGTGTTACCGATTCTTCAATGGATATTCCCGAGCTCAAGGTTAAGCTTATTTCAGACGAAGGTCTGGTATTTGTTTAGCCCTGATCCCGGGGGTGTCACAATCCATTCCTAGTACTACTTCCAAACCCTTAGTTCCGAGTACTATTAGATTAGCATAAAAATCTATGCCATGGATTCGGATAGGGACGGCTTTGCAAATTTGTCTAGCTTTGGTGGTTAAACCAGGTATTTGAACTATCATAACATGCTTGAATTTGGTGGTTTGAATCTTACTAGTGCATGCAAATTCTTCAGTAACAAACGAGTGCGATGCTCCAGAATCAAACAACACTCTTGCAAGTACTGAGTTAACAGAAAATATACCGAGCATGGCATCTGGCGCTTCTTGGGATTCTTCAGCATGCATGAGAAAAAGACGGTTGAGCGAATTCCCTGGGGCAAACCTCCTTCCAGGCTGAACACGACGCTGCTGCTGAGTTGGGGCATTTGCATTGGGGGCTACGGCAATCTTCTTGGGGCACTCATTGGAACAATGACCTTTGGTTCCACATTCATAACAAGTCACTTGCGACTTGTCCTTTGCTGCAACAGGCACAACATTGATTCCAGTCCTTGGGGAAGTGTTGGTGGCTGCATTGTTGTTGTTGAACTTAGGCGGAGCACGGTTGAAATTGCTGGGGTTGCCAGGGTTGTTGTTTCCTCCGGGCCTTGGGTTTCCACGGTTGGGATAGGTCGGACGGTTCATCGGGGGTCTGTTGGTTCTTGGGGCAAATCCTGGAGATTGGCTGGGGCGATACTTTGGTGTATGGTGGGTTCCTGGTTGATGCATCATGCGACGCTTGCGGTTCTCATTGTCTTGGTTGATCTTTCCTTCTATCTGAATGACATAATCAACTAGGGCTTCAATATCAGCAAAGGGGATATTCACTAACACTGTCTGCATTTCATCATGTAGACCATTCAGGAATCTCTCCTTCTTCTTGGATTCAGTGTCTATCTCATCCGGTGCATACCTAGCCAATGACAGAAATTTGTCACTGTATTCCACTACGGTCATCCTCCCTTGCTTCAGTTCCCTGAATTCATCTCTCATCATCTTGATCAAACCTGGTGGCACATGGGTTCTGCTGAACTTGACTTTGAACTCTTCCCAAGTCATCAGCTGACCTCCTGTCATTGCGCGAATGCTGTTCCACCATGGTATTGCATCTCCGGCCAGGTAGTGGGTAGCAAACAATACCTTCTCGTTAGCTTCCACTAGTGCAACTTCCAGATTGTTCTCCATGGTTTGCAGCCAATCATCAGCATCGAGGGGCTCTTCAGATTTGGTGAAAACGGGTGGATTGGTATTCTGGAAATTCTTGAGCTTGGTTCCATGGTTGTCCTGATTTCCGTGGCCTTGATTGTTGTTGGCCATCTGATCTATCTTTTTAAGGGTGGCTAAGTTGGCTTGACGTTCGGCTCTTTCAGCTTCACAGTCAGAAACCAACATTTGCAAGAGTTGCAACATTGGGTCCGGGGCTGAAGTGCTTCCTCCACGAGGCATCTGAAGATTGAGATAGATCATGAGAAAAGAGGGAAATTTCTAAGGTTCAGGGTTTTGGGTTTTGAAAAGTTTTCAAAGTTTTACTCGGGTTTTTCTAGCAACTTGATTTTCATTCATTCATAGCACTCGATACACACACACCACAACAAAGGAAAATAGATGATTTTAAGAACCATTCTAGGAAACTACGATACAGTGGGACCGAATACAACTCACTAACACTAGTGCTCAAGTGCTACTACTCCTCGGAGTCAGTGTCCTCATCATCCTCATCATCATCATCGATGAAGGCGAAGTCATCCTCACTACTAGGAAAACGGCTATAGGTAATCAGCACATCCGTGGCTCACATGGTTGAAGTGCCCCACGGCTAAAACAGGCGTGGCTCACCTGTGGGCAGTGCCCTACTAATAACTAGAACATCCGTGGCGCACATGACCCTAGTGCGCCACATGTGGATATGTGGCCCTGGCCACACGCCAAACTTCTGTAGCGCACCATGCACACGTGCGCCACGGTTGTTAGGGTCATCTGTGGCGCACGTGTGCATGGTGCGCTACGACTGAGCGCATGCCCACCTCTGCTCTGAGACGGCCACTAACTTCTGTGGCGCACTCCGCCCAGTGCGCCACAGGGACTAGGAGCATCTGTGGCGCACTCTGCATAGTGCGCCACAGAAGTTTGTACTCCCTGTGGCGCACTCTTGCCGTGTGCGCCACGGATGTGTCGATTTTTTTAAGACAGCACTTTATGTGCACATGTGTGACCACATCCACCACCCCACACTTCACTTTGCCCTTCTTCTTCCTCCTTAGATCTAGTCGGGATCTTCTCCTTCCCACCTCAATTTCTCCACACATTCACCATTTTTAGCATGTAAAACTTGCTTTGGATGTTACATAAGTAATAGAGGAGGTCTCGTCTCTCATCTATCCGTCTCCTCCGACGCCAAGACCTCTCCTTTCCATCTTTCTCGCGATCGGTCTCTCATCTCGTAAGTTGTCCATGTAAGGATGTGTTCATGTGTATATGGATGATGCATGTGCTCATATGTATGTAGATGATCGATGCTCATGTCATGATGTGTGTATGTGTGAGAGCTAGGATCGATGGTCATATGTGTGTGTATATGGAGAGTATCGATGATGCTCATGCATGTGTGTATGGAGAGGATAATGATATGTTCATGTGTGTATGGATCGGTCTCTCTCTCTCTTGTGTTTGTATGTGAACAAGTTGCCATTGTTTTGCCAAAATGTTGATTCATTTCCATTTTGGCAAGACTTTGGCATTTCGCAAAGGTCCTAATTTTAGGATAGGTCATGCCGAAATTTTCTATCGACCATTGCATGCATGCATTCATTATGTGGTTCTAATAGACTTCAAAATTGTACCGTACATCGTGCGAGCAAAATGGTCCGCATAATGAGCGAAGGCATTGTGGCTAGATTTTTTAAATGTGCGACGCCGACATGATACGAAATAACAAGACAGATATAAGATGTCCGCAGAAGATGCAAACTCAATCGGGTGATCGACCCATTCCGGGAATCTGCAGCGCACTCGCCCGCCATGGTTTCATGGATGGATACACTCGTTGGATAAGCGATGGCGTAGATGATGGAGACGGTGATCATCATCACGGCGAACGGGCGAGATGATGAAGAGGCTCGGAGATGGTGAAGGTACGGAAGCACCGGGATGATGATGATCTAGATGGCGGAGGAGCGCATTTACGATGGAACAACGTCAGTGCGGGACCCTTATGTGCAAGAGCTGCTTCAAGCGCATTTAGTAACGCCAGGGCTGCCGCTAGAGAGAAAGCCAAGCTTGCGCAACTTGAGAAAGACGCGGTTACTCCATTGTATGAAGGATGCAGGCCCGATGATACCCGGTTGAATGTAACGCTCAAGGCTATGGAGATGAAGGCAAAGCACAAATTGAGCGACGCAAGCTTCGACGATATGATGGCATTCTGGCACGATCGTCTCCCGGAGGGGAACACATGTCCAACTAGTATCGAGGATGCCAAGAAAATCGTCTGTCCTCTCGATCTACCGCATGTTAGATATCACGTATGCATCAACGATTGCATCATTTATCGGGGCGAGGACGCGGAGAAAACCACATGTCCGGTGTGCGGCGTGAGTCGATACAAGAAAGGGAAGAAAGCACCTCGAAAAGTGGTATGGTACTTTCCTATTACCCTCGTCAGCGCTTATTTCGCGGACCCTAAGGAAGCGAAGCTCATGCGATGGCATGCGGAAAGGAAGAAGCCGAGATGATGATGACCCAAAAGGATGAGCTGCCGACGCACCCTTCAGATGCTAGCTTGGAAAGCATTGGACCTCGACCCTGCAATCGGTGGAGATTCGAGGAACATCAGCTTGGTGCGAGCACCGATGGACTCAATCCGCTCGTAGCTGAGCAGCACGCACATCACTTGGCCTGTGTTTGTATGGATGTACAACCTCCCTCCATAGTTGTGCATGAAGAAGTACATACAAATGAGTATGCTAATTCAAGGGCCGAAACAACCTGGTACCGACATCAATCTGTATCTCGGGCTGTTGAAAGAGGAGCTAGCCACGTTATGGGAATCTGGCGCCAATACTTACGACGTCGCACAAGATTATTTCACTATGAGAGCCGCGTTGGTCACTACGGTGCAAGACTATCCAGTTGGGTATATCTCGGGCAGGTTATCCAAGGATTCTGCGCATGCGTTCGGTGCATGGATAACACAAGCTATCTCCAACTAGAGAAAGATCCAGGGTCATCGAAAACCGTGTTCATGGCGCACCGGAGGTGGCTCGGCAAGAATGATCCATGGAGAAAACGTGGAGACTTGTTCGATGGCAAATCAGAGACCCGAGGAATCCCAGAGCGTAGAAGCAACGAAGAAGTGGAAGAGTTGTCAAAACTGGAAAGATTGTCCTAAGCCCGGAAAGAAGCGAAGAGGTAGCAACAAGACAAGACAAGCCGATGAAGGTATGGAAAACAAGGTCTGCTCGAGTTGCCATATCGAAGTTTCTCCGACGCCTCATAGCCTCGACATCATGCATATCACGAAAAACGTGTAGAGTCCGGTCGCCACCATAATCAACATGCCGATAGGACGAAAGATGGTCCGAAGCAAGGCACGACCTGATATGCTTGGGTATCCGGAAGGAGCTTCACGAGGACGCACTACTCCCGATGATCGTGAAGATGACGATGATCATGAGTCGGAGACGACACAAGGTCGTCGGAAGGGTAAAAGTTCAAGAAGAACGAATATTACGCCTCCTTCTTGCTTCACTCTAAGCCGTGATGAGATCAAACAGTTTTCAAGTGCCTTCTAGGAGTCAAATTTCCTTACGGCCACGCTGGCAAGATAAGCGATACCTAGACGAGGCGGGCAGAGGTTCATGGCATGAAGTCTCACGATCGTGTGCCGTGCTAATGACGCAGTACTTCCGGTCGCACTAAGAGGGATAATGGACGAGCACGTCCGTGAAACGTTATTTGGCCTATGCAAGTTTTTCGACGCCATCTCTAGGAAGTCGATTGGCTTGAATCAGCTCGGAAGGCTACATGAGGAGATCGTGGTGATACTATGTGAGCTTGAGGTCTACTTCCCACCCGCATTCTTCGACATTATGGTGCATCCGCTGGTCCATGTCGTGGAGGACATCGCACAACTCGGGCCGATGTTTCTCCGCAGCATGATGGCGCTCAAAGGATGAACGGACACATCAAAGGATACGCTCGCAATGTGTCCCGGCCCAGATGGAAGCATAGCCAAGGGCTTTCGGCGTCAAGAGTGCATCTCTTTCGCACGAATTATCTAGACATCGAGAACCGCCGGTCTTCCCGTCAACAGACACCTTGGCAAGCTCGACGGATCTGGTCACCGAGGGTCCGATACCGCATGCAGATTTCGATTTTCGACGCGCAGACTTTGATCGAGCAAACCTCGCCTTACAGCATTTAGAACTGGTCGATCCTTGGGCATGTACACAAAAGGTTAATCGAGAAGAAGCATGGATGGCATACAGAGGACGCAGGAGAAATAATCAAAGAGCACAACTCATATTTCACGCGTTGGTTTAGGCAGACGCCTTGATAATCCCCGCGCCGCATTCTTCCGACACGGAAAAGATCATATTCACCTTGTCGCAGGGACCGATGCAAAACCTGGTGACCTATCAGCGTATGATATCAACGGCTACACATTCTACACGGAGGAAAAGGACAACAAGTGTGATTATCGAACTCAGCGTAACGCCGGAATTCTACACCGATGACAACGTGAAGGAAAGATTCTACTAAGAATCGAGGAGATCCGGGAGCTCGATCATCGTGGAGAAAAGGTGCCGATGTTCCGTGTCGATGGGCAAAGAACGCCGAAGAGAAGACCGTATTTCACAACCATGGTTATACCCGGCAGCCAAATCCAAGGTCACGGCAAACGTGGTCAAAAAATGAACCGTGGTACTGCTACCAAAGTGGACCAATGTTTTTCATTACCGACCCGACAAAGCCTAGCCGTGTTGTCGTGAGGAGAGGAAAAGGAACATCATCGGAATGGATGGAGTCGCCAATGAGCAAGACTTCACCAAGACGGCGATCCAAAGATTGAAGATGACGACTACGATGCAAAGAACATACATCACAAGAAGAAAAGGACAACCCTACCCAAAAAAGGTAGCCCGCTCGAAAGAAGAAACATTAAAGTGCCGGGCTAAATTATTCAACCGCGACAAAGAAGGGAAAAAGATTGTAAAACGCTAGCTCAAAAATATTGTAAACGCTAGCTCAAAAATATTGTAAAACGCGTGGTCAAAAAAGATTGTAATATTTATGGACAAATTATTATGACATATTTGAAGCATATTTAATTTGTACCACTTTTATGACATATATTATCACTTTTGGGCATTTTTGGAATATATAAAAGTATTTTAAAAACAAAACAAAACTTTTGTAGCATATATCACCACTTTTGGGCATTTTTTGGAATATTTAAAAGTATTTTTAAAATAAAAATAAAAAATGTGAGCACCAGGATTCGAACCTGGGTGCTAACAGGTTTAGAATAGACCAGTGGGCGGAACCAGTGGGGTAAGGCAGTGCTAGTGTTAGCAAAGGGGGTGGCAGCCCTCTTATCTAAGTAGTCGTACCCACTTAGGCGTAGCGCACCCTGGGCAAGTGCGCTACGGTTATCCGTAGCGCACTTGCCCAGGGTGCGCTACGCCCAAGTGAGTATGACTAGCTAGTCAACAACTCCATCGTCCTTAGCCGCATATCCCATCCCCATCGTCCTCCGACACCGCGCATCGACGCCACCGCCGCATCTCTGACGACGCCACCGCCGCCGCATCCCAGCCACGCCAGAGGAGGAGGAGGCCACCTTCCCGCGCCGAGGAGGAGGCCGTGGCGCCGAGGAGGAGGATCCCGCGCCTGCCGCCGAGGAGGAGGAGGACGCTGCGGCTCGAGGAGGAGGAGGCCGTGGAGGAGACCGCCGTCGTCCTCATCTTAGAGGTGAGCCTCGCCCCTCCCCTCTCTCCCTCTCTCGCCTCTCTCTGCATCCATTCCATCTTAGAGGTAACCGCCGCTGCTCGAGGTTAGGGTTCAGAGGATTAGGTTAGGGTTCAGACGATTAGAGGTTAGGGTTTAGAGGAGTTCTTGTTCAGATGGTCTGTGGCAAGCAGTGCAGTGGGTTTTGCTTAGTTGTTTCACTATTTTTGGATGGCGAATGTGAATGAGCAGGAATTTGATATTCATGGTTGTTTTCCTTTGTCGTGACAAAATTGGTGACTTTTAGTGCATTCTCCGAGTCATGTTCGCTTAAATTACCAAGAGCACATCATGGCCTTCAAAGTCTATGCAAGCTAGGTGTGCAAATATTCACTCGACCCTTCGCCATTTATCTACTTGGTGGTGTTTCTACAAGTGTTTTGAAACTGTGGCATATTCCTTGGTTCGATTTCCTCTTACTTGGTCCGACTAGTGAAGATCCATATGGCTTGGCATTATTGTGCAGGTTATTGTGCATAACCTTAGTATATACAACTAGCCAAAGACCAAGCAGCTAGCTAGTTCATTTTGTGTAGAGCAAAATAAAATGGAGACCAAATGCTCTGGATATTCTTTAGAGCCAAGTACATAGCATAGATTATACAACAGCAATATTGTACCAAAGTGTCAAGCATAACTGCTGGTTTAAGTCAAAATCTGCATCATTAATTGTGGTTTGGTGAAGCCCGGAAAATAACTGTTGCATGATCATTCTCATGGAAACGATGTATGTTTCTTGGTGCTCACCGTGTGTGAAGAATAAGCAGCTCCTTCAGTTACACAAGTGTACTGCTGTACCTTGATCACTCTAGTTTCTCTTTGAATAGTTTCTGTGTCTGTGAATACAAAGGACAGGTTGCCTACTAAGAAGATGTCCGAAAGCACATCTAACAAGAGTGTTGTTTTTCTTATTGTTCTTAATCTTGAATATTGTTCACTCAACAATATTCACTAATTACTCTAAGCAATTACTCCATCGCGTTCATCGCTATCGACATGAGTAATGTTCACCGAATGTTCATGGTAGATAAGCTTTCTTGTTTGATGATTTACTTTTCTAGAATAATTCAAGGGCTTTCTTATTTGAGGATTTTCTTTACTACTCGATTAAAATAATTCAATTTTATTGTTCAATTTCCACTCAAATGGAGAAGTATATAAGGAATGCTACCGTCAATATTCATTTAATCGCCATCGCAGTTAGTGCAGTATATTGTGTGATTTTAATCGGTTAGTTCTAGAGCATAACAAGGAGAAGGCGATGTCGGTGAACTCTCGTCATATTATCTTTTGATTGAAATAGTATAGCATGTCTCCCACAGTCAGAATAGAACGGTGCATGCTCATATTTGTTATATATTTTAGCTTGTGAGAATATACTCCCACGCAAAACTGCAATCTGTGGGAGTATTATGCACCTACATGAGTTGATTTTTCAGTCATTAACAACATGCAACCATAGCCTATTCACTCCCAAGAAAATTGAAGGTACTCACACACACCAGAAAACAAAGTACATGTTTCAGCAAGTTCTGTTGTTGAAAAGTGCATATGCACTAGAGTAGTGGTGCTACTTCTATGAAATAAAGGTCAAGTTAACTAATTTTTTTCTACTAAACAACAGTTCCCTTTTTTTATTGCTATATACTATTGTGCAAAGCTGCTGTCCATGCATATATATGCTTCTTGGGGTTACATCCGAGTGGTCGAGCTAAGGATCACCGGACCATGCTTAAAACTCCTCTCCGGGTGGGAACAGTTTTTGTCTTTGCATTTTTACACTCTTTATGCTTGCTGAAACCTGAAACTGCTAAGTCCAAACCTGAAACTGCTAAGTCCAAACCTAAAACCTGAAACTGCTAAGTCCAAACCTGAAACCTGGCCATTTATGCTTGATGTACTGTTTGTGTGTTGGCCATTTATTCTAGTTGCTCCATTTTTGCCTAAAACAGATTTATTGTGTGCTGGTTGTGCAGTTGTGCTGGCTATACTGGGCCATTTATGCTGGTTGTGCTGGCTATGATGGCCATTTATTGTGTGCTAGCTATGCTGGCCATATATATGCAGGTTCTTGTATGAAATGAGTCCCGATTTTTGCCGGAATGTTGATTAACTTCCGTTTTGGCAGAAATCGGGCACTCCTAGTTTAAGAAAATTAGCAAAGGTCATGCCGGATTTTTCCGTGCATTTAACCAATTATTTGTTTTTTATTAGTGCAAAGATGTGTGATAACGACGAGGCTGGATGTTCTAAGCGCATCAGCTGAAGGAGAACTCGACCTCCGAATAAACAATTGACATTCGGAGGCGCCCAAAGCGTCTATAAGACGATGAAGAATACCATCCTTCGGAGAGCGAGGATGATGAGATGGAAGACGCGGAGGAAGAAGCCGAAGGAACGGCGGACGATGAAACCACTGATGGCGGCAAGGGCACAGGGAGTGGTAGCAACCCTCCTAAGAAGCCGAAGGACCGGCGCCCGAACACGGTCGGCACGGTCAGGGAGGAAATTACCGAAGTGAGCCCATCAGGGGTTCCTTTGGAGCCCGCCCTTGTCGTCAAAGGGTACGGTGGGCAAGTGGCGGCGATCACCCGGACAACCATCTCGATCAACACCGAGAATCTCTGGCATAAAGATAATGGCCACTTGCGCACACTCCTCTTCGAGAAGCTGCACGCCAGATACAAGTTCCCCGCTAAGTATCAGAACACAAATTATCATGGGAACGAAGTAAACAAATCCGCCCTCACAAAGATGAGCACCGCCCGCCACTGGAGAACCCGGATAAAGAAGAAGATCTATAAAGAAGGCAAAAGTCTCGAGGAGATCCAGAAGATTGACCCAGATCACCAAGATCAGTTCCGGAGTTCAAGGAGAGGTGTGAATCGAAGAGCCTCGCCAATAGTAATCGGGAAAGGCGCCGCAGCGATGAATATAGGTCATCACCATCTCGGATCTGGTGGATACAGAACATGGAGGCCAAATGGAATAAGGAGGACGAAGAGTATAGATCCAAGGGATAGAAAACCCTTTGCTAAATTCAACCCGGCAGGTTCGAACTTCATCAGGCCCGCTACCATGTGGACCCAAAACCAAACAACTCACCGCGGATCCTGCGGTGAAGGAATTCGAGGAAATTGTGGTAAGTATAATCTAATTACCGGTGATCAACACGATTGCAATCTAATCGATGATCTAAATGATTCATCGTTACTTCTTCCGCAGGAGGAGGAAATTGTTGCTAGTCATGGATCCTGTGGTTCCTCATCCTGTGGGTCGACGGGGCCACCCGTGGGATAACCCTTTTAACAGGGCAATGAACCGGCCAAGAAAATAGAGCCGTACGAAGAAGTTGCTGGCCGTCTGGCTGGCCGCCTCGGGGTAAGAATTGGGTGGATCATTTTGGTCCACCGACGAGGACGCATGTGGCGCCGGGAAGGAGCGAGGAGGAAAACAGAGAGGTTCAAGAACTTAAGGCACAAGTGGCGCGGATCCCGCAGATCGTCCAAGACAACCGGCAATCACCCTTACGCCCTTCCCGCCTACCTTGGTGGAGTCA
Organism: Avena longiglumis; assembly: GCA_030063025.1. Taxonomy (NCBI): domain Eukaryota; kingdom Viridiplantae; phylum Streptophyta; class Magnoliopsida; order Poales; family Poaceae; genus Avena; species Avena longiglumis. Next base: position 411,717,242 of record CP125974.1, on the reverse strand, counting down.
ATAGCGAATCGGAGTGCGGGTGGTCGAGTAGGGCCGCGATTCCAAGCATGGTCGCAGCCACTCGAACAACGCGGCGCCGACGAATCAGCGAACTACGTGTTCGTGACTCCGCTAGCACCGCTGGGCGCCGCAAGTGTTGGTGACTTCGCCATCACCTTGGCGCCGAGTACATGTTGGTGCCCCCGCCATCGCCGCGCGGCACCGGAGCTCCAAGCACCCGTCGGTAGGGAGAATACACCGGTGGCCAGGACCGCGCCATCAAGCAGCCCTTCCGTCTCTTGCACGCCCGTCGCCGTATGCGGTGCGTCGACATTAGCCGATCTCGACGCCATCACGGTAAACAAATTGCTTTAATTACCGCCTTTCATGCCATCTATATATTACTCTTGTGGCATCTCGCTCTGACGACGCCGTACATGTTTTCCGCAGACGGATGTTCCTTGCACTCTCTTATGCTACGTGAACAACGAGCTGAGGGATGTTGCCAAGGGTACCATCGTTCAACCCTTGCAGCGCACGTTCCACTCAAAGCCGATGCCAGATAGCGTGCACAGGGTTAAAATTAGTCGGTGCTAAGGGCTGCGACGACTGAACCTCCCATTCAACCCCTGTGAGCGGATGAAGAAGAGTCGCCCGTCCTCGGTTGCTTCGCTTGTTCATGCTATGGCCAAAGAGCATGATCCGTTTGGGACGGCGGGGCCATCACGCCACAGACAAAGACTTTGTCGTGCCGGGCCGACAAGCGGTGGCAAGGCCCTACCGCCTCGCCACCTCCACGCTGGGTCGGATGATCATGTTGATGATCACATGGCGCAGGATCCGCCGAGGACTTCAAGACCGGAATGATCACTTCTTCAAAGACTCGGTTTGGCAACGAAGAAGACCTAGCTGGTGGCCCCACAGAGAAAGCCACTATCACCAAGCGCCTGCTTGGTTCTCGGAGACGCCCAGCTTGCGCCTTTACGAGCCACCGATACAACCAACCGCCCTTTATTCTAAGCCGACACACACACTACATAGGGCGGCCGGTGCTCAGATATGTGCCTGCCCGCCTCCAAAAGGAAAAAGGGCAGAAAAGAAAATCTAGCAGCTCGAGCCAGCCGGTGGCGCCAACAACGCGAATCCGATCAGGTTTCGGACGGGCCACCAAGACCCGAGGGTATTATGTGGAGGATTCATGTGGCGGGTGAGCCCATGCTACCTAAGAATTTGCGGAAGCTCGCCAGTTCGAATCGCAGAGTGTGCATGACGGCGTCTTGACGATAGAGACGCCTTTCTATCGGAGAAAGATCCTCGCACCCGTATTCGTGGTTAAGGTGCCACCAGGGCTTCACGACATCGCCTCATGATCTGTTCTTCCCGCGGTTCGAGGACATCTTCAATATGTTCCACCTATACCGCTGCACTATACCATGGTCCGCTCTTTTTCTCACCTGGCCACGCATCATTAGAGAGAACACACCGGCATCGCTATAGTGGACCCCTACTACATGCGTGACTGCTTGGGTTCCCCGCCGAACGACGTATCGCGTGGCCTCGTACCTAAAAAGAATCATCGTGGCGAACAAGACAAAGGAATACATTCTCGTGCCTTACTTTCCCGAGTAAGTCGTTATTCACCGCCACCGTCGATTGGCTTTATTAGATCATCATCATTCTTTTTCAACACATTCCATTTGAATTTTTTGCAGAGATGAACACTGCACGCTCATCTCCTTATCGCCGAAGCATTCCCACGCCACGTATTTCGACTCGGGGAGTCTAGAAAAGAAGAAAAACTACGACAAGATCAAGGAAGTTCTGGATGATGCTCTCACTGGCTTTGCCTCGACGGAAGGCACCAGCTTCGTGCGTAAGAAGGTCAAGTTCGGCAGGCACGTCTTCAACCACGTAACAGAGTTCCCCTGCGTGAAGCAGCCGGAAAACAGTAAGAAGGAAGCCTACTACGCACTCCATCACATGAGGGCGTTCCTACTTGACCAGCAGAATTCTACGCTGCCAGATCATCTCAAACAGTGGGCCGAAGCAAAGGCCAAGATCAATGATTCGGATATTAGACAAGAGATGTATCGCATCCAGCAGCAGTTTGGGGCAATCATCTTTCGTGATGTCATGACTTCGGGGGGGATCTTCTACGGAGGAAATATCCCGAATAACCGTGACATAGAAGATCGCCTAGAGATGCAGGGGTGACTATAGGAAGTTCATGACGAGGTATGCCCTCCTGCCCCTAAGCCGAGCCAGAAGGCTTGATGTTGGCCTAGTTGTAGTTGCAAACTATAGATGACCTTTGTGTGTGTGTACATGGACGACAAGTGTACTTATCTTATTAGGTTTATGTATCACCGCTTACTTATTTTGCTTATTATTATTATATATCAATCAATGCTTGGTTTTTTGCTTACTCTTTGGTTTTTGCTTACTCTTTGGTTTTTTGCTTACTCTTTGGTTCTCGGACGACAAGTGTGAGTTATTTTGTCTTTTCGAGAATATGCCGATGATTGAAATGTCGTGGCACAATATATATGTGAATGTGCTATGACGGATTGTCACCTTGTGATATGCACAAGTCCGTGAATTGTGCATCCTACTTGGCCGACAAATCCGGCCATAAGCAATTCTGTCCAACGACCTAGCTAGTTATGAGGCATGCTTTTCGAGTTATTTTTGTCTTTTTCGAGAATATGCCGATGATTGAAATGTCGTGGCACAATATATGTGAATGTGCTATGACGGATTGTGAGCCTTGTGATATGCACAAGTTCGTGAATTGTGCATCCTACTTGGCTCACAGTCCCGTCATAAGCAATTCTATGTCCAACGACCTAGCTAGCTAGTTATATATGAGGCATGCTTTTCGAGTTATTTTTGTCTTTTTCGAGAATATCGATGATTGAAATGTCGTGGCACAATATATATGTGCTATGACGGGATTGTGAGCCTTGTGATATGCACAAGTCCATGAATTGTGCATCCTACTTGGCTCACGTTCCGCCATAAGCAATTCCTGTGTCCAACGACCTAGCTAGCTAGTTATATATGAGGCATGCTTTTCGAGTTATTTTTGTCTTTTTCGAGAATATGCCGATGATTGAAATGTCGTGGCACAATATATATGTGAATGTGCTATGACGGGATTGTTAGCCTTGTGATATGCACAAGTCCAGGAATTGTGCATCCTACTTGGCTAACAGTCCCGTCATAAGAAATTCCTGTGTCCAACGACCTAGCTAGTTATATATGAGGCATGCTTTTCGAGTTATTTTTGTCTTTTTCGAGAATATGCCAATGATTGAAATGTCGTGGCACAATATATATGTGAATGTGCTATGACGGGATTGTTAGCCTTGTGATATGCACAAGTCCAGGAATTGTGCATCCTACTTGGCTAGCAGTCCCGTCATAAGCAATTCCTGTGTCCAACGACCTAGCTAGCTAGTTATATATGAGGCATGCTTTTCGAGTTATTTTTGTCTTTTTCGAGAATATGCCGATGATTGAAATGTCGTGGCACAATATATATGTGAATGTGCTATGACGGGATTGTTAGCCTTGTGATATGCACAAGTCCGTGAATTGTGCATCCTACTTGGCTAACGGTCCCCATAAGCAATTCTCGTGTCCAACGACCTAGCTAGTTATATATGAGGCATGCTTTTGAGTTTGCTCTTTTGATTTAAGAGTACTTTCTATAAGTGTATCTTCATATGCGACTTTTAATTATACATGTTTTTCAATCACCGGTTAGTTATTATTGTCAACTTGTAGATGACGTGGTACGTCGTGGTACAAGGGACGGTTCTGAGTCTCACGATGATTGGGAAGACTGCCGGACAGTGCACCGCTTCAGCGGTAATAGCTACAAAGGGTACAACACTATGGCGGAGGCGAAGATAGATACACGCGCTATCTAGCGGGAGTTAGGACAAGGAACCGGATGAAGACCTACACCTTCGTGGGCGGTGATCATGCTTATCTTCTTTGGGTATTTATCCGCATTTGTGTCTAGCTAGCTAGTTTAGATGTCTAGGCGAGCTTCCGAGCTCTAACTTGTTCGATCGACACATGTATTCGCATGTCACCAACTACTACTTTGTAACATGATCAAAACAATGTAACTTGGACTATGTATTCATGTATGAGACTTATCTATATGTATTTGTTTCAATCTTGTTTTTCATATCAGTATTTATATATATAATTGTATATCTTGTATCCGTGTGTGTATATCTGTAATATTGTATATAATCTGTATTGCATATAATCTGGCATGGAAATTAAAAAACAAAAAATACATCTGTGGCGCACATGTTTTACCTTCGTGGCACTACCCCTAAAGCGCACCATGGATGTTTAGTGGCGCCTGGGTAGTGCGCCACGAAGATAAAAGGTAGCGCACCATGCCAAACTTGGCGCATTAGCGGTGCGCCACGCCTATCTCTACACAACCGTGGCGCACTAGGCAAGGCGCCACTACCGAGATAGTCAGAAGGCAGTGGCGCACTCTTTGGTGCGCCACGGATGGGCCTTTCAGGTGCGCCACAAACGACCATTTTCCTAGTAGTGCCTCATCGGTGAAGAATTCCATGGCATGATCCTCCAGAAAGTCATCATCATCGCTGAGATAGGAGTAGGGGTCTCCACGAAGGTCTTCCCCTGCATTCTCCCTCTCCTCCAACTGCATATCTCTCTCGTGGATGGTCTCCTCCAAACTCGTGATCCGGTGGCTAAGACGGGCAATGATGCGCTCCTTCTTGTCGAGCTGACGGCAACGAGACTGGTGATCCTTCACTAGCATGGAAATGGTCTGATCCTTCTTGGCAGCGATGGCGTACTTGTGGTTGGTGTAGGTGCGGGCATTGTCCAACTCCTTCTGGCGGTCATACATCACGAAGCTGAGGTGGTCCAATTGACTCTTCAGCTCGTGGTGGTATGGGGCCTCTAGTGGCTATCCCATAACATCACGCCTTGGGTAGAACTCAAAGCGGGTACCCTGGATTAGATTGATACTCTGCCCACACAGACGGGCAAGAGCTTCCTGCATGGCCCTGGCAAGTCCATCGATCCAGTTGTTCTCTCTTAAGGTGAACTAAATTCCCTCTGTGGTGGGGGGTTCAATCTTTCCCCGGAGACTTGCAATAACTAGCCACTACAAATCCTCTCCTTCCTGTTCATTGAGCTGAGCTCCGAAGAACTCGGGGTGTAGACGTTCCAGCATCTCTAAAAGCTGGTCCAAATCACGCTCAAAGATGAGGTCTCCTTCATTACCCAACTGATAAAACTTGTTGTACTTCACGTCCATCTATAAGAATATAGGCTGAGTAAGTTAGTAGAGTGATCAAGTGTGTCAAATTTTAAGTAAGTTTGTAAGAATTTTTTGAGGAACATGAATTCTCATGAAAGAACCCAAGTGATAAGAATGAGAATAAGTTTTTGTAAATACTAACTTCCTTTGGTTTTGAAACTAAGTTTTTGATTCAAATGTCCATTCTAAACTAGGGTCTCCTATGGTCAAGATGGCTCTGATTCCAACTTGTCAACAACCGGATTTTTAATCACAGATGCTTGTTATGCCATACATCGCAATCCCAGGATTACCATTTTTGTGAGACATAACAGATTGGATATCACAGTACATCATCCATTACAAACCATACATAAGGTCTTACACAAATAAGTATCTCATGATCCAGTCTTAGTACAATTCAAGCAGCGGAATAACGTAATAATAACGATAGCATAGGAGAGGCTCCATCTTCATGGTCATAGGCAATGCTGACGATGGGAGATGATCCTAGTTGTCGTAACCTTCTTATTGTCCGTCTTCCTGATACTCCTCTTCATAGTCTGGCCACAAGAATAGCCAGGGACAAATCCATGAGTACTCTTTAAGTACTCACAAACTAATACTAACAAGTGAAGTGGGTTTGAGTAGGATATACTAAGCTCTAGGGTTGTTTTGCAAAAAGCCAGATTTACCTCTACTAAGTTCAAAAGCAAATAAAGCTAGTTGAACATTTTGTAACACCTAAGTGGGAACTTGAATTTCATATCACAACTCTGTTGTGGTAAAGTCAAGTCATAAATCATTTCATAAGTCATTTTGAAAACATCTCATGACGGAACAGTATGGCCACTCCAACTGTCCATAACCGTGGACACGGATATTCGAATAGTTTGACACTTTGCAGAGATTGGACACTTTCACCACAACATTCGATACATTCGTCAGGAACAATCCTAAATTTACCATACTCAGTATGCGGATAATCAATCCTAACCTTTCAATTACACGCCCTAGTATAGGCACCTCTCCTGTGAGTTTGGCCTCCCAACCATGACCAACTGTCATCTTGGGTACTGCACAGGTGGACAATCTTCACAAGGTAGCCTCAGCTCAGACCTTGGCCGCAAGGGAACCCATACTAAGGTATATAAATTTCTAGTCAAGCCCTACCCAAATTTCGGGTATTGTGGTTGAACGGTAAAATTGGAATGGTATCGCATCCAAACAACCATCAGTTTTATAAAGGGCTAAGGCTCGTGCCTAAAAAATTTCATCATCAAAAATCATCTGGTGTTCGAGAACACATGTCAAAGCATTTCAGTAGAATAACTCATCATTCTAAGGTTTTCATAACCATTTTCACCAAGTATTCCCATCTAAAGTTGATCAAGTTTTATGCTTAGCACTAGCATCTACAAGTGGAGGTAAATACTAATGAGGGGTGGTAAACAAGTGTATGTTGTCTAAGTTCAAGCTCATTCCTCAGGGTGACATCAAGATTTATCTAACTTAGGCCAAGCTATATGCTCTTTATGCTACCTTCAAATATCTTTCTAATATCTACAAGTCACTAAGTAAACTTTTGATAGAAAGCCTTCATAAAGAAATAAAAGAATTAAGGTTGCAAATAAAACTGGGATTTGGTATCATCAAGTGGGTATAATCACATATGCTTAAGGCATATAGTTGGCATAGTAATAAGCAAGTTTTAGCTTGCCAATTCAACTGGCAGTATTAGGCTTGTCTTGTGCAGACCAGTGGTTGAAGTTTTCTTCGGCTTCTTCCTTGTAGTATCCTCCTTCCTCCTCGTATCCTTGGTCGGTACTATCGTCTATAAATAAATATGGGGTACACAATCACCAAACAATACTTAACTATTTCTATTTATCACACCAAGGTTCACACTAGCTGATCTAGCATCATCACTATTATCACAAACATTAAAGCACTTGTCTTATTTATTTTATTTTAGAAAAGTAATTTCTACCCATTGAAAAACTACTTAAGATTTATTCTCCAACTAAAACATGGGATCATGTTGACACATGTCATCACCACATATTTCAGTACATGAGAATGTGATTTAAAGTGGTGTCACAATTTAATAAGGTTTAAACTTTTTATTTCAATTAAATAAAATGACTAGAATGGCCTATGAGGCATTATTTTATTACTTGATCATTATTTCTGCAAGTAACCCTATATATTTTTATATATTCTGAAAGGTATGGTTAAATCTGACTTTTGAGAGTTGGAATCAACTCAAAACCTTTTATGGTTGAATTTTGAGAAATGTTTGAATGCAGAAAAGCTTATGCCTTGTTATTTTAACCATGGGTGATCTACAAATCTAAATGGTTTGAATCCAACGGGCTTTGGATTAAGACAAGTACCTTTCTAATGAAATTGGTTTCATGCATTTTGGTTTAGTGAATCGAGCTGGGTTGATTTTTGAATCTAGGTACAGAACTGAGTTTGAAATTAAATGAATAAACCTAAGTTTGAATTGTTGGGTCGCGCGGGATGTTTAACTGGGTCGGCCCACTACGCACAACGTGCGCGCGGGATGGTTAAGTGAGCGACCCCACTCATTAGTAAGACAGCGAGTAGCGAAGCGGTACGGGGCGATTAGGACCGTGCGATCTATCTCTAATCAAACGACTGTGGTTCATCGTCCACGCCTGAATAGGACGCCACGAGGATGAACCCTAGTGTGGCCAGTGGGGGTCATTGGGGGCTCACCGGGGCTGGGGGCAAACGACGAAGTCGACGACGGCGATCCTCCTAGTACCGGTGGCTCCTCCTGGGGCGAATCCAATCGACGGTGCCTCTCCTCCTCTGCAGCAACGAACTCCGGTGAAATTCCGGCCACCTGGTGCTCGCCTTGCTCCGGTAGTGAGTGGGTGTGATCAGTGAGAGGTGGAGAGTGAGATGGTGTGAGGAGTTTGAGCTGGGAAGACCTCTATTTATAGTGTCTGAAGGGGACCGACGGGTGCGAGTGGAGCTCGTCGTGGTCATCGACACAACATTCTAATGGCATGGGTGACGATAGGGGCGGTGCATTGCCTACTGGCGAAGCTCAACGGCTTGATGGCGCGGCGTGGGGCGGTGAGGAATGGTCGGAACGTCACGGCGCTCTGGGCGGGTCTGACGGCAAGTTTAATGGCGCACGGGCTGTCCTGGTCGCGTGGCGGCGAACGGGGTTATCTGGCGGGGTGCTGGGATGTTGGCGATCACGTACGCAAGCGGCGAGGGCAGCGCGCGTTCTGTGGGCTGGTGTCGCGTGCGGCGCTCTGGCATGCTCTTGGCTCGCACACAGAGAGACTAGGTGCGTGCTTAGCGGGTGGTCCAGGGGCTGGAAATGCTCGAGGCTTGGACAGGGGGTGGCGGTGGACGGTGGTCAGTGCTCTAGACATGCTTGCTAGGCTTGAGGATGCTCCTAGCTCGCTGTCGACTTGAGGGTGGAAAGTTAGGCTCGACATGCTCACCATTGATGGCCCTTGCATGCTCACAGTGGTGCTAAGGATTGTTAAAGAGGCTAGATGATCTATAAAGAGCTTCCTACAACCAGAGAGGGAACAAGGTTGGCCACAATCACCGCTCCAAATAGTGCTTGATGTTTTGTTGTTTGCTGATCACAAGGTGTTTGATGAAATGACCGAAAGAAATTCAAATTTGAATTTTGGATTCAAACTTGGTGGGTTTGCTAGGCACATACTAGGGAGTATCTGGTTAGTTGGATTGGTCAAGGGGCACTGGTTTGGTTGGGTTTTGATAAGGTGTGATCTTCACATATGATAAAGATTCAATTTTAAATTGTCATTTGAATGGGGTTGCTAAATGTTTCTGTAAGTTTGAAAGGTTGGCTTTGATTCACTTTTACTTTGTCTTGCAAGGGGTGAAAAGAATTGGAAAAGTTTCTATTTGAAATCTTGGACTAGAAACACTCAAAGTGACCTAGTGAGCAAGATTGGAAAAAATGACCATTTGCTTTATTTGATTTGTTTTTTATTTTCTCTTGATTTGTTTCTGCTTGGAGATGTTTTAGATGCTGTTATTTTCATCTTTAAACCATTCCTTGCTATTTAGATCAATCACACAAGTCCATTCATGCATTCACACAATCATCTCATACACACATGCATTCATTTGGTTTTTATTTAATCAAAGTTTTTGTTAACCTTAATTTTAGTGATTAGAATTTGATAAGAATTGTTCAATATTTTCGTGATGTTATAATGCCACACTCTGCGTGCACGCTATCACTTTCACACACGTGGGAAAAAGCATAGATCTGTTAAAGCACAATGAGTATTTATGTAGACTCTAGCCTAAATGCCACCATGGCGTGCACGCTGTCACTTTCAGACACATGGGGAGAGCAGAGATCTATTGAAGCACCTGAGTAGAAAGGTAGATATACTTGATTACAAAGCTCATGACCACAACAAGATCATGCATAGAGAGAGAGATGAACACATAGCTATCGGTAGAGCCCTTAGCCTCGAGGAAGAACTACTCCCTCCTCATCATGGGAATCAGCAGAAGATGGCGATGGAGATCGATGGAGATGGCTCCAGAGGCACTTCCTCATCTTGGTAGGGTGCCGGAATAGAGACTTTCTGTCCCCCGAATATCCCCTTTGGTGGCAGCGGCGTTGTGGAACTTTTCGTGGCTTTCTGGTCGATCCTTTAGGGTTTCTGAGTCGGGGGCTTCTTATAGGTGAAGGAGGCAAGGTCGGTGGAGGGCCAGGGGCCCACACCCCTGTGGGCGCGGCTAGGGTGGGACCCGCGCCTACCTAGGGTGTGGCCACCCTGGTGTCCTCCTCCGTCTCGTCTTTGATTTTTTGTATCGTTCAGGGAGAAATATGAACTTTGGATTTTGTCCCGTCCAATTCCGAGAATATTCATTTTTTAGCTTTTTGAAACCAAAAACAACAGAAAACAGGCAACTAGCACTGTGGCATCTTGTCAATAGGTTAGTTCCAGAAAGTGTATAAAAATACCTCAAAGTATAGACAAAACATAGCAAAGTGGATACTAAGCAAGCATGGAACATCAAAAATTATAGATACGTTTACGACATATCACACACCCACATTCATCTTAGGGATAGCTAGAAGCAACTCTTTGCACAAACAAATGCAACTTAGGATTAAGTTGCTTCTGCCACTTAATTATGTTTGGTTAGACATCTTATGGACTTTGGTTTATTAATTAAGTTTTATTTATGTCCTGATGGTAGAATCAGAACTATGTCAGGTTCAATCCAACATTTTTGGAAGAACATGAGTTCTAAGAAGTATTGGTATGAGTTGCATTCATCCTAGAGATAGGTTGTTGTAGGTGTTCCATACATAAGTTTAGCCTGACATTTTTGTGTGGAATCAGATGAGTTGCGGGATGTATTCATATGAGTGGCTGGCAACCTAGATATTAGTTGTTGTAGGTGTCCTATAGATGAGTTCAATCTGATTTTTGTGTGGATTCTGACAAGTTGAGGCAGTACTAACATAAGGTTTATGCATCCTAGAGATGAGTTGTTGTAGGCAACCATATGGGGTGAATTTTTAAGGAGGGGGGGGCTCTAGGGATTAATGTAAGAGCCTCTAGGGTATATGTAAAATTAGTATTGCTAAAGACCTTTTTAAAAACAAGTTTGCTAACTGTTTAATTTAGTTGCTTGTAAGATTTTAATTAGTTGCTTGTAAGATTTTAATGAGGCCGCAAAAAACCAAGTTTGCTATTTATTTCTTTAAATTAAGTTGCTCATACCTTTTCATTAAGTAGTGATTTTTTCCTTATGAGCAGAGGGGTGTCACGCGACGAAAATGACTAGGCGCAACCTTCGTTTTACCTTGCGGTATTCATGGAAGAGCTCAGCATCTAGCCTACAAACTGTAGCTGCTCGTGATCTACATAGTTGTTAAGATGCACCTACAGTTGTTGTTTGGAATTCTTATGGTTCCTATTTTTTTGAGCTGGCATAGTTGCTGCTAAGATGCACCTATAGTTGTTGTTAGAATTCTTAGGGTTCTACTCATGACCTACATAGTTGCTGTGTTTCTTATGGCCTGAATAGTTGCTACGTAGTTTTTACTTTTTGATCCATGGCAATCTGAAGAAAATTGCAGGTTTTAATAGAGATCTGAAGGGAGAGGAAGAAGAAGTTTTGCGTTGTAGAGAGAGAGAGGATGGTGGGTGACACATAGCATGTGAGGGGCTGTTGGATCTGGTGTGTTTTGGCTCGTGAGCGAGGACTGGGAAGGAATTTATGGTCCGGTGCGCGCGGGGCATTGCTTTTGGTTTCTTTCTGTTTTGAGGTTGGTGGGCCTAAGAGATACTTTCTTAATAGGGCGATGGCTGGTTTGGACTAACCAGCCACCAATTGCTACCTAGACGTGTCTAAAAAATAAACTTGTACTATATAAGCATAGCACAATTCTTGGCTGCAAATTAGCCAGCAACGACATCCTAAATTGCACGCTAACGTTAAGATAGCCCGTCCTGGTTGTGTGGAAGAACATAACTTGAGAAATTCCATAACGAATATACATCATGCGGTTGTTTTGCTCTCCCTTTTTTGGCCACGGTGATGAAGTTCCTTCAGAACTAGAGCTAGCAACCGTGACAGGAGACACAACAGACAAATGTCTAGCTAGCTTTGGCCTTTGGAGTTTGCAGGACTCCAACTATGGACAGCTCAAGCAGTTCATAGCAGCAATCAAGAAATTTAATCAAAGCACGAGGTTACGTACCAGAAAAAAAATCATAGTAGGCAGGTAACGGCCTTGACACCTCTGCACAACTGCTCTAGAGCAAGTCACCATCTGGCTTACCAGAAGTTCACAAGTTTGGCAATGTGCACGTTGCCTTCCTACGTCACTACTAATATGAAATGTGGTGGTTCCCAACTCGTCATCATTGTTGTCCCTGTGCAATGCGCCAATGCAGATATGCATTCCACGGGCGACGTGGACCGATCGAGTCGGTGTCATCCGCATAGTCCATGGTTCATGGTCTCATGGATGGATGGACCCAACTAGGGTCTACTAGAGTGCAGACCGTGGTAGAATAAGAGCATCTGCATGAGCATCCTTAAAACTCTCACATATGTCGCATTTGATCCGCGTGGACAAAATTCGATAAAAAAACGTAAGGGTATCTTCACCGGCTGATACAAACGATTCTGCCGTATTTTTTTGCGATAGAAGAAACTGATATTAACTTGGCAAGATTATAGAAAGGTCCACGAAGACAAAAAAATTTACAACCAAGCCCTTCTGCAAGTCGACTACGCCAGCACCATGAAGCCGTCGGTGGAGCGCCGTCGAAGCTGCTCCCCTCATCGCCTTGGAACGGAAGCAGACCCCCAGCAAATGGGAAGTCGCCGATCGCCAGTCCCGAAGGCCTACCCCTGAGGCCGCCCTCATCGACGAACCAAGCAACATCACCTTCTTCGGAAACTTCACACGCTAGATCCGTCGTCCCATATCCGGCCTGGGGAAAGCGCGCACCGTAACTCCGAGGAGCTGGGAACGCAGGGGAAGAGGTCACTCCACGGCGGAGCTCCGGCGAACACCGTCGTCGAAGGGGATGAGCGCCGCCACCAGTCGCTGCACCAGACGCTCCACCCTCTCCAAAGCAGTAACGAATCTGGAACATCAAACCATTGGGATCAGCTCCATCAATTAGTGTAATCTTTCACAAAATTAGCAATGACATCCGCTAAATTAGTGAAGAATTTAGCAATTTCATTGGGGTCACCTGAACCCAATGGTTGTACACCAGCTCCGCCCCTGCTCCAAAGCGCTGTCAGCTGAAAACCTAACAAACTCTACACTATGTACACACCAAGATCCGGTGTTCCCCCATCCTCCCGCTGCCGGAGCAGCCGACGGAGGGGGAGGAACCACCGAATCTACGGCGGCGAGGTGGGTTGGCTGGGAAGGTTTCAGAAAATCACCCTCTACTACTGACGAGCATGATCCATACCGACTGACATGTCTGGCGTGACCCATCAATTCACTAAATTTTGGTACAATTACATCGGCACAGAGAGCGTGCGTGTGTCCGAGCGTAGGCTGATGAGGCCCGTGTGTAAGTGGAACATTAATCCGATAGTCCCGTTTCATTAGATTGCTAGCAGGTTATATCTAGATCTAAACCTAATTTAACTAAACTATGATGACTTTTCTGGTCGCCGTCTGGTCGCCGCGTCTAGTCCTGGCCACAACCCTAGCCTAAGGGATCAGTTGTGCTAGCACGACCACTCCGACGGTTCTAACGGCGTTTTGTGGAGGTAGCACGGACGCGCGGCCTCATGTACTCATCGTCCCGCTCGTGAAGCTCACCCATCTCCCTCCCCTCATCGGTGGCCCGGCGGGCATACATCGCCTCCATCTCTCCTGCCCAATGGTCCCTCCTCTCCTGGGCCAATCGCTCCGCTGTCATGACAGCGGGAGAACTGGCGAGGCACTACACGGTGTCGTAGGACTGGAGATGGCCTGCTGCACGTCGCTCCTCTCCTGCACGTCTTCCACGGGCTTCTCGTCAAAGTCGGCGAGAAAGTTGTCGTCTTCCTCCTCCTCTTCCTCATCTGCGTCCATCGCCACCGCCAAGGCCACGACCCGTGGCAGCCGCCTGTGCAACGTGATGTTCTTCCGCTGTCGTGCGCCGCTCCTCGTGCGTACCTCAGCCTGCTTACTGATACCTTCGATCCAGATTCACGAATTTAGTATAATAGTCTTTTTCTCTAATATACCTAGGTTTAATTGAACCTTGGAAAGCAACGCTAAAAGAAATTAAAAAGGACACTTCTACAAGACTTTATTTTTTCATTTTACCGTTGTTTATCAGACCAGTCTAGTTTAATTTATAACATAGGTTGATTCAATGGATGAAGATATGGCAGGGTTGAAGATCCACCTGTAGCTACATGATACGTCGTAAATGTTTCTATAACTTTTTATGCTCCATGCTTGTTTAGTATGAACTTCCTTATGTTTCATCTACACTTAGTGATAGTTTTATACATTTTCTGGAACTAACCTATTTACAAGATGCCGTAGTGCTAGTTGCCTGTTTTCTACTGTTTTTGGTTTCAGAAAATCTAGTAAGGCAATATTCTCGGAATTGGACGGGACAAAATCCAAAGTCAATATTTTACCAGAAGGAACACGGAGTCTGAAGGGCAGCCGAAGGGGGGCCTCGAGGCAGCCACACCATAGGGCGACGCGGCCTAGGGGGCGCCAGCCCTAGGTGTGGGCCCCTCGGGCGCCCACCGACCTTGCCCTTTCGCCTATAAAAGTACCACGATGTAGAAACCCTAAGTATCCGATCAAATCTCTATGAAACAGTCTGTATCCGCCGCCACCATCGTCCCTAGATCGAGGGGATATGAAGCTCTTCCTGGCACCCTACCGGAGGGGAGATATCATCCCGGAGGCCTTCTTCATCACCATGGCAACCTCCGAAGTGATGCGTGAGTAGTTCACCCTTGGATTATGGGTCCATACATTAGCTAGATGGTTGTTTCTCCTCCTTTGTGCTATCATGTTTAGATCTTGTGAGCTCCGTTCATGATCAAAATCATCTATTTGTAATCATACATGTTATATTTGCGGGGATCCGATGGATATTGATATACTATGTCAGATTGATTATTGATTCTATCATGTATGTGTTATTTGTGATCTTGCATGCTCTCCGTTGTTCGTAGATGCTTTGGTCAAGTAGATGCTTGCAACTCCAAGAGGGAGTATTTATAATCGATAGTAGATTCATGCCTCTAGTAATCTGGGGAAGTGACAGAAATCTCTAAGGTTGTAGATGGGTTGTTGCTACTAGGAGAAAACAACAATCCTTTGTCCATGGGGCAATTGTATTATTTACTTTACACACATTGTTTAATGCAATTATCTGTTGCTTGGAACTTAATACTGTAAGGGGTTCAGATGATAACCTGAAGGTGGATTATTAGTCATAGATGCAGTTGGATTATGGTCTATGTATATTGTTGTAATGCCCAATCAAATCTCATAGGAGTCAAGTGATGGCTCGGTTGATGTGGAGCCTATTGGGAACCCCAAGAGCAAGGTGTGAAGCAGCACAACAGCAAGTCTTCCCTCAGTAAGAAACCGAGGTTATCGAAACAGTAGGAGGAAGGAAACGTCACACAGGTGTTGCAAGCAACGTGGAAACCAGCACAACACAAACTCAAGACTTTGCCCCAACTAACAGTGAGGTTGTCAATCTCACCGGTTGTTGTAACAAAGGATTAACTATATGGTGTGGAAGGTAATGATGGTTTGCAGCAAGTAAACAGGTAACAGTGAAAGATGAATCAATGATAAAGATTGGACCGGGGTCCATAGTTCACTAGAGGTGCTCTCCTTAGATAAACAACATGACATGAAGGGTAAACAAATTACAACAGGGCAATTGACAGGAACTGAGCAAGGCATAACAATGCAATACCAGACAAAAATATCCTATGAGATTCGATTGGGCAATACAATAATATACATAGACCGCCATGCAACTGCATCTATGACTAGAAGTCCACCTTCAGGTTATCATCCGAACCCCCTCCAGTATTAAGTTGCAACCAACAGACAACTTCTTTAAGCAAAGTGTGTAAGGTAAAAAATCCACTTGTTCCATGAACAAGAGACCGTTGTTTTCTCCCTAGTGGCAACAACACATCTACAACCAAAGATATTTCTATCACTTCCCTTGGAAACTAGAGGCATGAACCCACTATCGAGCATAAATACCCCCTCTTGGAGTCACTAGCAACTACTTGGCCAAGATAGCTACTAACAACGGAGAGCATGCAAGATCATAAACAACACATACATGATAGTATCAAATAGACAAAACCATTAATCAATCTGACATAGTAATCTCAATATGTATCGAATCCCCGCAAACACAACATGCATGATTACAAATAGATTAGATCTTATCATGAACGGAGCTCACAAGATCTATACATGAAAGCACGAGGAGGAGATACAACCATCTAGCTACTACATGGACCCGCAGTCCAAGGTGGAACTACTCACACTTCATACCGAAGAAGAAGGCCTCCGGGATGATCTCCCCTCCAGCAGGGTGTCAGGAAGAACTTTAGATCCCCCCTACCCGATTTAGGGACGATGGTGGCGGCGGCTATAAAAGGTTTCATGGAGTTTTGATCCGGTCCCTAGGGTTTCTACCTCGGGGGATTCTTATAGGCGAAGAGGCGAGGCAGGGGCCGCCAGGGGGGGCACACCCTGCCCAGGAGCAGGCTGGGCCCACCCGCGCCTAGGGGGGTCTAGTCGCCCTATGGCGCCCCTCCATATCGTCTTCTGGCTTCGTGTTGCCCATGGTAAAATATTGACTTTGGCTTGTGTCCCGCCCAATTCCGACAATATTGATTTTCTGCCTTTCTGGAACCAAAAATAAATGAAAATAGGCAACTGGCACTGTGGCAACTTGTTAATAGGTTAGTTCCATAAAAGATATAAAAACACCTCAAATTGTAGACAAAGCAAAGAAAAGTAGATACTAAACAAGCATGGAACATCAAAAATTATAGATACGTTTCCGAAGTATCATCAAGATGTCTAGTATGAGCATTGTTATGCTTTCTCAATCTGTCAATTACCCCGCTGTAATTTGTTCACCCAGCATGCTATCTATCTTAAGGAGAACACCTCTAGTGAACTATGGACCCCGTTCCAATCTTTATCGTTAATATTACATATACTGTTACCGTTTAATTTCTATAAGCAACTACTATCTTCCACACTATACGTTTAATCCTTTGTTTTTAGCAAACTAGTGAGATTGACAACCTCACTGTAAGTTGGGGAAAAGTTTTGAGTTTGTGTTGTGCAGGTTCCAAGTTGTTAGCAACACCTTGGAGTTGTTTCCTTACTCCTACTAGTTCGATAACCTTGGTTTCATAACTGAGGGAAAACTTGTTGTTGTGCTCATAATACCTTCCTCTTGGGGTTCCCAATGAGCTTTACATATCTGAGCACACATCAAGACTTTTTCTGGCGCCGTTGTCGGGGAGTTAAGGACAGCTTCAATCTCTTCCTCCTTGTTAGTCACCTTTCAGGGAGAAAGAAGATTCTCGCAAGGAGAGTCTCTCACGAAGATTCTCACAGGGATAAAGAAGATCCTCGTTAGTCACCTTTCAGTCTCTTCCTTCTTGTTTTTGTTTTGCTTAGTTTCTTTTGTTTTGTTTTGCTTGTTTCTTTCTATCAAAAATACAAAAAAAATAGTTTTGTTCGGTTTGCCTTTTCTTATCAAAAACACCAAAAAAATAGTTCCTACTTTAGTTGCTACTGCTGTTGACTTGTTTCACTTTTGCAAAAATGAATACTCCTGAAAACACCAAGTTGTGTGACTTCACTAGCACAAACAATAATGATTTCCTTTGCACACATATTGCTCCACATACTCCTGATGCTACTTTTTATGAAATTAAACCTGCTTTGCTGAATCTTGTTATGAAAGAGCAATTTTCTGGTGCTAGTTCTAATGATGATGTTGCTCACCTTAATAATTTTGTTGAACTTTGTGAGATGAAAAAATATAAGTATGTAGATGGAGATATTATTAAGCTTAAATTGTTTCCTTTCTATTTGAGAGGAAAAGCTAAAGAATGGTTGCTATCCTTGCCTAGAAATAGTATTGATTCTTGGATTAAATGCAAAGATGCTTTTATTGGAAAATATTATTCTCCTGCTAAGATTATATCTATGAGAAGTGAAATAATGAAATTTAAATAACTTGATAATTAACATGTTTCTCAAGTTTGGGAAAGAATGAAATCTTTGGTAAAGAATTGTCCCACTCATGGACTGACTGCTTGGATGATTATCCAAAAAAATTATGCAGGGCTAAATTTTTCTTCAAGAAATATGTTGGATTCTGCTTCTGGAGGTACCTTTATGACCATTACTTTGGGTGCTGCAACAAAGCTCCTTGATAATATGATGGTCAACTATTCTAAATGGCACACTGAGAGAGCTCCACAAGGTAAGAAGGTAAATTCTGTTGAAGAAACCTCCTCCTTGAGTGATAAAATTGATGTTATTATGTCTATGCTTGTTAATGGAAAAGCTCATATTGACCCAAATAATGTTCCTTTATCCTCTTTGGTTGTTCAAGAAGAGCAAGTTGATGTGAACTTCATTATAAATAACAATTTTGGCAACAATGCCTATAGGAATAATGTTGGTAATAATAATTATAGGCCCTATCCTCCTAATAATGGTAATGCTTATGGAAATCCTACAACAACAATAGAAGTGCACCCTCTGAACTTGAAGTCATGCTTAAGAATTTTATTAGTAAACAAATTACTTTCAACAAAACTGTGGAGGAAAAGCTTTTGAATGTTGAAAAAAATATTTCATCTTTGTCTGAAGCAAAATCCTCTTTGATTAATAAAATGGCTGCTAAACCTGAAACCATGGAAAATACCTTCGCTACTACTCATGCCATACAAGTTAGAATAGATGAAAATGTTAGACTGTTAGCTAAATTGCATGCTAAGTGAGAAAGAGAAGATGAAATTACTAGAAATAATAGTATTTGTACTATTACCACCACCAATGTTGATGCTAGCAAACCACAAGAAGTCCCCACTCCTTTTACAACAATGCCTAAACCTAATAAGAATGCTAACAATTTCAAAATGTGGGAAACAATAGTTCTACTACCTTGGATGCTAAGTTTGATTTTGATCTTGATGGTTGCAATATTTCTGAAGTAATTATGTTCCTACAAAAGCTTGCTAGAACTCCTAATGCTTGTGCTATAAATATGGCTTTTACAAAACACATTACAAATGCTCTCATTAAAATTAAAGAAGAGAAATTGAAACATAAAGCTTCTATTCCTAGGAAATTAGAAGATGGTTGGGAACCCATCATTAATATGAAAGTGAATGATTTTGATCTCAAAGCTTTATGTGACCTTGGTTCTAGTGTCTCTATTATGCCTAGAAAGATTTATGAAATGCTTGATTTGCCACCTTTGGAAGATTGTTATTTAGATATCCAACTTGATGATAATGCTAAAAAGAAACTTATGGGGAGTATTAATGATGTTCTTATTATGGTTAACAATGCCTTTTTCCCGGTTGATTTCTATGTTTTGTCTGTTGAATGCAATGCTTCTTGTCCTATTATATTGGGAAGACATTTTCTTAGAACTGTTGGTGCCATTATTGATATGAAGGAAGGCACCATTAAATATCGATTATCACTCAATAAAGGGATAGAAAGCTTCCCTAAAAGGAGAGAGAAGATACCTTTTTCTCCTCCTATTAAAGCAAAATATGATGTTAATGCTTCTTCATTTCAAAATACTTGATTTTTGCTTCTTATGCCTAACTTAAAGGCGTTAAAGAAAAGTACTAATTGGGAGATAACCCAAATTTCAGTAGGTTTTTCTTTTGTTGAGTCTTGGAAGTTATTACTTTTGTAATAACCTCTCCTTATCATTTTTGTGTGGTTTTTGTGCCAAGAATAACTTCTAATGAGAGAGAAGTAAGATTTGGGGAAGTTGCTGTCCCAAAACAGATTTTTGTGCTTCACTGTAAAAATTAGTGAAAAATCCCAGTACGTCGGTTTGAGCTATAATTTTCTGACAGTATGCCCCAGGTTGTTATGTAACTTTTATTAGTTCAATAATTTTCGATTTTAGAAACAGAAGGTCTTCGAAAAAATCAGTTTTTTACCTGCTGGTCTGTTCTGACAGATTTCTGCCATTATTTGCTTTTGCCCCTTAATCGGTTTCTTTTTGAGTTCTCTTTGATCACTTGAGATTTTAAAAGGAATTGCTATAGTAGCTTGTGTTTTAATAAAAGTTTTATTTGTGTTGAAATAAAAACCAAAGACTTATTATCTTGAATATACTAATGTTGCTAATGAAGATTGTGTGAAGTTTTGTATGAAGGAAATTTTCAAGTGTAGGGGAAAAGTGATGCGATAAGATGAAGAATGGACAAAATCTCAATCTTGGGGATGCTACCCCATGTCACCCCAAGAAATATTCAAGAGGTACAAGCGTCAAAGCTTGGGGATGCCCAAGTGTAGAGGTCCCAACCTGATAAGGTAGAGATCCCTGTGTTTACAATGCTAGTCCCTGGATCAGTACCTAGCATCCACAGTTTAAGATGTAATATCAAGAAACAAAGGTTATAATACAACTTTATAACCAGGAGTAAAATAATTCATTACATCTTACATAGATCATTTGTCTATCTCATTACAATGCATCAGAAATAACTATATAGCATGGAGTCCTTCATCTTCAAAGTGCCACAGGCAATCATGTTGGTTGTAGACTTGTAATCCTATTCAACACACTTCACTAACATCAAACAAACCTGCAACATAATAAGTTACAGCCACAAGGGTCAATACTTTTGAATTGTATTGGCAAGTGATACTATGGTAGAATAGTGGTATCTATCATCTATATGCATTTGGCTAAGTGGAGCTTAGGCTTGCTTTGCTCAAAATAGGTTTTCCTTATCATTTCAAAACACTAAGTTTTGTTTGTCAAATCACCCAAGGAATCTACCAATCAAAGATTGAAGATCCTTTAACCCTTGTTCAACCACAAGCTTTTAACTTAGAAATTGGTATGAGGAGAACCTTGATAGCTTCCATGTCTTGATGCTCAAATTGTCCATTGCCAGGGACACGGCTAAGTACTTAGATTTTACTCTCTCGAGAGGTGGTGCACTTTCCCCAAAAGACTCGACATGCATCGAGACAAGATCTTTCAGAAGCCTTCCCTTAGACCAAATGGACGCGTTCCATCCTATCACCCCTACCACCAACTGTCCATCTAGCTAAGTTATTGCAACCTATATGATCCAGGTAGAGCCCATATTGCCATGTGGCTGCACTTGAAGCTTCTCAAAATTTGACATCTCAAATCTCTTTGTTCCTGGGTGGCATTCCACAAGTGGGATACACTAGGGTAGGCCATAAATATGGGTCCCTGTATAACCACTCAACATAATCCATACAAGTCCCATTCCACCCAGGTGATTCATTCACATAGTTATTTTATTAAACAAAACACAAGTCATTGACTTAGAAATATTTCATAGCATGAATATAATCCACCCTTGTTTTCTACTAGCTAAGCTAAACATGATAGTAGTAGGGATATTAACTTAGGAAAATTTTAATAAGGCATCATCTACTAGGATTTCCCAAGGCATAGCATACTTAGTAAAAATTCCATGCAAGTCCTACTCAAAACATCACTAATGCATAGTGAAAATAATAGGATAAAAGTATGAAGCACCACTTGCATTTTTGGTAGAGAATATAAGTTCACTCCTTGATCTTGCAATAGTCACACTCTTCAAAGTTCACTACAATTCAATCAAGCAAGGCACAATTTCAAAACTAACATTCAAACAATTCACCACATGAGCCCGCACGATTTCCGAGGCATGAGGCTCCTCTGAGGTGACTGGTGGTCGCCCTCCGGCTCTCGTCGGCGTCTTGCCGGCGTAGGATCCGCATGGATTCCTCTGGAGGTTGCTGGAAGGTCACCTACTCTGGTGTGACCACGGGTGGTAAGTTTCTGGAAGGCTCTCTCATGGTCTCGGCTGATTCTTGGCTAGTTCTCCTCAATGCTAAAGGCTCTCCTCTTGAGGGACGATGTTTGGAAAATGGGGAGAAGATCTCTGTTGGATCCGTCTTGAGGTTCCCCTCTCATCTCTCTCGTGTTAATGATTCTTTGGATACTTCATCTGGATTTCTTGGTAGATCTCCTACCATCACTGGATCGGATGAAGACACTGGTTTGAAATGGCAGGCCCTTTGCTACTCTTTGCCAGCTGATGATCTTGAGCCTTCCAAGGGTTTTCTCATGCTTTTTCCTAGTTCGAAAAGGCTTGTCCTCCTCAATCATAATGAGGTTGTGATTGATGCTAGATATTTGGTTCATGGTGAGGTGGTGGCCTCTGGTATCTCCATTGATCTCCAGGTGAAGAGGGTTGTGGTTGGTTCTCAAGTTTTACCAAGCCCTTTGGTTAAAAAAATTTCCACCAACGTTGAGAGATTGGAGCCCAGATCTCTGGATTTCTCGGAACAGCTTCCCTCAGGTTGTGCTTCCAAAGAGGTTGCTTCCAAAGATGTTGCTTCATGTCGACCTGCCCTGGATTTTTCTTTCGGGCGTGATTTTGAGAAGAGGATCTTTGATAAATTCAGGCATCAAGTTAACTTCATTGGTAGATTCAGGAAGAGAACATTTTATCTGGTGTGTTCTTTTGGGAGGGCAAATTTCAAGTTGGACTTTCATACTGTTAGTCTTGCTCTTCAAGCCTGTTTTGGTGGTAATGCTTCTAAATTCCAGGTGAAGCTTTTGCAAGACAGAACTTTTCGTTTTTCGGTTGCTTCTCGGGCAGTGGGTTTTGAGATCTACAATATCTCCAAGTTTTCATGCCATTCTTTTGTGATTCATGTCAATCTTTGGGGTAATGGGGGTCCGAACTGGATTTATGAAGAAAAGTAATTCTACAAAGAATCTGCTAAGGAATGGAAAGTTGTCACGTACAAAAAAGAAAATGCAAAAAAATCTCCTTCTTTAAAGCCTCCCGATAAAGGTGGTTCGGTTTTTCAAAGACTCAAATTTCCTTTGCCGCCTGAGGGTCCTTCGCCTGTGATTGAGCATAATATTAATGAGGATTTCAATTCAGGCCATCAAGGCAGATCCTATGCTCAGGTGCTCACTGATGAGGGTTTTAAGTCGAAGGTAACGCCGGTCAAGTCTGGGGGGGGGCGCTATTAGCGCTGCTTTTAAATTGCCTGGGCTCCTTCCTTTTCTGAAATTTCCCCCTTTCCCTAATTGTCCTTGGCCCGACAAATCATATGAGGGATGGTTCAAGGCCCAGGTGGTTTCTCATTCCCGGCCCGTCATTCACGGCAGTTTTCACGAGTTCATTTCCTCGTTGAAAAAAACAACTACCACTTCCCCTGTCTCCTCAACTCCCCCGCCCGCTGAAACCCCATTCCCCTCCTGCTCGTCGTCGGCGAAGGGCGTCGCAATGGCGAACATCCCGATTGACCCTGCGCCTTTCCTACCGAATGGCTTCCAGATTATGCAAGTGGCAGGGTGGAATCGCGTTAAAAGGGTGGTGGTGCCTCGGAGGTCGCGAGCACATGAACAGTATGCTATTGCTAACATTTTTCCCCTCCCTCCTGGTCCGGTTCCGTTCGTAAATATTCATGGTGTCTTGGTTGAATTCTTCAACAATGAGGCTGGAGTGCACTTCAGAGATATTCAGGATTGTCCCTTTGGGTCTGCATATGTGCAGTTCCATCATGTCAGTGACCGTCATAGACTCATTGCGGCGAGCCCGATCCCGTTTCAAGATGTGCATGTTTCTTTTGTCAAGCACAATGAGGGCGATAACTGGCGTAGGATGCAGTTTAACAATGAGTGCTGGGTGATGCTGGTTGGGCCTCCCCTGGACCACTGGCATACGGAGGACCTGAATGCTATCTTTGCGGACATTGGGAAAGTTCTCCTGTGGGAGAGGGACACTGATCATAAGGGTAGGATTATTGCTAAAATTCGTGTGACTGATTTGGCTGATATCCCCAAGAGTGTGCGGTTCACCATTGGTGACCTGGTGGAGACAGAGTCCTGGACTTTTTATGTTGAAGTTCTTCAGAGTCACTTGCTTGGTGGGGGCCCACCTGAAGAGGACCCACTGCCAGATGACAATGTGGACCCTCACCCTGTTCCTGCACATGGGCCAGTCTTTGGTCCTCAGGTGCCACCTCCCCCCCTCCCCCCTGCTCCTAGGGGTGATTGGGTTCAGTGGATGGCTCCTGTGCAGAACCCTGCTCCTGATGGTGGGAATGCTGAAGGATGGGGTCCCTGGGAGGCTGCTGCTGCTCCTGTGCAAGGCCCTGTCATAGCTCCTGGAGAAGACATGCCTTTTGACAATCTGCATCTGCCACCTCAGGATGTGAACAGTGGAGTTACTGGTGTCATTGTTCAAGACTGGGAGTCTGATGATGAATCCGTTAATGAGCCTGAGGATGTGGAGGAGCTTGGTGTTGCAGTTGCACCTCAAGGGGTTGGCATTGGGGAAGGCCTGCAAAATATCTTTCAAAATTATTTGGCTGATGAGGAGGAGCCTTATGCTGCTGCTGAGGAGGGGACTGGAAGTCCTATGGATTCTAGTGTTGTGGCTCCTGAGAATGATGATTGGATGTTGGAGGATCAGCACCTTCTTTCCCCAAATGAGGCTCACCTTCAGGTTGGGATGGTGAGAACTTTTATTACCATTCCTGATGTGCATGTTGCCAAGCAGGGTTTTTTCCAACAAGGCCTGGAGCTCTGGGAAAATTATTTTGCTCCCCATATCCAGAAGGAATCTTCTTCCAAGGGTTCTCTTAAGTGTGATATTCCTGTAAGTTGGTTTAACTTCATTACTCTCATGCTTGCTACTCCTGAGAAGTTTAATTGGGTCAAAGGATTTCTTACTTCTCCTTTATGGGAAATTATTAAAGAACCTATTGCTAAGGAAAGTTCAATATCTTTCATCATTCCTAATGAGAATTTTTCCCAGATGGCCCCTTCTTGCCTGGGTATTGAAGTTAATAAATCTTCAGGCTCTCCATCTACCCCTGCTAGAAAGATAAAGGGCAAGGAACCTCTTGTGGAGTCTGAGGTGAGAAGAAGTCCTAGGATTGTTGAATTAAATGGGGGTTTTAAAAGTCACTTACATTGTCAAATTTTTGATTGCCTGGTTTGTAATGCTGCCCCTCCTTGCCTGAATGCCAAAGTGGTTAAAAATCTTGCTGCTTCATTCTGCAAGGTTAAAGATGGAGACCTGGAGAAGAGGTTACTCAAGAAAGGGAAGATCAATGAGGTGGCTATTAAGGCTCCTGCAAAAGGCAGCTTTAAAGGGAGTCTCTCTTCCAGCTTGGGGATTGGTGGCAAGAAGAAGCCTGGGGCTGCTGGTGCCTGTGGACAGCAAGCCAAGAACAAGACCTCTTCTTAAGTGTGTTAATGTGTCAAACTAAATCTTTTGCTGGGGTCTTGTTGACTCCCTGTTATGTGTTCTGTGCTTGTGATATTGCAATGTGGTGGGTACTTGTTGTGGATCATATATGTGGTACTCTAAATTGGTTGAGCTTTTGTCTCTGTATATGCTGTTTTCTCTTCTCGGTGATTACATTATTTACATCACCCCACATCTATACTTGCTCTTGGTTTCTTAATGAATAACAACGGAACTTGGAAGATCCTGAATTGGAATATCAGAGGAATTAATTCTGATAAAAAATGGTTTGCTCTTAGAAGCAAAATTGAGGAGTCTGGCTGTGACATTATCTGTCTCCAAGAAACTAAGCGAGAGGGTTTTGATAGCTCCTTCATTAAAAAATTCTGCCCCTCCAAATTTACCAACTTTGAATTTCTTCCCTCCAGAGGTGCATCTGGTGGTTTAATCATCATTTGGAATGGCTCCCTGTTCTCTGGCCAACTTTCTTTCCTCAATGAGTTCTCTATCTCTATTACCTTGACATCTCTCTTGTCCAATAAATCCTGGATCCTCTCCAACATTTATGGGCCATGTTTACCTGAAAAAAAGTCTGAATTTTTAGACTGGTTTGGCAGCATTGATATGCCTGATGATGTGGATTGGCTTATTGTGGGAGATTTTAACTTTTGTAGGCAGCCTTCTGATAGAAACAAATTGGGAGGGGATGTGAATGGGATGCTTCTCTTTAATGAAGCTATTAATAATTTGGGTCTCATTGAATTACCTCTTAAGGGTAGAAAGTTCACTTGGAGTAACATGCAGAAGGATCCTCTATTGGAAAGATTGGATTGGTGTTTTACTTCTGCTGTCTGGACTCAGAGTTTTCCCTCCACTTTTGTTGCTCCTCTTGCTAAGCCTACTTCTGATCACCTTCTGGATCCTCTTATGTGTTATACCATCGGCACAATGATTCCAAAAGCCCATGTGTTCAGATTTGAAAACCATTGGTTACATCATAAGGAGTTTAAAGATATTGTTCAAAATGCCTGGAATATTCCTGTGGGTTTTCTGGATTATGCAAAAAAAATGCTAAATTCAAAAATGTGAGAAGAGGACTGAAGCTTTGGGCCAAACAGCTACCTTGTCTAAAGACACAAATCTGTAATGTTAATGCCACCATTGACTTGCTTGATATCATGGAGGAAATAAGAACTCTTACTGTTCATGAGTGGAATCTTAGGGACATCCTGAAGGATCTTATTATTTCTCTTCTACAGAACCAGAATACTTATTGGAAACAGAGAGGGAAAATCAAATGGGTTAAACTGGGGGATGAGAACACCAAATTCTTTCACTCCAGAGCTACCATCAGTTTTAGACATAACTACATTTCCATGCTCAAAGGTGATTCTGATCTTGAGATCTATGATCATGATGGAAAAGCAAATCTTCTTTGGAATTCCTTTAAAGATAGAATGGGCACTTCTGATAAGCCTGAGATGCATTTCAATCTTAATGACTTGGCTGGTGACTGCTTAAGCCAGGAGGATAAGGAAGATTTGGAAAAGCCTTTCTCTGATGTGGAGATTGATGAAGTCATCACAAATTTGCCTAATGATAAATCTCCTGGCCCTGATGGTTTTAATAATGAATTCATGAAGCTTTGCTGGCCTATTATCAAGGATGATGTGAAGCATTTACTTATTGAGTTCTATGAAGGGAATGTCTCTTTAGAGAGCATTAATTCATCTTTCATCACCCTCATTCCAAAAATTGCTGCTCCTTTGACTCCTGCTGATTTTAGGCATATTTCCTTGCTAAATAGTGTCCTTAAGATTATCACCAAGATTCTGGCCAATAGACTGCAAAAAGTCATTCTTAAACTTGTTCACAAGAATCAATATGGTTTCCTCAAGCAAAGATCTATTCAAGACTGTTTAGGTTGGGCTTTTGAATTTCTTGATCAGTGCCACAAGTCAAAGGAGGAAATTTTAATTCTCTAGTTGGATTTTGAGAAGGCTTTTGACATAATTGAGCATTCTGCAATCATCGATATCCTTAAAGCCAAAGGTTTTGGAGTCAAATGGATTTCTTGGATTCAGATGATCTTTGGGTCTGCTTCTTCCTCTGTGCTTTTAAATGGTGTGCCTGGGAAATTTTTTTACTGTAGAAGGGGTGTCAGACAAGGAGATCCTTTGTCTCCTTTGTTGTTTGTGCTGGCTGCGGATCTTCTTCAAAGTATCCTCAATAAGTCAATGAACCTGTGTCTCCTTTCTTTGCCCACTAAGAATGTATACTGTCCTGACTTCCCTGTGGTTCAGTATGCAGATGACACTTTAGTAATCCTGAAGGCTGATTCTGAGCAACTCTTGTGTCTTAAAGCAATCTTGCATACTTTTGCTCTCTCCACTGGACTCAAAGTCAATTATTCAAAGTCCAGCATGATGCCAATTAATATGGATCCTGAGAGGCCTGGGCACTTTGCTAATACACTTTCTTGCCTCACTGGTTCCTTGCCTTGTACCTATCTTGGTCTGCCCTTGAGCTTGAATAAACCTGCTGTGGAACACTTCTTGCCTATTGTTCAGAGAATTGAAAGAAGGTTGTGTGGAATTGTTGACTTTCTGAATTATGGGGGGAAATTGCAGTTAGTTAAATCTGTGTTATCTTCCCTTCCCATATATTACATGAGCTGTTTTGATATCCCTGTCACTATTAAGGAGCAGTTGATTAAATACATGAGGCAATGCTTGTGGCGAAAGAAAACCTCTGATGTTCAAGCTAGAGGTACTGCTCTTGTTGCTTGGAAGAAAGTTTGTAGACCCAAAAACCAGGGAGGATTGGGAGTTCTTGACCTTAATGTTCAAAATTCTGCTCTTCTTTTGAAGAATTTGGATAAGTTCTATAATCATAAGGATATTCCTTGGGTTCATTTGGTATGGAATACTTACTATTGTAATGATAAGCTCCCTGGAAGAAGTGTTGAGGGATCCTTTTGGTGGAAAGCTCATCTAAAGTTGATTGACATTTTTAAAGGACTTGCAAAGTGCTTGGTTGGAAATGGGGAATCTACACTATTCTGGACTGATATGTGGAATGATAGTTGTCTCCAACATAAGCTTCCTCACCTACTTTCTTATGCAAACAACCCTCACATTTCTGTCAGTGAGTTCCTGCATACTGCAAATACTCAGGATCTCTTTTATCTTCCTTTGTCCCAACAAGCGTATCAGGAATATCAAAGTCTTGAACAAATACTCAATTCTAGTAGGGAAGGGGAATCTGATTGTTGGTCTTACATTTGGGGCAGTAATTTTTCGGTAAAAAAGGCTTACTGCTCGTTAGTCGGCTACCAACCGGTTCAGCCACATTTCTCTTGGATTTGGAAATCTTCTTGTCAACAAAAGCACAAATTCTTCTTCTGGCTCCTTCTGCTTGATAGACTCAACACAAGGAATCTTCTGAAAAGGAAGTGTTTTTCTCTAGCATCTTATGACTGTGTCTTCCAGAACTTCCATAGTGAAGAAACTAGTTTACATTTGTTTTGGGAATGCCCATTTGCAAGAGCCTGCTGGGCTGAAATCTCACAGGTCAATATGGCTGATCAAAGCATCTTTGAAGTTCTAGACAGTATTAAAAAAGACCTCAAGGTCCCTTTTGCAATGGAAATTCTAATACTTGGAACTTGGAGCATCTGGATTTGCAGAAATAATGAAATTTTCAACAATCAGCATACGACGGTGGAAACCTGGAAGGCTATTATAGCCCAGGAATTAAGATGGGTCCTTTATAGAATTAAGAAGAAGTATTATCAGGGCCTTAAGGATTGGATTGAAACCAATGTAGACAGGAGATAGCTGCTTAGAATGTTATCCCTCTTGTTGAGGTGGAATATGTTTGTAAATAATCCTTTGTAACTCTACTTGATATATAAAAAAAATTTGCAGTGGGGTTTTTACCCTACTGTTTTACCCTCAAAAAAAAACAATTCACCACATAAATAAAGAAAAACAAAACAATGCATGCAAGCATGCAAAAGATTGTTTTATTTGGAAAGGTGGTTTCTAATAGGCTATAAACATTGTAAACACATATTGGTCATTTATAAAAGTGGTAAAACCATTTAGAATTTTAGTTAGTGAAAATGGCCATTAAATCATTTTTGTTTTGCTAGAAATGATTTTATTCAAATAATAATTTCTAATGTTAGCAAAAATGTTTTTAAACACCAATATTAATGTTTATGGTCAAAGTGTTTTAAAACAATTCCATTTACAAATGGTTTGACTCAAAAACCATTTTTAAATCAAAGCAACATTTTTATTTTACTAAAAGTTCCTTTAATCAAAGTAATAATTTTCTAGGGTTAATCAAATAAATTTTTAAAAATCCAAAACCTAGTGTTTAGGATCAGAGAGTTTAATTCAACCCATTTGTAATAGGTTTTACTCAAAACCATTTTTAAAACATAATCAATAATTTTATTCTACTAGAAATGCTTTTATTCAAGTAATAATTCCTTGTGTTTAACAAAATATATTTCCAAACCAAAAGTTTGTTCTTATGGTCAGTAGGTTAAAAACAAATCATTTACAAAATATTTTACCTTAAAATAATTTTTAGAATAAATTTCATACACAAAATAGGCCTAAATAAGTTTCTGCAAAAACAATTAATTTTACAGAAGCAATATGCTAAACTAAGGGCATGGTTCGAAAGTATTCTTTTTCCTGATTCCAACGATATAAAATTTGTAAAATTTGCACGTGTAGATTAAAAGTTATGAATTTTACAAATCTAAACATCTAATAGACAAGTTTCTGTTTTTAAAACAAATCGCAGGCCACGTGGTGCGATCCTATTGGTCTGTACCATTTCATTCGGATCAACCAATACAGGCCGTTAGATCTATTTAACATCGCATGGCACAGATTGTTTCGTACCTCTTCATTAAGTCATCTATTCCTAGTCTTGCGATCTAAATCTGACGGACATAATCGTTTTGACCATGATCTGGTGGCGCTGGCGACGGCGAGCGGCGGCGCGGTTCTGCTTGCGGCGGTTCTGGCGGAACAGGAAGAAAGGGAGAAGGGGAAGACGCTCACCAGATTTGCCGTGGAGTACTGATGTTCAACGTGCTCGTGGGGAGGCAGGGGGCGCACGGGTTCGTCGTCTATTGCTCGCCGGAGTTCCTTCTGGTGACGGGCGTGCTCTGGCGTCGTTGATGACGAGGCTGCAAGGCATGCTAGGACACGAAAACAGCGGACTTAGGTGCGTACGGGAGAGACGAACACACGGGTGTCGTCTGGGGGAAATGGGGTGGTCAGAAAATACCGAGGGAAGTTGCCGGAGTCGGGGTAGTGGGCGGTGGCGCTCTGTCGTCGAGGTTGCCGACGCTCTGGGGCACGCGTGGCCAAGCGGGCGGTACTGGGAGGTGCAGGATACAATGGGGAGCACGCTCGTTTGCTCTGGGGAAAATGGGGCTGGCGGTGTTGGCCACAATTTGACGTGGAGCTCGTCGGAGACAGGGGAGGTCTCGAGCAAAATCGGAGCAGCCTGGTGGCGGTGAGGAGTTGGTGACCGAGGGGAAAGATATAGGGGAGCGAGGCACTTATGAGGGCAAGGTTGCGGGGCTATTTAATCGCGGCATTACTGCGAATTTATGCCGGTAATGAACGGCAGTAAACGTCTGGGGAAGGGCGTGGTCAGCGGGCGGGTGAGGACGATGCATGCGTGGCAGTGGGGCCTGGCATCAGCGACGTACGGGGGTGTGCGTGGGGTCAGGCGGTCAGTGACTGCACGGGTCGTTTCGTGAGTGAAAGAAAAATGGTTCGGGGTAGGAGAGAGTGGGTTGTGCTTGTTCGGCTCGACTAGGCCTGGTTTGATTCTTTATTTTTTTCTTCTTGAAACCTTTTTCTTTTTCTGTTTTCTTTTTCTGTTTTGAATTTATTCAAATGTTTCAAACACATATTTTATTTCAAACTTTTAGTAAGTTTTAATAATGTTTATTAATGTATTTTAAAGACTATTTTGGAATAATTCTTTTATTCATTTATGGTTTATTATTTATTTATAATAGGCACTTGCCTTTATTCAAATAAGATTTTAATTATATTTTCAAACTCTTATTTGAATTCTAATTTTCACCAAACCTTTTTCAGTAGGTTTTATTTATTCATTAGTGCATATATTTCACTTTGAATTATTTAAAATATTTTAATATGGTTTATTAATCATTTAAATTGGGCATTTGTCCTTATTCAAATAAAATCAAATATGGCTTTAAACCCATATAAATTTTATTCAAATAATTCTTTTATTCCATTTAAGTTAATTAAGTAACTTTTATTCCACTTGGGAAAATTCCAATTTATTATTTTCTCATGATTTAATTAATCATTTTCATTAGGGATTTGTCTCCATTTAAATATAATTAGAATATGGTTTAATCCCATATGTTTTTATTTGATTATTATTTATCCCTTTATTTTATTTGGATTTGAATTATCTTTATTCCATTTGCTTGTGGATTTAATTCAAGTTCTAATTTGTTGCAAATAATTTTCTTGGGTTTTATTATTCATTTAGGCAATTTGTCTTTATTTAAATAAAATTGAATATGGTTCAAAGCCCATATAGTTTTATTTAAATAATCTTTTATTTCTTTTTATTACTTAATATCTTCCATTTGCTTATGGATTTGGTCAAGATTTAATTTGGCTTTTAAATATTCCTTATTTATTTTCTTTCTTTTTCTTATAAAATCCATATCTTTTTATTTATAGATCCAAAATTAGTGATTTCAATTTGTATAATTTTATTTAATATTTGTTTACCCTTTTAAATCTCTTTAGGATTATTTTTCTCACAATTTGGTATAGATTTTAGATAGGAGCTTTATTATCTTTGGAAATTATTTCCTTTTTAACTTATTAAATTCATAAGTTTTTATCTATGGCTCCAAATTAAATGAAACCAATTTCTATGGTTTTATAATATTTTTATTTATCATTTTTATCATTTATAAAAGTCTGTTGACAAATTTTTCTATGGATCAAATCCATAGTCTTAGAGAGATCTTGGAAATGATTTTTCTTCCATTAGGGTTTTAGGGTTTTGGTTTATTTTTTCAAGTGTTTAAATTTCAAGATACATTCATTGATGAATGCATTTCACTTGATTGAAATTTGTTGGATTCCATTTTGTTCAAGATGGGTTTTGATGTTTCCAAAGAGTTTCTTTTTACCCTAAATTTCAACATTTAATTCTTTTGTTTATTTATTTTTCACATTTCAAAATTTGGAAAATTTTGGGATTTGACACCAAGGGATCCCCTTATTCATCAATGAAAATCTCAGGTCTCTTTCTAGACACTTTATTTTTATTACTTCATGCACTTTTTTGTGTTGTTCTTGGAGCGTTTTAGTTTTTGTTTTTGGTTTTATTTTGTTTGGTTTCTGAATAAAGTAGTTGGACCCCCGCATTCGCACCTTTTTTCAAATAAGTTGATTGGTGTTGGAAAAGAGTAGAAAGTTTCATTCTTAAGTGGTACAAAAGGGAGCTTGTTTTGACTGTGGCTTAGACTTTATCATGTCATGCTAGATGTTGCTTTGACCTTATGCTTAGTGATTATTGTTGTAGCATGAATTTTCCCAAACAATTGAGATTGCTTAATGTGCCTTGGAAGAATCATGTGTTGTTTTAGCATACAAAGCATAATATTATGGTATTATCGTTTGATGCTTTGTTTGGGTTGACTTGGCACATGCTTACACCATGATATGACTATGAACCAGTCACCCTAGCCTCTATGATCATTTATTTTTTGACTTGTGATATCACTTTATGCTTTGATTAATAATGTTTTGTCGCTCTGCATGATTATGGCCATTATTGCTCTCGTAGTTGGTCGTTCCCAGTCTTTTGCTAGCCTCCACTTGTATTGAGTAAGCTCTACTCCTGCATACAACTCCCAAGAAACCAAGTTATTCCAAAGAGTCCACTATAAATTCCTATGCATGGTGTGTTACACCATTCCAAGTATACTCATGTTTTTATCTATCTTCCAAATTAAACTTGTTATGAGAAAATTCATGATTAAAGCTCTCCCAAACTTGATGGCACACTTTACTTCTTGCACCTAATAAACTTGAACAATAGTGTCATCTATGTTGTATATATGCTTGCACTCATAAGGTGTGAATTAGCAGAACCATGCTGTCATGGGGAACGCTTTCAACACTTGTACATATTATCTAGTTGATATCATGATCTTTTGTTTATGGATGTCGGCGGTGTGAAATAAAAGGGGAGCTTGTAAGTTCATGGAGTATTATATATGTGTTAGAGAAATGCCTGGGTGGCTAGCCTAAGCCATGCCTAATCATGGTGGAAACTTGCAGCATAACCATAGTGAGCAATGTGTGAAGCATCCTCAATAAAAACCTATGCAAATAGCAAATAAAAAGATCGCTGAGATGCTCATTGTCTGTTGCCTTATGATTTTGATATGGAATACCTCCTGTGTCATGGGGCAAGGGGTACCCCGTTGGTGGTTCTCTATGATACACATATACTTACAATGACAAGAAATTGCTTGTGACTAAAGTTGAGTATCATGAGTAACAACCCTCGTACTCAAGGGACATGAGATTGCCAACTTATGATCTGTCAATAATATACTTCATATTTGTTTCACTTTAACCTTAATCACTTCAACATGCTTATGATAGGGGCAATGAGAGCTGAAAGCTAATAAGTACCATAATTTTTGGAAGCTCTTTATGAAACTTGAAATCCCTGCTTCCCTCTGTGAAGGGCCTTTCTTCTTACTTTTATGTTAAGTCTCCATCTTCTATCTTTATGCACCAATTAAGAGAGCATAGTTGTCATTCTTAGTTGTATGTGCATTGTCCCAAAACTTATTGATTGATTCATAATGTTGATATTGCTTGTTCTTAAATTATTTGTATCTAGTCACCCTTATGAACTTTGAAGGTGTCCAATGCATTTATGTTTTGCTACACCATGAAGGACAAGCTTAATACCACTCTTGCTATGTTTTCTATATGTGAAACAAACAAACGTCTTTCAATGCATTGTTATTCATGATCTTTGTTTGTACCTTTTCATGTTACAACATAGTTGCTTTGTATTATTGTTAGAACTACATCTTTCATCTCATGTTGAGAGTACTTTTATCCCAACTATCAATGCTTTACACATAGTTTGATCAAGATTGTGATGGTGCATGTCACCTAAAAAATTACTCTTTTTATCACTTACCTGCTCGAGGATGAGCGGGAGTTAAGCTTGGGGATGCTTGATACGTCGTAAACGTATCTATAATTTTGTATGGTCCATGCTTGTTTAGTATCAACTTCCTTATGTTTTGTCTACACTTTGAGGTATTTTTATACATTTTCCGGAACTAACCTATTGACAAGATGCCGCGGTGCCATTTGCCTGTTTTCTGTTGTTTTTGGTTTCAGAAAATCTAGTAAGGAAATATTCTCGGAATTGGACGGGACAAAAGCCAAAGTCAATATTTTACCAGAACGAACATGGAGTCCAAAGGGCAACCGAAGGGGGGCCTCGAGGCGGCCACTCCCTAGGGCGGCGTGGCCTAGGGGACGCGCCAGCCCTAGGTGTGGGCCCCTCAAGCGCCCACCAACAGTCTGTAGCCGCCACCACCATCGTCCCTAGGTCGGGGGGATCTGAAGCTCTTCTCGGCACCCTGCCGGAGGGGAGAGATCATCCCGAAGGCCTTCTTCATCACCATGCCAGCCTCCGGAGTGATGCGTGAGTAGTTCACCCTTGGACTATGGGTCCATATAGTAGCTATATGGTTTATTCTCCTCCTTTATGCTATCATGTTTAGATCTTGTGAGCTCTGTTCATGATCAAGATCATCTATTTGTAATCATACATGTTGTGTTTGCGGGTATCCAATGGATATTGAGATACTATGTCAGATTGATTATTGATTCTATCATGTCTGTGTTATTTGTGATCTTGCATGCTCTCCGTTGTTCGTAGATGCTTTGGACAAGTAGATGCTTGCAACTCCAAGAGGGAGTATTTATGCTCGATAGTAGGTTCATGCCTCTAGTAATCTGGAGAAGTGACAGAAATCTCTAAGTTTGTAGATGTGATGTTGCTACAAGGGAGAAAACAACAATCCTTTGTCCATGGGGCAATTGTATTGTTTACTTTACACACATTGCTTAATGCAATTATCTGTTGCTTGCAACTT
Source organism: Avena longiglumis (assembly GCA_030063025.1). Lineage (NCBI taxonomy): Eukaryota > Viridiplantae > Streptophyta > Magnoliopsida > Poales > Poaceae > Avena > Avena longiglumis. The sequence goes on along the minus strand of CP125974.1, from coordinate 411,681,666 downwards.
AATACTGGAAGGGGTTTGAATGATAACCTGAAGGTGGATTATTAGTCATAGATGCAGTTGGATTACGGTCTATGTATATTGTTGTAATGCCCAATCAAATCTCGTAGGAGTCAAGATGTCTAGTATGTGCATTTTTATGCTTTCTCAATCTGTCAATTGCCCCGCTGTAATTTATTCACCCAACATGCTATCTATCTTAAGGAGAACACCTCTAGTGAAATGTGGACCCCATTCCAATCTTTATCATTGATATTCCATCTACTGTTACCGTTTACTTTCTACAAGCAACTACTATCTTCCACACTACACGTTTAATCCTTTGTTTTCAGCAAAACAGGGAGATTCACAACCTCACTATAAGTTGGGGCAAAGTTTTGAGTTTGTGTTGTGTAGGTTCCAAGTTACTAGCAACACCTTGGATTTGTTTCCTTACTCCTACTAATTCGATAACCTTGGTTTCATAACTGAGGGAAAACTTGCTATTGTGCTCATCATACCTTCCACTTGGGGTTCCCAACGAGCTCTACATATCTGAGCCACACATCACTACACATCATATGTGATAAAATATAATAATAGGCACAGTCATGCGTAATGTTTTAATAGATATAATCACTGTGGGCAGCACATCCAAATATACTAAAGCCCGTGCGAGTCACGGGCATAGCAATAGTCTTTTAATCCAACCGGTTGTACCACGAAGCACCGGGTTACAAACAGTAATTAAGTGAAAACATAGATCAAAGCCTTAAGGAGAGATGTTGCTGTTATTCCAGAATGGGTCACTAAACGAAGACCATACAACCCATTCTATCACTAGGTTTCCTATGATATTGCCGCTAGCCAAGTATCTCACTTCAAGTATTTATTGATCTTGGGGGTCTTGGGTACCTGCAAGTCCAAAAATCGAGGCAAGAGACAAAAAAACAAAAGATACAAATCTCTTATTCAAACAATACACAATACTCTCATAGATTATATGCACATAATTGCTGCGAGGTTTCTCCCCAACCCGCAACATGTAAGGACTACTCACTCATAACAATAAGATCAACGATAGAAAACATTATGCAAAATACTTAGACTGAAATCCAATATTCTTATAATGGTCGTTGAATCATAAGGAGATCTCAAGTAAAAAGTAATGGGTATGGCTAATGGAGAGGATGGAAGATGGAGGGGATGAACTATGGTGTGGATCTCCTTTGGTGGTGTTGTGATGCAATCTGAGAATGGCGGCCCTCTGCACGACGGCTGGGATCTCGAAATATATAGGCGTATTCATGAAAGGGGTTTGACGAGATAAAGCTGCCTCCACATGGTACGGGCGGGCCCTGCCCGTACCAGTAGTCGATATGGACCTTGACACCTGGTAATTTCTCTAGGATTACTTGGTCGTGCAGACTTCCTCAAAATCTTCATTTATGACTCCTGATTTCGCATTAAAATGCATGATTTTCTGCACAACACAATTCAACACAATGGTTTGCATATCTTTGCAATAATTAGTCATTAGTGCCAAGGCTAGAGAGATTATTGTCAATTGTTTGACGAAAAACAATGTTTAAACGCGGAAAAAGATGGCTATTTTTATAGCTATCGCTTACTGCTGTGCCTTATTCTATTGACCACAGTCAGGGCGGGAAGCGGCTGCCCGGGCGCGCGATGTATTCGGCTGTGGGCAAGGAACGACCACCGATCGTGTGTGGGAAACAGGAGCCTGCGAGGGTGGGAGACACCGACCATGGGAAGCCGGAGGTGATTGGCGATGTCCCCTAACCATTAACGTCGTGTTGCCATTACAGCGAGGTCGCCAAGCGTTGATAGCGGGCAGGGGCGGTCAAAATGCTTAGGGCCGCTGGGCGCACCGCTCGGCCTTGCCGGACCACGGGCCATTTTCTATCTGTAGGCCGATCCATTAGGTGGTGGATATGCTCTAACCAACAGAAAACCTCAAACCTTGTCCTCGGTGCGAGGGAAGTTTGGTTTCTTCTAAATTGCCCCCAAATTTTTGACCAATTTGGGCCCACGATGACATTGTTCATGGTCCTCTTCCATCATGCCTAGCCCAACCATCGACCGCCCCACTACCCCTTCTTCTAGTCGTTGGTGACGCTATTCCAGCTTCATCACCCTTCTCTTCCCACTAAAAGTCTAAGAGAGTGTTTGGTAGCCTACATGTGTTTCCTGGCCTGGCCCGGCAGTGCCATGGGAAGCACTGCCAGCATGAGCCAGGCATCCAGCCTTGTTTTGTAGCTCGTTCGGTAGCATGCATGAGCTACCTGGGTATGGATTGGTCCTTTTTTCCCTTTGTGTTTGGTTGCTTGCATCAATGACTTTTGTCCCATTGCATGTAAAAACACTTGTTTGGTTGCAAACAGGCTGGCCCTTATGGTCACCCTTTTCAAATTCTTGTGTGCTTACCACCACAACGAACACATACGATCATATGCACCACCCTAGAAGAAGGTCAACTTGACGATCACCAGAATAATAACGACGATGATGAAGTCCTTAAGGCTATCATGTTGGACATGTTGTTATTCTTCATAGGCAGCAATGTGCAGCTGTTGTTCTTCTCCCCCGGCAGCAACTTACACCTGCTGTTGTCCTTCGTGGGCTGCTGAAAGTACAATGGACGTTGCCTAGAGGGGGTGAATAAGCTTTTAAAATTATTATGGCTAAGGCTCTAATAAATGTGGAATAAAAAGTAATGTTTAATTTATTGAGCACAAAACCTAACCACTAAGTTCATCTAAGTGCACCAATAACCTATTCTAAGCAATACAAGCAACAAGGTGATAACAACATGAGATACTTCAAGCAAGAAGGCATAAGTAAAGGGCTCGGTTGAGAGATAACCGATGGACGCGGAGACGAAGATTTTTATCCCGAAATTCACTTCCAAAGAAGCTACGTCCCTGTTGGAGAGGTGCGATGGCGCAATGCTCTCCGAACGCCACAAGTGTCTCACCTCGAGGTGTGGTGGATCGATGCTCAAACAACGCCACACAAGGCCTCACCCCAAATGTGAAGGCACGCAACTCACCAATGCCATAACAGGCTCACCCTATTCTCCTGTGAGCTCATCACAAAGGCCTACTCACGATCCACTAAGGGACACTTGAGGGCAGTCACCAAACCTGTACAAGGATGGAGCTATCTCCACAACTCAATTGGAGGCTCCCAACAACAAAGCCACAAAAGGTAACAAAGCCACAAAAGTCTACAAAACCACAAGCTTGACGTCACTCCACAATGGAGGCCTCAAGAAATCAACACACCAACCACAGAACCATCTAGGGTTCCAACAACCCAAGAGTAACAAGCCCACAAGCTTTTACTCGCTGAAACTTCGTGGAGAACTCAAACCTATGCAACTAATGCAAGGGAAAGTCCTTCACTCGCAAATTCCAACAAAGATAAAAAATCTATTGGGGGAATAAGGAAGGAAGAACACAAGATGAGAACACAAAACTCTCCAAGATCTAGATCCCAAGGATTTCTTCACAAAGAAGGGATTTGGTTTGGGGAGATTGAAGATCTAGATCTCCTCTATCAAATCCCGAAAAAGATGCAAGAATCATAGGGGGAAAGTGAGAGGTCAAGCTCTTCAAGGTCAACAGTGGAAGAGAGAGAGAAAGTTAAGAACCAAGAAAAGAGCAAGTGCCACGAAAGAGAAGAGGAGCCCTGATACGTCGTAAACGTATCTAGAATTTTTTATGTTCCATGCTTGTTTAGTATCTACTTTGCTTTGTTTTGTCTACACTTTGAGGTATTTTTATACACTTTCTAGAAATAACCTATTGACAAGATGCCACAGTGCTAGTTGCCTGTTTTCTACTGTTTTTGGTTTCAGAAAGCTCAAAAATGAATATTCTTGGAATTGGACAGGACAAAGGCCAAAGTTCATATTTTTCCCAAACGATACGAAAAATCGAAGACAAGACGGAGGAGGACACCAGGGTGGCCACACCCTAGGTGGGTGTTAGGCCCACCCTAGCCGTGCCCATAGGGGGTGTGGGCCCCCACTCCCTCCACCGACCTTGCCTCCTTCGCCCATAAGAATCACCTGACTCAGAAACCCTAAAGAGTCGACCAAAAAGCCACAAAAAGTTTCGCAGCGCCGCCGCCACCAAAGGGGAGATTCGGGGGATAGAAAGTCTCTGTTCCGGCACCCTGCCAGGACGGGGAAGTGCCCCTAGAGCCATCTCCATCGATCTCCACCACCATATCCATCGCTGTTGCTGATTCCCATGATGAGGAGGAAGTAGTTCTTCCTCGAGGCTAAGGGATCTACCGGTAGCTATGTGTTCATCTCTCACTCTATGCATGATCTTGTTGTGGTCATGAGCTTTGTAATCAAGTAGATCTACTCTGCTACTCAAGTGCTTTAATAGATCTCTGCTCTCCCCATGTGTGTGAAAGTGATAGCGTGCACGCCATGGTGGCACTTAGGCTAGAGTCTACATAAATACTCATCATGCTTTAATAGATCTATGCTTTTCCCCACGTGTGTGAAAGTGACAACGTGCACACCGTGTGTGGAACTTAAGCTAGGTTACATATATATTTATCATGAGTATGTTTTGATTTGGTTGTCTCTATGAAATTGTGGTGTTTGTTGGAAACATCTAGCGCTCAAGGTGACAGTGTGGGGTTATCTAGATTAGGGAAGGCGGACTTTGAGGAGTGTTGTTATAGCCATGCCATGGATTAGAGTGTCCAACCGCAGAGTAGTTAAGAGTAGTATCATGAAGAGAATATATTTATATGAGAGAGTGTTGAAAGGATACGGATGTCTCCTAGAGGGGGAGAATAGGCGATTAAAATTTTTCCTAGAGTGGCTCAACAAAGGCGGAATAAAACTAGTGTTTACTTTGTTAAGCACAACCTAGAAAACTAGGTTCACCTATGTGCACCAACAACTTATGATAAGCAATACAAGAAACAAAGTGATAGCAAGATATATATTACTTCAAGCACAAAGGATATCACAATGTAAAGTGCATAACTAAAGAGCTCCAGTATAGAGATAACCGAGGCACGCGGGGATACCGATATTTTACCGAGTTCCTCCCAACGCCACAAAAGGCCTCCCTTATTCTCCGGTGAATCTTACCCCAACGGGATCAATCCACACTTCCACTATCGGTGCACTTGTCGGTCGCAACCGGAACCTCTCACAAGGTTGGGGCACTTCTCCACAACTTAATTGGAGGCTCCCAACAAATGCCACAAAAGGACACAATACCACCAAGGCCACAAACCGTCTAGGGTTCCAAGAACCCAAGAGCGACAAGCTCCAATGATCAACTCAAACCAAATCCTCCGAGGAGAACTCAAACCGATGCACCAAATGCAAATGGCAAGAACACCACAAAGATGCTCAAATCCCTCACTCTCAATTTCCAACAAAGCTACTAAAGCTATTGGGGGAACAAGAGAGGAGGAATCAAAGAGAGACACAAAATCCCCCAAAATCTAGATCCCCAAAGATACACTCACAAAGAGATGAATCGGTTACGTCAAAACGTAGATCTAGATCACCTCCAACAACCCCTCAAATATATGCAAGAATCAATGGAGGGGTGTGTAGAAATCAAGCTCAAAGAGTAAGGCAAATGGGGGCAAAGCTTAGACAAAAGGAGGAGTGAGAAGTAACCCTAAACAAAAAATGGACAAAAGACTTATATAGGGCTAGACAAAATATGGTCGTTAGGGTGTTTTTTCAGAACGGTCCCGTAGTACCGGTTTAGACCGGTACTACCGCATGTGCCAGGAAAAGGCGGAGGAGTAGCAACGCGCGCATGCGAGCGAGCCAGCAGTGGTGCACGATGCGTGGCGAGAGGACCAGCAGAAGGCAAGATGCAAGCGGCCAATGAGCAGCAGCGCGGTGCAATGAGCAACGCAATGCGGAAGCTAGCGTGGCGGCCCAACTATCGGCGCAAGACGCTGGCCAGGAGCTGCACGTGGCGCTGTAGCAGCAGCGGCAAAGAAGGTGGCCCAGCCGAGCCAGCGGAGGACGCGAGTGCAAGCGAAGCGAGCCAGCATGCGCTATGAGATCGAGGCGCACAACAGCGTCAACGCGCAACGCACGCGAGCGAAGCCAAAGCGCGGGATCTGGATCTGCATCTGGAAAAATATCTGGACAAATAAACTGGGCCGGCCGGTAGTACCGGCCCACCCGGGCGGTACTACCGGGCCGGTCCTGTAGGACCGAAAAATGGTACCGGGCCAGACTGAAGTGGGCTGCGCGTGCCAGGCACGAGCGGTACTGGGCTGCGGTAGTACCGCTCGGCCCAGACAAGATATTTCTTTTTCTTTTTCAATTTAAATAAAGCAAATATACAAACGGTCATAACTTTTGATTGGAGACTCCGATTGACCCGATTCCAATTGCGTTGGATAGAGGACAACAAGGGCATTCGATTTTGTATAAATTAATATAATGTGTTGAAATATTGATTATCACCAAGTGGGATTGTATCAATTAATATAATGTGAGATACCTCACTTGGTGAGAAACCGAAAAGCCGCATAAATCAAAATCGCAACAAGATACATATGGGAGATCCGATTTTGATGAACAAGAGCTTGTTATGGAGATTACCACAAGCTCCATATCCTCACATGGATAAGACCAAATAACAACCAAATGCGATGATGCAAGTATGCAAAGGTTTGAGCTCTCTCCGAACGATGTGACCGAATTACTCATACGAGAGCCCCTCTTGATAGTACGGTTATCTGTCCTAAACCCGGTCTCGTACACACAACAAGAGACCGGCAAAAGGGAAAACCTATCAATATTATACCTTTGCCTTGAGCATTCCACTTGAGCTCGATGTAGATGGTCTTGCCCTTCTCAAGATGGAACGTCTTTCTTAATTCCTCATCATCGACCTCGCATATTGATCTTGCACAACAAATATTCTTTGCATTTCATCGACCTTGAAGCCAACACATGCTCCAAGCGATGCCAATGGACAAATCCTACAAGTATAACTTAATACACACATTAGTCCATAAAGATTGTCATTAATTACCAAAACCACACATGGGGGCCCAACATGTTCTTTCAATCTCCCCCATTTTGGTAATTGATGACAATCCCTTTAAGAGGGTTTATATAAGGAATATTAATGAATACAATGTTAATACCAATATCAAAAACTACAAAAGTATGTGATATTGGTACCACCACCATATATAGAGCAAACTCCCCCACAATCTATGCATGTGTGATGAACTTGAATTTCATTGCATATATTGCCAATCATTATCATTGGTGGAGTTTCCTCTATATATACCACATGCTAAGCAACAACAAAGATGCAAGAGCATGAGAGGAAAATGCTTAAGAGCAAACTCAATGCATCAACCAACTTCCCTTAAACCCTCTAAAACTTCTCCCCCATTGGCATCGATTGCCGAAATGGGTGACAAGTTCTAGAAGGCAACTATAGTATTACTTCCTCCAAAGGTGTGCCTTCGTACATATCCAATGATGAATACTTGGGAGGGAGTAGGACTATATCGAGGACCCAAAGATTGCCAAAATAAAACCAAATGATGCAAGCAATTACAAGGTCCGACAATCCAATTTGAAAACAACAAATGAGTCCAAATGAAAACAACAAGATGTTATGATATGAGCAAAAGAGTGTTTGAAATACCAAATAGAGAAGCTCCCCAAGATTTGTGCATAATTAAAAATAAATGCATTAGAATACATAGTGCACAGATATGGAATCCTCGCTCCCCCATAAGCATTTAAAACACACTAAATGAGAAAGGAGACAAATGAGCATTATTAAATGAATTAGATGAGCTACCCAAAGATAATGCATCAATTATGATAATTGTAATTGGGAACAAGGTGCATAATCATGGAATCCTCACTCATCCGAGTTCATTTAACAATACAAGGCATGATAGAACAAATATGAGTGTCCAAAGATGAAAACAAGAGTAACAAGCACTCATGGGCAATTAAATTTGGAAGCCACCGAAGAATCAAAAGAAATAGAAAGGTGGTCTCCAAGGATTAAAAATCAACTAAAATTATCTCCTCGTATGTGTATATGTCTCTAAATGGAAAACATCACAAATACATATGCAAAAAAAAGAAATATGCACACATAAAGAAGATTATACAAAAAAGCACATGAAAGGCAAACATGAAGTCATAACATATATCAATAAGATTTTTTGCTTCAAAGCATGGCCAAAGGCTCACATATGTCTTATTGTACATTAATGGACTTCAAACACCAACACACTACATATATTACAACTTTCACCAAGGGAAGAGGAGAAAGTTGGAATATATGGAGAAAGGCAACAAGTATCATAAGATAAAATAGACTAGCAAAAATCTCACTATTGCACATGAGAGTAATTGATGAAATGATAGACAATAAAATTGCTAGATTGACATATTTGGGATTGGAGGATCATATGCATGATTTTGTATAGTCCCAATTATATGCACTCATCTCAACTTAAACACATATACAATATATAGTCCTTTTAAAACCATGGCTAGAACTACAAAAATTACAAATACATCAATACATGCTAGAAGGCAACCGACAAACGGTTGGAATCAAGATATATGAGCATGAGAAAGAGATACTTGTTACCGAGATATAATTGGTAGAATGTAGAGGATATGTATTCATAGATCATCCTATAGCTTGCCTTTAATTTTCATTAATGCACCACTTCTTCAAGATTGAGAGACAAGCATCCAATATATCTCCAATGTGCCTAAAACATATTTAAGTACAAAAATGGTCCCCAAACTTATTGGGTCCAAAGTAGTTAGTGCAACTACAATACATAGGAGAGACTCCACATAATTATGTGCATATTGATATGAAATTGAATTTCATGCACAACTTAGCCGATGGGAATTGGTGGAGTTTCCCTTATATATTGGATCAAATAAGGCAAGCATGCCATGATATAAACATATAGTAAATATGCATGCATAAAGCTTTCAAGAACCAAAAAGAAGATACAATTTGAACAAAAACACCAAGTAAATCGAGATTACACACACAAGAGTGTGACATGACAAACGATGTACAAATTGTATCAAAGAACCAATTCAACACATGAAAGATCACAAGTTCAACAAATGAACTAGGCTAAGGACAAAAGAGCAAAAATAGATAGAAATAAAAATGCTCAAGGATTTATCTCATTCTAAAATGGTCAAATCAAGAAACAAGAAATGAGACAAAACCAACTCCCAAAAAGAGAAAGGTTCCAACAAGAAACCAAACTCCCCAAACTTCACATGATGGCACAAAATACCAAAATGAAAAGATTGAGGTTCCAAGCACATAAGACCCCATATGGATCAAACAAAGAAGCATAAATATGAGTGTTTTAAATAATATAGGAAAGCTCCCCCATGGATAGTGCATTATGTAGGATTTTCCTTTTGAATGTAAAATGCACACAAATGAGATCATCACTACTACCTACATTAAATAAAAACACAAGAGGATACCAATAAAAAATAGAAGGATCCAAAAGTAGCAAGGAACACATGGGAGCACACAAAACATTTACTTGGCCAAAGATAGGACAATATTAAGCAAAGGCCAAAGTGAATATGATTAATCAATTCTACCTTAAATTGAGTACTCATTGTCCAAAGACAAGAAATATTGGGAATAATTTTCTCAAGGTAGGTACCATGGATACTCAAGATCATAGTCACAACAAGAGGCATATAACAAAATATAAGAATTAATCATGATACTTCGAACAAGATTCTTGGTAGCTTCCCAAAAGTCACACAATCACTAGTGAATAGAGTAACTTGAAGCAAATGGTTTCCATGAGGATATATATATCTAAATACGAGGAAACACATACCAAGAAACACTCTCATATACAAGATCCAAAATAAGATCAATAAAGCCATTCATGCAAATTGGAACTTGTATGAGCCAATGTGTCACATATGCGCTAGATAATTATCAATATCAATTCTAAGTGACACAACCTCGAATATTCACATTGTCTAGGATTGTAATATGCACTAAGCATAAGACTCCCCCATAATGTGATACTACCATAAAAACAACACGAGGCAAAAGGATACAAATAGAGATAATTAATGGACATTATAAAACTTAAATTTCTCATTAGAATTATACCACATAGAGACTAGACAATAAACCAATATAAATACTAGGTGGTATTCCTCATGTACACACAATTTTAGGATTGTGGAATGCCTAAGCATAACACTCCCCCAAAATGGGATAATCCATTAATCTCTCAAAAGAGCCAAATAAGATCCCAAATATAACCAAGTAAGGCTCAAACACAAGAAACACACATACATGGTGTGCCACCTAATCATACACAAATATGCTTGATACCTCAAGATAATTAAGTGGAAATCACAATATGTACAAAATCATGGAAGATACAAAATCAACACATGCACAAGGGTGCGAGTAACTTTCAATGAAATGAGTTAAGCATATGTTACCGCAAGGAGGAACATTGGAAATATAATAGGAGCAATATAATCCACATGACTTGGCTTGACAAAAATAATAATGAAGATCCCTTAATTCTTCATGATGTAGCCAAGTCTCCAATGCCCTCCAACAATTACCTATTGATCAAGTTTTAGCTTGTTGGTCCCCAACCAAGTTGGGTCCTAAGAAGTTAGTCACAATAGGCTTGGCAACCCAAATGGTTCTTTTCTTGACACCACGTCGGGCACCAACAAATTTGGCAAACACATTGCCAACCTCGTCCTTACAAAGATAATAAGAATCATCAATCAAGATAGTATGGGATGAGGAGTTACCAATAGTGCATGCGGAAGAAATGTGACCCTTCTCACGGCATATGTAGCAAGTTCTACTCCTGCCATCTTTATTCTTAGGTGAAGCCACAACTCGAGGAAGAGATCGACTAGTCCTCTTAGGAAGAAGCCCATTAATGACTTGAGGTGGAGCTTGAGGCCGCTTCCCTTGTTGCTTCACACTAAGAGGCTTTTTCTTCAATGGGAAAGATCTAACATGGTGCCCTTCTTCCTTGCACTTGAAGCAAACAATGTTGGCCGGATTCTTGACTTGATCTTGGACATTCTTCTTATTGTCCTTGTGCTTCAACTTGATAGTGGACTTGTTCTTGACATTGGAGTTGAATCCAAGCCCACTCTTGTCATTGGGGGATTTTTGCACACTCAAGATTTTGTTGAGTGTGACCTTCCCTTGATGACCCTTTTTCAAGTCATTCTTCAAAGAAGTGACTTGAGCCTTGAGCATTTTGATTTCCTCTACATGGTTAGTTTCAACAAAAACACTAGAGGAAGTAGATTCTACATTATTAGAGCAACAAGGCACGGAATGTAATTCATCACGAGATATATTATGGTTGTGAGAGGATAAACTACAAGGACTAGCACATGGCAATATAACATTTGGAGTAGATGTAGTTCTAATGTCCACATGAGGCCCACTAGATGTTACCTTTGACACGATGGCCTCATGAGCTAATTTTAGCCTACCATGGGAGACTAGAAGATCCTCATGCGAGCTCGAGAGCTTAACATGACTTTCTTCTAATTTCCCATAGTTGCTAGTTAGCAACGCAAGTTGAGCCTTTAGCTCAGCATTCTCCTTCAAAGTAGATGCTTCACAAGAAATAGAGTTAGTAGCACAAGCATCATCACTATTTGTAAGAGGTGAGGGCAACTTGGAAAGCTCTTTTGAATATGAGGCTTTAAGTTGCTCATGTGACTCGGTGAGTTTGATGAGCCCACCCTTTATGACCCTAGAGCCATTTTTGAGGTGCTCAAAATCCTCAAGGAGTGTAGCATAAGCAACTTGAGTATCATCATTTTTACGTTTGAGATCACTTGCCACCTCAATTTGTGTTTCTAACTTATCAATATGTTCTTTGATCTTAATAGAAAAGTCCAAGATTTCAACAAAGTTAGAGCAAGCAATATCCTTTTTAATAAGGGCACGATAAACAATCTCACCCTTTTCATATAAATTATCAATATCTAGCTCTTATTCCACATTATCCACATCCTCCTCATCACAAGAGGTAATGGGTTCCAAAGTAGGGGTTACCTTAGAATCCCTAGCCATAAGGCATAGGTGGGTACCGGAAGAAGGTGAAGATGAGATTGCATATGTGGCTTCATTCAAAACCATGTCTTGGCCCATAGAATCTTTGGTTTCCTATACATGGTTAGCAACACAAGCACTAGAGGAAATGGGAGCATTTTTATCATGGCAACAAGACAACACAAGCATATCATCATGAGATTTATTCAAGTCATTTCTACATGATATGCAAGGACTATTAACACAAGCACGTAAGGAGTTTGTAGTGCTAGAAGTGTTAAAGTCCAAAGATAGATCATTGCAACTAGATAGAGATGAGGGATTACATGTGACACCCCGGTTCTGAAAAGACCGTGGCCTCTATGTGACATGCCAATCCCTGGATCGGTTCATTGGCCCACAATAGAGTAAGATAGATAATCATAGCAAATAACCGTGTATCATGATCTACAAAGATCCAGAGTACCATTATTACAATATAAAAGCTTAGCATAAAGCTAGCTCAAATTGTTCAGGTAGCAACAAAAGCGAGTAAATCCTCCAATCTTCAATTTGCCCACAAGTGAACAAGTGCCGAGTGGAGTACCGTGGCCTATAACGATCAATCAGAATCGGAATAACCTGCAGCATAAAACGCAACAGCCCCGAAGGGTCAATACATGGAATGTATGGCAAGTAGAGCTAGTAATGGAGACAATAGTACTAACATCTACATGCATATTTGGCAAGTGGAGCTGTGTCTGGCTTGCATTTGCAAATAACTTTTTCCTAATTTCATAAACAGTTTTGAATTTTCTTTGAAAAGATCCCAGTTAAGTCAACCCAACAATATTAAAACAATTATGAAATTAGAATGAGCGAGAAACATGTCATGGAATCAATATCAAGCAACTCAGTTGTCCATAACCGGGGACACGGCTAATCGATTAGATTATACACTCTGCAGAGGCTAGTACACTTTACCCATGTGACTTGGCCAGCCCAGCTCGTACCACCACTCTCATTTAGGGTGATGATAGGGAGAAGACCAAGAAGAGACTGTTCGGGAAGTAGCTCCTCAATCCCGACGCGCACCGGTCCAACCTACCAAAATTCTACATCTCTGGATACGCGGGTTCGAGTTACCACAACCTACTAAGTCCAACCAACCGCCCATTTCATTATTGGCACATGGTTGTACACGTAAGCTACACAATAAAGAAGCCAATCATTCTCTCTTGATACCTGGGTGCCTTTCCGCAATGGAACCACCAAAATTTATCAATACCATCACACCCAGGGGGTTCATTGATTAAGTTGTTTTAGTTTTCACAAACCAATACTTTGAGAAAACAAGTATCAATGATGTAACCCAGCCCTCGTTCAACATAGCATGGCTAAGCACATCTACCAACGGTGGTTCATCTACAAAGAGGGTCCTACCACATAATAGGACATAGCATAGCCATAGTATCATCCTACACATGCATATACAAAATACACGACAATGCATTGAAAATAGTAGGACGATATCATGAACAAAGTAGCATCTACTTGCCTTGATTGTAGCGGTCGGAGGAACAATCCACACACGAGCAAGGGTTGCACTCCACACAATCTACACGACACAATTGCATTCATAAACAAACAATTCACAAACATATGCAACAAAGATGATGCATGAATGCAATAACGGCAAGTGAATTGGTGCTACAGCTGCACCACATAATACTAATACATATTACTACCGAATACATGCAAGGAAAATAGATTTGGCGCAAGGGAAACTATTAACCAAAAGTAGTGATCACTACTAGAGCTCGAACTTAAATAATTCACTACCGGTAGTAGACAGGTTGTAAAATCTTGGAAAAATACTACCACATAGGCATCGCTGATAAGAAACAGTACCAATTGGAATTACTCAAAAAGGAGTTATAAAACATCCCGAGTAATTAAAACACTGCAGAAAGCCATTAGACAAATACTGCAGAAGTTTTTACTGTAAGCCTATCTTTTTATTTCACTATGAGATTCCCCTCGTTTATACGAGTTTGGGGACATATCATACGCGATTTTTGGAGCTACAAAACTTTTACTACGAATTTAATACTCCGAAAAGGCCATTAACTCATTTGATTAAACTGTACTAAACCTGACGGTAAAAGTCTGAACCAAAGGTACAGCGAGATTCTACACGACTCACTGAACTCGTGCCTATTTTATTTGCAATTTTTGGCCAAGCGGTTTAATTTCTACGCAATTTACAAGATTCTACCGAAATCTGTCAACTAATAGGATTAACGAAATTGACCTAGTCAATCGTGGTTCGATGATTTGGGCGATGAGGCGTCGACCAGTCAATGTCTGGGCGTCGACTAGTCAACGTCTAGAGTGCTGACCAGTAAGCGAAGGATCTAAGCCGCTGATCTGAGATCGGCGGTGGCTGCTGTCTTACCGAACGGACTGCAAACGAACTCCGCGAGCTCCGGACGGCGGCGGTCGGTTCCGGCGTCGTGGTTCTACTCTGCACACATACACGGTCAACTACGGCTCCGAACAATAAACGCTACAGACGCTGGCGATCTGCAGGCGCAGATGGCGGCGGATGGAGACGCGAGCACGGAACGGAAAGAGGAGATCGAGGCGAACCCGGCAAGACGCAGCGATGGCGGCGGAGGAGTGGCCGGCGGCGGCGAGGAGAAGCGGCGGCGGCGGCGGTCTGCGTGCGTGCGCGCCAGGGAGGAGATGGCGGTGGCGGTTTGGGTTGCGTGCACGGGAACCGAGGCCAGGGGTAGGGCCCTCCTTTTAGTAGTCCTCGCGTGAGAAAAGAAAAAGAAAAAAAATCCTGGACCGAACCGGTCCGCAGTTGGACTACAACTCGGAATCTGTCGGGATTTTCGGACCGTTTTTCGGCGGTTTACTAAAACGTCCGAGTCTTTTGCATACGAACTCCGATTGGAACGATTCTCGCGCCTACGGGTTCGTATCGTCGAGGGGAACAACCTTCAGTCGAAGTTTGCGCGAAAACTCGAACCTATAGGGGTGGTTGTTGCAAGTCTCTTGGTTTACTAAAACGTCCGAGTCTTTTGCATACGAACTCCGATTGGAGCGATTCTCGCGCCTACGGGTTCGTATCGTCGAGCGGCACAACCTTCAGTCGAAGTTTGAGCGAAAGCTCGAACCTACAGGGGTGGTTGTTGCAAGCCCCTCTGAAGTCTCCGCAGAACCTCAAGCGAGTAGAAGTAGGGTTTTGCAAATAGCGTTCGTCGATCCTCTCTACCGACGGTAATGCATGGAAAGATATGATGCGATGCAATGAATGATATGCAAGACCAAATCTAAAATTTGGGATGTGACAAGACTAACCCTTAAGATGAATCTCGTCCTCGAGATTCGGCGCTAACAAATAGGTGTGGTAGTCCTCTGGATGTCATCTTCACGCTCCCAAGTGGCTTCCTCTTGGTGGTGACTCCAGTACTTTGCAAAACTTGATTGTCTTGGTACGGGTAGTCCTTTCTGCTGTCTCAGAATCTTGACGGTTTCTCCTCATAGGTCAAATCATTCTCAAGATGAACCTCCTCTAGCGGTGCAGTGTGTCTCTCAATGGTGTATCCACCATCTCCGGATGGCACTTCTGGTGGGACACGTGGAACACATTGTGAACAGCGACAGAGCCTCCGCAACTCAAGCGATAAGCAACCTCTCCTTTGCGTGCTAAGACTCGTCACGGTCCAATAAATCGAGGTGCCACCACCCTTAATTCCAAATCTCTTGATTCCACGGGCGGCGATACTCTGAGGTATGCTCTATCACATATCTCGTACACCACTTCCTTGCGCTTGGCGTCAGCGTAGCTCTTCTGCCTAGATTGTGCTACCTTCAGTCTGTCTCTAATCAAGGCGACCTTCTCCTCAGCGTCCTTGATCAAATCAGGTCCAAACAACTGACGTTCTCCTACTCCATCCCATAGCAATGGTGTACGGCATCGTTTCCCATATAGCACATCGAACGGCGATGTCTTGATGCTGGTTTGATAGCTGTTGTTGTAGGAAAACTCCGCATACGGCAAATTCTCATCCCAACTGGATCCATGAGCCAAGGAGCAAGCTCTCAGCATGTCTTCCAAAATCTGATTCACCCTCTCGGTCTGTCCATCAGTCTGTGGGTGAAACTCTGTGCTAAACTCCAATCTAGTACCAAGTGACTCGTGCAGCTGGCGCCAGAAGTGTGAGGTAAATTGGGTGCCTCTATCAGATACGATACTCTTGGGAACTCCATGTAGACACACAATCTTGTCCATGTAAATCTTGGCCAACTTTGCACTCGTATAGGTCGTCTTCACCGGTATAAAGTGGGCTACCTTGGTCAAATGGTCTACCACTACCCAAATAGAGTCATATCCTGACCTGGTCCTGGGTAGTCCTGTGATAAAGTCCATTCCCACTCTATCCCATTTCCAATCCGGCACGGGCAATGGCTGTAGCAATCCTGGCTTACGGTGTTACGCTTTACTCGGCTACATACATCGCATAGGGCAATATGCTCCGCGATGTCTCCTTTCATGTTGTTCCACCAGAATCTGTCCTTTAGGTCCATATACATCTTCGTGTTGCCCGGATGTATGGAATACGGCGAGTCATGAGCTTCCTGCAGAATCAACTTCCTTAACTCCGGATCGTTGGGCACACACAAACGATCTCCATACCACAAGGTACCTTGCTCATCCTCGCGGAATTCCCTTGCTCGACCTTCCTTCATCTTTTCCTTAACTTCATCTATCTCTTTGTCTCCCACTTGAGCCTTCTGATTACGTCACAAGCATTGGTTGGACTTCCATTGTAGCCAAGTATCCTTCGGATACTACCTCCGTCTAAGGTCCTTGAATTGCTTGCACAAATCCTCGTGCAATTCACCAATTGTCAATCCATTGGCATAAACCTTCCGTCTCGAGCATCGCTACTACATTGGCCTTTCCGGGTGGTATTGTAGATTCATATCATAATCCTTGATAAGTTCCAACCATCTCCTTTGTCTCATGTTCAGTTCCTTCTGTAAATATGTACTTGAGGCTCTTGTGGTCGGTGTACACATCAGTGTTTTCCCATTAAGTAATGCCTCCATACCTTGAGCGCATGAACCACGATGCTAACTCCAAGTCGTGGGTGGGGTAATTCCGCTCATGGTGCTTGAGTTGTCGAGGCATATGACACTACTCTCCCATCTTGCATTAGCACACTCCCAAGTCCACGCCGAGAAGCATCACAAGACACTTGGAAATCCTACGAAGATCTGTAGACATAGAACAGTAGCATCACGTCGGCCTCTGAAGCTGGCTTCACATACGTCTGACCATTCAAACTTCCTCTCCTTCTTCAGAAGTTCAGTCATCGGCTTAGCAATCTTGGAAAAGTTTTCTATGAACCTCCAGTAATATCCAGCAAGTCCCAAAAAGCTTCAAATCTCTCCCGCATTCTTGGGTGCTTCCCACTCTGTTACTGCGGTCACTTTGCTTGGATCAACAGCGACTCCTTCTCCTGACACTACGTGTCCAAGAAATCCAACAGTGTTAAGCCAGAATTCACACTTACTGAATTTGGCATACAGCTTGTGTTCTCTCAGCTTCTCCATAATCAGTCGCAGATGTTTCTCATGCTCAGCATCATCCTTGGAATATATCAGTATATCATCAATAAACACCACCACGAACTTGTCCAAATACTCCATAAATACCTTGTTCATCATGGTCATGAAGTATGCCGGGGCATTTGTTAGTCCAAACTGTAGGAGTTCGTAGCATGGAAAACAAAAAATTTCTATCGCATACAAACAAACAAGCCAAGATCTATCTACTAGATTGTAGCAACGAGTCGATGGAATAACTTACCCTCGAAGATTCCAAAGCGGTTAACGAGCATTCTCGTGGGTGATGTAGTCGTACACTTCCGATCTCAAGATCGCAGAGCGATCCTTTCTAAGGCTGCGCTCCCATGATCGGTCACACGTTCGGTACTCAACGAAGACCTTCATGTCCCTTGTTCCAGCAGGCAGCGGAGGTTGTAGCACTCTCCTCGCGATTCCGGCAGCACAACGGCGTGGTACCGGAAGTAGAGGGGAGATCTCGCAGGGCTTCTCCTTAAGCCGGAGAGAGTATGGTGGAGTATGAGAGAGAGCTATTAGTGGTCTAGGGTTTAGACACACCAATTAGAAGGCTCTAATCCGAAGGCTAGGGCAATTATAAGCTCTAAACCAAAGCGGCTCTAAACCGGAGTCTAGGGCTAGGATTTAGATTAGAGGATAGGAACTTGTGTGTCTAGAGGAGGAGGCCCTGCCCCTCCTTTTATAGGTGGGAGGGGAGGCCAAGGGGAGGGAGTCCCTCCCCAAGTCGGCCTTGGTTGGCGCGCCGGCTTGGAGAGGAGGAACTCCTCCCCCAAGTCGGTTTCAACCTCCTCTTGCTTGTTTCCCACAGTTTCCTATTTTAGCCGTTTGACTTTCAAACTGGCCATTTGACTTTTCAGTTTTAGGATTCAATTTAATCCTTTATTTGGAACAGCAAGAACACTTAGTACATGATGCAATCATTCCAATATGTAATGACACATTCATGTACCCCTTCCCCGGAGTGCGGGACATTAGGAACCTTCTAGAACATTCGATGAAAACACGGAATCATTCCCGAACTCCAAACGGACTTTCCTTATATGAATCCTATTCTCCGGACCATTCCGGATCACCTCGTGATATCCGGATCCCATCCGAGACTCCGAACAACATTCGGTCTCTTTCTCATAATACCATAACTACTCAAACAACGTCGAATCCTTAAGTGTGTCTCCCTACGGTTCGTGAATTATGCGGACATGATCGAGACACTTCTCCGAACAATAACCAATAGAGGAATCTGGAAATTCATATGGCTCCCACATATTTCTACGATTACTTTGCGATCAAATGAACCACTTACATACGACACCAATTTCCCTTTGTCTCACGATAGTTTACTTATCCGAGGTTATGATCGTCGGTATCTCTGCATACCTAGTTCAACCTCGTTACCGATAAGTACTCTTTTCTCGTTCCCGTGATATGTGATCCCTTGTGAGCCAGTCACATGATTGCAAGCTAATTGGATGACATTCCACCGAGAGGGCCTAGAGTATATCTATCCGTCATATGGATGGACAAATCCCACTCTTGATCCATGTGTTTCAACCAATACTTTCCGAACACTCAATGCCACCTTTATAGCCACCCGATTCACGGTGTGGTGTTTGATGTCATCAAAGCATCCATCCGTAAAGGTGATATGCATGATCTCATGGTCGAAGGAATTAGGTTACTATGTATCGTAAAGCATATAGCAATTGAACTAATGAAATGACTTGATCTTTATGCTACGCTTATCTATAGGAGTATGTCCATCACATCATTCTCCTAATGATATGACCCATTGTTAATAACATCTCTATGTTCATGATCGGAAACCATGATCATATATTAACCAACAAGCTAGTTTAACAAGAGGCTTTACTAGGGACTCTTATTTTAGTTTACAAATCACACAAGTATTAATGTTTCCGGTTAATACAATTATAGCATGGTATGTAAACATTTATCATAAGCATGAAGATATGATAAAAACCACTTTATTATTGCCTCTTGGGCATATCTCCAACAGATCTCCACTTGCACTAGAGTCAATAATCTAGTTTCAAACCTTTGTGTATTCAACACCTATGGCTTTCCGGTGTTGTATGTACACGATTGCTAGTGGTCAACTGATCTCCGGATCTGACACTTCCAAGTCTGTGTGTAATTGCATGTCTTTGCGTCTCTACGCATCACTCATTCTCTAATGAGATGGCTTTGTATAAATTTGGTCTTTCGGTGTGACCTTTAGTTCTTTGGGGTTAAAACATGTTGATAATATTGTCGCACAATATATCTTCATAGTATTATCCCTCTGTGAAATACACCTAGTTTGATAACAAACTACTTGACACAAATGCCCTCTTTTGCTGCTATAATAGCAGCCATATACTTAGCCTTTTGTTGTAGTATCTGTCATAATGTCTTAACTTTGGAACTCATCCAAATCCATTTTGGAACTCACTTTCCATTATATTGTGCCACCCTTAGTTTAGATTGAGATAAACTTAATTTGTACTTTGTGACAAAGCTAGTATCAATGTAGTACTTTTACAATGAACTAACCATCTATTTGTCACTTCTACAAATAATATACTCTTAGTTCTTCCAAAATATCATAAGAATATCCTTACTATTGTCCAATGATCATCTTACAAATCATTCTGGTATATGCTCACAACATTTAGAGCATAGGACATATCTGGATTTGTACATATCACAGTATGATTGATATAAATACTCTTTGTGATTTCATACATCAAGTATCAATCTATACTTGATTATTTTTTTCACTTTACCAAATGTCAATACACTTGAATATATCATCAACATTGAACTCTTTCAATCCTTTCTGTGCGACAAGAACCTTTTCTTGTAGTTTCTATATTGAAATCATTCAATATCTCGTCTATGTATACGGCACAACCATATTAGTCTATTGATGCCAAATATTTGGGTTTTGCCTAAGTCTTTCATCGGGATGAAATTCTTAATATGTGTTAATAAAAGATACATTTTTCCAATCAACAATATGTCTTCGACATAATGTATTAGAAACATGTCTTAAGCTCCACTTAATTTCTTGCAAATGCAAGCATCTTCATTGTCTCTAATGAACTTTTAAACTCCTTTAACAGTTTCATCATAGTGAAGATTCCAACTCCGCGATGCTCACTTCAACCATTGAAGTTTGCATATGCTTTTAGCATCCTATGAATTAACAAAACCCTATGGACCGTGTTATGCACATGTCCTAGGTAACAATTCTATTAGAAGAACTTGTTTTGTTTGTTCAACTACCATATAACAAAATTATATGTAGTGGTTGCTACATTAATCCGTCTAGACTAAATATCACTATGAAAGATCAAATCTTGTCATAGTCAACCCTTGAACATTGTTTGTGAACTCTTTCCCAACATGTCGACTATTTCATAGATGTAAAACATTGTTGCCTGTCAAAACCCACCGGCGAGCAGCGACGAGCAACACGAAGAGCCGGGAGGCTCCCAGGCTCTTGGTGGGCCTGGTCCCTGGCAACGGCCCGCAAAACTCCGCACACGTCTGTCTTGGTTCAAGGCGTGCCACTGACCTATACCTGGTCGGAAGGTGATGGATTGCTTGATCAGTTTCTGCATGGTAAACGGTATACATAAAATTGAGCCGTGACGGCTCCCAAGTTTCCACGTGAATCGGCTCACGGGCCGATTATCCCATGGTTACGCATTAAATCTATGATAACATGGGATTTTGCTTCATCAATACAAGTTAAATCGATCTGACGGTTTGGCGTTTTCACCACGTAATTGGAGCGTCCTACACGTAATTGAGCACGGTAAATACAAAAGATAATGGAAAACTAACCCTAGAAGGCCTAACAACCGGCGTAAAGTCAATTCCGGAACAACTCCTCTCGAATTGGCAAACCATATCCTCACGTACTCTTGGATCGTTCAACCCGTTTGCAAGGCGACTACGTGGATATCAAACTAAACCTTGGAAAACAAGGCATAACTATAACAGATCAAATCAATGAATAAAGATCAAGCAAGATGCTACCCTTACACGGGAAAAGGTGCAAAGGTAGCGAGGTAACTAGAGGTAGCATAACTAAACAATCATAGCGAAAATACCGATGCTAACCTAAACAAATCTATGATAATAGTATTACTCGCCATCAACAAGGCTTCATGACGAGTAACACCAAATAGCATAGCGAGATACTTCCTAGATCGCAAGATGCGATCTAGGCAACATACACTTACCCGAAAGAAACCCTAGAAACAAGGGGTGGCGATCTTGAGATTGTGTTTGTTGTGAACGTGATTGTCCTCCTTTTCTCAATAACCTTAGGTACATATTTATAGTCCGGAGACTTTCTATCTTTGGAATAACTCTACAACTCTATCTCTTACCTAAACCGAAACGGAACCTACTACAATATACAGATACACGGGCAATTTAGCTTAAATCCACGCACAAGGCCGATTCAACAACACGTTGCATATATGTATCTTCCAAGCCCATCTTGATTACGGCCCATCTCCTCCTTTGGCCAAAATATGGCGATAACACATGCCCCCCTGGTTTTGGCAATAATAATTCCAAAACCACTCTGTTGATGTTTTTTCTTCCCCCCCTTCTTTTTTTTTATATCGGGTTACGCGTTGCAGAGCAGAATCGTCACGCCACCCCCTCATCATGATGCCCTGTCTTCTCAACTTCTCCGCAGTGCATGATTTCACAATTTTGGTACCGCATTCTGGGAAACCACTATGGCATTGAACCATCTCCCACTATTCCCCTTATTTAAATTCATCTGAGCAGTTTGCAGCCCCATCTTCCTCCAGTAGCCAAAAAACCCTCTTCCTCCGCCGAAAAAACCCTCTTCCTCTGCCATGGCCGCCTCTTCTTCCTCCAAATCATCCGCCCTTTCCTCCCAGTCTTCCAACACGATGAGCGGCTGAGAGCCGACGCCGGAGCACCCGCCAACGGCGGCGTACGAGACTCTCGCCCCACAATGGTGGGACGAGAGGGATTGGAACTTCGCCGCCTGGTCGGAGGACGACGAGTCCACGACCGGCGGCGAGGGCCTGCAGTTCCTCGTCGGGAACCGGAGGCGGAGAGCACCGACGACGCCTGGTCACAGGATGGCGTCGAATCCTCCGAGGAGGAGGAAGCGGAGGAGGACACCTCCTCCGGCAGTACCCACGGTGAAGCGCTTCGCGCGGGTCCAGCGAGGACACGAAGGCGGCGACGAGGGCGAGGCCCCATGGCATCTTCGGCGGCGAAAACGGCCGGCGGCCGATCTGACAGCGAAATGACGACGGCGACGACAAGACACCTCTAGAATAGGAACTAGTAGTAGTAGTACTAGTAGTAGATCTCCTTTTGTAAGCAATCGGCTCCATTGTAAATAACCGTCTTTTGAATCAACAAAGATTGCTTTTCCAATTTGATTTTGTCGATAGTCAAAATAGGCCAATGCTCTAGAAGCCGATAGTAATGTATCGGCTTTCACCACACTGCGCTCATACAGTCAACCAAGTCAAAGCTCAAAGAGCCGATGGTAAAACATCGGCTTTCCCAAAAACATTGACAAGGTCAAAATTGGTCGCATACTTAGACAAATCTAAGCGGCCACTTTTCAGTTTCAAACGGTAGCCTGCGACCCTCTTCAAAAAAGGGCGACCCAGATCTCAAATTGCTCACCGACCAGATCGAGCTCACAGCGACAAGAACCCTCGATCCCCAACTGCATAGATCCATCTCCGCCGGCAAACTAGATGACGGAATCGTCCAACACCAACCCAGAGGTCTCTGGTCTGAAGGTACGCCTACTCCTCATGATCGAACACGGTGCTAGAATTAATGGCAAACACGAATTAATGCCTTATTCCACCATTAAATTTTTAGGTTTGAGACATTACTGCGCATCCTTCTCTCCCAAATTCTCTCTGTCTTGGCCCGTCTGAATCTAGTCCTGCCCATCGATCTCTTGCAAACAAGCAGAATCCTTCGTAAGCCAAGACCTAGATTTGAACTCTTGGGCCTTTGAGCACAGCCTAATCCCCGAACATTGGGTCTCTTGGTTCAGTGGGGTAGCTAGAGCTTACCAATCCCAATGGGAAACCACGGGAATAGCCGATGCCTTGCATTTGTCATTGTCTCCCTTGAGAAACATGAAAATCTTCTAAAACCATCGGCTACTTACAGTGCGCTCGAGGCGCTTTATGTTCGGTCATGGCCCCATGACACCAACTACATTAGGCGTGGTGATGATTCTGGTGCGGATGTTACATCACCCCTCTGCTTTTAAGGTGACCAAGGTCCCCTACAAGTTGTCTTCCAAAGCATCGCATTTGCCTGGGGGTGCCTACCTCCAACGCCATATGAAAACTAAAGGCCTGTCACGGAGAAAGAACACACTGCCTTTCTCAACTTCCGCTGGAACATTTCATATTCATGGCCCTTCCTTGCTCCAACCAAGAATTATCTCTCTTTGGCCTACGAGCTTGCCAAAGGCACTCAACTTGGCATCGGCAAACTGTTCCTTGGAGAGGTCTATCGATATCTCCAGTTGATGTCTGTCAAACTGTTCTGGCATAGCAGTCAAAACAGGAGGTCCTTGGTGGTTCATTCAGCTATGGGCTCAGCTGTATTTCCAAAACCACGTCCCAAACTTCCCCTTTTGGCGAGTTGCACCTTTCCGGATGTCAAAGGCAGATCCGATGCACCAGCTACGGCCAAGCTTTGTATAGACTGCCAGGTAGTAAACTGATCCCTCAGGAAGCATCCAAGTGGACAATCCTATCTTCTTTCAAGGCCTGGACAATCCTATCTTCTTTCCTTACATGGAAGAATCGGAACATTTTGAAAATCCAATCTCCTTGAGCTAGACAATTTTGCCGATGACACCAAAGATCAGCTCTTTTCCACTGTGATCCGTCCTGTTTCCTTCCGGTTGGCATGAGTACATCCAATGAATAATCAAGCTGGTATGAATTCTACCGGCGGTCATAGTGGCTCGGCAATTTGGCCTTGGACAAGTACCTCCCATTTCTTTCTCCACCATCTTCTGAGAGCGAGCCGACTGCCCGATCCTCTCACCGATCAAAGGTGTTATTCCTTCTTCGATGCTCGACCATCCCAATTCCTAACGACCTCACCTTCGCTTCATCAACCGATGGCTTTGAAAACGGTGGTCGATGTGGAAGACTCATGCCTTGAGGAGAGCCACAGGACCGTTCTTGAAATAGCTCGATCTTGACTATGATATCCCGTGGAGCAGTACCACTACTTGTACATTTTCTTGATGCAGCTCACAAATGATTCTTCTACTAACCCTCTCTCTCTTTGCAGCAACAAGATGGTCACGAACCTACATGCGATGATGGCTCCCCCTTCGAGTTCTTTCCTCCAGCTCCTGTGGTTCTTTTCTGCAAAAACTTGCCACCTTTGAAAAAGGTCATGATGCAGAACCAGCCGATATCACCACAATCGGCTTCCAAGAACCAAGCAACTTCTAAGTCAGCTGCCCCTCGAGTTCCAACTAAAACAAGAACGATGGTGAGGAAGGTAGCTGCCAGGAAGACCTTGAGGCGCCGGAGCCCTTCTCCAGAAAGTTCGCATGTAGGCTGATCCATGCCTTGGTCGATCTTTCTCACCCTTGCAAATCTGCTCGTGCTTACTAGTTCTCCTTTCTTACAGGCTTCCGTCGAAGACACCTCCAGCGAGGACACTCAATCCAATCGAGGAGAATTGGGCCCAACAGACTCTGAGAGGACCATCACACCGAGCCAGCCAGATTTACCACCATCGGCTTCCAGAAAAAGGTCGGTTCCTGAACCTACTGCCCCCCGAGCACGAGTCGAGGCGGGGCCAGCTGTGAGCCCCAAGCGGGCTTGCAAGGGACTGCAAACTTCTTCATCGAGCCAAGAGGTTTCAAAAGTCATCACCCTTCATGCTCTTACCACTTGTTTCTTCATCTGCCGATTCATCACCATTTGCATCGGCTAAGCACCTTTCATGCAGACAACCGATGCTTCTAGCGGGAAGGCCGGGGCCGTGCCGATGCCTTTAGCCAAGCCGGATCTAGCAATCCCCGAAGGTGCAGATGAAACGGCTACCACTTTGGCCAAGTCCCCAGCAACCACACACAAGCCGATTGTCTCGTCATCTGCTATCCCCTCGATCTTAGGAGAGGTACGTTAGCTTCTTTTGGCTCATCCTTACATGTTGGACGCATACTGACGCCTTTTCAGGCTGCCAGGGTTGTGATATTTCAGGCTTGCTGACGTTCGACCCTGAATCCATCGAACCAACTCCCTCTGTTGCCAACGATGAACCATGAGCCAGGGCTGTTCCACCTCAATTCCAGCGTCTTAAAACCTTGCTGTCCTCCCCGATCGAGGAGTTGATCGAGGGTTCTGAGGAGGTGAAGAGCGTTCTTGCCGAAATCAAGGACCAACTCCCAGTAGCATTGCAGGTGAAGCTTTGGCCAGTTGTAACTCTGTCTTTCTATGGGTCAAGGGTGAAGTTAGCTCGTGAAAGGATCAATCTGCGCCCAACTTCCGAAGGCCAATATCGCAGCGGATGTCGCAGCTCAACGAGAAAAGGCGTCTCGATGCCAAACCGACACCTGTCGATGCCGAGCTCGCATCCTTGAAAAGGAGTTGGAAGATCTTGAAGAGAAGGTCAGGCGACTAAACAGCTCATTCGCGACAAGGAAGAATCCATCGCCCGCTCCCAAGACGAAGCGAAGGCCTCAAAGCTCAATCAAGACCGATCCGAAATCGTGCCTGAACAAGCAGCTAGTGACGGGCAAGGACGAAGATGACGGCCGAGATCGCCGAGGTGGATCGTGTCCGCCGACGCCTCCACGCCTTCGAGGCATTTCTTGAAGAGCTTGTTCATGTAACGGCACCTGCTTGTAACAGTTTGAACCTCTAGAGTCGATTGTGCATCGGCTATATATTTTGTTTTTATTTGGCCGATTTCATGTATCGCCCCACATTTCATCATCCATCATCCCACATGCTTGGGAAATATTTCTTGAGATGTTGACCGTTGACCATCGGGAATTTCACCGTCTAGCTCCTCAAGCATGTGCGTTCCCTCTTAAAACTTGATCGACCTGTGGCCCGTGCCAATTTGGAGACCATTTACCATATCTTGCATCCTTAGTCCCCAATGGCAATACTGACTTCCCATACCAGGATCGCCAACGTGGAACTCCTTTGGTCTCACCTTCTTATTATATGCACGAGCTACCTTGGCCTTGTTCTCTTTGATTTTCTCAAGCGACCACAGCCTAAGCTCAGTTAAATCCTCAACACTGTCACTCATCAGGGCCGCATATTCTTCAGTTGTTAGATCGTTCTGAAAAGTGACACGTCTAGATCCAGCCGTAATCTCCCAGGGCAATACGGCTTCTTGTCCGTAGACTAGATGGTATGGCGAGGTCTTTATCGCTCCATGACATGACATGCGATAAGCCCATAAAGCCTCTGACAAAACCTCGTGCCAACGCCTAGGGTGCTCGTCGACTTTCCTCTTGATCAGCTTGATAAGGCTCTGGTTGGACGCTTCAGCTTGCCCATTTGCTTGAGCATAGTATGGAGATGATCGAATCAGCTTAATCCCCGTGTCCTCACAGAACTTTCTAAACTCGTGAGAAATGAAGACCGAACCTCCATCGGTCGTGATAGTTTGGGGAATCCCGAATCTATGAATGACATGTTCTTTCACAAAATTGATAACATCCTTTGAGTTCACTGACTTCATAGGGACAGCTTCCACCCATTTAGTGAAATAATCAGTAATGGCCAAAATCCACATGTGGCCTTTGCTTGATGGAGGATTGATCTTGCCAATCATATCCATGCCCCAACCTCGGAATGGCCAAGGTTTGATGATGGGGTTCATTGCTGACGCGGGTACCATCTGAATTTTCCCAAATTTCTAACATGCTTGACACCCTTTGTAGTACTTGAAACAGTCCTCAAGCATGGTGGGCCAATAAAACCCTGATCGCCTGATCAACCATTTCATCTTGTGAGCCGATTGGTGAGTTCCACAGCGCCGTGTACCTCGTGTAGGAGCCGATTGGCCTCGGTTGGACCCGACATTTGAGCGGTAACCCTCGAGTCCTCAGAAAACATGTCGTCCCCAATAAGCACATACTTCATGGCCTTGTACCTTATCCGTTAGGTGCCCCGAGCCGAATCCTTCAAGTAATTGAAGATATCGGCTCTCGATCGTTGGCCTCGTGAACTGCACGAACATCCCTCCCTACGTCCTTGTAGCCTGAAGCCATTTGTGCAAGATCATTCGCCTCGGTATTCTGCGATCGCGGGATCCAGGTGAAGTTTATGTACCGGAACTGTGCCATCAGCTCACGGCATTGCAGCCACAATGGGAAGAGCGACTCGCTCTCACACTTGTATTCGTCCATGAGTTGGGAAATCACCAACTTGGAGTCTCCAAAAATTTCCACTGCTTCTGCTCCAGCTTCAATGAGCAGCTCCATTCCCTTGCGTATCGCCTCATACTCAGCTACGTTGTTGGTGCGAGGGGTAGATAACCTGATGGAGAAGGAAAAATGTTGCCCCCCGGGGCGACACGAGTAGAATGCCGATGCCGCAACCATCGTCACAAACCGATCCATCGAAAAACATAGCCCACGCTCGTATGGACAGCGCTGCTATATTAGTGTTGATCCTTTCAGCAATAAGGTCGGCCAATGCCTGACCCTTAACCGCTTTCGCGGGTTGGGGATGTCAAATTCCGATAACGCAAACATCCATTTGCCGAGTCGGCCTTTCAACATAGGGGCCGACATCATGTGCTTTATGACATCTGATTTGCATATGATGATAATCTCCGCTGAGAGCAAGATGTGGCGCAGCTTGGTGCAGGTGAAAAACAGGCAGAGGCACAACTTATCGATCTCAGGATACCTTGTCTCTGCATCCAGCATCCTTCTGCTGATGTAAAATACAACTCGCTCCAGACCATCATAAACTTGCACCACCACTGAGGCGATGGACGTGTCAGCTACTGACAAGTAAATGTAGAACGGCCTATCCGGCTGGGGCGGAACCAACACTGGCGGCTTCGTCAGATATTCTTTGATCTCGTCGAAGGCTCGTTGTTGTTCTGCCCCCCAGCGGAATTCCTCGTCAGATTTAATTTTCACCAGTCCCATGAACGGCTCTATTCTTCCTGACAGATTGGAGATGAATCTTCTGACGAAGTTGATCTTGCCGATGAGAGACTGCAGTTCTTTCTTCGTGGTAGGTGGCTTCATAGTTCGCACTGCCTCCTGACTTTTCAGGCCGATCTCAATTCCGCGTTCGTGGACCAAGAAACCTAGGAACTGACCGGCCGTCACACTGAAGGCACACTTCTTTGGATTCATCCGTAGCCCGAATTTCCTTGTTCGGTCCAGAACTTTTTGCAGATCGTCCAAGTGTCCTTGTACTGAAGCAGACTTGACTACCACGTCATCGATATAAATTTCAACACCTTGCCGATCAAATCATGGAAAATGTAATTCATGGCTCTTTGGTGCGTGGCGCGGCATTCTTGATCCAAATGTCATGACTACATATTCAAACAACCCCATCGAACAGGACTCAATGCGTCTTGTGTATATCTTTGAGCCATAAAATTTGGTTGTAACGCATTGCCATCCATGAAGCTCAAGATCTTATGACCAGCAGCTGCGTTGATTAACGTCTCTACCAAGATCGGATACTCATCCTTTGGAGTAGCTCTATTGAGATCCCGAAAATCTATGGCAACACGCCAGCGGCCATCCTTTTTCTCTACAGGTACGATACTAGAAATCCACTCAGCATACCTGCATGGCCTGATTAACTTGGCTGTCAACATTTTCTCAACCTCTTTCTTGACTTCTTCCAAAATTTCGGCCTTCATCTGTCGTGCTCGCTGCTGGAATGGCCGAAATCCTTTTTAAGTGGTAGTCGATGCTCAATGATGCTCCTGTCTAACCCGGGCATCTCTGTATAGTCCCAGGCAAAGCAGTCTGGATATTCTTTCAACAAAGCTATCATCGGACCCCGTAGATTCGGATCTAACTTCCTGCTGATAAATGCCGGTCGTGGCTTATCCCCAGGACCGATGTCAATCTCTTCCAGCTCATCAGCGGATGTAAACCCATACCCTAGCTTTCCGTCGCCTGTTAAATCGATGCTAAACACAGGGCAAGCAGTTGGTGAGGATAACAAAAATAATTTGGGCCGATTGCCTGAATCGGCCCCCTTTTTGATTGCATTAGTCAAGGACGGTTTACACCTTATTTGTGCTTTACATTGGCAGGGAATCTCGCCCTTTACGACTATGATCCGCTTGTCGTAAGATTGCTTTTTTATTTTTGTGGCCGATCGCGAGGATCGGCCGTACCATCTGATCGTGGACTTTGCTACTCGCTGCCGATGGATAAGACCAGCCTCACCCCATTTTTTGTAGCTTCAATGCGCTCACAGCCGTCTAGACTGATTCCAGAGATCGGCTCTTGGTGTTCTGCTTCCCAGATGTTCATGCCCGCTATGGAGATCTCGATCGAATCATCTGCATGAATGACCTCCACTTCATCTCCATCCCACTGTATTAGGCACTGGTGCATCGTGGATGGAATGCAGCAGTTAGCGTGAATCCAATCTCTCCCTAGCAAGACAGCGTAGGTCCTTTTGCTGTCCACGACGAAGAATGACGTAGGGATGATTTTTCTGCCCACGGTCAGATCCATGTTCAGTACGCCTTGCGTTTCTGAAGTTTGTCCGTTGAAGTCGCTTAACGTGACGTTGGTTTTGATCAGATCTGCAGTGGAGCGTCCCAAGCGCCGCAGCATGGAGTATGGCATTATATTTACTGCCGCTCCAGTGTCAACCAACATCTTGCTGACAGGCTGCCCATTGATGTAACCTCGCAGGTACAGGGCTTTCAGATGTTTGTAGCCCTTCTCACGTGGCTTTTCAGAGATAACCGGCTGTGGGCCGCAGTCAAACTGTGCCATTGGCAGCTCTTTGGTTCTTGGAGCGCAAAACTCTGACGGAAGTATGAACACCATGTTTGTGCCAGCCGATGTCTTTGCATCGGCTTTTACCGGTTTGGGGCGCCACTCTTTCCTTTTCGGGCGATCTTCCGTTTCCAAGGTCTGCCGAATTTTAACGGCCAGATCGGGCCGTGCTTTCCTTAAAGCGTGGAGGTACTGCGCTTCGGCTTCCTCCAAGTTACGCAGCCGCTGAACTCTACGCTTTTGGGTGTGTCTGAGTCCATCGGGACACCACCTTGGACGGTGATATCTGTCTTCTTCTTTGTCATCCATTGGCTCCTCGAGATCTTTTGCTCGGCGACTCCTGTCGGCTCACGAGGTGGAGAGGCCCTAGACGCTTGAACACCGAACGCCCCGTGTCCTCCTTCTGCTGTCCACATTCCGGGCAGTTATCGATTGTAGGCAATCGGCTCATTCCCGCATCCCAGCAATACTTGAAGAAAGGACAATCCCAATGTTTGTCTACGCCTTCCTTTTCTTTTGACGTTCCCTTAGCGAGGTGCTCATATCCTTCATAGTCTCTATCGCGCCGGCGACGTCGGTCATACTGACGCTCATACTTGTTAAGGAGATGCGTGGAGTGTGGCTTCTGATATCGCACGCTTCTCACCTGCTCCTCAGTTAAATACCTCTTGTCATCGTACCGGGGCCGGTCACGTGGACCGGCCTCCTCTCTTTGTTTGGCCCGAGAGCGACCTCCTTCCTCCTTATATGTGCCATGGTGGTATACAGGCCTTGCCATGTTGACATCGAACGAGAAATCTAACTGACGCCTCGTGGAGTGGCTGTGTTCTACCATGTTGACGCCGGGAAATGGGTTTGTGTCTACTTTCATGGCGAATTGCCCCAGGATCAGACGGCCCTGTTCTATCGCTGTTTGGATCTGGCGACGTAGCTCTTTGCAGTCATTGGTGGTGTGGGTGAACGAGTGATGCCACTTGCAGTATGGTCTCCCGTTCATCTCTTGAGCCGTGGGGATTTTGTGGCCTTCGGGTAACTTCAACTGCTTTTCTTTCAGCAGTAAATCGAATATCTGCTCAGCTTTGCTCACATCGAAGTCGAACCCTTTTGCAGGCCCTTGCTGCTTCACCCATTTGCAGGACACAGGATCGCCCGAGCCCATTCACCACGGCCACCTCCTGGTCTTGTGTAGGATCCTCTTCTTCAGACGACCAGGCCTATCGGACGTTTGAACTTGTCTTGGTACAACTCGGGGTGGCGCTGTTCATACATTGTCGCACGGGCCATGTGCGCCAATGAGTTGTACTCTACTTGGAAAGCGGATCCTTGATAGGTGCCGAGAGACCCAACACCGCTCGATTGCTTCCTTCTCGATTAAACGAGGCGAATAACATCGGTTCTTGACGATCAAACGCTGGATGTACTCGGCTACCGTTTCTCCCCGCTTTTGCCGCACCTGTGCCAGGTCTGCAATGCCAGCCTCGGTAGCTTCTAAATGATACTGAATGTGGAACTGCTCTTCCAGTTGCTTCCAGGTATGGATCGAATCAGGTGGCAGCAAGGTGTACCACCCAAAAGCTGGTCCTGTCATAGATTGCGCAAAGAACCTTACGCGCAACTGATCCGATGCTGAAATCATGCCTAACTGTGCCAGGTATCGGCTCACGTGCTCGATCGAGCTCGAACCTTCTGATCCGCTAAACCTTGAGAACTCAGGGAGCCGATACTTGGGCGGCGGAATCGATCAAACTTCTAGTACGGCTTTGAATAGCCGATTGTCCTTCTCTTCGCACGCGAACCGGTCTCTCAAGATGGTACGGATTTGCTCCAATCGTTTGAGCTGAGGGCTAGATTCTCATGACTCGTTCCAGTGGCATACTTGGCTAGCCACGCCTGTTTGTCAGCGTCCATCCCAGACACCCCTGCTCCAGAAACACCTGCTCCCGAAGCCCCTGCTCCAGGAACTCCTGCCGCAGAAATCCCTGCGGTTGCAATCTGGTTCGTGCGTGTCAGGCTGTTGCAGTCCGGCACGTAGGTGCACACATATCCATGTGGAATTTCTTTAGGCGGTTCAAATAGGAACTGACAATCGCCTGGGTCGCCTCCGACCTTGTAGACGACGTACGCCGCTGCCCCTGGTGGCTCCGGAGCTGCAAGTGTGAATGGCAGCTGTGGCCTGGTCTGGAGCGGTCTTTCTCCCTGGTGAGTCCCTAGAGTAGGCCCCGAGAGTAATCGATGTTTCATGATCTCTGAACTACGCGAATCGCGATCCGCTCGAAAGCGTTCACCAGCTCTCGGAATGGCGGTGAAGAGAATGAGCCACCATGTAGTTGACTTCTGTCGCAGAGCTGCAGTGCGCTCCTCTGAAGGAACAGACAGATCCACCTCATCAAGAGCACCCTCGGGTGAGAACCCTTTCCACCTGATGCCATGCTTACGAGTCCTCTCAAAAGAGCCGATGAGATCGGCTTCGAAGAGAGCTTTGATGTCATCATACTTCGCCTTGTGCTCCTCAGGCAGATCGTCGTACGTGACCGGTATGTCTCCCATCTCAGTGTCGGATGTTGATGCAGATGCTGTTGAAAGTCCCACCGGGAGTGCCAGAATGTGTTTCCTGTCAAAACCCACCGGCGAGCAGCGACGAGCAACACGAAGAGCCGGGAGGCTCCCAGAACTGCTGGTGGGCCCTGGTCCCTCGGGCAACGGCCCGCAAAACTCCGGCACACGTCCTAGCTTGGTTCAAGGGCGTGCCACCTGACCTATACCTGGTCAGGAAGGTGATGGATTGCTTCGATCAGTTTCCTGCATGGTAAACAAGTATACGTAAAATTCGAGCCGTGACCGGCTCCCTGTTTCTCGTGAATCGGCTCCTGGAGCCGATTATCCCATGGTTCTGCATTAAATCTATGATAACATGGGATTTTGCTTCATCAATACAAGTTAAATCGATCTACGACAGTTTGACATTTTCACCACGTAATTGGAACGTCCTACACGTAATTGAGCCTGGTAGATACAAAAGATAATGGAAAACTAACCCTAGAGAAGGCCTAACAACCGACGTAAAGTCAATTCCCGGAACAACTCCTCTCGAATTGGCAAACCATATCCTCACGTACTACTGGATCGTTCAACCCGTTTGCAAGGCCTGACTACGTGGATATCAAACTAAACCTTGGAAAACAAGGCATAACTATAACAGATCAAATCAACTGAATAAAGATCAAGCAAGATGCTACCCTTACACCCGAGAAAAGGTGCAAAGGTAGCGAGGTAACTAGAGGTAGCATAACTAAACAATCATAGCGAAAAGTACCGATGCTAACCTAAACAAATCTATGATAATAGTATTACTCGCCATCAACAAGGCTTCAGTACGAGTAACACCAAATAACGCATAAGCAGATACTTCCTAGATCGCAAGATGCGATCTAGGCAGCATGACACTTACCCGAAAGAAACCCTAGAAACAAGGGGTGGCGATGCGCCGAGATTGTGTTTGTTGTGAACGTGATTGTCCTCCTTTTCTCAATAACCTTAGGTACATATTTATAGTCCGGAGACTTTCTATCTTTGGAATAACTCTACAACTCTATCTCTTACCTAAACCGAAACGGAACCTACTACAATATACAGATACACGGGCAATTTAGCCCAAATCCACGCACAAGGCCGATTCAACAACACGTTGCATATATGTATCTTCCAAGCCCATCTTGATTACGGCCCATCTCCTCCTTTGGCCAAAATATGGCGATAACAAACATCCATGTCTATTTCTTTATAGATCCAAATACGACTGTAAGGTCTTGTACCTTCCCAGAGGGTCTTTCAAGTTCAAATCTTGATCTCTCGTATATGGAACTATCACGGATTTCATGGCTTCAAGCCATTTTACGGAGTCAGGGCCCATCATCGCTTCTTTGCATGTAGTATGTTCATTATTCTCAAATAATGATTCAACCCTCAAATCTTGGTATTTGATTGTTTACTCGATCTACTTGGTTCAACATAAACTTTGACCTTCATAACCACAACCTTTGAGGCACGTGAGCCATGAGCATTGTTGCTGCCTCCGGAACACTTTTCGGTGCTGCGCAACTCTGCACATATAGCTAAGGTTCTTTTAACCTTATCAAAGTTCTATTGTCCTCCCACTTAACTTTTCACGAAAAAATTCCTTCTAAAAGAAACTTGACGTTCTAAGCGACAAACACTTTTGTCTCCGGTGTTATGGAGGAATACTTAACAAAGACAGGTTCATCCGACTTTGGTTGCAAACATCTTTCTTATGCATAGCATACCAATGTTTTAAGAAAGGACAACTTGAGTTTTATCCCAAACCATAACATATGGTGTCATTTCAACGGATTATGATGGAGCTCTTTTCAGTGGAAAAACGGTAATCTCTAAAGCTTTTAATCTTTAAAATATAATGGCAGTTTTATGAATTATACCTTTGATCTTACCATGTCAAACAAGGTTTAATTACATATCTCGAATGCTCCATACTCTTATGGTGTTTCGGGAAATGCAAATCCACGGAACGATTCCATAAATCTTAGGTATTATGCTAAACTTTGTAACTCAAATATCTTCCTTTATGATCTTTATCATAAACTGTTTATATTCTTGTTACAATGATTTTGCACTTCATCTTGAAAGTCTTTGAACTTTTCAAATATTTCACACTTCATCCTCATTAAGTAAATATTCATATATTCACTCAAATTTTCGGAGAAAGCATATGAAGTTGAAATCCATCACTCTTGACTACACATAATGGACTTCGTACAACAATATGTACAAGTTCCAATAAACTAGTCATTCGTTCCTTTTTGGCCTATGAACGAAGTTTTAATTATCTCTAGGAAAGTTTCACAAGCGTCATTTGATCAAAATCAAAAAGACTCTAAAATTCCATCCACATGGAGTTTCTTCATGCTTTATTTCCAATATAATTTAAACGGCGATGCCACTTCCTAAGTGATCTTTCAATCAATTTTAGCACAAGTTTTATGGATGTGATTTCTCTCAACGAGATTTGTGAATCATCCATCTTTTATAGATTACGGCAATTATTTGAACAACCCTTTTGTTCTCATAATACCTGATAAAACAAATCTTGAAGGCAAGCTTTGATGTTTAACGAGCAACACAATAACCCTTTATTTTGTTCTCGATGAACATCATCACATATTCTTTTGCTAGTTACTTAGGCCATTGTAGTTCATGAATTGTGTTGTTTCGTATGACGATTCACACCAACAAATTCAGTATCAAATACTTAAGAACCACATTGTTTAATAAGCAAAGAATTTAGCCATAACATGTATATCATCTATATACTTAAACTGAACAATTCTAGTCTTTTCTTTTCTGCCATATACTTATGAGATTCTCTTCAAGATTTCCTTTCTCATTTGAAAGAATCTATCAACATCAATTAGTGGAGTCATACATATGACACATAGTCCAAAGCGTGTATAGTTTAATACCAATGTCTTTGGACTTGCACTTTGAAGTAGATCACCATTATCAAATGTTTGGTGTTCTTTCAAATTTCTTTCTTTAGTAATCTCTTGGTGTAGTAAACATTTTACCTACATCAAATATTCACCCTCATCATGGATTTATCCATGATCAAGCCACTTTTAGCTTGTAACGGTGAATCGCGAGTATAATGTTGCTCTCCAAAACCTTTTGGGAGGATTAGGACAACTAGTGTATCCAACCTTTTGCAAATTCTCATCAAATATGAGAACATGACTTTAGCCATATTATACTCTATCATGTTGCAACCAAAACTTCGTTTCAGATATCACAATATCTTCCACACATCATGGTTTCTGAAACAACTCTTTCAGATCCTAGATAACCTTGATATTAAGAGAATCCTTTGAATATCAAGAATCATGGAGACAAACATGATACTTATATACTAACACTTGGAATTGTTACTTTTGATTTAATACTAATTATTAAACTTCATGGAGTAACCGGAACTTACTGAAAGTTTGCAATAGGACTTTTAAACTTTAGATTAACACTTCAAAACAATACGATACCAGTTCGTAAAGTAACTTACCAGAATTCTATAGTTCTATCATCTCAATTATAACTAAGCGCAAGGTGGTAAACGGATGCCAATGACTACAACAACTATGCAAATTCACTTTGATTTAGTTTATGATAAACTGAGTTCTAATTAATAATTAAATTAATCTAGGTGAACTCCCACTCAAAACAATATCCCTCACATTGTTTTAGTGATCACACGAACCAAATCCACCACATCAAAACCGATCATCACGAGAGTTGATATAGCTTCAATGGCGAACAATCAACATGTTCATCATATCTACTATACGACTCATGCTCTACCTTTCGGTAATCCGTGTTCCTGAGGCCATGTCTGTACATGCTAGGCTCGTCAAGATCAAACCTTAGTTTCCGCATGAGCAAATCTGGCTTGCTCACGTTGTATACACTTGTAGAATCTAACACACCCGATCATCACGTGGTGCTTGAAACAACAAGCTTTAGCAACGGCTAACTAAGGGTGAACACTTTATGACTTGAAATTCATGTGCATGAGGGATCATCTTATAATTCTACCGTCTACTAAGCAATACAAGATGCATAAAGGATTAACATCACATGCAATTCATAATATGTGATATGATATGGCCTTTCTTCTTTGTGCTTCCGATCTCCATCTTCCAAAGACGAACATGATCTCCATGATCACCGCATTGCATCAAGGTCAATGACGCCTCTCCATGGTTGTCGCCCACGGCTTCAACTATTACAACTACTTTGAATAGACACGGGTCTTAACATAAATTAAAGACAACCATATGGCTCCGCGGTTGCCAACTTACAATAAGGAACATTGCATACATCATATATAATCACAATCATGGCCATATCACATCACTGCACACCCCTGCAAAACAAAGTTAGACGCCTCTACTTTCTTTGCATATTTTACGTGGTTTGGGGCTTTCAATAAGTGTCGTTCTAACTTACGAACATGAACCACAACATTGATACTAGTATTGTTAATCACCCGTTGTAAATTGGATCTTAACTATGCTAGGAGAAACAGCACCATAAAGCCACTTATGCAATACAAGTTGCATGTCGAGCGTGGAGCAAGTCTCATGAAAGATGTCATGTAAGGTTAGCCCGGGCCGCTTCATCCCAACATACCGCAAGATGCAAAGTACACAAGAAGCAATCAACAATAAAAGCATCAACGCCCACAATGACCATTGTGTTCCACTCGTGCAACAGATCTACATATAGACACGGCTCTGATACCACTGTAGGAGTTCGTAGCATGGAAAAAAATTCTATCGCATACAAACAAACAAGCCAAGATCTATCTACTAGATTGTACCAACGAGTCGATGGAATGACTTACCCTCGAAGATTCCAAAGCGGTTAACGAGAGCAGATTCTCGTGGGTGATGTAGTCGTACACTTCCGATCTCAAGATCGCGTAGACGATCCTTCCGGCGCTGCGTTCCGGCAGCGCTCCCGCAGTCGGTCACACGTTCGGTACTCGACGAAGACCTTCCTCTCCCTTGTTCCAGCGGCGGAGGTTGTAGCACTCTCCTCGCGATTCGGCAAAGACAACGTGGTACCGGAAGTAGAGGGGATCTCTGAGGCTTCGCCTTAATGCGGAGAGAGTATGGTGGAGTATGAGAGAGAGCTATTAGTGGTCTAGGGTTTAGACACACCAATTAGAAGGCTCTAATCCAAGGCTAGGGCAATTAGAAGCTCTAAAACCAAAGCGGCTCTAAACCGGAGTCTAGGGCTAGGATTTAGATTAGAGGATAGGAACTTGTGTGTCTAGAGCAGGAGGCCCTGCCCCTCCTTTTATAGGTGGGAGGGCGCAGGGAGGAGTCCCTCCCAAGTCGGCCTTGGGCGCTGGCCAAGCTTGGAGAGGAGGAACTCCTCCCCAAGTCGGTTTCAACCTCCTCTTGCTTGTTTCCCACAGTTTCCTGTTTTAGCCGTTTGACTTTCAAACTGGCCATTTGACTTTTCTGTTTTAGGATTCAATTTAATCCTTTATTTGGAACAGCAAGAACACTTAGTACATGATGCAATCATTCCAATATGTAATGACACATTCATGTACCCCTTCCCCCCGGAGTGCCGGACATTCCGGAACCTTCTAGAACATTCCCGATGAAAACATTGAAATCATTTCCGAACTCCGAAACGGGACTTTCCTTATATGAATCTTATTCTTCGGACCATTCCGGATCACCTCGTGATATCCCGGATCCCATCCGAGACTTCGAACAACATTCGGTCTCTTTCTCATAATACCATAACTACTCAAACAACGTCGAATCCTTAAGTGTGTCTCCCTGCGGTTCGTGAATTATGCGGACATGATCGAGACACTTCTCCGAACAATAACCAATAGAGGAATCTGGAAATTCATATGGCTCCCACATATTTCTACGATTACTTTGCGATCGAATGAACCACTTACATACGATACCAATTTCCCTTTGTCTCACGATAGTTTACTTATCCGAGGTTATGATCGTCGGTATCTCTGCATACCTAGTTCAACCTCACCGATAAGTACTCTTTTCTCGTTCCGTGATATGTGATCCCTTGTGAGCCGCCACATGCTTGCAAGCTAATTGGATGACATTTCACCGAGAGGGCCCAGAGTATATCTATCCGTCATATGGATGGACAAATCCCACTCTTGATCCATGTGTTTCAACCAATACTTTCCGAACACTCAATGCCACCTTTATAGCCACCCAGTTACGGTGTGGTGTTTGATGTCATCAAAGCATCCATCCGGTAAAGGTGATATGCATGATCTCATGGTCGAAGGAATTAGGTTACTATGTATCAGAAAGCATATAGCAATTGAACTAATGAAATGACTTGATCTTTATGCTACGCTTATCTATAGGAGTATGTCCATCACATCATTCTCCTAATGATATGTCCCTGTTGTTAATAACATCTATATGTTCATGATCAGGAAACCATGATCATATATTAACCAACAAGCTAGTTTAACAAGAGGCTTTACTAGGGACTCTTATTTTAGTTTACAAATCACACAAGTATTAATGTTTCCGGTTAATACAATTATAGCATGGTATGTAAACATTTATCATAAGTGTGAAGATATGATAATAACCACTTTATTATTGCCTCATGGGCATATCTCCAACACAAAAGACATAACTGTATACTCATATAAACCATACCTAGTGGTGAAGGCGGTTTTTGGTACATCCTCCTTCCGGATCTTCAATTGAAAGTAGCCAGATCGCAAATCAATCTTGCTGAACACCTTTGCTCCTTCCAGTTGGTCAAACAAGTCATTTATGTTCGGCAGAGGGTACTTATTCTTAATGGTTACTTCATTCAGCGAGCGATAGTCTACCACTAATCTCTTGGTGCTGTCTTTCTTCTCCACAAATAGAACAGGTGCTCCCCATGACGACGCACTAGGCTGAATGAATCCCTTTTCCAGTTGTTCCTTCAACTGTTTCTTCAATTCCTTCAGCTCATCGACATCCATCTTATATGGTTTCTTTGCTATTGGTCCTGTTCGGCAGCAGTCGATAAGAAACTCTACATCTCGTCGGTGGCATCCTGGCAGCTCTTCCGAAACACGTCGGGGTAATCCCTAATCACCGCACAAGATCCATGCTAACCCCTTAAGAGAATTCAGCTTACACCTTCACGGTCGTATGGGCCGACTTGAATCTAA
The DNA here is from genome assembly GCA_030063025.1 of Avena longiglumis. Lineage (NCBI taxonomy): Eukaryota > Viridiplantae > Streptophyta > Magnoliopsida > Poales > Poaceae > Avena > Avena longiglumis. The sequence continues at coordinate 411,641,108 of CP125974.1, read as the reverse complement.
TCCTCTTACCATCCGGGTTTTGAGTGAAACAGCTGTTGTGCACAATCTATGTGTCCCCCATGCATAGACATCCAATCCATACCGAATGACATCTAATCCTGTGAATCCAAGACTACTAGATGTGCGATGAAGTTGTGTGTTCCAATCCTCACGGTCAAGTCGCGCATCCCGCACTAGCTATCATATCTCCTCGGTGAACTTACTCTAATAGACCGTTCATAGACTCGAGGTAACTTATACTTATCCACAAATGCCCTTGATATGAATGAATGCGATGCACCAGTATCGAAAAGTATAAGTGCAGGGTAAGTGTTGATTGGGAACTTACCAATCACAAGGTCAGGCTCATCTGGAATCTCCTCCACATTCATGTGGTTCACTGTGGCCTTATCGCCGTTGGTTGGCTTCAGTCCTTTCCTCTCCGGACAATTGTCAGCATAGTGTCCCTTCTGCTTGCACTTGAAGCACGTCACCTCACTCAGATCCTTCTTCACGAAGTTGCGATCACGGTTGCGGTCATGTCCACCGTGTCCTCCAGAGTGGTGAGAGTGTCCTCCCTTGTGGCTGTGGTGGTTGCTCCTATGGTTGTCATGACGATGTCCATCGCGGCGGTCATGGCTCCCATGGTCACTTCCTCCATGCTTGGAGTATCCATCATACGAAGTGCGAGTCTTGTGGTGAGAACCAGAGTGATGAGTATTGCTTTCTCTTGCGGTTCTCCACCTGCTTGTGCTTCCCTTCCAAGATCCTAGCCTTGTCCATAAGCTCCTAGAAAGTGGGGCAGTAAACCACAAGTAGTTGTACTGAAATCTCATCACTGAGGCCATCCAGGAATCTCTCCCTCCTTTTGGCATCAGTGTCAACATCCTCAGGTGCATAACGGGACAAGTTGTTGAACTCCTCAATGTACTCGGCCATGGTGCGATTGGTTTGGTGCAAGTTGCGGAACTCCTTCCTCTTCAGGCTCAGAACTCCTGAAGACACGTGGTTGGTCCTAAAACCTTCCTCAAACATAGCCCAAGTCACGGTATCCAGCGGGTGGGTGATCTGAAATGTGTCCCACCAAGAAGCGGCTAGTCCCTCCAGTAGGTGAGCGGCGAACCTCACCTTCTCAGCATCAGTGCATCCGACAGTCACTAGATCCTTGTTGACTGAACACAACCAGTCTAGAGCAACCATTGGTTCCGTTGCAGTAGAGAACTTAGCTGGCCTTAACCTCAGAAATATGGTGAGAGCATCTCTCTGAGGCTGATTGTTTCCATTGTTGTTGTTCTGATTTGCCATGAACTGAGTCATCACTTGGGTTAGCTGTGCCTGAGCTGCCATGAGCTGCTCCATCTCAGTGGGTTGACGGCGGGGAGGCATCTGCGGTTCAGCATAGGTAAGTTTAAAAAGAATCAACTACGATAATAGGATTCTACCCATGCATATGATCAAACAACAACAAACAATAGCAGACAATCACAAGCAAGCAACACATCAACAAACAAGCGATCCAGCAACATCCCAGGTGTTATCCTAGAAGTATATAAATACTGAAATAATTTTGCAAGAGTTGGCAATGGTTAACTAAACAATAGATCAACTAATCAACAAAACAGCAATTCTGCCAGAACAGTCCAGCAGCGTTCACGAATTTTTCCGCCTGACTTAAACTCTTCAAAAATATTAGCAAATTTTTGTGCATATGGCACAGAGAGTTTCGCATCAGCCCAATTTTTTTCAGATTTTTCCGAGTTACCAGAAAAATATGAAAAATCGCGCAGTACTGCTGTATCAGCAGAAAAACTGCAGCGAAAAACACACAGATAGTAACCAAATTGCCATAACTCTTTCATTAAAATTCGCACAAATAAATCCTGGGATATTGGAGTACACAAATAAGCAACTAAACACTTTTAATCAAACACGAACTAAGCTTCACAACGATCGAGACTAATCCTAACGAATTCGCCTAACGTGGACTAACTGGTGGACTTCTATCTACTTCTTGAAGAGATTGAGGTAGGTCCTTGCAGTCATGCATTTGCGCTTCGGCTCGCGGTACAACCATGGCGGCGGAGTGTACACCTCTCCTGAACCATCACTTGAGACTTCAAACTCCACCTCTTCTGGATCCTCCTCTTCTTCTTCATCCTCAGCTGCTACAGCAACAGCTTCATCTCCTCCACCATCATCGTCTCCATCATCGTCATCCTCATCTTCATCATCATCATCGTCTCCACTGTCATCATCATCCCCATTGTTGCCATCATCTCCATTGTCATCATCAGAGGGTGGATTCAGTTGTGCTTGGAGAGCGGCAATCTGGGTTGTCATAGCTTCAATGGTTTGGTCCCTTTCCTGGACGGTCCCTTGCAACTGCTGTATGTTCTGGGTATTCTCTTGCACAGTGCCATGAAGATGGGCTATGGTCTCATCTCTGGCTATCAGGGCAGTCTCCAGAACTCCCACAGCTTCATGCAAAGTGTCAATCTCCTGTCCTTGGACCACCATTCTATTGCTAGTAAAGTCTGCTATCTCCTTCAACATCCTCACCTTCTCTGCTAGAGCTCCATTCTCCCTCTCCATGTCCTCTATGTGCCTCCGACGGGGCGGCATGTTATTCCTGTCGCCCGGGGTAATCACAATGTTCCCTTCTTCATCACGCCTTCCATAATCACGGTAGGGTGAATCTGCTGGCACTAGGTGTCGGACATAGTGGCACTGGCGAGACAGGGCTTCATGTACAGCCAAGTTGATTCCAAGTCCCGGTTCAGTATATCTTGGTGTAGACCAAGTGCGCGGGGTTTGGCAAGGCGGCATCTCTGAATATGAAGGTAGTGATCTCCCATGCATCCTCTCCATATCCATAGGTGTACATCCTTCTTCCCTTGAACATAGGCAATGGCAATCCCAATGACTGAGAGAGCTGAGCTAACTGCCTTGCAAAGGGCCTTGGTGACTCCATGGTGACATACTCAGTCCTGACGTCTCCCATCTATCAAGTAAAAGAGGAAAGTGTGAGAATAGCATATGGTAAGAATTTACGAGGGTGAAAGGCATAAGAGAAAAGACAGTGTTAATATAGGTTTAATAATTCTATGACTTCCTAATCCAATCCTAGGTCACGATCCTACAGTCGACACACGGGCTCTGATACCATCCTGTGACACCCCGGTTCTGAAAAGACCGTGGCCTCTATGTGACATGCCAATCCCTGGATCGGTTCATTGGCCCACAATAGAGTAAGATAGATAATCATAGCAAATAACCGTGTATCATGATCTACAAAGATCCAGAGTACCATTATTACAATATAAAAGCTTAGCATAAAGCTAGCTCAAATTGTTCAGGTAGCAACAAAAGCGAGTAAATCCTCCAATCTTCAATTTGCCCACAAGTGAACAAGTGCCGAGTGGAGTACCGTGGCCTATAACGATCAATCAGAATCGGAATAACCTGCAGCATAAAACGCAACAGCCCCGAAGGGTCAATACATGGAATGTATGGCAAGTAGAGCTAGTAATGGAGACAATAGTACTAACATCTACATGCATATTTGGCAAGTGGAGCTGTGTCTGGCTTGCATTTGCAAATAACTTTGTCCTACTTTCATAAACAGTTTTGAATTTTCTTTGAAAAGATCCCAGTTAAGTTAACCCAACAATATTAAAACAATTATGAAATTAGAATGAGCGAGAAACATGTCATGGAATCAATATCAAGCAACTCAGTTGTCCATAACCGGGGACACGGCTAATCGATTAGATTATACACTCTGCAGAGGCTAGTACACTTTACCCATGTGACTTGGCCAGCCCATCTCGTACCACCACTCTCATTTAGGGTGATGATAGGGAGAAGACCAAGAAGAGACTGTTCGGGAAGTAGCTCCTCAATCCCGACGCGCACCGGTCCAACCTACCAAAATTCTACATCTCTGGATACGCGGGTTCGAGTTACCACAACCTACTAAGTCCAACCAACCGCCCATTTCATTATTGGCACATGGTTGTACACGTAAGCTACACAATAAAGAAGCCAATCATTCTCTCTTGATACCTGGGTGTCTTTCCGCAATGAAACCACCAAAATTTATCAATACCATCACACCCAGGGGGTTCATTGATTAAGTTGTTTTAGTTTTCACAAACCAATACTTTGAGAAAACAAGTATCAATGATGTAACCCAGCCCTCGTTCAACATAGCATGGCTAAGCACATCTACCAACGGTGGTTCATCTACAAAGAAGGTCCTACCACATAATAGGACATAGCATAGCGATAGTATCATCCTACACATGCATCTACAAAATACACGACAATGCATTGAAAATAGTAAGACGATATCATGAACAAAGTAGCATCTACTTGACTTGGTTGTAGCGGTCGGAGGAACAATCCACACACGAGCAAGGGTTGCACTCCACACAATCTACACGACACAATTGCATTCATAAACAAACAATTCACAAACATATGCAACAAAGATGATGCATGAATGCAAGAACGGCAAGTGAATTGGTGCTACAGCTGCACCACATAATACTAATACATATTACTACCGAATACATGCAAGGAAAATAGATTTGGCGCAAGGGAAACTATTAACCAAAAGTTGTGATCACTACTAGAGCTGGAACTTAAATAATTCACTACCGGTAGTAGACAGGTTGTAAAATCTTGGAAAAATTCTACTGTATAGGCATCGCTGATAAGAAACAGTACCAATTGGAATTACTCAAAAAGGAGTTATAAAACATCCCGAGTAATTAAAACACTGCAGAAATCCATTAGACAAATACTGCAGAAGTTTTTACTGTAAGCCTATCTTTTTATTTCACGATGAGATTCCCCTCGTTCATACGAGTTCAGGGACATATCATACGCGATTTTTGGAGCTACGAAACTTTTACTACGAATTTAATACTCCGAAAAGGCCATTAACTCATTTGATTAAACTGTACTAAACCTGACGGTAAAAGTCTGAACCAAAGGTACAGAGATATTCTACACGACTCACGAAACTCGTGCATATTTTATTTGCAATTTTTGGCCAAGCGGTTTAATTTCTACGCAATTTACAAGATTCTACCGAAATCTGTCAACTAATAGGATTAACGAAATTGACCCACTCAATCGGTTCGATGATCAAGGCCGATCGGGCGTCGACCAGTCAACGTCGGGCGCCTAACTAGTCAACGTCTGGAGTGCTGACCAGTCAACGAACGATCTAAGCCGCTGATCTGAGATCTGACGGTGGTTGCTGTCTTACCGAAACGGATCGCAAACGAACTCCGGCGAGCTCCGGACGGCGGGCGACGGTTCCGGCGTGGTTCTACTCGCATTACACACACGGTCAACTACGGCTCCGGAACAATAAACGCTACACAGACGGCGATCTGCAGTGCGCAGATGGCGGCGGAGACGCGAGCACGGAACGAAAAGAGGAGATCGAGGCGAACCCGCAACGCGATGGCGGCGCGGCGAGGAGAAGTGGCGGCGGCGGTCTGCGTCATGTGGCGAGGAGGAGATGGCGGCGGTTTGGGTTGCGTGCACGGGAACCGAGGCCAGGGGTGGGGCCCTCCTTTTAGTAGTCCTCGCGTGAGAAAAGAAAAAGAAAAAAAATCCTGGACCGAATCGGTCCACAGTTGGACTACAACTCGGAAATCGGTCCGGATTTTCGGACCGTTTTCCGGCGGTTTACTAAAACGTTCGAGTCTTTTGCATACGAACTCCGATTGGAGCGATTCTCGCGCCTACGGGTTCGTATCGTCGAGGGGAACAACCTTCAGTCGAATTTTGCGCGAAAACTCGAACCTACAGGGGTGGTTGTTGCAATTCTCTTGGTTTACTAAAACGTCCGAGTCTTTTGTATACGAACTCCGATTGGAGCGATTCTCCGCCTACGGGTTCGTATCGTCGAGGGGCACAACCTTCAGTCGAAGTTTGAGCGAAAGCTCGAACCTACAGGGGTGGTTGTTGCAAGCCCCTCTGAAGTCTCCCGCAGGAACCTCGAAGCGAGTAGAAGTAGGGTTTTGCAAATAGCGTTTCGTCGATCCTCTCTACTCGACGGTAATGCATGGAAAGATATGATGCGATGCAATGAATGATATGCAAGACCAAATCTAAAATTTGGGATGTGACATTACAAATAGTAAGCACACTATCCAAATTGCAATTTCTATCACCACTCACCATATCATTACCTTGTGAAGAGTCACATGTTGGTGAAGTGGTAGAGGATGAGAAATCATCTCGACCGGAAGTGGAAGCAACACAATCATTCTTAATAATGTTGGACACAACATATTTATCTTGAAGTTTTGTTCATAACTCATGAGCGCTCCAAAAAGGAATGATTGAGGAGGTAACTACATAGCTCAAAGCATTAACAAGCACATTAGAAGCTTGATCATCGAGATATAAATTTTTCTCATCCTCACAAGATAGATTTTTGAAATCCATAGTAGGATAAAAACCCATATCTACAATACGCTCCAGATTTGGGTCCATGTCCCGAAAATGAATAAGCATGCGATTTTTCCATATATCATAATTTGTGCCATCGAATATAAACATGTCATTATGCACTAATCCCCTAGCCAACATATTTACTCTCAAGGCGGTGAAGCCTAAGATGAGAGACTGGACTCTGATACCAATTGAAAGGATATGGATGTCGCCTAGAGGGGGGTGAATAGGCGATTAAAACTTTTCCTAGAGTGGCTCAACAAAGGCAGAATAAAACTAGTGTTTACTTTGTTAAGCACAACCTAGAACAACTAAGGTTCACCTATGTGCACCAACAACTTATGCTAAGCAATACAAGAAACAAAGTGATAGCAAGATATATATTACTTCAAGCACGAAGGCTATCACAATGTAAAGTGCATAAGTAAAGAGCTCGTGTATAGATATAACCGAGGCACGCGGGGACATCGATATTTTACCGAGTTCCTCCCAACATGGAGTACGTCTCGTTTGGAGAGGGGGTGGTATCAAACCACCAACGCCATAAAAGGCCTCCCTTATTCTTCGGTGAATCTTACCCCAACGGGATCGATCCACGCTTCCACTATCGGTGCACTTGTCGGTGGCAACCGGAACCTCTCACAAGGTTGGGGCACTTCTCCACAACTTAATTGGAGGCTCCCAACAAATGCCACAAAAGGCCACAATGCCACCAAGGCCACAAACTGTCTAGGGTTCCAAGAACCCAAGAGGGACAAGCTCCAATGAGCAACTCAAACCAAATCCTCCTAGGAGAACTCAAACCGATGCACCAAATGCAAATGGAAAGAACACCACAAAGATGCTCAAATCCCTCACTCTCAAGTTCCAACAAAGCTACTAAAGCTATTGGGGGAACAAGAGAGGAGGAATCAAAGATAGACACAAAATCCCCCAAAATCTAGATCCCCAAAGATACACTCACAAAGAGATGAATCGGTTAGGTCAAAACGTAGATCTAGATCACCTCCAACAACCCCTCAAATATATGCAAGAATCAATGGAGGGGTGTGTAGAAATCAAGCTCAAAGAGTAAGGCAAATGGGGGCAAAGCTTAGACAAAAGGAGGAGTGAGAAGTAACCCTAAACGAAAAATGGACAAAAGACTTATATAGGGCTAGACAAAATATGGCCGTTAGGGTGTTTTTTCATAACGGTCCGGTAGAACCGGTCCAGGAAAAAGCGGAGCAGTAGCAACGCACGCATGCGAGCGAGCTAGCAGCGGCGCAGGATGCGGTCGTGGCAGAGGGACCCAGCGGGCAGCAGCGCGGCATGCAAGCGGCAGCCAGCAGAGCAGGCAGGCAGCGCGGTGCACAGCAGAGCAACGCAGCGGAAGCTAGCAGCGGCGGGCCCAACTATCGGCGCAAGAAGCGCACGCGGCCAAGGCGAGGAGCCAGGCAGGCCGGCAGCGAGGCAGCGGGAGCCAGCGGAGGACGCGAGCACTCGCGAGCAGGCCAGCGGCGCATGCACGCGGAGATCGAGGAAGCACACCGCCGGTCAACGCGCAATGCACGCGAGCGAAGCCAAAGCGCGGGATCTGGATCTGGATCTGGAAAAATATCTGGACAAATAAACTGGGCCGGCCGGTAGTACCGGCCCACCCGGGCGGTACTACCGGGCCAGTCTGGTAGGACTGGAAAATGCTACCGGGCTAGACTGAAGTGGGATGCGTGCACCAGGCACGAGCGGTACTGGGTTGTGGTAGTACCTCTCGGCCCAGACAAGATATTTTTCTTTTTCTTTTTCAATTTAAATAAAGCATATATACAAACGGTCATAACTTTTGATTGGAGACTCCGATTGACCCGATTCCAATTGCGTTGGATAGAGGACAACAAGGGCATTCGATTTTGTATCAATTAATATAATGTGTTGAAATATTGATTATCACCAAGTGGGATTGTATCAATTAATATAATGTGAGATACCTCACTTGGTGAGAAACCGAAAAGCCGCATAAATCAAAATCGCAACAAGATACATATGGGAGATCCGATTTTGATGAACAAGAGCTTGTTATGGAGATTACCACAAGCTCCATATCCTCACATGGATAAGACCAAATAACAACCAAATGCGATGATGCAAGTATGCAAAGGTTTGAGCTCTCTCCGAACGATGTGACCGAATTACTCATACGAGAGCCCCTCTTGATAGTACGGTTAGCTGTCCTAAACACGGTCTCGTACACACAACAAGAGACCGGCAAAAGGGAAAACCTATCAATATTATACCTTTGCCTTGAGCATTCCACTTGAGCTCGATGTACACGGTCTTGCCCTTCTCAAGATGGAACGCCTTTCTTAATTCCTCATCATCGACCTCGCATATTGAGCTTGCACGACAAATCTTCTTTGCATTTCATCGACCTTGAAGCCAACACATGCTCCAAGCGATGCCAGTGGTCAAATCCTACAAGTATAACTTAATACACACATTAGTCCATAAAGAATGTCATTAATTACCAAAACCACACATGGGGGCCCAACATGTTCTTTCAAGTGTTCAGTAGTGACACTATGATCCCTAGGCCTTGTTTCTAAACATTGAAACATCGTTTGCATCTAGATCTGTTGCATGTTTTCTTGCTTCCATCTTTATTTCAGTTTGCCTTTAGTATCTCCCACGTCAACAACAAGTCAGAAGCTCTTTTCTGGCACCATTACCACTTGTATTTCACTATCTCTTCGCCGAAATAGTGCACATATACACCTGACAAGTGTATTGGATATGTTGGGGACACAAGAGACTTCTTGTATCTTGATTGCAGGGTTGCTTGAGATGGATACATTTGACCACTTCCTCCCTGAGTTCTATAAACCTTGGGTAATCCACTTAAGGGAAACTTGCTGCTGTTCTACAAACCACTGCACTTGGAGGCCCAACAATTGTCTACAAGAATAGAAGTGCGTAGACATCAAGCTATTTTCTGGCGCCGTTGCCGGGGAGGTAAGGTAAAAGGTACTCACATCCTCCGGTGTGAGTGCTCGAAGTTATTTCCTTTAGATTCTGCATTTTTTTCTTTTTGTTTCTTGTTTTCACTAGTTAGGCTTAATGGAAAACAACGACAAAAATTAGAGAGTTTTATAGTATTTATCTTGAGTTAGGACATGAAGTGTTTGAAGAGAAAATTAAAAACGTATGGAACTTTATTTGCATGCTAATAGCAATGTTATTAGTATGAATTCTTTGTACACCATTATTTCTAATGCTATGGAAACGTCTAAGCTTGGGGAAGCTAGTTTTTATGAAAATGATCTTTTTAGTTCCCAAGCTTTGCAAGATAGCTGTTCTATTGCTTATGATAATACCAAACCTTCAATATATGATGATTACAATGATGAATATGATATTTTCAATCCACCTACTATTGAGGGGAAAGTTAATTGTGATTACAATATGCCTCCTATATTTAATGATTATGGTGATGATAATAATAATGATAGCTATTTTGTTGAATTTGCTCCCACTATGATTCATAATAATGACTATGCTTATGTGGAGAGTAATAATTATTATATGCATGTGGCTCATGATAAGAATGTTTTATGTGATAGTTTATATTGTTAATTTTATTCATGATGCTACTGAATGTTATTATGAGAGAGGGAAACATGATATTATGTATCTCAACAATATTAAGTTTCCCCTCTTTATGTTGAAAATCTTGAAGTTGCACTTGTTTTGCTTTCCTATGCTTATTGCTTTGTGCTTTCATGACTTGTTTCTTTACAAGATTCCTATGCATAGGAAGTGGGTTAGACTTAAATGTGTTTTGAATTTGCTTCTTGATGCTATTTTTTACTTCAATTCATATTTCTTATGTGGGCATCTTCTCAAACTATCAAGCTTAACTTAAAGGCATTAAAGAAAAGTACTGCTTGGAAGATAACCCAATAGTTTTCTTGAGTTTTGGAAGTCATTAATTCAGTAATGACCTCTCCTTATCCTTTTTTTTGCTTTTTGTGCCAAGAATAACCTCTAATGAGAGGGAAGTAAGATTTGGGGAGTTGTTGTCCCGAAACAGATTTTTGTGCTCCACCGTAAAAAATCGTGAGGAATCTATGTAAGTCTGATTGAGCTGATATTTTGTGAATAAATCCCCCAGTATATTAGCTAACTTTCCTTAGCTTAACACTTATTGATTTGATCAACATAAGGTCTTCGAAAAAATCGTTTTCCACCTGCTGGACTGTTTTGACACATTTCTGCCATTATTTGCATTTGCTTCTTATCGATTCCTTTTTGGGTTCTTTTTGGGAAATTGAGATTTTTGAGGGAATTGATACAATAGCTTGTGTTTTTAGTGAAAGTTTTGCTGTTCTAAAGCAAAACCCAAGGGTCTATTATCTTTTGAATACACTAATGTTGCTAATGAAGATTGTGTGAAGTTTTGTATGAAGGAAAATTTTCAGGTGTAAGGGAAGAATGATGTAATGAGATGAAGAATGGACAAAATCTCAAGATTGGGGATGCCACGCCATGTCACCTCAAGAAATATTCAAGAGGTACACGCATCAAAGCCTGGGGATGCCCAAGGCATCCCCTTCTTCATCAATAAAAATCTCAGGTCTTTCTAGACACTTCGTTTTTATTGTTTCATGCACAGTTGTGTTGTTCTTCGAGCATCTTAGTTTTCGTTTTCTTAGTTTGCTTGAATAAAGTTGGTTGATCATAGCACACTTCTTTTGGAGAGATACACACTCTGTTTTCATTACCTAGAACACTCTAGTTTTCACTCTTATTGTCTTGTGAGTATTCTCTTTTGCTAGCACTGTGTTTAGCCTTAGTTTTCTTGTGCTTTCAGCTTAGAACTTTTTAGTTCTTCTTTGTGGATTTTTGAGACATTCTCACTGATATTTATTGATTATTATCTTTGTGAGTTGTTTCAAATAGTTTGTTTGGTGTTGGAAAGAGTAGAAAGCTTCATGCTTAAGTGGTACAAAAGGGAGCTTGTTTTGACTATGACTTAGACTTTATCATGTCATGCTAGGTGTTGCTTTGATCTTATGCTTAGTGATTATTTCTGTAGCATGATGTAACATCCCAAAAATATTAAACTTGGATCATCAAACTCCAATCATCAAAATTAAGGTTAACAAAAACTTTTCCAACTAAAAATATGAAAGCATTGATATGTGTGTGTATTCAAAATTTGGATTCCTTTGAATTGCCATGGTTCTGTATTTCTTTGCTTGTAAAAGGATTCTTACATGAAATAAACATCATCTAAACAATCCCCAAACTTTTCCCAAAGACAAACAACTCAAATTAAACAAATGAAGTGAATGGTCATTTTTGCCAAATTAACTCTCATGCCTACTTTGGCTATCTCTAGTTTTCAAAACTCAACAGAAACATTTGTGGATCTTTGCACCCCTTGTTAGTACTCATAATAAGGTACCAATGCCCACCTTGTGATCTTCCAAAAACATTCAAATGCTTAGTTTAAATGATAGTTTAAATTGAATCTATCTCATATGGGAAGATCCCACTATTTCAAAAACCACTCAAACAAGTTCAATTTTCAAAACCCAAGAACCCACAGAATCCTCAACACATGCCTAGCACACCCACCAAAAAATCTTTTCAAAATTCAAAAGTAAGTTTCTTGCGGCCATTTCATCAAACAGCTTGCAGATTCAAATCAAACAAATCACAAACACTATAGTGTGCAGTAAATTTGGCCTAACTTGTTCCCTTTCTGGTTGCAACTAGTCTTTAGTAGATCATCTAGCTCATTTGTAAACATCTAGCACCATTGTGAGCTTGCCTTGCCATCAATGGTGAGTAGGCCGAGCCTCACCATGCCACCCCATTGTCGTTGGCCAGCAAGCAGCAACCCTAGCCTTGCCAACCTTGTATGGGAGATAGCCAGCACCTCATCGCCGCTCACTGTCCCCTCCCCAAACCAGTGAGAGACGTGGACCACCGGGAACGCCGCGCACCCAGTGCCACTACGACATGCCGAGCCCGCCCAGAGCGCCGCACCCAGCACGCGTGCACACACCGCCCCTCGACCGCAGCCCGTGCCCACCGCTTCGCCATGATACTAGGAACACGCCAGACACTCTCGTTCGCCGCCCCGTGCCTCACAGCCACCGCTCGCCGTCGAAGATGCCGCCTCTGCCGCGCAGAGCACCACACGTTCCCGACCGATTGCCACCGCCCCTAAACGCGCATTTAAGCATTGCATCAAGGTCAATGACACTTCTCGATGGTTGTCGTCCACCGGCTTCAACTATTACAACTACTTTGAATAGACACGCGGGTCTTAACATAAATTAAAGACAACCATATGGCTCCTGCCGGTTGCCAACTTACAATAAGGAACATTGCATACATCAAATATAATCACAATCATGGCCATATCACATCACTGCACACCCCTGCAAAACAAAGTTAGACGCCTCTACTTTCTTTGCATATTTTACGTGGTTTGGGGCTTTCAATAAGTGTCGTTATAACTTACGAACAAGAACCACAACATTGATACTAGCATTGTTGATCACCCGTTGTAAATTGGATCTTAACTATGCTAGGATAAACAGGCACCCGCAAAGCCACTTATGCAATACAAGTTGCATGTCAAGCGTGGAGCAAGTCTCATGAACGATGTCATGTAAGGTTAGCCCGGTCCGCTTCATCCCAACATACCGCAAGATGCAAAGTACACAAGAAGCAATCGACAATAAAAGCATCAACGCCCATAATGACCATTGTTTTCTACTCGTGCAACAGATCTACATATAGACACGACTCTGATACCACTGTAGGGGTTTGTAGCATGGAAAACAAAAATTTTCTATCGCATACAAACAAACAAGCCAAGATCTATCTACTAGATTGTAGCAACGAGTCGATGGAATAACTTACCCTCGAAGATTCCAAAGTGTTTAACGAGAGCGGATTCTCGTGGGTGATGTAGTCGTACTCTTTCCGATCTCAAGATCGTAGACGATCCTTCCGGCTGCTCCGCCGCCCGCAGTCGGTCACACGCTCGGTACTCGACGAAGACCTTCCTCTCCCTTGTTCCAGCAGGCAGCGGAGGTTGTAGCACTCTCCTCGCGATTCCGGCAGCACAACGGCGTGGTACCGGAAGTAGAGGGGAGATCCCGCAGGGCTTCGCCTTAAGCCGGAGCGAGTATGGTGGAGTATGAGAGAGAGCTATTAGTGGTCTAGGGATTAGACACACCAATTAGAAGGCTCTAAACCGCAGGCTAGAGCAATTAGAAGCTCTAAACCAAAACGGCTCTAAACCGGAGATTAGAGGATAGGAACTTGTGTGTCTAGAGGAGGCCCTGCCTCTTTTTATAGGTGGGAGGGCGGCCAAGGGAGGAGTCCCTCCCCAAGTCGGCCTTGGTTGGTGCGCCGGATTGGAGGGACTCCTCCCCCAAGTCGGTTCCAACCACCTCTTGCTTGTTTCCCACAGTTTCCTGTTTCCCACAGTTTCCTGTTTTCCATAGTTTCCTGTTTTAGCCGTTTGACTTTCAAACTGGCAGTTTGACTTTTTAGTTTTGGAACAGCAAGAACACTTAGTACATGATGCAATCATTCAATATGTAATGACACATTCATGTACCCTCCCCCCCGGAGTGCCGGACAATCCGGAACCTTCTAGAACATTCCCAATGAAAACACCGGAATCATTCCCGAACTCCGAAACGGGATTTTCCTTATATGAATCTTATTCTCCGGACCATTCCGGATCACCTCGTGATATCCCGGATCCCATCCGAGACTCCGAACAACATTTGGTCTCTTTCTCATAATACCATAACTACTCAAACAACGTCGAATCCTTAAGTGTGTCTCCCTACGGTTCGTGAATTATGCGGACATGATCGAGACACTTCTCCGAACAATAACCAATAGAGGAATCTGGAAATTCATATGGCTCCCACATATTTCTACGATTACTTTGCGATCGAATGAACCACTTACATACGATACCAATTTCCCTTTGTCTCACGATAGTTTACTTATCCGAGGTTATGATCGTGTATCTCTGCATACCTAGTTCAACCTCGTTCGATAAGTACTCTTTTCTCGTTGCCGTGATATGTGATCCCTTGTGAGCCAGTCACATGCTTGCAAGCTAATTGGATGACATTCCACGAGAGGGCCCAGTATATCTATCCGTCATATGGATGGACAAATCCCACTCTTGATCCATGTGTTTCAACCAATACTTTCCGAACACTCAATGCCACCTTTATAGCCACCCGATTACGGTGTGGTGTTTGATGTCATCAAAGCATCCATCCGTAAAGGTGATATGCATGATCTCATGGTCGAAGGAATTAGGTTACTATGTATCAGAAAGCATATAGCAATTGAACTATTGAAATGACTTGATCTTTATGCTATGCTTATCTATAGGAGTATGTCCACCATATCATTCTCCTAACGATATGATCTTGTTGTTGATAACATCTCAATGTTCATGATAGGGAAACCACAATCATTAATCAACCAACAAGCTAGTGAAGTATAGAGGCTATACTAGGGACTTCAAATTAAGTTTACAAATCACACAAGTATTAATGTTTCCTTGTTAATACTATTATAGCATGAATGTAAACATTTATCATAAACACAAAGATATAATAATAACTATATTTATTATTGCCTCTAGGGCATATCTGCAACAGTTGGGAGGCTAAACTCACAGGAGAGGTGCCTATACTAGGGCGTGTAATTGAAAGGTTAGGATTGATTATCCGCATAATGAGTATGGTGAATTCAGGATTTGTTCCTGATGGATGTATCGAATGTTGTGGTGAAAGTGTACAACCTCTGTAGAGTGTGAAACTATTCGAATAGCCGCAGAGTGTCAAACTATTATGCGGTTATGGACAGTTGGAGTGGCCATAATGTTCCCCCGTCAGATTTTTTCAAAATGACTTGTAAAATGAATTGAGACTTTGACTTGACCACAATAGGGTTGTGATATGAAATTCAAGTTCCCACTTAGGTTTTATAAAATTTCAACTAGCTTTCTTTGCTTCTGAACTTAGTAGAGGTAAATCTGGCTTTTTGCAAAACAACCCTAGACCTTAGTGTCCTACTACAAAAACCCCTTAACTTGTTAGTATTAGTTTGCGAGTACTTAAAGAGTACTCATGGCTTTGTCCCTGGCTATTCCCGTGGCCAGACTATGAAGAGGAGTACCAGGATGATGGACCACAGGAAGGTTACAACAACTAGGACCATCTCCCATCGTCAGCATTGCCTGTGACCCCGAAGATGGAGCTTCGCCTACGCTACCTTTATTATTACGTTATTCCGATGCTTGAGTTGTATTAAGAACTGGATCATGAGATCCTTATTTGTGTAAAACCTTATGTATGGTTTGTAATGGATGATGTACTGTGATATCCAAATCTGTTATGTCTCGCAAAAATGGCAATCCTGGGATTGCGATGTATGGCATAACAGGCATCTGGGATTAAAAATCCGGGTGTTGACAAGTTGGTATCAGAGCCATCCTGACCATAGGAGATCCTAGTTAGACTGGACGTTTGAATCAAAAACTTAGTTTCAAAACCAAAGGAAGCAAATATTTACAAAAATTTATTCCCATTCTTATCACTTTGTTTCTTTCATAAAAATTCATGTTCCTCAAAAACTCTTTCAAAATACATAAAATTTGACACACTTGATCACTCTACTAACTTACTCATCCTATATTATTATAAATGGACGTGAAGTACAGCAAGTTTTATCAGCTGGGAAATGGAGGAGACCTCATCTTTGAGCGGGATTCGGACTAGCTTTCGGAACTTCTGGAGCGTCCGCACCCCGACTTCTTCGGAGCTCATCTCAATGATCAGGAAGGAGAAGATCGGCAGTGGCTAGTTGTTGCAAGTCTCCGAGGAAAGATTGAACCTCCCATTGTCGAGGGAATTCAGTTCACCTTAAGTGAGAACAACTGGCTCGATGGACTTGCCAGGGCCATGCAGGAAGCTTTTGCCCGTCTGTGTGGGTAGAGTATCAATCAGATCAAGGGTACCCGCTTTGAGTTTTGTCCAAGGCGTGATGCTATGGGACAGCCACTGGAAGCCCCATACCACCACGAGCTGAAGACTCAATTGGACCACCTAGTTCAACCTCGTTACCGATAAGTACTCTTTTCTCGTTCCCGTGATATGTGATCCCTTGTGAGCCAGTCACATGCTTGCAAGCTAATTGGATGACATTCCACCGAGAGGGCCCAGAGTATATCTATCCGTCATATGGATGGACAAATCCCACTCTTGATCCATGTGTTTCAACCAATACTTTCCGAACACTCAATGCCACCTTTATAGCCACCCAGTTACGGTGTGGTGTTTGATGTCATCAAAGCATCCATCCGGTAAAGGTGATATGCATGATCTCATGGTCGAAGGAATTAGGTTACTATGTATCAGAAAGCATATAGCAATTGAACTATTAAAATGACTTGATCTTTATGCTACGCTTATCTCTAGGAGTATGTCCACCATATCATTCTCCTAACGATATGATCTTGTTGTTGATAACATCTCAATGTTCATGATATGGAAACCACAATCATTAATCAACCAACAAGCTAGTGATGTATAGAGGCTATACTAGGGACTTCAAATTAAGTTTACAAATCACACAAGTATCAATGTTTCCTTGTTAATACTATTATAGCATGAATGTAAACATTTATCATAAACACAAAGATATAATAATAACCACATTTATTATTGCCTCTAGGGCATATCTCCAACAGTCTCCCACTTGCACTAGAGTCATCTAATCTAGATTACATGGTAATATACCGAACACCCATGGCAGTTTGGTGCTGGTCATGTTTTGCCCTCGGGAGAGGTTTAGTCAACGGATCCGCCACATTCAGATCTGTGTGTACTTTGCAAATCTTTATATCCCCATCCTGGATATGTTCCCGAATAGCGTGAAAACGTAGCTTGATGTGCTTCAGCTTCTTGTGTGACCTTGGTTCTTGCGCATTGGCTATGGCGCCCATGTTATCACAGTAGATAGACATTGGGTCCAGCGCACTAGGAACCACACCCAGCTCTGTGATGAACTCTTTCATCCATATCGCTTCTTGTGAAGCTTCCAAAGCAGCCATGTATTCCGATTCAGTTGAAGATCTCGCCACAACGCTTTGCTTTGCACTCCTCCAGCTAACTGCTGCACCATTCAAAATAAATACGTATCCAAAATTTGATTTAGAATCATCCGGATCGGTGTTCCAACTAGCATCGGTGTAACCATTAACAACGAGTTGTTCATCACCTCCATAAGAAAGAACCATATCCTTAGTTCTTCTCAAGTACTTAAGGATGTTTTTGACCGCTGTCCAATGATCCACTCCTGGATCACTTTGATATCTGCTAGTTAAACTAACAGCATATGCAATGTCGGGTCTAGTACATAGCATGGCATACATTAGAGATCCTATGGATGAGGCATAGGGAGTCTTACTCATCCTTTCTCTATCTTCTGCCGATGTCGGACTTTGTGTTTTACTCAAGGTCGTATTGGGAAACATGGGAAAGAACCCTTTCTTGCTTTCTTCCATTCCAAACCTCTTTAGAACTTTGTCCAAATATGTACTTTGTGACAATGATATTTGGCGTTTTGATCTATCTCTATAAATCTTTATGCCTAATATGTAAGCTGCTTCGCCAAGATCCTTCATTGAAAAACTATTATTCAAATATTCTTTGACACTATTAATAAGGTCTACATCATTCCCAATCAACAATATGTCATCCACATATAGTATTAAGAATGCTACAGAGCTCCCACTCACTTTCTTGTAAATACAAGCTTCTCCATAAGTTTGTATAAAACCAAAACTTTTGATCACCTTATCAAAACGTTGATTCCAACTTCGGTATGCTTGCTTCAATCCATAGATGGACCGTTGAAGTTTGCATACCTTGTTAGCATCTTTAGGATCGACAAAACCTTTGGGTTGCATCATATACAACTCTTCTTCAATATCTCCATTGAGGAATGCTGTTTTGACATCCATCTGCCATATCTCATTATCATAATATGCAGCGATTGCTAACATAATCCTCACAGACTTTAGCTTCACTACTGGTGAGAAAGTATCATCGTAGTCAACTCCTTGAATTTGTCGAAACCCTTTTGCGACAAGTCGAGCTTTATAAAGATAACATTACCATCGACATGCTTTCTTCTTGAAAATCCATTTGTTCTCGACAGCCTTCCGGCCATCCGTAAGTCCACCAAAGTCCATACTTAGTTTTCGTACATGGATCCAATCTCGGTTCATGGCTTCTTGCCATTTATTGGAATCTGGGCTCATCATCGCTTCCTCATATGTCTCGGGGTCATCGATGTTGTCCACCAACATGACACTCATAACGGATCATACCAACTGGAGTGGTACGAGTTCTCGTTGACCTCCGAGGCTCAGAGCTACTTCAACCAAGTTTCATGATCACCATCATTAGCTTCCTCTCTTATTGGTACAGGCACCACAGAACTTCTTTCGGTCTGCGCGCTACTGCAATTTCGAGAGAAGGTTCGACAACCTCGTCGAGTTCTACTTTCCTTCCGGTCACTTCTTTCGAGAGAAATTCCTTCTCTAGAAAGGATCCATTCTTAACGAAGATTTTGCCTTGGATCTATGATAGAAGGTATACCCAATAGTTTCCTTCGGGTATCCTACGAAGACGCATTTTTCCGCTTTGGGTTCAAGCTTGTCCGGCTGTAACTTCTTTACATAGGCTTCGCATCCCCAAACTTTAAGGAACGACAATTTAGGTTTCTTCCCAAACCATAATTCATACGGTGTCGTTTCAACGGATTTAGACGGTGCCCTATTTAAAGTGAATGCGGCTATTTCTAATGCATAACCCCAAAATGATAGCGGTAAATCTGTAAGTGACATCATAGAACGAACCATATCTAAGAGAGTTCGATTACGACGTTCGGACACACCATTACGCTGTGGTGTTCCCGGCGGTGTCAACTGTGAAAGTATTCTGCATTTCTTCAAATGCTCGCCAAACTCGTAACTTAGATATTCACCTCCACGATCAGAACGTAGAAATCTAATCTTCTTGTTACGTTGATTCTCTACCTCACTTTGAAATTCCTTAAACTTCTCGAAAGATTCAGACTTATGTTTCATGAAATAGATATACCCATATCTACTCAAGTCATCCGTGAAGGTAAGAACATAACGATAACCACCGCGCGATGCTACACTCATTGGACCACACACATCGGTATGTATGATTTCCAATAAGTCCGTAGCTCGCTCCATCATACCAGAAAATGGAGTCTTAGTCATTTTTCCCATCAGACATGCTTCGCATCTTTCAAGTGATTCAAAATCAAGTGATTCAAGAAGTCCATCGGAATGGAGTTTCTTCATACGCTTCACTCCAATGTGACCAAGGCAAGATTGCCACATATAGGTCGAATTATCGCTGATTTCAAACGTTTAGCCTCAATGTTGTTGATATGTGTATTTCCACTATCGAGATTCAATAAGAATAGACCATCTATCAAAGGTGCATGTGCATAAAACATATTACTCATATAAATCGAACAACCATTATTCTCTGATTTAAACAAGTAACCGTCTCGCAATAAACAAGATCCCGATATAATGTTCATGCTCAACACAGGCACTAAATAACAATTATTTAAGTATAAAACTAATCCCGATGGTAGATGAAGGGGTAGCATGCCGACCGCGATCACATCAACCTTTGATCCGTTTCCCACGCGCATCGTCACCTCGTTCTTCGCTAGCTTCCGTTTATTCTACAGCACCTGTTTCGAGTTACAAATATGAGCAACCGAACCAGTATGAAATACCCAGGCACTACTACAAGTACTAGTGAGATACACATCAATAACATGTATATCAGATATACCTTTCTTCTTGATGTTGCCGTTCTTCAGATCCGCCAAGTACTTTGGGCAATTCCGCTTCCAGTGACCTTCTCCCTTGCAGTAAAAGCACTCAATATCAGGCTTGGGTCTAGCCTTGGTCTTCTTCGCCGGCGTGGTAACTTTCTTACCACCCTTCTTGAAGTGTCCCTTTTGCTTAGACTTGCCTTTCTTGAATTTGGTGGTCTTATTGACCAACAACACTTGGTGATCTTTCTTGATCTCCACTTCTGTAGATTTTAACATAGCAAACAGTTCTGGCAACTCTTTGTTCATGTTCTGCATGTTGTAGTTCATCACAAAGTTCCTGTAACTTGGTGGTAGTGACTGGAGGACACGGTAAATCCCCAAAGCATTAGGAATCACTATACCCAAGCTTTGAAGTTTGTTTGCGTGCCTGGACATCTTAAGCACATGCTCACCGACGGACTTCCCTCTTCCATCTTGCGGTTAAAGAACTTTTCGGAAGCCTCATAGCTTTCAATTGCCGCATGAGTCTCAAAAATCAATTTGAGATCCTCGACAATATCATATGGGTCGACTCTTCAAACCTTTTTCAAGCTCGATTCTAAACCATACAAGATAGCACCGAACTATGGAGTCGATTCTTCCGAGCGAGGTAAACATTCTTTACTTCATCAGAGCATCACCGCAGTGGGTCACCAACGGTGCATCCAAAGACATAGGTCAAATTACCACCTGTGAGGACAATCCTCAAATTGCGGAACCAATCCTGAAGTTGCTTCCATTGTTTTTCAACTTTTCTTTCTCTAGGAGCATTAAAATTGATGGTAGGGGCTGCCATTGATCTACAACATATTTGCAATAGTTTAGACTAAGTTTATGACAAATTGAGTTCAAATTAATTAATGAAATTAAACTAGGTGAACTCCCACTCAAAACAACATCCCTCACATTGTTTTAGTGATCACACGAACCAAATCCACTACATCAACACCGATCATCACGAGAGTTGATATAGTTTCAATGGCGAACAATCGTCATGTTCATCATATCTACTATACGATTCATGCTTTACCTTTCGGTGATCCGTGTTCGAGACCATGTGCGTACATGCTAGGCTCGTCAAGATCAAACCTTAGTTTCCGCATGAGCAAATCTGGCTTGCTCACGTTGTATACACTTGCAGAATCTAACACACCCGATCATCACGTGGTGCTTCGAAACAACAAGCTTTAGCAACGGTGCTAACTAAGGGCGAACACTTTATGACTTGAAATTCATGTGCATGAGGGATCATCTTATAATGCTACCGTCGTCTACCAAGCAATACAAGATGCATAAAGGATTAACATCACATGCAATTCAATAATATGTGATATGATATGGCCTTTCTTCTTTGTGCTTCTGATCTCCATCTTCAAGCACGAACATGATCTCCATCATCACCGGCATTGCATCAAGGTCAATGACGCTTCTCCATGGTTGTCGCCCACCGGCTTCAACTATTACAACTACTTTGAATAGACACGCGGGTCTTAACATAAATTAAAGACAACCATATGGCTCCTGCCGGTTGCCAACTTACAATAAGGAACATTGCATACATCAAATATAATCACAATCATGGCCATATCACATCACGCACCTGCAAAACAAAGTTAGACGCCTCTACTTTCTTTGCATATTTTACGTGGTTTGGGGCTTTCAATAAGTGTCGTTCTAACTTACGAACAAGAACCACAACATTGATACTAGCATTGTTGATCACCCGTTGTAAATTGGATCTTAACTATGCTAGGAGAAACAGCACCCATAAAGCCACTTATGCAATACAAGTTGCATGTCAAGCGTGGAGCAAGTCTCATGAACGATGTCATGTAAGGTTAGCCCGGGCCGCTTCATCCCAACATACCGCAAGATGCAAAGTACACAAGAAGCAATCGACAATAAAAGCATCAACGCCCACAATGACCATTGTGTTCTACTCGTCTGTGATCTACATATAGACACGGCTCGATACCCTTTGTAGGGTTTCGTAGCATGGAAAAAAATTCTATCGCATACAAACAAACAAGCCAAGATCTATCTACTAGATTGTAGCAACGAGTCGATGGAATAACTTACCCTCGAAGATTCCAAAGTGTTTAACGAGAGCGGATTCTCGTGGGTGATGTAGTCGTACTCTTTCCGATCTCAAGATCGTGTAGACGATACTTCCGGCGCTGCGTTCCGGCAGCGCTTCCGCAGTCGGTCACACGTTCGGTACTCGACGAAGACCTTCCTCTCCCTTGTTCCAGCAGGCAGCGGAGGTTGTAGCACTCTCCTCGCGATTCAGGCAAGACCTGGCGTGGTGGAAGTAGAGGGAGATCATGAGGCTTCGCCTTAAGCCGAGCGTATGGTGGAGTATGAGAGAGAGCTATTAGTGGAATAGGGATTAGACACACCAATTAGAAGGCTCTAAACCGCAGGCTAGAGCAATTAGAAGCTCTAAACCAAAACGGCTCTAAACCGGAGATTAGAGGATAGGAACTTGTGTGTCTAGAGGAGGAGGCCCTGCCCCTCCTTTTATAGGTGGGAGGGCGGCCAAGGGAGGAGTCCTCCCAAGTCGGCCTTGGTTGGCGCGCCATCTTGGAGGGACTCCTCCCCCAAGTCGGTTCCAACCACCTCTTGCTTGTTTCCAACAGTTTCCTGTTTCCCACAGTTTCCTGTTTTCCACAGTTTTCTGTTTTAGCCGTTTGACTTTCAAACTGGCAGTTTGACTTTTTAGTTTTGGAACAGCAAGAACACTTAGTACATGATGCAATCATTCAATATGTAATGACACATTCATGTACCCTCCCCGGAGTCTTGGGACAATCCGGAACCTTCTAGAACATTCCCGATGAAAACACCGGAATCATTCCCGAACTCCGAAACGGGACTTTCCTTATATGAATCTTATTCTCCGGACCATTCCGGATCACCTCGTGATATACCGGATCCCATCCGATACTCCGAACAACATTCGGTCTCTTTCTCATAATACCATAACTACTCAAACAACGTCGAATCCTTAAGTGTGTCTCCCTACGGTTCGTGAATTATGCGGACATGATCGAGACACTTCTCCGAACAATAACCAATAGAGTAATCTGGAAATTCATATGGCTCCCACATATTTCTACGATTACTTTGCGATCGAATGAACCACTTACATACGATACCAATTTCCCTTTGTCTCACGATAGTTTACTTATCCGAGGTTATGATCGTCGGTATCTCGCATACCTAGTTCAACCTCGTTAGATAAGTACTCTTTTCTCGTTCCGTGATATGTGATCCCTTGTGAGCAGGTCACATGCTTGCAAGCTAATTGGATGACATTCCACCGAGAGGGCCCAGAGTATATATATCCGCTATATGGATGGACAAATCCACTCTTGATCCATGTGTTTCAACCAATACTTTCCAACACTCAATGCCACCTTTATAGCCACCCGATTCACGGTGTGGTGTTTGATGTCATCAAAGCATCCATCCGGTAAAGGTGATATGCATGATCTCATGGTCGAAGGAATTAGGTTACTATGTATCAGAAAGCATATAGCAATTGAACTATTGAAATGACTTGATCTTTATGCTATGCTTATCTATAGGAGTATGTCCACCATATCATTCTCCTAACGATATGATCTTGTTGTTGATAACATCTCAATGTTCATGATAGGGAAACCACAATCATTAATCAACCAACAAGCTAGTGAAGTATAGAGGCTATACTAGGGACTTCAAATTAAGTTTACAAATCACACAAGTATTAATGTTTCCTTGTTAATACTATTATAGCATGAATGTAAACATTTATCATAAACACAAAGATATAATAATAACTATATTTATTATTGCCTCTAGGGCATATCTCCAACAGTTGGGAGGCCAAACTCACAGGAGAGGTGCCTATACTAGGGCGTGTAATTGAAAGGTTAGGATTGATTATCCGCATAATGAGTATGGTGAATTCAGGATTTGTTCCTGATGGATGTATCGAATGTTGTGGTGAAAGTGTACAATCTCTGTAGAGTGTGAAACTATTCGAATAGCCGCAGAGTGTCAAACTATTCTGCGGTTATGGACAGTTGGAGTGGCCATAATGTTCCCCCGTCAGATTTTTTCAAAATGAGTTGAGACTTTGACTTGACCACAACAGGGTTGTGATATGAAATTCAAGTTCCCACTTAGGTTTTATAAAATTTCAACTAGCTTTCTTTGCTTCTGAACTTAGTAGAGGTAAATCTGGCTTTTTGCAAAACAACCCTAGACCTTAGTGTCCTACTACAAAAACCCCTTAACTTGTTAGTATTAGTTTGCGAGTACTTAAAGAGTACTCATGGCTTTGTCCCTGGCTATTCCCGTGGCCAGACTATGAAGAGGAGTACCAGGATGATGGACCACAGGAAGGTTACAACAACTAGGACCATCTCCCATCGTCAGCATTGCCTGTGACCCCGAAGATGGAGCTTCGCCTACGCTACCTTTATTATTACGTTATTCCGATGCTTGAGTTGTATTAAGAACTGGATCATGAGATCCTTATTTGTGTAAAACCTTATTTATGGTTTGTAATGGATGATGTACTGTGATATCCAAATCTGTTATGTCTGTAAAATGGCAATCCTGGGATTGCGATGTATGGCATAACAGGCATCTGGGATTAAAAATCCGGGTGTTGACAAGTTGGTATCAGAGCCATCCTGACCATAGGAGACCCTAGTTAGACTGGACGTTTGAATCAAAAACTTAGTTTAAAAACCAAAGGAAGCAAATATTTACAAAAATTTATTCCCATTCTTATCACTTTGTTTCTTTCATAAAAATTCATGTTCCTCAAAAACTCTTTCAAAATACATAAAATTTGACACACTTGATCACTCTACTAACTTACTCATCCTATATTATTATAAATGGACGTGAAGTACAGCAAGTTTTATCAGCTGGGAAATGGAGGAGACCTCATCTTTGAGCGGGATTCGGACCAGCTTTCGGAACTTCTGGAGCGTCCGCACCCCGACTTCTTCGGAGCTCAGCTCAATGATCAGGAAGGAGAAGATCGGCAGTGGCTAGTTGTTGCAAGTCTCCGAGGAAAGATTAAACCTCCCATTGTCGAGGGAATTCAGTTCACATTAAGTGAGAACAACTGGCTCGATGGACTTGCCAGGGCCATGCAGGAAGCTTTTGCCCGTCTGTGTGGGTAGAGTATCAACCAGATCAAGGGTACCCGCTTTGAGTTTTGTCCAAGGCGTGATGCTATGGGACAGCCACTGGAAGCACCATACCTCCACGAGGTGAAGACTCAATTGGACCACCTCAGCTTCATGATGTATGATCGTCAACAAGTACTGGACAATGCCCATGACAATTCCAACCACAAGTCCGCCATCATCAGGACGAAGGATCAGACCATAGCCATGCTAGCGAAGAAGCCCAGGAAGCGCCAGATGTCGTGCTGGGTATGTTTTCTGTTAATTTAGTACTTGCTAGAGTGTTGTTTGATTCTGGTGCATCGCACTCATTTGTCACCGAAGAATTTGCATGCACTAGTAAGATTCAACCAACCAAACTGAAGCATGTTATGATTGTTCAAATCCCCGGTTCAACCACCAAAGCTAGGCAAATTTGCAAAGCCGTCCCTATCCGAATCCATGGCATAGATTTTTATGCTAATCTGATAGTACTCGGAACTAAAGGTTTGGAAGTAGTACTAGGAATGGATTGGATGTACAAACATAAAGGATTAATTGACTGTGCCAAGAAAGCCATAACCATGACCAGTACAGCTGGAGTATCTATCGAGCATGTATCTGAAACCTTACCTCGTCAATTCAAGTGCAACAAGAGTATAGCCCAACCTACCATTGACCAAGTACGGATAGTCTGTGAATACCCTGATGTATTTCCAGATGTTTTGTCCGGTATGCCCCCAGATCGGGATATCGAGTTTATCATTGAACTAATCCCCGGAACATGACCCATAGCCCAGAGACCATATAGTATGAACCCGTCTGAACTAGAAGAACTGAAGAAGCAATTGGATGCCATGTTGGAAATTGGATTGATTCAACCAAGTGCGTCACCATGGAGATCACATGTCTTGTTTGTGGACAAGAAGGATGGAGGTAACCGTCTATGTACGGATTATCGGAAGTTGAATGATGACACTATCAAGAACAAGTACCCATTGCCCAAGATAGAAGATCTGTTTCACCAGTTGACGGGTGCCAAAGTATTTTCTAAGATTGATCTTAGAACTGTCTATCATCAACTCAAGATTCGCGTAGAGGATATTCCCAAGACTGCCTTTACCACCAGATATGGATTATACGAGTATACTGTCATGTCTTTTGGATTAACCAATGTCCCCGCTTATTTCATGAATCTCATGAATAAGATTTTTATGGACTTCCTGGATAAGTTTGTCGTTGTTTTCATCGATGACATTCTGATTTATTCCAAATCAGAAGAAGAGCATGAGCTACACCTAAGGACCATTCTTGGAACCCTTAGAGAGCATCAGTTGTATGCCAAGTTTAGCAAATGTGAATTCTGGTTACAGGAGGTAGGATTCCTCGGTCACATTGTATCAGCCGGAAGAATTGCCATTGACCCTGCAAAGGTGAAAGATGTCAAAGATTGGCAAGCCCCAACCACTCAAACCCAAGTTCGTGCATTTCTCGGATTGGCGGGATACTACCACAAGTTCGTAGAAGGATTCTCGAGTATCGCCAGACCCATGACCCAATTGCTAAAGAAGGACAAGAAGTTTGAATGGAAGGACAAATGTGAAGCGAGTTTTCAAGAACTCAAGAGAATATTGATTTCAGCCCCAATCTTAATCATGCCGGATATCATGAAGCCCTTTGACGTGTATTGTGATGCATCCAAGATCGGTCTCGGATGTGTGCTAATGCAAGAAGGCAAAGTAATATCTTATCTATCCCGACAACTGAAACAACATGAGCAGAACTATCCAACCCATGACCTCGAGCTCGCAGCCGTAGTTCTAGCCCTGAAGACATGGAGGCATTACATGATGAGAAACCGTTGTGAGATTTATTCGGATCACAAGATCCTGAAGTATATATTCACTCAAAAGGAGCTGAATATGAGACAGAGAAGATGGATTGAGCTAATCAAGGATTTTGACCTAGACATTCACTATCACCCCGGTAAAGCCAATGTGGTAGTAGATGACCTTAGCAGATTGTCGTGCCGCTTGAACTCCATGATTTTGAAGGAGCAACCAAGCTTGCACAAGGAGATGGAAGATTTCCGAATGGAATTAGTGAGTGGAGGATTTTTGGCTAGCATAGAACTTCAACCCACTTTGATCATCCAGATCAAAGAGGCGCAGAAAGGGAATGCTAGTATCGATGGAATCAAGCGTCATATCGGTACAGGCAAGGTACCCGGATTAACCGAAGATGAAGAAGGAGTTCTGTGGTACAAAGGACACCTTTGTGTACCAGCAAATTCTGAGTTGAAAGAAGTTATTCTGAAGGAAGCCCATGATACTCTTTATTCTATCCACCCCGTAGGAACGAAGATGTATAAAGATTTGAAAGAGCAATTTTGGTGGCATAAGATGAAGAGAGAAATCGGAAGCTATATCGCCAAGTGTGATATATGTCAGAGTGTCAAGGCAGGACATCAAAGACCCGCAGGATTGTTGCAACCATTGCAGATTCCGGAATGGAAATGGGATTCTGTTGGAATGGACTTTATCACCGGATTGCCTACTTCTAGTAGGGGAAATGACTCTATATGGGTCATAGTGGACAGATTGTCCAAAGTCGCCCATTTCTTACCAGTCAAGACCACGTATCAGAGTTCGACACTAGCGGAGTTATACATCGCTAGAATCGCTGGGTTACCTGAGTCCCCAAGAACATCGTATCTGATCGAGGAACTCAGTTTACCTCGAGATTCTGGAAGAAAGTCCAAGAAGGTTTAGGAACCCGACTAGATTTCAGCACATCTTATCACCCTCAGACCGACGGACAAACAGAGCGAGTAAATCAAATACTCGAAGATATGTTGAGAGCATGTGTGTTAGAGTATGGATCTAAATGGGAAGATTGTCTGCCGTTTGCAGAATTTTCATAAAACGACAGTTATCAAGCTAGTTTGCAAATGGCCCCATTTGAATTCATGTATGGAAGGAAGTGTCGCACCCCTTTGAACTGGTCGGAAGTAGGAGAGAGTCAGATTTTCGGACCCGACATCCTACGAGAAGAAGAAGAGAAAGTTCACAAGATTCGTGAGCACCTCAAGATAGCCCAGTCAAGACAGAAGAGTTACGTCGACTAGAGACGTCGAGACCTCGCCTTCAACATCGTAGAGTTTGTGTATCTGAAAGTGTCGCCATTGAAAGGAATGCAGCATTTCCAACAAAAAGGAAGGTTAGCCCCCAGATATATCGGACACTTCAAGATTCTGAACCGTCAAGGAGAAGTGTCGTATCAATTGGAACTGCCAGAAGAAATGTCAGCCATGCACAATGTGTTCCATATCTCATTACTTCGCAAGTGCCTCGAAGTTCCGGAGAAGACTAAAGTGTTCAAGAATATTGATCACCAGACCATAGAAATCAACGATGACCTGACCTATCCCGAAGTACCCAACCGTATTTTGGAAGAAGCTTTCGGAACTACCAGAACCCGAAGCATCAAGTTTCTCAAGATTCAATGGAGCAACCACATAGAAGAAGAAGCTACCTGGGAACGCGAAGATCACATCAGGACGGAGTTTCCCGATCTCTTCAAATCCTAGGTAATCTTTTTCGTCCTTTTTCAAATCTCGGGACGAGATTTTGTTTAAAGGGGGAAGGTTTGTAACATCCCAAAAATATTAAACTTGGATCATTAAACTCTAATCATCAAAATTAGGGTTAACAAAAACTTTTCCAACTAAAAATATGAAAGCATTCATATGTGTGTGTATTCAAAATTTGGATTCCTTTGAATTGTCATGGTTCTGTGTTTCTTTGCTTGTAGAAGGATTCTTAGGTGAAATAAAAATCATCTAAACAATCCTCAAACTTTTCCCAAAGACAAACAACTCAAATTAAACAAATGAAGTGAATGGTCATTTTTGCCAAATTAACTCTCATGCCTACTTTGGCTATCTCTAGTTTTCAAAACTCAACAGAAACATGTGTGTATCTTTGCACCCCTTGTTAGTACTCATAATAAGGTACCAAGGCCCACCTCGTGATCTTCCAAAAACATTCAAATGCTCAGTTTAAATGAAAGTTTAAAATTGAATCTATCTCATATGGGAAGATCCCACTATTTCAAAAACCACTCAAACAAGTTAAATTTTCAAAACCCAAGCACCCACAGAATCCTCAACACATGCCTAGAACACCCACCAAAAATCTTTTCAAAATTCAAAAGTAAGTTTCTTGCGGCCATTTCATCAAACAGCTTGTAGATTCAAATCAAACAAATCACAAACACTATAGTGTGCAGTAAATTTGGCCTAACTTGTTCCCTCTCTGGTTGTAACTAGTCTTTAGTAGATCATCTAGATCATTTGTAAACATCTAGCACCACTGTGATCTTGCCTTGCCATCAATGGTGAGTAGGCCGAGCCTCACCATGCCACCCCATTGTTGTCGGCCAGCTAGCAGCAACCCTAGCCTTGCCAACCTTGTCTGGGAGGTAGCCAGGACCTCACCACTGCTCACTGTCCCCTCCCCAAGTCAGTGTAAGCCCTGGACCACCAGGAACGCCGCGCGCCCAATGCCACTACGACATGCCGAGCCCGGCCTAGAGCGTCGCACCCGACATGCATGCACACGCCACCCCTCGACCGCAGCTCGTGCCCACCACTTCGCCATGATCCCAGGAATACGCCAGACACCCCCGTTCACCGCCCCATGCCTCATAGCCACCGCTCGCCGTCGAAGACGCCGCCTCTTTCGTGCAGAGCACCGCACGTTCCCGACCGATTGCCACCGCCCCTAAGCGTGCATTTAAGCTCTAGAGCATCGCCGGGAGACCTCCCATCGACCGCCAACCTCAGCCATGCCGCTAGCCGCCCATAGCCATGTCGCCACCGTCGCCTTCCCATCCCTCTCGGTCTTGCCGTCGAGCCTATAAAAGGAGGAGACCCCCAGCCGTTTGAAGCACACCATTCCACTCCCCTCACCTCACTGATCATTCCACCCTCTAGCCGGAGCACGAGGAGCATCAGCTCGCCGGAATTACACCGGAGCAGGCCGCCTCTAGAGAAGAAGGGAGCCGTTGATTTCGACCACCCACGGAGATGCCTCAACCATCCCTGAGCTCGCCGTCGACCACTCGTTTGTTTGCCCGCCTCGCCGTCGTTGCTGGAGCCCTGGTATGCCCCCTATGCACCCCCACTGAGCCGCTAGGGTTCGAGCTTGCCGGTGACATGTTCATCGTCGACGACGATCCCCAGCCGTCGATCTTCCTTCTAATCCAACAAACCACACAGCCCCGTATTGCTTCGCGTGTTATGAGCCACTGACTGGTGGAACCCCCCTGTTAGCTGAGCCCCGCGCTGCGGAGTGACACCGGGCCGGCCCATTAACCTTTCCTGCGGCCCAACCGTTTGAATTTAGTTTTTTATATTTTAATTCAAACTCAGTTCTATACCTATATTAAAAAATCAACCCAGCTCTATGTAGTGAACCAAAATGCATGAAACTAATTTTGTTGGAAAGGTACTAAAATGCTTAATCCAAGCCCGTTGAATTCAAATCATTTGGATCTGTAGATCAACCTTGGTAAAAATATCAAGTCAGAAGCTTTTCAGCATTCAAACATTTTTCAAAATTCAACCATAATAGCTTTTGAGTTGATTCCAACTCTCAAAAATCACATTTGATCATACCTTTCAGAATATATAAAAACATATGGGTTTACTTACAGAAATAATGTTCAAGTAATAAAAGAATGTCACATAGGCATTTCTAGTCACTTTAATTATTTAAAATAAAAAAGGTTAAACATTATTAAATTGTAACACCACTTTAAATCACATTCCCATGTACTGAAATATGTGGTGATGACATGTGTCAACATGATCCCATGTTTGAGTTGGAGAATATTAAATCTTAAGTAGTTTTTCAATGAGTAGAAATTACTTTTCTAAAAATAAAATAAATAAGACAAAAGCTTTAATATTGTAAGGTTAGTGATGATACTAGATCATCTATAGTACACCTTTGTGTGATGATTGAAAATAGTTAAGTATTGTTTGGTGATTGTGTACCTCGTATTTATTTATAGACGCTAGTACCGACCAAGGATACGAGGAGGAAGGAGGATACTACGAGGAAGAAGTCGAGGAGAACTTTAACCACTGCTCTGCTCAAGGCAAGCCAATACTTGAAACCTTGCAAGCTAACACTTGCAATTATGATAGTTAGATAACCCATGCAATGCACTAAGCATGCTTGGTTGGACACATTTGATGATACCCAATCCTAGTTTTACTTGCAAGTTTTATACTTTATTTCTTTATCAAACCTTTCTCTTAGAGTTTACTTAAGTGACTTGTAGATTCTAGTAAGATAATTGAAGGTTGCATAAAGAGCATTAAATTTGGCCTAAGCTTGATAATCTTGATGTCATCCTAAGGCATGAGATAGAACTTAATTAATCTCCACTTGTTTACCACCCTCATTAGTACTTAACCCCACTTGTAGATGTTAGTGCTAAGCATAAAACTTGATCAACTTTAGATGGGAATACTTGGTGAAAATGGTTATGAAAACCTTGGAATGATGAGTCATTCCACTGAAATGTTTTGACATGTGTTTCCGAACACCATATGATTTTGATGATGAAAATATTGAGGCATGAGCCTTAGCCCTTTATAAAACTGATGGTTCACTACAAGGAATCTGGCTATATATGACCCTCTAATTTCGTCACAGAATCGTCACAATAGTCTGTTTATGACGATTTTATGACGATTTTGAGATCGTCAAAAGCTGGGCGTCGCAAATGAACTATAACGACGATTTTTGCGAAATCGTCATAACCGCTATGACGATCTCATAACGTCATAACCTCTATGACGATCTATTATCGTCACGAGACATCTAGCCCGCCACGCCGATCCTACATGGCGATCCTACGTGGCAAGAATTCACCGGTCCACTTCACCCATTTATATGGGCCAAGCCCAACAATTCGGTCAATTTATGCTTATTTATTCGGTTTACTAAATGGGCCAAATTCAACATTTTGCCTATTTATTTTATGTCTTGGCCTTTTTACAATCCATTTAATTCCAATTTGGCCTTTTGTGAGATGGATCCCAATTATCAAGTTGTTCTGCATAATGGATCCCAATTGTCAGTTCTCATTTGTGAGATTTGAATTTTTTTCACATCAAATTATTAACCAATATACTAATCATAAAGGAGAATGAAAACACATGAAAATATATAAATAACAGCCAAATTGCTTTGTTACAATATCGGAACAGTTAGAACACATATTACAACGATCACATCATGTAATTCAGCCATGAAATCTTTCATAGCCTGGAATATAAAAACTAAACTCTTAGTAAGTACTAAAGCTAGCTACTCCAAAACTTCATCAGCATGTAGCTCTTGTAAAGACGATTTTAATGGTCTACTCGGGCTTGGGCTTCTCTTCCTTCTGCATTTCAAACAGAAAAGTACCATTATCAAAAGATTACAAAACTTAGTGACACGATCATCTCAGATATGAATAGATGATCTACCACATCTTTGATAATGTAAAAAGTCGACAAAACAATATTACTAGCAAGAACTATGCAAGTTGATAACATGTACAACAGATCATGTAACTTATATTTGAAACACAACCAATGCATACTTGCACCGATATGAAAACATAAAGGAACTAGTTGCATTGAGAAAGAAAACTGGTAGTATCATGAGCAATGCCTAGCATTTATTAAAAACTAGAGTGCATGGTTTTCCTATACAGATAATTATCACTTACCACTTACACCATGACTCAGAACAAAAACGTACAACAGTAACCAAATTAACATCATAGACCAGCCAGATCCTAGTACAAAGCTAATCAGACAATAGGTTCCTTATCACATAGGGACTCTACTCAAAATAACGCATGGCATCATTAACCATCAACCAAGTAACAAAGAGTAGAGTGGGATAGATCGAACACTTATCTAATTTGTAGAAGATAGTGTTCCCGCAGTTGCAGCACTCCATCAGGTCTCCGAGAACAACCAACATAAATACAAGTTAACAGTACAAGAGTGTGCTATAAATAGAGAACATTCAGCAAGCATCAAATCTCAGGTAAAGCTAGCAGTACAAGAGTGTGCTATAAACAGAGAATATTCAGCAATTCTTAAACTTAACTGATTCCTGACTATGAAGCTTTCGCTTCTTCCACCTTCATCCTGGAGCTCCTGTAAAAGAAAGGAAAATATGGTAATGGTTGTTAGTTGGAAATACAGCAGTATCTTCTAAAAATAACAAAGATTAGCTGGAAAGAAAATAAACACATACTATGTTTCTCCAGTAAACATTCCCGTGTGATCTAGTTCTAAATCTGGTCCGGCCACGTGTTCCAGTTTTAGTCATGCTGCCTTGTTGTCATCAAACAACACCCTCGCGATGCTTCTGGCATTATCTAGGATACAGAAAAACATTAGAGTTAGAGAGCTAGCACAACTTTCAGGGGTAACAATCAGGGAGACATAAGGATGCCATGCATTTATTCTGGATAAGAGATACTTGCATGAGAATATAAGTGTTTAAGGATCCATCTAGTCGTTGGATTTACAAACATTTAACTGAAGCCACTCGGATTCATAGAATATGACAGGTCTAAATGATGAGTGTGGGAAGAATGGAGTGAACGGCATACATGGGACATATAGATAGAAAAAACAATAATCGCAACATATAAGTTTTATCTACACAAGTAATTGTGTGAAAATAACAGTCACTGGTACAAACAAACAAGAATTATGCAATCGAGGTGCTCAAAAGAAAACATTACTCTCCTACTGGATTTTACATCAAGAACACCCTACCAATGGATTTTACATCAAGAACACCCCAGTCAATGGGATGCAACAGAGACTCGAAATGGAATGTAACAGAGACTCCAAAGTCTCATAAACAGTAAACACTAGTTAAATACATAGGGATGATAAACTAAAACAAGTATGTCATGAATTTCCTACAAGAGAGAATATAGAGGACCTCCAAGTCAATTAAAACATGGTTTGCATGTATCATGAAGAAGAAACGGTGGCGCGGCAAGAAAATCAAACAAGTAATAAACATGTATCATGGTTTGCAATAGGTCTGCCCCCTCAGGGACTTCCATTTCTGCCTTGTCCTTATGCAATCAAAGTCCCCTATCCCCGTCCCTATCTCGTCGTTGCACAACATAGTGGACATGGTAGATTTGCAAATGAGAAATGATTTTAGTATAGCATCACACAGTGTACAAATTATATAGGATGTCACATAGCAGAGAATAGGATAGGCACTTAACTAACTGCATATGTGCTCTATTACTGAAGCAATGCAGACCCAACAATATAGCAGCAAAACTCACAGAATAATAATAATTAAAAGCTCTATTGACTGAACAACATGCAAAAGCTCATCGGTTAACCAAGTCCAGAGAGTACCTATGTATAGAAAACTAGCAAGTTCTGAGCTGTCTATCCTGGTATTGGTTTGTGCATCCCTATATATATTTTTCAGTTTTCCAAAGTAATCTGCCTGCACTGTTTCCGTTCCACCAGGGGAGCAGAAATGCCTACCTAGATAATTATATCTAAAGCTCGCCCCTGTGGATTTGTACAAACCATTGTTTTCTTTTCTATATCACTAGTAGCTAGGTGCATCCGTCAGGCAGAGAAGCAAGGGGATGATGAGCGTCTAGAAGTGTTCTCTTTCTCCATGATCTCATCATGGCTGTCAAATAAAACTGGTAGGATGCAGAGTTGCAGACTAGTAGTGTGTTAGTTACCTATGCAAACGTCCTCCCCTCGTATGTAGATCTGGTTTCCCTTGCCGCAGCTACACTCGTAGCTGCCCCAGGTGTTCTTGCAGCGGCAGTCGGGGCAGGTGCACGCCAGCTTCTCCTTGCACTTGTCCAGATCTAAAGCACCACCATAAACAAGCCGTTATCAGCAACTCGGCTCTTGATCATCTCTTGCATTATCGGTTTCAGGAAGGTAACAACGGAGGTCTCACCTTCGCATGTGTGGTCGTCGCCTTGGAACCCCGCGGGGCACCGGCACCTGGTCAGCGTGTTGTCCTGATACAGGTCATGCTGCGAAGGATCCCCATCCTCCTCTGTCTTGGGCGTGGCGGCTCAGTGGTGCGGGACGCTGAACGGAATCGAGGGGGCTTGGCGCCGAGGTGCGGATCGATTCGCATCTAGATCTCATCGGAGGTCGACGCATTCCTGCGACCCTCGAAAGAACCACCAACTTAATCACGGGGCACGAAGAGTAGATCGATTTGAATAGCAGAGGCACGATTCGCCAAGAGACCTAGAGGATCAAACGGAGTTTACGGATCGCGATGGTTTGGAGAGATCATGCGAAGGAGCAGGGACGCGAGTGGATCTGGTTCGATTTCGAGAGGGATGGGGACCCGAGAATGACGGAGAAGGGAGGGAGGCGTGGCGGCGGATCCGGCTCGCGCACCCTAGGGATTAGCGCCGCTAGGGTTTCGGGAGAGCGGCTGTGGGAGAGAATGGGGAGTTGGGGACTAGGAGTTGGTGGATGGTGGAGGTAGTTTGGTGGGATACGTGTGCTTCTTTGTTGGTCGTTGGATGTGTTTAAACGGTCCAGATTAGGCTGAGATGGGCAATCCACAGGTGGTTGTTTCATGTAATTTGATTGGTCCGTCATATTATGACGATTTTGGATAGTGCAACTACGACGTTTTTGAGTCAGACCGTCTTAATTTTCCAGTGTTTTGACCCTTTCGAATGGCTTAAGACCATCTGGTTCAAAATCGTCATAGATCTATGAAGAATTCGTTCACGGTCACTACCAGAAGGTCATAAGTTGCCACATTTCTTGTAGTGGTTGTCTGGATGCGATACCATTCCAATTTTACCGTACAACCACAATACCCGAAACTTGGGTAGGGCTTGACTGGAAACTTATATACCTTAGTGTGGGTTCCCTGACGGCCAAGGTCTGAGCTGAGGCTACCTTATGAAGATTGTCCACCTGTGCAGTACCCAAGATGATAGTTGTTCATGGTTGGGAGGCCAAACTCACAGGAGAGGTGTCTATACTAGGGCATGTAATCGAAAGGTTAGGATTGATTATCTGCATACTGAGTATGGTGAATTCAGGATTTGTTCCTGGCGTATGTATCGAATGTTGTGGTGAAAGTGTATAATCTCTGCAGAGTGTCAAACTATTCGAATAGCCGTGTCCGCGGTTATGGACAGTTGGAGTGGACATACTGTTCCCTCGTCAGATGTTTTTGAAAATGACTTGTGAAATGAATTGAGACTTTGACTTGACCACAACAGGGTTGTGATATGAAATTCAAGTTCCCACTTAGGTTTTATAAAATTTCAACTAGCTTTCTTTGTTTCTGAACTTAGTAGAGGTAAATCTGGCTTTTTGCAAAACAACCCTAGACCTTAGTGTCCTACTACAAAAACCCCTTAACTTGTTAGTATTAGTTTGCGAGTACTCTTTACTCATGGCTTTGTCCCTGGCTATTCCCGTGGCTAGACTATGAAGGGGAGTACCAGGATGATGGACCACAGGAAGGTTACGACAACTAGGATCATCTCCCATCGTCAGCATTGCCTGTGACCCCGAAGATGGAGCTTCGCCTACGCTACCTTTATTATTACGTTATTCTGATGCTTGAGTTGTATTAAGAACTGGATCATGAGATCCTTATTTGTGTAAAATCTTATGTATGGTTTGTAAAGGATGATGTACTGTGATATCCAAATCTGTTATGTCTCGCAAAAATGATAATCCTGGGATTGCGATGTATGGCATAACAGGCATCTGGGATTAAAAATCCGGGAGGCGTCGTGGGCGACGCAGTCGGGGAGGCGCGGGAGAGGCCAGCAGCTAAGGCGGTGTGAGTCACCCGGGCCCACAGGTGCTTCAGTCGCCGCTCCTCGAGGCGGAGGTACGCCACAGCTTGCTCGAATGTCGGCATGGTGAGTAGCGTGAGGTTAAAGGCGGCGTTGCTGAGGTCTTCGCCGAGTCCTGCCGTTAGCGTGGAGAGGAGGATCCTATCATCGATCGGGAACTCCAGGTCACGTAGCTTGTCGGAGTGGGACTTGAGGCGGAGGAGGTAGTCGTCGAGGGAGAGATCGTTCTGGTGGGTGCCAAAGAATTCCTGCTGGAGGAAGGTGACCTGCTGGAGCTTGTTGTCGGTCAAGAGGCCGGTGATCTTGGTCCAGACCATGTGCGCGGAGTCGTCGTCCTTGACGATGGTGCGGAAGATCTCGTTGGAGACGGTCTGGAAAAACTAGCGGATGATGGTGGCGTCGATCGCCAACCACTCGGGGTCATGGGGCATGGCAAGGAGGTCGATGGTGCCGTCGACGTGGTCGAGGAGATCGTACTCGCGGAAGAGAAGTCCGATGTACGTCTTCCACGAGAAGAAGTTAGCAGCGGTGTGGGAGAGCTTCACCAGCACGCGCTCGGCGATGGGAACGTCGCGGATGACGATGACAGCGGGTCCAGCGAAGGGGTTGGTGCTGTCGGAGCGGGAGGAGTTGAAGGGATTGGATTTGCCGAAGGAGTAGGCAAACCCGTCCATGGTGAGGAGACGGCGTGAGCCAAGCGGCACCTAAGTGACACGGCTCGTGAGCGACGTGGGCGCGCCATGAGGCGGCGGCGGCTAGGTTAGAGTTGAAGAGGATCGGTTAGGCTGATACCATGTAGAGAGATTATGGGAGATTGCACAGCTTCAATAGGGCCGGCTGTCACATATATAAAGACAATTACATGATACAATCTCATGGTTACACGGAGACCTACTGTGATACAATTACATCTCACCATTAGGCTTGTCTATTGGCTAAGATTGGTTTGTAAGACCTCTTAAAAACATGTTAATCAATAAAAATGACGAATCCTTTTGTCATGTTCTGGAAAAAAAAACTACGGTCTCGGCGGTCTCCTCCACCTCCCGAGATAACTCTCGACCACGATGAGTGGATTCGATCGCGTCGGGGTGCCGCCACCGGCATTAGCCAAGCTGGAAGGAATGGGGCGACCGGACGCTGGGTGGGTGAGAGGGAATCTGAAACCGGGATGGAGCTAGAATACGGTGCGCGGCTCAGCGCGGGGCGCGCACGTCCTACGATTCATCTCACACAGACGCAAGAGGGAGACACGGCACCGACCCGGTCTGCTTGCCATGCCTCGACGTGGCAGGCCCGTCCACCCCACCAGCCGCGTGCGCGAACACGCACCGCCATGCCTGGACGGAAGCTGGCGCTTTCCTCGCGGGTGGGCGTCGTCGACGTCGAGGCCCATTCCACCTCCACGACCCCGTTCCCGTGTGACTCAGCACGGCACGGCACGGCACGTCGCGAGATCCGCGGAGCTCGTTCGCTGCGCCCTTTTGGAACTCGTCACGCGAGATTGCTGCCAGACTAGTGCCAGTACAGCGGTGCGTGCCAAACTTGCTTCTGGCTGCGTGGTGCCGCGCCAGCCGTTGGCTCCAAGTTAACCACGGAAGTGTACCGGTACCTACGTGTTAAACTGCTGTCTACCCGGGAAAAAAAAACTCTGCGATGTCGTGCCGTGGCAGCCACTAGTTCCTGTGACGGGTTAAACTACAGCTGGGTCCTGGGGACGAGGAGATAGCAACGGACGGTCACGAGGGAACGCATCAAACCCCACCAAACTTGTGGGGGATGACATAGTCCAAACGGACAGCCAGAAAAGGACGGGCCACAAGATAGAAAGACTTGAATGCCGACAGCTCTGGTGCCTTCCGCGGCGTTGCCGTTGAAGATGCCGTTTTGATGCTTTTGATTCTTCAAGATCATTTTGATTTTGTTATAAAGAACAAGACAAGAGGAGCAAGTAATAGTGGAGAATATAAAAGTTAGCATGGATTATGATCGAGTCGTCAAGAAAGAAAAAAAGTAGAGCTGGATGACAATTGCTAAGCCTTTTTGGACGAGTATTCTTTTTTTATCATTTTTTTCCTCAACAATTGTTCGCAGCCGGTAGTATATACACGATGTTCCTCTCTCGTCTACCTCAGATCTCAGATGCACCCAACAGGACACTCCCATTTCGAGTTTAATCTGAATCTGACTTAAAAGTCACCAAAGAGTATGCTCTGCGTCCGCATTCCAGAACGACGGTACATGAAGCAGCAGCCCACATAAGATGGGGGCATAAAAAAATCGGAACGAGCTAATCAGTGACAATGGCAGGAAGAATGGCAATGGCTCTCCTGCGAGAACTCGCAGATGCTCTGAGACTGTAGAGCCGGAAGGCCACAGGCTTGCCGGAGCTCGCTGTACCGGCGCAAATCAAATTCCCGGGCCTTCATCAGGCGCTTCTGCTTCACTATGAAGCGGCTCCGGAAGAACCCCTCGAAGGATGGCTCCCTCTTGGTCCGGAGGAAGAAGGCATAGCCCGCCATGAAGTACGTGGAGGTCACGAAGAAGCAGATGGGCTCCATCACGTCCCAGGAGAGCTCCCAGAATGTGAGCCTCATGAATCCAGCCGTTTGGAGGGCCAGGGCAGCTAGCCCTCCCCACAGCTCCCGCCGGACCTGGAGGGTAGCTGTGCGGTCAATGTCTACCTTCACAGCCTCCATGGCCTTCAGCTCTTCCCTTGCAGGGTCATTCTCAGCAACTGGTAGCGCTCGAGGCATGGGTATGGCCTTCTCAATTGCTTTCACAACCTGCAATTTTGAACAAAAACGACAAAAACATTTCCAAATTTTACTTGGCTGCTCTTCTTCTTAAAGGAGTTCTATCAAATGTAGGACAAGATTTATCTCCAACTGAGGATGACTGCGATTTTCAATACAAGTGAAAAATGTTTTTCAGATGCCAAAAGAAATACAAGGTTTAATCTTGACACGGATTCAAACACACTTTTGAAAGCAAGGAAAACGTAATGATCTTGAAAAGAGTAAAATTGTTTATTTTGATAGGTCAGTACTGCACAGAACATAACATTGAAGAGTTACGTGACAAATTAGTCAGGCTGTATAGTAGTGAAGGGATGTTATAGCAACAAAGACTAGATCATGTAACAGCTTTTCAAAAACCAATTTTTTTGACCACCTGCCACCACAACTTGCAAGGGGCGGCTTGCCAAGTCTGACTGCGACTACAACTGGACCAAGCAAAAACAAAGAATAAATGATACTGCTTATTCTGTCTATGAGTGCAATGACCTAATATGAACCACATGGCATGTGATGTTGTTCCCTAAACTTTCGTTTAGGTCACCCAGACCACATTGTTTTT
Source organism: Avena longiglumis (assembly GCA_030063025.1). Taxonomy (NCBI): domain Eukaryota; kingdom Viridiplantae; phylum Streptophyta; class Magnoliopsida; order Poales; family Poaceae; genus Avena; species Avena longiglumis. Next base: position 411,600,216 of record CP125974.1, on the reverse strand, counting down.
TGAAGGGGGAAGGTCACCCAGAACATAAGAAAAGTAGATCTATCATGACTTGTTAGCAGTCCAATGGTCTCCTATTATTCAAATTGGGGAAAGATGAAGCTTATGTATTCAGCAGGAACAAAGAGAAGAATTATTCTCAAGAAACAAATATTAGTAACAGGATCAACTTTATGATTGAATTCTGAAATGCCTACAGGTATGCTACTTAGGTATTACCGAGCAAAAACTGAGTTTTTTGGACTAAATAGCTTTTACCCTTTTAAATGAACCAGTGACAAGGACACCACTAAATGATGGGCCATTCAGGTGTCACAATTCAAAGAAAGGGCTTATCTCATGATCACAAGAGGCACTAGCAGCAGCCTCCACATTGGTACTAGAACAATATCTTTCAGTATGTGACTAACTAGATTTGTTGAGATGTATTGACATGCTCAAAAGTATATCAATCGGCCACCACTATTGGCACCATGAATTGAAATCTTGTAACTCAAACAGCACATTCATTGTATCAATTGTTTATACCCTCTCTACCATGTAATTGTAAAACAGACAACAGCATGTTGAGTGATGCCTTTTGAAACTGTAGAGTTGTAAAGCCAGTGAAATACTTCACCAAGAAATATTAAAGTTATATGGATCAAAGCCTAATTCCTAAAGTAATGGAGCCATTATCCTCTTTTGGCAGTCTAGACGCCAGTGAATCTGTATAACGTGCTGTGCACCGAATAGTATAGACAAAAATAATGCATGTTCTTTTCCAAAACTGTAGTTGCCCAAGAGCAACTAAGTTCTCCTCATGTTCATTCATCGGAGATTTTTTTTTATGTATAAAAATGTTTCTTCCCTCCTCAGATTCAGATCGAGGGGCTTGAAATTATAGGGTTTTTTTTCCTTCTGGTTTTGAGAGAAGAAAAGACACTCCCATCTTGGAGGAAGAGGGGGATAAAATCCCCGCATACTTTGGGTGTCAACTGCTCTATTGTTTTAGAACACCTCCGTTTCTTTGGTTGTTTTCCTGTTGGGAGAAACACGCAAAACACGCGAAAAATCTCGTCAGATCTCTTGCTTTGTGAAAATCTGTACCCGGTCACCCGGATTAAAAATTAAGTGTAGTACAAGAGAGAGAGAGATAGGACAAGGAACCAACGTTTCTTTCTCATGCTAACTGCAAAGCACAACTAGACGAAAAGGTTGGGAAACAGACAGACGGATCAAGCAAGCAAGCAATATCAAGAAATGGTTTTGAAGCATCGAAATGGAGGGGAAGAAAGGAGGGAGGGGTCGTACCATTTCGGGCCTGAGGAAGACGGTCTTGCCGAGGACGATGACAGATCCGGACTCGTCGAGCGCACGTGCGACGGATGGCCCGGCGTCCGCCCCCGCGGCGTCGCAGCAGAGCCTGAGGAAGTCGGCGTAGGGCACGGTGCCCTCGCGGGACGCCCTTACCCGCGCGCGCGCCGCCTCCATCTGCGTGGCGCGCAGCACCTTCCTCGCCTCCTCCACCGTCAGGCTCCCCACAACCTCCGCCCTCGCCTCCTCTCTCGGCGGAGGCGGAGCAGGCGTTGCGGGCGGGACGAGGCCGTCGAGGTTGATGCGGGGGAAGGAGACCCCGAGGTGGTCGCGGATCCGGTCGGCCAGGGGCATGAAGCCCGCGTCCGGAGGCATGGTGGGCCTGAAGGCGGGCCGCTCCTGCATGAACCGGCGCATCCCGTAGGCCTGCGGCGCCGCCACGAACCTCTGTGCTACGGCTCTCCTCAACGCGGCCGCCATTGGTCGGAACTGGTTTCTGTCTTCGCTCGTCGGGGGTCGAAGAAGCCCGACGAGCGGAAGAACAGTGGAATCTACCGGAAGGGGGGAAATGGGTTCGATTTAACCGGGTCGGGTCGGGTCGGCGGTGGTGTTGATTTGTGGTGGAAGGAACGGTGGGGCGTGGCAGGCTATTTATACCGCGGCGCTTGCGTCCGGGCCGCGCGAGCCAGGCTGCGAGCGGTGAGTAGGACGCGACCCGACGGCTACGCATCTTCCTCTGACCTAGCGCTAGCGGGGAGTTCTCGCACGGGTCCAAACTCCGAAATTTTACAGCGCTACCGAGCGTAGCGCTGGTAATACTTCTTCTTCTGCTAAGTAAAATTTGTCTTTCAGAGTAAGTAGGAGTTTCGTCCCGTTCTTTGAAATATCTGGATGGATGCTCAAAATAGCGTTTCTAGAAAGGCAGTGACCAAACGTGTTTAGTGCCTGTTCGGCACAGGGCGGGTTTTTTTAAAGAGCGCTTTTGGCGTTTCTATTTTCGTAGCCCTCAAACTTTGCACGTTTCAGTTTGGTGCTTGTTTGGCACATGAACAACATACCTGTTTAAATTAGCTCGCCGTTGAGCCGTCGTTTGGAATGCGACCCATGCATGTAGTAGTGACTGTACTCCTCACCCGCGTGCGAGTTTTCCTACGTACGTACGAAAAATTAGGGTGCTACTCCAACGTGTTGCACGGGTGGGTCGGTTACGGCAGGGTTTCATTTCGGAGATCAATTCCATCATAAACAATTAAACACCACCGATCAAAGGTATTGATATGGGTCCTAGAGAAATTTGGGTCATATATTACGCGTTCTGAGTCAGATATAGGGGTGGATAAGATCACCAGCGCGGTATCAGCTGTAGGAGAATAATTGCAATAAAAGTTTGCTTCTTTTACGAGACAAGATCACGGAGAGAGTCCTAGCCACTCATGCAGTAGTAGTACATAATGGGGAAAAATGGAAATGGTCTTAGGAAATCTTGATTTTATTTTATGAGGTTTGATCTTGCTTTTTTTTTCTACTCCGTAGAAGATTATGTTTGATCCTAAAAATGAGATATATACGAAACAAAATGTTCCACCGACGATTTTGCGTCATGTCGGCGTGTGCATGTATGTACATTCAAGATATTCCATGCATGGCACCAATCTTGATCTTGTGTTAACTTGCCTGAAAGCCTGTGAATCGATTCTATTCTTTTGTGCCAAATGCATGTGTGCCCGCATCGATTCGAGACATACTGCCATATAGTTACCACCCTACGTACGTCAGAATATCAACCTGCCTGCCAAGAATATTTGCAGGCAGCGGCTCATGCGCGCGGCGCGGCGACATCCACCCTCTCGCTATGTATGTTTGTACCAGAAAGACCAGACATGTTTCATATCTGTTCACGACTAACAAGGCGTGATGCCATTTTGTGAACTCATGTACCTCCTTGTCCGAAAGGCAAGAGGAAAAGGGGACAGCATTGTGAACCGCAGCTAGTGACGGTGTTATCTCCTGAGTCCTGCCATGGAGAATCCTATTCCAAATACCAACTAGGAATTTTAAGAGGAACGAAGCTAAATAATTGAAGCTCGGATGCATTGGCTGGGTTTCACTACATTCATTCATTTTTACTTTTTTTTTGCGGAAATTCATTCATTTTCACTTGACGTCGTAGTGTCTTTGAATTTTAGTTGGATATGCTAACTATTTTCGTTGACTCTATATACATGACAAGTCATTTTAAGTTTACTTTTAATAATTATTTGATGTTCTATAGTGATTGTATTTGAAAGATTGCGAAAGTATAGATTGTATTGATATTGCAAGAGGTGATTACAACATGAGCCCTTGGGCTGTTTATATAGTACTAGAAGACTTGGGGGATAAGAAGACTACTAGAGATAGAATTGGATTACAATATTTAAACTACCAAATATAATGTAACCGTAATATACTCTAACACCCCCACAGTCGGATCGGTAGTGACGCGAACAGCAAGAGCGTCGCAGACGGTCTGATTGGAGCATAATCCGAAGTCATGGACTGGAGAGGATGTCGGTGGATGCCGATGTCGATGTATCCGAAAGTGAGGCGCTGTAGTGGTGGTCGATGGTGTCGTTGGTGAAGTTGTCGTCGTTGATGAAGTCGGTGATATTGATGATGTTGTGTTGTGGTCCATGTCGTCGTTGAGCCTGGAGAATCCGCTGTAGTGGGAAATAAAAAGCTATGCATATGGTAAATAAAAAGATTGTTGAGATGCTCATCGTCTCCTTGCCTTGTCATTTTGGTTATGGGAAAGCTCTTGTACCATGTGCAAGGGGTACCCCGTTGGTGGTTCTCGATGATATGCATGTATTTACAATGACAAGAACTTTCAGGTGACCAAAGTTGAGTAGCATGCGGAGCGACCCTCGTACTCAAGGGACTTGGGATTTCCAGTCTATGGTCTGTCAAGGATATGATTCGGAGTGGACCTCACTTTCACCTTAACCACATGAAGATGCCTATGATAGGGGCAATGAGATCTCAAAGCTAATGAGTACCTTCCTTTCAGCATTTGGAAGCCTTTCAAACTTCTCAAAACCGTTTTCACAACCTTGTTGAGTCACCACTTATTCTATGAGCACCTTCTTGAGAGCATAGTTGTCATTCTTGTGTTTGTTCCAAAACTTGGTTAATTATGTCATGACTTTGATGCTTGTATCTCTGATATCTTCATCTCTAGTCTTCATGTGAACTTCAGAGGTGCCTTGGCATTTATATTGTGCTCTTCAAACAAAGGCAAGCGAGATACCACTCTATCATACCTTATTATGAGAATTGCAATGTTGCTTATGTTTATGTTTCATGCTACTTATTATTATTGAGTTGGTTTCTCTTCATAGCTTGCAATGACTATTGAGTAGACTTAGTTGCATACTTCTTATTATGAATTGTCTAAGCATCTACTCCTGTGCTGAGAATATATACATCATATGAAGCAAAGTGTTCATGAAAGTTCTTTTGTCACACTCACTTTTCAACTAAATTGCTTGAGGACAAGCAATAAGCTAAGCTTGGGGGAAGTTGATACGTCCAAAACGTATCTACTTTATTGAACACTTTACTATTGTTTCTTCTCTAAACTTGTGTGATTTGGATACAACTAACACGGACTGACCCTGTTTTCAGCAGAATTACCTTGGTGTCTTGTTTTTGCGCAAAAAATGAACTATCAGGAAAAATGCCAGAAAATATGCCAAAAATTATATTTCACCAGAAGATCCACGGAGCCAGAAGAAGAGACGGAGAGGAGGCCTGGGGGGGCACACCCCAGTGCGGCCCACAATCGGTCGCTACCGAAGGGTGCACCCTGCACCCGACCTCCCTCTGCGCCTATAAGTTGCCTTTCGACCTAAAAACCGAGGGGGGTCGATAGTTTTCTAGAAAGAGTTCCGTCCGGCGCCGCCACCAGAAACCAAGATTCGGATCCAGAAACTCCGTTCTGGCGCCCTGTCGGGATGGGGAATTTGGAGAAGATCATCGCCATCGTCATCACCAACGCATCTCCATCAACCACCGATGTATCCCTCATCCATGAGTGAGTAATCCCCTGCTGTAGGCTTGGGGATGGTAGGGATTGGATGAGTTCTATCATGTAATCGAATAAGATTGTTAGGACATAGTTCCTAGATTAGTGCTATTTGACTTTGTTGCAACTTGTTGTGCTTAATGCTTGTCACTAGGGCCCGAGTGCCATGATCTCAGATCTGAACTTATTATTGAATCATTATGATAGTATTGTTTGTGATCTTATTTGCAAGTTGTGTACACATATCATTGTCCAGATCCAAAGGCCCCAAGGTGACAATAATTGGGACAACCGTAGGGGATGGCTGTGGTGTGAGGATCACATGTGTTCATGGAGTGTTAATGCTTTGCTCTGGTGCTCTATTAAAAGGAGCACCTTAATTTCCAGTATTTCCCGAGAGGCCTCGCTGCCACGGGCTGGCTAGACAGAAGATGTTGTGCAAGTTCTCATTGCGAGCACGTATGACTATATTTGGAGCACATGCCTAGAATTTTTTAGTACTTGGATGCATGTTATTATTTATCTGTAATGCCCTAGATCTTGAAGTCACATGTTTAGACTCGTCCATGCAACGCTCGTCCATCCATCCCTATGCCTACCACACTCGAATCCTACTGTTACCGCTACTGTTACTATTGTTCCTGCTTTGCTGTTGCTATTGCTTTGCTGTTGCTACTACAAACTGTTGCTACTGATAAAATTCTGTGAGCAAGAACTATTTCCAGGTGCAGCTGAACTAACAACTCAGTTGTTAAGGCTTGCAAGTATTCTTTGGCTCCCCTTGTGTCAAATCAATAAATTGGGTAATACTACCCGCGAAGAATGTTGCGATCCCCTATACTTGTGGGTCATCAAGACTATTTTTCTGGCGCCGTTGTCGGGGAGCATAGTTTTATTTGTAAGTTCACTTGGATCTATTATTGTTCACTATTACTCCTTTCATCATGGGGAAGTATCGTGATGGAAAGTTCCCTATTTTACCATCCACTACAAGAAGAGGTATAGTCCTAAACACCTCTGTTGCTCTTGATTCACCGTCTATTATAAGTAAGCTTGTCACACCACCACCACATACTCATGTTACACACACTTCTACTAATGCTGAGTCTGAAACTACTTTTGATGCTCATGATGTTACTTCTACTTTGCTTGATGCGAGTGGTTCATTAGGTCCTTTTCTAGATGCTACTATGGCTGGTCTAGGAAATACTGAAACTCCTAGTGAAGACACTGTTACACCTGTTAGCTCACCTGAAGCTAGTGAGATGTGGCATCCCGCAAAACCACTACTAGAAAATCGCGTTGTTTTTGTGCATTGCATCGTCATCATCATGCATTGTTTGTCTGAAACTATTTCGAAACGCCTAGTTTTGTTTTCTAAATAACCCCGTCTTTATTTCAAATTAAAACATCGGTCTGTTCCAGTCTTTTATTTGTCTAAAACTATTTACAAAAGTTATTTTTAAATAAAATAAAAACCCTAGACTAAAATATCTAAACCAGTCCCACCTAAATCCCTAATTCACCCAATCCTATTCTACCCACCACTCACAGCTCGCCACCTCACCCCTGGACCCCAATCCCTACCCACCTTGCCACCTCATCAATCCCAGACTTTCCCCCCTCCCTCTCTCACACACAGCCTCCCTACCCCCCTCTCTATGCAGCCCGGCCCCACCTCCTGCGCCGGCCCACTCCCTGGCCAACCTCCTCTCTCTCTCTCTCTCTCCACTGGTCCCACCCCCTCTCAGCCCCACCCGCCCCTGCCCATCCCCGGACCCCACCCCCACTCCCCTGTCCCCGCACGCCAACCCCAGGCCACCTCCCTCCCCATGCGGCGCGCCCGCGTCCCCCTTCTTCCTCCTTCCTCCCGCCGCCTCCTCCTCTCTGCTCTGCCTCCGTTTCCCCTCGCCTCCCGCTGCCTCCGCTCACGTCCCCCTCCGCCCCTCAATCAGCTCTCCGCTCGCCTCCGTGAGCCGCCACCTCTCCACCCGACGCCGCCTTCGCCCGCCCATCAAGGCGTCTCCTCCGAGCTGCTCTCCTCCGCTCCGCTTCCAGTGGCCTTCCTTCTGCCCCGAAGCGCCGCCGCCCGAGCGCCTTTCGCCACCGCTTCGCCTCAACCGCCGGGCGCCGCCTGCGGCTCGCCGACCCGACGCCGCCGCCAGGGTCCTCTCCTGCGTCGCCGCTGCCCGCGCCTCCCGCCTTCCTCCTCGCCAGCGCCGCTCCTCTCCGGCTCCGCAGCGCTTCTCCCGGGCGTGCTCGAGCTGCCCCGCCGAGCCTGGTCCTCCTCTCTCGGCCAGCCGCCCTCCGTCAAGCTTCCTCCGAAGCCCCTTCCTCGCCTCGGCATCGCGGTTCATGCAGACGCCCGAGCACTACCGCCCGCCCGGCTTGCTGCCTTTGCAATACGCCATCGGCCCTTCTCCAACCCGGCCAGCTAAACGGTGCACCTTGTCATGCTACTGTTGAACCCGTTCCGCGAGTGTGTGCCCGCTGGTGCTCAAGCGGAAGCCAAGACCACCAATGCCTGATCCAAGTGCGTCGCCGTCAATCAAAGAGGGATCCAGCAGGTGTACATCGCGAGCGACAAGATCTTCGACACGACACCCGAGGATGGCAAGTCCCGTTCCTGACGCCCGAGACCGATTCCTCGTCGAATCCCGAAGCCCGAACCCCGTGGACCGACATGCTCTACTTCACGGATACGACAAGTACGCCCTCGAGGATGCGAAGTTGAGAACCCGAACGTCAAGGGCGCCGATGCGAATACGCCAAGCTCATCTACCCCGGACACCGTGCGACAAGATCTACTTCACGGATCCGAAGACCCCGGTACCCGATCCACTCAAGTCCGCCATCAACGGCAAGATCAACACCGACCAGGGCGAGACCGATGCGCCCCGACGCCGAACCAAGTCCTGCTTCCCGGATGCGACAAGACCTACCTCCGTTGTCCGAGGCCGATCTCGTCGAACCCTGAACCCTGAGACCGAACCCCGAACCCCGGAACCCCAAGTTCGTCGAGACCCTCTAATGTGTGAACCCCTTCCCGAAACCCTATTTTATCATATAATACAACTTGTTGCATATTGAATTGTCATACTTGCATGCATATTGTCATGTGGTTTGGGGGCCTTATGCCGATTCACCTAATAATTAAATATGGGGCCCATATGCGGGCAAATGTAGTCGTATATTTGTCCCATTTAAGTTTGTGTAGCGAACCGGTAACTCATCTTGCCTTGTTATTACAACATTTAAATTGCGGGGGTTCTAAATAACTTGAAACGTTTACTTAATTGTCGGAACCCGGCTGAATATGACCTAATTGCATCGCATCTTTGCCATGTCATACATCATTCATGCATCATGCCCGATCTTTTGCCGTAGTATTAAATATTGCATCCGGTGTTTCTTCTAGTGTTTTGCTTCTTCGCGGATTGGGCCGTTGAGTTGATGTGAGATTCGCCCCGATCTTCGGTTGAACCTTCGACAATGTTTTCAGCAGCATCTTCCCTTTTTCTACCTATCTTACTTTTATAGTATTTATTTCCTCTGTTGATCTATTGCTATACGTTGCGATGCTCTAGCTTTATTCGTGATATCCCTTGCAGCCTTATCGCCGTGGACACCTCCTATTACTGTTGTGTGGTAGTTAGTTGGACTGCCGCGTCGTAGTCGCTTGCTTTGCGTCTTATGCGTGTCGAAGTGCCACAGCTTGTTGGTGTATTGCCGCATGTTTGATGTTGGAGATGATCATGGCTTTACTTATCGCTCACTTTAATTCCTGTTTAACAACTAAAATTGAAGTAGGTAAGTAGAGGCAGGTGGGCAATAGATGTTATTTGGTTGTTAATCCCACTTGTGTCCCAGGACCCCGAGTACTTGATACTTGTTCCTTGAATTTCGCGCTATCCACATCCGGAGGATTATGGGACCCCCGAGCGAGCTTGATTCTCTTATTTCTTGGGGCCACAAACTAGTTTGAGGTTTTGTTTACTATCCTGTACTTATGCCATGCTACCGCTTTATTTACGATTGTGCGAGGAGCTGCATCACTGTTTAGGATCGGGACACGTTTTGGCGTGTCGACAAGCCCATTTGGGTTACCTAACACCCTCGAATCGGCCCTATGCAAGTTTTAGCGAAACTCAAACCCGCATAGAAACGATTGAAGGTGCCACCAGCACTTTCGTGCGGTGGAAAGCAAAGTAATAACATTACACAACAGTCCTCGATGGGACCCACGTAGCAGATATATATATACAACGACTCAAAGAGTCAAGAATACAAATATACGGTACAAAGATCCAAATCACCTTGAAAGCGATGGGCGTCCGACTACGGACAAGATGCAAATGGGGCTAAGAGCCCTCAAGAATAACCAATGGCGTCCATAACCCTGCCTGTGGCCAAGCCGGAAGGGTACCCACGCTAACGGCGTCGATCTCAAAACCTGCTTAAACAAAAGGGGTGCCGACAAAGGGCAAAGGAAAAAGAGGAGCGTCAGTACTGAGGCCAGTACACGGCGAGGCTAGAATTCGGCGGTCCTCGCCTACATAGGTATGGTGGACTGAGCGGCAGCGGCAGCATGCACTAAACACCTATAGAGACTCGATACAGCTGGCGGTTATCAGAGAGGGGTAAGAATGACCTATCCGGATCCAACCTGAAATTAACACCAAACAAACCCATCCTGGTGTTTCCCCCTCGAGACCAAACGAGGAAGTCAACCGAGGAACTCACACAGTTGGCGGTTTTATTTAATCAGTTATAGTTGTGGCACTTTACTAGTCGTTTAGATAATCGTCACGATAAAGTAAGGGGCACTTTTAATTAACCATTCCGTTTAGTGGCAACACTTACTAGTCGAGATACAATTAGCATGAGATAACCCAAACCCAAAGATCGTTGATACTTTTACTTAGCCATTCCGTTGTAGTGAAGCTGATTACTAATCATATCGGAAACAAGTCAATTTAAAACAAGAACTTTAGTTATAGTTGTCTATGATCGAACCTTTGTGCTCCAAGTCGTCCATAACCGCGACACGGCTTCTCGAAAGATTAAACCTGCAGGGTGCACCAAAGTATCCACAGCACTTGACCCTTTTGCGGATCGTTAACATACACCCATCGGTATGTCGGCGGGGCCTAAGTCACGACGTTCCTGCACCTAAAGCAAGCACGGGCCACCCCCGAGTCGACACCAGAACGGAGTCGGCCGGTCTCGAGACGGACTCGGGTTTGCGACATGGCGATATCTACCGCCCCCAAACGGGCTGCCGATACTGCGAAATCACTCCGCTAAATAAAGATGCAGTGTGCTCCTCGCACAAACGTAATTAAAGCAGTAAACATGGCATAAGTACAAGATAGTAAAACACCTCAAACTAGTTGTGGCCCCCAGTACAATACTTTGAAATCAGGTAATTATCAATGGGGGGCCCATATCTCCCCACCTGTGGTTAGCGCGCTCGATCTCGGAACAGGTGTCAAGAACTCGGGTCCTACAGGACACAAGTGGGCGGTCGGAAACCAAATCTTACCTATCACCCACCGATGCCTCTGCTTAATTCAATTTTAGTTGTTAAACAGGAATTAAAGTGAACAATAAGTAAAGCCACGATCATCTCCAACGTCAACCTGCGGCAATCCTCCAACCATTGTGATACTTGACGACAAGCTAAACACTTGAGCAAGCGACTACGACACGCGGGTCCAACTATCTACCAAACAACAGGTAATAGGATGTGTCCAAGGCCATATATGGCTGCAAGGGATATCACGGGTACGAAAACTAGAGCATCGCAACACAGATAGCAAAGATCAACAGGAGGGAATAAATACTAGAAAAGTAAGATAGGTAGAAAAGGGGGAGATGCTCGCCTGAAAACATTGTCGAAGGTACAACCGAAGATCGGGGCGAAGCTCACATCAACTCAACGGCCTTATCCGCGAAGAAGCAAAACACTAGAAGAAACACCGGATGCAATATTTAATACACGGCGTAAGATCGGCATGATGCATGTATGATGTATGGCGGCAAAGCGATGCAATTAGGTCAAGATTAAGCGAACCGGGTCCCGACAATTGATTATGTTGTTCAAGTTATTTAATTACCCCGCAAATTAAATGTTGTTATAACAAGGCAAGATAAGATACCGGTTCGCTACACAAGTTTAGATGAGGCCAATATGAGACTAGATTTGCCCGCATATGGGCCCCATATTTAATTATTAGGTGAATCGGCATAAGGCCCCCAAACCACATGATATGCATGCGAGATGAACAATTGAATATGCGATAAGTTGTTATGTTATAAAATAGGGTTCGAGGAAAAGGGTCACACATCGAGGGGGCTCGATCTTGGGCTTCGGGTTCGGGTCCGGGTCGGTCTGGGTCGAGGTTCAGAAACGGTCTAGCGGGAACGTTCTCGGGTTAGGGTAGATCTTGGCGGATCCGGTCTCGCCGCTTGTCGGTCTTGGCGTTCGGGACGAAGCACTTGTCGCATCGGGGTCCTCGGCGGACTTGGTGTCCGGGGTGAAGCACTTGTCGTTCCATGGCGATCTTGGCGTCGGTCCTTGGGCGTCTATGCGGGAAGGAGTTCTTGTCGGGGCCGCGCAGTTGATCTTGGTGTTTCCGGAAGATCTTGCCGACTCCTTGTGAAGGCTTTGGTGCTCTAGATCGGTCTTCAGGGTCCATGTAGTAGACCTCGTCCGTTCCATGTCGACGACCTTGGGGTCTCGGTGACTTCGGGTTCTGAGTAGGAGTCCTCGACGTCCGTGAAGGAGTTCATGGCGCCCAAGATCGGTCTTGGTACCGCTAAGGAGAGCCTGGGGTGTCGAGGCTTCAACTATCGATGGCGAACTTGGTCTTGGCAGCGCATGTACGGATGGCTTTTCGGGGTACTAGTTCGTCTTGCAGCTCTTGTTCACCGGAAGGATTGTTTGCCGAGATTCCATCTTGCGCATTCATCAACACCACCGAAGAACCCCGCTGACAACACCAGGAAGGCGCCCGTGCGTCTTGTCGCTGCACACGCACGGCAGCAGAGCGGGCCCGGGAAGGCCGAGAAAGCCCAACGCGGCCAGGAACGCGCAGGACACGGGCAGCGGGGCCGAGGCGGCTGGAGGCGGGGCCGGCGACGGGGATGGTGGCGGCGGAAACGGTCGCCGCGAGGTTGAGGAACGGCGGCGGTGGGGCCCACGGGCTGCAGGGAGGGTCGAGGACACGCAGTGGCGGGAGGAAGACGGGCGGGCGTGGCGCTGGCCGGCGGGCGGCCAGAGGGGACGGCTCCGCGACGCCAGGAAGGAGCAGGCGAGGCAGGCGCGGTCAGGCGAGGGCGCGCGCTGTGGTCGTAACAGGCGCGGTAGGGAGACCGGGCGCCGCAGGGACGGGCGGTAGTGGCGCAAGGAGGCGGCCAGCGAGGTTGGAGGAGCTGGGGTGGTAGCTGCATGGACTGGGACGTGGAGGCGGGCGGCTGTGAGACCGTGGGCAGCAGCGGCGGGACGGGCGAGGCTGGCGACGGAGAGGTCCACACGCGCCAGGAGAGGGGCGGGGAGCGCTAAGGGAGGATGCGAGCAATGACTCGGCTCGGGTTGGGGAAACGCGTGGGGGAGGAGAGAAGGAAGGTGTCGTGGTCAGGCTGTGGTGGGGCCCAGGTGGCAGGGACGCGGTCCAGGGGAGAGAGTGGGGCGGCGCAAGGGTGTGCTGGGGCCAGCTGGGTTTGGGTGAGAGAGAGGAGAGAGAGGGGGGTAGGTGGCAGGCCAGGATTGGTTAGGGGAGAGGGGGTAGCTGAGGTGGCGCATGGCTATTGGCCCGGGTGAGGTGGCCAGGGGTGTGGGTAGGATAGTGGGTAGCTTTAGGAATTTAGGAGGTGGACCGTTTTAATTTCTGGGGGTGGTCGTTCGGGTCGGGACGGCCCGTTCGACTGCCCCCGCTAAAATTAATATAATTTTTATTTGTTTTAAACGGGCCGTGTGCAAACCAATAGCGGCCAAAACAAAATATTCCGGGGACCCGGTTTTGATGTTTGAATAAAGAGGGGCGTTTAGAAAACAATCACGGGCTTTGCAAACATAGTTTTATGCGAACAATGCATGAAGATGACGATGCAATGCACAAATTCAACGCGATTTTCTAGTAGTGGTTTTGCGGGATGCCACAATTCGACACCACTAACAATGGATCTCGCCCTCGAGATCCGCCTCATGGTACCGGAAGGGAGGTCGTGACTGCGTCTTCTCGCTTCGTAGATCCTCGCGACACCACTAACAAGAGGTCGTTGTCCTGTTAAGAGAACACTCCGGATAAACAACGGACGAAGTTAAAGGTAAGGCCACCTCTAACTTCCATGGAAGGAGTAAAATTGCATCGATCCACCATTCAATGTACATAAGCGAATGATAAGAGTAGTGGTATGGTCGCGACTCCATCCCGCACTCGAAGCATTACCCTGTACACGAATAGACAGATTATGCAACCAACCCTCGGATTCAGACTGAAGATCTCGACAAGCGAGGTTCGGAAACAAAGGAGTGATGCAGACTCTGCATCGGAGCTGGCGTAGAGGGTATCGTCGCGTCGGAAAACACCGGAAGGCACAATCAAGGATCAGAGAAGGGTACCACAGCAGACGGATTCCTCAGATAGCATGAACACCGGATGGTAGAAACACCGTTATCAAAGGAGGAAGCGAGACCCTGAAGGTACGACGGAAACCCAACCACGATAAATCCTGGACTCGAAGAGAGAGAAGAGAGCGGATTCAAAACACGTCGAGATAAGAGGAGAATAGCAGAGGGGTAAGGAGTAAAATCAGACCTAATCAGAACTATCCAACCGATTTTCAAAAATAGTTTGACACTCTACTTCGGCCGTTAGCTAGGTTATCCTACAGTTTGGACTTAGGTATCGCAACCGCCGAGCTCGATACCACTCAGAACACCTCGGAATCGGCCTATGCAAGTTTTAGCGAAACTCCAAACCCGCATAGAAACGATTGAAGGTGCCCACCAGCACTTTCAATGGGTGGAAAGCAAAGTAATAACATTACACAACAGTCCTCGATGGGACCTGAGCAGACAGATATATATACAATGACTCAAAGAGTCAAGAATACAAATATACGGTACAAAGATCCAAATCACCTTGAAAGCGATGGGCGTCCGGCTACGGACAAGATGCAAATGGGGCTAAGAGCCCAAGAATAACCAATGGCGTCCATAACCCCGCCCAAGCCGGAAGGGTAACCCCGCTAACGGCGTCGATCTCAAAACCTGCTTAAACAAAAAGGGTGCCGACAAAGGGCAAAGGAAAAGAGGAGCGTCGATCGAGGCCAAGACACAGCGAGGCTAGAATCGGCGGTCCTCGCCTACATAGGTATGGTGGATGGCGGCGGCAGATGCACTAAACACCTATAGAGACTCGATACAACCGGCGGTTATCGAGAGGGTAAGAATGACCTATCCGGATCCAACCTGAAATTAACACCAAACAAACCCATCCCGGTTTCCCCTCGAGACCAAACGAGGAAGTCAACCGAGGAACTCACACAGCTTGGCGCTTTATTTAATCGATTATAGTTGTGGCACTTTACTAGTCGTTTAGATAATCGTCCTGATAAAGTAAGCAGTGGGCACTTTTAATTAACCATTCCGTTTTAGTGGCAACACTTACTAGTCAGATACAATTAGCATGAGATAACCCAAACCCAGCAGTCGTTGATACTTTTACTTAGCCATTCCGTTGTAGTGAAGCTGATTACTAATCATATCGGAAACAAGTCAATTTAAAGCGAACTTTAGTTATAGTTGTCTATGATCGACACTGTGCTCCAAGTCGTCCATAACCGCGACACGGCTTCGAAAAGATTAAACCTGCAGGGTGCACCAAAGTATCCACAGCACTTGACCCTTTTGCGGATCGGTTAACATACACCCATCGGTATGTCGGGGCCTAAGTCACGACGCCCTGACCCAAAGCAAGCACGGGGCCACCCACCGAGTCGACACCCGCAACGGAGTCGGCCGGTCTCGAGACGGACTCGGGTTTATGACGGTGGCAAGATGCGACGATCGCCTCAAACGGGATCCGATACCGCAAATCACTCCGCTTCCTAACGACACGGTGCTCTCGCACAAACGTAATTAAAGCGAAACATGGCATAAGTACAAGATAGTAAAACACCTCAAACTAGTTGTGGCCCCAAGACAATACTTTGAAATCAGTAATTATCAATGGGGCCCATATCTCCCACCGTGGTTAGCGCTCGATCTCGAACAGGTGTCAAGAACTCGGGTCCTACAGGACACAAGTGGGCGGTCGGAAACCAAATCTTACCTATCACCCACCGATGCCTCTGCTTAATTCAATTTTAGTTGTTAAACAGGAATTAAAGTGAACAATAAGTAAAGCCACGATCATCTCCAACGTCAACCTGCGGCAATCCTCCAACCATTGTGATACTTGACGACAAGCTAAACACTTGAGCAAGCGACTACGACACGCGGGTCCAACTATCTACCAAACAACAGGTAATAGGATGTGTCCAAGGCCATATATGGCTGCAAGGGATATCACGGGTACGAAAACTAGAGCATCGCAACACAGATAGCAAAGATCAACAGGAGGGAATAAATACTAGAAAAGTAAGATAGGTAGAAAAGGGGGAGATGCTCGCCTGAAAACATTGTCGAAGGTACAACCGAAGATCGGGGCGAAGCTCACATCAACTCAACGGCCTTATCCGCGAAGAAGCAAAACACTAGAAGAAACACCGGATGCAATATTTAATACACGGCAGAAGATCGGCATGATGCATGTATGATGTATGGCACGGCAAGGTGCGATGCAATTAGGTCAAGATTAAGCGGAACCGGGGTCCCGACAATTGATTATGTTGTTCAAGTTATTTAATTACCCCGCAAATTAAATGTTGTTATAACAAGGCAAGATAAGATACCGGTTCGCTACACAAGTTTAGATGAGGCCAATATGAGACTAGATTTGCCCGCATATGGGCCCCATATTTAATTATTAGGTGAATCGGCATAAGGCCCCCAAACCACATGATATGCATGCGAGATGAACAATTGAATATGCGATAAGTTGTTATGTTATAAAATAGGGTTCGAGGAAAAGGGGTCACACATCAGAGGGGGCTCGACGATCTTGGGGTTCGGGGTCGGTCTCGGGTCTGTGGTTCACGAACGGTCTAGCGGGAACGTTCTCGGGTTTCTGGGGTAGATCTTGGCGGATCCGGGGTCTCGGGCCAGTTGTCGGTCTTGGCGTTCGGGACGAAGCACTTGTCGCATCGGGGTCCTCGGCGGACTCGGTGTCCGGGGTGAAGCACTTGTCGTTCCATGGCGATCTTGGCGTCGGTCCTTGGGCGTCTATGCGGGAAGGAGTTCTTGTCGGGGCCGCGCAGTTGATCTTGGTGTTTCCGGAAGATCTTGCCGACTCCTTGCGAAGGCTTTGGTGCTCTAGATCGGTCTTCAGGGTCCATGTAGTAGACCTCGTCCGTTCCATGTCGACGACCTTGGGGTCTCGGTGACTTCGGTTCTAGGAGTCCTCGACGTCCGTGAAGGAGTTCATGGCGCCCCAAGATCGGTCTGCACCGCGAAGGAGAGCTGGGTGTCGAGGCTTCAACTATCGATGGCGAACTTGGTCTTGGCGGCGCATGTACGGATGGCTTTTCGGGGTACTAGTTCGTCTTGCGCTCTTGTTCACGGAAGGATTGTTTGCCGAGATTCCATCTTGCGCATCATCAACAATCAAGAACCCTGTGACAACACCAGGAAGGCGCCTGCGGCGTCTTGTCGCTGCACACGCACGGCAGAGCGGGCCCGGAAGGCCGAGAAAGCCCAACGCGCGTGAACGCGGCAGACGGCAGCGGGGCCGAGGCGGCTGGAGGCGGGGCCGGCGACGGGGATGGTGGCGAGGCGGCCGGGGAAACGGTCGCCGGCGAGGTTGGAGGGGAACGGGCGGCGAGGTGGGGCCCCACGGGGCTGCAGGGAGGTCGAGGACACGCAGGCGGGGTTGGAGGAGCGGCGCGCACGGGCCGGGGCAGGCCTGCTGGCCGGGCGGGCGCTGACGGCAGGGCTGCGACGCCAGAAGGAGCCGCGCGGCGAGGCGCTGGTCGGGCGAGGCAGCTGGCGGGTCGGGCAGAACGGCTCGGCGGTAGGGAGCGACCGGCGCCCGAGGGACGAAGCGGCTGCGGTGGCGCAAGGAGGCGGCCAGCGAGGTTGGAGGAGCTGGGGGTAGTGGCGGCACAAGGCTGGGACTCAAGCGTGGAGGCGGTTGCAGTGAGACCCGGGCGGGCCGCAGCGGCGGGACGGCGAGGCCGTGACGGAGAGGTCCCCGGCGAGGGCTGACGCGAGGAGGGCCTGGGAGCGGGGAGGATGCGAGAGGGCTGCCTCGGGTTGGGGAAACGCGTGGGGGAGGAGAGAAGGAAGGTGGGGTCAGGGTCGTGGGGCCAGTGGTGGACGCAGTCCAGGAGAGAGTGGCCAGGCAGGGCGTGCGTGGCGGGTGTGTGCTGGGGCCAGCTGGGTTTGGGTGAGAGAGAGGGGAGAGAGGGGGGTAGGTGGCAGGCCAGGGTTGGTGAGGGGGGGGGGGGTAGCTGAGGTGGCGCATGGCTATTGGCCCGGGTGAGGTGGCCAGGGGTGTGGGTAGGATAGTGGGTAGCTTTAGGAATTTAGGAGGTGGACCGTTTAATTTACGGGGTGGTCGTCGGGTCGGACGGCCTGTTCGAGCCCCGCTAAAATTAATAATTTTATTTGTTTTAAGCGGGCGTGTGCAAACCAATAGCAAAACAAAATATTCCGGGACCCGGTTTTGATGTTTGAATAAAGAGGCGTTTAGAAAACAATCACGGGCTTTGCAAACATAGTTTTATGCGAACAATGCATGAAGATGACGATGCAATGCACAAATTCAACGCGATTTTCTAGTAGTGGTTTTGGGATGCCATGTTCCCTCGTTCACACCGTCCACCCAAACCTCGGTCCGTCTCGAGTCACTAACTGCTATGGTGTACTCCAAGGTGGCCCCCTGAAATATTTCTGAATCCTGTGATTGCTTTGTCGTGAAAGCCTCGTTGGGTTTTGATTTGGTTTTTCCGAGGTTGATCGAGTGTGTGTTTCTATTGGTGCACCCCGGCCGGGTAAAACTTTCTGAAAGCCGTGTCCGCGGTTATGGACGACTTGGAGCAC
Source organism: Avena longiglumis (assembly GCA_030063025.1). Lineage (NCBI taxonomy): Eukaryota > Viridiplantae > Streptophyta > Magnoliopsida > Poales > Poaceae > Avena > Avena longiglumis. The sequence goes on along the minus strand of CP125974.1, from coordinate 411,581,647 downwards.
AGTATCTCGATCATAGAAAACTATAACTAAAGTAGTGTTATAAATTTGACTCTATAATGACTAGTAATCAGCTTCACTATAATGGAATGGCTAAATAAACCTGCCCACAATTGCTTGTTTGAGTTGTCGCTTGCGACCATTGTACCTGACTAGTAATCAGCTTCACCACAACAGAATGGCTTAATAAAAGTACCAACAACTGCTGTTTTGGGTTATCTCATGCTAATTGTATCTGACTAGTAAGTGATGCAACTACAACGGAATGGTTAACTAAAATGGCCCACTGCTTATTTTATTAGGATGATTATCTATACCTGACTAGTAATTGCTGCAACGATAACTGGATAAATAAAACTGCCAACTGCGTGAGTTCCTCGGTTGACTTCCTCGTTTGGTTTCGAGGGGGAAACACCAGGATGGGTTTGTCTGATGATAGAATCAGGTTGGATCCGAATAGCTCTTTCTTACCCCTCTCTGATAGCCGCCAGTTGTATCGAGTCTCTATAGGTTGTTTAGTGCATGCTGCGCCGCTGCCGCTTCAGTCCACCATACCTATGTAGGCGAGGACCGCCGAATTCTAGCCTCGCCGTGTACTGGCCTCGATCGACGCCTCTTTTTCCTTTGCCCTTTGTCGGCACCCCTTTTGTTTAAGCAGGTTTTGAGATCGACGTCGTTAGCAGGGTTACCCTTCCGGCTTGGCCTGGCAGGGTTATGGACGCCATTGGTTATCCTTCAGGGCTCTTAGCCCCATTTGCCTCTTGTCCGTACTCGGACGCTGTATCGTTTTCAAGGTGATTTGGATCTTTGTACTGTATATCTTTATTCTTGGCTCATTGAGTCGCTGTCATATATATATATCTGTTCTGTGGGTCCCATCGAGGACTGTTGTGTAATGTTATTACTTCGTTTTCCACCCGCACGCAAGTGCCTGGTGGGCACCTTTGAATCGTTTCTATGCGGGTTTGGCGAGAATCGCTAAAACTTGCATAGGGCCGATTCGAGGTGTTCTGAGTTGTATCGAGCTCGGCGGGTTGCGATACCCCACAAGTCCAGCCTGAGGATAACCTAGCTAACGGTCAAGTAGAGTGTCAAAACTATTTTTGCAAAATCGGTTGGATAGTTCGATTAGGTCTGATTTTACTCCTTAACCCTCCGCTTCTCTCCTCTCACCTCTGCGTTTTGAATCCACTCTCTCTCTCTCTCTCGAGTCCGTGATTTCTCGTGGTTGGGTTTCGTCGCACCTTGTGGTTTCGCTCCTTGATAGCGGTGTTGCTACATCTGGTCTTCATGCTATCCGCGGAATCCTTCGTCTGGTGGACTTCTCCTTGTTCCTTTCTGTGCCTTCCGGTGTTTTCCGACGCGACGACATCATCTACGCCCGGATCGGATCGAGTGCGCATCACTCCTTTGTTCGAACCTCGCTTGCCGAGATCTTGATCTAATTCGAGAGTTGGTTGCATAATCCGCCTATTCGTGTGCAGAGTAATGTTTTGGGTGCGCGATGGACTGATCACCATCCGACTACTCTTATCATTCGCTCTTGTACATCGAATCAGTGGATCCAGCAGTTTTACTCCGTCCGCGGAAGCTAGAGGTGGCTTTATTTGTTGATACCTCTACTTTCGACCTTTTGTTTCCGGAGTGTTTCCCTCGACGATCACGGACAACGACCTCTTGTTAGTGGTGTCGCGAGGATCTACCCTAAGCGAGAAGACGCAGATCGCCGACCTTCCTTCTGGTACCATGAGGCGGATCTCGAGGGCGAGATCCATTGTTAGTGGTGTCGAATTGTGGCATCCCGCAAAACCACTACTAGAAAATCGCGTTGTTTTTGTGCATTGCATCGTCATCATCATGCATTGTTTGTCTAAAACTATTTCGAAACGCCTAGTTTTGTTTTCTAAATAACCCCCGTCTTTATTTCAAATTAAAACATCGGTCTGTTCCGGTCTTTTATTTGTCTAAAACTATTTACAAAAGTTATATTTAAATAAAAGAAAAACCCTAGACTAAAATATCTAAACCAGTCCCACCTAAATCCCTAATTCACCCAATCCTATTCTACCCACCACTCACAGCTCGCCACCTTACCCCTGGACCCCAATCCCTACCCACCTTGCCACCTCATCAATCCCAGACTTTTCCCCCTCCCTCTCTCACACACAGCCTCCCTACCCCCCTCTCTATGCAGCCCGGCCCCACCTCCTGCGCCGGCCCCACTCCCTGGCCAACCTCCTCTCTCTCTCTCCCCCTCTCTCTCTCCCTGGGTCCCACCCCACCCTCTGGCCCCACCTGGCCCTGGCCCACCTCCCCGCCCCACCCCACCCCACTCCCTGTCCTCGACGCCAACCCCAGGCCACCTCCTCCCCTTGGCCTGCCCTTCTTCCTCCTTCCTCCCGCTCGGCCTCCCCTCCTCTCTCTGCTCCGGCCAAGCTCCCCACCGTCTCCGGCCGTCTCCGCCTCCGCGCCCGCCGGCCCACGCCCTCCCTCTGCGTCCCCAACCGCACCCTCCGCTCGCCTTCGCCCTCCGGGGAGCCGCCACCCTCCTCTCCACCCGACGCCGCCCCGCCTCCTCTTCTCCGCCAGCCGCCTCCACCGCGGCCCTCCAGCGCCGCCTGAGCCGTCTCCTCCGCTCACTCCTCCGCCCTCCTCTCCAAGGCTCCCTCCTCTGCCCGCGAGACGCTCTTGGCCCGAGCACCTCCCCTTCGCCACCGCTTCCGCCTCCATGGTCGCCGCCCATGGCGCCGCCTGCGGGTCCTCGCCGACCCGACAGACGCCGCCGCCACGGGTCCTCTCATGCCGCCTCGCCGCCCGCGCGCCCCGGCCTTCCTCATCCCGCCAGCACCGCTGCTCCTCCCTGGCTCACGCGCCTCCGCCCGGCGTGCTCCTGAGCCTGCCCCGCTCGAGCCGCCCTGGTCCTCCTCTCCTCCGGCCGGCCGCCGCCCCCCTCCGTCAAGCTTCCTCCGACCGACCCCCTTTCTCGCCTCGGCATCGCGGTTCCGCTGCAGTACGGCCCGAGCACCACCTCGCCCGCGCCCGGGCTTGCTGTGCCTTGCATCGCCGCCCATCGGCCCTTCTCCAACCCGGCCAGCTAAACGGTGCACCTTGTCATGCTACTGTTGAAGCCGTTCCGCGAGTGTGTGCCCGCTGGTGCTCAAGCGGAAGCCAAGACCACCAATGCCTGATCCAAGTGCGTCGCCGTCAATCAAAGAGGGATCCAGCAGGTGTACATCGCGAGCGACAAGATCTTCGACACGACACCCGAGGATGGCAAGTCCCGTTCCCGACGCCCGAGACCGATTCCTCGTCGAATCCCGAAGCCCGAACCCCGTGGACCGACATGCTCTACTTCATGGATACGACAAGTACGCCCTCGAGGATGCGAAGTTGAGAACCCGAACGTCAAGGGCGCCGATGCGAATACGCCAAGCTCATCTACCCCGGACACCGTGCGACAAGATCTACTTCACGGATCCGAAGACCCCGGTACCCGATCCACTCAAGTCCGCCATCAACGGCAAGATCAACACCGACCAGGGCGAGACCGATGCGCCCCGACGCCGAACCAAGTCCTGCTTCCCGGATGCGACAAGACCTACCTCCGTTATCCGAGGCCGATCTCATCGAACCCGGAACCCTGAGACCGAACCCCGAACCCCGGAACCCCAAGTTCGTCGAGACCCTCTAATGTGTGAACCCCTTCCCGAAATCCTATTTTATCATATAATACAACTTGTTGCATATTGAATTGTCATACTTGCATGCATATTGTCATGTGGTTTGGGGGCCTTATGCCGATTCACCTAATAATTAAATATGAGGCCCATATGCGGGCAAATGTAGTCGTATATTGGTCCCATTTAAGTTTGTGTAGCGTACCGGTAACTCATCTTGCCTTGTTATTACAACATTTAAATTGCGGGGGTTCTAAATAACTTGAACCGTTTACTTAATTGTCGGGACCCCCGGTTCCGCTTAATATGACATAATTGCCTCGCATCTTTGCCATGTCATACATCATTCATGCATCATGCCCGATCTTTTGCCGTAGTATTAAATATTGCATCCGGTGTTTCTTCTAGTGTTTTGCTTCTTCGCGGATTGGGCCGTTGAGTTGATGTGAGCTTCGCCCCGATCTTCGGTTGAACCTTCGACAATGTTTTCAGGCGAGCATCTTCCCCTTTTTCTACCTATCTTACTTTTATAGTATTTATTTCCTTCCTGTTGATCTATTGCTATCTGTGTTGCGATGCTCTAGCTTTCGTACCCGTGATATCCCTTGCAGCCTTATACTGCCGTGGACACCTCCTATTACCTGTTGTGTGGTAGTTAGTTGGACCTGCGCGTCGTAGTCGCTTGCTCAAGTGCTGTTGCGTGTCGTCAAGTGCCACAGTTGTTGGTGTATTGCCGCATGTTTGATGTTGGAGATGATCATGGCTTTACTTATCGTTCACTTTAATTCCTGTTTAACAACTAAAATTGAAGTAGGTAAGCAGAGGCACAGGTGGGCAATAGATGTTATTTGGTTGTTAACCGTCCACTTGTGTCCCGTAGGACCCCGAGTACTTGATACCTGTTCCTTGAATTTTCGCGCTATCCACATCCGGGAGGATTATGGGACCCCCCTGAGCCAGAGCTTGATTCAGTCTTATTTCTTGGGGCCACAAACTAGTTTGAGGTTTTGTTTACTATCCTGTACTTATGCCATGCTACTGCTTTATTTACGATTGTGCGAGGAGCACACTGTACTGTTTAGGATCGGGACACGTTTTCGCGGTGTCGACAAGCCCAGTTTTGGGTTCCCAGTCGTTCACAGCCGTCCACCCAAACCTCGGGTCCGTCTCAGAGTCAGCTAACTTCGTTGCGGGTGTACTCCAAGGGGTGGCCCCCTGAAATATTTCTGAATCCTGTGATTGCTTTGTCGTGAAAGCCTCGTTGGGTTTTGATTTGGTTTTTCCGAGGTTGATCGAGTGTGTGTTTCTATTGGTGCACCCCGGCCGGGTAAAACTTTCTGAAAGCCGTGTCATGTTATGGACGACTTGGAGCACAGTATCTCGATCATAGAAAACTATAACTAAAGTAGTGTTATAAATTTGACTCTATAATGACTAGTAATCAGCTTCACTATAATGGAATGGCTAAATAAACCTGCCCACAATTGCTTGTTTGAGTTGTCGCTTGCGACCATTGTACCTGACTAGTAATCAGCTTCACCACAACAGAATGGCTTAATAAAAGTACCAACAACTGCTGTTTTGGGTTATCTCATGCTAATTGTATCTGACTAGTAAGTGATGCAACTACAACGGAATGGTTAACTAAAATGGCCCACTGCTTATTTTATTAGGATGATTATCTATACCTGACTAGTAATTGCTGCAACGATAACTGGATAAATAAAACTGCCAACTGCGTGAGTTCCTCGGTTGACTTCCTCGTTTGGTTTCGAGGGGGAAACACCAGGATGGGTTTGTCTGATGATAGAATCAGGTTGGATCCGAATAGCTCTTTCTTACCCCTCTCTGATAGCCGCCAGTTGTATCGAGTCTCTATAGGTTGTTTAGTGCATGCCGCCGCCGCCTTGATCCACCATACCTATGTAGGCGAGGACCGCGAATTCTAGCCTCGCCGTGTCTTGGCCTCGATCGACGCCTCCTCTTTTCCTTTGCCCTTTGTCGGCACCCTTTTGTTTAAGCAGGTTTTGAGATCGGCGTCGTTAGCGGGTTACCCTTCCGCTTGGCTCGCAGGTTATGGGCGCCATTGGTTATCCTTCAGGCTCTTAGCCCCATTTGCCTCTTGTCCGTACTCGGACTGTATCGCTTTTCAAGGTGATTTGGATCTTTGTCTTTGTATATCTTTATTCTTGGCTCATTGAGTCATTGTTATATATATATATACTACATGGGTCCCATCGAGGACTGTTGTGTAATGTTATTACTTCGTTTTCCACCCGCACGCAAGTGCCTGGTGGGCACCTTTGAATCGTTTCTATGCGGGTTTGGCGAGAATCGCTAAAACTTGCATAGGGCCGATTCTGAGGGTGTTACAGAGTTGTATCAGAGCTCAGCAGTTGCGATACCCCACAAGTCCAGCCTGTAGGATAACCTAGCTAACGGCCGAAGTAGAGTGTCAAAACTATTTTTGCAAAATCGGTTGGATAGTTCTGATTAGGTCTGATTTTACTCCTTAACCCTCTGCTTCTCTCCTCTCACCTCTGCGTGTTTTGAATCCACTCTCTTCTCTCTCTCTTCGAGTCCAGGATTTCTCGTGGTTGGGTTTTCGTCGCACCTTCAGGGTTTCGCTTCCTCCTTCGGTAACGGTGTTGCTACATCTGGTCTTCATGCTATCCGCGGAATCCTTCGTCTGGTGGACTTCTCCTTGTTCCTTTCCGTGCCTTCCGGTGTTTTCCGACGCGACGACATCATCTACGCCAGATCGGATGCAGAGTCTGCATCACTCCTTTGTTTCCGAACCTCGCTTGCCGAGATCTTCAGTCTAATTCCGAGAGTTGGTTGCATAATCCGCCTATTCGTGTGCAGAGTAATGGTTTGGGTGCGCGATGGAATGATCACCATCCGACTACTCTTATCATTCGCTCTTGTACATCGAATCAGTGGATCCAGCAGTTTTACTCCGTCCGCGGAAGCTAGAGGTGGCTTTATTTGTTGATACCTCTACTTTCGACCTTTTGTTTCCGGAGTGTTTCCCTCGACGATCACGGACAACGACCTCTTGTTAGTGGTGTCGCGAGGATCTACCCGAAGCGAGAAGACGCAGATCGCCGACCTTCCTTCTGGTACCATGAGGCGGATCTCGAGGGCGAGATCCATTGTTAGTGGTGTCGAATTGTGGCATCCCGCAAAACCACTACTAGAAAATCGCGTTGTTTTTGTGCATTGCATCGTCATCATCATGCATTGTTTGTTTGAAACTATTTCGAAACGCCTAGTTTTGTTTTCTAAATAACCCCCGTCTTTATTTCAAATTAAAACATCGGTCTGTTCCGGTCTTTTATTTGTCTAAAACTATTTACAAAAGTTATTTTTAAATAAAAGAAAAACCCTAGACTAAAATATCTAAACCAGTCCCACCTAAATCCCTAATTCACCCAATCCTATTCTACCCACCACTCACAGCTCGCCACCTCACCCCTGGACCCCAATCCCTACCAACCTTGCCACCTCATCAATCCCAGACTTTTCCCCCCTCCCTCTCTCACACACAGCCTCCCTACCCCCCTCTCTATGCAGCCCGGCCCCACCTCCTGCGCCGGCCCCACTCCCTGGCCAACCTCCTCTCTCTCTCTCTCCCCCTCTCTCTCTCCCTGGGTCCCACCCCACCCTCTGGCCCCACCCGTCCTGGCCCACCCCCTGTCCCCGGACCCCACCCCCACTCCCCTGTCCCCGCACGCCAACCCCAGGCCACCTCCCTCCCCACGCGGCGCGCCCGCGTCCCCCTTCTTCCTCCTTCCTCCCGCTCGGCCTCCCCTCCTCTCTCTGCTCCGGCCAAGCTCCCACCTCCGCCGCCTCCGCCTCCACGCGCCCTCCAGCGTCCCCAACCGCACTCCTCCGCCTGGCCCGGGAGCCGCCACCTCCTCTCCACCCGACGCCCGCCTCCTCTTCTCTCCGCCTCGCCCACCGCCCTCAGCGCCGCTGAGCCGTCTCCTCGCTCGCTCCTCCGCCTCTCCAGGCCTCCCTCTGCCTCGGCGGCGCGCTGCGCCTGGCGCCTCCCGCCACCGCTTCCGCCCTCCATGGACGCCCCAACCGCCAAGGCCGCCTGCGTCCTCGCCGACCTGACGGCCGCCGCCTCAGGGGTCCTCTCCAGGCGTCGCCGCCGCCAGCCCTCCGGCCTTCCTCCTTGAGCCGCGCTCCTCCTCAGCTCCGCCAGCGCCTCCCGGCGTGCTCCTGAGCCTGCCCCGCTCGAGCCGCCCTGGTCCTCCTCTCCTCCGGCCAGCCGCCCCCCCTCCGTCAAGCTTCCTCCGACCGGCCCCCTTCCTCGCCTCGGCATCGCGGTTCCGCTGCAGTACGGCCCGAGCACTACCTCGCCCGCGCCCGGGCTTGCTGTGCCTTGCAGCGCCGCCCATCGGCCCTTCTCCAACCCGGCCAGCTAAACGGTGCACCTTGTCATGCTACTGTTGAACCCGTTCCGCGAGTGTGTGCCCGCTGGTGCTCAAGCGGAAGCCAAGACCACCAATGCCTGATCCAAGTGCGTCGCCGTCAATCAAAGAGGGATCCAGCAGGTGTACATCGCGAGCGACAAGATCTTCGACATGACACCCGAGGATGGCAAGTCCCGTTCCCGACGCCCGAGACCGATTCCTCGTCGAATCCCGAAGCCCGAACCCCGTGGACTGACATGCTCTACTTCACGGATACGACAAGTACGCCCTCGAGGATGCGAAGTTGAGAACCCGAACGTCAAGGGCGCCGATGCGAATACGCCAAGCTCATCTACCCCGATCACCGTGCGACAAGATCTACTTCACGGATCCGAAGACCCCGGTACCCGATCCACTCAAGTCCGCCATCAACGGCAAGATCAACACCGACCAGGGCGAGACCGATGCGCCCCGACGCCGAACCAAGTCCCGCTTCCCGGATGCGACAAGACCTTCCTCCGTTGTCCGAGGCCGATCTCGTCGAACCCGGAACCCTGAGACCGAACCCCGAACCCCGGAACCCCAAGTTCGTCGAGACCCTCTAATGTGTGAACCCCTTCCCGAAATCCTATTTTATCATATAATACAACTTGTTGCATATTGAATTGTCATACTTGTATGCATATTGTCATGTGGTTTGGGGGCCTTATGCCGATTCACCTAATAATTAAATATGGGGCCCATATGCGGGCAAATGTAGTCGTATATTGGTCCCATTTAAGTTTGTGTAGCGAACCGGTAACTCATCTTGCCTTGTTATTACAACATTTAAATTGCGGGGGTTCTAAATAACTTGAAACGTTTACTTAATTGTCGGGAACCCCGGTTCCGCTTAATATGACCTAATTGCATCGCATCTTTGCCATGTCATACATCATTCATGCATCATGCCCGATCTTTTGCCGTAGTATTAAATATTGCATCCGGTGTTTCTTCTAGTGTTTTGCTTCTTCGCGGATTGGGCCGTTGAGTTGATGTGAGATTCGCCCCGATCTTCGGTTGAACCTTCGACAATGTTTTCAGGCGAGCATCTTCCCCTTTTTCTACCTATCTTACTTTTATAGTATTTATTTCCCTCCTGTTGATCTATTGCTATCTGTGTTGCGATGCTCTAGCTTTCGTACCCGTGATATCCCTTGCAGCCTTATACTGCCGTGGACACCTCCTATTACCTGTTGTGTGGTAGTTAGTTGGACCTGCGCGTCGTAGTCGCTTGCTCAAGTGCTGTTGCGTGTCGTCAAGTGCCACAGTTGTTGGTGTATTGCCGCATGTTTGATGTTGGAGATGATCATGGCTTTACTTATCGTTCACTTTAATTCCTGTTTAACAACTAAAATTGAAGTAGGTAAGTAGAGGCACAGGTGGGCAATAGATGTTATTTGGTTGTTAACCGTCCACTTGTGTCCGTGGGACCCGAGTACTTGATACTGTTCCTTGAATTTTCGCTATCCACATCCGGAGGATTATGGGACCCCACAGCGAGCTTGATTCAGTCTTATTTCTTGGGGCCACAAACTAGTTTGAGGTTTTGTTTACTATCCTGTACTTATGCCATGCTTTGCTTTATTTACGATTGTGCGAGGCACATCTTGTTAGGATCGGGACACGTTTTCGCGGTGTCGACAAGCCCGATTTGGGTTCCCGATCGTTCTGACCGTCCACCCAAACCTCGGGTCTTTCTCGGAGTCAGCTAACTTCGTTGCGGGTGTACTCCAAGGGGTGGCCCCCTGAAATATTTCTAAATCCTGTGATTGCTTTGTCGTGAAAGCCTCATTGGTTTTTGATTTGGTTTTTCCGAGGTTGATCGAGTATGTGTTGCTATTGGTGCACCCCGGCCGGGTAAAACTTTCTGAAAGCCGTGTCCGCGGTTATGGACGACTTGGAGCACAGTATCTCGATCATAGACAACTATAACTAAAGTAGTGTTATAAATTTGACTCTATAATGACTAGTAATCAGCTTCACTATAATGGAATGGCTAAATAAACCTGCCCACAATTGCTTGTTTGAGTTGTCGCTTGCGACCATTGTACCTGACTAGTAATCAGCTTCACCACAACGGAATGGATTAATAAAAGTACCAACAACTGCTGGGTTTTGGGTTATCTCATGCTAATTGTATCTGACTAGTAAGTGATGCAACTACAACGGAATGGTTAACTAAAATGGCCCACTGCTTATTTTATTAGGATGATTATCTATACCTGACTAGTAATTGCTGCAACGATAATCGAATAAATAAAGCGCATTGCGTGAGTTCCTCGGTTGACTTCCTCGTTTGGTTTTAGAGGAAACAGGATGGGTTTGTCGATGATAGAATCAGGTTGGATCCGAATAGCTCTTTCTTACCCTCTCGATAGCCGCCGGTTGTATCGAGTCTCTATAGGTTGTTTAGTGCATCTTTGCTACGCGCTTGATCCACCATACCTATGTAGGCGGGACTGCCGAATTCTAACCTCGCCGTGTCTTGGCCTCGATCGACGCTCCTCTTTTCCTTTGCCCTTTGTCGGCACCTTTTTGTTTAAGCAGGTTTTGAGATCGGCGTCGTTAGTAGGGTTACCCTTCAAACGCTGGGCAGGGTTATGGGCGCCATTGGTTATCCTTGGGGCTCTTAGCCCGTTTGCCTCTTGTCCGTACTTTCGGACTGTATGTCGTTCAAGGTGATTTGGATCTTTGTAATGTATATGTATTCTTGGCTCATTGAGTCATGTATATATATACATTACTGGGTCCCATCGAGGACTGTTGTGTAATGTTATTACTTCATTTTCCACCCGCACGCAAGTGCCTGGTGGGCACCTTTGAATCGTTTCTATGCGGGTTTGGCGGGAATCGCTAAAACTTGCATAGGGCCGATTCTGAGGGTGTTACATGAGAGTTATGATATTAGTGATGTTACACTGAGTTCACTGATGGTTTTGTTGAAGAGTGCCGAAACACACATGGTACTAGTGCTATTAAGAGTCTCCTTGCTAGACGTACTATTATGCCTAAGTTGTCCTCTGATCCTAAGTTTGCCACTTCTCCCATAGATATTAAAGATGAAGATTATGATTTCTCTCTTGATTTATCTTATTTATATATTGTTGAGAAAGAACCTTTTTGTGGGACTGAAAATGAGAACGGTGTGGCTCATATGAATGAGCTTTCTACTATGAGTGCTTTGTTCTCTGATGATTTTAAGATGCAGAAATACTTTGTTGCTAAGATCTTCCCTTTTTCACTAAAAGGAGAAGCTAGGGCTTGGTTTAATAGATTACCTCCTGGTTCCATTGATAGCCCTGATTGCTTGATTTCTTATTTCTTCCAAAAATATTTTCCTCCCAGTGCTAGACATGCTGCTTTGTAGAGACTTTTTGATTTTAAACAGGGAGAAGAAAAGAAATTGCCTGAGTCATGGACAAGGTTCTGTGCCTTGATTCATGCTCATCCTAGATGTCCATTACCTAAGAACGAGCTTCTTGATATTTATTATAATGGACTAACTAGTGATTCTAGGACCTACCTAGATAGCTTTGTTGATTGTGTTTTCAGGAAAAGGACTCCTATAGATGCTGGAGAATTAATGGCTAAGATAAGCAAGAATTATGATGATTGGACTTCAACTGAGCTGAATGCACCTGAGCCTATTACTCCTGAACCAGTTGTTCCTGAACCAATTCTAGGCCCAACAACAAAGAAGAGGAGAGTTTTTGCATTAAATGATGAAGTGATGAAGGAAGCTAAGAAATGTCTAAAGGAGAAAGGTATTAGAGCTGAAGATGTGAAGAATCTACCTCCTATAGAAGAATTATGTAAGCCAATTCCCCACTCATCTACTATTGAGGTACACTCTCCCCAACACTATGATGAAGGTGACATTCCTTATGGTAAGCCTCCTGATCAATGTTTAGAGGAACTTGACACATATATTGTTAAACAAGGGTATTTTAATAAACAAGTTCAGAATCATTTATTGGAAAACTGTAGATCTATCCATGAGTTGAAAGATATTATGGAAAGAACTTCTAATGATATAAAAATGCTTTGTAAACACTTTTAAATGGTTCAAACCCAACTTGATCAACTTGCTAAGGTGCAAAACGATATGCTAGTTAATACTTCAGGAGATAAACATGCTTATGGAATTAGAACTAGGAGTGGTATAGCTACTCAAGATCCTTTATATCCTGAAGGACACCGTAAAAGAATAGAGCAGGATTCCCAACAAGGTGAAGATAGTGGTAGTCCTCATAAGAGAAAGAAAAAGAAACATAAGATAGTTGAGGAACCACTTGAAACTGCTGTGGATCCTAATAGTATATCTGTCTCTGATGCTGAAACTGAGAGTGGTAATGATAAAAATGAGTCTCCTGATAAGGAGGAAGGTGAGAAAGAACCTGAGAAATACACTAAGAACACTAGGTACACAAAGGAAGATTTTATTGCTAATAAACATGGTAAAGAGAGAGAACCTTGGGTGCAGAAACCTATGCCTTTTCCAGGTAAAAAACACAAGTCAAAGGAGGAGGAACACTACAACAAGTTTTGTGAGTGGATGAAACCTTTATTCTTGCAAATTCCTTTGACTGATGCTATTAAGTTGCCTCCTTATTCAAAGTATATGAAGGATATTGTCTCTAATAAATGGAAGATTCCTAATGAGTAGATTTCTACTCTACTTGCTAATTATTCCTTCAATGGTAAGGTTCCAAAGAAACTTGGTGATCCAGGTTTACCAACTATTCCTTGCTCTATTAAGAATAATTATGTTAGAACTGTTTTATGTGATTTGGGAGCTGGAGTTAGTGTTATGCCTTTTTCTCTCTACAAGAGGATTGAGCTAGAAAAGTTGAGACCAACTGATATATCTTTGCAAATGGATGATAAGTCAACTATTATTGCTGTTGGTAAATGTGAGGATGTTCATGTTCAAGTTGCTCATAATTGCATGGTCTTAACTGATTTTGTTGTGCTTGAAATGCCTGAAGATGATAATATGTCTATTATTCTTGGGAGACCTTTTCTTAATACTGCAGGTGCTGTCATCAATTGCAATCAAGGAAAAGTAACATTCAATATTAATGACAAAGAGCACACTATCTATTTCCCCAAGAAGGTTGTTAAGAGCTATTGCCTGAATTCCATTGAAAATATTGAGAGCATCAAGGTTGGAGAAATATATTGTCCCATTCCATAAGAAATTTTGAAACTATTATGATTGGGACCATTGCTATCAAGTATGAGGTAACATAATCACCTTGTGGAATGCAAAGTTTTGCTTCATATAAGATTGTTTTGGTAATATGACTTGATCAACATTGTTAACAAAAGGAATTTAATGAACAAAATAATGTTTCCACTGTGGTTATACTTGCTTTATTTTTCCTTTATCTTTCCTAGTCTTTGCTTTAGCTTAGTTTTTTCTAGTTGTTTGCTTGTTTAAGTTTCTTAGAGCTCCTGTAGTTTGGATTTTGGTTTGCTTTTGCTTCTTCTGAAAAAACTATTTCTGCGAGAAAATCAATTTTCATACCCTGAAAGTTGGCCAAAAATAAAGTTTCCCGAAAAATCCCAGAAAATTCAAAATAAAATTTTCCTCGAAAAAAGGGGCAGAGTGGCACCTGAGGTGACCCAGGGGGCCACCCCAGACCACCACACCCCTGGTAGGTGCGGCCTACCAGGTGGCGGCGCCTGGGAGGGGGGTATGGCCCACCTGGGCCCCCTCCAGGCTGCCTTCTCAAAGCCACCTTCTTTCTCTCTCCCGAAAAACACCGGAAAACTTGCTCAATATCGAGTTTTTGTTGTTCTTGCTCGTGATTTTCGATCTCCTTGTTCAGCCCATCTCAAGTGCTGATTTTTGGAGGGATTGCTCCTTGGTATGTGCCTCCTCCACCCGTTCAATTAGATTTGTGATTGGTAGATTGTATCTTGAGTATTTTGCTGCTATAGGTGACAGGTTGTTTGAGCTTGCATGCTTGTTATTTTCTTAGAAACTTTGTTTTGATGCATGTATAGTCCTCTAGCAAGTTCCTATAGTAGTTTCTCATCATTTATCAACTTAGAAATCACTTGGTTTGATGGTTGTTTAAAATTTCAGAAAAGAGAAGTCATGGACCACCACACATTTGGTGATATATTTGAGAGTGATGCACCTAGAAGGGCAAGTCTTCCAAGGTCATCTACCAGTACTATACCCTCATACAATGAGGATCTCATCACTCCGCGATTTGGTGATGAGGTAGATGAAGGGGCTGCGCACCCCTCCACCTTTTCTTGCCAAACTTTTTTGCAAGCTGCTGGAATTCTTAATTATTTTATGACTTTGGTGCAGAGGGCTGGACTAACAAGTTACATGCAGGATGAGAGTGCACAATATGATTTGTTTACTAAAACATTTGTGGAGAGTTTATCCTTTACTAATAGTATGTTCAAGCCTTCTGTGTCTTTCAAAATTTATGGCAGGGCTCATTCTATGACTTTGAAGCAATTTTGCAAGGCCCTGGGACTTGGTACAACTGGGTCATCAAAGAAGATTCAAGCTCTACCCGCTGATTTGTTAGAGCTTTACCGAGGAATAACCAATGATGATGACCGTAGAGCTCAGCGAGGGAAGATAAAGAACATTCAACTTCCAACCATAAGGTATTTTGCCTACTATCTTGCCACCAGTGTTCTTGGTAGGGAGAACACTAGTAATATTTCCAACTATCAATTAGCCTTTTTAGCTGCTGCACTCAACAATGAGGATAAGTATAATCTTGGTTCTCTCATTGCTCATCGTCTAGCTGCTAAGAGACCCATTTATGGGGGAATTATTGCTACTCGTGTTGCTGCTGCCTTGAACATTGCTGTTGATCCACATGATACAATTTTGGCTCCTCAAAGGCTTGATCTTGCTGCCATGAAGGTGCACCACTTTGTCACCACTAGCTCTACTCTTGAGAACTTAGTTTATAGAATGTTGTTTACTGACGCGGAAGAGAGAGAGATCCCTCTACCCCAAACCACTTTGTTCAGTATTTCTCAGGGACCTTGGTCACGATCGAAGGCGGAGATGGACGACAGCCTGCGTTCTCTTAACTTCCATGAGCACTATCAGGAGGAAGCACCATCATACGACCCCCCTGCGTATTACACAGGGTAGGCCTCGCGCTCATACCAAGACGAGGGAGCTTCCTCGACATACTACGGAGGTGCATCTACTTGGGCACCATGGGATTGAGCCCCACTTAGGCCAAAGGCCTAAGCTCGGGGGAGGTTTACCGACATTACACACTCATATATATATCATGTTCGGTCGGTTCTTTGTATATCCATTGTTTCGCTTTCTTTTTGGTTTTTGTTGCTTCTTTCTAAAAACCCCAAAATACCAAAAATATTTTCATTGTTTCTCTTGGTTTGTTTCTTTGCTTTGGTTTTCCTTAAAAGAAAATCCAAAAAGATTTTGCTTTGTTTTTGTTTGGTTTTTCTTTGTTTGCTTGTTTCTAAAAAAATCGAAAACACCAAAAGTATTTGTTGTTCTTCTTTGGTTTTGTGAGTGCTTTGCAGGGTTCATCCGTCCTCAGTGGATTTTGGTTTCATGTTAATTATTCAAGTCACACAAGTGAAGGGCAATAATGAAGATTAAGATAACTCGAGGTGTGGTAAGAGGCTGGTAACGAACTCTATTTGTTTCATTTTTGTACATATACTCATCATTGTGAGCATGCTTAGCATGTTTGTGTAAGGTGTATGCATTATGGATGCTTAGTAGTTCTTGCATGTCTATGATTAGCTCCAGATTGCTAATAGTTTGTAGCATGTCATATGAATGTTTGCTTGCATTGTTTTATTCATACTTTGGTATGATATTGTGGTAGCCTCCTCAGATGTTCATGTGAATCGACTTGGCACATGCTCATGCATGCATATGACTAATCAATAGTCAGTAAGCCTCGATGATTTATTTTGCCTCAGAGTTCTTGTATCACTTTCATGCCATAGTTAGTCATGTTTTGTTGCAAGCGTGATTATGACAGCTATTGCTCTCTCGTTTGTCGCTCCCTCTCTATTGATAGCCTTCACTTGCACTGAGTATGTGCTCTACCTGTGCTTCCAACTCCCCCAAACCAATATTGTCGGCGGTGTCCACCATACCTACCTATTAGCATCATTTCCTATTTCAGTGCATATTCCATATGCCGTGTTTTCTTCCAAAATAAAATGTTTGTCTATTTTGAGAAAGTTAGTTAGTAAATCTCTCACGAACTTGATGACACACTTTATTCCTTGCGCTTAATAATTCTAAACCATTATGACTAGTCCATGAAAGTTATATGCTTGCTAACTATATACCGGGAGTCAACAGAATCGTGCTGTCACGGGGAACGCTTTCAACACTTTTTGGATATCTCATCCAGTTGATTCATTGCTCTTTTGTTTACGGATGTCGACGATGTGAAATAAAAGGGGAAGTTGTTAGTTCATGAATTTTATACATTGTGTTAGAGAAACGCCTGGGCTGCTAGCCTAAGCCATGCTTAATCATGGTGGAAACTTGCAGCATCACCATAATGAGCATATATGAAGCATCCTTAATAAAAATCTATGCATATGGTAAATAAAAAGATTGCTGAGATACTCATCGCCTGCTTGACTTGTCATTTTGGTTATGGGAAAGCACATGTACCATGTGCAAGGGGTACCCCGTTGGCGGTTCTCGATGAGATGCATGTATTTATAATGACAAGAACTTTCAGGTGAGCAAAGTTGAGTAGCATGCGGAGCGACCCTCGTACTCAAGGGACTTGGGATTTCTAGTCTATGGTCTGTTGTGGCATCCCGCAAAAACCACTACTAGAAAATCGCGTTGTTTTTGTGCATTGCATCATCATGACCGCATGCTCATGTCATCATGCCACATTGCATTTGAGCGTCATCATCATCTTGCATTTGTTCGCATAAAACTATTTTCGGAAAGACTGGTTTTGTTTTCTAAACGCCTCGAATGTTTTCAAATTTAAAACCCGGTCTCCGGATTAGTTTGTTTTGTCTACCAGTGTTTTGCAAAGTCCCGTTCTAAATAAATAAAATTGTTTAATTATTTTAGGGGCAGAACTGCGATCCGACCGATTGGCCCCCCAGTACAAACAATCGGTCCACCAAAATCCTAAAACTACCCAACCTAGTCTACCCACCCCTCCAGCCACCTCACCCCAACCAATAATCTGCCGCCACCTCATCACCTCCCCTCCCCTATCCAACCCCAAACCGCCACCTGGCCACCCTCTCACCCCACTCCCCCCACCCAACCTGCCACACATGCACGCACACAGCGGCCACCACACACCCCCACATGTCTCTCTCCTAGCCCAACCCCCACTCAACCCCAGCCTGGCCCCACCCCGGCTCTCTCTCCCACGTGCACGTCACCCTCCTCTCTCCCTCCTGCCCCGTTCCCGTCCCCGCCCTCTGCTCGCATCCCGCTCTCGCTCCCTCTCCTCGCCGGCTCGCCCGTCTCAGGCCAACCCCGCGCGCTGCCCCGCCGGCCTCCTCCTCCGCCGCATGGGCCGCCCTCGTCGCCGGTTCCCACCTCTCCTCCCAGCCATGGCTCCGCTCCCTCACCGCATCGCCTACCTCCACGAGCTCCGCCCTCGGCCTCACCGCGCCCCCCCGAGCTCCGGCCTCCTCCTCTCCTCCCGGCCCGGCCGCCCTCTCTTCTCCATGCGCCCCGCCGCCAGGCGCTCTCCATGCCTCCCATCCTCTCCCTCTCCCGCAGCGGCCCCTCGCCCTGCTCGGCCAGCGGCCCGTCGCCTCGTCGACCTCCGACGCTCCCATGAGTTCGCCCCGCCGCCATGGCTGGCGCCGGCTCCTTCTCCCGTGGCTTCCTCCGGCCACCCTCTTGTCGTCCACGACCCGCGCCTCTGCGAGCCTGTCCGGCCGTCGCTGCTATCGGCCCGTCCTCGCGCCGTCGTTGGCGGCCGCCCCCGTCCAGCTCAAGTCGGCCCGTCCTCACGCCGTCGGTGCCGGCAGCGAGCCCGCCGCCCGAGACCGTCCTCCTCTGGCCGAGCCCGGCCGCGCTCGTCTCCGACCGCCCACGAGGTTCCGTCCCCGTGCAGTCGCCTCCTGCAGCTCGCCTTTGCTGCCTGTTGTGTTGATGTTCTTTGTTTGGGTGTTTTGTGGAGGTGGCGCGAGTAAGACAAAGGGGATGTCTTCACGGTGCCAAGTTGAGGCATGCTCGGTCCGGCCCTCTGAAGTCGCCAAGATCCTCGATGTCGTCTTTGAGTCCAACAACCAAACACGGAGAAGGTTGACAAAGCGTCAAGTTCCTTGTCGACAAGATCGGCTCGATCTTTGTTGGATTAGAAGAATGTACTTGGTGGAAGCGAAGGCCACAGCAGATCCCAAGCTCGCCACCGTGACAAGATGGTACCTAAGGTCGTCGACATAGAAACCCCAAGATCTCCTTCATGGAAATCGAATCCGAACCGGAGACCTCACCGGAGCATCAAGCACTTCTACGGACCCTCGGGATGACAAGTTCTTCACCCAAAGGCGACAAGGCTTTCTTTACGGTTTTCAAGACCCGACATCGAAGCGACAAGATCATCGTCATGGAACCCGAAGACCACCTATCGACAAGTACTCACTCGAACGCCGTGTAGTTCACCGGACGCCTGGTCGACGACACGATTCGCCAAATGCGGCGACATGGAACCGACCCGTTCGCGAGAACCGACCCGAACTGAAAGAACGCCAAGATCGGCACGATACGACAAACGCCGCGCGAGCGCCGAGTTCTGCACTAACGCTAAGACCGACCGGTCAGGAACCGACAAGATCGACACCGACCAGGGCGAGTCCGCTGAACCCCGACACCGAACCAAGCTCTTCTTCTCGGATGCAACAAGACCTACTTCCTTTGTCCGGTCACGATCCCGCCGAGGCCGAACCCCAGATCCGAACACTAAGACCGAACCCCGAACCCCGGAACCCCAAGTTCGTCGAGACCCTCTAATGTGTGAACCCCTTCCCGAAACCCTATTTTATAATATAATACAACTTGTCGCATATTAATCATTCATCTCGCATGCATATTGTGTGGTTTGGGGGCCTTACGCCGATTCACTTTATAATTAAATATGGGGCCCATATGCGGGCAAATCTAGTCTCATATTGGCCTCATTTAAATTTGTGTAGCGAACCGGTAACTTATTTTGCCATGTTAAGACAACCTTTAATTTGCGGGGTAGATAAACAACTTTAACCATATATTTAATTGTCAGGACCCCGATTTCGCTTAATATGACCTAATTGCATCGCATCTGGCCATGTCATACATCATACATGCATCATGCCCGATCTTTTGCCGTAGTATTAAATAGTGCATCCGGTGTTTATTCTAGAGTTTTGGTTCTTCGCGGATAAGGTCGTTGAGTTGATGCGAGTGTCGACCCGATCTTCGGGTGAACCTTCGGCAATGTTTTTCAGGCGCGCATCTCCCCCTTTCTACCTATCTTCCTTTTATAGTATTTATTTCCCTCCTGTTGATCTATTGCTATCTGTGTTGCGATGCTCTAGTTTTCGTACCCGTGATATCCCTTGCAGCCTTATATTGCCTTGGACACATCCTATCACCTGTTGTTTGGTAGCTAGTTGGACTTGCGTGTCGTAGTCGCTTGCTCAAGTGCTGTTGCTTGTCGTCGAGTACCACAGTTGTTGGAGTATTACCGCCTGTTTGATGTTGGAGATGATCTTGGCTTTACTTTTCGTTCACTTTAATTACTGTTTAACAACTAAAATTGAAGTAAAGCGAGAGGCAGGTGGGCAATAGATGTTATTTGGTTGTTAACGTCCACTTGTGTCCGTAGGACCCGAGTGCTTGATACATGTTCCTTGATTTATCGCTATCCACATCCGGAGGATTATGGGACCCCGAGCGAGCTTGATTCATCTTATTTCTTGGGGCCACAAACTAGTTTGAGGTTTTATTTACTATCCTATACTTATGCCATGCCTTCGCTTTATTTACGATTGTGCGAGGAGCACACTGTACTGTTTAGGATCGGGACACGATTCCGCGGTGTCGACAAGCCCAGTTTTGGGTTCCCAGTCGTTCACAGCCGTCCACCCAAACCTCGGGTCCGTCTCGGAGTCAGCTAACTTCGTTCGGGTGTACTCAAGGGTGGCCCCAAATACTTCGAATCCTGTGATTGCTTTCTCGTGAAAGCCTCGTTGGGTTTGATTTGGTTTTCGAGGTTGATCGAGTGTGTTGCTATTTGTGCACCCCGGCCGGGTAAAACTTTCTGAAAGCCGTGTCCGCGGTTATGGACGACTTGGAGCACAGTATCTCGATCATAGACAACTATAACTAAAGTAGTGCTATAAATTTGACTTTATAATGACTAGTAATCAGCTTCACTATAATGGAATGTCTACATAAAACTGCCCACAATTGCTTGTTTGGTTTGTCGCTTGCGACGATTGTATCTGACTAGTAAGTATTGCAACTACAACGGAATGGCTTAATAAAAGTACCAACAACTGCTGGTTTTGGGATATCTCATGATAATTGTATCTGACTAGTAAGTGTTGCAACTACAATGGAATGGTTAACTAAAACGGCCCACTGCTTATTTTATCAGCATGATTATCTATACCTGACTAGTAATTGCTGCAACGATAACTGAATAAATAAAACTGCCAATTGTGTGAGTTCGTCGGTTGACTTCCTCGTTTGGTCTCGAGGGGGAACACCAGGATGGGTTTGTTTGGTGGTAGCATCAGGTTGGTTCCGAATAGGACTTTCTTGTCCCTCTCTGATAGCCTTGATTGTATCGAGTCTCTATAGGTTGTTGATGCATCTTGCCTGCGCTTGATCCACCATACCTATGTAGGCGAGGGCCGAATTCTAGCCTCGCAGTGTCTTGGCCTCGATCTTGACGCTCCTCTTTTCCTTTGCCCTTTGTTGGCACCCTTTTGTTTAAGCAGGTTTGAGATCGGCGTCGTTAGCAGGGTTACCCTTCCGCTTGGCCTGGTCGGGTTATGGGCGCTATTGGTTATTCTTGAGGCTCTTAGCCCCATTTGCATCTTGTCCGTAGTGGACACTCTATTTTTCAAGGTGAATTGGATCTTTGTATATTATATCTGTATTCTTGACTCATGGAGTCGCTATTGTATATATATACATTACGTGGGTCCCATCGAGGACTGTATGTAATGTTATTGCCGTTTTCCACCCGCACGAAAGTGCCTGGTGGGCACCTTTGAATCGTTTCTATGCGGGTTTGGCGGGTTTCGCTAAAACTTGCATAGGTCCGATTCTGAGGGTGTTACAGAGTGGTATCAGAGCTCAGCAGTTGCGATACCCCACAAGAGTCCAGCCTGTAGGATAACCTAGCTAACGTCCGAAGTAGAGTGTCAAAACTATTTTTGCAAAATCGGTTGGCTAGTTCTGATTAGGTCTGATTTTACTCCTTACCCCTCTGCTGCTCTCCTCTCACCTCTGCGTGTTTTGAATCCGCTCTCTTCTCTATCTTCGAGTCCAGGATTTCTCGTGGTTGGGTTTCCGTCGTACCTTCAGGGTTTCGCTTCCTTCTTTGATAATGGTGTTCTACCATCCGGTGTTCATGCTGCCTGAGGAATCCGTCTACTGTGGTGCCATTCTTTGTTCCTTGTCTGTGCCTTCCGGTGTTTTTCCGACGCGACGACATTATCTACGCCAGATCCGATGCAGAGTCTGCATCACTCCTTTGCTTCCGAACCTCGCTTGTCGAGATCTTCAATCTGAATTCCGAGAGTTGGTTGCATAATCCGCCTATTCGTGTGCAGAGTAATGGTTTGGGTGCGCGATGGACTGATCACCATCCGACTACTCTTATCATTCGCTCTTGTACATCGAATCAGTGGATCCAGCAATTTTACTCCGTCCACGGAAGTTAGGGGTGGCTTTATTTGTTGATACCTCTACCTTCGACCTTTTGTTCCCGGAGTGTTCTCTCGATGATCACGGACAACGACCTCTTGTTAGTGGTGTCGCGAGGATTTACACGATGCGAGAAGATTCAGATCACCGCCCGTCTTCCCCGTACCATGAGGCGGATCTCGAGGGCGAGATCCATTGTTAGTGGTGTCGAATTGTGGCATCCCGCAAAAACCACTACTAGAAAATCGCGTTGTTTTTGTGCATTGCATCATCATGACCGCATGCTCATGTCATCATGCCACATTGCATTTGAGCGTCGTCATCATCTTGCATTTGTTCGCATAAAACTATTTTCGGAAAGACTGGTTTTGTTTTCTAAACGCCTCGACTTGTTTTCAAATTTAAAACCCGGTCTCCGGATTAGTTTGTTTTGTCTACCAGTGTTTTGCAAAGTCCCGTTCTAAATAAATAAAATTGTTTAATTATTTTAGGGGGCAGCCGAACCGGGCCGATCCGACCCAGTTGGCCACCCCAGATTACAAACAATCGGTCCACCAAAATCCTAAAACTACCCAACCTAGTCTACCCACCCTCCAGCCACCTCACCCCAACCAATAATGCCGCCACCTCATCACCTCCCTCCCTCCAACCCCAAACCGCCACACAGCCACCCTCTCACCCCACTCCCCCCACCCAACCTGCCACACACGCACACACACAGCGGCCACCACACACCCCCACATGTCTCTCTCCTAGCCCAACCCCCACTCAACCCCAGCCTGGCCCCACCCCGTATCTCTCTCCCACGTGCACGTCACCCTCCTCTCTCCCTCCTGCCCCGTTCCCGTCCCCGCCCTCTGCTCGCATCCCGCTCTCGCTCCCTCTCCTCGTCGGCTCGCCCGTCTCAGGCCAACCCCCGTGCGCTGCCCCGCCGGCCTCCTCCTCCGCCGCATGGGCCGCCCTCGTCGCCGGTTCCCACCTCTCCTCCCCAACGCCCGCTCGCCGGCTCCGTTCCCTCACCGCGTCGCCCACCTCCACGAGCTCCGCCCTCGGCCTCACCGCGCCCCCCGAGCTCCGGCCTCCTCCTCTCCTCCGTGGCCTTCCCTCTTCTCCACGCGACCCTTGCCCGGCAGCTCCTCTGGCACTCTCCATGGGCCCCTCCCATCCTCTCCTCTCCCCGCAACGGCCGTGGCCTCGCCTGCTCCGGCCAGCCACCTCGCCCGTCGCCTCGTCGACCTCCGACGCTCCCGCACGCGGTTCGCCTCCCGCCGCCGCCGCGAGCTCGCCGGCGCCGGCTCCTTCTCCCGTGGCTTCCTCCGGCCACCCTCTTGCCGTCCTCGACCCGCGCCTCTGCGAGCCTGTCCGGCCGTCGCTGCTGTCGGCCCGTCCTCGCGCCGTCGTTGGCGGCAGCGACCCCGCCACCAAGCTCCGTCCAGCCCTGTCGGCCCCGTCCTCACACCGTCGGTGCCGGCAGCGAGCCCGCCGCCCGAGACCGTCCTCCTCCGGCCGAGCCCGGCCGCGCTCGTCTCCGACCGCCCACGAGGTTCCGTCCCCGTGCAGCCGCCTCCTGCAGCTCGCACTGCTGCGTGCCCTGTCGTGTTGATGTCGCTGTTTGGGTGTTTTGTGGAGGTGGCCGCGAGGTAAGACAAAGGGGGATGTGCTGTTACGGTGCCAAGTTGAGGCATGCTCGGTCCGGCCCTCTGAAGTCGCCAAGATCCTCGATGTCGTGCTGAGTCCAACAACCAAACACGGAGAAGGTTGACAAAGCGTCAAGTTCCCCTTGTCGATAAGATCGGCTCGATGCTGTTGGATTAGAAGAATGTACTTGGTGGAAAGCGAAGGCCCTGACGCAGATCCCAAGCTCGCCACCGGCGGACAAGATGGTACCCAAGGTCGTCAACATAGAAAACCCCAAGATCTCCTTCATGGAAATCGAAGCCGAACCCGGAGACCTTCGTCACGGAGCATCAAGCACTTCTACACGGACCCTCGGGATGACAAGTTCTTCACCCAAGGGCGACAAGGCTTTCTTCACGGTTTTCAAGACCCCGACATCAAAACGACAAGATCATCGT
Source organism: Avena longiglumis (assembly GCA_030063025.1). Classification (NCBI taxonomy): domain Eukaryota; kingdom Viridiplantae; phylum Streptophyta; class Magnoliopsida; order Poales; family Poaceae; genus Avena; species Avena longiglumis. Next base: position 411,557,532 of record CP125974.1, on the reverse strand, counting down.
CATGGAACCCGAAGACCACAGGCGACAAGTACTCACTCGAGAACGCCGTGTACTTCACCGGACGCCCAGTCGACGATTCGCCAAGTACGCCGACATGGAACCGACCGTCACGAGAACCGCACCCGAACTGAAGAACGCCAAGATCGCCACCGATGCGACAAGCGCCGCGCGGAACGCCGAGTTCTGCACCGACGCTAAGACCGACCGGTCCGAGGAACCGATAAGATCGACATCGGTAGTCCGCTGAACCCGACACCGAACCAAGCTCTTCTTCTCGGATGCAACAAGACCTACTTCCTTTGTCCGGTCACGATCCGCCGAGGCGAACCCGAATCGAACTCGAGACCGAACCCCGAACCCCGGAACCCCAAGTTCGTCGAGACCCTCTAATGTGTGAACCCCTTCCCGAAACCCTATTTTATAATATAATACAACTTGTCGCATATTAATCATTCATCTCGCATGCATATTGTGTGGTTTGGGGGCCTTACGCCGATTCACTTTATAATTAAATATGGGGCCCATATGCGGGCAAATCTAGTCTCATATTGGCCTCATTTAAATTTGTGTAGCGAACCGGTAACTTATTTTGCCATGTTAAGACAACCTTTAATTTGCGGGGTAGATAAACAACTTTAACCATATATTTAATTGTCAGGACCCCGATTCCGCTTAATATGACCTAATTGCATCGCATCTGGCCATGTCATACATCATACATGCATCATGCCCGATCTTTTGCCGTAGTATTAAATAGTGCATCCGGTGTTTATTCTAGAGTTTTGGTTCTTCGCGGATATGGCCGTTGAGTTGATGCGAGTGTCGACCCGATCTTCAGGTGAACCTTCGGCAATGTTTTTCAGGCGAGCATCTCCCCCCTTTCTACCTATCTTCCTTTTATAGTATTTATTTCCCTCCTATTGATGTATTGCTATCTGTGTTGCGATGCTCTAGTTTTCGTACCCGTGATATCCCTTGCAGCCTTATATTGCCTTGAACACATCCTATCACCTGTTGTTTGGTAGCTAGTTGGACTTGCGTGTCGTAGTCGCTTGCTCAAGTGCTGTTGCTTGTCGTCGAGTACCACAGTTGTTGGAGTATTACCGCCTGTTTGATGTTGGAGATGATCTTGGCTTTACTTTTCGTTCACTTTAATTATTGTTTAACAACTAAAATTGAAGTAAGTAAGCAGAGGCACAGGTGGGCAATAGATGTTATTTGGTTGTTAACCGTCCACTTGTGTCCCGTAGGACCCCGAGTGCTTGATACCTGTTCCTTGATTTATCGCGCTATCCACATCCAGGAGGATTATGGGACCCACTGAGCGAGCTTGATTCGGTCTTATTTCTTGGGGCCACAAACTAGTTTGAGGTTTTATTTACTATCCTACTTATGCCATGCCTTCGCTTTATTTACGATTGTGCGAGGAGCACATCTTTGTTGTTAGGATCGGGACACGATTCATGTGTCGACAAGCCCAGTTTGGGTTCCCGATCGTTCACGTAGTCCACCCAAACCTCGGGTCCGTCTCGAGTCAGCTAACCGTTCTTGGTGTACTCAAGGGTGGCCCCTGAAATACTCGAATCCTGTGATTGCTTTGTCGTGAAAGCCTCGTTGGGTTTTGATTTGGTTTTTCCGAGGTTGATCGAGTGTGTGTTGCTATTTGTGCACCGGGGTAAAACTTTACGAAAGCCGTGTCATGGTTATGGACGACTTGGAGCTGATATCTCGATCATAGACAACTATAACTAAAGTAGTGCTATAAATTTGACTTTATAATGACTAGTAATCAGCTTCACTATAATGGAATGTCTACATAAAACTGCCCACAATTGCTTGTTTGGTTTGTCGCTTGCGACGATTGTATCTGACTAGTAAGTATTGCAACTACAACGGAATGGCTTAATAAAAGTACCAACAACTGCTGGTTTTGGGATATCTCATGATAATTGTATCTGACTAGTAAGTGTTGCAACTACAACGGAATGGTTAACTAAAACGGCCCATTGCTTATTTTATCAGGATGATTATCTATACCTGACTAGTAATTGCTGCAACGATAACTGAATAAATAAATTGCCAACTGTGTGAGTTCCTCGGTTGACTTCCTCGTTTGGTCTCGAGGGGGAACACCAGGATGGGTTTGTTTGGTGGTAGCATCAGGTTGGTTCCGAATAGGACTTTCTTGTCCCTCTCTGATAGCCGCCAGTTGTATCGAGTCTCTATAGGTTGTTCAGTGCATGCTGCCGCTGCCGCTTCAGTCCACCATACCTATGTAGACGAGGACCGCCGAATTCTCGCCTCGCCGTGTCTTGGCCTCGATCGACGCTCCTCTTTTTCCTTTGCCCTTTGTCGGCACCCCTTTTGTTTAAGCAGGTTTGAGATCGACGTCGTTAGCAGGGTTACCCTTCCGGCTTGGCCTGGGCAGGGTTATGGACGCCATTGGTTATTCTTCAGGGCTCTTATCCCCATTTGCATCTTGTCCGTAGCTGGACACTCTATCGTTTTCAAGGTGAATTGGATCTTTGTATATTATATCTGTATTCTTGACTCATGGAGTCGCTGTTGTATATATATCTGTTCTGTGGGTCCCATCGAGGACTGTTGCGTAATGTTATTACTTAGTTTTCCACCCGCACGAAAGTGCCTGGTGGGCACCTTTGAATCGTTTCTATGCGGGTTTGGCGGGTTTCGCTAAAACTTGCATAGGTCCGATTCTGAGGGTGTTACATCTGTCAAGCATATGATTCAGAGTGGACCTCACTTTCACCTTAACCACATGAAGATGCCTATGATAGGGGCAATGAGAGCTCAAAGATAATGAGTACCTTCCTTTCAGCATTTGGAAGCCTTTCAAACTTCTCAAAATCGTTTTCACAACCTTGTTGAGTCACCACTTATTCTATGAGCACCTTCTTGAGAGCATAGTTGTCATTCTTGTCTTTGTTCCAAAACTTGGTTAATTATGTCATGAATTTGATGCTTGTATCTCTGATATCTTTATCTCTAGTCTTCATGTGAACTTCAGAGGTGCCTTGGCTTTTATATTGTGCTCTTCAAACAAAGACAAGCGAGATACCACTCTATCATACCTTATTAAGAGCATTGCAATGTTGCTTATGTTTATGTTTCATGCTACTTATTATTATTGAGTTGGTTTTCTCTTCATATCTTGCAATGACTATTGAGTAGACTTGGTTGCATACTTCTTATTATGAATTGTCTAAGCATCTACTCCTGTTCTGAGAATATATACATCATATGACGCAAAGTTTTCGTGAAAGTTCTTTTATCGCACTCAGTTTTCAAGTGAATTGCTTGAGGACAAGCAATAAGCTAAGCTTGGGGGGAGTTGATACGTCCAAAACGTATCTACTTTCTCGAACACTTTGCTATTGTTTCTTATCTAAACTTGTGTGATTCGGATACAACTAATATGGACTGACGCTGTTTTCAGTGGAATTACCTTGGTGTCTTGTTTTTGTGCAGAAAATGAACTACCAGGAAAAATCCCGGAAAATATGCCAAAAATTATATTTCACCAAAAGATCCATGGAGCCAGAAGAAGAGACGGAGAGGAGGCCTGGGGGGCCCACACCCACCCCAGGCGCGGGCCTACCACTGGTCGCGCTTGGTGGGCGTGCAGCCACCCCAGGCACCCCCTCGGCCTCCCTCTGCGCCTATAAGTTGCCTTTTGACCTAAAAACCGAGGGGGGTTCGATAGTTTTCCAAAAAGACTTCTGCTCCACCGCCGCCACCAGAAACCAAGATTCGGATCCAGAATGACGGATAGATATACTCTGGGCCCTCTTGGTGGAATGTCATCCAATTTGCTTGCAAGCATGTGACTGGCTCACAAGGGATCACATATCATGGGAACGAGAAAAGAGTACTTATCGGTAACGAGGTTGAACTAGGTATGCAGAGATACCGACGATCAAAACCTCGGATAAGTAAACTATCACGAGACAGAAGGAAATTGGAATCGTATGTAAGTGTTTCATTCGATCAAAAAGTAATCATAGAAATATGTGGGAGCCATATGAATTTCCAGATTCCTCTGTTGGTTATTGATCGGAGAAGTGTTTCGGTCATGTCCGCATAATTCACGAACCGTAGGGAGACACACTTAAGGATTCAATGTTGTTTAGTAGATATGGAATGTTAGTAGGGATACCGAATGTTGTTCGGAGTCTCGGATGGGATCCCGGATATCACGAGGAGATCCGGAATGGTCTGGAGAATAAGATTCATATAAGGAAAGTCCGATTCCAGAGTTCGGGAATGACTCCGATGTTTTCATCGGAGAGGATCTAGAAGGGTCTAGAAGGTTCACCGGTCTGGAAGGGGAATGGTCCATGAATGTGTCATGGGTAAGTGGAATGATTGGATCATATCTTAGGTCACTTGGTGTGGACATTTGCAAGAGAGAATTAAAGCTCTAAATTGAAAGTCAAACGGGAAGTTTGAAAAGTCAAACTGTAACAATGGTTTCCTAGTGGAAGAAGAAAAGAGTCCTTCTCTCAATCCAACTTGGGTTTGGGTTTGGATTCAAACCCACCCCTCCCAAGGCTGCCCCCTCTCATAAATAGAGAGGGAGGGCTGCCCCAAACACACAAGCCCTAGCCCTCCCACACCCAAGCCGCCGCCGCGCCTCGCCGCCGCTGCGCCGTCTCCCTAGCCGCCGCCGACACCTCCTCCTCCTCCCGGTCTTCTAAACCCTAGATCACCGAGAAACCCTAGATCCACCATAACTCGCACCGGCTTAGGCGAAGCCCTGCTGGATCTTCCCTCTACTTCCGACACCACGTCGTCGTGCTGCCGGAATAACGAGGGGAGAACTACAACCTCCGCTGCATGCTGGAAGAGAGTACCGAATGTGTGACCGACTGTGGAAGAGCTACCAGAACGCAGCGCCGGAAGGATCGTCTACGCGATCTTGAGATCGGCAAGTGTACGACTACATCACCCATGAGAATCTGCTCTCGTTAACCGCTTTGGAATCTTCGAGGGTGAGTGCTTCTATCGACTCGTTGCTACAATCTAGTAGATAGATATTTGCTTGTTTGTGTGCATGCGGTAGAATTTTTTTGTTTTCCATGCATGAGTAGAACACAGTGGTATTAGAGCCGTGTCTATATGGAGATCTGTTGCACGAGTAGAACACAATGGTCATTGTGGGCGGTGGTGCTTTTATTATCAATTGCTTTTTGTGTACTTTGAATCTTGCGGCATGATGGGATGAAGCGGCCTAGTCTAACCTTACATGATATCGTTCATGAGACTTGCTCCACGCTCAACATGCAACTTGTATTGCATAAGTGGATTTGCGGGTGTCTGTCTCTCCCATCATAGTATAGATTCAATTTACAACGGGCACTTGATAGTTCAAACATCAATGTTGTAGTTCTTGTTCGTAAGTTAGAACGACACTTATTGAAAGCCCCAAACCACGTAAAATATGCAAAGAAAGTTAGAGGCGTCTAACTTTGTTTTGCAGGGGTGTGCTGTGATGTGATATGGCCATGATTGTGATTATATATGATGTATGCAATGTTTCTTATTGTAAGTCGGCAGCCGGCAGGAGCCATATGGTTGTCTTCTAATTCCGTTAAGACCTGCGTGTCTATTCAAAGTAGTTGTAATAGTTGATTCTGGTGGACGACAACCATGAAGCGACGCCATTGACCTTGAAGCCATACCGGTGATGATGGAGATCATGTTCATGCTTGAAGATGGAGATCGGAAGCACAAGAAGAAATGCCATATCATATCACATATTATGAATTGCATGTGATGTTAATCCTTTTATGCATCTTGTATTGCTTAGTTCGCGATGGTAGCATTATAAGATGATCCCTCAAGCAAAAAAAATTCAAGTTATGAAGTGTTCATCCTCAGTAAGCACCATTGCTAAAGCTCGTTGTTTCGAAGCACCACATGATGATCGGGTGTGTTAGATTCTGCGAGTGTATACAATGTGAGCAAGCCAGATTAGCTCATGCGGAGGCTAAGGTTTGATCTTGACGAGCCTAGCATGTACAGACATGGTCTCAGAACACGGATCACCGAAAGGTAAAGCATGAGTCATATATTAGATATGATGAACATGTTGATTGTTCGCCATTGAAGCTACATCAACTCTCGTGATGATCAGTTTTGATGTGGTGGATTTGGTTCGTGTGATCACAAAAGCAATGTGAGGGATATTGTTTTGAGTGGGAGTTCACCTAGATTAATTTAACTATTAATTAGAACTCAACTTGTCATAAACTTAGTCTAAATTATTGCAAATATGTTGTAGATCAACGGCGGCCCCTACCATCAATTTTAATGCGTTCCTAGAGAAAGAAAAGTTGAAAAATAATGGAAGCAACTTCGCGGATTGGTTCCGCAATTTGAGGATTATCCTCAATGCTGGTAATTTGACCTATGTGCTGGATGCACCGCTGGGTGACCCACCTGCAGCTGATGCTACCGATGAGGTAAAGAATGTTTTCCTCGCTCGGAAGAATCGATACTCCACGATTCGGTGCTATCTTGTATGGTTTGGAATCGGAGCTTGAGAAAAGGTTTGAGAACCATGACCCACATGATATTGTCCGTGAACTCAAAATGATATTTGAGGCTCACGCGGCAGTTGAGAGTTATGAGGCTTCTGAAAAGTTCTTTAACTGCAAGATGGAAGAGGGCAGCTCCGTCAGTGAGCACGTGCTTAAGATGTCTGGGCACGCAAGCAAGCTTCAAAGCTTAGGTATAGTGATTCCTAATGCTTTGGGGATTCACCATGTCCTCCAATCACTACCACCAAGTTATAAGAATTTTGTGATGAACTACAATATGCAAAACATGGACAAGTCGTTGACCGAACTCTTCTCCATGTTAAAGTATGCAGAAGTGGAGATCAAGAAAGAGCACCAAGTGTTGTTGGTCAATAAGACCACCAAGTTCAAGAAGCAAGGCAAGTCTAAGAAAAAGGGAAACTTCAAGAAGGGCGGTAAGAAAGTTACCGCGCCGGCGAAGAAGACCAAGGCTGGGCCTAAGCCTGATACTGAGTGCTTTTACTGCAAGGGAGAAGGTCACTGGAAGCGGAATTTCCCTAAGTACTTGGTGGATTTGAAGAACGGCAACATCAAGAAGAAAGGTATATCCGATGTACATGTTATTGATGTGTATCTCACCAGTACTCGTAGTAGTGCCTGGGTATTTGATACTGGTTCGGTTGCTCATATTTGTAACTCGAAACAGGTGCTGCAGAATAGACGGAAGCTAGCGAAGAACAAGGTGACGATGCGCGTTGGAAATGGATCAAAGGTTGATGTGATCGCGGTCGGCACGCTACCTCTTCATCTACCATCGGGATTAGTTTTATACTTAAATAATTGTTATTTGGTGCCTGCGTTGAGCATGAACATTATATCGGGATCTTGTTTATTGCGAGACGGTTACTTGTTTAAGTCCGAGAATAATGGTTGTTCGATTTATATGAGTAATATGTTTTATGCACATGCACCTTTGATAGATGGTCTATTCTTGTTGAATCTCGATAGTGGAAATACACATATTAATAACATTGAGGCTAAACGTTTGAAATCGAGCGATAACTCGACCTATATGTGGCAATCGTCTTGGTCACATTGAGTGAAGCGTATGAAGAAACTCCATTTCGATGGACTTCTTGAATCACTTGATTTGAATCACTTGATAGATGCGAAGCATGTCGATGGGTAAAATGACTAAGACTCCATTTTACGGTATGATGGAGCGAGCTACGGACTTATTGGAAATCATACATACCGATGTGTGTGGTCCAATGAGTGTAGCATCGCTGATGGTTATCGTTATGTTCTTACCTTCACGGATGACTTGAGTAGATATGGGTATATCTATTTCATGAAACATTAGTCGAAACTTTCGAAGTTTAAGGAATTTCAAAGTGAGGTAGAGAATCAACGTAATAAGAAGATTAAATTTCTACGTTCGATCGTGGAGGTGAATATCTAAGTTACGAGTTTGGCGAGCATTTGAAGAAATGCGGAATACTTTCATGATTGACACCGGGAACACCACAACAGTAATGGTGTGTCCGAACGTCGTAATCAAACTCTCTTAGATATGGTTCGTTCTATGATGTCACTTACAGATTTACCGCTATCATTTTGGGGTTATGCATTAGAAACGGCCGCATTCACTTTAAATAGGGCCGTATAAATCCGTTGAAACGACATCGTATGAATTATGGTTTGGGAAGAAACCTAGATTGTCGTTCCTTAAAGTTTGGGGATCTGAAGCCTATGTAAAGAAGTTCTGGGACAAGCTTGAACCCAAAGCTGAAAAATGCGTCTTCATAGGATACCAAGTAAACTATTGGGTATACCTTCTATCATAGATCCGAAGGCAAAATCTTCGTTGCCAGAATGGATCCTTTCTAGAGAAGGAATTTCTCTCGAAAAGTGACTGGAAGGAAAGTAGAACTTGACGAGGTTGTCGAACCTTCTCTCGAAATTGCGAGTAGCGCAAAGACCGGAAGAAGTTCCTATGGTGCCTGCACCAATTAGAGAGGAAGCTAATGATGATGATCATGAAACTTGGTTGAAGTTGCTCTGAGCCTCGCAGTCAACGAGAACTCGTACCACTCCATTGGTATGATCCGTTATGAGTGTCATGTTGGTGGACAACAATGACCCCGAGACATATGAGGAAGCAATGAGCCCAGATTCCAATAAATGGCAAGAAGCCATGAAATCCGAGATTGGATCCATGTAAGAAAACCAAGTATGGACTTTGGTGGACTTACCGGATGGCGGAAGGCTATCGAGAACAAATGGATTTTCAAGAAGAAAACAGATCTTGATGGTAATTTCTGTCTATAAAGCTCGACTTGTCGCAAAAGGGTTTCGACAAATTCAAGGAGTTGACTACGATGAGACGTTCTCACCATGGCGAAGCTAAAGTCTGTGAGGATTATGTTAGCAATCGCTGCATATTATGATTATGAGATATGGCAGATGGATGTCAAAACAGCATTCCTCAATGGAGATATTGATGAAGAGTTGTATATGATGCAACCCAAAGGTTTTGTCGATCCTAAATATGCTAACAAGGTATGCAAACTTCAACGGTCCATCTATGGATTGATGCAAGCATCCTGAAGTTGGAATCAACATTTTGATAAGGTGATCAAAAGTTTTGGTTTTATACAAACTTATGGAGAAGCTTGTATTTACAAGAAAGTGAGTGGGAGCTCTGTAGCATTCTTAATACTATATGTGGATGACATATTGTTGATTGGGAATGATGTAGACCTTCTTAATAGTGTCAAGGAATATTTGAATAATAGTTTTTCAATGAAGGATCTTGGCGAAGCAGCTTACATATTAGGCATAAAGATTTATAGAGATAGATCAAAACGCCAAATATCATTGTCACAAAGTACATATTTGGACAAAGTTCTAAAGAGGTTTGGAATGGAAGATAGCAAGAGAGGGTTCTTGCCCATGTTTCCCAATACGACCTTGAGTAAAACACAAAGTCCGACATCGGCAGAAGATAGAGAAAGGATGAGTAAGACTCCCTATGCCTCGGCCATAGGATCTCTAATGTATGCCATGCTATGTACTAGACCCGACATTGCATATGCTGTTAGTTTAACTAGCAGATATCAAAGTGATCCAGGAGTGGATCATTGGACAGCGGTCAAAAACATCCTTAAGTACTTGAGAAGAACTAAGGATATGGTTCTTTCTTATGGAGGTGATGAACAGCTCGTTGTTAATGGTTACACCGATGCTAGTTGGAACACCGATCCGGATGATTCTAAATCACAATCTGGATACGTATTTATTTTGAATGGTGCGGATTAGCTGGAGGAGTGCAAAGCAAAGCGTTGTGGCGAGATCTTCAACGAATCGAATACATGGCTGCTTGGAAGCTTGTAAGAAGCGATATGGATGAAAGAGTTCATTACAGAGCTGGGTGTGGTTCCTAGTGCGCTGGACCCAATGTCTATCTACTGTGATAACATGGGCGCCATAGCCAATGCGCAAGAACCAAGGTCACACAAGAAGATGAAGCACATCAAGCTACGTTTTCACGCTATTCGAGAACATATCCAGGATGGGGATATAAAGATTTGCAAAGTACACACAGATCTGAATGTGGCGGATCCGTTGACTAAACCTCTCCCGAGGGCAAAACATGACCATTACCAAACTGCCATGGGTGTTCGGTATATTACCATGTAATCTAGATTAGATGACTCTAGTGCAAGTGGGAGACTGTTGGAGATATGCCCTAGAGGCAATAATAAATGTGGTTATTATTATATCTTTGTGTTTATGATAAATGTTTACATTCATGCTATAATAGTATTAACAAGGAAACATTGATACTTGTGTGATTTGTAAACTTTATTTGAAGTCCCTAGTATAGCCTCTATACATCACTAGCTTGTTGGTTGATAAATGATTGTGGTTTCCATATCATGAACATTGAGATGTTATCAACAACAAGATCATATCGTTAGGAGAATGATATGGTGGACATACTCCTAGAGATAAGCGTAGCATAAAGATCAAGTCATTTTAATAGTTCAATTGTTATATGCTTTATGATACATAGTAATCTAATTCCTTCGACCATGAGATCATGCATATCACCTTTACCGGATGGATGCTTTCATGACATCAAACACCACACCGTAACTGGGTGGCTATAAAGGTGGCATTAAGTGTTCGGAAAGTATTGGTTGAAACACATGGATCAAGAGTGGGATTTGTCCATCCATATGACGGATAGATATACTTTGGGCCCTCTCGGTGAAATGTCATCCAATTAGCTTGCAAGCATGTGACTGGCTCACAAGGGATCACATATCACGGGAACGAGAAAAGAGTACTTATCGGTAACGAGGTTGAACTAGGTATGCAGAGATACCGACGATCATAACCTCGGATAAGTAAACTATCGTGAGACAAAGGGAAATTGATATCGTATGTAAGTGGTTCATTCCATCACAAAGTAATCGTAGAAATATGTGGGAGCCATATGAATTTCCAGATTCCTCTATTGGTTATTGATCGGAGAAGTGTCTCGATCATGTCCGCGTAATTCACGAACCGTAGGGAGACACACTTAAGGATTCGACGTTGTTTGAGTAGTTATGGAATGATGAGAAAGAGACCGAATGTTGTTCGGAGTCTCGAATGGGATTCGGGATATCACGAGGAGATCCGGAATAGTCCGGAGAATAAGATTCATATAAGGAAAGTCCCGTTTCGGAGTTGGGGAATGGTTCCGGTGTTTTCATCGGGAATGTTCTAGAAGGTTCCGAAATGTACGACACTCCGGGGGGGGGGGGGGGGGTACATGAATGTGTTATATCAAGTTGGTATGGTTGCATCATGTACTCGGTGTCATCGCTGATCAAAATAGAGGGTTTATTCAAATCCTATTTTGAAAAGTCAAACGACAGTTTTTGGAAAGAGGAGGAGGAGTGGGAAACCGAGTTGGGGAGGAGTTCCCTCCTCCAACCGGCGGCGCCCACCCAAGCCGAGTTGGGGAGGGACTCCTCTCCCTCCTTGGCCGGCCCCTCCACCTATATAAGGAGGGCAGGGCTCCTCCTGACACACAACTTCCACGCCTCAAACCCTAGCACCGCTGCCCACCATAGCCGATCATGCCCCTAGGGTTTCTCCCTAGCCGACTTGGGCACCTCAAGCCCTAGCCACGGCTCTAGCGCCTCTTCCTCGTGTGTCTAAACCCTAGATCGTCGAGGACTCTCTCATACTCCACCATACTCGCTCCGGCTTAAGGCGAAGCCTCTGAGATTTCCCTCTACTTAGGTACCATGCCGTTGTCTTTCGGATCGCGAGAAGAGTGCTACAACCTCCGCTTTCTTTGGAACAAGGAGAGGAAGGTCTTCGTCAGTACCGAACGTGTGACCGATTGCGGGCGCTACTTGAGCAGCGCGGAAGGATCGTCTACGATCTTGAGATCGGGAAGAGTACGACTACATCACCCACGAGAATCCGCTCTCGTTAAACACTTTGGAATCTTCGAGGGTGAGTTATTCTATCGACTCGTTGCTACAATCTAGTAGATAGATCTTGGCTTGTTTGTTTGTATGCGGTAGTTTTTTGTTTTCCATGCTCTGAAACCCTCGGTGGTATCGAGCCGTGTCTATATGTAGATCATTGACGAGTAGAACACAATGGTCATTGTGGGCGTTGATGCTTTTATTGTCGATTGCTTCTTGTGTACTTTGCATCTTGCGGTATGTTGGGATGAAGCGGCCCGGGCTAACCTTACATGACATCGTTCATGAGACTTGCTCCACGCTTGACATGCAACTTGTATTGCATAAGTGGCTTTATGGTGCTGTTTCTCCTAGCATAGTTAAGATCCAATTTACAACGGGTGATTAACAATACTAGTATCAATGTTGTGGTTCTTGTTCGTAAGTTAGAACGACACTTATAGAAAGCCCCAAACCACGTAAAATATGAAAAGATAGTAGAGGCGTCTAACTTTGTTTTGCAGGGGTGTGCTGTGATGTGATATGGCCATGATTGTGATTATATTTGATGTATGCAATGTTCCTTATTGTAAGTTGGCAACCGGCAGAGCCATATGGTTGTCTTTAATTTATGTTAAGACCCGTGTCTATTCAAAGTAGTTGTAATAGTTGAAGCGGTGGGCGACAACCATGGAGAAGCGCCATTGACCTTGATGCAATGCCGGTGATGATGGAGATCATGTTCGTGCTAGAAGATGGAGATCGGAAGCACAAATAAGAAAGGCCATATCATATCACATATTATGAATTGCATGTGATGTTAATCCTTTATGCATCTTGTATTCCTTAGTAGACATTTATAACATTATAAGATGATCCCTCATGCACATGAATTTCAAGTCATAAAGTGTTCACCCTTAGTTAGCACGTTGCTAAAGCTTGTTGTTTCAAGCACCACGTGATGATCGGGTGTGTTAGATTACGCAAGTGTATACAACGTGAGCAAGCCATTTGCTCATGCGAAACTAAGGTTTGATCTTGTGAGCCTAGCATGTACAGACATGGTCCCGGAACACGGATCACCGAAAGGTAAAGCATTAATCATATAGTAGATATGATGAACATGTTGATTGTTCGCCATTGAAACTATATCAACTCTCGTGATGATCGGTGTTGATGTGGTGGATTTGGTTCGTGTGATCACTAAAACAATGTGAGGGATATTGTTTTGAGTGGGAGTTCACCTTGATTAATTTTATTATTAATTTGAACTCAATTTGTCATAAACTTAGTCTAAACTATTGCAAATATGTTGTAGATCAATGGCAGCCCCTACCATCAATTTTAATGCGTTCCTAGAGAAAGAAAAGTTGAAAAACAATGGAAGCAACTTCGCGGATTGGTTCCGCAATTTGAGGATTGTCCTCACAGCTGGTAATTTGACCTATGTCTTTGGATGCACCATTGGGTGACCCACTGCGGTGATGCTACCGATGAAGTAAAGAATGTTTACCTCGCTCGGAAGAATCAGTACTCCATAGTTCAGTGTTCTATCTTGTATGGTTTAGAATCGGAGCTTCAGAAAAGGTTTGAGAATTCAGACCCATATGATATTGTCGAGGATCTCAAATTGATTTTTGAGACTCATGCGGCAATTGAAAGCTATGTGGATTCTGAAAAGTTCTTTAACTGCAAGATGGAAGAGGGCAACTCCGTCAGTGAGCATGTGCTTAAGATGTCTGGGCACGCAAACAAACTTCAAAGCTTGGGTATAGTGATTCCTAATGCTTTGGGGATTTACCGTGTCCTGCAATCACTACCACCAAGTTACAAGAACTTTGTGATGAACTACAACATGTAGAACATGAACAAGCAGTTGCCAGAACTGTTTGCCATGTTAAAGTCTGCAGAAGTGGAGATCAAGAAAGAGCACCAAGTGTTGTTGGTCAATAAGACCACAAAATTCAAGAAAGGCAAGTCTAAGCAGAAGGGACACTTCAAGAAGGGTGGTAAGAAAGTTACCACGCCGACGAAGAAGACCAAGGCTGGACCTAAGCCTGATACTGAGTGCTTTTACTGCAAGGGAGAAGGTCAGCGGGAATTGCCCAAAGTACTTGGCGGATTTGAAGAACGGCAACATCAAGAAGAAAGGTATATCGATATACATGTTATTGATGTGTATCTCACTAGTACTCGTAGTAGTGCACGGGTATTTGATCTTGGTTGGTTGCTCATATTTGTAACTCAAACAGGTCTGCAGAATAAGCTAGCGAAGAACGAGGTGACGATGCGTGGGAAACGAATCAAAGGTTGATGTGATCGCGGTGGCACCCTACCCTTCATATACCATCGATTAGTTTTATACTTAAATAATTGTTATTTGGTGCCTGCGTTGAGCATGAACATTATATCGGGATCTTGTTTATTGCGAGACGGTTACTTGTTTAAGTCCGAGAATAATGGTTGTTCGATTTATATGAGTAATATGTTTTATGCACATGCACCTTTGATAGATGGTCTATTCTTGTTGAATCTCGATAGTGGAAATACACATATTAATAACATTGAGGCTAAACGTTTGAAATCGAGCGATAACTCGACCTATATGTGGCACTGTCGTCTTGGTCACATTGGAGTGAAGCGTATGAAGAAACTCCATTTCGATGGACTTCTTGAATCACTTGATTTCGAATCACTTGATAGATGCGAAGCATGTCTGATGGGTAAAATGACTAAGACTCCATTTTCTGGTATGATGGAGCGAGCTACGGACTTATTGGAAATCATACATACCGATGTGTGTGGTCCAATGAGTGTAGCATCGCGCGGTGGTTATCGTTATGTTCTTACCTTCACGGATGACTTGAGTAGATATGGGTATATCTATTTCATGAAACATTAGTCCGAAACTTTCGAGAAGTTTAAGGAATTTCAAAGTGAGGTAGAGAATCAACGTAATAAGAAGATTAAATTTCTACGTTCTGATCGTGGAGGTGAATATCTAAGTTACGAGTTTGGCGAGCATTTGAAGAAATGCGGAATACTTTCGCAGTTGACACCGCCGGGAACACCACAGCGTAATGGTGTGTCCGAACGTCGTAATCAAACTCTCTTAGATATGGTTCGTTCTATGATGTCACTTACAGATTTACCGCTATCATTTTGGGGTTATGCATTAGAAACAGCCGCATTCACTTTAAATAGGGCACCGTATAAATCCGTTGAAACGACATCGTATGAATTATGGTTTGGGAAGAAACCTAGATTGTCGTTCCTTAAAGTTTGGGGATGCGAAGCCTATGTAAAGAAGTTACAGCCGGACAAGCTTGAACCCAAAGCTGAAAAATGCGTCTTCATAGGATACCCGAAGTAAACTATTGGGTATACCTTCTATCATAGATCCGAAGGCAAAATCTTCGTTGCCAAGAATGGATCCTTTCTAGAGAAGGAATTTCTCTCGAAAGAAGTGACTGGAAGGAAAGTAGAACTTGACGAGGTTGTCGAACCTTCTCTCGAAATTGCGAGTAGCGCAGCACCGGAAGAAGTTCCTATGGTGCCTGCACCAATTAGAGAGGAAGCTAATGATGATGATCATGAAACTTCGGTTGAAGTTGCTACAGAGCCTCGCAGGTCAACGAGAACTCGTACCACTCCAGATTGGTATGATCCCGTTATGAGTGTCATGTTGGTGGACAACACCGATGACCCTGAGACATATGAGGAAGCAATGATGAGCCCAGATTCCAATAAATGGCAAGAAGCCATGAAATCCGAGATTGGATCCATGTAAGAAAACCAAGTATGGACTTTGGTGGACTTACCGGATGGCCGGAAGGCTGTCGAGAACAAATGGATTTTCAAGAAGAAAACAGATGCTGATGGTAATTTTACTGTCTATAAAGCTCGACTTGTCGCAAAAGGGTTTCGACAAATTCAAGGAGTTGACTACGATGAGACGTTCTCACCAGTAGCGAAGCTAAAGTCTGTGAGGATTATGTTAGCAATCGCTGCATATTATGATTATGAGATATGGCAGATGGATGTCAAAACAACATTCCTCAATGGAGACATTGATGAAGAGTTGTATATGATACAACCCAAAGGTTTTGTCGATCCTAAAGATGCTAACAAGGTATGCAAACTTCAACGGTCCATCTATGGATTGAAGCAAGCATCCCGAAGTTGGAATCAACGTTTTGATAAGGTGATCAAAAGTTTTGGTTTTATACAAACTTATGGAGAAGCTTGTATTTACAAGAAAGTGAGTGGGAGCTCTGTAGCATTCTTAATACTATATGTGGATGACATATTGTTGATTGGGAATGATGTAGACCTTCTTAATAGTGTCAAGGAATATTTGAATAATAGTTTTTCAATGAAGGATCTTGGCGAAGCAGCTTACATATTAGGCATAAAGATTTATAGAGATAGATCAAAGCCAAATATCATTGTCACAAAGTACATATTTGGACAAAGTTCTAAAGAGGTTTGGAATGGAAGATAGCAAGAGGTTCTTGCCCATGTTTCTGTCGACCTTGAGTAAAACACAAAGTCCGACATCGCGTAAGATAGAGAAAGGATGAGTAAGACTCCTATGCCTCGGCCATAGGATCTCTAATGTATGCCATGCTATGTACTAGACCCGACATTGCATATCTGTTAGTTTAACTAGCAGATATCAAAGTGATCCAGAGTGGATCATTGGACATGATCAAAACATCCTTAAGTACTTGAGAAGAACTAAGGATATGGTTCTTTCTTATGGAGGTGATGAACATTTCGTTGTTAATGGTTACACCGATGTTAGTTGGAACACCGATCCGGATGATTCTAAATCACAACTGGATCGTATTTATTTTGAATGGTGCAGCGATTAGTGGAGGAGTGCAAAGCAAAGCGTTGTGGCGAGATCTTCAACCGAATCGGAATACATGGTCGCCGGAGCTTGAGAAGCGATATGGATGAAAGAGTTCATTACAGAGCTGGGTGTGGTTCCTAGTGCGCTGGACCCAATGTCTATCTACTGTGATAACATGGGCGCCATAGCCAATGCGCAAGAACCAAGGTCACACAAGAAGCTGAAGCACATCAAGCTACGTTTTCACGCTATTCGAGAACATATCCAGGATGGGGATATAAAGATTTGCAAAGTACACACAGATCTGAATGTGGCGGATCCGTTGACTAAACCTCTCCCGAGGGCAAAACATGACTAGGACCAAACTGCCATGGGTGTTCGGTATATTACCATGTAATCTAGATTAGATGACTCTAGTGCAAGTGGGAGACTGTTGGAGATATGCCCTAGAGGCAATAATAAATGTGGTTATTATTATATCTTTGTGTTTATGATAAATGTTTACATTCATGCTATAATAGTATTAACAAGGAAACATTGATACTTGTGTGATTTGTAAACTTTATTTGAAGTCCCTAGTATAGCCTCTATACATCACTAGCTTGTTGGTTGATAAATGATTGTGGTTTCCATATCATGAACATTGAGATGTTATCAACAACAAGATCATATCGTTAGGAGAATGATATGGTGGACATACTCCTAGAGATAAGCGTAGCATAAAGATCAAGTCATTTTAATAGTTCAATTGTTATATGCTTTATGATACATAGTAATCTAATTCCTTCGACCATGAGATCATGCATATCACCTTTACCGGATGGATGCTTTCATGACATCAAACACCACACCGTAACTGGGTGGCTATAAAGGTGGCATTAAGTGTTCGGAAAGTATTGGTTGAAACACATGGATCAAGAGTGGGATTTGTCCATCCATATGACGGATAGATATACTTTGGGCCCTCTCGGTGAAATGTCATCCAATTAGCTTGCAAGCATGTGACTGGCTCACAAGGGATCACATATCACGGGAGCGAGAAAAGAGTACTTATCGGTACGAGGTTGAACTAGGTATGCAGAGATCAAGCGATCATAACCTCGGATAAGTAAACTATCGTGAGACAAAGGGAAATTGATATCGTATGTAAGTGGTTCATTCCATCACAAAGTAATCGTAGAAATATGTGGGAGCCATATGAATTTCCAGATTCCTCTATTGGTTATTGATCGGAGAAGTGTCTCGATCATGTCCGTAATTCACGAACCGTAGGGAGACACTTAAGGATTCGACGTTGTTTGAGTAGTTATGGAATGATGAGAAAGAGACCGAATGTTGTTGAGTCTCGAATGGGATTCGGGATATCAGGAGATCCGAATAGTCCGGAGAATAAGATTCATATAAGGAAAGTCCCGTTTCGGAGTTGGGGAATGGTTCCGGTGTTTTCATCGGGAATGTTCTAGAAGGTTCCGAAATGTACGACACTCCGGGGGGGGGGGGGTGGGTACATGAATGTGTTATATCAAGTTGGTATGGTTGCATCATGTACTCGGTGTCATCGCTGATCAAAATAGAGGGTTTATTCAAATCCTATTTTGAAAAGTCAAACGACAGTTTTTGGAAAGAGGAGGAGGAGTGGGAAACCGAGTTGGGGAGGAGTTCCCTCCTCCAACCGGCGGCGCCCACCCAAGCCGAGTTGGGGAGGGACTCCTCTCCCTCCCCTTGGCCGGCCGGCCCCCTCCACCTATATAAGGAGGGGCAGGGCTCCCCTCCTTGACACACAACTTCCACGCCTCAAACCCTAGCAGCTGCTGCCCACCATAGCCGATGCCGCCGCCCCCTAGGGTTTCTCCCCTAGCCGCCGACTTGGGCACCTCCAAGCCCTAGCCGCCGGCTCTAGCGCCTCTTCCTCGGCGTGTCTAAACCCTAGATCGTCGAGGGACTCTCTCATACTCCACCATACTCGCTCCGGCTTAAGGCGAAGCCCTGCGAGATTTCCCCTCTACTTCCGGTACCATGCCGTTGTGCTGCCGGATCGCGAGAAGAGTGCTACAACCTCCGCTGCCTGCTGGAACAAGGGAGAGGAAGGTCTTCGTCGAGTACCGAACGTGTGACCGACTGCGGGAGCTTAGGAGCCTTGCCGGAAGGATCGTCTATGCGATCTTGAGATCGGGAAGAGTACGACTACATCACCCACGAGAATCCGCTCTCGTTAAACACTTTGGAATCTTCGAGGGTGAGTTATTCTATCGACTCGTTGCTACAATCTAGTAGATAGATCTTGGCTTGTTTGTTTGTATGCGGTAGATTTTTTTTGTTTTCCATGCTACGAAACCCTACAGTGGTATCAGAGCCGTGTCTATATGTAGATCTGTTGCACGAGTAGAACACAATGGTCATTGTGGGCGTTGATGCTTTTATTGTCGATTGCTTCTTGTGTACTTTGCATCTTGCGGTATGTTGGGATGAAGCGGCCCGGGCTAACCTTACATGACATCGTTCATGAGACTTGCTCCACGCTTGACATGCAACTTGTATTGCATAAGTGGCTTTGCGGGTGCCTGTTTCTCCTAGCATAGTTAAGATCCAATTTACAACGGGTGATTAACAATACTAGTATCAATGTTGTGGTTCTTGTTCGTAAGTTAGAACGACACTTATAGAAAGCCCCAAACCACGTAAAATATGAAAAGATAGTAGAGGCGTCTAACTTTGTTTTGCAGGGGTGTGCTGTGATGTGATATGGCCATGATTGTGATTATATTTGATGTATGCAATGTTCCTTATTGTAAGTTGGCAACCGGCAGGAGCCATATGGTTGTCTTTAATTTATGTTAAGACCCGCGTGTCTATTCAAAGTAGTTGTAATAGTTATGGAATGATGAGAAAGAGACCGAATGTTGTTCGGAGTCTCGAATGGGATTCAGGATATCACGAGGAGATCCGGAATAGTTCGGAGAATAAGATTCATATAAGGAAAGTCCCGTTTCGGAGTTGGGGAATGGTTCCGGTGTTTTCATCAGGAATGTTCTAGAAGGTTCTGGAATGTCCGGCACTCCGGGGGGGAGGGTACATGAATGTGTTATATCAAGTTGGTATGGTTGCATCATGTACTCGATGTCATCGCTGTTCAAAATAGAGGGTTTATTCAAATCCTAGTTTGAAAAGTCAAACGGCTAGTTTGAAAGTCAAATGGCAGTTTTTGGAAAGTGGAGGAGGAGTGGGAAACCGAGTTGGGGAGGAGTTCCCTCCTCCAACCGGCGGCGCCCACCCAAGCCGAGTTGGGGAGGGACTCCTCTCCCTCCCCTTGGCCGGCCGGCCCCCTCCACCTATATAAGGAGGGGCAGGGCTCCCCTCCTTGACACACAACTTCCACGCCTCAAACCCTAGCAGCAGCTGCCCACCATAGCCGTCGCCGCCCCCTAGGGTTTCTCCCCTAGCCACCGACTTGGGCACCTCCAAGTCCTAGCCGCCGGCTCTAGCACCTCTTCCTCGGCGTGTCTAAACCCTAGATCGTCGAGGGACTCTCTCATACTCCACCATACTCGCTCCGGCTTAAGGCGAAGCCCTGCGAGATCTCCCCTCTACTTCCGGTACCACGCCGTTGTGCTCTCGGAATCGCGAGAAGAGTTCTACAACCTCCGCTGCCTGCTGGAACAAGGGAGAGGAAGGTCTTCGTCGAGTACCGAACGTGTGACCGACTGCGGGGAGCACTGGCCAATGGAAGGATCGCTCACGCGATCTTGAGATCGGAAGAATCGACTACATCACCCGCGAGAATCCGCTCTCGTTAAACACTTTGGAATCTTCGAGGGTGAGTTATTCTATCGACTCGTTGCTACAATCTAGTAGATAGATCTTGGCTTGTTTGTTTGTATGCGGTAGAAATTTTTTGTTTTCCATGCTACGAAACCCTACAAATATGCCCTAGAGGCAATCATGTATGATGAGATTTCCCATTGTATTCATAAAGATATTAAATTGTCCTTGTATAAACATCTGATGTGTATCATTGAATATGTGATTCGGTTGTGAAACTATACATTCATGTTGTTTGTACTAAATATCCTTGGTCATTGAGGTTGTGCTGGACACACAACTTAGACCAATGTGAAAGTTGGCTTGATGACTCGGTTCCACTTGTCATGGGCATGGAGATGCTATTCCAACTTACACAGATTCGGCTAAAGAGTTTAGTGAGTCGGATTGACCCATATTGAGGTACAACGAACAAGTTGTCATTTGTATATCTCAATCAATGTAATCCTTAGACCTGAGGTTATTGCATAATTCGAGTTGGGGATCACCGACTTAGGTTCTATCAAACGCTGATCCGTAACTGGGCAGTTATAAAGGCAGGGTTCGGGTCGATTGAGAATCAAGCTGCGTGATGTGAATAACCAAGATGGGATTTTGCCCCTCCACTTGGAGAGATATTCTCTGGGCCCTCTCGTGAGATATGATTCAGAAAGCATGGGCATGCATGACTCAGTTAAGTGTTAACCGAGGTGATCGACAAAGAGTTAATCGGGTGAATGTGGCATCCCGCAAAACCACTACTAGAAAATCGCGTTGATTTTGTGCATTGCATCATCATGACCGCATGCTCATGTCATCATGCCACATTGCATTTGAGCATCGTCATCAGCATGCATATTATTTTTACTTGAAACTATGTTGCGAAAGTCTATTGTTTTCGAAAACTAGCCCTCCTTCTATTTCAAATTAAACCCCGGATGCTTCCGGGTATTTTGTTTGTCTAAAAATTAATTACAAAAGTTTATCGCAGATTAAATAAAGGTTATATTATTTTTAGGGGGTAGTCGAACGGGCCGATTCGACCCGGTCGACCACCCCCAGAATAAAAATCGGTCCACCAAAATCCTAAGGCTACCCAACCTAATCTACCCACCCAACCAGCCACCTCACCCCCACCAATAATCTGCCGCCACCTCATCACCTCCCCTTCCCCTATCCAACCCCAAACCTCCACCTAGCCATCCCCACTCCCTCTCTTTCTCACCCACAGCTCACCCCCTCCACCCACCGAGCCGGCCCCACTTCCCCTCTCCCTGGACCCGGTCAACCCCACCCCACCGAAGCACCCTGGCCCACCCAGACCCACGCGCCCCAGGCCCCAACGCGTCCCCCACGCGTGCCCCGCTCCCACCAACCCCGCGTCCTCTTCCTCCCCACCGCGCCCTCCCTGCCTCCTCCGCCATTGGCGTTCCCGCTCGCCGCTCGCCGACCCCTTCTCTCCTCGCCGGCCTCGCTCCCGCTCTCGCCGCCCCCCCTCCCGAGCCTCCTCGCCGCCCACCTTTTCCCCCACGCCGGCCACCCGCCTCCAACCGCGCGACCCACCTCCTCCCTCGCGTCCTCTCTCCCTCACCGCGTCTTCCCCAGGCGCCAAGGCCGCCTCCCGCCCCTGCCCGCGTCCTCCCCAACCTCGCTCCTCTCCCTGGCTACCTCCCCCGCGAGAGCCCTCGCCAGCCGCGCCTCCTCCGCCTCTCTCCCTCCCTCCTCCGGCCGAGCCCGGCCTCCCTCGCCGGAGCTCCTCCAGCCGACCCCATCTCCTCCTCCCGCCGCCGGCCCCTTCGCCGCCTCCTGGCGCGCCTCTGCAACCGCTGGGCGCCGGCCTCCCGTCGGCCCGCGTCCACCGCTGTGACCCTCGCCACCGGAGCCTCCCGCGCGTCACCGCCGAACCGCGGACCCCCTCGTCGCCGGCTCCTCCTCCCCAAGCTCGCCCTCCTTCCCCAACCTCCCGGCGCCTCCGCCTCCGTCGCCGTTCCCTCCTCGTCGAGCCTCCCCGTGGCGCTTCCCACCGGACCGCCACCTCCCGCCGAGCCTCGGGCCCCTCTCTTCGCCCGCGCAGCAGCAGCGCCGCTGCCGCCTCCGTCCGGTCCCGTCGCCCTCGCCCGGCCCTCCCGCCACCACCTTCGCTCCCGCCCGGCCTCGCGTCTTTACCACCGCTGCGGCTCCGCTGCGCCGCCTCCCCACGATCGAACCATCTGCAGCCGCGAGCTCTTCCCAGACCGACGCCTTCGCGTCGTCTCCCGTCGACCTTTTGCGCCGCCGTCGCCTTCGCCACTGTGGAGTCGCCGCCATCGCGTCACCGCCTCCCTCGCCGCGAGTGCGCTATCGCGAGTGCGCCCCTGCAGCGTCGAGCCATCCGCTTGCAGCGCCAAGCCACCTGCCCGCGGCCGCGCATCTGCGACTCAAGCGCGACAAGCCGGTCCGGCCTGTCTCGCAACGCTTTTCGCGTCCTCTGTTTCACCGTGTTGTCTGTGCCTGCAAGGAGTTCCTCTAGCAGCCCGGACTTTTGGTTGTGCTCCTGCCAGTTGTTTAGACTTGCCAAGACCAGTGCGTCCAGGCCTTTGTGTCCGGCGCTCTCCGCTCCTGCTCGATGTATGCACCTGCGTGGTTGTTTCCTCGTTCGTGTCGAGTGCTTCCCACACGCAAGACAAGATCAATGCTCGGCAAGGCTTTTGTCGACAAGAACATCAACATGGGCCAGTACACCGTCTAGATCGACATCGACCGGATGAATCAGATGAACCGCCGGCGCCGAAGTCCAAGACCGATCCCGAACCCTCGGACGCCAAGATCGCCCACATGGAGCCAAAGGTGTCGAGACCCTGAAAAACCATCCCCCGGGGTCTGAAGACCGCTACCGCCGAACCCGAGCGCCAAGATCTACTTCCGGACCCCTGAAGACCGATCCGAAGCGCCAGGACCCGAATCTGAAGAACGCCAAGATCGCTGATGCGAATACGCCAAGTTCGTCTACCCCGGACACCGTGCGACAAGGTCTACTTCACGGATCCGAAGACCCCGGTACCCGAACCACTCAAGTTCGCCATCGACGACAAGATCGGCACCGACCAGGGCGAGACCGAACCCCGAACCCCGAAACCCCAAGATCGTCGAACCCTGATGTGTGAACCTTTTTCCGAGCCCTATTTTATAAATGCTATATATAAGTTGATGCATATTAAATTGTCATACTCGCATGCATATTTGTGTGGGTTGGGGGACTTATGCCGATTCACCTTATAATTAAATATGGGGCCCATATGCGGGCAAATCTAGTCTCATATTGGCCTCATTTAAATTTGTGTAGCGAACCGGTAACTTATCTTGCCCTATTATTACAACATTTAATTTGCGGGGTAGTTAAACAACTTGAACCATTCAATTAATTGTCGGGACCCCGGTTCCGCTTAATATGACCTAATTGCATTGCACCTTCACCATGCCATGCATCATACATGCATCATGCCCGATCTTTTGCCGTAGTATTAAATATTGCATCCGGTGTTTCTTCTAGTGTTTTGCTTCTTCGCGGATAAGGCCGTTGAGTTGATGCGAGTGTCGCCCCGATCTTCGGTTGAACCTTCGGCAATGTTTTCAGGCGAGCATCTCCCCCCTTTTCTACCTATCTTACTTTTATAGTATTTATTCCCTCCTGTTGATCTATTGCTATCTGTGTCGCGATGCTCTAGTTTTCGTACCCGTGTTATCCCTCGCAGCCTTATATTTGCCTTGGACACATCCTATTACCTGTTGTTTGGTAGATAGTTGGACTTGCGCGTCGTAGTCGCTTGCTCAAGTGTTGTTGCGTGTCGTCGAGTGCCACAGTTGTTGGTGTATTGCCGCATGTTGATGTTGGAGATGATCATGGTTTTACTTATCGTGCACTTTAATTCCTGTCTAACAACTAAAATTGAAGTAAGTAAGCAGAGGCATCGGTGGGTGATAGATAATATTTGGTTTCCGACCGCCCACTTGTGTCCCGTAGGACCCCGAGTGCTTGATACCTGGTCCTTGATTTATCGCGCTATCCACATCCGGGAGGATTATGGGACCCCCCTGAGCCAGAGCTTGATTCAGTCTTATTTCTTGGGGCCACAAACTAGTTTGAGGTTTTATTACTATCCTGTACTTATGCCATGCCTTACTGCTTTATTTACGATTGTGCGAGGAGCACACTGTACTGTTTAGGATCGTGGCACGATTCCGCGGTGTCGACAATCCCAGTTTTGGGTTCCCAGTCGTTCACAGCCGTCCCCACAACCTTGAGTCCGTCTCGGAGCCGGCCGGCTTCGTTGCGGGTCTACTTTAAGGGGTGGCCCCCAGAAATATTTCTGAATCCTGTGATTGCTTTGTCGTGAAGGCCTCGTTGGGTTTTGATTTGGTTTTTTCGAGGCTAATCGAGTGTGTGTTGCTATTGGTGCACCCCGGCCGGGTAAAACTTTCTGAAAGCCGTGTCCGCGGTTATGGACGACTTGGAGCACAGTATCTCGATCATAGACAACTATAACTAAAGTAGTGCTATAAATTTGACTTTATAATGACTAGTAATCAGCTTCACTATAATGGAATGGCTAAATAATTTTTTCCCACAATTGCTTGTTTGGAGTGTCGCTTGCGACCATTGTACCTGACTAGTAAGTATTGCAACTACAACGGAAGGGCTAAGTAAAAGTACCAACAACTGCTAGGTTTTGGGGTTATCTCATGCTAATTGTATCTGACTAGTAAGTGCTGCAACTACACGGAATGGTCAAATAAAAGTGCCCACTGCTTATTTTATCAGGATGATTATCTATACCTGACTAGTAATTACTGCAACGATAACTGAATAAATAAAACTGCCAACGGTGTGAGTTCCTCGGTTGACTTCCTCGATTGGTCTCGAGGGGGAAACGCCAGGATGGGTTTGTTTGATGGTAGTATCAGGTTGGTTCCGTTTAGGTCTTTCTTACCCCTCTCTGATAGCCGCCAGTTGTATCGAGTCTCTATAGGTTGTTTAGTGCATGCTGCGCTGCCGCTCAGTCCACCATACCTATGTAGGCGAGGACCGCCGAATTCTAGTCTCGCCGTGTCATCGGCCTCGATCTTGGCTCCTCTTTTTCCTTTGCCCTTTGTCGGCACCCCTTTTGTTTAAGCAGGTTTTGAGATCGACGTCGTTAGCAGGGTTACCCTTCCGGCTTGGCCTGGGCAGGGTTATGGACGCCATTGGTCATTCTTCAGGGCTCTTAGCCCCATTTGCATCTTGTCCGTAGTCGGACGCTCCCTCTTTTCAAGGTGATTTGGATCTTTGTACCTTATATCTGTATTCTTGACTCATGGAGTCGTGTTGTATATATATCTGTTCTGTGGGTCCCATCGAGGACTGTTGTGTAATGTTATTACTTCGTTTTCCACCCGCACGAAAGTGCCTGGTGGGCACCTTTGAATCGTTTCTATGCAGGTTTGGCGGGTTTCGCTAAAACTTGCATAGGGTCGATTCTGAGGGTGTTACAGTGAATGACTTATCTTGGATCGAGAAGAGAGTCGGACTATTTAAGGGATGACAATTATTCGCCTATAGTCTGACAAGGTATATCGTGAGGCAAAAGGGACTCGACGCAAGTCACATTGGAAAGGCAAGTCATCATGACTCTTTGGTACTTGGGAGTCGGCATGTTCTGCTAGGATCCGCTGTCGACTGATCGATTGTGAGTCAGACTCCAATCGTGTCCAAGTAGCCATGAGCCTGCGGGGTCGCACACTTAAGAGCAGGAGCAAGTTCGGATTGGATCTAAACCGGTAATCTGGTTGGGTTGGACCCAAGCCGGATTAGGACTGAGTTAGTGAGTTGGACTCATGGTGACTAAGTGTTATATGGGCTTTAGTGAATGGGCCACGAGAGTGGAGCCCACGTTCACTCCCTATATATAGTGGAGCACCGTAACCCAGAAAGGTTAATCGTTGATCGGTTAGGTCATTCCATGTGTTGGAAACCCTAGCTCCACAGCAGTCCTGCCGTCGTAACGAACCAGCAGTTTGCCGCCGATGCTCCTCCTTGTACATGTGGATACCAACAGAGGTGTTGTACGGTCAGCACCAGGACGATCGGATCGCAAAGGACTGCACTGCATCAACTGACGCGCTTCATCATTAATCCGCAACTTCGCGTCTAGTGATAAACCTTGTGGCCTTCTACCTCAGCTGGATCTTGGGATCACCATGTTAGAGGAAATTTTTTTTATATCCGTGTGGACCAACAGTGGTATCAGAGCGATAGCTTCTGGTTTTAGGCTCGAGATCTCACATATGTGATATGCGGTTGGCTGTAGATGAGATCTATGTGTGCTTTGGTGGTCGGTCTATAAGATAGATTGGTTTTGTACGAGGTTGATTGGATCAACTGTACTCGGGGAATGGTAGATCTGATTTCCGTAATCATACTGCTGAGGTCGTGGAACGACATACCCCTACCGCCGGCTTCACCCTGTCGTAGCGCCTTAGATGTCGTTGCGAGTTTCACAACGCCGGTATATATTGTATCTATGCATAACTTGTTTTTGCAGGAAGTTGTGAATGGTATGGTTCATGTGCATGTGATGTATGTGTGTAATTCATACGTGATCTAGGAATCACGGTTTTTGTCAGCCGGCTGGAGCCTAGGTTCTGTCATATTATTGTATAACGACCTGCGTGTCGGACTCTCCATGTAATTTAGTTCACAAAGCTAGTGTAGCTGTTTGGAGAGCCCACATGACAAGAAAGGCGATGTACATGCTGGTGACATGGAGTAAGACGGCAAGTGACAAGAGTTGGCACGAGTCGGATTACAGGCTTTGTGGAGACGGAGATCGCCATAAAGGGAGCCATACCATTTCACATTATAATTGCTTTATTTTGTGTTATTGTTATGTCTCTGTTTTACCTCTATTAGATAGTCGGTAAAATTTAATCCCTCAAAGAAGGTCTAGTCGGTTTTCCTGCCAGTGTTTGCACCATCACAAGTCGGACATTTTTGGTAGTGGGCTCATAAAATTGAGGTGCTGCCAATTCTTTCCGACTAGGTGGGTTCGAGTCGGACTCTTACTGCGGAAACACTCAGTAAGCTAGACGGGTCTATCACAACGGTTCTGGGGCTCGGGGAAAAGTCGGATGGGATCCGGGCATGTGATGCCACCCGTCCAACAGGAGGTGTATGATATACGATTGACAAGGAGTTGTCTACCTAGATCACTTGGAGGCTAGCGGTGATGCTAAAGCTCACTAGCCGACTTGCTTATGTAGGATCCTGAATCACTAAGTAACCATCGGAGGGGTGTTGGTTCTAGTGGGAGCATAAAATATTAAAGTATTTAATATGCTTGCTCTTTTATGAATACATGTCTTAAGTGTTTTACATATTTCTGTTGTAGATCATGGCACCAAGTAGCAGTCACTCTCAGATATCCGGTTTTGCATTGAGAACCATTCTTGAGAAAGATAAACTGAACGACACTAATTTTACCAACTGGTATCGAAATCCGAGAATTTTTCTCAAACAAGAAAAGAAGAACCATGTCCTTGACAACCCACTTCCAGATGAGCCGAATGAGAATGCGACTGTCGCTGCCACCAATGCCTACCGTCGGGCTAAGGATGAGTCCACGGATATTAGCTGTCTTATGCTTGCTCACATGGAACCGGACTTGCAAAAGCAGTTCGAGCATGTTGAGGCCTACGATATGATCGAAAGCCTCAAAAGTATGTTCTAGGCTCAGGCGAAGACTGAGAGGTATCAAGTCTCTCAGGCTTTGCTGAGTTGCAAGCTTAAGGATGGTGATCCACTGAGTCCGCATGTGATAAAAATGGTTGGTTATGTGCAGTCTCTGGAGAGGCTTGGCTACCCCATTAGCGAAGATTTCGCTACAGATATAATTCTGAACTCTCTTCCTAGTGCATATGGGCAGTTCATTTCGAACTACCACATGCATGGCATGGATAAGAAGCTCACTGAATTTCATGGGATGCTCAAGCCGGCATAGGCGGATCTCAAGAAGTGCACCAGTCAAGTGTTGATGGTGCAAAATAAGGCTAAGTTCAAGAAGAGTTCTTGGACTGAGAAGAAGGCTAAGTCAGGAGGAAAGCAGGCTCAAGACCCGGTCCCAAGCGCTTCCTCAGGGACTAAGCCATGTCCTTCAGCCGGATCCACTTGCTTCTACTGCAAGGCGGATGGCCACTGGAAGAGGAACTGCAGCAAGTATTTGGCCGACAAATTCAAGAGTGGAGGTATGACTTCCGACTCGGGTACACTTGTTTGCAATGTTATAGACATATATCTTGCTGATGCACCTAATAGTTCTTGGGTATATGATACCGGATCAGTTATTCACATCTGCAACTCGTTGCAGGGACTAGTAAGAACTAGGAGCGTAGCAAGAGGCGAGGTTGATATTCGAGTCGGCAACAAAGCAAGAGTTGCTGCGTTGGAAGTCGGCACGATGCAACTTCATTTACCTTCTGGATTCATTATGGAACTGAATAATTGTTATTATGTTCCAATGCTCAGTCGAAACATTATTTCTGCTTCATGTTTAATGAGGCAAGGAAATGAGTCGAATATCAAGAATAATGGTTGTTCTTTGTATTTAAATGATATGTTTCACGGCTTTGCACCTGTCCAGGACTGTTTATTTATTTTTAATCTTGATGGTGAGTCGGTTTATAACATAAATGTTAAAAGTTTGAAACCAAATGATCTGAATATAACCTACTTTTGGCACTGTCGGCTTGGTCATATAAGTTGGAAACGCATGAAGAAGCTCCATGATGATGGACTCCTAACTTCGTTCGACTTGGAGTCGTTCGAGACATGCGAATCTTGCCTACTCGGCAAAATGACCAAGACACCTTTTGCAAAGAGTTGTGAAAGGGCGTCCGACTTGTTGGGACTAGTACATAGTGATGTATGTGGACCAATGAGCACGACAGCCAGGGGTGGTTATGTGTACTTCATTACCTTCACTGATGATTTGAGTAGGTATGGATATATGTTTTGATGAAACATAAGTCGGATGACTTTGAAAAGTTCAAAGAATTCCAGAATGAAGCACAAAATGAACTCGGCAAGAAAATAAAGTTTATTCGGTCGGACCGAGGAGGCTAGTACATGAGCCATGAGTTTGATGACCATCTGAAAAGTTGTGGAATAGTTCCTCAACTTACTCCGCCAGGAACGCCACAAAGGAATGGTGTTTCGGAAAGGCGGAATCAGACCTTGTTGGACATGGTATGATCAATGATGAGTCGGACAGATCTGCCTTTATCATTTTGGGGCTATTGTCTAGAAACAGCAGCGTTCACACTAAACAGAGTACCATCAAAATTGGTAGAGAAGACACCGCATGAGATGTGGATAGGCAAAAAGCTGAGTTTGTCTTTTCTTAAGATTTGGGGTTGTGAAGCATTTGTCAAGCGACTTCAGTCGGACAAGCTTACGGCCAAGTCGGATAAGTGTTTTTTCGTAGGGTATCCGAGGGAAACCTTGGGTTACTACTTCTACAACCGAGAAGAGGGCAAAGTGTTTGTTGCTCGGAACGGTGTCTTCCTTGAGAAAGAGTTTCTCAATCGGGGAGTCAGTGTGAGCACGGTGCAACTCGAATAAATTCGAGAGCAACCGGCTAGTAGCGAGTTGGCAAAAACCTTGGAGGTTGAGCCATTCGTCGTAGCTGAGCCGGCAGTAGCACCTGAACTACGATCGGAAAGATTACGAAGTGTTCGTGATGTATTACTGTTAGACAGTGATGATCCGGCAAATTATTCGGAGGCGATGGTGGGATCTGATTCCGGGTCATGGCTTGGAGCCATGAGATCCGAGTTAAAGTCCATGGATGAAAATCAAGTTTAGAACTTGGTTGATCTGCCGGACGGTGCAAGACCCGTCGAGTGCAAATGGGTCTTTAATAAGAAAACTGATATGGATGGAAATGTTTCAATCTATAAAGCATGTCTTGTCGCGAAGGGGTTCTGACAAGTTCAAGGAGTTGATTACGATGAGACTTTCTCGCCGTAACGATGCTTAAATCAGTTCGGATCATGTTAGCTATAGCAGCCTATTTAGACTATGAGATATGGCAAATGGATGTCAAAACGGCTTTCCTTAACGGAAATTTAACCGAGGACGTGTATACGATACAACCCGAGGGTTTTGTCGATCTGGCTAATGCTGACAAGGTATGCAAACTTCAGAAATCCATTTATGGGTTGAAGCAAGCATCTCGGAGTTGGAATATTTGCTTTGATGAGGTAGTCAAATCGTTTGGCTTCATCAAGAGTGATCATGATTCTTGTTTGTACAAGAAGTTTAGTGGGAACAAAGTAAACTTTCTAATCTTATATGTGGATGACATATTACTGATTGGAAATGATATCCAAATGTTGCAAGAAACCAAGGAATCATTGGAAAGGAGTTTCTCAATGAAAGACTTGGGTGAGGCAACATACATCCCCGGAATCCGGATCTATAGAGATAGATCAAGGAGGCTCATTGGATTGAGTCAGATTACTTATTTGGACAAAGTGTTGAAGAATTTCAACATGGAATTGTCTAATAAGGGGTTCTTACCGATGTCCCATGGTGTAAAACTTAGCAAGACTCAGTGTCCTTCGACAACTGATGAGCGAAGTCGGATGAGTGCGATTCTGTATGCTTCTGCAGTCGGATCCATCGTGTATGCCATGATTTT
This sequence comes from Avena longiglumis, assembly GCA_030063025.1. Taxonomy (NCBI): domain Eukaryota; kingdom Viridiplantae; phylum Streptophyta; class Magnoliopsida; order Poales; family Poaceae; genus Avena; species Avena longiglumis. The sequence continues at coordinate 411,526,148 of CP125974.1, read as the reverse complement.
TACTAGGCCGGATGTTTCATATGCTCTAAGTGTTGTGAGCAGATACCAGGCTGATCCTGGAGAAATCCACTGGACAACGGCTAAAAATATCCTAAATTACTTGAGAAGGACTAAGGATATGTTTTTAGTTTATGGTGGTGAAGATGAACTCAGTGTAAAGGGTTACACGGATGCGAGTTATCTTACCGACTCTGATGATTCTCGTTCGCAGTCCGGATACGTGTTTATTATAAACGGAGGTGATGTGAGCTGGAAGAGTTCCAAGCAAGAGACTGTGTCTGCATCTATAATAGAGGCTGAGTATATTGCCGCCTCGGAGGCAGCAAAGGAGGCTGTTTGGATGAGGAATTTCCTCATGGATCTTGGCGTGGTTCAGGGCTCGTCCAATCCGTTGGACGTGTATTGTGACAACAATGGTGCTATTGCACAAGCCAAGGAACCTAGACAACACCAGAAGAACAAGCACATACTCATGCGGTACCACCTGATTCGCCAGTTCGTGGATCAGGGTGATATCAAGTTATGCAAGGTACACACGGATGCAAATATTGCGGATCCGTTGACAAAGCCGTTACCACAGCCGAAGCATGAGGAGCACCTGAGAGCCATGGGCATTAGATGCTTAGACATGTGATGTCAGAAGATTGACTCTAGTGCAAGTGGGAGACTGTTGGGAATATGCCCTAGAGGCAATCATGTATGATGAGATTTCCCATTGTATTCATAAAGATATTAAGTTGTCCTTGTATAAACATCTGATGTGTATCATTGAATATGTGATTCGGTTGTGGAACTATACATTCATGTTGTTTGTACTAAATATCCTTGGTCATTGAGGTTGTGCTGGACACACAACTTAGACCAATGTGAAAGTTGGCTTGATGACTCGGTTCCACTTGTCATGGGCATGGAGATGCTATTCCAACTTACACAGATTCGGCTAAAGAGTTTAGCGAGTCGGATTGACCCATATTGAGGTACAACGAACAAGTTGTCATTTGTATATCTCAATCAATGTAATCCTTAGACCTGAGGTTATTGCATAATCCGAGTTGAGGATCACCGACTTAGGTTCTGTCAAACGCTAATCCGTAACTGGGCAGTTATAAAGGCAGGGTTTGGGTCGATTGAGAATCAAGCTGCGTGATGTGAATAACCAAGATGGGATTTTGCCCCTCCACTTGGAGAGATATTCTCTGGTCCCTCTCGTGAGATATGATTCGGAAAGCATGGCCATGCACGACTCGGTTAAGTGTTAACCGAGGCGATCGACTAAGAGTTAGTCGGGTGAATCACTTATCTCGGATCGAGAAGAGAGTCGGACTATTTAAGGGATGACAATTATTTGCCTATAGTCTAACAAGGTATATCGTGAGGCAAAAGGGACTCGGACGCAAGTCACATTGGAAAGGCAAGTCGTCATGACTCTTTGGTACTTGGGAGTCCGCACGTTCTGCTAGGATCCACTGCCGACTGATCGATTGTGAGTCGGACTCCAATCGTGTCCAAGTAGCCATGAGCCTACGGGGTCGCACACTTAAGAGCGGGAGCAAGTTCGGATTGGATCTAAACCGGTAATCTAGTTGGGTTGGACCCAAGCCTGATTAGGACTAAGTTAGTGAGTTGGACTCACGGTGACTAAGTGTTATATGGGCTTTAGTGAATGGGCCATGAGAGTGGAGCCCACGTTCAGTCCCTATATATAGTGGAGCACCGTAACCCAGAAAGGTTAATCGTTGATCGGTTAGGTCATTCCATGTGTTGGAAACCCTAGCTCCATAGTAGTCCTTCCGTCGTAACGAACCTAGCAGTTCGCCGTCGGTGCTCCTCCTTGTACGTGTGGATACCAGCAGAGGTGCTGTACGATCAGCACCAGGATGATCGGATCGCAAAGGACTGCACTGCATCATCTGACACGCTTCATCAGTAATCCGCAACTGCGCGTCTAGTGGTAAACCTCGTGGCCTTCTACCTCAGCTGGATCTTGGGATCACCATGTTAGAGGAAATTTTTTGTTTTATCTCCGCGTGGCCCAACACGGAAGGCTGTCGAGAACAAATGGATTTTCAAGAAAAAAACAGATGCTGATGGTAATTTTACTGTCTATAAAGCTCGACTTGTCGCAAAAGGGTTTCGACAAATTCAAGGAGTTGACTATGATGAGACTTTCTCACCAGTAGCGAAGCTAAAGTCTGTGAAGATTATGTTAGCAATCGTTGCATATTATGATTATGAGATATGGCAGATGGATGTGAAAACAACGTTCCTCAATGGAGACATAGATGAGGAGTTGTATATGATGCAACCCAAAGGTTTTGTCAATCCTAAAGATGCTAACAAGGTATGCAAACTTCAACGGTCCATATATGGATTGAAGCAAGCATCCCGAAGTTGGAATCAACGTTTTGATAAGGTAATCAAAAGCTTTGGCTTTATACAAACTTATGGAGAAGCTTGTATTTACAAGAAAGTGAGTGGGAGCTCTGTAGCATTCTTAATACTATATGTATATGACATATTGTTGATTGGGAATGATGTAGACCTTCTTAATAGTGTCAAGGATTTTTTGAATAATAGTTTTTCAATGAAAGATCTTGGCGAAGCAGCTTACATATTAGGAATAAAGATTTATAGAGATAGATCGAGACGCCTAATATCATTGTCACAAAGTACATATTTGGAAAAAGTTCTAAAGAGGTTTAGAATGGAAGATAGCAAGAAAGGGTTCTTGCCCATGTTTCCCAATACGACCTTGAGTAAAACTCAAATTCCTGCAACGGCAGAAGATAGAGAAAGGATGATTAAGACTCCCTATGCCTCAGCCATAGGATCTCTCATGTATGCCATGCTATATACTAGACCCGACATTGCATATGCTGTTATTTTGACTAGCAGATATCAAAGTGATCCAGGTGTGGATCATTGGACAGCGGTCAAAAACATCCTTAAGTACTTGAGAAGAACTAAGGATATGGTTCTTTCTTATGGAGGTGATGAACAACTCGTTGTTAACGGTTACACCGATGCTAGTTGGAACACCGATCCGGATGATTCTAAATCTCAATCTGGATACGTATTTACTTTGAATGGTGCAACAGTTAGCTGGAGGAATGCAAAGCAAAGCGTTGTGGCGAGATCTTCATCTGAATCGGAATACATAGCTGTTTCGGAGGCTTCACAAGAGGCGATATGGATGAAGGAGTTCATTACAGAGCTCGGTGTGGTTCCAAGTGCGCTGGACCCAATGTCTATCTACTGTGATAACATGGGCGCCATAGCCAATGCGCAAGAACCAAGGTCACACAAGAAGCTGAAGCACATAAAGCTACATTTTCATGTTATTCGAGAGCATGTCCAAGATGGTGACATAAATATTTGGAAAGTACACACAAATCTGAATGTGGCAGATCCGTTGACTAAAACTCTCCCGAGGGCAAAACATGACCAGCACCAAACCGCCATGGGTGTTCGGTATATTACCATGTAATCTAGATTAGTTGACTCTAGTGCAAGTGAGAGACTGTTGGAGATATGCCCTAGAGGCAATAATATAAGTGGTTATTATTATATCTTTGTGTTTATGATAAAATGTTTAAATTCATGCTATAACATTATTAACCAGAAACATTAATACTTGTGTGATTTGTAAACTAAATTAGAGTCCATAGTAAAGCCTCTATGTAATACTAGCTTGTTGGTTAATAGATGATCATGGTTTCCCGATCATGAGCATTGAGATGTTGTTGACAACAAGATCATATCATTAGAAGAATGGTATGATGGAAATACTCCTATAGATAAGCGTAGCATTAAGATCAAGCCATTTCAATAGTTCATTTGCTATAAGCTTTCTGATACATAGTAACCTAATTCCTTCGACCATGAGATCATGCTAATCACCATCACCAGAAGGATGCTTTGATGACATCAAACACCACACCGTAACTGGGTGGCTATAAAGGTAGCATTGAGTGTTCGGAAAGTATGTGTTGAGGCACATGGATCAAGAGTGGGATTTGTCCATCCATATGACGGATAGATATACTCTGGGCCCTCTCGGTGGAATGTCATCCAATTGGCTTGCAAGCATGTGACTGGCTCACAAGGAATCACATATCATGGGAACGAGAAAAGAGTACTTATCGGTAACGAGGTTGAACTAGGTATGCAGAGATACCGACGATCAAAACCTCGGATAAGTAAACTATCACGAGACAGAAGGAAATTGGAATCGTATGTAAGTGTTTCATTCGATCACAAAGTAATCGCAGAAATATGTGGGAGCCATATGAATTTCCAGATTCCTCTGTTGGTTATTGATCGGAGAAGTGTTTCGGTCATGTCCGCATAATTCACGAACCATAGGGAGACACACTTAAGGATTCGATGTTGTTTAGTAGATATGGAATGTTAGTAGGGATACCGAATGTTGTTTGGAGTCTCGGATGGCATCCGGGATATCACGAGGAGATCCGGAATGGTCCGGAGAATAATATTCATATAAGGAAAGTCCGATTCCGGAGTTCGGGAATGATTCTGATGTTTTCATCGGAGAGGTTCTAGAAGGTTCACCGGTCCATAAGGGGAATGGTCCATGAATGTGTCATGGGTAAGTGGAATGATTGGATCATATCTTAGGTCACTTGATGTGGACATTTGCAAGAGATAATTAAAGCTCTAAATTGAAAGTCAAACGGGAAGTTTGAAACTTCAAACTAGAACAATGGTTTCCTAGTGGAAGAAGGAAAGAGTCCTTCTCTCAATCTAACTTGGGTTTGGGTTTGGATTCAAACCCACCCCTCCCAAGGCTGCCCCCTCTTATAAATAGAGGGGAGGGTTGCCCCAGACACACAAGCCCTAGCCCTCGCACACACAAGCTGCCGCCGCCACGGTGCCGCCGGACCGACGCCGTCGCCCTAGCCGCCGCTGACACCTCCTCCTCCTCCTGGTCTTCTAAACCCTAGATCACTAGGAAACCCTAGATCCACCATAACTCGCACCGGCTTAGGTGAAGCCCTGCAGGATCTTCCCTCTACTTCCGACACCACGCCGTCGTGCTGCCGGAATCATGAGGGGAGAACTACAACCTCCGCTGCCTGCTGGAACAAGGGAGAGGAAGGTCTTCATCGAGTATCGAACGTGTGACCGATTGCGGAAGCGCTGCCGGAACGCAGCGCCGGAAGGATCGTCGACGCGATCTTGAGATCGGCAAGTGTACGACTAAATCACCCACGAGAATCTGCTCTCGTTAACCGCTTTGGAATCTTCGAGGGTGAGTGCTTCTATCGACTTGTTGCTATAGTCTAGTAGATAGATCTTGCCTTGTTTGTGTGCATGCGGTAGAAATTTTTTGTTTTCCATGCTACGAACCCCTACAACTCCCTCCTCCTATGTCGCCTCCATCAAAAGCCATGTCCCTGTCACCTTTGATCTGCAGGCATCCAACTACGCTAAGTGGCGGGAACTCTTCCTCGTCGTGCTCGGGCACTACGGCCTCACCAACCACGTCGTCGACACCGCCGATGCCACGCCATCGAACGCGTCGCCCACATCTGATTAGGCGCGGGACGATTACACCGTCCTCTCCTGGATATACGGCTTGATCTCCTCTGAGCTCCTCAGAATCATCATGGCCCTTTGTTCCACGACGCGACATATCTGGGATGCGCTCGCCAGCCTCTTCCACGACAATAAGAAAAGTCGTGCTCTCGCCATGACGCGGAGTTCCGCAACACCCCGCAAGGAGACATGAGCGTCCACGACTACTGCTCGAAACTCAAGTCCTTCGTCGACGCTCTCGCTGATGTCGGCCAGCCCGTCTCTGACAAAACCCTCGTGCTCACGGTCCTCCGTGGCCTCAACGAGCAGCTCATCCACCTACGGTCGTTTCTCCCGTACCAGGTGCCATTCCCCACCTTTCTTCAAACATGTTCTGCTCTTGTTCTTAAGGAGGCCCAGAAGAAGACCGACGCAAAGAATGCGTCCGCCTCCGCGCTCTAGGCTAGCGGCAACAACATCAATCCGCACGCTGGCGGCGAGCGTGCATCCCCAGCTGGACGTGGCGGTGTCTTAGGCAGCACCGATCCACGTCCCTCCTCGCCCTACCAACCTGGCATCTTCATCAACTCTAGATGCGGTGGGGGCTATGGCGGCCGCCGTGGCCGCGGTGGTGGCCGTGGCCACGACCGCGACAGCAACTCTCCGTGGATGTTCAATCCGTGGACCGGGCTCCCAACCCGGGCTGCACAGCAGCAGCAGCAGTTTCAGCCCACATTGTGGCATCCGCGCTGGTGCGCGCCCATGGCCGGCGTTCTGGGACCCCGCCGCGGTCACCAGGCCTACACCGCCACATGCCAGCAGCCTCCTCTTATGACGCAGACCTGGAACAATGGTCTGATGGTTTCCCCTCAGCACCAATGGCAGCAGCTTGACCCATCTCTTCTTACAGCTCTTCAACACATGCGCCTCCCCGGCAACCAAGAGTGGTTTATGGATTCAGGCGCCTCATCCCACATGGCATCCGATCATGGTATACTCTCTCTCTTCAACATTCTTCTTCACATAAAATCATAGTTGGAAACGTTGCATCTCTTCCTATTACACACATAGGCTCTTACACACTACCCCTTCATCCTAAACACATCCATCTTCGTAGCATTCTAGTTATTTCTCACATTATCAAAAACCTTATTTTTGTTCGTCAATTCACTATCGATAATCTTTGCTCTATTGAATTTGACCCTTTCGGTTTCTCTGTCAAGGATCTTCTCACAAATACCATGATTCTTCGATGCAATACTTCTGGACCACTCTACTCCCTCCGCCCACCAGAATCTCAAGCTCTCCTCACCACCTCATCCTTCGAGCTTTGGCACCGTCGCCTTGGACATCCCGACCACCACACCATGAAGAGTCTCCACCTACATCAGAAAATTCCAACAAATAGAGTGTCATCGTCCTTATGTCATGCATGTCAGTTGGGTTGCCACATCAGGCTGCCTTTTTATCCCTTAGAGTCAATTAGTGTTAAACCCTTTCAATTGTTACACTGCGATTTGTGGACATCACCTATTCCTAGCACCTCTGGTTTTGGTTATTATCTTATTATTGTGGATGACTATACACATTACTTTTGGACGCTTCCCCTTCGCAAGAAATCCGATGTTTTTGTTACCTTCACTGCCTTTCATGCTTATGCTCTCACCCAATTTAACCTCCCTATTGTCGCTATCCAATGTGATAATGGCCGCGAATTCGACAACAAACAAGTCCATTCTTTCTTTACTCAACATGGTGTCTATGGGTAAAAAACCTAAACCTATCTAGCCAGTCGGCGATGCTTCTTAATGGCAAGCCGGGTCGGTGGATTCAATGTCGTTGTTGGGGATATGCTATATGGGTATCCTCATAGCATGTCTCTTATCCGACTAACCCGGGTGGCCCATAGTCGGTAGCATGGCCTATGGCTGGCGGCTTGATTAGGTGGATCGGAAGGAGGCCCATGCCGGATAAAGGAAGGCTACGGTGGAGTCACCAGCATACCCGGAGCCTTGGAGTGCAAGATACACAAGACTAGTAATAGACGGTGTAGAACTCTGTGACCTGTCCGGCTAGGACTTTTCCCTGTAACCCTAGGACCTGGCGACTATATAAGTCGGGCCTATGGGAGCCTTTAGGGCATAACCTAGTATCGATTTACACAAACCTCGCACAGGAAACCTATCTCTGTAACTCGGCGTATCGCCATTATAGTGATTTATAGCAGGAGTAGGATTCCGCCACCGTTGTGGGATCTGAACCTGAGTAAGCTGTGTTACCTCGTACCCGTCAAACCGCCCGCCTTACCCCACGTCTCTAAACACGCATTGTGAGGACCCCTCCATGGCGTACTCGTCGGCAATACCACGATAGTTGGCGCCCACCGTGGGGCAAGAGGCGCTTCAGTCTCTTCAGCAGGAGAGGACCAAGATCTTCGCAAGAATCGGCGAAACCGTAGCCATTGGTCGCGTTATCTTTTCCGGCAACGTTCTGATCGTCCCTCCCGACGAGTTCTGGATCCCGGCGAAGACGAACCCTACGCGGTGTTCGATCGTTCCTATCGGAGACATCCACCTCTTCATTGGCGAACCGACTCGGGCACTAGTTCCCTGGGAGTCGGAGGAGCATCAAGACCCGCACGGACCGCCTACGGGCAGGATACGTTCGCGGAAGGGTCGATGTGGGATCTCTCCTCGGAGTTTGCCGGCAAAGATCGGAAAAATTCAAGACCCACCCAAACCGCCCCTGTGCAGGATATAAAGGTAGAAGATCACTGCAAATCCGCCGGCTTTGTCCGTGCGTCTGGACAGCAGAGATCCAAGTTCGTCGGCGTGGTTACCATCTTCGATCTGGCGCGCTGCGTTCAGAGAGAGGGCGAAAACCCCCGCGATTACCTGGCCAGGTGGCTCTGTATACGAGCCGATCTGGCCCACTACCCCAATGATGATGCCATCTATCACTTTGTGGAAGGACTGGACCATGGCACGCTTCTCCGACATTCTCTAAGACGGCAACAGGCGTCAGGATGCCTCACCTTCGAAGGCATGGTGAACACCGTCAACAACTACGCGGAGGCTGAAGCGGCAGCTCAGACAGCGCTTGCGCTCATTTACGGAGCCCCTCCGATTCAGCCACCACCACCGCCTCCGGCCGCCATCGTCGCAGCAGCACCACCACTTCCAGTCATCGTCGAGGCCATTGCACCTCCACCGCCCGTCATCGAGGAAGTCCTGGCACCCTCCGACTCTATCTTGATGCGCTTTATGCTAATTTCAGTACAGATTCAGAGGATATAGACTTCAGTCCAGAAGAGCTAGAATCCGCCATGCAGGAGATGGAGGAGGAGTACTCGCGCGATGAGCAAGCTAATAACACCGTCATGTCTCGAGGGGTATTCGTCACCATTGGGACAGCGATGGACGAAGACCAGACCGGGCAAGCTCCGCCTACTGACCGGATAAGGAAGGGCCACTAATTGCGGCGACATTGATCGCTCAAAGGTCATGCCGCCGCTTAACCCAAAGGCAGCAGCCGCAGGAACTCAGCACCGGTCCGAGCAACAACAACACCGCGAACTTACCGCCTCCAGCATCCACGTCGGCAGCAGCCCATGTTACTCCAGCTGATAGAGTGATGTACGGCAATCTCCTCGTTGAGCCTCTAACCGTTGATCATATCCAGAACGTGACTCATCTTGACGAGAAGCGCCAGCAACTGCTGGAGGAGGCGCAAGCCATCACGGAGCAAGGCGCTAAACTAGATCGAGATCTGGTCAACGCACAGAAGTCCATAGAGAAAGCAAGAGCAATGGAGGCCGAGTACAAGACTCTGCTGCAACAACAGAAGGCTAAGAAAGCTCCGGCTCGCGTCATCAATGATCCTGGTGTACGGCGCAACCTAGGATGGGCTCCCTCGAAGCCGGCATAGGCCAAGCCATACATTGATAGTGAAGGCAAGCAGGTGATGCCCACCCCACTCCTTAACCTCGCCGTCGCCAAGACCCTTCTGGAGCAGGATAGATCGCCTGAGGCAGTAGAGCAGGTCTATGACCTAGTGGCCAAGGCGGTAAAGCAGTAGGAAAAGGCCACCTCTCAGAGGCTTGAGTCTGACCCAGCACTCTGCCGATCTAGCCAGTACAAACCTCCAAGGGACAGATCTCCTTAGGATGTCGGATCGCGGAAGGGTTCATCAGAACAAAGACGGAGGGATGCACGCAATAGGAAGGATGCTATCCCCATATCCTCCGACCACGGAGAAAGAGCCCAACCTTTCCGCCCATCACCACCGCCCCGATCCCCCCGACGTTAGGAAGATTACAAGACTCACCATCGTACAGATATGCCCCCTCCAAAGCAGTGCGGCATCGTCATCCGCGACAACGCGGCACAGACCCGTCATGATGGAGAGCGCCACCAGGGACATAAGAGCAGGTCACACCATGACCCTCCGCGTCCGGCAAGCAACCGTGACAGGCGTGGGGCGTCGTAGGAGGGTAACAGCAAGAAGCCTAACCCACCGCCACCTCCGCCTCCGTCACCACCAAGCAGTCACCATGACGGAAGAGGCCCGCATCGTTCACGCAGCCCATCCCTTGTTGACAACAAGAAGAAGAACCCGGAGCCATACGATGCACGTTCATGGATCGATAAGATCCACGAGGCCCGGTAAGGACCATACCTGGGACCACGTTGCTTTGGACTTGCAATACGGTCCGCAACTTACCCCAAAGGTTTCCGGATTGACAAGACCATCAAGCCTTAAGACGGAACCGCCAAGCCCGCCACATGGTTGCAGGACTACGGCAACGCGGTGGAGATTGCTGGAGGCAACCCCAACGTCGCCGTCAAGTACCTCCCGTTAATGTTGGCGGGTACGGCCCGTCAATGGATCGACGACTTGCCGGAGAAATCTATCTACAACTGGTTGGCCATGCAAGAAGCGTTCACCAAAAAATTTGAGGGTACATACAAGCGTCCCTGCACTATGGGCGATCTACAGCGGTGCGTGCAAGAGAAAGACGAGACATCTCACGCCTACCTCTCTCGCTGGCTGGACATGAAGAATTCCTGCGCAGGAGTGCACGCTCAGACCACTATGGCCGCCTTCATTGATGGATTGGAAAGGGGCACATTACTCCGACATAAGCTAAAGCGCTTGTAGGACAATCATCAGCTTGACTTGAATCAGATGATTCAGTTAGCTAGTGAGTTCGCAGCTGCCGACGACGATGCTCGTGGCTCTTTGCCGGCAACGGCCGTTCCAACCCAAGCTCGGAGGAACAGCAGTACAAAGCGGAAAACCTCTTCAGAAGAAAAGCAATCTACCGACATGGTCGCCATGACTTTTGCAGGACGAGGAGAAGGCGGACAATGTGGCCGAGGAAGGGGAGCAGGCCATGGGCAGCAACGAGGAAGTGAAACCAACTCGGCGCTGCTCCGTGTTCCCCAAACGTACGAGGAGTACTGCGATATGCCGTGCCTCGTACACCTCGATGTCAACGGCAAGGCCACCCATACCAATCGACACTGCAAGTTCGTCAACGACCTTAAGGAAGACCCGGAGTCCGGCTACAAGCAAAGTCGGAAGAACAGACCGCGAGGCAAGGGCAAGGGGAATAAGAAGGAGGAGGAGTCTAAGGATTCAAGTGACATGGACGAGGACGTTAACCCTAAGCACGCCGCCAAGAGCGATGACAAGGGCCAGAACCCCTTCGCAAAGAAGGCCCCAGTCTACCACACTTTCCTTGGCACCCCCACCGTCCGACAACAGAAGACCTCTCTAAGGATCCTGATGGCCACTCTCCCCCCAGTTTCCAATCACTTGGGACAGGATGGACCACCCAGACCTTGTGCCCACGGAGAACCAATACGCCATGGTCATCAACCCATTGATTGACGACGTGGAGTTCACCAAGTGCATGGTGGATAGTGGAAGCAGCATCAACATCATGTACGTGGATACACTGCAGAAGATGAACTTGACAGAGGCAAACCTAAGGCGGACCAACACCATTTTCCATGGCGTAGTTCCTGGATGGGAGGCTCGGTCCCTTGGGTGCATCACACTTCAGGTAGCCTTTGGCGATGTCAATAATTACCGCCAAGAGCGCATGACCTTTGATGTGGTCCCCTTAAAGAGCGTGTGTAGAGGTCCCTACCCAATGTGGTAGATCCCTCCTGTGTTTTACAATGCTAGTCCCTGGATTAATAGCTAGCATCCACAGATAAGATGTAATATCAAGATACAAAGGTCATAATATAACTTTATAACCAAGAATAACATAATTCTATTACATCATACATAGCTCATTGGCTATTACATTACATTGCAGCGGAATAATTATAATCATGGGGTCCTTCATCTTCAAAGTGCCACAGGCAGATGTTGGTTGTAGACTTTGTAGTCCTAGTCAATCAAACAATCTTCATCTAACAAAACAATCAACCTGCAACATTACAAGTTACAGCCACAAGGGTCAATACATTTGAATTGTATTGGCAAGTTTCACTTTTTGTATAATATGAGTGGATCCTATCCATACATGCATATTTGGCTAAGTAGAGTTTAGAGCTTATTTGCATAAAGCAACATTTATCCTATCTTTTTCAAATTGATTTGTCAAATCTCTTTGCAAATCTCTTTTCCAAGTTCCTTGAACTCCTTGGTAGAAACTCAAGTGTTCAAGTCCTTGTCAAAATCCCTTGAGCTACCTGGTAACTCCAAGTGCTTCAAGTTTTTATCAAAACCTCATGAGTCCCTTGGTAATCCCAAGTACATCATGCTCTTGAGCACCTTGGTAACTCCCCAAGTGCAACAAGCTTTATCAAATCTCTTTGAATTCCTTGGTACCCCCAAGTGCATCAAGTTTTTTTTATTAGAAATTAGAATGTCGAGATCTCCCATAATTCAAACTTTAGTTGCTCAGTATTGTCCATAACCGGGGACACGGCTAAGTACTTAGATTTTATTAACTTCTGCAGAAGGAGTACACTTTACCCACATGACACAATCCCATCTTGTTGCCACCAGTGGCCTACTGGATTAGTGCTCACCAAGATGGAGTACTGGCAGACTGAGAATGTGACGAAGTCTTTCCAAAAGGTCCTCCCATACATCATTGCTAGCTTGTCTTCAGCCCCCATGAAGCATTCCAGATCCCCATGTCCGGTAACTAAATACAATGTATGGGTCTTCCTAATGTAGTTGACTAAGCCAGAGCCATAATAGCATGTGGTTGTACACGAAAGCCACAATTGGAGAAACATGTTCAATCTCTAAGTTTCCTAGGTGGTTTTCATTTGGAGCACAACACAAAATGATTGCCATAGACATGGGTCCCTTTGGTTGCCACCTTCTCCAAAACATAAAGTGTCCACCACCTAGGTGGTTCATTGAGTCCTTGTTTTATTATATAAAAACACAAGTCCTTTTCTCAACCTTTGTAAAATCTTAACATGAATCTCTTTTTCAAAACATAGCATGGCTAAGCATGTACAACTTTAATATTTTAACTAAGGAGTGTTTAGGGAATCCTATTAGGATTAGCATAGCTTAAGTATAAAACATTTTCATGCATGTTTACAAAATCTACTAAGTATAATGAATATAGTAGGTCTTTTGTATGATAGTGTAACTTGCCTTTTTGTTTAGGGAATTATAGTCACTCCTTGATCTCGCTAGTCCCACACTTTGCTAATCTCACTACAATCAAACAAGCATAGTATCAAGTAGCATTCCAATCATTCAAACAATAATTCTCATACACAAAGCAATGGTTCCTAAGTTTTGTAGGAAGAGGGTTCTATTGCAAAGTTGGTCTCTACTAGGTTTATAAACTTTGTAAGGTCCACATTGGTCATTTACCAAGATGGCAAAGTTATTAGTTAGAGGTTTTGCCCAAAGCCTATTTAAAATGCATTCAATATTTTTATGAGATGGATATTTATTCTTTTTCAAGTAAAACCTTATGTTTTTCACCAAGTGAGTTGCTCTTGGCAAGGTTTGGTGTTTTGGGTCAGTAAGTTTGGTCCATAACATTTTCCCAAGGTTTTCCTTGCAACAACTTTTCCATAAAACAATTTAATGAGTTATATTTGGCTAGAAAATGACTTAGTTGATTAATTCAATTTAAATTTCACAAAAATTATTTTTAACACTATGGTTTGGTTCCTAGGGTCAGTAGGATCACACAAATCCATTTTGCAAAAGATTTAATCCTAAAATCAATTTTAAACAATTTTTATACTCTAAACAAGTACACAAATGTTTTTGTAAATTCAAACAAACTAACAGATACTATTTTCAAAAATAAGGCCATGGTTGACTAGGGCTTGTTCTCCTGAATCTATTGATATAAAATTTGTCAAATTTGGACATGTGGATCAAAAGATATAAGGGTTTGAAGTTTGTAGTTAAATCAGATTCAAATTTCTTTTAAAACGAGATAAGTGACACGCGGCACGCTCTGGTTGGATGGTACCGGTTCGGGGTGGATCACGTTGTGGGGCGTTGGATTAAGTCAGATCGGGTGGTCCAGATAACGTACCCCTTCGCGGCTTAAGTCACCTGTTTCTACGCGTCTGATCTAAATCGAACGGTCCTGATCAATCATCCACGAAGTGGTGGCGCTGGCGACGGTGGTTGGCGATGGCGAGGTGCATCGTGGCGGGCAGTGATACCGAAGCGAGAGAGAGGAAGCTCACCGGTTCGTGGAGCGGCTGATGCTCTACGTGGTTTCGAGGCGAGGGTGCACTGGGCGATACTAATCGCCGGAGTTCGCTCGGCGTCGGGCGCGTTCAGGCGTCTCTGGGAATGCTGCTACAAAGCACGGGAGAGAAAACGGAGAATGGGGTTAGTTTCGTGCGCGGTTCCCTGACAAGTTAGTATCAACGCGAGGAAAGGGGGTGGTCTAGCTTACCGGGGAGGGCTCGTCGGAGAAACCAGATGGTGGCGATGACGGTTGTCGTCGTTGCCGACGCCTGGGCTTCCGCGGTGAGTGGGAGGCAGGGAAGCGCCAAGGCTAGGAGAGTGTGTGAGTGTGCTTAGGGAGGCAAGGGGCGGTGTCGTGTTGCCGGAATCGTCACCGGAACATCGTCGGAGCAGAGGCGTTCCTGGTCGAAATTTGCTCGGCCTGGGGGCAGAGAGAGGGAGTGGTCTGGGGGAAATGGAGGTGAAGCCGCTGGCGTTTAAGTAGGCGTCGTCGCAGGGGGAGTAAAGGCTGTGGTTAACGCGAATTCAAGCCGCGGCTTCAACGGCAGAAACGGCCGCGCGGTGAGGGGAGAAGGAGTCGCGGGGGAGAACGATGAACAGGGCAGAGTGGGGTCCAGCGTCAGTGAGAAAAGAAGAGGGAGAAGAGGGGCCACCGGTCAGTCTTTGTCTGAGTGGATTTCTGAGTAAGAAAAGAAACGCTTCGGGGGAGGGGAGAAGTCTGGGCTGGATTGGTTTAGTGGGCTGGGCCTTTGCACTATTTTTTTTATTCTGTGCTCTTTTCTTTTTCCATTACTATTTACTGATTTGAATTTCAAACAATTCTCAAGCATTCAAAACAATTCAAATCTTCACCAAACATTGTAACCAAGAATTTGGTTCTGTTTATCAACATAAACCAGTTATTAATTATAATAATATTTTAATACCCTTTTATTAATTAAATAAAATGGACTATGGTTTAGTACTAAATTAGGATTTGGTTTAATTAATAAAATCTTCCTTTGTTATTTAAATATTTAAAACCAAATCAGTAGGTTTTATTTGAGAATAAAGAATGCTTGGAACTTGTTATAAAAATAAATATCATTTGGTTATATAGGGTCCATTAATAATTATATAAAGTAGACTTTCTTTATTAATTTTAACAAGTTTTATTTTATTGAGATATTTATTTTTAAATCTTAAAATAAAGTCAAAAACACTTTTAGTTGGGTTTAATTAAGAAAATAAAAATACTTAGAAACTTATTTAAAATAATTTAATAAGTTTTGATGTTTTAATTGAAAATGGTTAAAACCTTCTATTTGAATAAAATTTGATATTAATCCCTTATCATTTTATTTTAACTAAACCTTTGTTAGTTTTATTCAAAACTAAATGTTTTAATTTCATAAGCTTGGCCAAGGTTTTGATTTAGCTTTATAAAACATTCTCTATTTATAATCTTCTATTTCATTTAAAAACAAATCTTTTCATTTGATTGTTTTAAAATAACATTTCCAATTGTTTCCTTTTATGAAATGCTTATCCTTTTAAATCCTTGTAGGATTTTAATTATTTCAAATGGGTTTGAGTTTCCATTTTAAATTCAAAGAGTTTTCTTCTGGCTCTGAAAATCAAGTAAAGTTTTATTTTATTAATTTATTTTCACATTACAAGATTTGGAAAATCTTGGGATGTGACAGGCTACCACCCTTAAAATAAATCTCGTCCCGAGATTTGGGAAGGTTAGGGTTACAAGCAAGTTCAAAGCAGCTAAGGTACTACCACCCTTAAAATATTTTCCAGCAAAATTACATTTTGGCCTTCTTGGGTCCTGGAATTTCTCTATGTTAAACTTTTGCTTTATTCCTATGCTTGACTCATGGACCAAGATTGAGCTTCTCCATAGGCTTGTTCAACTTGTTCTTCATCCTTTCTGGACAGTTGCTTGCATAGTGTCCTGGATTCTTGCAGTTGAAGCAATTAATGTCTTTGAGTTCTTTGCGTTGCTCTTGTGGGCAAGTTGCTACAAAGTGACCTGGTTCATTACAGTTGTTACACCATACTTGGTCAATTCCTTTATTCTTTATGTTCTCTGGGCATCCACTAGAGTAGTGTCCCATTTCCTTACATTTACGACATTGTACAAGGCTCATGTCTTGCTTGGGCTTCTTGATTTTTCTAGATCCTTTGAAATGAGTTGTCTTGCTTGGAGGTATAAGTGGTCCTTTTCCTTTGGTAGACTTAGATCCTTCTTGTTTCCTTTGTTCTACCATGGCATAGATAGGACATAGGCCAGGAGTATGATCACTTCCTTCACAAAGGTAGCAAGTAGCTTGAGAGGTAGGGCATTCTCCAACAGGATGGTCTTCATCACAATTGGGGCATTGTCCTTCATGCTCCTTGGAAGTATGATCCTTGTCTCCACAAATAATGCAAGCTGGAGCTCCATCTAGAACCACATTCTTGTCATCCTTGCTATCGTACTCTTTTCTAGGATAATTTTCCTCCATGCTAATCATTTGATTAGTCACCTTAAGCATCAATTGGGACTGCTCCTCCAAAAACCTTTGCAGTGCTAGATCTTCATTACTATTGTTGGCTAGGAACTGAGCTGTCAATTGGTTCAGTTGATGTTGGGTTGCTATGAGCTCTCCCAGGCTATCAGCTTGGTTGGTGTTGGTGTCATCAACCTTGATGTTGGAGTCCTTTGGAGTAGTCATCTGTTTGGGTTTGAATGAAAATTAGAATGGGCAAGTTATTTCTAAGGAAATATTTCTAATCACACACATCTCAATTCACACAAACAAGGTGCATGTAATCACAAATCAACCCATCACATTCAACTTTGCACTCAAGCACATACTAAGGCAACAAAATATTTTTGTTACACCACATAAGTTGTTGGGTTTTGTCTTTACTAAATTATGGTGGTCCATCTATATGGTTCACTTGTGATTTTTCTTCCTTTTGTATGAGATCATGGCTTCCTTGAGACAACTCTTGGTTACAATACTTAAAAGTTGTTGATGGTTTCTTCTTATTTTGCATTCCCTCAGTCTCTAATTTCTTAAGTAAGATTTTCTTTATCTTAATTGGGGTCCTTAGTAGTTTCCATGTTGGAAGTCCTTGGTGAAGAGGTTGAAGATGTTGAAGTCATTAGAGTCGAAGAGGTTGAAGAAGTCCTTGCACATGATGTAATCTTTGGTCATGGTTAGGCTTTTCCATCAAGTAGAAGAGAAGTAGAGTTGGAATCAAAACAGTTGAGGAAAGAGTTTACAAGTGTTTTTGTAAATAAGTTTTTGGAACAAATACACTCCTATTTTTCTAAGGGTTTTTGTCCAATCCTAGGGTTTACAAATCCTACAGGCAACACAATGCTCTGATACCATCTGTAGAGGTCCCTACCCAATGTGGTAGATCCCTCCTGTGTTTTACAATGCTAGTCCCTGGATTAATAGCTGGCATCCACAGATAAGATGTAATATCAAGATACAAAGGTCATAATATAACTTTATAACCAGGAATAACATAATTCTATTACATCATACATAGCTCATTGGCTATTACATTACATTGCAGCGGAATAATTATAATCATGGGGTCCTTCATCTTCAAAGTGCCACAGGCAAATGTTGGTTGTAGACTTTGTAGTCCTAGTCAATCAAACAATCTTCATCTAACAAAACAATCAACCTGCAACATTACAAGTTACAGCCACAAGGGTCAATACATTTGAATTGTATTGGCAAGTTTCACTTTTTGTATAATATGAGTGGATCCTATCCATACATGCATATTTGGCTAAGTAGAGTTTAGAGCTTATTTGCATAAAGCAACATTTATCCTATCTTTTTCAAATTGATTTGTCAAATCTCTTTGCAAATCTCTTTTCCAAGTTCCTTGAACTCCTTGGTAGAAACTCAAGTGTTCAAGTCCTTGTCAAAATCCCTTGAGCTACCTGGTAACTCCAAGTGCTTCAAGTTTTTATCAAAACCTCATGAGTCCCTTGGTAATCCCAAGTACATCATGCTCTTGAGCACCTTGGTAACTCCCCAAGTGCAACAAGCTTTATCAAATCTCTTTGAATTCCTTGGTACCCCCAAGTGCATCAAGTTTTTTTTATTAGAAATTAGAATGTCGAGATCTCCCATAATTCAAACTTTAGTTGCTCAGTATTGTCCATAACCGGGGACACGGCTAAGTACTTAGATTTTATTAACTTCTGCAGAAGGAGTACACTTTACCCACATGACACAATCCCATCTTGTTGCCACCAGTGGCCTACTGGATTAGTGCTCACCAAGATGGAATCTTGCAGAGAGAATGTGAAAGTCTTTCCAAAAGGTCCTCCCATACATCATTGCTAGCTTGTCTTCAGCCCCCATGAAGCATTCCAGATCCCCATGTCCGGTAACTAAATACAATGTATGGGTCTTCCTAATGTAGTTGACTAAGCCAGAGCCATAATAGCATGTGGTTGTACACGAAAGCCACAATTGGAGAAACATGTTCAATCTCTAAGTTTCCTAGGTGGTTTTCATTTGGAGCACAACACAAAATGATTGCCATAGACATGGGTCCCTTTGGTTGCCACCTTCTCCAAAACATAAAGTGTCCACCACCTAGGTGGTTCATTGAGTCCTTGTTTTATTATATAAAAACACAAGTCCTTTTCTCAACCTTTGTAAAATCTTAACATGAATCTCTTTTTCAAAACATAGCATGGCTAAGCATGTACAACTTTAATATTTTAACTAAGGAGTGTTTAGGGAATCCTATTAGGATTAGCATAGCTTAAGTATAAAACATTTTCATGCATGTTTACAAAATCTACTAAGTATAATGAATATAGTAGGTCTTTTGTATGATAGTGTAACTTGCCTTTTGTTTAGGGAATTATAGTCACTCCTTGATCTCGCTAGTCCCACACTTTGCTAATCTCACTACAATCAAACAAGCATAGTATCAAGTAGCATTCCAATCATTCAAACAATAATTCTCATACACAAAGCAATGGTTCCTAAGTTTTGTAGGAAGAGGGTTCTATTGCAAAGTTGGTCTCTACTAGGTTTATAAACTTTGTAAGGTCCACATTGGTCATTTACCAAGATGGCAAAGTTATTAGTTAGAGGTTTTGCCCAAAGCCTATTTAAAATGCATTCAATATTTTTATGAGATGGATATTTATTCTTTTTCAAGTAAAACCTTATGTTTTTCACCAAGTGAGTTGCTCTTGGCAAGGTTTGGTGTTTTGGGTCAGTAAGTTTGGTCCATAACATTTTCCCAAGGTTTTCCTTGCAACAACTTTTCCATAAAACAATTTAATGAGTTATATTTGGCTAGAAAATGACTTAGTTGATTAATTCAATTTAAATTTCACAAAAATTATTTTTAACACTATGGTTTGGTTCCTAGGGTCAGTAGGATCACACAAATCCATTTTGCAAAAGATTTAATCCTAAAATCAATTTTAAACAATTTTTATACTCTAAACAAGTACACAAATGTTTTTGTAAATTCAAACAAACTAACAGATACTATTTTAAAAAATAAGGCCATGGTTGACTAGGGCTTGTTCTCCTGAATCTATTGATATAAAATTTGTCAAATTTGGACATGTGGATCAAAAGATATAAGGGTTTGAAGTTTGTAGTTAAATCAGATTCAAATTTCTTTTAAAACGAGATAAGTGACACGCGGCACGCTCTGGTTGGATGGTACCGGTTCGGGGTGGATCACGCTGTGGGGCGTTGGATTAAGTCAGATCGGGTGGTCCAGATAACGTACCCCTTCGCGGCTTAAGTCACCTGTTTCTACGCGTCTGATCTAAATCGAACGGTCCTGATCAATCATCCACGAAGTGGTGGCGCTGGCGACGGTGGTTGGCGACGGCGAGGTCTGTCAGCGGCGGAGCAGGTGATACCAGAAGCGAGGAAGAGAGAGAGAGGAAGCTCACCGGGTTCGTGGAGCGACGCTGATGCTCTACGTGGTTTCGAGGAGGCGAGGGGTGCACTGGGGCGATACTAATCGCTCGCCGGAGTTCGCTCGGCGTCGGGCGCGTTCAGGCGTCTCTGGGAATGCTGCTACAAAGCACGGGAGAGAAAACGGAGAATGGGGTTAGTTTCGTGCGCGGTTCCCTGACAAGTTAGTATCAACGCGAGGAAAGGGGGTGGTCTAGCTTACCGGGGAGGGCTCGTCGGAGAAACCAGATGGTGGCGATGACGGTTGTCGTCGTTGCCGACGTTCTGGGGCTTCCGCGGGTGAGTGGGAGGCACCGGGAGAAGCGCCAAGGCTAGGAGAGTGTGTGAGTGTGCTTAGGGAGGCAAGGGGCGGTGTCGTGTTGCCGGAATCGTCACCGGAACATCGTCGGAGCAGAGGCGTTCCTGGTCGAAATTTGCTCGGCCTGGGGGCAGAGAGAGGGAGTGGTCTGGGGGAAATGGAGGTGAAGTCGCTGGCGTTTAAGTAGGCGTCGTCGCAGGGGGAGTAAAGGCTGTGGTTAACGCGAATTCAAGCCGCGGCTTCAACGGCAGAAACGGCCGTGCGGTGAGGGGAGAAGGAGTCGCGGGGGAGAACGATGAACAGGGCAGAGTGGGGTCCAGCGTCAGTGAGAAAAGAAGAGGGAGAAGAGGGGCCACCGGTTAGTCTTTGTCTGAGTGGATTTCTGAGTAAGAAAAGAAACGCTTCGGGGAAGGGGAGAAGTCTGGGCTGGATTGGTTTAGTGGGCTGGGCCTTTGCACTATTTTTTTTTATTCTGTGCTCTTTTCTTTTTCCATTACTATTTACAGATTTGAATTTCAATCAATTCTCAAGCATTCAAAACAATTTAAATCTTCACCAAACATTGTAACCAAGAATTTGGTTCTGTTTATCAACATAAACCAGTTATTAATTATAATAATATTTTAATACCCTTTTATTAATTAAATAAAATGGACTATGGTTTAGTACTAAATTAGGATTTGGTTTAATTAATAAAATCTTCCTTTGTTATTTAAATATTTAAAACCAAATCAGTAGGTTTTATTTGAGAATAAAGAATGCTTGGAACTTGTTATAAAAATAAATATCATTTGGTTATATAGGGTCCATTAATAATTATATAAAGTAGACTTTCTTTATTAATTTTAACAAGTTTTATTTTATTGAGATATTTATTTTTAAATCTTAAAATAAAGTCAAAAACACTTTTAGTAGGGTTTAATTAAGAAAATAAAAATACTTAGAAACTTATTTAAAATAATTTAATAAGTTTTGATGTTTTAATTGAAAATGGTTAAAACCTTCTATTTGAATAAAATTTGATATTAATCCCTTATCATTTTATTTTAACTAAACCTTTGTTAGTTTTATTCAAAACTAAATGTTTTAATTTCATATGCTTGGCCAAGGTTTTGATTTAGCTTTATAAAACATTCTCTATTTATAATCTTCTATTTCATTTAAAAACAAATCTTTTCATTTGATTGTTTTAAAATAACATTTCCAATTGTTTCCTTTTATGAAATGCTTATCCTTTTAAATCCTTGTAGGATTTTAATTATTTCAAATGGGTTTGAGTTTCCATTTTAAATTCAAAGAGTTTTCTTCTGGCTCTGAAAATCAAGTAAAGTTTTATTTTATTAATTTATTTTCACATTACAAGATTTGGAAAATCTTGGGATGTGACAGCGTGTACCACGTCATATTCGGCCGCGACATATTCCACATGTTCATGGCCAAGCCATGCTTCGTCTACAACAAACTCAAGATACCCGGACCAAACGGTGTCATTACCGTATCCTTAAGCTTTACCAAGGCAAGGGACTGCGAGATCAATGAAGCAGCCGTTGCAGAAGCTATCCTCTACAGCGAAGAATTCAAGGAGATCCAGAGCAAGTTCAATGACTCAGAGATGCCTGCGTCGAAGAAGCAGATCTCCGACTACGCTCCTGCGTTCAAGGACGACATCGAGACCAAGCCGGTGGAACTTGTGGTAGGCGATGCCTCCAAGACCGTCGCCATTGGGACGAACCTGGACCCCAAATAGGAAAGCGCGCTCGTCGAGTTCCTCCGTGAGAATAGGGACATCTTTGCCTGGCAACCTGCCGACATGAAAGGTGTACCTAGGGAACTTGCCGAGCACAGCTTAAACATAGATCCAAAATGTAAACCAGTGAAACAACCTCTACGATGCTTCGGAGATGAGAAGAGACGCGCCATTGGCAAAGAGATAGCTAGGTTACTTAAGGCTGAGTTTATCCGAGAAGTACTTCACACCTGATGGGTGGCCAATCCTATACTTGTCCCCAAAAGGGAACCAATAAATTAAGAATGTGCGTTGATTACACCGGCTTGAACAAAGCATGTCGCAAAGATCCGTTTGCTTTGACTCGCATTGACCAAGTCATTGACTCGACGGCTGGCTCAGAACTTTTGTGTTTTCTCGATGCATACTCAGGATACCACAAGATCAAGATGAGGAAGTCGGACCAATTGGCCACTTCATTCACTACCCCATACGGCACGTTTTGCTATGTCACGATGCCCTTTGGGCTGAAAAACGCAGGTGCCACCTACCAGTGGACAATGCAACGTTGCCTTCACGACCAAATTGGTCGGAACGTTCACACCTATGTGGACGATATCGCGGTGATGTCTAAAAAGTCAAACGACTTGATCTCCGACTTAAAAGAGACCTTTGATAATCTCCAGAAATACAACATGATGCTCAACCCTAAGAAGTGCATCTTCGGGGTTCCAGCCGGCAAAATGTTGGGCTTCATCGTTTCCCAGCGCGGAATCAAGGTCAACCCGGAGAAAATCAAGGCCATCTTAAACATAAACCGTCCGACATGCCTAAAGGACATCCAACGACTAACAGGTTGTGTTGCAGCAGTTAGTCGGTTCATCAGCCGACTTGGAGAGAAGGCTCTGCCGCTGTACAAGTTGCTGAAAAAGGCGGACAAATTCACGTGGACGGACGAGGCAGATGCAGCATTGAAGCAGCGCAAGGAGATCCTTTCCTCAGCGCCCATCCTTGCAGCACCCGAGCCTGGTGAGCCCCTGTTAATTTACATGGCGGCAACCAACCGGGTTATCAGCATCATCGTCGTGGTAGAGCGGAAGGAACCAGGCCATGAGCACGGAGTTCAACGACCAGTTTACTATGTAAGCGAGGTCTTGACGAAGTCCAAGCAGCATTACCCGCACTACCAAAAGATAGCTTATGGAGTATTCCTTGCTTCTCGGAAGCTGAGGCATTACTTTCAGGAGCACCCAATCACAGTAGTGAGAAAGACTCCACTGTCCGACATTATCAACAATAGCGACGCTATAGGAAGGGTCGCGAAGTGGGGCATTGAACTTGTCGCCTTCGAGATCACCTACAAAAGACACGACACTATCAAGTCACAAGCCTTGGCGGATTTTATTGCAGATTGGACGGAGATGCCGGATGCCACTCCGTTGCCAGAACCAGAGTACTAGGTGATGCACTTTGACGGATCAAAGCTGCTCAACGGCTCGGGGGATGGTGTATTGCTACAGTCACCAAAAGGAGATAAGCTACACTACGTTCTGCAGATCCACTTCGAGGCTACAAACAACATGGCGGAGTATGAAGCACTCATTCACGGATTGCGTGTAGCCAAGGATATTGGCATCAAGCGCATAGTTTCTTTGGATTCCGACTTGGTTGCCCAGTGGTGGCACCGGAATGCGCGGAACCCTATGATGGCGGCATATCGCGACGAAGTGGACGAGATAGCCAAGAGCTTCTTGGGCTACGAAGTCAAGTATGTGCCTAGGGAGCAAAACGAGGCAGCCGATCAATTGTCTAAACTTGGATCAGGGCGCAAGCAAATTCCGCCAGGAGTTTTCCTAGAGCATCTACGCACACCATCCGTGAATGGCGCCGATATCGACAACCCGGATAGAGCTGATTCTTTCGTCAACATGGTGACAAAGATCCCTCCGGCTTGGGCAAAACCGTTCATGGAATATCTCGAACACAGAACTTTGCCCGAAGACGAGGTCGAAAGACGGCAGATAGTACGACGAGCAAAGGGTTATACCATAATCAATGGGCAACTCTATAAAAAGAGCACTACTGGTGTATACCTAAAGTGCGTTTCCTAGCTAGAAGGTATGGAAATCCTACGCGAAATCCATCTCGGAGATTGCGGGCATCATGCCGCTCCTCGATCGTTGGTCGCGAAATCCTTCCGGCAAGGATTCTACTGGCTGACCGCGAAGGCGGACGCCGACAAGCTAGTTGAAACATGCACAAGATGCCAGCATTATGCCCGACAACCACATGTCCCTGCTGAAGAATTGCGAACAATACCAATAACTTGGCCATTTTCAGTCTAGGGGCTAGACATGGTGGGACCATTACAAACGGCACCGTGTGGATTTACGCATCTGCTTGTAGCAGTTGACAAATTCACCAAATGGATAGAAGCTAAACCCATTAGAAATCTTGATGGGGCAACTGCCCTCAGGTTTGTCCAGAATCTAGTGGTGATATTTGGTCTCCCACATAGCATCATCACCAACAATGGAAGCAACTTGTCACTCGGAGAAGTGGAGGCTTATTGCTGGGACAAAGGCATCCGACTTGACCTTGCGTCTGTGGCACACCCACAATCTAATGGTCAAGTTGAGCGAGCCAATGGATTAATTCTGCAGGGAATCAAGCCACGTCTTGAGGCACCGCTACATAGAGCAGCTAGAGCATGGGCGGAAGAATTGTCATCTGTGCTATGGAGTTTATGAACTACACCCAACAGATCCACCGGCTACACCCCTTACTTCATGGTATATGGAGCAGAAGCCATCCTACCTTCCGACATCCTCCACGATGCACCAAGAGTTGCCGCCTATGACGAAGATGACGCTGAAGAATCCAGACGCCTAGATGTGGACCTTCTCGAGGAGGAGCGCGTTTTGGCATGCCAAAGATCCACCATCTACCAGCAGAAGCTACGCAGCTACCATAGTCACCCCGTCTGGCATCGCTCCTTTAAAGAGGGGGATTTAGTACTCCGACTTAAGCAGAAGAAGTCACACAAATTATCCCCGCCATGGGAAGGACCGTTCATCATAAGCAAGGCGCTGCTCAATGGGTCTTACTACCTTGTCGACAATCGTGAGCTCAAGGATAGACCCAACGAGAATCATAAGCGTAAGCGACATGACCCGGATGATGACTACCCGGAGCTTTATCGGCCATGGAACATAGCACAGCTACGTCCTTTCTACACTTAGCATTTTTTATCTAATCGTGTACCTCTTATACGATCAATGAAATAAAGCTCTTTGGTTCACTCATATTACTGAGTCTTTTACCTCCTTTAGTGTTCATTTTTGGATCATATAAACCTTTATGCACAAGCTTTGCGATTGCACTTGTGAAAATTCCGCTTACGGGCGTTAGCTTAAGTTTTCTGGTCTACACGTTCTTTGTTGTTTTTATGTGGATTCTGGAGTAGTGACTTTCGGCACTTATTGTCGGCGATTTTGTGCTCAGGTTATAGACGGTGCCATTGGGCATCATCACCTAAGCGCATGGTTCCGACAACGAGTCTTCCGACTCACGAAAAGTCAAGCGTAAAAACCAAAGTAATGGATAAGCCAGCACTTGCTTAAAAAATATATACATACTGGGCATTAATTCTTAAGTAGCAGGATACGACAACCACTGTTTTCCGCCTTAAGATTACATCACCAAGTTTTTTCAATGCACACTCCAGAGGTGAAACAAGAATTACAAAGTGTTTTTTCACTCCTTGGGTGCAGGGGACTTGGAGGCCGCATCATCACCAGCCGGAGATTCACCCTCAACGTCACCACTGTGAGGAGACTCGGAGGATTCAGGGTTGGCGTTATCAAGAAAGTTCACGGGCGTCGACATCCACCAACTAACGGCAACCTGGTGTCATACCGCGAGTGATGACGGGATGGCCCGTGATCGATCTCTTTATGCGTCATCATCTCGTCGTCTCTACGCCGGGATACCAGATGTCACCGTGTCGATGTCGGCACCTTCATAGTGTGCCTTCACCGTGGACAACGCCATCCTTGCGCCAGCCCGTGCACATGAAGCTTTCCAGCTTGCGACACGCTCGGGGGCTCGGCGCAGAATCTCCGAGTACTTCACCACGGAGTCAGAGGCCTTGATATAAATTTGGACGGGCTTGGCAATCTCTTTGGCTTGGGTGATGGCGGTATTGATGAAGTTGCCGGCAAGAATCATGCATTCCTTGTCCGAAGGAGGCGAGCGGGTTAAACCCATAGGCGCTAAAAATTCCGACAAGGAGCGCATGAGTTCAATAAAATTCTAAGTATCCAGACTACAGAACTACAAGGCGGAGAACACTTACTAAAGATGCTGGCCTTAGTCTGCCAGACGACGTTCGCCAAAGATTCCTTCACTTGTTGGAGGAGCTTAAACGCCTCGCTATGGCGAAGGTTTTGCTCATCGGCATCTTGCTTCTGATCCTTTAGGATCGCAAGATCCTCCTTCAAGCGATTGATCTCTGCGGAGGCGGAGTCCTGCAGGGCTTTCATGGAATCCTCGTGCATCTTCAGCATTTCTTCCCTCTCCTTCTTAAGGATCTTGTTCTCACTGTCCAGCTGCTGGATGTGCTTGGACTGCTCGACAATATCCTTGGACTTGGCTACATGCTCTGCAAGTCGGAGAAAACAAAGTACACAATGAGTACTCAAAGAAGGAAGGCACAAAAGTAAGACGGAAGTGCGCAAAAAGAAAACAGACTCTTGTTTTTTATGATCTGTTCCTTCAAGATGGCGGTTTTACCCTTTTCGGCTTCAAGATCTGCGCGCATCTTATGATACTTGTCATTGGCCATGCCCCTCCGAGCATTCTCGTTCTATGGAAACAAACACAAAGTCAAGTCGTTGTTTAGTCCGCTTAGAGCCTCTAGTCAGAAATTTTCCACTTAGATGCTCGGGGGCTACAGCGAGAGATTTTAACTTAGCAGTATGCTTAGCTTTTCTTTAAGCATCTAGTCGGAGCTAATTCAGTTCTCAACTAGAAGCTTGGGGGCTACAGTATAAAGTTTTAACTCGGAAAATGCTTAGCTTTTCTTTAAGTTTCTAGACGGAACTAATTCAGTTACAACTAGAAGCTTGGGGGCTACAGCACTTAAAATTATGAACACTGTGTATGCTACTCTTAAAGCATCTAGTCGGAATAATTCATTCCATCTAAATGCTTGGGGGATACAGTGATAGTTTTTTCTAACTTAGTCATTCTTAGAGCATATAGATGTAAAACCAATGGTTTTCCGTCTACATCCTCGGGGGCTACAGTGGGATACTCATATGAAATGCAAAATGTAAGGTAAAACTTACAAGTGCGATGATCTTGAGGTTTGTAGCACTCTCGGCCAGCAGCTTGCCAAAGGAAACGCTGTTTCCTCGCAAGATGTCTGCTTGACGGAGTAGCTCCTCAAGAACGCACGTTGGAGATGACGACACTCCTCCAGGAACCATAGTTGTGTTACCCGGCGTAAGCACCGGGTAAATAATCTTCGGCAATTCGAAGGGTTTCTAGGGAGTAGAGGCGCCGCCTTCGGCAGAAGTACCAGCACCCACCACCTCCTTGCCTCTACCGATGGCATCCTTAGCCGGAGCTTCAGCCATTTGAAGAGCAGCGCTCTCCTGCGTTGCCTGCTCGTCGACAACTGCGAGTTCGGTAGAGGCGCCAGAATCCACTTCCATGGAGGAAGGGCTTGGTGCCTCCTGGACTTGGGAGCTTGTCGGAGCGGAGGAGGGCTTGAGACAGGAGTAGCAGGGGCGATGGCGGGGGAGGAGTCGTGATGCAGCATATCTTTGATATTTCTAGAAGCCCCAAGAGTCTTGGAGGACTTCTTGAGGCTGGTTGTGTCTTTTTTTCCTGAAACGTGCAAAATGCATAAGTACAGGAATGAGACAGATAAAATAAGACAATGTCGGAGAATAAGAAGCTTACACTAGGGGGGGAGCTTTGGCAAACATCCTGGTGGCTTTCTTCTTTTCCGCCTCCAGGGCGGCAGTACTCTTTTTAGAGGATCCACCCTCCGTCTTCTTCTTCTTGCCTCCGTCGGCAGCGTCAGAGGTGGAGCTCTTCCGCTTTCGCGCCAACGGGGCATCATCGTCGGACACGACCGTGACTTCCTTCATCTTGGGATCGTAGATTTGGGCGGCCAGGTTGCCCTCCTCTAGATCGCTAAGCTGTTAAGTGAGAAATCATCGTGTTAGACAAGATGATATTGGCAAGACGGAAAAATTGGAGCAATGTCATACACGGACAATAAATACCTACCTTTGGGAACTTTCCGTCTACGAACATGTCGTAGGTGAGGGTGAAGCCACGCTTCCTGTCCTTCACCTTGACGATGTCCTTAAGGCGGAATTTGACGGAGTTGCTCGAGAAGTTGTCCTCGGAGATCCGGAGGGTATCCCTTCGGTCGCCGGTGTACTCGTGCATGACCTTCGTACGGTGCTGCAGAGGTTGGATCCGCCTGATGAACCAACACATGGCTAGGTCCAAGCCGGTTAGACCCGTCTCTACAAGCCACTCGATCCGCCTTATTGCGCGAGAAGCTTTGAGGTCGGAGGGAAGGGAGGCATGGGACCGCCATGTGGGGACTTCAGTGGCGGCACCATCCACGAAGTCTGGGTACGTTACTTCTCGGCCCGCCAAAGGGATGTCGGGGCCGTAGAAGTACGTCCGCTGCCAGTTTTTGCATGACTCGTGACCGATGATATCGGGGAACCACCGGCCAGGACAGATCTTGAAGCTTATGGTGCCGTAGTTTCTAAGCTCCTCCCTACTGTGTCCGGCTTCACGTTTGACGGTGAATAAGTAGACAAACAAGTCTAACCTAGGCCTAATCCCTAGGTAACCCTCACAAAGTGCCGCGAAGTTGCTAAGCACTAAGATACTATTGGGGGAAAGGTTGTGGGGTTGGACCTTGAAGTGATTCAAGACGGACAGGAAGAAGTGGGAGATGGGCAGAGAAACGCCGCGTACCAATTGCGCCTTGAGGTATACTTTCTCTCCGGCTTGGGGATAAGGGGTCACCTCGCCGGCCGGCGCCGCCCGCCAGGCGAGCCCCTCCGTCGCGGGAAGATAACCCTCAGCGACCATCTCTTGGATGTCGTGACCGATGATGTCCGAGCCGCGCCAGTCGCCTTTGTGCGAGTCTGGCTCCTCTTCCAGGGGCTCTAGCGCCGCCAGATTATGGTCGTCGCCGGTGGTTTCAATCACCGCCGATGCGGGGATGACCAGGCCCTGCACGGCACGGAGCTCGCCCGCCGGCTTCGCCGCTCGCCCGCCATTGACGGGGATGAGCTGCTGCTAGCCATGGAGAAGGGAAAGAACGCGACTGGTGCAGGCAAGAGGCTAGGGTTTCTCGAGGTTTTCCGCAGAGAGCTCGAGGAGGCGTATGGCTGGAGGAAGAAGACGATGACGCGAGAGAATGGGGTGAAAAAGTGGCAAGTGTCTCACGGTTACTATTTATCTTACTCTCCTTCAAGATTCGTGCAGCTAATCGGACGGTTGCCGCGTAGACGACGTGTTCGTGAACGTGCACGGTAATTTCGCCACGTCTCCAACCGCCGCCGCCAACGGTTCGTATCGCTCGCGCGGGAAAAACGGATATGATTACGTTCTCTGCATGTGTGAGTTACGAGGCGTCGCTGACCTACATCCTACATCGTCATAACTGACATGGTAAATGAGCCGTCCCATCGAAGATTCCGGCATGGACGGATTTAATCCGACAACGGGAGCGTACGATGGAAGATTCAGCATTTCTCCGACTTACTCATAGAAAACGGAGAAAACCTTTGCAGGGTTCTTTGGGAGGACTACAAGATGTTGCTTGCTGATTTGCCGACATCCATCTAGACGGAGCATTCCACAGGAAGAGGCAAGACGGCGCCAGATCTCGGAGTTCTCCGGGGGCTACTATTGGGGATATGCTATATGGGTATCCTCATAGCATGTCTCTTATCCGACTAACCCGGGTGGCTCATAGTCGGTATCATGGCCTATGGCCTGCTGGGCGGCCCAGTTAGGTGGATCCATAAGGGAGGCCCATGCCGGATAAAGGAAGGCTACGGTGGAGTCACCAGCGTACCCGGAGCCTTGGAGTGCAAGATACACAAGACTAGTAATAGACGGTGTAGAACTCTGTGACCTGTCCGGCTAGGACTTTTCCCTGTAACCCTAGGACCTGGCGACTATATAAGTCGGGCCTATGGGAGCCTTTAGGGCATAACCTAGTATCGATTTACACACACCTCGCATAGGAAACCTATCTCTGTAACTCAGCGTATCGCCATTATAGTGATTTATAGCAGGAGTAGGATTCCGCCACCGTTGTGGGATCTGAACCTAGGTAAGCTGTGTTACCTCGTACCCGTCAAACCGTCCGCCTTACCCCACGTCTCTAAACACGCATTGTGAGGACCCCTCCATGGCGTACTTGTCGGCAATACCACGACAGTCGTGTGGCATTCGACAAGGGGACCCTCTTTATCCATACCTTTTCAATATCATGGTAGATGTTCTTCGCCTTCTCCTTCACTAAGCATCCGATAATGGTTTGATCCATCATCCTCTAGTCGACCATCTCCCCTACCCTGTCCTTCAATACGTCGACGATACCATTATCATTCTTCGAGCCGCTCCCGACTGCATTATTAACCTTAAAGATATTCTTCAGGTTTTCTCTGAGGCTACATGGCTTCATATTAACTTTCATAAGAGCACGTTCACACCCATCCACGTAAATCAGACCGACGCTGCTAACCTTGCCATACCTCTGGGTTGCCATATCGCCTCTTTTCCCCAAACCTACCTAGGGCTGCCACTTTCAACACATAAGCTCAGGCTCAATGCATTTTAACCCTACGTTCAAAAACTAAGAAATAGGCTTCCAGGTTGGATTGGAAAAGCGCTACCTATTAGCATTAGGGCGATCCTAGTCAAAGACTCGCTACGCTCGATGGCATCCCACCTTCTTTCATCCATTCTCGTCCATGTAGGCACGATTGACGAGTTCAATAAAATTTTTAGAGCCTTCTTCTAGGTCGGGGAAGATCAAGTACATGGTGGCCAGTGTCGGGTGGCGTGGGAGGAGGTTTGCTCACCGGTTTCAAAAGGGGGATTAGGGTTCCGGTGCCTACGTACCCACAACTGCGCCCTTCTAATGAAATTCCTATATAAATTACACTCGGATCCTTCGACGCCTTAGGAAAGGTGGTTCAGCTCTTCCTATGGCTGGTCGGAACATAGAGACTTAGGCAACCAACACCATCTTGACTCCATTATCTGGAAGGACCTGCTCTCTTGTCTACCTCGTTTCTGAGCATTACTTCAGTTACTGTCAGCTCAGGGACTCACACAGCCTTCTAGCATGAACTTTGGTTCGAGTCCTCTATGCTAGAACAACGATCCCCTAATCTGTATTCTCACATTACAAATAAAAACTGCTCAGTTGCTTCAGCTTGCTCTTCCATCAACCTTACCTTGCAAACCCAACCTCGTCTCTCTACCGCGGCCTCCGATGATCTGGTATCCCTGCACGCTCTTATGGCTTCGGTTGACTTAGTAGTGACGGCTACTGACGTTAGGGTAGCGCGCATCGACATCAAGACTCTAAGCACTCGATCAGCATACACAACAGTTTTTGAACATTTGCAGGATAATCATTTCGCAACCCCAACTTGGAAGAACTTCTCGACGAATAGGTGTCGTTTCTTCCTTTGGCTGGCAGATCAAGGACAGTTATTCACCAATGATCGTCGGTTCAGGAGAGGTATTACAAACTCTGATCTCTGTCCGTTCGCTCTTGCACCGAGACCACCGAACACATGCTACTGTACTATATGGCGATCCCCAAGCCTCTGGAACGCTGTTCTGGCCATCAATCCTCAGATCAGTGAGTGCGTATCCATTAGAGATCTTTGGGAAGGCTCTCCAATCACAAAAGTAAGATCCACCGTCATCATCTCCGCTCTTTGGAATATTTGGAAGAGGAGGAACGCCAAAATATTTAGGAACAAGGACGAGAACGCTGTGATGGTATTTCTAAGATGTGCTGATGACCTCTTTCTTTGGTCCCATAGGTGTACTAAGCAGGATAAGAAATCTCTTGTCCTATATTGGGCGATCGTGTTTGCCCACTTAGGGCATGGCCAACGGGTAGCCCCAGATGTACTGTCCCAGATGCCATCTAGGATCGGATGTCAGCATGTGAGCCAAATAGTGGTCTTACTGTGTCAGGTGCTGGCTACAAAGGAGGTAGCTGCTCCATGGAAAAAGTCAAGAGAAAGAGAAGAGAAAAAGTAAAGAAAGGAAAAAAGAGCTCATAGATGCTCACGTCATGACATAAGGTTGGACAAGCAAAACCAAGAACTTATTTTCCAAGCCTACATCGCAGTTCCGAGGCAGCGGTATGTGTATGCCTTCATAGTTGGTGCTCTTAGCACAAGACAGTTAGCTACCGTACTTTTTCTTTAGCTCAATGTAAAGCCCGTTTGCCCCCTTTTTTTTCCTCTTCTCCTTTGTATAGTCAGCTTTCTTTTTTTTTTCTTTTTTTATTGTACTTGGTTCAGTTGGACTACCCATTTTATATCGAAAATGATTTAGGCCGGCCTAGTGCCAGTCGTAGGTTCCTAAAAAAAAAGTTTCACTAGAACAATGTGTGTCATATTCTTAAGTTCGCACAGTATGAGAGAAGTGCTCTCAAGCCACATACTCCGAGACAACTTCACACTGCATGTCTACATGTAACTTCTTTGTGAAGAAGTCACAGACATCATGTCGGGATCAAGCGAATGAAATCTCGTTTTATTTTTGGTACAGAAACCTGAGCCAAAGCTGGCCGCCCAAGAAATTTCACTGGTCTTGGTATATTGAAACTTGAGTAACAAAGTCCTAAAAATTGTTGTAAAAACTTGTTCTTTTTCAATGAAAACGACAAATTTTTTTCTTTTGTGAAAATAATAATAATCGCGAGAGCCCCTGCCTGAGCTCACGCCGCTCGCGCGAGTGCATCGTGCATGCGAGTGTCCACCCCACAGCCACAGCATGTGAGCGGCGCTTCCCCGAGACCGATCGATATATCCAACTTGTCAAGTGGTAGACCGGGCAGGCCAGGTCCAGATACCAGCTGCACCGGGCAGCGACGGCCGCGCGTGCGCGCTCGCGGCCAGCGTCTCCCTCCGCTTTTCTGGTAGGATGAGGCTACTTCTTCTCACACAC
Organism: Avena longiglumis; assembly: GCA_030063025.1. Taxonomy (NCBI): domain Eukaryota; kingdom Viridiplantae; phylum Streptophyta; class Magnoliopsida; order Poales; family Poaceae; genus Avena; species Avena longiglumis. The sequence continues at coordinate 411,492,655 of CP125974.1, read as the reverse complement.
GCACGCACCGGCACCGGCATCGCCCGCGCGGGAGGTGAACACGTCGGAGTTCTGCAAAGCGAAATCGTGCACATTAAACTCCATGGGTTGTCGCTAATTTATTACTGTACAAGATAGAACCAGGGTCGTAGAAAGACCAGGCACGTCCAACATAGACCCAGCGGGCGGCGCGTTGGCATGCCTCTCCCGGTAGCACCCGCACCAGGCAGCGCCCGGAGCGCGCTCGCGGCCACCGACGCGCACAGGTGTCGCGCGCCCCGCGCCTCCTGCTCCCTCTCTGGTGGACCACTCACCTCACGCACCGCGGCCTGGCGCCGCGCGCGCGCCTAGCTAGAGTGAGACCGACGTGCGCGAGTCGCATGACCGCGGCGGCTTTGGTAGCCGACTCGTGCGTTTTGGGGTTCCTCTTTTACGGCACTAGAGTCAGTGGACCGTCACGTGTGAACACTGGCTAGCTTGAGGAGTAGAGCGAGAGATGCGTCAAGTATTTGGTTGCAAAAAATAGAGTACCAAAGGCGTCCGATGGATCGGTGCCTGTGAACGGACGAGACCGGAGATGCGTCTGCGTTTGTGTGTTACGGTTTGGCGTCGTAATTAATTAGTTACGTGGTCACAACCATGGCTCACAATAATGCATCTCTCATCGTACTACTACAACAACTCGCCTAGCCGTGTGATCAAGCTCAGCCACCAGCACTACCACACGACTCGAGGAGAGATCACGGGCTTGCTGAGACGCTCCCATCTTCTCATGCGACCTGCGCTCAGGGTAAGGGTACGTACGTGCCTCCTCTTGCACCGCACAAATTGTCAACTGCCTGACCTATCCTGCTTGTCAACCAACCCCCATGAATCGGGAAGGGCTATAGCTTCACGAGCTCCTGATGGCAGCCGCACCGCCCGGGCACGGCATCGACGGCCACCGACGCCACAGGTGTCGCTCCAGCTAGCGTCTCCCGCTTTCTGGTGAGTCCATCCCGGTCACGCTCACGCAAACGCGCGCCGCGCCGTCCGTGCCGCTGCCGCGACGCCGCGCGCGCGCCCAACTGTACAGAGCGGGACATACAGCCGTCGTGGTCCTGTATTAACTGCACGATGTCCGGTCCTCCTGATGTATTGGACGGTCGAGAAAAATCAAGGTTCTCCATGGAGGAAAACAGAGTAAAAAGATGGAATTGTGCTAATCCTTGCGGAATTAGCTCATTCTTCGATCGCAAGCCGAATGGTTACTTCTTTTATACATATAGTAGACGGCTGGTCGGATATGTATATGGATGCATAGACGCGGAGTTTGGCGTCCAGTCACGAAGACGAAGGTTTGATGCATTGAACGTGTGCTATAAGTCCGGCTAACCAAGTGTTATATGTTGATCTAAATTCTATAAAGTATAGACCAACCTCTAATGAGTGGAGCGAGACCCACTCTGTGGTCAACAGGGACGCCTGTGGAGGTGCGGGGGGCGACAGTCCCCCGCGGTATGATACGGATCGTTGAAGACCTAGGTTTCCACCGATATATATACCTCTTGTAAGCCGTCGGTTGGGATGAGTTGTATGTGTGAAATCTCTGGCGTTTGTAAACACTCTTCGATATAGTGAAATTTCGCTGGCTAGCGTCTATGATTTTTTCTTTCTCTTTGTTGGAGAGGTTTTTCCACGTTAAATCTATGTCTACTTGCTGTGATTTCGTTTTCGTTCTTCGTTATCTTCTTACAATTATAACACCAAGTTCGGCGTCCCACCTCTCCCACGTTAATTCCACAATGGTTTCTCTAATTTCAGTTAAAAAAACAAGAAGACGTCTGAGAAGGTGAAGGATGGTTTGCTTGGTCCATCTTCAGTATCGATCTGCGACAGCCTCTCTGCTATAGCCGTAGAGGAGGCCGTGGGCGCGAAGGCTGGCGAGAGGTGCTACCAAGGTTGTTCTCGGTGTGCCATCCGGACGGGCTACTCCAACATCCGGTCGTGTTGGTTGAGGGGCTCGGGTCCCTATCCCTGCCACCAGCTGTCTCTTGCGGCATTGTCTTTGCCGAGGTATCCCTGGTGCTATGCTACCGGCTCCGAGCCTTCTCAGGATCGATTCTTTCAGCTCTTGTGAGGACAACAACGATAGAGAATTAGCCCCGCGGACGTCATTAACCTCCGTCAAGGCATTTTTCTCGGCACAGTTCGCGGCACCGCTGATGTTCGCCATGGCGGGAAGGCGCTAGTAGAGATCTACAAGGAAATCTCTCTCCTGTAGCTTCGGCTCTCGATGATAGGGAAGGTTGGATGTAGGTGGGTTGTCACATCCCAAGATTTTCCAAATCTTGTAATGTGAAAATAAATGAATGAAATAAAACTTTGTTTGATTTTTAGAGCCAGAAGAAACTTTTTGAATTCAATTGGAACTTCAAACCCATTTGAATTAAATAAAACCTAAAGGGATTTAAAAAGATAAACATTTTAAATAAAGGAAAACAAAATACTTTGGATCTTTTAAAATAAAAGGATTTGGTTTTCAATAGAAATAAAAGTTTTATAAATAAAGATTATTTTATAAAGCCAAATTAAACCTTGGCCAAACCTTTGAAAATAAAACATCTTGTTTTGATAAAAATAGCAAAGGTTATTTAAATAAAATAATAAGGAATTAATATCCAAACTTTATTTAAATAAAAGGTTTTACCAATTTAATTGAAACATCAAAACTTATTAAATTATATAAAATAAGTTTTCCAAATATTTGATATTCACAAATAATACCTACTAAAGTGTTTTGGCTTTATTTTAGATTTCAAAATAAATATTTTAATAAAACAAATCCTATTTGATTTAATAATGGAAGTCTATTAAATTTAATTAATAATGAACTCTAAATAAAATGTTATTTGTTTTAAAACAAGTTTCCAAGTATTCTATATTTCCCAAATAAAACCTACTGACTTGGTTTTGAAAATATTTAGGTTTCAAATAAAGATTTTATTAATAAAATCAAACTCTATTTTATTTAATAACTAAGGCCCATTTTATTCAATTATTAATGGACCCTAAAATAAAAGGTTATTTTGTTTTGAACAAGAATTCCAAATGAATTTTATTTTCAAATCAAACCTACTGATTTGATTTTGAAAATATTTGGATTTCAAATGGGGATTTTATTAATTATATCAAACCCTATTTGATTAATAAACCATGGTCCATTTTATTTAATTAATAAATGGAATCTAAAAAGATTAAAAAATATTATTTCATTTTGGACTTTAGTTTATGATTGATAAACAGAACCAAAAACTTATTACAAGTGTGGAGATTGTTTGAATTATTTGAATGATTGTCTTGTTGTTTGAATTGTGAAATGAATTTCAAATCAGTAAATAGAAATGGAAAAGGAAAATGTTTCTGTACAAAAAAAAAGAAACAATGAGCTTCAACAAAGCCCAAATTTCAATGACCCCAGCCCCTCTCCCACGAAGCGTTTTCTACTCATTCCTGCACCGTTAAGTCACCGACGGTGGACCTCCCCTCGTTTCTTTCTCACGACAAGACGACCCGCTCCCCTGTTCTTCTTTCCCACCCGACGACCCTTCTTCCCCTCATGGCCACGTGCCTTGATTTCGCGACATCAATTCTCCTTACGCTGCCACCTTAACTCGCAGCGATCAAGCACCTTTAAACGCCAACAAGATCCTCTCTCATTCCCCTCGCCTTCTCCCCAAAGCACGCCCCAGGCCGAGGAATTTTGCCTGCACTCTCCACTCCGACGAGCTTTCTTCCCAAAATCCGGCCAGCACACACCACCCCGAGCCTCCCTGAGCACGCTGACAACTTCCCCACAACCAGACGCATCTCCTAGCACCCTCCTCTCAACCGCGGGCGCCCCATAGCATCAGCTACATCAAGCTTTCGAACGCCGCCGCGTCTGCCATTCTCCGACGACGTCCCCAGGTAGAACCTGACCTCCCCCCTTTCCCCGTGGACACGATGATGATCTCCAGGCTCATGCGAACCTAACCGCATCCTCCGTTTGTCCTAGGACGCCTCCTATCCTCGCCCTCGACGACCTCCTGAACCGCCCGAGGCATAGCTCCACTCCGGCGAGCAATCAAGGACAGCCCCGTGCGCCCCTTCACCAACCAGAACCACGTTGAGCATCAGCGAGCTTCGGCGAATCTGTTAAACCACCCCTCTGTTCCTCTAGCTTCCCGCATCGCCGGCACCGTCACCATCTGAGCCGCGCCTCCGCGCGCCACCGTTGAGCGCCGCCCGTTTTGGCGAGCGGTAGCAACCGCAGGATCCGAATCGGCGGATACGATAGAACGTTAGCGAAGGGGTAAGTGGTGATCCTGCGCACGATTTAACTTAAATCTAACGGTCTGCGGTCGTGATCCGGCCGAACCGCACTGCCCAACCAGGGTGTGCCGCGTGTCACCTATTCAGTTTAAAAACAGATTTTAAAACAGAATTATTTGCAAACTTCAAACCTTTGTAACTTTCAAACCACACGTCCAAAAATTACAAATTTTATATCAATGGATTCAGGAGAGCAAGACCTAGCGAACCATGCCCTTAGTTTAGCAAATAGTATCAGTTATCTTGTTTGAATTTGCAGAAACATTTGTGTACTTGTTTAGAGTAGAAAAATTGTTTAAAATTGAATTTAGGGTTAAAACTTTTGCAAAATGGTTTGTTGTGACCTTACTGACCCTAGGAACCAACCCTTGTTGTTAAGAATGATTTTGGTAAGATTTAGGTTGGATTACTTGACTTAGCCATTTTCTAGCCAAATAAAAAGAATGGTTTTTGTTATGAAAATGTTTATGGAAAGAAAACTTTAAGGAAATGTTTTGGACCAAACCTACTGACCCAAAAACACCAAGCTTTGCTATAGCAACTCATTTGGTGAACAAATTAAGAGTTTTGCCTTAATAAAAACATTTTTCACCACATGAAATGATGAATGGATTTAAAAATAGTTTTTGGACAAAACCCTCTTGCTAATGACTTTGCCACTTTGGTAAATGACCAATTTGGATCTTAAAAAGTTTAGAAACCCCATGGAGACCCCTTTGCAAAATAAAACTATCTTGTGCATGCTCCCATGCATGAATTGGTTTCCATTGTCTTGTGTGTGTGAATTTGTTTGAGTGATTATTGGTTTGGAATGTAAATTGAATTGGTGTTTGCTTGATTGACTTGTAGTGAAGTGTGAGACTAGCAAGATCAAGGAGTGAACCACCATTCCCTACCAAAAAGGCAAGTGATGCTACATACTTTATGTCCCATTACTTTCTCTATGCATTAGTGATTTTGCTAAGTAAAACTTGCATGGAAATTTTGCTAAGTATAGACCTTGCTATAGTAAAACCTAGTAGATGAATCCTTAGTAGGATTTTCTTAAGTTAAGATTCCTACTACTACCAAGCTTAGCCTAGCTAATAGAAAACATGGGTGGAATATATATTCACACTATGGAAAAATATTCTAAGTCTGAGGACTTGTGATTTGGTCTAATAAAACAACTAAGTTAATGAATCACCTGGGTGGAATGGGATAGCTTGGTGGTGATTGGTTGAGTGGTTCACAAGGCCATGGACTTGGATTGTGTATCTCACTTGTGGTATGCCACCCAGGAACAAAGAGATTTGAGATGTCAAATGTTGAGAAGCTTCAAGTGCAACCACTTGGCAATATGGGCTCTGCCATGATCATATAGGTTGCAAGAACTTAGCCATATGGACAGAGGGTGGTAGTGTTTGATAGGTTGGAACGCGTCCATTTTTGGTCTAAGGGAAGGCTTCTGAAAGATCTTGTCTTGGGAAACCAAGTCTTGTGGGGAAAGTGCACCACCTCTGCAGAGTGTAAAATCTAAGTACTTAGCCATGTCCCTGGTAAAGGACAATTTGAGCATCAAGACATGGAAGCAATCAAGAATCTCATCATTCAAATTTCTAAGTTAAAATCTTGTGGATTGAACAAGGGTTGTTTGAAATCTTAAATCTTTGATTGGTAGATGCCTTGGAAAGGATCTTCCATCTTTGATTGAGAAAAATGATTTTGTCAAGCAAAAACTTAGTATTTTCAAAATGATAAGAAAATCTATTTTGAGCAATGCAAGCCTCAACTCCACTTAGCCAAATGCATATAGATGATAGACTCCACTATACTATCATAGTATCACTTGCCAATACAATTCAAATGTATTGACCCTTGTGGCTGTAACTTGTAATGTTGCCGGTTTGATTGATTTTTAGTGAAGATTGAATGTTTAGGAATACAAAGTCTACAACCAACATCTGCCTGTGGCACTTTGAAGATGAAGGACCCATACTTATAGCTTTTCCGCTGCAATGTAATGTAATAGCCAAATGAGCTATGTATGATGTAATAAAATTATGTTATTCCTGGTTATAAAGTTATAATATGACCTTTGTATCTTGATATTACATCTTAACTGTGGATGCTAGCTATTGATCCAGGGACTAGCATTGTAAACACAGGAGGCCCTATCTTATCTAAGATTGGGACCCCTACAGATGGTATCAGAGCATTGTGTTGCCTGTAGGATTTGTAAACCTAGGATTGGACAAAAACCCTTAGAAAAATAGGAGTGTATTTGTTCCAAAAACTTATTTACAAAAACACTTGTAAACTCTTTCCTCAACCATTTTGGTTTCAACTCTACATCTCTCCTATTTCAAACTTGATGGAAAAACCTACCCCATGGTCAAAGACTTCACCATGTGCAAAGGACATCTTCAACTTCTTCAACTCTAATGACTTCAACATCTTCAGCATTTTCCCCAAGGACTTCCAACTTGGATACCACTAAGGACTACAAGTAAGACAAGGAAATATTGCTCAAGATTTAGAGACTGAGGGAATGCAAAAAAGTTAGAAGGAGCCTACATCATTTGAAGTATTGTGACCAAAAGTTTTTCCAAGGAAACCGTGATCTCATGCAAGAAGGATCAACCAAGAAGGATGGAAGGATCACAAGTGAACCATATAGATGGACCACCATATTTTAGTTAAGTCAAAACTCACCAACTTATGTGGTGTAACAAAAATATTTTGTTGCCTAAGTATGTGCTTGAACTTTGTTGTTTGAGTGAAAAGTTGTTTGTGATTGCATGCACATTGCTTGTGTGAATTGTGATGTGTGTAATTAGAATTGACTCCTTAGAAATATTTTGCCTATTCTAATCCCTACCCAACCCAAACAGATGACTACTCCAAGAAACTCCAACATCAAGGTTGATGACAACAACAACCAAGAGGACAACTTGAGAGAACTTATAGCAACCCAAAACCAGTTGAGCCAAGAGACAACTCAGCTTTTAGCCAACAACAATGGATTAGACCCAGCCATACAAAGGATTTTGAAACTTCAATCCCAATTGTTGCAAGGATTGGTTACTCAAATGATCAACATGGGAGAAAACTTTTCCCAAAGAGCCAATGACAACAAGGATGACAAAGATGTTTGTAGGGACAAGGATCATGCATCCAAGGAGCATGAAGATCAATGCCCCAAGAAGAGAGAAAGATCTCCCACCTATGAAGAACATGAACTAGAAGAACTCCTAGCTTTGGAGAGACTCAAGAAGAAGAAGAAATTCCCCAACACTAGTAAGAAGGATATTACACAAGTGCAATGTTTCAAATGCAAAGAGATGGGACACTATGCCAATGAATGCCCAGAAAAGGAGAAGAACCAAGAATACAAACAAAGGCTAGTGAAACCCAAGATGAGGAAGGATATTAGCCAAATGATGTGCAAACACTGCAAGGAGTTAGGACATTATGCAAACAACTGTCCAGAAAAGATGAAGCATAAGATAAACCAGCCTATGAGGGATATCAGCCTTGTCACATGTTTCAAATGCAGGGAACTAGGCCACTATGCAAACAATTGTACAGAAAGGATGGAGAACAAGTCGAACAAGCCTATGGAGAAACTCAACCTTGGCCCATGAGTCAAGAATGGAAACCAAGGACACAATGCAATGTTTGCTTAGAGAAGTTCCCAGGATCCCAAGAAGGACAATATGTAATTTTTGTTTGAAATTTTTTAAGGGTGGTAGTACCCTAGTTGTTTTGAACCTGCCTGTAACCCAGCCTCCCCAAATCTCGGGACGAGATTTATTTTAAGGGTGGTAGCCTGTCACGTCCCAAGATTTTCCAAATCTTGTAATGTGAAAATAAATGAATGAAATAAAACTTTGTTTGATTTTTAGAGCCAGAAGAAACTTTTTGAATTCAATTGGAACTTCAAACCCATTTGAATTAAATAAAACCTAAAGGGATTTAAAAAGATAAACATTTTAAATAAAGGAAAACAAAATACTTTGGATCTTTTAAAATAAAAGGATTTGGTTTTCAATAGAAATAAAAGTTTTATAAATAAAGATTATTTTATAAAGCCAAATTAAACCTTGGCCAAACCTTTGAAAATAAAACATCTTGTTTTGATAAAAATAGCAAAGGTTATTTAAATAAAATAATAAGGAATTAATATCCAAACTTTATTTAAATAAAAGGTTTTACCAATTTAATTGAAACATCAAAACTTATTAAATTATATAAAATAAGTTTTCCAAATATTTGATATTCACAAATAATACCTACTAAAGTGTTTTGGCTTTATTTTAGATTTCAAAATAAATATTTTAATAAAACAAATCCTATTTGATTTAATAATGGAAGTCTATTAAATTTAATTAATAATGAACTCTAAATAAAATGTTATTTGTTTTAAAACAAGTTTCCAAGTATTCTATATTTCCCAAATAAAACCTACTGATTTGGTTTTGAAAATATTTAGGTTTCAAATAAAGATTTTATTCATAAAATCAAACTCTATTTTATTTAATAACTAAGGCCCATTTTATTCAATTATTAATGGACCCTAAAATAAAAGGTTATTTTGTTTTGAACAAGATTTCCAAATGAATTTTATTTTCAAATAAAACCTACTGATTTGATTTTGAAAATATTTGGATTTCAAATGGGGATTTTATTAATTATATCAAACCCTATTTTATTAATAAACCATGGTCCATTTTATTTAATTAATAAATGGAATCTAAAAAGATTAAAAAATATTATTTCATTTTGGACTTTAGTTTATGATTGATAAACAGAACAAAAACTTATTACAAGTGTGGAGATTGTTTGAATTATTTGAATGATTGTCTTGTTGTTTGAATTGTGAAATGAATTTCAAATCAGTAAATAGAAATGGAAAAGGAAAATGTTTCTGTACAAAAAAAAAGACAAACAACAGCAGCCCAACAAAGCCCAACAATGCCATGACTCCCTCTCCCACGACGAAGCGTTTTCTACTCATTCCCAGACCCGTTAAGTCACTGACCGGTGGACCTCCCCCTCGTTTCTTTTCTCGCTGACAAGACGACCCCACTCCCCCTGTTCTTCTTTCCCACCCGCACGACCCCTTCTTCCCCTCGCCGGCCGTTGCAGGCCTTGATTTCGCGACATCAATTCTCCTTAACGCTGCCACCTTAACTCGCAGCGATCAAGCACCTTTAAACGCCAGCGCATCCTCTCTCATTCCCCTCTGCCTTCTCCCCAAAGCACGCCTGTGCCGAGGAATTTTGCCTGCACTCTCCACTCTGACGAGCTTTCTTCCCAAAATCCGGCCAGCACACACCACCCCGAGCCTCCCTGAGCACGCTGACAACTTCCCCACAACCAGACGCATCTCCCAGCACCCTCCTCTCAACCGCGGGCGCCCCATAGCGTTGGCTACATCAAGCTTTCGAACGCCGCCGCGTCTGCCATTCTCCGACGACGTCCCCAGGTAGAACCTGACCTCGCCCTTTCTCCGTGGACACGATGATGATCTCGTGCTCATGCGAACCTAACCGCATCCTCCGTTTGTCCTAGGACGCCTCCTATCCTCGCCCTCGACGACCTCCTGAACCGCCCGAGGCGCATCTCCACTCCGGCGAGCAATCAAAGACAGCCCCGTGCGCCCCTTCACCAACCAGAACCACGTTGAGCATCAGCGAGCTTCGGCGAATCTGTTAAACCACCCCTCTGTTCCTCTAGATTCCCGCATCACCGGCACCGTCACCATCTGAGCCGCATGGCCGTTAATGCCGCCCGTTTTGGCGAGCGTGTAGCAACCGGGGATCTGAATCAGCGGATACGATAGAACATTAGCGAAGGGGTAAGTGGTGATCCTGTGCCGCGATTTAACTTAAATCTAACGGTCTGCGGTCGTGATCCGGCCGGCAAATCCAACCGAGGTGTGCCGCCTGTCACCTATTCAGTTTAAAAACAGATTTTAAAACAGAATTATTTGCAAACTTCAAACCTTTGTAACTTTCAAACCACACGTCCAAAAATTACAAATTTTATATCAATGGATTCAGGAGAGTAAGACCTAGCCAACCATGCCCTTAGTTTAGCAAATAGTATCATTTAGCTTGTTTGAATTTGCAGAAACATTTGTGTACTTGTTTAGAGTAGAAAAATTGTTTAAAATTGAATTTAGGGTTAAAAGTTTTGAAAAATGGTTTGTTGTGACCTTACTGACCCTAGGAACCAACCCTTGTTGTTAAAAATGATTTTGGTAAGATTTAGGTTGGATTACTTGACTTAGCCATTTTCTAGCCAAATAAAAAGAATGGTTTTTGTTATGAAAATGTTTATGGAAAGAAAACTTTAAGGAAATGTTTTGGACCAAACCTACTGACCCAAAAACACCAAGCTTTGCTATAGAAACTCATTTGGTGAACAACTTAAGAGTTTTTCCTTAATAAAAACATTTTTCACCACATGAAATGATGAATGAATTTAAAAATAGTTTTTGGACAAAACCCTCTTGCTAATGACTTTGCCACTTTGGTAAATGACCAATTTGGATCTTACAAAGTTTAGAAACCCCATGGAGACCCCTTTGCAAAATAAAACTATCTTGTGCATGCTCCCATGCATGAATTGGTTTCCATTGTCTTGTGTGTGTGAATTTGTTTGAGTGATTATTGGTTTGGAATGTAAATTGAATTGGTGTTTGCTTGATTGACTTGTAGTGAAGTGTGAGACTAGCAAGATCAAGGAGTGAACCACCATTCCCTACCAAAAAGGCAAGTGATGCTACATACTTTATGTCCCATTACTTTGTCTATGCATTAGTGATTTTGCTAAGTAAAACTTGCATGGAAATTTTGCTAAGTATAGACCTTGCTATAGTAAAACCTAGTAGATGAATCCTTAGTAGGATTTTCCTAAGTTAAGATTCCTACTACTACCAAGCTTAGCCTAGCTAATAGAAAACATGGGTGGAATATATATTCACACTATGGAAAAATATTCTAAGTCTGAGGACTTGTGATTTGGTCTAATAAAACAACTAAGTTAATGAATCACCTGGGTGGAATGGGATAGCTTGGTGGTGATTGGTTTAGTGGTTCACAAGGCCATGGACTTGGATTGTGTATCTCACTTGTGGTATGCCACCCAGGAACAAAGAGATTTGAGATGTCAAATGTTGAGAAGCTTCAAGTGCAACCACTTGGCAATATGGGCTCTGCCATGATCATATAGGTTGCAAGAACTTAGCCATATGGACAGAGGGTGGTAGTGTTTGATAGGTTGGAACGCGTCCATTTTTGGTCTAAGGAAGGCTTCAAAGATCTTGTCTTGGGAAACCAAGTCTTATGGGAAAGTGCACCACCTCTGCAGAGTGTAAAATCTAAGTACTTAGCCATGTCCCTGGTAAAGGACAATTTGAGCATCAAGACATGGAAGCAATCAAGAATCTCATCATTCAAATTTCTAAGTTAAAATCTTGTGGATTGAACAAGGGTTGTTTAAAATCTTAAATCTTTGATTGGTAGATGCCTTGGAAAGGATCTTCCATCTTTGATTGAGAAAAATGATTTTGTCAAGCAAAAACTTAGTATTTTCAAAATGATAAGAAAATCTATTTTGAGCAATGCAAGCCTCAACTCCACTTAGCCAAATGCATATAGATGATAGACTCCACTATACTATCATAGTATCACTTGCCAATACAATTCAAATGTATTGACTCTTGTGGCTGTAACTTGTAATGTTGCAGGTTTGATTGATTTTTAGTGAAGATTGAATGTTTAGGAATACAAAGTCTACAACCAACATCTGTCTGTGGCACTTTGAAGATGAAGGACCCATACTTATAGCTTTTCCGCTGCAATGTAATGTAATAGCCAAATGAGCTATGTATGATGTAATAAAATTATGTTATTCCTGGTTATAAAGTTATAATATGACCTTTGTATCTTGATATTACATCTTAACTGTGGATGCTAGATATTGATCCAGGGACTAGCATTGTAAACACAGGAGGCCCTATCTTATCTAAGATTGGGACCCCTACATGGGTCGGGGCGGTTGCCCCGGCCACGATCCTTCATCGTTGCTTCGCAAGGAAGGTCTTGAGCGTAGCCTCGCCTTCAAGCGATGGGATTGAGGGAGATGCTTCCGGTGCCTCGAGCAATCGAGCATGGACACCAAGTCATGTCATGAGCCCTTCAGATGCATCTGTTGTTGTTGTTGTTGTTGTTGTTGTTGTTGTTGTTGTTGTTGTTGTTGTTGTTGTTGTTGTTGTTGTTGTTGTTGTTGTTGTTGTTGTTGTTGTTGTTGTTGTTGTTGTTGTTGTTGTTGTTGTTGTTGTTGTTGTTGTTGTTGTTGTTGTTGTTGTTGTTGTTGTTGTTGTTGTTGTTGTTGTTGTTGTTGTTGTTGTTGTTGTTGTTGTTGTTGTTGTTGTTGTTGTTGTTGTTGTTGTTGTTGTTGTTGTTGTTGTTGTTGTTGTTGTTGTTGTTGTTGTTGTTGTTGTTGTTGTTGTTGTTGTTGTTGTTGTTGTTGTTGTTGTTGTTGTTGTTGTTGTTGTTGTTGTTGTTGTTGTTGTTGTTGTTGTTGTCCATGTCTCAAGAGCGTTCCTTTCGTACACGCTTTCCTGCCGCTCGTTCTCGCTCTCCGGACACTCATGCTCATTCTCTGCATGCTCGTGCTCCTTACCAACGGAGCCACTCGGAAATAGCTTGTGGGCCCCTGTGTGTGGTTTTGGTAATTAATGACAATCTCTATGGACTAATGCTTGTATCAAGTTGCACTTGCAGGAATTGTCCATTGGCATCGCTTGGAGCATGTGTTGTCTTCAAGGTAGAAGAAATGAAGAAGAATATGTTGGAGATATGCCAAAGAGGCAATAATAAAGTGGTTATTATTATATATTTGTGTTTATGATAAATGTTTACATCCCATGCTATAATTATATTAACAGGAAACATTAATACTTGTGTGTTTTGTAAACATAAAAGAGTCCCTAGTAAGCCTCTTGTTGAAATTAGCTTGTTGGTTAATAGATGGTATGGTTTCCTGATCATGGACATTGGATGTTATTAATAATAAGATCATATTATTAGGAGAATGATGTGATGGACAAACAACACCCATAGTAAGCATAACATGAGATCAAGTCATTAAGTTCGTTTTGCTACAATCTTTCAAATACATAGTAACCTAATCCTTCGACCATGAGATCATGTTAATCACCATCACCGGATGAGTGCTTTGATGACATCAAATGCCACTTCCGTAACTGGGTGGTTATAAAGGTGGCATTGGGTATTCTGAAAGTATGTGTTGAAGCACATGGATCAAGAGTGGGATTTGTCCATCCAAATGACGGATAGATACACTCTGGGCCCTCTCGGTGGAATGTCATCCAATTGGCTTGCAAGAATGTGACTAGGTCACAAGGGATGTCATATCATGGAACGAGTAAGGAGTACTTATCGATAACAAGGTTGAACTAGGTATGGAGATACCGACGATCGAACCTCGGATAAGTAAAGTATCGTGCGACAAAAGGGAATCAGTATCGTATGTGTATGGTTCAATCGATCACAAAGTCATCGTTGAATATGTAGGATCCCTTATGGATATCCAGATCCCGCTATTGGTTATTGATCGGAGAGGTGTCTCGATCATGTATACATAGTTCACGTACCGTAGGGTGATATACTTAAGGTTCAATGTTGTTTTAAGTAGATATGGAATATGAGTTGGATATTAAATGTTGTTCGGAGTATTCGATTGGATCCAGGACATCACGAGGAGATTCGGAATGGTCTAGAGAATAAGATCCATATAATGAAAGTCATTTTTCGGGGTTCAGAAAATTATTGGTATCCTGACCGAAGCTTCCAGAATGTTCTAGAAGGGACACCAGTGGTCCCACCACCCCAGGAGGGGCCACATGGGCTAGGAAATGCTGCGGGGGCTGATGGACCAGCCGCACTAAGCCCTAGAGGCCCAGTCGGACAACCCCAAAGGAAAGAGGCAAAACCCTAAAAAAGGAAAGAGGGAAACTTGGGAGGGAAGTTTTCCCACCAATCCCTATGTGCGCCGACCCTAGGAGGAGAGGGCCAAGGGGGATGACCTAGCCGCACCCCCTCTATATAAAGAAGGGAGGGGAGGTCGCCACCCTTGCCCCTTGCTCACAACCCTAGTCGCCACCCTCCTCCTCGTCCTTCCTGTTGCTCCGTCTTAGGCGAAGCCCTGCAGTCTTCACTCCACCACCACCACGCCATAGTGCTGATGGGATTCTGAGGGGATCTACTACCTCTGCTGCCTGCTGGAATGGGGAGATGAAGGTCTTCGTCGACTTTGTACGTGTGACCGAGTGCGGAAGCGCTTTTGGAACGCGGCACCAGAAGGATCATCTTCGTGATCTTGAGATCGTCAAGTGATCGACTACATCAACCATGAGATCCAATCTCGTTAATTCTTTGGATCTATGAGGGTTAGTTCTATTCAATCTCGTTGCACCGATCTCATAGATTATATCTTGGTTTTTCCATAGATTGGATCTTGGTTTTATGTGTTCTTGCGATAATTTTTTTTTGTTTTCCATGCAGCGAACACTTCATAAGAAAGTGAAGAATATCAAGTGGTGATCAAGGATTCAAGGAATGATTCAGAGATTGGTAATGGGAGAGTTGAGCCTATGGCAACTGTGTCTTGAGGAATAATATGGAGTGATATCTCTGGTGTACCTTCAAGGCACCAACATAATGAAGAAATGAAGTGCAAATTCAAGATGAGACATCTCGAAAAGATCATATGCTTGGAGCTTGCCATCTTTATGGTGATCATGGATGTGTGAAGATATGACTAAAAGAAAGGCTCTCCCATAGTGAGTATGGGGGGGGGCGGATTTGCAAGACTTCACCAAGCTAGCGCTATCAAGAAAGGTGTTCCATACTGAGGTGGACAAGTTCGTTATAGTCAAGCTTAAGTTGAATATGCTCAAGGATAAAAGGTATGTTCTTGATAGGATTTCTTTCTTGCCGGTCCCATGGTGTTAGTTGGGGAGACCGGTTTATAGGATAGGTAACCGTACTATCAAGGGGGGCTCCCGAGTGAGTAATTGTAACACCCTCAGAATTGGACCTATGCAAGTTTCAGCGATTCCCGCCAAACCCGCATAGAAACGATTCAAAGGTGCCCACCAGGCACTTTCGTGCGGGTGGAAAACGAAGTAATAACATTACACAACAGTCCTCGATGGGACCCACAGAACAGATATATATACAACACGACTCCAGGAGTCAAGAATACGAATATCTGAACAAAGATCCAAATCACCTTGCAAAGATACGGCGTTCAACTACGGACAAGATGCAAATGGGGCTAAGAGCCACGAAGAATAACCAATGGCGTCCATAACCTGCCGTGCCAAGCCGGAAGGGTAACCACCGCTAACGTCGATCTCAAAACTGCTTAAACAAAGGGGTGCCGACAAAGGGCAAAGGAAAAGAGGAGCGTCGATCGAGGCGATGCAGCGAGGCTAGAATTCGGCGGTCCTCGCTTACATAGGTATGGTGGACTGAAGCGGCAGCGACAGCATGCACTAAACAACCTATAGAGACTCGATACAACTGGCGGCTATCAGAGAGGGATAAGAAAGACCTATTCGGAACCAATCCTGATGCTACCATCAAACAAACCCATCCTGGTGTTTCCCCCTCGAGACCAAACGAGGAAGTCAACCGAGAAACTCACACAGTTGGCAGTTTTACTTATTCAGTTATCGTTGCAGCAATTACTAGTCAAGTATAGATAAACATCCTGATATAATAAGCAGTGGGCAATTTACTTAACCATTCCGTTGTAGTTGCGATACTTACTAGTCAGATACAATTAGCATGAGATAACCCCAAAACCCAGCAGTTGTGGTACTTTTATTAGCCATCCCGTTGTAGTTGCAATACTTACTAGTCAGATACAATGGTCACAAGCGACAACCCAAACAAGCAATTGTTGGCAGTTTTATTAGCCATTCCATTATAGTGAAGCTGATTACTAGTCATATCGGATACAAGTCAATTTATAACAGTAAACTTTAGTTATAGTTGTCTATGATCAAACTTGTGCTCCAAGTCGTCCATAACCGCGGACACGGCTTCTCGAAAAGATTTAACCTGCAGGGTGCACCAAAGTATCCACAAGCACTTGACCCTTTTGCGGATCGGTTAACATACACCCATCGGTATGTCGGCGGGGCCTAAGTCATGACGTTTCGGACCCAAAGCAAGCACGGGGCCACCCACTAAGTCTACCATAGCGAAGTCGGCCGGTCTCGAGACGGACTCGGGGTTTGCGAGGTGGTAACGACAGGAAACCCCAAAGCGGGCTGTCGATACCGAAAACACTCCGCTTCCTAAAGCGATGCAGTGTGCTCCTCGCTGTCGTAAATAAGGCGATAAAGCATGGCATAAGTATAGGATAGTAAATAAAACCTCAAACTAGTTTGTGGCCCCAAGACAATACTTTGAAATCAGGTACTAATCAATGGGGCCCATATCTCCCCACCGTGGTTAGCGCTCGATCTCGGAGCAGTGTCAAGAACTCGGGGTCCCACGGGACACAAGTGGTGATCGGAACCAAATATTATCTATCACCCACGGTGCCTGCCTTACCTACTCCAATTTTAGTTGTTAAACAGTAATTAAAGTGAACGAAAAGTAAAGCCATGATCATCTCCTACATCGAATATGCGGCAATGCTCCAACACCTGTGGTCCTTGGCGACACGCAACAGCACTTGAGCAAGCGACTACGACGCTAAGTCCAACTATCTACCAAACAACGGGTAATAGGATGTGTCCAAGGCAATATGAGGCTGCAAGGATATCACGGGTGAAACTAGAGCGAAACTGAAACGTATAGCAATAGATCAACAGGAGGGAATAAATACTATAAAGTAAGATAGGTAGAAAGGGGAAGATGCTCGCCTGAAAACATTGTCGAAGGTTCATCCGAAGATCGAGGCGAAGCTCACATCAACTCAACGGCCTTATCCGCGAAGAAGCAAAACACTAGAATACACACCGGGTGCAATATTTAATACTACGGCAAAAGATCGGGCATGATGCATGTATGATGCATGGCATGGTAAAGATGCGATGCAATTAGGTCATATTAAGCGGAACCAGGGTCCCGACAATTATCCAGATGGTTCATGTTGTTTAACTACCCCGCAAATTAAATGTTGTAATAACAGGGCAAGAGATAGCACCGGTTCGCTACACAGATTTAAATGAGGCCAATATACGACTAGATTTGCCCGCATATGGGCCCCATATTTAATTATATGGTGAATCGGCATAAGGCCCCCGAACCACACAAATATGCATGCGAGTATGACAATTTAATATGCAACAAGTTGTATTATAAAATAGGGTTTCGGCAAGGGGTTCACACATTAGGGTTCGGCGATCTTGGTTCCGGGGTTCGGGGTTCGACAGGGTTCGACGAATTCGTTCTCGGACTCCGGGAAGGACTTGGTTCGGCGTCGGGGGCGCATCGGACTCGCCCTGGTCGGTGTCGATCTTGTCGTCGCCGTGGTCTTCGGGTCCGTGTAAACGGTCATGGCGTCCAAGGTGGCGAACTTGGCGTTCCGTTTAAACGACCTTGGCGTCCTTGTCAGAGTTCTCGGGTGGCGATGGCGGTCTTGGGTTCGGCGCCGGCGGATCTTGGCGATCTTCAGTCTCGGGTCCTGGCGTGGCCCTTGGATCACCGGGATCGGGCTTCGGGATCGCGGTCATCAGATCTGTGGGGATATCTTGGGGTTCCGACGATCGTTGTCGTTGTCGGTCTCGAGTGGCCCAAGTGGTGGACGAACTTGGCGGTTCACGGCGACCTTGACTTGATAGAACAACAACACATACATCCTGCCGGAGTATGCAACGGGAGACGGCTGCGTTGCGAAGCGGCACAACCCAAGGCATACGTAACGGTGGACGACCTCGGGCGGTGGGCTCGCTGCCGTCGGTGGCGGTTGCTCCTCGGGCCGGATGCCGGCGACAAGCGGGAGGGCCCGGGGCCGGCGACGGCGAGGAGGGGACCGGCTCAGGCGGAGCTTGTCACGGAGGAGGCGGGGCCGGCCAGAGGAAGAACGGCGGCGGGGAGACGCGGGGAGGAGGAGGCCCGACGGCGGCGAGGCGGGGAGCAGCGGCCGGGCGAGAGTGCGGCAGTGAGCTGGCCGGCTGACGCGGGCTGCAGTGGAGCGCCGAGGATGGCGGAGGGGCGGCACGACGAGGCGGCGGAGGAGGTTCTGCTTCATGGGTTGCGCAGGCCAAGGCCGGGCGGTGCGGATGCGGGAGGCGGTGACGGGCGGGCGCGGCTGCCGAGAGGGTCGGAGAGGAGGCGGCTCATGGGACGGCGCGGGAGGGCGAGGCAGGCCGAGGCGACGCGCGGCCGGAGAGGGACCGCGGGGCGAGCTCGGGGCCTGGAGGCGGTGGCGGGTCACGCCGACGCTGGTCAGGGCGCGGGGCCGAGAAGCGGAGGCCGGGTTGAGGGTTCAAGGCGCCGGGGCTGGGCGACGAGGAGAACGCGATGGAGAAGAGGCGGGCGAGGGAGCGCCGAGGAGGAGGCGGTGGCTCACGGGAGGCGGAGGCGAGCGGTTAGGGGCGGTGGTATGAGGGAGGAAGGGAGGCCGGCGGTGGGAGGTTGGGGTCGGGGTGGGAGTTGGTGAGGGAGGGGGACGCGGGGAAGAGAGGAGGTAGGTGGGGAGCGGGGCCAGGGAGAGTGGGGCCGAAGTGGTGGGGTTGGGGCCACGGGGTCAGGTGGTGGGACCGGGGGGTGAGTGGAGAGTGGGCTGGCGTGTGTGTGTCGGTGTGTTGTGTGGTGTGAGTGGGGTGGGTCCAGGAGGAGAGAGGGAGAGAGAGAGAGAGGAGGTGGGCCAGGAGGGTGGGACCAGGATGTAAGAGAGAGGGGGGTAGGTGGGACTGGGGTGAGAGAAGGAGAGAGGGGAAAAAGTCTGCGATTGATGAGGTGGCAAGGTGGGTAGGGAATTGGGGAAGGGGTGAGGTGGCGAGCTGTGAGTGGTGGGTAGAATAGGTTTGGGTGGGAATAGGATTTAGAGTTTAGGTTTTATTAGTTTTGTAAATATGTGTTTGTTTTGTTTTGTTTATGTTAAAACAAGGCTACTTTGCAAATAGTTTATAGGTAAATAAAATATCCGATACGATCGGGGTTTTGCATTTGAAATAAAGAGGGGTATTTGTACAAAGCAAAACTAGGCTTTTCGAAATAGTTCAGACAAACAATGCATGATGATGACGATGCAATGCACAAAAACAACGCGATTTTCTAGTAGTGGTTTTTGCGGGATGCCACAGTAACTTTATCATATCCCTCGATGAGAGATCAAACCTTTGCATACTTGGCATCCCATTTCATGTCTTATACATGATAGGATTTAGAGCTTGTGTTAATCTCCACGACAAGATCAAGTTTATCGAAAACGGATTTCATATGCATTCTCTATTACGTTTTCGATGTTGGTGGATTTACCGGTTCATCTTTTGAGAGAGTTCAAACCTTTAGTAATTTAGTTATATACTCCCATGCTGGACTATGATGTTTTTCTATATGATCTTTTAGAGCTTATTTTCCTCTTTAAAACGATCCCAAGATCATCAAAATCGGAGTCCGGTGCAAAAGTTATGGTTGTTTTCGTATTGGTCTTTCTGCCAGTTTATGTAAGATTAGAGACTCCGTACTAAATCTCCGGACCGCATCCAGTACAGATTCCAGTGTGTCCCCATTTGGCCTGGGTACACCAGAGACTCTGGTCCCAGTCCGGAAACTCCGGACCGGGAGGTTCCTGGGCCTAAAGTTTGGATTTCTAGGGACCAATTTAAGGGGGACTCCTTCCCCAATGGTTCCTTGATACGTCCATTTTGCATCACTATTTTATATCATAATTTACTGCTATTCATTGATATATTTCATATTAAGAGGTGATACTTATGTCATTTCATCTATTTTTGCATGTTGGATGACATTTGGAGGATGAACTGCCGGAGTCAGGATTCTGTTGGAAAAAGCGGTGTCCAGATGCAATATTCGCGAAGATCAGAAAATTCCAGAAAATATATGGAAAGTCCTATTTTTTCAGAAGACGAAGGAAGCCAGAAGGGGAGGAAGAGATGGGCCACAGGGGGCCCACACCACCCCTAGGTGCGGGCCCACCCTAGGCCGCGCCACCAGGTGGTGTGGCCACCCTGGCCCACCTACCGCATCGCCCTTTCACCTATAACTTTCTCCTGAAACCCTAATACTTAGGGAGCAACCACATAAAGATTCCGCCGCCTCTGCGGGGCGGAAACTACAAAGAGAGAAAGAGCTCTCCGGCACGCAGATTTCTGTCAGGGAAATTCCTTCCCGGAGAGGGGAGATCGTCGCCATCAACACCGTCATCAAGCTAGACTTCATCGGGATCATCATCATACTCAATACCATCTCCACCAGAACCATCATCACCACTCCATCCCGCTGTAACAATTGGGTTGAATCTTGCATAGTTCTTAGGGGAAACTTTCCCGGTATTGATTACTTTTGTAGTTGATGCTATTGAGTGGAACCATTGAATTGTTGTCTATGTTCAGATTGTTATTTATCATTATATAATCTCTGATCTTGATCCATATGATGTCTTTTGAGTAGTTGATGCGGCTCAGATCACTGCAGAGCTTTGTCAACACCCGGATTTTTAATCCCAGATGCTTGTTATGCTATACATCGCAATCCCAGAATTACCATTTTTGCGAGACATAATAGATTTTGATATCATAGTACATCATCCATTACAAACCATACATAAGTTCTTACACAAATAAGGATCCAATGATCCAGTTCTTAATACAACTCAAGCAGCGGAATAACGTAATAATAAAGGTAGCGTAGGCGAATCTCCATCTTCGGGGTCACAGGCAATGCTGACGATGGGAGATGATCCTAGTTGTCGTAACCTTCCTGCGTGTAACACCCTCAGAATCGGACCTATGCAAGTTTTAGCGATTCCCGCCAAACCCGCATAGAAACGATTCAAAGGTGCCCACCAGGCACTTTTGTGCGGGTGGAAAACGAAGTAATAACATTACACAACAGTCCTCGATGGGACCCATGTAGATATATAAACAACACGACTCCATGAGTCAAGAACAGATATACGGTAAAGATCCAAATCACCTTGAAAGAGGGAGCGTCCGACTACGGACAAGATGCAAATGGGGCTAAGAGCCCTCAAGAATAACCAATGGCGTCCATAACCTGCCTGTGCCAAGCCGGAAGGGTAACCCCGCAACGACGTCGATCTCAAAACCTGCTTAAACAAAAGGGTGCCGACAAAGGGCAAAGGAAAAGAGGAGCGCCAAGATCGAGGCCAAGACACGGCGAGACTAGAATTGCGTCCTCGCCTACATAGGTATGGTGGACTGAGCGGCAGCGCAACATGCACTAAACAACCTATAGAGACTCGATACAACTGGCGGCTATCAGAGAGGGGTAAGAAAGACCTAAACGGAACCAACCTGATACTACCATCAAACAAACCCATCCTGGCGTTTCCCCCTCGAGACCAATCGAGGAAGTCAACCGAGGAACTCACACCGTTGACAGTTTTATTTATTCAGTTATCGTTGCAGTAATTACTAGTCAGGTATAGATAATCATCCTGATAAAATAAGCAGTGGGCACTTTTAGTTGACCATTCCGTGTAGTTGCAGCACTTACTAGTCAGATACAATTAGCATGAGATAACCCCAAAACCCAGCAGTTGTTGGTACTTTTACTTAGCCCTTCCGTTGTAGTTGCAATACTTACTAGTCAGGTACAATGGTCGCAAGCGACACTCCAAACAAGCAATTGTGGGAAAAATTATTTAGCCATTCCATTATAGTGAAGCTGATTACTAGTCATTATAAAGTCAAATTTATAGCACTACTTTAGTTATAGTTGTCTATGATCGAGATACTGTGCTCCAAGTCGTCCATAACCGCGGACACGGCTTTCAGAAAGTTTTACCCGGCCGGGGTGCACCAATAGCAACACACACTCGATCAGCCTCGGAAAAACCAAATCAAAATCCAACGAGGACTTCACGACAAAGCAATCACATGATTCAGAAATATTTCAGGGGGCCACCCCTTAAAGTAGACCCGCAACGAAGCCGGCCGGCTCCGAGACGGACTCAAGGTTGTGGGGACGGTCAGGAACGATCGGGAACCCAAACTGGGCTTGTCGACACATGAATCGTGCCACGATCCTAACAGACAAGGTGCTCCTCGCACAATCGTAAATAGAGCAGTAAGGCATGGCATAAGTACAGGATAGTAATAAAACCTCAAACTAGTTTGTGGCCCCAAGAAATAAGACTGAATCAAGCTCTGGCTCAGGGGGGTCCCATAATCCTCCCGGATGTGGATAGCGCGATAAATCAAGGAACAGGTATCAAGCACTCGGGGTCCTACGGGACACAAGTGGGCGGTCGGAAACCAAATATTATCTATCACCCACCGATGCCTCTGCTTACTTACTTCAATTTTAGTTGTTAGACAGGAATTAAAGTGAACGATAAGTAAAACCATGATCATCTCCAACATCAACATGTGGCAGTACACCAACAACTGTGGCACTCGACGACACGCAACAGCACTTGAGCAAGCGACTACGACGCGCAAGTCCAACTATCTACCAAACAACAGGTAATAGGATGTGTCCAAGGCAAATATAAGGCTGCGAGGGATAACACGGGTATGAAAACTAGAGCATCGCGACACAGATAGCAATAGATCAACATGAGGGAATAAATACTATAAAAGTAAGATAGGTAGAAAAGGGGGGAGATGCTCGTCTGAAAACATTGCCGAAGGTTCAACCGAAGATCGGGGCGACACTCGCATCAACTCAACGGCCTTATCCGCGAAGAAGCAAAACACTAGAAGAAACACCGGATGCAATATTTAATACTACGGCAAAAGATCGGGCATGATGCATGTATGATGCATGGCATGGTGAAGGTGCAATGCAATTAGGTCATATTAAGCGGAACCGGGGTCCCGACAATTAATTGAATGGTTCAAGTTGTTTAACTACCCCGCAAATTTCGCAAAAATAGTTTTGACACTCTACTTCGGCCGTTAGCTAGGTTATATTACAGGCTGGACTTGTGGGGTATCGCAACTGCTGAGCTCTGATACCACTCTGTAACACCCTCAGAATCAGACCTATGCAAGTTTTAGCGATTCCCGCCAAACCCGCATAGAAATAATTCAAAGGTGCCCACCAGGCACTTTCGTGCGGGTGGAAAACAAAGTAATAACATTACACAACAGTCCTCGATGGGACCCACAGAACAGATATATATACAACACGACTCCATGAGTCAAGAATACAGATATAATATACAAAGATCCAAATCACCTTGAAAATGATAGGGCGTCCGACTACGGACAAGAAGCAAATGGGGCTAAGAGCTCAAGAATAACCAATGGCGCCCATAACCCCCAGGCCAAGCGGAAGGGTAACCGCTAACGACGCCGAGCTCAAAACCTGCTTAAACAAAAGGTGCCGACAAAGGGCAAAGGAGAAAGAGGCGTCGATCTTGAGGCCAAGACAGCGAGACTAGAATTCGGCGGTCCTCGCCTACATAGGTATGGTGGACTGAAGCGGCAGCGGCATCATGCACTAAACAACCTATAGAAACTCAATACAACTGGCGGCTGTCAGAGAGGGATAAGAAAGATCTATTCGGATCAAACCTGAATCTAACACCAAACATACCCATCCTGGTGTTTCCCCCTCGAAACCAAACGAGGAAGTCAACCGAGGGACTCACACCATTGGCAGTTTTATTTATTCGGTTATCGTTGCAGCAGTTACTAGTCAAGTATAGATAATCATCCTGATAAAATAAGCAGTGGGCAATTTTAGTTAACCATTCCGTTATAGTTGCAACACTTACTAATCAGATACAAATAGCATGAGATAACCTAAAACCCAGCAGTTGTTGGTACTTTTATTAAGCCATTCCGTTATAGTTGCAAGATTTACTAGTCAGGTACAATGGTCGCGAGCGACACTCCAAACAAGCAATTGTGGGCAGTATTATTTAGCCATTCCATTTATAGTGTAGCTGATTACTAGTCATTATAAAGTCAAATTTATAGCACTACTTTAGTTATAGTTGTCTATGATCGAGATACTGTGCTCCAAGTCGTCCATAACCGCGGACACGGCTTTCAGAAAGTTTTAACCCGGCCGGGGTGCACAAATAGCAACACACACTCGATCAACCTCGGAAAAACCAAATCAAAACCCAACGAGGCCTTCACGACAAAGCAATCACAGGATTCAGAAATATTTCAGGGGCCAACCCCTTGAGTACACCAACGGTTAGCGACTTCGAGACGGACCCGAGGTTTGGGGCCGGTTAAGCGATGGGAACCCAAAACTGGGCTTGTCGATACCGCAAAATGGGTCACAATTCCTAACAGACAAGGTGCTCCTCGCACAATTTAAATACAGTAGTAGCATGGCATAAGCAGGATAGTAAATAAAACCTTAAACTAGTTTGTGGCCCCAAGAAATAAGACTGAATCAAGCTCGCCTGGGGTCCCATAATCCTCCCGGATGTGGATAGCGCGATAAATCAAGGAACAGGTATCAAGCACTCGGGGTCCTACGGGACACAAGTGGGCGGTCGGAAACCAAATATTATCTATCACCCACCGATGCCTCTGCTTACTTACTTCAATTTTAGTTGTTAAACAGGAATTAAAGTGAACGATAAGTAAAGCCATGATCATCTCCAACATTAAACATGCGGCAACACTCCAACAACTGTGGCACTTGACGACACGCAACAGCACTAGAGCAAGCGACTACGACGCGCAAGTCCAACTATCTACCAAACAACAGTTAATAGGATGTGTCCAAGGCAATATAAGGCGGCAAGGGATAGCTCGGGTACGAAAACTAGAGCATCGCAACACAGATAGCAATAGATCAACAGGAGGGAATAAATACTATAAAAGTAAGATAGGTAGAAAGGGGGAGATGCTCGCCTGAAAACATTGCCGAAGGTTCAACCGAAGATCGGGGCGAAGCTCACATAAACTCATCGGCCTTATCCGCGAAGAAGCAAACACTAGAATAAACACCGGATGCGATATTTAATACTACGGCAAAAGATCGGGCATGATGCATGTATGATGCATGGCATGGTAAATATGCGGTGCAATTAGGCCATATTAAGCGAAACCGGTGTCCCGACAATTAAATATATGGTTCGAGTTGCTTATCTACCCCGCAAATTGAAGGTTGTCTTAACATGGCAAAAAAAGTTACCGGTTCGCTACATAAATTTAAATGAGGCCAATATAAGGCTAGATTTGCCCGCATATGGGCCCCATATTTAATTATATGGTGAATCGGCATAAGGCCCCCAAACCACACAAATATGCATGCGAGATGAATGATTTAATATGCAACAATTTATATATTTCATTTATAAAAATAGGGTTCGAGAAAGGGGTCACACATTAGGGTTCGGCGATCTTGGTTCCGGGGGTTCGGGGTTCCGCTGTGGTTCGTGGTTCGACGGAAACGTTCTCGATAGCGGAGTAGATCTTGGCTCCGGAGGAAGTACTTGTCCAGCGTCGGCATCGGATTTGCCCGGTTGGTGTCGATCTTGTCGGGCCCGCAGTTGATCTTGGTGTTTCCGGATGATCTTGCCGACTCCATGCGAAGGCCTTGGCGCCTAGATCGGTCTTCGTGGTCTCGCGATCGGATCCTTGAAGGAGGTCATGGCGTCCGGGAAGTTCATGTCGTATCCGTGTCGCCGACCTTGGCGTCGGGGCGTTCTCGGTGTTCCGTGTGGAGGACGCGAGGTTTGGTGACGGAGATCTTGACGGGTCCGGGAGGAATAACTTGGTCGGCATCGGATCGGTCTTGTACTTGAGTGTCGTTGTGGATCTTGTCGAAATATGGTGTGGTCTTCGCGAGATATGGTCGGTGTCACTAATATTCGCTCCATGTAAATCTTGCAACCAACGAACTTGTTGTTTTGTGCCCAGAGTCTTGAATAACTTGCCCACAGGTTGTGGTCGAGGGCAGGGGCGCCGTACGTGGAGTCTCTGAGCGGTCACTCGGAACAAGACTAGCAGGGTGAGCTCGAGGAGGGCGTCAAGGACTTCACTGATGTCTGCAGGCGTCGGTGGCGTGCGCTATGAGGTAGAGACGAGGCTAGGGCGAGGGCGAGTTGGAGATGCGCCGGTAGGGCACACCTCGCCGGATAGGGTGGCAGGCGGCGGTGAGAGAAGGAGGGGAGGCGGTGCAGCTCGACTCGGGAGACGGCCAAGGACGCGCGGGAGGCGAGGAGGAGCCCTGGGGCAGCAGCCGGCGACGGGGGGGGCTGGCTCGAGGAGGCACCGACGGCGGGTCGACGCGCCGAGCGGCGCCAGCGGCGGTCGGCGACGGACCGCTGGGCGCTGGCGCTGTAGAGGAGGGCACGCGCACGGGTGGAGCTCGGCGGCGCGGTGCGACAGCGACTCTGCCGCTGCCGAGGAAGCGGAGGGCGGGCGGACGGAGGCAACGCGGCCGGGCGAGCGAGGCGCGGCTCGCTGGAGGCGGGTTCTGGCGGCGAAGGGGCGCGACCGAGGCGGCTGCGGAGGCCGGAGGAGGGAGGAGGCGCTCGATGCAGGACGCGGCCCTGGGAGGATGGGGAGACGGGGTGGGAGAGAGGTTCAAGCAGGCGGCTATCGGTGGGTCGTGGGCGGGAGGAACGCTGGTGGTGGCGAGCTTGGGAGGAGGAGCCATGAGGGGTGGGGGGGTCCGCAAGGCGAGGAGGGAGGCCGAGGAGAGGCGCTGGTGGCCGGAGCGGGAGAAGAAGGGAGGAGAGAGGGAGGAAGGGGAGGAGAGGGAGGCTGCAGGCGTGGGTGGAGTCAAAGTGGAGTGGGTCTCTGGGTGGGTCCCACAGGTGGCGGTTGACCGGTCCAGGGAGAGGGTGAGGTTAGTGGTGGGGGGCTGCTGCGGGTCCAGGGTGGTGAGAGAGGGAGTGGGGGTGGGCCAGGTGGCAGATGGGGATTGGGTAGGGCTTGGCCAGGGATGATGTGGCGCGCTGCGAGTGGAGGAGGTGATGTGGCTAGAGGGGTGGGTAGTCTAGGGTTGGTAGAAAAAGGGTTTGGGGTGGACCGTTTATTCTTGGGGTGGTCGTCCGGGTCGAATCGGCCCGGTTTGGCTGCCCCCATTAAAATAATTTAATAATTTTATTTGTTTCAAACAGACTTTTGCAAACCGATAGCAAACAAAACAAAATAATCCGAAGACCCGGGTTTGCGTGTTGAACAAAGACGGGGAGTTTAGAAAACAAATTAGGTTTTCCCAAAAATAGTTTTATGCAAGCAAATGCAAGATGATGACGATGCTCAAATGCAATGTGGCATGATGACATGACCATGCGGTCATGATGATGCAATGCACAAAAACAACGCGATTTTCTAGTAGTGGTTTTGCGGGATGCCACAATTCGACACCACTAACAATGGATCTCGCCCTCGAGATCCGCCTCATGGTACCGGGAAGAAGGGCGGCGATCCGAATCTTCTCGCTTCGTGTAGATCCTCGCGACACCACTAACAAGAGGTCATTGTCCGTGATCGTCGAGGGGAACACTCCGGAAACAAAAGGGCGAAGGTAGAGGTATCCACAAATAAAGCCACCTCTAACTTCGATGGAAAGAGGGAACCGATGCATTCTCATCCACTGCAATGTACAAAAGCGAATAGAAGGGGTAGTCGGCATGGGGGCCAATCCATCACGCACCCAAACTATTACCCTGCACAATCAGTGGAAAAGCGTGCATCCATTCTCGGAATCACACTGAAGATCTCGACAATCGAGGTTCGGAAACAAAGGGGTGATGCAGACTCTGCATCGGATCTGGCGTAGAGGATGTCGTCGCGTAGGAAAACACCGGAAGGCACAAACAAGGAACAAAGAATGGTACCCCAGTTAAAGGATCACTCAGATAGCACGAAGACCGGATGTAGAAACACCGTTACCCAAAGGAGGAGGCGAAACCCTGAAGGTGCGACGGAAACCCAACCACGAGAAATCCTGGACTCGAAGAAAAGATAAGAGAGCAGATTCAAATCACGCAGAGGTAAGAGGAGAGCAGCAGAGGGGTAAGGAGTAAAATCAGACCTAATCAGAACTATCCAACCGATTTCGCAAAAATAGTTTTGACACTCTACTTCGGCCGTTAGCTAGGTTATATTACAGGCTGGACTTGTGGGGTATCGCAACTGCTGAGCTCTGATACCACTCTGTAACACCCTCAGAATCAGACCTATGCAAGTTTTAGCGATTCCCGCCAAACCCGCATAGAAACGATTCAAAGGTGCCCACCAGCACTTTCGCATGGGTGGAAAACGGTAATAACATTACACAACAGTCCTCGATGGGACCCATGTAATATATATACAACACGACTCCATGAGTCAAGAATACAGATATAATATACAAAGATCCAAATCACCTTGAAAATGATAGGGCGTCCGACTACGGACAAGAAGCAAATGGGGCTAAGAGCCCTGAAGAATAACCAATGGCGTCCATAACCCTGCCCTGGCCAAGCCGGAAGGGTAACCCTGCTAACGACGTCGAGCTCAAAACCTGCTTAAACAAAAGGGGTGCCGACAAAGGGAAAAGGAAAAAGAGGAGCGTCAGTACTGAGGCCAGTACACGGCGAGACTAGAATTCGGCGGTCCTCGCCTACATAGGTATGGTGGACTGAAGCGGCAGCGGCATCATGCACTAAACAACCTATAGAAACTCGATACAACTGGCGGCTGTCAGAGAGGGATAAGAAAGATCTATTCGGATCAAACCTGAATCTAACACCAAACATACCCATCCTGGTGTTTCCCCCTCGAAACCAAACAAGGAAGTCAACCGAGGGACTCACACCGTTGGCAGTTTTATTTATTCGGTTATCGTTGCAGCAATTACTAGTCAAGTATAGATAATCATCCTGATAAAATAAGCAGTGGGCAATTTTAGTTAACCATTCCGTTATAGTTGCAACACTTACTAATCAGATACAAATAGCATGAGATAACCCAAAACCCAGCAGTTGTTGGTACTTTTATTAAGCCATTACGTTATAGTTGCAAGATTTAATAGTCAGGTACAATGGTCGCGAGCGACACTCCAAACAAGCAATTGTGGGCAGTATTATTTAGCCATTCCATTATAGTGTAGCTGATTACTAGTCATTATAAAGTCAAATTTATAGCACTACTTTAGATATAGTTGTCTATGATCGACATACTGTGCTCCAAGTCGTCCATAACCGCAGACACGGCTTTCAGAAAGTTTTAACCCGGCCGGGGTGCACAAATAGCAACACACACTCGATCAACCTCGGAAAAACCAAATCAAAACCCAACGAGGCCTTCACGACAAAGCAATCACAGGATTCAGAAATATTTCAGGGGGCCACCCTTGAGTACACCCAACGGTTAGCTGACGAGACGGACCCGAGGTTTGTGGGGCCGGTCAGAAGCGATCGGGAACCCAAAACTGGCTTGTCGATACCGCAGAACGGGTCACAATTCCTAACAGATAAAGGTGCTCCTCGCACAATTTAAATACAGTAGTAGCATGGCATAAGTACAGGATAGTAAATAAAACCTCAAACTAGTTTGTGGCCCCAAGAAATAAGACTGAATCAAGCTCTGGCTTAGGGGGGTCCCATAATCCTCCCGGATGTGGATAGCGCGATAAATCAAGGAATGTATCAAGCACTCGGGGTCCCACGGACACAAGTGGGCGGAAACCAAATATTATCTATCACCCACCGATGCCTCTGCTTACTTACTTCAATTTTAGTTGTTAAACAGGAATTAAAGTGAACGATAAGTAAAGCCATGATCATCTCCAACATTAAATATGCGGCAACACTTCAACAACTGTGGCACTTGACGACACGCAACAGCACTAGAGCAAGCGACTACGACGCGCAAGTCCAACTATCTACCAAACAACAGTTAATAGGATGTGTCCAAGGCAATATAAGGCGGCAAGGGATAGCTTGGGTACGAAAACTAGAGCATCGCAACACAGATAGCAATAGATCAACAGGAGGGAATAAATACTATAAAAGTAAGATAGGAAGAAAGGGGGAGATGCTCGCCTGAAAACATTGCCGAAGGTTCAACCGAAGATCGGGGCGAAGCTCACATCAACTCATCGGCCTTATCCGCGAAGAAGAAAACACTAGAATAAACACCGGATGCGATATTTAATACTACGGCAAAAGATCGGGCATGATGCATGTATGATGCATGGCATGGTAAATATGCGGTGCAATTAGGCCATATTAAGCGGAACCGGGGTCCCGACAATTAAATATATGGTTCGAGTTGCTTATCTACCCGTCAAATTGAAGGTTGTCTTAACATGGCAAAATAAGTTACCGGTTCGCTACATAAATTTAAATGAGGCCAATATAAGGCTAGATTTGCCCGCATATGGGCCCCATATTTAATTATATGGTGAATCGGCATAAGGCCGCCAAACCACACAAATATGCATGCGAGATGAATGATTTAATATGCAACAATTTATATATTTCATTTATAAAAATAGGGTTCGAGAAAGGGGTCACACATTAGGGTTCGGCGATCTTGGTTCTGGGGGTTCGGGGTTCCGGGCTCAGGGTTCAGGGTTCGACAAAAACGTTCTCGGATAGCGGAGTAGATATTGGCGTTCCGGGAGGAAGTACTTCGTCTGGCGTCGGGGCATCGGATTCGCCCCGGTTGGTGTCGATCTTGTCGGGCACGCGCAGTTGATCTTGGTGTTTCCGGATGATCTTGCCGACTCCATGCGAGGGCCTTGGCGCTCTAGATCGGTCTTCAGGGTCTCGGCGATCGGATCCTTGAAGGAGGTCATGGCGTCCGAGGGGAAGTTCATGTCGTATCCGTGTCGTCGACCTTGGCGTTCTGGGGGCGTTCTCAGTGTTCCGTGTGGGAGGCCACGAGGGTTTGGTGACGGAGATCTTGACGGGTCCGGGAGGAAGAACTTGGGTCGGCATCGGATTGGTCTTGTACTTCGAGTGCCGTTGTGGATCTTGTCGAAATATGGTGTGGTCTTCGCGAGATATGGTCGGTGTCACTAATATTCGGCTCCATGTAAATCTTGCAACCAACGAACTTGTTGTTTTGTCTGCCCAGAGTCTTAGAATAACTTGCCCACAGGTTGTGGTCGAGGGCAGGGGCGCCGTACGTGGAGTCTCTGAGCGGTCACTCGGAACAAGACTAGCAGGGTGAGCTCGAGGAGGGCATCAGGGACGTCACTGATGTCTGCATGCGTCGGTGGCGGCGCTATGAGGTAGAGACGAGGCTAGCGGGTGCGAGCGACTTGGAGATGCGCCAGTAGCCGGATAGGGTGGCAAAGGTGAGAGAAGGAGGGGAGGCGGTGCAGCTCGACTCGGGAGACGACCAAGGACGCGCGGGAGGAGAGGAGGAGCCCTGGGGCAGCAGCCGGCGACGGGGGCTCGAGGAGGCACCGACGGCGGGGTCGACGCGGCCGAGCGCCGCAGCGGCGGCCGACGGGACCGCTGGCGCGGCGCTGGCCAGAGAGGGAGGGCACGGCCGCACGGTGGAGCTTCGGGCGGGCGCGGGCCGACGGCGACTGGCTGCCGCCGAGGACGCAGAGGGCGGGTGATTTGAGGCAACGCCGGGCGAAGGAGGCGCGGCTTGCGGGCTGGAGGCGGGGTCCCTGGCGGCGGAAGGGGCGCGACCGGAGGCGGGCGTGGCGGCTGCCGGAGGGGGAGGAGGGAGGAGCGGCGCCTCGATGCAGAGGACGCGGCCCTCGGGAGGATGGGGGAGACGGGGTCGGGGGGAGAGGTTCGCGGGGCAGGCGGCTGTCGGTGGGCGGTGGGCGGAGGAACGCGGTGGTGGCGAGCTTGGGAGGAGGAGCCGGCGACGAGGGGGGGTCCGCGGCGGAGGAGGGAGGCCGGAGGCGGCTGGCAGTGGCTGAGCGGGAGAAGAAGGAGGAGAGGAGGAAGGAGGAGAGGGAGGCTGCAGGTGGGAGTCCGGGCCAGCGGGAGTGGGTCTGGGTGGGTCCCATGGCAGGGATTGACCGTCCAGGAGAGGTGAGGTTAGTGGTGGGGGCTGCTGGGTCCAGTGGTGAGAGAGGGAGTGGGGGGCCAGGGCGATGGGGATTGGGTAGGGCTTGGCCAGGGATGATGTGGCGCGCTGCGAGTGGAGGAGGTGATGTGGCTGGAGGGGTGGGTAGTCTAGGGTTGGTAGAAAAAGGGTTTGGGGTGGACCGTTTATTCTGGGGGGTGGTCGTCCGGGTCGAATCGGCCCGGTTTGGCTGCCCCATTAAAATAATTTAATAATTTTATTTGTTTCAAACAGACTTTTGCAAACCGATAGCAAACAAAACAAAATAATCCGGAGACCCGGGTTTGCGTGTTGAACAAAGACGGGGCGTTTAGAAAACAAATTAGGTTTTCCCGAAAATAGTTTTATGCAAGCAAATGCAAGATGATGACGATGCTCAAATGCAATGTGGCATGATGACATGAGCATGCGGTCATGATGATACAATGCACAAAAACAACGCGATTTTCTAGTAGTGGTTTTGCGGGATGCCACACTGCGGTCCATCATCCGGAACTCCTCCTCATAGTCTGGCCAGGGTAATAGCCAGGGACAAAGCCATGAGTACTCTTTAAGTACTGGCAAACTAATACTAACAAGTTAAGGGTTTTTTTGTAGTAGGACACCAAGCTCTAGGGTTGTTTTGAAAAAACCCAGATTTACCTCTACTAAGTTCAAAAGCAAAAAAAAGCTAGTCGAACTTTTATAACACCTAAGTGGGAACTTGAATTTCAATATCACAACCCTGTTGTGTTCAAGTCAAAGTCCCAATTTATTTCACAAGTCATTTTGAAAACATCTGACGGGGGAACAGTATGGCCACTCCAACTGTCCATAACTGTGGACGCGACTATTCGAATAGTTTGACACTCTGCAGAGATTGTACACTTTCACCACAACATTCGATACATCCGTCAGGAACAAAACCTGAATTCACCATACTCAGTATGTGTATAATCAATCCTAACCTTTCAATTACACACCCTAGTATAGGCACCTCTCCTATGAGTTTGGCCTCCCAACCATGACCAACTGTCATCTTGGGTACTACACAGGTGGACAATCTTCACAAGGTAGCCTCAGCTCAGACCTTGGCCGTGAGGGAACCCATACTAAGGTATATAAGTTTCCAGTCAGGCCCTACCCAATTTTCGGGTTTTGTGGTTGTACGGTAAAATTGGAATGGTATCGCATCCAGACAACCATCAGTTTTTATAAAGGGCTAAGGCTCCCACCTCAACATTTTCATCATCAAAATCATCTGGTGTTCGGAAACACATGTCAAAACATTTCAGTAGAATGACTCATCATTCCAAGGTTTTCATAACCATTTTCACCAAGTATTCCCATCTAAAGTTGATCAAGTTTTAGGCTTAGCACTAGCATCTACAAATGGTGGTAAGTACTCATGAGGGGTGGTAAAGAAGTGGAGATTAATTGATTTCAATCTCATGCCTTAGGATGATATCAAGATTATCTAGCTTAGGCCAAATTTAATGCTCTTTATGCAACCTTCAATTATCTTCCTAGAATCTACAAGTCACCTAAGTAAACTCTAAGAGAAAGCTTTGATAAAGAAATAAAGTATAAAGCTTACAAGTAAAACTAGGATTGGGTATCGCCAAATGTGTCTAACCAAGCATTCTTAGTGCATTGCATATGTTATCTAACTTTCATAATTGCAAGTGTTAGCTTGCCTTGTGCAGAGTAGTGGTTGAAGTTCTCCTCGGCTTCGTCTTCGTAGTATCCTCCTTCCTCCTCGTATCCTTGGTCGGTACTAGCGTCTATAAATAAATACGAGGTACACAATCACCAAACAATACTTAACTATTTTAAATCATCACACAAAGGTGCACTATAGATGATCTAGCATCATTACTAACATTACAAGATTAAAGCTTTTGTCTTTTTTTTAGAAAAGTAATTTCTACTCATTGAAAAACTACTTAAGATTTAATATTCTCCAACTCAAACTTGGGATCATGTTGAAACATGTCATCACCACATATTTCAGTACATGGGAATGTGATTTAAAGTGGTGTCACAATTTAATAAGGTTTAACCTTTTTATTTTAAATAATTAAAGTGACTAGAAATTCCTATGTGGCATTCTTTTATTATTTGAACATTATTTCTGTAATTAAACCCATATGTTTTTATATATTCTAAAAGGTATGATCAAATGTGATTTTTGAGAGTTGGAATCAACTCAAAAGCTATTATGGTTGAATTTTGAAAAATGTTTGAATGCTGAAAAGCTTCTGACTTGATATTTTTACCAAGGTTGATCTACAGATCCAAATGATTTGAATCCAATGGGCATGGATTAAGCATTTCAGTACCTTTCTAACAAAATTGGTTTCATGCAATTTGGTTCACTGAATCGAGCTGGGTTGATTTTTGAAACTAGGTACAAAACTGAGTTTGAATTAAAAAGAAAAAGTCTAAATTCAAACTGTTGGGTCGCGCGGGAGAGTTTAATGGGCTGGCCCAGTGTGACTCCGCAGCGCGGGGAGCAGCTCACAGGGGGGTTCCACCAGTCAGTGGCTCATAACACGCGAAGCGGTACGGGGCGGTGTGGTTCGTTGGATTAGAAGGGCGATCAACGACTGAGGGTCATCGTCAACGATGAACATGTCACCGGCGAGCTCGAACCCTAGCGGCTCAGTGGGGGTGCATAGGGGGCATACCAGGGCTCCAACGACGACGGCGAGGCGGGCAAACGAACGAGTGGTCGACGGCGAGCTCAGGGACGTTCGAGGCAGCTCCAGCGGTGGTCGAAATCAACGGCTCCCTTCTTCTCGAGAGGTGGCCTGCTCCGGCGCAATTCCGGCGAGCTGCTGCTCCTTGTGCTCCGGCTAGAGGGTGGGATGATCAGTGAGGTGAGGGGAGTGGAAGGGTGTGCTTCAATCGGCTTGGGGCCGCCTCCTTTTATAGGCTCGACGGCGAGACCAAGAGGGATGGGCAGCCGACGGTGGCGACACGGCTACGGGCGGCTAAAGGCATGGCTGAGGTTAGCGATCGACGGGCGGTCTCCTAGCGATGCTCT
Organism: Avena longiglumis; assembly: GCA_030063025.1. Classification (NCBI taxonomy): domain Eukaryota; kingdom Viridiplantae; phylum Streptophyta; class Magnoliopsida; order Poales; family Poaceae; genus Avena; species Avena longiglumis. The sequence continues at coordinate 411,457,091 of CP125974.1, read as the reverse complement.
AGAACTTAAATGCGTGCGTAGGGGTGGTGGCAATTGGTCAGGAACGTGCAGTGCTCTGCGCGGTAGAGGCGGCGTCTTTGACGGCGAGCGGTGGCTGTGAGGCACGGGGCGGCGAACGGGAGTGTCTGGCGTGTTCCTAGGATCATGACGAAGCGGTGGGCACAAGCTGCGGTCGAGGGGCGGCGTGTGCACGCGTGCCGGGTGCGGAGATCTGGCGCATGCTCGGCATGTCGTAGTGGCACTGGGCGCGCGGCGTTCCTGGTGGTCCACGGCTTGCACTGGCTTGGGGAGGGGACAGTGGGCGGCGGTGAGGTGCTAGCTACCTCCCAGACAAGGTTGGCATAGCTAGTTTTTCCTCTAGCTTGTTGTCTACACTGGGGTGACATGGTGAGGCTCGGCCTGCGCACCATTGATGGCAATGGCAAGCTCATAGTGATGCTAGAGGTTACTAACTAAGCTAGATGATCTACTAGATGTTTTCTGTGATCTAGAGAGGGGACAAGGTTGGCCAAATCACTGCTCAAAATAGTGTTTGTGATTTGTTTGATTTGAATCTGCAAGCTGTTTGATGAAATGGCCGCAAGAACTTGAGTTTTGAATTTTGAAAAGATTTTTGGTGCGTGTGCTAGGCATGTCCTGGAGACTCTGTGGGTGCTTGGTTTTTGAAAATTGAGTTTGTTTGAGTGGTTTTTGAAATAGTGGGATCTTCCCATATGAGATAGATTCAATTTTAAACTGTCATTTAAACTTAGCATTTGAATATTTTTGGATGATCACAAAGTGGGCCTTGGTACCTTATTATGAGTACTAACAAGGGGTGCAAAGATCCACAAATGTTTCTGTTGAGTTTTGAAAACTAGAGATAGCCAAAGTAGGCATGAGAGTTAATTTGGCAAAAATGACCATTCACTTCATTTGTTTATTTTGAGTTGTTTGTCTTTGGGAAAAGTTTGGGGATTGTTTAGATGATGTTTATTTCAGCTAAGAATCATTTTAAAAGCAAAGAAACACAGAACCATGGCAATTTAAAAGAATCCAAATTTTGAATACACACCCATATGAATGCTTTCATATTTTTTTAGTTGGAAAAGTTTTTGTTAACCCTAATTTTGATGATTAGAGTTTGATGCTCCAAGCTTAATATTTATGGGATGTTACAAACCTTCCCTCCTTAAACAAAATCTCGTCCCAAGATTTGAAAAAGGACGAAAAAGATTACCTAGGATTTGAAGAGATCGGGAAACTCCGTCCTGATGTGATCTTCGTGCTCCCAGGTAGCTTCTTCTTCTGTGTGGTTGCTCCATTGAATCTTGAGGAAACTTGATGCTTTGGGTTCTAGTAGTTCTGAAAGATTCTTCCAAAATATGGATGGGTACTTCGGGATAGGTCAGGTCATCGTTGATTTCTGTGGTCCGATGATCAATGTTCTTGAATACTTCAGTCTTCTCCGGAACTTCGAGGCACTTGCGAAGTAATGAGATATGGAACACATTATGCACTGCTGACATCTCTTCTGGCAGTTCCAATTGATACGACACTTCTCCTCGACGGTTCAGAATCTTGAAAGGGCCGATATATCTGGGGGCTAACTTTCCTTTCAGTTGGAAACGCTGCATTCCTTTCAATGGCGACACTTTCAGATACACGAACTCTCCGATGTTGAAGGCGAGGTCTCGACGTCTCTTATCAGCATAACTCTTCTGTCTTGACTGAGCGGTCTTGAGGTGTTCACGAATCTTGTGAACCTTTTCTTCTTCTTCGCGTAGGATGTCGGGTCCGAAAATCTGACTCTCTCCTACTTTCGACCAGTTCAAAGGGGTGTGGCACTTCCTTCCATACTTGAATTCAAATGGGGCCATTTGCAAACTAGCTTGATAACTGTTGTTGTATGAAAATTCTGAAAACATCAGACAGTCTTCCCATTTAGATCCATACTCTAACACACATGCTCTCAGCATATCTTCGAGTATTTGATTTACTCGCTCCGTTTGTCCGTCGGTATGAGGGAGATAAGCTGTGCTGAAATCTAGTCGGGTTCTTAAACCTTCTTGTACTTTCTTCCGGAATATCGAGGTAAACTGAGTTCCTCGATCAAATAAGATGTTCTTGGGGACTCCATGCAAACTGAAGATTCTAGCGATGTATAACTCTGCTAGCTTAGAACTCTGATACATGGTCTTGACTGGTAAGAAATGGGCGACTTTGGACAATCTGTCCACTATGACCCAGATAGAGTCATTTCCCCTACTAGAAGTAGGCAATCCGATGATCAAGTCTCCATTCCGGAATCTGCAATGGTTGCAACAATCCAGTGGGTCTTTGATGTCCCGCCTTTACTCTCTGACATATATCACACTTGGCGATATAGCTTCCGATTTCTCTCTTCATCTTATGCAACCAAAATTGCTCTTTCAAATCTTGATACATCTTCGTTCCTCCGGGGTGGATAGAATAAAGAGTATCATGGGATTCCTTCAGAATCACTTCTTTCAGTTCAGAATCTGCTGGTACACAAAGGCGTCCTTTGTACCACAGAACTCCTTCTTCGCCTTCGGTGAATCCGGGTACTTTCCCTATACCGATACGATGCTTGATTTCGTTGATGCTAGCATTTCCTTTTTGCGCCTCTTTGATCTGACTGATCAAAGTAGGTTGAAGTTCTATGCTAGCCAAAAATCCTTCACTCACTAATTCCATTCGGAAGTCTTCCATCTCCTTGTGTAAGCTTGGCTGCTCTTTCAAAATCATGGAGTTCAAGCGGCACGGCAATCTGCTAAGGGCATATGCTACCACGTTGGCTTTACCGGGGTGATAGTGAATGTCTAGGTCGTAATGCTTGATTAGCTCAATCCATCTTCTCTGTCTCATATTCAAATCCTTCTGAGTGAATATATACTTCAGGCTCTTGTGATACGAATAAATCTCACAACGGTTTCCCATCAGGTAATGCCTCCATGTCTTCAGGGCTAGAACTATGGCTGCGAGCTCGAGGTCATGGGTTGGGTAATTCTGCTCATTTTTTTTGAATTGTCGGGTTAGATAGGATATAACTTTGCCTTCTTTCATTAGAACACATCCGAGACCGATCTTGGATGCATCACAATACACGTCAAAGGGCTTCACGTGATATCCGGCATGATTAAGATTGGGGCTGAAATCAACCGTCTCTTGAGTTCTTGAAAACTCGCTTCACATTTGTCCGTCCATTCAAACTTCTTGTCCTTCTTCAGCAATTGGGTCATGGGTCTGGCGATACTCGAGAATCCTTCTACGAACTTGCGGTAGTATCCTGCCAATCCGAGAAATGCACGAACATGGGTTTGAGTGGTTGGGGCTTTCCAATCTTCGACATCTTTCACCTTCGCAGGGTCAACGACAATTCCTTCGGCTGATACGATATGTCCGAGGAATCCTACCTCCTGTAACCAGAATTCACATTTTCTAAACTTGGCATACAACTGATACTCTCTAAGGGTTCCAAGAATGGTCCTTAGGTGTAGCTCATGTTCTTCTTCTGATTTGAAATAAATCAGAATGTCATCAATGAAAACAACGACAAACTTATCCAGGAAGTCCATAAAAATCTTATTCATGAGATCCATGAAATAAGCGGGGGAATTGGTTAATCCAAAAGACATGACAGTATACTCGTATAATCCATATCTGGTGGTAAAGGCAGTCTTGGGAATATCCTCTGCACAAATCTTGAGTTGATGATAGCCAGTTCTAAGATCAATCTTAGAAAACACTTTGGCACCGGTCAACTGATCAAACAAATCTTCTATCTTGGGCAACGGGTATTTGTTCTTGATAGTGACATCATTCAACTTTCGATCATCCGTACACAAACGGTTACCTCCATCCTTCTTATCCACAAACAAGATAGGTGATCTCCATGGTGACACACTTGGTTGAATCAATCCAATTTTCAGCATGGCATCCAGTTGCTTTTTCAGTTTGGCTAGTTCAGACGGGTTCATACTATATGGTCTCTAGGCTATGGGTCCTGTTCCAGGGATTAGTTCAATGATAAACTCGATATCCCGATCTGGGGGCATACCGGGCAAAACATCTGGAAATACATCGGGGTATTCACAGACTATCCGGACTTGGTCAATGGTAGTTTGGGCTATACCCTTGTTGCACTTGAATTGACGAGGTAAGCTTTCAGATACATGATCAACTGATATTCCGGCTGTACTGGTCATGGTTATGGCTTTCTTGGCACAGTCAATTAATCCTTTATGTTTGGACATCCAATCCATTCCTAGTACTACTTCCAAACCTTTAGTTCCGAGTACTATCAGATTAGGATAGAAATCTATGCCATGGATTCGGATAGGGACGACTTTGCAAATTTTCCTAGCTTTGGTGATTGAACCAGGGATTTGAACAATCATAACATGCTTCAGTTTGGTTGGTTGAATCTTACTAGTGCATGCAAATTCTTCGGTGACAAATGAGTGCGATGCACCAGAATCAAACATCACTCTAGAAAGTAATGAATTAACAGAAAACATACCCAGCATGACATCTGGCGCTTCCTGGGCTTCTTCAGCATGCATGAGAAAAAGACGGCCGTTGCGGTTGAGCGAATTCCCTGGGGCAAACCTTCTTCTTGGCTGAACCAGACGCTGCTACTGAGCTGGGGCATTTGCATTGGGGGATGCGGCATTCTTCTTGGGGCACTCCATCGAGTAGTGACCCTTATTTCCACAGTCATAAAAAGTCACTTGTGACTTGTCGTTTGCTGCAACAGGCACAACATTGCTTCCAGTCCTCGGGGCAGTGTTGGTGTTGGCGGCAACATTGTTGTTGTTAAACTTGGATGGTGCACGGTTTAAATTGCCAGAGTTACCGGGTGTAAGATCCCTCCCTTATAAAGGTAAGGATCCCTGTGATTGCAATGCTAGTCCCTGGATCAATTTCTAGCATCCACAGTTTAAGATGAAGTACACAGAAACAAAGGTCATTATTACATCGTCATTCCAGAGATAACATAGTCTTTTAAAACTCCATGGCCATAGGCATAATTCAAGAAGTTCATTCATAACAATGTAAATAAAGTCTTAATCTTCATGTGCCACAGGCAAAGCATGTTGAGTGTAGACTCATAACCCCTAATCATCATCAGAGTAACCTGCAACATCACAAGTTACAGCCACAGTGGGTCAATACATTGGAATAGTATTGACAAGTGATACCTTAGTAGAATATTGACATCTAGTTACTACATGAATTTGGCTAAGTGTAGCTCAGGCTTGCTTTGCCCAAAATAGGTTTTATCTATTAGTTGAAAACACTAAGTTTTTCTTTGACAAAACATTCCCAAGGAACCACTAATAGAAATTGGTGAACCTTCACCCTTGTTCAACCACAAGTTTTAACTTAGAAACTTGGGATGAGGAGATTCTTGATAGCTTCCATGTCTTGATGCTCAAATTGTCCAATACCAGGGACATGGCTAAGTACTTAGATTCTTCCATCTGCAGAGGTTGTGCACTTTCCCCACAAGACTTGATTTTCACCAAGACAGGACCTTTCAGAAGCCTTCCCTTAGACCAAAATGGACGCGCTCCAATCCCATCATTCCCCTACCACCAACTGTCCATTTGGCTAAGTTATTGCAACCTATATGATCCAGGCAGAGCCCATAGTTCCATGTGGCTGCACTAGAAGCTTCTTAACATTTGGCATCTCAAATCCCTTTGTTCCTGGGTGGCAATCCACAAGTGAGATACACAAGGTAACCACTCAACCAAAATCCACCAAGCAATTACCATTCCACCCAGGTGTTTCATTCACTTAGTTGTTTTATTAAGCAAAATCATAAGTCAAAGACTTAACAAAATTTTCCATAGCATGATTATATTCCACCCTTGGTTGCTATTAGCTAGGCTAAGCATGGCAATAACAAGTATCCTAACTTAAATGAAATTCTAAAATTTCTACAACTACTAGGATTTCCCAAGCATAGCATATAGATACTTAGCAAAATATTCATGCAAGACCTATAAATATTTCTAATGCATAGGTAAAATATTGGGACAAAATTATATGAAGCACCACTTGCCTTGGTAGTTGGGGGAGTAGCAACAACAATATTCACAATCACAATCACCACTAGCACCAAAATTTACACATAAAATGATAGCACCAAATTCACATATCAAAATAGACAAACAAAAATATATGAATGCATGCAAATGCCATGTGATGATTTTTCTAAGTCAAACAAGACAAGTATACAGTACTGAATCATAAAAAGGCAAAAACACACTAAATAAACTTTATTTAGTCTTTAAGTCATTTTTCAAACAATTTCTATACTCAGATTAAGCCTATAAATGTCTCTGCAAAAATAATCAATTTTACAGAAGAAAAACATTAAACACATTGCAAAAATGAATAGAATTATTTCTCCTGATTCCAATGATATAAAATTTGCAAAATTTGAATGTGTGGATCAAAAGTTATGAATTTTGCAAGTTTGAATATCTAATAGATCTAAATCAGATTTTTAAAACAAATAACAGCCACGCGTCCGCTCGATTGACGATACCGCTCAAGACCGGATCACGCCAGGCCGTTGGATCTAACTAACTGCGCACAGTCCAGATTAAAACATACCGCTTCGCTACAGATCTAATCCTAAGCGCCGGATTCAGATCTGACGGCTGTCGAGCACACGACCATGGATGGGCGGTGCGGCTCTGCCAGTGGTGTTCCGGTGGCTACGGAGGGGGCTGGGGTCAGCAAAGGATCTTACCAGACTCGCGAGGTCGTGCTGATGCTCAACTACTTGCTGGTGTGGACGGGGGCGTGCTGTGGAGGTCATTGGGGCTCGTCGGAGTTGCGGGCGACGTCGGGTTCTTGCAGACGAAGACGTTGCCGAGGCTCTGGATCGCCCTAGCCCGAATCAGATGGGTCAGGAGGTGCGCAAGGCCATGTAGAACATGATAGCATCAAAGGGAAGGCAAGGGGCGGTCGGGTTTTACCTGGATTGCACGTCGGAGTCGAGCGGTGGTTCTGTCGCTTGCGGACGCGAACGGGGACGGCGACCTTGGTCACGAGAAAGCAAATGAAAGGAATCGCGGGATGCACAAGGACATGCTGGTCACGCTCGTTTGAAGCAGAGGCAAAGGGGCGGTCGAGGCTCACCGAAATCAGTCATCGGAGGTCGTCGGTACAGCGGCGGTTTGAGCTCGATTGCGCGTAGCCTGGTGGCGGAGTGAGCGAGGAAAGTGGGGGGAAATGACCGCGGTGGCGAGGTTATTAAGTATCCAGGAGCAGGGCGAGATTTATGCGCTGAATCAATGGAATTTAAGTGAGGTTTAATCGCGGCATCTCTGGCGCGGTGGTAACGGCGAAGCAGTCGTCGCGCGGTGATTGAGGACGACGATTACGGGGCAATGTGGGTCCAAGGTGTCAGCGGGTGGGTGTGCGCTGCTGCGGTGAGAAACAGAGGGAGAAGGGAGACCCCGGGTGGGCTGTTTTGGCTACTGGGCCAAAAGGGTGGCGCCGGCCCAATTCTAATTCCTTTATCCTTTTCTATTTCTGTTTCGATTTTCAGGAAACATTTTCAAATGAGTTTTAATTAAGTTTGAATTTAAACCACTTCTGGATTTTTATAAAGTGAAATTTGTACACATTTGGTTGCAGAACAATATTGTACACTTTAAAATAATTTGGCACTTTGTAATTTTAAAATAAACAATGTTTTTACCCATTGCTTAATAAAGACATAGAAATGGTTTAAATTCGTTTCTTTGTTTTGAAATCTTTGTCTAAGCTTTGGAAATTATCAAACAAACCTATGATGAAATATCTTTGGTTTAAAACAAATAATCTCTTTACTAGAGAGTAGAATTGGGTCAATGCCTTGCTTACATAAAATAATAAGCATTCAAATGCTTTTTTTTGTAATGACTTTGAAAATGATGCTAAAATGATTATGAATGCATGAATGATATGCAAGCTTTGAAAACATGATTTTAGGGATGTTACAAATCTAACCCCCTTAAGGTGAATCTCGTCCTCGAGATTCGGATTGGCTAGCAAATATGTGAGGGTGGTCTTTCCGAAGATCATCTTCTCTTTCCCATGTTGCTTCTTCTTCGGAATGATGGTTCCAGCATTTGCGTAATTTGATAGTCTTTGTCCGAGTAACTCTTTCTGCAGTCTCAAGAATCTTGATAGGTTTTTCTTCATAAGTGAGATCACTTTCCAATTGGACCTCCTCCAAAGGTATAATATCCTTCAAAGAAGTATCTTCAATCTCTGTATGGCATTTCTTTAGCTGACTCACATGAAACACATTGTGAACGGCAGACAATGATTCTGGCAACTCAATCTCATAAGCTACTTCTCCTTTACGACTCAGAATCTTGAATGGTCCAACATATCTTGGGGCCAATTTTCCTTTGACTCCAAATCTCTTCACCGCATGAAGTGGTGACACTCTAAGATAATCTCTATCACCTACTTCATAGGTGACTTCTCTACGCTTAGGATCTACGTAGCTCTTCTGTCGAGACTGTGCTATCTTCAATTTTTCCTTTACTAGCTTGACTTTATCTTCAGCCTCTTTGATTAGTTCTGGTCCGAACAAATTTCTTTCTCCCACACCATTCCACAGCAATGGGGTAGTACACTTTCTCCCATAGAGAAACTCAAACGGTGACATCTCAATTCTGGCTTGATAGCTGTTGTTGTTGTAAGATAATTCTGCATAAGACAGACTTTCATCCCAACTAGCTCCATAGTCTAGGGCACATGCCCTCAACATATCTTCTAGAATCTGGTTGGTATTTTCTGTCTGTCTATCAGTCTGAGGATGAAAAGCAGTGCTGAATTCCAATCTCGTTCCCAATGACTCATGTAGTTCCCCTATAAAGACACAATACTCTTGGGTACTCCATGCAGACACACAATCCTGTTCATATAGATCTTGGCCAACTTAGCACTTGTGTAGGTTGTCTTCACGGGTATGAAATGAGCCACTTTAGTGAGGCGATCCACTACTACCCAAATAGAATCATATCCTGACCTGGTGCTTGGCAATCCGGTGATGAAATCCATGCCAATCTTATCCCACTTCTAATCAGGAATAGGTAGTGGTTGTAGCAATCCTGCTGGTTTCTGATGTTCCGCTTTCACTCTACTACATACATGTGGCATCCCGCAAAAACCACTACTAGAAAATCGCGTTGATTTTGTGCATTGCATCGTCATCATCATGCATTGTTTGTCTGAACTATTTCGAAAAGCCTAGTTTTGCTTTGTACAAATACCCCTCTTTATTTCAAATGCAAAACCCCGATCGTATCGGATATTTTAATTACCTATAAACTAATTGCAAAGTAGCCTTGTTTTAAAATAAACAAAACAAAACAAACACATATTTACAAAACTAATAAAACCTACACTCTAAATCCTATACCTACCTAGCCCCATCCTACCCTCTCTCCCTTGCACCTGGGCCCCAACCGCAACCACTCCCTCACCCTCTCTCCCTTCCCCCGGGCCCCACACCCCTCCATCTCTCCCCCAACTGACCCACTCCCCCCCACCGACACCTGGGGCCCCCACCTCCCTGGACCCAGCTCTCTCTCCACTCACAGCCCAGCGGGCCCCACCCCGTCCCCCACCTCCCGCTGCCTCCTCCCTCCCCACGCCCCCGACACCTCCTCTCTCCCCGCGTTTGCTCCTTCTCTCCCCTGGCCACCCCCCCTCTGCCTTCTTCCTCCCTCGCTCGCCTGACCGACTCGCCCGCCCGCCTCGCTCTCCGCGCCCGCCCCACCGCCGGGCCTCCCTGCCGCCGAGCGCCGCCCGCCCGCCCATCTCGCCGCCTGTCGCGCCTCCACCCCATCGCCTGCCGCCATCATGAGCACTCGCCGCCAAGACGGTCACCGACGCCGGCGCGTGGCTGCGTGACCTCCTCCGGCCGCCGGCATCCAAGGCCTCTCTGCTGGCCTCGCCTCGGTCTACGCCCCGTCGACCGCCGCCTGGATTCCTCCGGCAGCCGCCATCTCCTCCCTTGCCGTGAGGTGGGCGCTCCTCGAAGCTCTCCGTTCCGGAATCGACCACACGGAGAACCCCAAGACCTTCAAAGTGGAGTCAATGAGTACCCTATCATGGATCCGATGGCCGCCGAGCTCTCCCTCCCGGAACCCGAAGACCAAACCTCGAAAACCGAACCCTCGGACGCCAAGTTATCCCTCTCGGACCCGAAGGCGCCAAGACCCCGGACCCCAAGATCTCCGCCGTGAGACGACAAGAACGTCGGCACGAACCGACGACCGCGGATGCGACATGATCGTCCCCGGAACACCAAGTACTTCATCTCGGACGCCAAGGCCCGAACCCGAAGGCCGCCAAGATCGCCACCGAACGTGAAGTCCTTCTTCCCGGATGCGACAAGATCTACCCCGTTGTTCGAGAATGTTTCCGATGAACCCTGAAAACCTGAGACGAACCCCGAACCCCGGAACCCCAAGATCTGCCGAACCCTAATGTGTGAACCTTTTCCCGAGCCCCTATTTTATAAATGCTAAAGATAAAACCTATTGCATATTAATCATTCATCTCGCATGCATATTTGTGTGGTTTGGGGGCCTTATGCCGATTCACTTTATAATTAAATATGGGGCCCATATGCGGGCAAATCTAGTCTTATATTGGCCTCATTTAAATTTGTGTAGCGAACCAGTAACTTATCTTGCCCTGTTATTACAACATTTAAATTGTGGGGTAGCTAAAAAACTTGAACCGTTTAATTGATTGCCGGGACCCCGGTTCCGCTTAATATGACCTGATTGCACCACATATTTACCATGCCATGCATCATGCCCGATCTTCTGCCGTAATCTTAAATAGAGCATTCGGTGTTTTCTTCTAGTGTTTTGCTTCTTCGCGGATAAGGCCGTTGAGTTGATGTGAGCTTCGCCCCGACTTTTGGATGAACCTTCGGCAATGTTTTCAGGCGAGCATCTCCCCCTTTCTACCTATCTTACTTTTATAGTATTTATTTCCCTCCTGTTGATCCATTGCTATCTGTGTTGCGTTGCTCTAGCTTCCGTACCCGTGTTATCCCTTGCAGCCTTATATTTCCGTGGACACATCCTATTACCTGTTGTTTGGTAGATAGCTGGACTTGCGTGTCGTAGTCGCTTGCTCAAGCGCTGTTGCGTGTCGTCAAGTACCTCAGTTGTTGGAAGACTGCCATATGCTTTGTGTTGGAGATGATCATGGCTTTACTTATCGTTCACTTTAATTACTGTTTAACAACTAAAATTGAAGTAGGTAAGCAGAGGCACAAGTGGGCAATAGAAGTTATTTGGTTGTTAACCGTCCACTTGTGTCCCGTAGGATCCCGAGTGCTTGATACCTGTTCCTTGATTTATCGCGCTATCCACATCCGGGAGGATTATGGGACCCCCTGAGCCAGAGCTTGATTCATTCTTATTTCTTGGGGCCACAAACTAGTTTGAGGTTTTATTTACTATCATGTACTTATGCCATGCTACTGCTTTATTTACGATTGTGCGAGGAGCACTGCATCGCTTTAGGTAAGCGGAGTGTTTTCAGGTATCGGCAAGCCCAGTTTTGGGTTCCCAAATTTACCATGGCGCAAACATCGAGTCCGTCTCAAGTCAGCTAACTTCGCTGGGTAGCTTAATGGGTGGCCTCAAATATTTCTGAATCCTGTGATTGCTTTGTCGTGAAGGCCTCGTTGGGTTTTGATTTGGTTTTTCGGAGGTTGATCGAGCGTGTGTTGCTATTGGTGCACCCCGGCCGGGTAAAACTTTCTGAAAGCCGTGTCCGCGGTTATGGACGACTTGGAGCACAGTATCTCGATCATAGATAACTATAACTAAAGTAGTGTTATAAATTTGACTTTATAATGACTAGTAATCAGCTTCACTATAATGGAATGGCTAAATAAACCTGCCAACAATTGCTTGTTTGAGTTGTCGCTTGCGACCATTGTACCTGACTAGTAAGTATTGCAACTACAACGGAATGGCTAATAAAAGTACCAACAACTGCTGGGTTTTGGGATATCTCATGCTAATTGTATCTGATTAGTAAGTGTTGCAACTATCACGGAATGGTTAACTAAAACGGCCCACTGCTTATTTTATCAGGATGATGATCTACACCCGACTAGTAATTGCTGCAACGATAACTGAATAAATAAAACTGCCAACTGTGTGAGTTCCTCGGTTGACTTCCTCGTTTGGTCTCGAGGGGGAAACACCAGGATGAGTTTGTTTGGTGGTAGCATCAGGTTGGATCCTAATAGCTCTTTCTTACCCCTCTCTGATAGCCGCTAGTTGTATCGAGTCTCTATAGGGTGTTCAGTGCATGCTGCCGCTCCCGCTTCAGTCCACCATACCTATGTAGGCGAGGACCGCCGAATTCTAGCCTCGCTGCATCGGCCTCAAGATCGACGCCCTTTTTCCTTTGCCCTTTGTCGGCACCCCTTTGTTTAAGCAGGTTTTGAGATCGACGTCGTTAGCAGGGTTACCCTTCCGGCTTGGCCTGGGCAGGGTTATGGACGCCATTGGTTATTCTTCAGGGCTCTTAGCCCCATTTGCATCTTGTCCGTAGTCGGACGCTCCATCTTTACAAGGTGATTTGGATCTTTGTACCGTATATCTGTATTCTTGACTCATGGAGTCGTGTTGTATATATATCTGCTGCAAGGCCCCATCGAGGACTGTTGTGTAATGTTATTAATTCGTTTTCCACCCGCACGAAAGTGCCTGGTGGGCACCTTTGAATCGTTTATATGCGGGTTTGGCGGGTTTCGCTAAAACTTGCATAGGGTCGATTCTGAGGGTGTTACAGAGTGGTATCAGAGCTCAGCAGTTGCGATACCCCACAAGTCCAGCCTGTAGGATAACCTAGCTAACGGCCGAAGTAGAGTGTCAAAACTATTTTGCAAAATCGGTTGGATAGTTCTGACTATGTCTGATTTTACTCCTTACCCTCTGCTATTCACCTCTAACCTCTACGCGTTTTGAATCCGCTCTCGTCTCTTTCTTCGAGTCCAGGAATTCTCGGGGTTGGGTTTTCGTCGTACCTTTAGGTTTTGCTTCCTCCTTTGGTAACGGTGTTGCTACATCGGGTCTTCATGCTATCCGAGGAATCCTTCGTTTGGTGGACTTCTTTTTGTTCCTACTTGTGCCTTCCGGTGTTTTCCGACGCGACGACATCCTCTACGCCAGATCCGATGCAGAGTCTGCATCACTCCTTTGTTTCCGAACCTCGATTGTCGAGATCTTCAGCCTAATTCCGAGAGTTGGTTGCATAATCCGCCTATTCGTATGCAGATTAATGGTTTGGGTGCGCGATGGACTGATCACCATCCGACTACTCTTATCATTCGCTCTTGTACATCGAATCAGTGGATCCAGCGATTTTACTCCGTCCACGGAAGCTAGAGGTGGCTTTATTTGTTGATACCTCTACCTTCGACCTTTTGTTTCCGGAGAGTTCTCTCGACGATCACGGACAACGACCTCTTGTTAGTGGTGTCGCGAGGATCTACACGAAGCGCGAAGGTTCAGATCGCCGCCCTTCTTCCCGGTACCATGAGGCGGATCTCGAGGGCGAGATCCAGTGTTAGTGGTGTCGAATTGTGGCATCCTGCAAAAACCACTACCAGAAAATCGCGTTGATTTTGTGCATTGCATCGTCATCATCATGCATTGTTTGTCTGAACTATTTCGAAAAGCCTAGTTTTGCTTTGTACAAATACCCCTCTTTATTTCAAATGCAAAACCCCGATCGTATCGGATATTTTAATTACCTATAAACTAATTGCAAAGTAGCCTTGTTTTAAAATAAACAAAACAAAACAAACACATATTTACAAAACTAATAAAACCTACACTCTAAATCCTATACCTACCTAGCCCCATCCTACCCTCTCTCCCTTGCACCTGGGCCCCAACCGCAGCCACTCCCTCACCCTCTCTCCCTTCCCCTGCCCCACACCTCCATCTCTCCCAATGACCCACTCCCCCACCGACACTGGGCCCCACCTCCTGGACCCAGATCTCTCTCCACTCACAGCCCAGTGGCCCCACCCTGCCCCCACCTCCCCGCCTCCTCCCTCCCACGCCCGACACCTCCTCTCTCCCCGCGTTTGCTCCTTCTCCCCGGCCGCCTCCGCTTCTTCTCCTCCGCTCGCCTGACCTGCACTCGCCTCGCCTCGCCTCTCCGTGCCTCCGCCCCACTTGCCGGCCTCCCGCTGCCGAGCGCCGTCGGCCGCCATCCATCCGCGCCCGCCTTCATCGCGCCCACCCCATCGCCCGTCGCCATCATGAGCACCGCCGCTCGCTCGGTCACCGACGCCGTGGCTGCGTGACCTCCTCCGCCGCCCATCCGAGGCCTCTCGCTGCCTCGCCGGTCGCGCCTGCCGACCGCCGCTGATTCTCCCAGCCGCCATCTCCCGTGCCGTGAGGTGGGCGCCTCAAGCTCTCCGCCCAATCGACCACACGGAGAACCCCAAGACCTTCAAAGTGGAGTCAATGAGTACCCTATCATGGATCCGATGGCCGCCGAGCTCTCCCTCCCGGAACCCGAAGACCAAACCTCGAAAACCGAACCCTCGGACACCAAGTTCTCCCTCTCGGACCCGAAGGCGCCAAGACCCCGGACCCCAAGATCTCCGCCGTGAGATGACAAGACCGTCGGCACGAACCGACGACCGCGGATGCGACAGGATCGTCCCCGGAACGCCAGGTACTTCCTCTCGGACGCCAAGGCCCGAACTCGAAGGCCGCCAAGATCGCCACCGAACGCGAAGTCCTTCTTCCCGGATGCGACAAGATCTGCCCCGTTGTTCGAGAATGTTTCCGACGAACCCTGAAAACCTGAGACGAACCCCGAACCCCGGAACCCCAAGATCTGCCGAACCCTAATGTGTGAACCTTTTCCCGAGCCCCTATTTTATAAATGCTAAACATAAAACCTGTTGCATATTAATCATTCATCTCGCATGCATATTTGTGTGGTTTGGGGTCCTTATGCCGATTCACTTTATAATTAAATATGGGGCCCATATGCGGGCAAATCTAGTCTTATATTGGCCTCATTTAAATTTGTGTAGCGAACCAGTAACTTATCTTGCCCTGTTATTACAACATTTAAATTGTGGGGTAGCTAAACAACTTGAACCGTTTAATTGATTGCCGGAACCCCGGTTCCGCTTAATATGACCTGATTGCACCGCATATTTACCATTCCATGCATCATACATGCATCATGCCCGATCTTCTGCCGTAATCTTAAATAGAGCATTCGGTGTTTTCTTCTAGTGTTTTGCTTCTTCGCGGATAAGGCCGTTGTGTTGATGTGAGCTCGCCCCGACTTTTGGATGAACCTTCGGCAATGTTTTCAGGCGAGCATCTCCCCCTTTCTACCTATCTTACTTTTATAGTATTTATTTCCCTCCTGTTGATCCATTGCTATCTGTGTTGCGTTGCTTTAGCTTCCGTACCCGTGTTATCCCTTGCAGCCTTATGTTGCCATGGACACATCCTATTACCTGTTGTTTGGTAGATAGCTAGACTTGCGTGTCGTAGTCGCTTGCTTAAGCGCTGTTGCGTATCGTCAAGTACCTCAGTTGTTGGAAGACTGCCATATGCTTTGTGTTGGAGATGATCATGGCTTTACTTATCGTTCACTTTAATTACTGTTTAACAACTAAAATTGAAGTAGGTAAGCAGAGGCACAAGTGGGCAATAGATGTTATTTGGTTGTTAACCATCCACTTGTGTCCCGTAGGACCCCGAGTGCTTGATACCTGTTCCTTGATTTATCGCGCTATCCACATCCGGGAGGATTATGGGACCCCCCTGAGCCAGAGTTTGATTCATTCTTATTTCTTGGGGCCACAAACTAGTTTGAGGTTTTATTTACTATCCTGTACTTATGCCATGCTACTGCTTTATTTACGATTGTGCGAGGAGCACACTGTGCTGTTTAGGTAAGCGGAGTGTTTTCGCGGTATCGACAAGCCCAGTTTTGGGTTCCCAGTCGTTTACAGCCACTGGCGCAAACCTTGAGTCCGTCTCGAAGTCAGCTAACTTCGTTGCGGGCAGCTTAATGGGGTGGCCCCTGAAATATTTCTGAATCCTGTGATTGCTTTGTCGTGAAGGCCTCGTTGGGTTTTGATTTGGTTTTTCGGAGGTTGATCGAGCGTGTGTTGCTATTGGTGCACCCCGGCCGGGTAAAACTTTCTGAAAGCCGTGTCCGCGGTTATGGACGAATTGGAGCACAGTATCTCGATCATAGACAACTATAACTAAAGTAGTGTTATAAATTTGACTTTATAATGACTAGTAATCAGCTTCACTATAATGGAATGGCTAAATAAACCTGCCAACAATTGCTTGTTTGAGTTGTCGCTTGCGACCATTGTACCTGACTAGTAAGTATTGCAACTACAACGGAATGGCTAATAAAAGTACCAACAACTGCTGGGTTTTGGGATATCTCATGCTAATTGTATCTGATTAGTAAGTGTTTCAACTATCACGGAATGGTTAACTAAAACGGCCCACTGCTTATTTTATCAGGATGATTATCTACACCTGACTAGTAATTGCTGCAACGATAACTGAATAAATAAAACTGCCAACTGTGTGAGTTCCTCGGTTGACTTCCTCGTTTGGTCTCGAGGGGGAAACACCAGGATGGGTTTGTTTGGTGGTAGCATCAGGTTGGATCCGAATAGCTCTTTCTTGCCCCTCTCTGATAGCCGCTAGTTGTATCGAGTCTCTATAGGGTGTTCAGTGCATGCTGCCGCTTCAGTCCACCATACCTATGTAGGCGAGGACCGCCGAATTCTAGCCTCGCTGCATCTGGCCTCGATCGACGCCCTCTTTCCCTTTGCCCTTTGTCGGCACCCCTTTGTTTAAGCAGTTTTTGAGATCGACGTCGTTAGCAGGGTTACCCTTCCGGCTTGGCCTGGGCAGGGTTATGGACGCCATTGGTTATTCTTCAGGGCTCTTAGCCCCATTTGCATCTTGTCCGTAGTCGGACGCTCCATCTTTACAAGGTGATTTGGATCTTTGTACCGTATATCTGTATTCTTGACTCATGGAGTCGTGTTGTATATATATATCTGTTCTGTGGGTCCCATCGAGGACTGTTGTGTAATGTTATTACTTCGTTTTCCACCCGCACGAAAGTTCCTGGTGGGCACCTTTGAATCGTTTCTATGCGGGTTTGGCGGGTTTCGCTAAAACTTGCATAGGGTCGATTCTGAGGGTGTTACAATACATCACACAAAGCAATATGTTCGGCGATGTCCTTCTTGAGATTGTTCCACCAAAATCTTTCCTTCATATCCATGTACATTTTGGTGTTACCCGGATGGATGGAATATGGTGAGTTGTGTGCTTCTTGTAAAATCAGTTTCTGAAACTCCGGATCTTGCGGAACGCAGATACGTTTTCCATACCATAAAGTACCTTGTTCGTCTTCATGGAATCCTTTGGCTTTTCCTTTGCCAATATTTTCCTTAATCTCTTCGATTTCCTTGTCTGTCTTTTGGGCTTCCTTGATCTTGTCCAACAAGGTGGGTTGAACATCCAATGACATGAGATGTCCTTCAGGCACAATCTCTAATCTGAGGTCTCTAAATTGAGCACACAGATCATCTGGCAACTCTCCCTTAGTAAGGCCATTCAAAAATACCTTACGGCTTAGTGCATCAGCTACAACATTTGCTTTACCGGGATGGTATTGCAAACTCAAGTCATAGTCCTTGATGAGTTCTAGCCATCTTCTTTGTCTCATGTTGATTTCTTTCTGAGTGAAGATATACTTCAAGATTTTGTGATCTGTGAACACTTCACATCGCTTTCCCAAAAGATAATGTCTCCATGTTTTAAGTGCATGGACAACAGAGGCTAACTCCAAATCATGAGTAGGATAATTTACCTTATGAGTTTTGAGTTGTCTCGAGGCATAAGCCACAACTTTCCCTTCTTGCATTAGAACTTCACCTAATCCATGATGAGATGCATCACAATACACTTGGAAATCTTTCTCCAAATCTGGCAGACATAGGACTGGTGCTGTCACTAGTTTCTTTTTTCAATTCTTGGAAACTGAGTTCACATCCTTCAGTCCAAGCAAATTTCTTGTCTTTCTTTAGTAAATCCGTCATTGGCTTAGCTACCTTGGAGAAATTCTCAATGAATCTTCTGTAGTATCCAGCCAAGCCAAGGAAACTACGAACTTCCTTCACTGACTTAGGAGATTCCCATTCAGTTACAGATGACACTTTTGCGGGATCAACTGCTACACCATCTCCTGACACAACGTGTCCAAGAAATCCAACTTCATTTAACCAGAATTCACACTTGCTGAATTTTGCATACAACTTATGCTCTGTAAGCTTCTCAAGTATCAAACGAAAATGTCCTTCATGCTCTTCTTTGCTTTTGGAGTAGATCAAAATGTCATCAATGAAAACAACAACAAACTTGTCAAGGAATTCCATGAACACCTTGTTCATCATATTCATGAAGTAAGATGGTGCATTGGTCAAACCAAATGGCATCACTGTATACTCATACAATCCATACCTAGTGGTGAAAGCTGTCTTAGGTATGTCTTGTTCCCTTATCTTAAGCTGAAAATAACCTGACCGGAGATCAATCTTTGAGAACACACAGGCTCCTTCTAGCTGATCAAACAAGTCATTAATTCTGGGCAAAGGATATTTGTTCTTGATAGTCACCTCATTGAGTTGACGATAATCTATGCATAACCTTTGACTTCTATCTTTCTTTTCTACAAACAAGACTGGTGCTCCCCAAGATGAAGAACTTGGTTGAATAAATCCTTTCTGCAACTCTTCTCCAAGTTGTTTCTTGAGTTCTTTCAATTCATCAACTAACATCTTGTAAGGTCTCTTTGCTATTGGTCCTAATCCTGGTAGCAAGTCAATCAGAAATTCCACATCTGTATCTGGTGGCATTCCCTGCAATTCTTCCGGAAACACATCCGGATATTCTCTCACAATTGGCACACTGTCTATGCTAACCCCCTTAAGAGAATTTAGCTTACTCCCTTTTGATTCAAAGTTAGACTTGAATCTTATCTGTTTCTTTTCCGGGGTTGTGAGTGCGACAGTACGATTGGCGCAATCTAGTACTCCTTCATACTTGGTCATCCAGTCCATTCCCAAAATTACATCCAGTCATTGGGAATCTAGGATTATCAGACTCACTGGAAACTTATGCTTTCAAAATTCTATCAGTAGATCACGACATCCAAGACTTACTATCATATCTCCACCGGGAGAACTTACTTTTATTGGACACCCAATATTTTCAGTTGGAAACCCATTTCTATCAACAAATGCTTTTGATATGAATGAATGTGATGCACCAGTATCAAAAAGAACAAGTGCTGGAATAGAATTGAGTTTGAACTTACCAGCCACAACATCGGACTCCTCATAAATCTCTTCCACATTGATGTGGTTCACTTGTCCCTTCTGGAAAGGGTTGGGTTTGTTGGGTCCTTCAACTTTATTTTCTGGGCATTCATTTGCATAATTCCCCAGCTTCTTACACTTGAAACATTCAACCTGACTGATATCTCTTTTTGCAGGCTGACTGCCACTTCCACTTCCACCTCCACTGTGGTGACTCTTGTGTCCACCCTTGTGGTTCTTGTACTTGTCACTATCATGACTACGTTGATGCTTATTGTCATGATGGCGGTTGTGGCTGTGGTGGTTGTTATATTTTCCATGTTTGTGGGATCCAGAACTCCCACTATCATCATGATGGGAACGTTTGTGAGACGATCCCGAGCTATGCTTGTCAGAGCTGTGCTTCCTCTTTCTGCTTTCAACCTGTTTCATCTTGTCCTCCAAGATAGTAGCCTTGTCACAAAGGGATTGGTAGGTGGGGACATAGGCCACAAATAACTATAGATTCAGTTCATCGTTCAGTCCTTCGAGGAACTTCTCTTTCCTCTTGGCATCGGTACCAACTTCATCCGGTGCATAACGCGCCTGATTGTTGAACTCCTCAATATATTCAGCCACGCTGTGGTGGCGCTGCTTCAGGTTATAGAACTCCTTCTTCTTCAAACTCATCACTCTAGATGAGATGTGAGCTGTACGGAAACCATCTTCAAAGATAGCCCATGTCACATCCTCAATGGGAGTGGTGATCTGGAAGTTATCCCACCAAGTAGATGTTGGTCCTTCCAACAGGTGTGCTGCAAACCTGACTTTCTCCTCGTCGGTGCATCTGACAGTTACCAAATCCTTGTTCACTGAACGTAGCCAATCATTGGACACCATGGGATCAGTAGTTCCTGAGAACTTTGCAGGCCTCAGTCTTAGGAATCTGGTGAGCATGTCAAATCCTGGTGGATTGTTCTGATTTTTGTTGTTGTTGTTGTTGTTGTTGTTGTTGTTGTTGTTGTTGTTGTTGTTGTTGTTGTTGTTGTGTGTTGTTGTTGTTGTTGTTGTTGTTGTTGTTGTTGTTGTTGTTGTTGTTGTTGTTGTTGTTGTTGTTGTTGTTGTTGTTGCTGTTGTTGTTGCTGTTGCTGTTGCTGTTGCTGTTGTTGCTGTTGCTGTTGCTGTTGTTGTTGTTGTTGTTGTTGTTGCTGTTGTTGCTGCTGTTGTTGCTGTTGTTGCTGTTGTTGCTGTTGTTGTTTTTGTTGTTTTTGTTGTTGTTGTTGTTGTTCTGATTCTGCATGAAAGTGGTCATCATCTGCATCAGCTGTGCCTGTGATGTCATCAGCTGCTGCATCACGAGGGTGACATTGTTGTTGTTTGGGTTGGGGTTGGCACGTCGAGGAGGCATCTGTGGTTTTCAATAAGGATAATAATGAGATACCCATAGATGCTTAACATGCACAATACATTACATAGACAATCACCAAACAATCATCAAAATAACCATAATGTTCAACAACATAAGCAACAAGTTTGAAAAGAAAACACACCAATAGCAAGCCATCCACATGTTGGATGGTCATTGCGACTCAATAATCATAAGCATGGTAAATGATAGATAAATGAGTAGTCATCACTACTCCTCTGCATCAACCTCCTCATCAACAAGTGTAAGACCTGCATTCTCCATAGCGGTCTTGTATTCCTCGAGATTGGTAGTCAAGGCCTCTATCTTGGCTTTGAGAGCCCTCTTCTGTGAACGAAGTCTCTCAATCACACCCTGCTGATGCTCGAGCTCGAAGTCCTTGGCCTCTAGTTCTGCATTCATCTCTCGAATCCTCTTGTTCCTATCTGTCCTGGCTCTCAAACTTAGCCTCCATTTCCTTGACTATCTCGTCTTGCTCCGCGAAGAGCTTGTCCTTCTCACGAAGCTGCACCTGGAGCTCGTCATTTCTAAGCATGACGTTGGTCCTATCAGTATCTAGGTGCCTAAGAATAACCTCTAGGTCCTGAAGGTACAGATGAATCGGCTCTGCCGTCTCTCTAGCAGCATCCTCGAACTCAATATCCTCACCCTCCTCGTCGCTTCTTCCGAAGGAGTGAAAGTCAGTACCTCTAAGCTCCCTGGAGTGCCTCCCTAACAGACGCCCAAGTAAATCCTGCATGACTACCTCTAAGCCTCTCTCCTTGTCATCATGCATTAGCTTGAAAGTGATAGCCTCCGTGGCTGGCTCAGTCTGGCGTCCTTGCTGAGTAACTTTGAAGCCCCAAAGGTCCTTCCTCTCAAACTTGGTGAGGGGAAGCATCATGATGCTAGGGAGTGGAAGATTGAGCACACTAGTGAGCTCAATAAGACGAGTGCCAAAACGAGTTCCCTTGAACTCTTCAGCCGTGCTGATAGTAACATTAGGCATATATTTTATAAGATAGAGAAAAGTTAGAATCAACATCAATAGAAAGATCACAAGACAAAGTATCACAAGCATATCATTGGCAAACAAACACATAAGTCATGGCATACAAAAATCCATTACAAGCATCCAAGGTTCAACATAACTTAGAAATTTTTTTTTGGAAATAAAACGATAAGTCTGGTGGTCCAACTAACAAAGTACATTACAATCCCATTTCACTTTCCAATATGGCTAACAGGGCATCCTTAGAGGCAATCTGTCGATCCTGATCACATGACTCCATTGCTAAGTCTATGATGTCCTTTCTTAAACGTTGGTTGGTAGCCTCTAACTCTTGGGTATGCTTCTTTTCTTCCCTAAGGTCATTTTGGGTGTTAAGCATTCTGCAAATTGAGTCTATCACCAAGCTCCTTGATGGCCTTCCAAGCTGCATCTCTTGCAGAGTCAAAGAATGTGGTGTGCATCACTAAGTTGGTGACCATGCAGAATCCTGATTCCTTGTGGTTGTCTTCCTTGTTTTTGTACAAGTGAAGTTGCACCCACCAGTACTCTACTCCTTCATCCATCACGGGGAAACCTTTGTACACAGATGCACCATGTATCCCCATGGCAACCATGAGGTCCTTGAGAGCCTTGGGGAATTCTGTCTCACACTCCAAAGTCATAGTCATGAGTGGTCCCTTCCTCACAGCTTCGTTGATGGAGTTCAACTACAAATAGAGATGAGAAAGAAGATTAGAAAAGTTTACGACAAGAAAAGACAAGTGTGGAAATTGTTGAAATTTTTTCCTTAGTGGTTTCTAATCCAATCCTAGGGTCATAATCCTAGAGGCAACACAGTGCTCTGATACCATCTGTAAGATCCCTCCCTTATAAAGGTAAGGATCCCTATGATTGCAATGCTAGTCCCTGGATCAATTGCTAGCATCCACAGTTTAAGATGAAGTACACAGAAACAAAGGTCATTATTACATCGTCATTCCAGAGATAACATAGTCTTTTACAACTCCATGGCCATAGGCCTAATTCAAGAGTTCATTCATAACAATGTAAATAAAGTCTTCATCTTCATGTGCCACAGGCAAAGCATGTTGAGTGTAGACTCATAACCCCTAATCATCATCAGAGTAACCTGCAACATCACAAGTTACAGCCACAGTGGGTCAATACATTGGAATAGTATTGGCAAGTGATACCTTAGTAGAATATTGACATCTAGTTACTACATGAATTTGGCTAAGTGTAGCTCAGGCTTGCTTTGCTCAAAATAGGTTTTATCTATTAGTTGAAAACACTAGGTTTTTCTTTGACAAAACTTTACCAAGGAACCACCGATATAAATTGGTGAACCTTCACCCTTGTTCAACCACAAGTTTTAACTTAGAAAATTGGGATGAGGAGATTCTTGATAGCTTCATGTCTTGAAGCTCAAATTTTCCAATACCAGGGACATGGCTAAGTACTTAGATTCTTCCATCTGCAGAGGTTGTGCACTTGCACCACAAGACTTGATTTTTACCAAGACAGGACCTTTCAGAAGCCTTCCCTTATACCAAAATGGACGCGCTCCAATCCTATCATTCCCCTACCACCAACTTTCCATTTGGCTAAGTTATTGCAATCTATATGATCCAGGCAGAGCCCATTGTTCCATGTGGCTGCACTAGAAGCTTCTTAACATTTGGCATCTCAAATCCCTTTGTTCCTGGGTGGCAATCCACAAGTGAGATACACAAGGTAACCACTCAACCCAAATCCACCAAGCAATTACCATTCCACCCAGGTGTTTCATTCACTTAGTTGTTTTATTAAGCAAAACCATAAGTCAAAGACTTAACAAAATTTTCCATAGCATGATTATATTCCACCCTTGGTTGCTATTAGCTAGGCTAAGCATGGCAATAACAAGTATCCTAACTTAAATGAAATTCTAAAATTTCTACAACTAATAGGATTTCCCAAGCATAGCATATAGATACTTAGCAAAATATTCATGCAAGACCTATACAAAATATTTCTAATGCATAGGTAAAATATTGGGACACAATTATATGAAGCACCACTTGCCTTGGTAGTTGGGGGAGTAGCAACGACAATCTTCACAATCACAATCACCACTAGCACTAAAATCTACACATAAAATGATAGCACCAAATTCACATATCAAAATAGACAAACAAAAATATATGAATGCATGCAAATGCCATGTGATGATTTTTCTAAGTCAAACAAGACAAGTATACAGTAATGAATCATAAACAAGGCAAAAACACACTAAATAAACTTTATTTAGTCTTTAAGTCATTTTTCAAACAATTTCTATACTCAGATTAAGCTTATACATGTCTCTGCAAAAATAATCAATTTTACAAAAGCAAAACATTAAACACATTGGAAAAATGAATAGAATTCTTTCTCCTGATTCCAATGATATAAAATTTGCAAAATTTGAACATGTGGATCAAAAGTTATGAATTTTACAAGTTCGAATATCTAATAGATCTAAATCAGATTTTTAAAACAAATAACAGGCCACGCGGCTGCGTCTGATTGGACGATACCGCTTCGCACTGGATCACGCTCGCGGGCCGTTGGATCGGATCTAACTAACTGCGCACGGTCTAGATTAAAACATACCGCTTCGCTACAGATCTAATCCTAAGCGCCGGATTCAGATCTGACGGCTGTCGAGCACGCGACCATGGATGGGCGGCGCTAGCGACGGCGGAGCGGCGGCGCGGCTCTGCCAGTTGTGTTCCAGTGGCTACGGAGGGGGATGGGATCAGCAAAGGAGCTTACCAGACTCGCGAGGTCATGCTGATGCTCAACTACTTGCTGGTGTGGACGGGGGCGTGCTGTGGAGGTCACTGGGGCTCGTCGGAGTTGCGGGCAACAACGGGTTCTTGCAGACGAAGACTTTGCCGAGGCTCTGGATCGCCCTAGCACGAATCAGATGGGTCAGGAGGTGCTCAAGGCCATGGCTAACATGATAGCATCGAAGGGAAGGCAAGGGGCGGTCGGGTTTTACCTGGATTGCACGTAGGAGTCGAGCGGTGGTTCTGTCGCTTGCGGACACAAACGGGGACGGCGACCTGGGTCACGATAAAGCAAACGAAAGGCATCAGGGGATGCGCAAGGACATGCTGGTCACGCTCGTTTGAAGCAGAGGCAAAGGGGCGGTCGAGGCTCACCAGAATCAGTCGTCGGAGGTCGTCGGTACATCGGCGGTTTGAGCTCGATTGCGCGCAGCCTGGTGGCGGAGTGAGCGAGGAAAGTGGGGGAAATGACCGCGGTGGCGATGTGATTAAGTAGCCAGGAGCGGGGCGAGAGTTACCCGCTGAATCAATGGAATTTAAGTGAGGTTTAATCGCGGCGTCTCTAGCGCGGTGGTAACGGCGGAGCAGTCGTCGCGCGGTGATTGAGGACGACGATGACGGGGCAATGTGGGTCCAAGGTGTCAGCGGGTGGGTGTGCGCTACTGCAGTGAGAAACAGAGGGAGAAGGGAGACCCCGGGTGGGCTGTTTTGGCTACTTGGCCGAAAGGGTGGCGCCGACCCAATGCTAATTCTTTTATCCTTTTCTATTTCTGTTTCGATTTTCAGGAAACATTTTCAAATGAGTTTCAATTAATTTTGAATTTAAACCACTTCTGGATTTTTATAAAGTGAAATTTGTACACATTTGGTTGCAGAATAATGTTGTACACTTTTAAAATAAACAATGTTTTTACCCATTGCTTAATAAAGACATAGAAATGGTTTAAATTTGTTTCTTTGTTTTGAAATCTTTGTCTAAGCTTTGGAAATTATCAAACAAACCTATGATCAAATATATTTGGTTTAAAACAAATAATCTCTTTACTAGCGAGTAGCATTGGGTCAATCCTTGCTTACATAAAATAATAAGCATTCAAATGCTTCTGTTTTTTTGTAATGACTTTGAAAATGATCCTAAAATGATTATGAATGCATGAATGATATGCAAGCTTTGAAAACATGATTTTAGGGATGTTACACTAGGGTTGTTGTGATTTCCTCCGGGCCTTGGGTTTCCACGGTTGGGATAGGTCGGACGGTTCATCGGGGGTCTGTTGGTTCTCGGGGCAAATCCTGGAGATGGGTTGGGGCGATACTTTGGGGTATGATGGGTTCCTGGATGATGCATCTTGCGGCGCTTGCGGTTCTCATTGGCTTGATTGATCTTTCCTTCCATCTGGATGGCAGATTCGACTAGGGCTTCAATATCAGTAAAGGCGATATTGACTAACACCGTCTGCATCTCATCGTGCAGACCATTCAATAATCTTTATTTCTTCTTGGCTCTAGTGTCGATCTCATCCGGGGCATACCTAGCTAATGACAAGAATTTGTCACAGTATTCTACTACGGTCATCCTTCCTTGCTTCAGTTCTCTGAATTCATCTCTCATTCTCTTGATCAAACCCGGTGGCACATGGGTTCTGCTGAACTTGACCTTGAATTCCTCCCAGGTCATCATCTGTCCTCCGGTCATTGCACGAACGCTGTTCCACCATGCTCTTGCATCTCCGGCTAGATAGTGGGTGGCGAACAAAACTTTCTCGTTAGCTTCCACTCCGGCGACTTCCAGGTTGTTCTCCATGGTTTGCAGCCAATCATCTGCATCTAAGGGCTCTTCTGACTTGGTGAAAACAGGTGGGTTTGTGTTCTGGAAATTGTTGAGCTTAGATCCATGGTTGTCCTGATTTCATTGGCCTTGATTGTTGTGTGCGAGCTGAGCTATCTATTGAAGGGTGGCTAAGTTGGCTTGACGTTCGGCTCTTTCAGCTTCACGGTCAGAAACCAAC
Source organism: Avena longiglumis (assembly GCA_030063025.1). Taxonomy (NCBI): domain Eukaryota; kingdom Viridiplantae; phylum Streptophyta; class Magnoliopsida; order Poales; family Poaceae; genus Avena; species Avena longiglumis. The sequence continues at coordinate 411,430,402 of CP125974.1, read as the reverse complement.
ATATGCAGGATCTGCAGCATCGGGTCCGGGGATGAACCACTTCCTCCGCGAGGCATCTGAAGATTGAGATATATTATGAGAAAAGAAGGAAATTTCTAAGGTTCAGGGACTTTGAAAAGTTTTTAAAGTTTGACTCAGATTTTTTTTGCAACTTGCTTTTCATTCATTCATTCATAGCACACGATACAACACACACCACACCAAAGGAAAAACAGATGGTTTTAAGAACCATTCTAGAAACTACGATATAGTGGGACCGAATACAACTCACTACTCTAGTGCTCAAGTGCTACTACTCCTCGGAGTCGGTGTAATCGTCATCCTCATCATCCTCATCGTCATCGATGAAGGCAAACTCATCCTCATCGGTGAAGAAGTCCATGGCCTGATCCTCGAGAAAATCATCATCATCGCTGAGATAGGAGTAGGGGTCTCCACGAAGGTCTTCTCTGGCATTCTCCCTTTCCTCCAACTGCATGTCTCTCTCGTGGATGGTCTCCTCCAAATCCGAGATACGGTGCAAAGACGGGCAATGATGCGCTCCTTCTTGTCAAGTTGATGGCAGCGAGACTTGCGGTCCTTTGCTAGCATGGCGATGGTCTGATCCTTCGTCCTAATGATGGCGTACTTTAGGTTAGAGTAGTCATGGGCATTGTCCAGTTCCTGCTGACGATCATACATCATGAAGCTAAGGTGGTCCAACTGAGTCTTCAGCTCGTGGTGGTATGGGGCTTCTAGTGGCTGTCCCATAGCATCAAGCCTTGGACAAAACTCAAAGCGGGTACCCTTCATCTGGTTGATACTCTGCCCACACAGACGGGCAAGAGCTTCCTACATGGCCCTGGCAAATCCATCGAGCCAGTTGTTCTCTCTTAAGGTGAACTGAATTCCCTCGGCAGTGGGAGGTTCAATCTTTCCTCAGAGACTTGCAACAACTAGCCATTGTCGATCTTCTCCTTCCTGATCATTGAGCTGAGCTTTGAAGAATTCGGGGTGCGGACACTCCAGAAGTTCTAAAAGCTGGTCCAAATCCCGCTCAAAGATGAGGTCTCCTCCATTCCGCAGCTGATAAAACTTGCTGTACTTCACGTCCATCTATAAGAATATAGGATGATTAAGTTAGTAGAGTGATCAAGTGTGTCAAATTTTATGTATTTTTCAAGAGTTTTTGAGGAACATGAATTTTTATGAAAGAAACAAAGTGATAAGAATGGGAATAAGTTTTTGTAAATATTTGCTTCCTTTGGTTTTGAAACTAAGTTTTTGATTCAAACGTCCAGTCTAACTAGGGTCTCCTATGGTCAGGATGGCTCTGATACCAACTTGTCAACACCCGGATTTTTAATCCCAGATGCCTGTTATGCCATACATCGCAATCCCAGGATTACCATTTTTGCGAGACATAACAGATTTGGATATCACAGTACATCATCCATTACAAACCATATATAAGGTCTTACACAAATAAGGATCTCATGATCCAGTTCTTAATACTACTCAAGCAGCGGAATAACGTAATAATAAAGGTAGCGTAGGCGAAGCTCCATCTTCGGGGTCACAGGCAATGTTTACGATGGGAGATGATCCTAGTTGTCGTAACCTTCCTGCGGTCCATCATCCTGGTACTCCTCTTCATAATATGGCCACGGGAATAGCCAGGGACAAAGCCATGAGTACTCTTTAAGTACTGGCAAACTAATACTAACAAGTTAAGGGTTTTTTTGTAGTAGGACACTAAGCTCTAGGGTTGTTTTGCAAAAAGCCAGATTTACCTCTACTAAGTTCAAAAGCAAAGAAAAGCTAGTTGAAGTTTTATAACACCTAAGTGGGAACTTGAATTTCAATATCACAACCCTGTTGTGTTCAAGTCAAAGTCTCAATTTATTTCACAAGTCATTTTGAAAACATCTGACGGGGGAACAGTATGGCCACTCCAACTGTCCATAACCGTGGACGCGGCTATTCGAATAGTTTGACACTCTGTAGAGATTGTACACTTCCACCACAACATTCGATACATCCGTCAGGAACAAAACCTGAATTCACCATACTCAGTATGCGGATAATCAATCCTAACCATTCAATTACACGCCCTAGTATAGGCACCTCTCCTGTGAGTTTGGCCTCCCAACCATGACCAACTGTCATCTTGGGTACTGCACAGGTGGATAATCTTCACAAGGTAGCCTTAGCTCAGACCTTGGCCGTGAGGGAACCCATACTAAAGTATATAAGTTTGCAGTCAGGCCCTACCCAATTTTCGGGTATTGTGGTTGTACGGTAAAATTGGAATGGTATCGCATCCAGACAACCATCAGTTTTTATAAAGGGCTAAGGCTCCTGCCTCAGCATTTTCATCATCAAAATCATCTGGTGTTCGGAAACACATGTCAAAATATTTCAGTAGAATGACTCATCATTCCAAGGTTTTCATAACCATTTTCAGCAAGTATTCCCATCTAAAGTTGATCAAGTTTTAGGCTTAGCACTAGCATCTACAAATGGTGGTAAGTACTCATGAGGGGTGGTAAAGAAGTGGAGATTAATTGAGTTCAATCTCATGCCTTAGGATGACATCAAGATTATCTAGCTTAGGCCAAATTTAATGCTCTGTATGCAACCTTCAATTATCTTCCTAGAATCTACAAGTCACTTAAGTAAACTCTAAGAGAAAGCTTTGATAAAGAAATAAAGTATAAATCTTACAAGTAAAATTAAGATTGGGTATCATCAAATGTGTCTAACCAAGCATGCTTAGTTCATTGCATAGGTTATCTAACTTTCATAATTGCAAGTGTTAGCTTGCCTTGTGCAGAGCAGTGGTTGAAGTTCTCCTCGGCTTCTTCTTCATAGTATCCTCCTTCCTCCTCGTATCCTTGGTCGGTACTAGCGTCTATAAATAAATACGAGGTACACAATCACCAAACAATACTTAACTATTTTCAATCATCACACAAAGGTGCACTATATATGATCTAGCATCATTACTAACATTACAAGATTAAAGCTTTTGTCTTATTTTTTTATTTTTTTAGAAAAGTAATTTCTACTCATTGAAAAACTACTTAAGATTTAATATTCTCCAACTCAAACATGGGATCATGTTGACACATGTCATCACCACATATTTCGGTACATGGGAATGTGATTTAAAGTGGTGTCACAATTTAATAAGGTTTAACCTTTTTATTTTAAATAATTAAAGTGACTAGAAATGCCTATGTGGCATTCTTTTATTACTTGAACATTATTTCTGTAAGTAAACCCATATGTTTTTATATATTCTGAAAGGTATGATCAATTGTGATTTTTGAGAGTTGGAATCAACTCAAAAGCTATTATGGTTGAATTTTGAAAAATGTTTGAATGCTGAAAAGCTTCTGACTTGATATTTTTATGAATGTTGATCTATAGATCCAAATGATTTGAATCCAACGGTCTTGGATTAAGCATTTCAGTACCTTTCTAACAAAATTGGTTTCATGCAATTTGGTTTACTGAATCAAGCTGGGTTGATTTTTGAAACTAGGTACAGAACTGAGTTTGAATTAAAAAGAAAAAGTCTAAATTCAAACTGTTGGGTCGCGCAGGAGAGTTTAATGGGCTGGCCCAGTGTGACTCCGCAGCGCGGGGCGCAACAGACAGGGGGTTCCACCAGTCAGTGGCTCATAACACGCGAAGCGGTACGGGGCAGTGTGGTTCGTTGGATTAGAAGGCCGATCAACAGCTGAGGGTCGTCGTCAACGATGAACATGTCACCGGCTAGCTCGAACCCTAGCGGCTCAGTGAGGGTGCATAGGGGGCATATCATGGCTCCAGTGACGACGGCGAGGCGGGCAAACGAATGAGTGGTCGACAACGAGCTCAGGGACGGTCGAGGCAGCTCCGGGGGTGGTCGAAATCAACGGCTCCCTTCTTCTCCAGAGTCGGCCAGCTCCTGTGCAATTCTGGCGAGCTTCTACTCCTCGTGCGCCGGCTAGAGGGTGGAATGATCAGTGAGGTGAGGGGAGTGGAAGGGTGTGCTTCAATCGGTTGGGGGTCGCCTCCTTTTATAGGCTTGACGGCGAGACCGAGAGGGATGGGCAGGCGACGGTGGCGACACGGCAACGGGCGGCTAAAGGCATGGCTGAGGTTGGCGATCGACGGGCGGTCTCCTGGCGATGCTCTAGAACTTTAATGCGTGCGTAGGGGCGGTGGCAATTGGTCGGGAACATGCGGTTCTCTACACGGCAGAGGCGGCGTCTTCGACGGCGAGCGGTCGCTGTGAGGCACGAGGCGGCGAACGGGAGTGTCTGGCGTGTTCCTGGGATCATGGCGAAGCGGTGGGCACGGGCTGCGGTCGAGGGGCGGCATGTGCACGCATGCCGGGTGCGGCGCTCTGGCACATGCTCGGCATGTCGCAGTGGCACTGGGAGCGTGGCGTTCCTGGTGGTCCACGGCTTGCACTGGCTTGGGGAGGGTACAGTGGGAGGCGGTAAGGTGCTGGCTACCTCCCAGACAAGGTTGGCATAGCTAGTTCTTCCTCTAGCTTGCTGTCCACACTGGGGTGACATGGTGAGGCTCGGCCTGCTCACCATTGATGGCAATGGCAAGCTCACAGTGATTCTAAAGGTTACTAACTAAGCTAGATGATCTACTAGATGTTTGCTGTGAGCTAGAGAGGGGACAAGGTTGGTCAAATCACTACTCAAAATAGTGTTTGTGATTTGTTTGATTTGAATCTGCAAGCTGTTTGATGAAATGGCCGCAAGAACTTGAGTTTTGAATTTTGAAAAGATTTTTGGTGGGTGTGCTAGGCATGTGCTAGAGACTCTGTGGGTGCTTGGGTTTTGAAAATTGAGTTTGTTTGAGTGGTTTTTGAAATAGTGGGATCTTCCCATATGAGATAGATTCAATTTTAAACTGTCATTTAAACTTAGCATTTGAATGTTTTTGGATGATCACAAAGTGGGCCTTGGTACCTTATTATGAGTACTAACAAGGGGTGCAAAGATCCACAAATGTTTATGTTGAGTTTTGAAAACTAGAGATAGCCAAAGTAGGCATGAGAGTTAATTTGGCAAAAATGACCATTCACTTCATTTGTTTATTTTGAGTTGTTTGTCTTTGGGAAAAGTGTGGGGATTGTTTAGATGATGTTTATTTCAGCTAAGAATCATTTTACAAGCAAAGAAACACAGAACCATGGCAATTCAAAAGAATCCAAATTTTGAATACAGACCCATATGAATGCTTTCATACTTTTTAGTTGGAAAAGTTTTTGTTAACACTAATTTTGATGATTAGAGTTTGATGCTCCAAGCTTAATATTTTTGGGATGTTACAAGCTTCGTTGGGGAACCCCAAGAGGTAGGTATCATGAGTACACCAACAAGTTTTTTCCTCGGTAAGAAACCAAGGTTATCGAACCAGTAGGAGGAAGGAAACAACTCAAAGGTGTTGCTATCAACTGGAAACCTGCACAACACAAACTCAAGACTTTGCCCCAACAAACAGTGAGATTGTTAATCTCACCGTTTTGCTGAAAACAAAGGATTAACTGTATGGTGTGGAAGGTAATGGTGGTTTGCAGAAAGTAAATAGTAACAATGGAAGATGTACCAATGGTAAAGATTGGACCGGGGTCCATAGTTCACCAGAGGTGTTCTCCTTAAGATAAACAACATAACATGCTGGGTAAAAAATTACAATGGGACAATTGAAAGGACAGAACAAGTCATAACAATGCAATACTAGACATTCGTGATCCTATGAGATTTGATTGGGCATTACAACAATATACATAGACCGCCATCCAACTGCATTATGACTAGTAATCCATCTTTAGGTTATCATCCGAACCCCTCCCGTATTAAGTTGCAAGCAATGACTAACTGCTTTAAGCAAGGTGTGTAAAGTAAATACACTTGTTCAATGAACAAGAGATCATTGTTTTCTCCCTACTAACAACAACACATCTACAACCTTAGAGATTTCTGTAACTAACCCAGATTAAATAGAGGAATGATGTCACATCCCAAATTTTTCCAAATTTTGAAATGTAAAAAATAAACAAACAAAATAAACAAATGTTGAAATTTAGGATGAAAAGAAACTTTTTGCTTCTAAATGGAAACATCAAAACCCTACTTGAACAAAATTTGAATAAGAAAACAACAAATAAATATTCCAAAGATCAAATACATTCATGCATGGAAAGAATCTTGAATTTAAAGCACTTGGAAAAAAGTTAAACCAAAACCCTAAACTCTAATGAAAGAAATCATTTCCAAGATCACTCCAAGACTATGGCTTTGTTCCATATAAAAATTTGGCAACAAACATTTATAAATGACCAAAAATGGTAAACAAAAATATTACAAAACCATGGAAATTGATTTCACTCTATTTGGATCAATGGATAAAAACTTATGATTTTAATAAGATAAAAGAAAGTATTCCCAAGACTAATAAAAGCTCCTAGCTAAAATAAAGGCCAAAATTGTGAGCAAAGTAAAAAGGATTTAAAAGGATAAATAAATATTAAATAAAATTATACAAAGTGGAATCACCAATTTTGGAACTATAAATAAAAAGATATGAATTTTATAAGACAAGGAAATAAATAACTAAATAAATAAGAATTGTTTAAAAGACAATTTAAACCTTGGAAAAATCCATAAATAAATGGAATAAAATTAATCCAAATAAAATAAAGGAATAACAGATTATTGAATAAAATTATATGGGTTTGAACCATATTAAATTTTATTTAAATAAAGACAAATTGCCTCATTTAAATAAATATTAAACCATAAGAAATTATTTTGAAATATTCTAAAGTGGACTTTTAAACACACTAAATAACTGGTATAGAAACCTATTGAAAGTTTGGAATGATTTGAATTCAAACTGATGATTAAATCAATTGAATCAAATGGAAACAGAAAATAGAAATAGAAAAATAAAAAGAACAAGGAGAACAAAAATAGAAAAGGAACCCCCAGCGAACCAGGCCCAAAAGCAAGCCCAGTAACCAGCCCACCCGGCACTTCCACTCTCTCCCCGTGGAATTTTTCTCACCATGCAAAACCCATACCCCCTCGCTGACCCCACGGACCCACAGCCACGTCATCTCATCGTCTTCACCCATGTGCTAGACCCATTCTTCCCCTTATTCCTCTGTCGTTTCTGACTCGATTAAATTCGATTAATTCAGAGAGTAATTTTCTCCCACGACCACGCTCAATTAAACGCCTCACCCTCCTCTCCTTTTCCACTCAATCACCATACCACGGGAGCCCCCAGGCTGCTCATATTGCCGCTCACATCACCACTGACTCCAACGTGCTCTGGCACCAATTTCGCGGACCCAGACCACCCCTTCCTCCTGGCTCACACTGGCTCACTCGCCATCATTTTGCACACCTACTAGTAGCCCCCGTTTGCTCGCGTGTTCCCCTGACGCTCGGTAATAACCTTGTCTGCGACCACCCGACGGTAAGCGCAACTCTGGTGAGCTCTAGCATCCGAACCCGTGCGCGCCTTGTTATCTGGCTCTTGCTAACTTGATCTCCATCGTCTTGCGCATTCGCTGATGCTTGCCATTCACTCGCGCATGATCTGTAGGCTCGCCCCCGACGACGCCTGTGCGTGCCCGACGCCGACACGAACTCCAACGAGAGTTTGACGACAACCACGTGCGCCCCTTCGCCAGCCACTGCCACGTTGAGAACCTCCTCGCCACGACGACTCTGGCAACACCCCCCGTTCCTCCTCTCGCTTCCTAGAATCGTCGAACCACCGTAGACAGAGCGCCGCTGCCGCGCACCATCGTTTGTGCCGCCAGTTCTTTGCTAGAATGATTTGGTTCGTTAGATATAAATCGCAAGGTGTATATTAGATGACTTAACGAAGTGGTATCTATTGATCTGCGCCGTGCGATCCTAGTTAGATCCAACGGCCCCTGTATCTCGATCCACCCGAAGCAGTATGGACCAGTAGAATTAAGACACGTGGTCAGATCAGTTCAGACAAATTCCAGAAAATGTTTTTAGTTGTTTGATTTTGTAAAATTCATAACTTTTGATTTGTATGTCCAAAAAATACAAATTTTATATAAATGGATTAAAAAAATGAGTAATTTACAACTATTGCCCTGTTGTGGTCATTTGTTTCTGGTAAATTAGGTTTTTTTGCAGAAACATTACTAGGAAAATTCTGTGTATAAAAATTATTCTAAAAATGATTTTTGAGTGAAACCTTTTGTAAATGGTTTGTTTTGAACCCTCTGACCATAAACACTAACTCTTATTTTAAAAAATATATTTTGTAAACACTAGGAATTATTCCTTTGAATAAAAGCATTTCTAGCAAAACAAAAATGATTTAAAAAGCCTATTTTCACTAACTTGATTTTAAATGAATTCCCACTTTTATAAAAGACCAGTAGGTGTTTTGAAATGTTTAGAACCTTGTTAGAAATCACTTTTTCAACAAAACAAACTTTTGCATGCTTGCATAAATTTTCTTGTTTTATTGTTTTGTGTTATGAATTGTTTGTGCTAGTTTTAAATGTGTGCTTTGCTTGATTGAATTGTAGTGAACTTTGAGGAGTGTGACAATTGGAAGATCAAGGAGATTACCTAGTTTCTATACTAAAAAGGCAAGTGATACTTTGGTCATCAAAAGTCCTATCTTTTCAATATTGCATTTGTGATATTTTTGTAGTATGCATGATAGGACTATTTCTATATATTGCTATGCTATAGTAGATCCTATAGAATATATCTTGGTAGGATCTTCCTAAATCAAGAGACAAGTTATGCTAGTATGATTAGCCTAGATATTAGAATACAAGGGTGGAATATTCATACTATGATATTATGCAAAATCTATGACTATGTTTTTGATTAATAAAACAACTATGTGAATGAAACACCTGGTGGAATGGTGATTGCTTGGATGGATTTTTGTTGAGTGGTTACCCAAGGCCCATTTCTATGGCTTACCCTGGTGTATCTCACTTGTGGATGGCCACCTAGGAACAAAGAGATTTGAGATGTTTTGTGTTGAGAAGCTTCTAGTGCAGCCACATGGCATATGGGCTCTGCCTTGACTACATAGGTTGCAAGAACTCAGACAGGCAGACAGTTGGTGGTAGTGATGTTAGGATGGAACACGTCTGTGCTGATCTGAGGGATTGTTTCTGAAAAGTCTCGTCTCGATGCATGTCGAGTCTTTTGGGAAAATTGCACCACCTCCCGAGAGGGTAAAACCTAAGTACTTAGCCGTGTCCTCGAAAATGGACATTTTGAGCATCAAAGACATTGAAGCAATCAAGGATATCCTCATCCCAATTTCTCTAAGTTAAAACTTGTTGGGTGAAAAAGGGAAGCACCTGGTGTGTAACCAGTGTGCCTTGTGTGATGAAATGGTTTGTAAAAGAGAAAAACTATTTTCAAAGGATAGGTAAAGCTTGTTTTATGCAAAGGCCTGCCAATACCCCACTTATCCAAATATTCATGTAGATGATAGATTCTTCATATCAATATGATATCACTTGCCAATACAATTAAAATGTATTGACCCTTGTGGCTGTAACTTATTATGTTGCAGGTTTGTTTGATGTTAGTGAAGTTTGTTGAGTAGGGATTACAAGTCTACAACCAACATGATTGCCTGTGGCACATGAAGATGAAGGACTCCATGCTATATAGTTATATCTACTACATTGTAATGAAATATCCATATGAGATATGTAAGATGTAATGAATTACTTTATTCCTGGTTATAAGTTGTAATATGACCTTTGTTTCTTGATATTACATCTTAAATTGTGGGAGCTAGCTATTCGATCTAGGGACTAGCACTGTAAACACAGGGATCTCTACCTTATCAAGTTGGGACCTCTATAGATGGTATCAGAGCACTGTGTTTCCTGTAGGATTGTAACCCTAGGACTGGACAAAACCCCTTAGAAAAATAGGAGTTGTATCTGTTCAAACTTATTTACAAACAATCTTGTAAACTCTTTCCTCAACATTTTGTTTTGATTCTACATCTCTCCCTTTTCTACATGATGGAAAAAAACTTCAACATGAGCAAGGACTTCAACCTCAGTTTTACCAAGGACTTCAACTTGGACATCACTAAGGACTACAGATGAGATAAAAGAATAATACTCAAGACTTGAAGACTAAGGAAAACACAACTTAGAAGGAACCATCATCACCTTTGAACCTTGTGACCAAGATGCAAGAATTTCTTCCAAGGATACCATGATCTTGTTCATGAAGAAACAACTAAGAAGAATGGAATGATATCAAGTGAACCCTATAGTTGGACCACCATACTAGTGTTTAGTTTAGATCGATTTATTGATCACACCAACTTATGTGGTGTAGCAAAAATATTTTGTTGCCTAAAATATGCTTGAATTATGTTGTTTGAGTGGAATGCATGATTGTGATTGCTTGCACATTGCTTCGTGTGATTTGTTATGTGTGTGAGTAGAATTCTTCCTCTAGAATCGTTTGCCTAATCTAATCCCAATCCAACCCAAGCAGATGAATTCTCCAAGAGACCACAACTCCAACATCAAGTATGGTGACAACAACAACCTAGAGTTGCACATGACATAACAACTGCTAGCAACCCAAGACCAGTTGAATCAAGTGACAAGCCAGTTTTTAGCCAACAACATTGAGTTAGACCCAACCATGCTAAAGTTCTTGAAATCCCAATCTCAATTGTTGCAAAGGATGACCAATCAGATGATCAACATGAGAAGAAACTCTTCCCAATGATATTGTGACAACAATGATATCAAGGATGATATTATAGAAGGAACTCAAGCCTGCAAAATCTGTGGAGACATAGGACACACTTATAAAGAGCATATGGATCAATGCCCTAATTGTGAAGAGAAACATCCAACTAGAAAATGCCCCACATCTCAAGTTACATGCTTCCTATGTGAAGGAAATGATCATGTCCCTGTCCAATGCCATATATATCCTATAGTTCAACAGATGAAACAAGATGGAATGCATCAAGTCTTTGGAAACCTCCATGAAGGAACAACTTCCACCAAGAATGATGAAGACAAAGTCAAATCTCAGTTTGCACCTCCATACATTGTAACCCACTATGGTGGACAAAAGAGGAAACATGGAAGTTATCCTAGGAACCGTTCTAAGAACCGAGGAAGTTTTCCCACATTTGTGGTGAAATATGAAGAACATGAACTAAGAGAACTCCTAGCTTTGGAGAAACCCAAGAACAAGAAGAAAAGCCCCAACCCCAGCAAGCAAGACATTAGCCAGGTGCAATGCTACAATTGCAAGAAGATGGGACACTATGCTAATGAATGCCTAGAAAAGAATAAAGGCCAAGAAAACAAACAAGAGGTAGTGATACCAAAGATAAAAGAAGACATTATCCAAGTGATGTGCAACAAATGCAAAAAGCCAGGCCATTATGCATCACATTGTCCAGAAAAGGAGAAGACCAAGACAAGCAAGCCTGTGAAGGATCTCAACCTTGTCACATGTTTCAAGTGTGAAAATAAGGGACACTATGCAAACAATTGTCCAGAGAAGTTACAACAAGATACAAAGTAAGCCAAGATGTAATCTAGTCAAAAACCTTTTAAGGGTGGTAGTACCCTAGTTATCTTGAAGCCAACTTGTAACCTCTAGCCTTCCCGAATCTCGGGATGAGATTCCTTTTAAGGGTGGTAGTCTGTCACATCCCAAATTTTTCCAAATTTTGAACTGTGAAAAATAAACAAACAAAAGAAACAAATGTTGAAATTTTGGGTGAAAAGAAACTTTTTGCTTCTAAATGGAAACATCAAAACCCTACTTGAATTTTTTTTGAATAAGAAAACAACAAACAAATATTCCAAAGATCAAATGCATTCATGCATGGAAAGAATCTTGAATTTAAAGCACTTGGAAAAAAGTTAAACCAAAACCCTAAACTCTAATGAAAGAAATCATTTCCAAGATCACTCCAAGACTATGAATTTGTTCCATATAAAAATTTGGCAACAAACATTTATAAATGACCAAAAATGGTAAACAAAAATATTACAAAACCATGGAAATTGATTCCACTCTATTTGGATCCATGAATAAAACTTATGATTTTAATCAAATAAAAGAAAGTATTCCCAATGCTAATAAAGGCTCCTATCTAAAATAAATACCAAAATTGTGAGCAAAGTAATCCCGAAAGAATTTAAAAGGATAAATAAATATTAATTAAAATTATACAAAGTGGAATCACCAATTTTGAAACTATAAATAAAAAGATATGAATTTTAGAAGACAAGGAAAGAAATAAATAAATAAGAATTGTTTAAAATACAATTTAAACCTAGGCCAAATCCATAAACAAATGGAATAAAAGTAACCCAAATAAAATAAAGGAATAAAATATTATTGAATAAAATTATATGGGTTTGAACCATATTCAATTTTATTTAAATAAAGACAAATTGCCTCATTTAAATAAATATTAAACCATAAGAAAATATTTGAAATATTCTAAAGTGGACTTTCAAACACACTAAATAACCGATATAGAAACCTACTGAAAGTTTGGAAAGCTTTGAATTCAAACTGATGTTTAAATTAATTGAATCAAATGAAATCAGAAAATAGAAATAGAAAAAGGAAAAGAATAAGGAGAAAAAAATAGAAAAGGAACCCCCAGCGAACCAGGCCCAACAGTAAGCCCAGTAACCAGCCCACCCGGCACTTCCCCTCTCTCCCCGCAGAATTTTTCTCACCACGCAAAACCCCCACCCCCTCGCTGACCCCACGGACCCACAACCACGTCATCTCATCGTCGTCACCCGCGCGCCAGACCCGTTCTTCCCCCTTATTCCTCTGTCGTTTCTGACTCGATTCAATCCGATTAAATTCGATTAATTCAGAGAGTAATTTTCTCCTGCGACCACGCTTGATTAAAAGCCTCTCCCTCCTCTCCTTTTCCCCTCAGTCACCGCACCACAGGAGCCCCCAGGCTGCTAGAATTGCCGCTCTCATCACCACTAACTCCGACGTGCTCCGGCACCAATTCCGACGGACCTAGACCACCCCTGCCTCCTGGCTCACACTGGCTCACTCGCCATCGCTGTGCGCACCTGCCAGAAGACCCCATTTGCTCTCGCGCGCCCCTGATGATTGGTAACAACCTCGTCTGCGACCACCCGATGGTAAGCACAACTCCGGTGAGCTCTAGCGTCTGAACCCGTGCGCGCCTTGTTCTCTGGCTCTTGCTTACTTGATATCTATCATCTTGCGCGTTCCCTGATGCTCGCCAGTCACTCGCACATGATCTGTAGGCTCGCCACGATGACGTATGTGCATGCCCGACGTCGACGCGAACTCCGGCAAGAGATTGGCGACAACCCCGTGCGCCCCTTCGCAAGCCACTGCCATGTTGATCACCCCCTCTCCACGACGACTCTGGTAACACCCTCCTTTCCTCCTCTCACTTCCTATAATCGCCGGACCACCTTAGACAGAGCGCCGCCACCGCGCGTCGTTTGCACCGCCAGTTCTTGGCCAGAACGATTTGGTCCATTAGATCTAGATCGCAAGGTGTAGATTAGATGACTTAACGAAGCGGTATCTATTGATCTGCGCCGTGTGATGCTAGTTAGATCCAACGGACCGCGTAGCTCGATCCACCCGAAGCGGTATGTACCAGTAGAATTAAGACATGTGGCCAGATCAGTTCAGACAAATTCCATAAAATGTTTTTAGTTGTTTGATTTTGTAAAATTCATAACTTTGATCTGTATGTCCAAAAATTACAAATTTTATATCAATGGATTCAGAAATATGATTACTTTCCAACTATCGCCCTGGTTTGGTCATTTGTTTCTGGAAAATTAGGTTTTTATGCAGAAACATTATTAGGACTATTTTGTGTATAAAAATTATTCTAAAAATGATTTTTGAGTGAAACCTTTTGCAAATAGTTTGTTTTGAACCCTCTGACCATATACACTAACTTTGGATTTTAAAAATTTATTTTGTTAACACTAGGAATTATTCTTTTGAATAAAAGCATTTCTAGCAAAACAAAAATGTTTTAAAATGCCTATTTTCACTAACTTGATTTTAAATGAATTCCCACTTTTATAAAAGACCAGTAGGTGTTTTAAAATGTTTAGAACCTTGTTAGAAACCACTTTTTCAAAAAAACAACCTTTTGCATGCTTGCATGCATTTCCTTGTTTCCTTGTTTTGTGTTATGAATTGTTTGAATGCTAGTTTTGAATGTGTGCTTTGCTTGATTGAATTGTAGTGCACTTTGAGGAGTGTGAAAATTTCAACATCAAGGAGAGTGCCTAGTTTCTATAGTAAATAGGCAAGTGATACTTTGGTCATCAAAAGTCCTATCTTTCAATATTGCATTAGTGATTTTTTTGTAGTATGCATGATAGGACTATTTATATATATTGCTATGCTATAGTGGATCCTATAGAATATATCTTGGTAGGAATCTTACTAAATCAAGAGACAAGTTATGCTAGTATGCTTAGCCTAGCTATTAGAATACAAGGGTGGAATATTCATACTATGATATTATGCAAAGTCTATGACTATGTTTTTGCTTAATAAAACAACTATGTGAATGAAACACCTGGGTGGAATGGTGATAGCTTAGATGGATTTTTGTTGAGTGGTTACCTAGGGCCCATTTCTATGGCTTACCCTGGTGTATCTCACTTGTGGATGGCCACCCAGGAACAAATAGATTTGAGATGTTTTGTGTTGATAAGCTTCCAGTGCAGCCACATGGCATATGGGCTCTGCCTTGACTACATAGGTTGCAAGAACTCAGACAGGCAGACAGTTGGTGGTAGTGATGTTAGGATGTAACGCGTCTATGCTGATCTAAGGGATTGTTTCTAAAAAGTCTCGTCTCGATGCATGTCGAGTCTTTTGGGAAAACTGCACCACCTCTCGAGAGGGTAAAACCTAAGTACTTAGCCGTGTCCCTAGCAATGGGCAATTTGAGCATCAAATACATTTAAGCAATCAAGGATCTCCTCATCCCAATTTCTATAAGTTAAAACTTGTTTGGTGAACAAGGGAAGCACCTGGTGTGTAACTAGTGTGCCTTGTGTGATGAAATGTTTTGCAAAAGAGAAAAACTATTTTCAAAGGTTAGGTAAAGCTTGTTTTATGCAAAGGCCAGCCAATACCCCATTTATCCAAATATTCATGTAGATGATAGATTCTTCATATCAATATGATATCACTTGCCAATACAATTCAAATGTATTGACCCTTGTGGCTGTAACTTATTATGTTGCAGGTTTGTTTGATGTTAGTGAAGTTTGTTGAGTAGGGATTACAAGTCTACAACCAACATGATTGCCTGTGGCACATGAAGATGAAGGACTCCATGCTATATAGTTATATCTTCTGCATTGTAATGAGATAGCCATATGAGCTATGTAAGATGTAATGGATTACTTTATTCCTGGTTATAAGTTGTAATATGACTTTTGTTTCTTTATATTAAATCTTAAACTGTGGATGCTAGCTATTTGATCTAGGGACTAGCACTGTAAACATAGGGATATCTACCTTATCAGGTTGGGACTTCTACATATGAACCCACTATCGAGCATAAACACTCCCTCTTGGAGTCACTAGCATCTCCTTGTCCAAGATAGCTACTAGAAATGGAGAGCATGCAAGATCACAAACAAAACAGACATGATAGAATCAATAAGACAGAATCATTAACCAATCTAACATAGTAATCTCAATATCCATCGGATCCCCGCAAACACAACATGCATGATTACAAATAGATGATCTTGATCATGAATGGAGCTCACAAGATCTAAACATGGTAGCACAAAGGAGGAGAAACAACCATATAGCTACTATGTGGACCCGTAGTCCAAGGTGTAACTACTCACGCTTCATACCGGAGGCTGGCATGGTGATGAAGAAGGCCTCCAGGATGATCTCTCCCCTCCAGCAGGGTGCCGGGAAGAGCTTCAGATCCCCCGATCTAGGGAAGATGGTTGCGGTGGCTACACACTATTTCGTGGAAGATTGATCGGGTACTTAGAGTTTAGGTATCAAGGGCTTCTTATAGGCAAAGAGGAAGGCCAAGGGGGTGCCCGAGGCGGCTGCACCCCCCCCAGGCGTGGGCCAGAAGGTGTGGACCCCTCGAGGCCCTCCTCCGTCTCGTCTTCTAGCTCCTTGTTCCCCACGATAAAATATTGACATTGGATTTTGTCTCGTCCAATTCCAAGAAAATTCATTTTCTGACTTTCTGGAACCAAAAACAACAAAAAACAGGCAACTAGCACTGTGACATCTTGTTAATAGGTTAGTCCTATAAAACATATAAAAATACCTCAAAGAGAAGACAAAGCAAAGCAAAGTAGATACTAAACAAGCATGGAACATAAAAAATTATAGATACGTTTACGACGTATCAATAGTTCGTTTAGTTCTTGAGGACATGGGAGAAGTCATGTTGTTAGTAGTGGAATTGTGTTGAAGTAATATTCGATGGTTTGATATTTAAGTTGTGGTGCTATTCTTCTAGTGGTGTCATGTGAACATCGACTACATGATACTTCACCATTTATGGGCCTAGGGGAATGCATTGTGTATTTGGATACTAATTGTGCGGTTGCCGGAGTGACATAAACCTGAACCCCCGTTAGGAAACCTTTGCACAAGGGAGTGTAGGATCTCAGAGTTTAATGCTCTGGTTAGGTTCTTGTAGTTGCGGGTTCTTGCAAGGGGTTTAATCACAAGTATTTATTTGTCCAAGTAAGTTTGGTACATTATCATAGGTTCACCCACATAACACTTATCCAAACAAAGAAGATTAATCAACTATATGAAGCGAAAGCACTTGATAGTATTCCCATGTGTCCTCGAGAACGTTTGTTCGTCATAAGTAATACAACTGGCTTGTACTTTGCTAAGAAAGTATTGGACCACTCGCTACAATTATTATTGTTTCTTTATTTACTTGCACTTTATTTCCTTGCATTATCAAAAACCCCTAAAAATCCGTTTGCTAAGTATTTAAAGAGGATTCCTGCTCCAAACCACTAGTCAACACCTTTTGCTCCTCGTTAGGATCGACACTCCTATTTATCGAAAGTACTACGATACACACCCTATACTTGTGGATCATCAAGACTATTTTCTGGCGCCGTTGTCGGGGAGTGAAGCGCTATTGAAGAGTGGAACTGGTAAATGAAACTTCTACTGTGAGTATTGCTTTTATTTCTGTTTGTTACTTTGTTTCCAATATGGACAACCCACTTGGTTTCCTATTTGGGAGAACTACTACCACTGCTAGGGTAGTAGATGAACCACCACCTACTGAGATAGATCTTTTTAAGATACCTACAAAAATTGTTGATCGTGTTATGGATAAATATTATTTTGGGGATGGAACTGTCCATCCTGGTGATCACTTGCTTTTTATCCACAAATTATGCGGGTTGTTTAAGTGTGCAGGTATCACATCGGAACAAGTCAAGAAAAATTTACTCTCTATATCATTGAAAGGAAGAGCTGAAGAATGGTACAAGCTGCGGAAGAATGGACAATCTATGGAATGGGAGGAAATAGTACCTCTCTTTTATTCTAAATTCTATCCTCCTAGTGAGAATCATAAGGATAGGAATCAAATATACAAATTTTGGCCTCATGATGGAGAGAGTACAACCCAAGGTTGGGGGAGATGGAAGTTACTAATGCTCAAATGTCCTATTCATGAGCTCCCTAATAATATTATTATCAATAACTTTTATGCAAGGATTTCTCTTCACGATAAAGATTTATTAGATTCTTCTTGTGATGGATCATTCACACGTATTAAAGAAGAATCTAAATGGGATCTTCTAGACCGTATTCAATAAAATACTGAAGCATGGGAGAATGACAAAGGAAGAAAGTCAGGTATAAATTATGATTATGAATGCGTTAAATCTTTTATGGGAACTGATGACTTTCATGATATTAGTACTGAGTATGGTCTTGATTCTCAAAGTATTTCCAATTTTTTTAAGGCCTTTGCCTCTTATATAGAAATTCCCAAAAAGAAGTGGAACAATTACCATGCACCTTATAAATATATTGTTAATCATGTTCCTGCTAGAAACACTAAAGTTTGTCCTGTTGATCATATTTTGCCTAAACCCTATATTGAGAAAATACCTTTTCCTTCTAAGGTGAAGGAACATTCTATTATAGCTAATGTGGTTAGCAAAATTACAAAGAGAGCTGTAGAACCCGATGAACAAATAAATATTGAACCTGTAGTAGCCATTGTGAAAGACCTTGTCACTAAAAATGTAGAAGATGGGAACATTATATTTTGTGAAGATGCTTCTAATATTGTCTCTCATCCTAGTAAAACTAGGAGAGCTAGTGTCCCTGTGATTTCTGTTAGAATTGATGATCATTGCTATTATGGTTTATGTGATACTGGTTCAAGTTCTAGTGTTATTCCTTATGATCTTTATAGAGAAATTATGCATGAAATTGGTACTTGTGAACTTGAGGACATTGATGTGGTTATTCACCTTGCTAATAAAGAAACCATTTGTCCAATTGGTATAGTGAGAGATGTGGAAGTTCTTTGTGGAAAGATTAAATATCCTGCTGACTTTCTGGTGCTTGGTTCAGCAGCTAGTAAAACTTGTCCTATCATTTTTGGTAGACCTTTCTTGAACATTAGTGGAGCTATTATAGATTGTAAGTAGGAGAAAATTTTAACTAAGTTTGATGGAGAATCTTATGAGTTTAATTTTTCCAAATTTGCTAAAGCTCCTTATGAAAATGAATTGCCTAATGAGGATTTTAGGGTTGAACAACTTGCTTCTATTGATTATGTTTATGACCTTAAACCTCCTTTTGATGATTTTAAGCATGCTCATTCTAATGATAAGAACGTTTCTCGTGACAGTTATATTGTTAACTTTATTCATAGATTTGAAAATCAAAAGATTTTCAAAAAAATCAATCTTTACCTACTGGTCTATTTTGACAGATTTCTGCCATTATTGCATTTGCCTCTTAAATCGATTTCCTTTTAAATTCTTTTTGTGCTTTTTGAAAGGAGTTGCTACAGTAGATTATGTTTTGATGGATTACAGTTGAAATTTGAACCCAAAGGTTTATTATTTTGCATACACTAATATTACTAATAAAGATTGTGTGAAGCTTTATATGAAAGGAGCTTTAAAGTGTTAGAGAGAAGGAATCTGCATAGTCCGTTTTCGAATAGATAAAAGTGCTGGAATTTGAAGGTTCGTGAAAAACTTTTAGTTTTATAATTTTTGCAGTTTTTATTCCATATGGAAGGTTACGAGTCAAAAGAGGGAAGGAAACGGAGCCCGGGTGGCCCACACCACCCAGTGGCGCGGGCCCCACCTGGTCGCTCCACCAGGGGTTGTGACCACCCCGGAGCCCGCCTCTGTTCTGTTTTCACCCAGTACCCTCCTTATGTCGTAAAACTTCGTAATATATAATCCCCCATACCCCCCGACGTCCGTATATCGTGTTCTCTTCGTGTTTTTGTTTTGATCTGTTTCTGTCACGCAGATTCTCAGTTTTGGAGCCACAATGACTTCCTCTGGATCACCCATGGAGTATTCCTCCACGGACGTCATCAACCCGTAGATGTATGAGTTGAAGATTCACCCCAAGGAATTGTTACTCAAGGACGGGAAGGTACATATTAAGGAGGTTCAGAGCCCTAAAGGAGAAGGTAGTCTGGAGGATAGGATGGAAGCATTGGAGCAAGAAGTTTTTAGGTACAAGAAGATGGCGGGTCGTGAAGTGGACGTCATCCATAATATAAGTTCAGAACTTGTTGCGGAGCACAAGAAGGAGACTTACAAGCTTAGAGATGATATCCTCTTGCTCCATCAGACCACCAAACAATTACAAGCATAGCTCTACGACGTGCAAAATCAAAATTGTGAGTATGAGGCTAGGTTTAAACGCATACGTTCTGCTACTAGTTTTAGGATATTGGAAACCAAGAAATCCTTTGTGGATGGGAGAGCCTTTACCTTGGAAGTCTGATGATGAAAGGGAACACCACCACCACCACTGAAGGAGTAATTCATCATCAGTTTTTGGCATCCCCTTGTTTTGTTCCAAGCTTGGGGGAGTGCCGTGGTATCACATCATTATCTTTCATCTTTTTACCTTTTTAGTAGAGTCATATCATGAATAGAGAAGTTATCATGTAGGATGGTTTGCATTGTGGAAGTATCTCTCCTCTAGGTAGTTATCTACGTATCCCTTGGTGTGAGTGCCTTTATGGAATATTAATGAGAAGTTTTATCATTTACTTTTCACACATCTTATTTTAGTTTGCAACTTCTGTTATATGATTGATCTTGTTGATTAGAGTTGGTATCACTTTGGGAGCATCAAGTAAATCTAAATTGGTTTTGGCAAATCAAGATCTGGTCAGTAGCAACACTTCTTAAGGTTTGAAAGGAAAATAAAAAAATCACTTATAGGTATTTTATATCATTTTCCTTCTTTCTTGATTGGCTCATAAGCTTAGTATTCTTTAGTTAAGATCTTTTGTGTTTTCAAGGAAGATTGCATGTTCGTTTCTATAACTTTTATGTTTGCTTGTTTCCTTCAACTCTTTTGCTTTCTACCCAGCCTTGCTAGCCAAAAACATGTATTGAGAGGGAACACTTCTCGTGCATCCAATTCTTGAACTTAAACCTATGCCATTTGTGTCCACCATGTCTACCTATTAGCATCATAGCTATTCCAAGTAAATTCTCGAATTTCATATACCTTTCAAATTAAAAATTCTTTTGTTATGTGAAAACTAGTTAGTAAAGCTCTCACGAACTTGAGCACCTTATTTTCCTGCTCTTAATAAACTTGAACCATTGTGTCATCTAAGTTGCATATGCTTGCACTTATAAGTTGGAAATTAGCAGAACCGTGCTATCACGGGGAACGCTTTCAACACCTGTAAATATCTACCCAGTTGATATCATGATCTTTTGTTTGCGTATGTCGGCGGTGTGAAATAAAAGTGGAGCTTGTAAGTCCATGGAGTTATGTATATGTGTTAGAGAAACGCCTGGGCGGCTAGCCTAGAGAAACACCTGAGCGACTAGCCTAAGCCATGCCTAATCATGGTGGAAACTTCCAGCATCACCATAGTGAGAAATCTATGAAGCATCCTCATAAAAAATATATATAGAAAAAAGAGATAAGAGGAAAAAATATATGCACCATGCTCTTGGTAAATAAAGGATCGTTGAGATGCTCACTGTCTGTTGCCTTGTCATTTTGATATGAGATAGTTCCTGTGTAATGGGGCAAGGGGTACCCCGTTGGGGGTTCTCTATGATACACATATACTTACGATGACAAGAACTTACCATTAACTAAAGTTGAGTAGCATGAGGAATGACCCTCGTACTCAAGGGACATGAGATTGCCAACTTATGATTTGTCAAGCATATACTCCATATTTTTTTGACACAAAGACAGTGGGGAAGTCCCCGACCGTGTCATTTTTCATATATAAAAGAATGGGAATGTATAGGGGGTGCAAAAATAGAAAATTACAAGGTGTCTAGCCAGGACTGCATGCCCTGAAGTAAGCTAGGTTTAATCCTGTGTCTAATGTCAGCTACTGACATTTTAAATATATTGTAACAAGATTCCATACTCCTATGTTCTTGCTAAAATATGATATCATTCATGTGATTCCATATGCTCCAACATCCAGCCATCATGGTTAAATTGAAGAATTGATTAGAAGATCTGGTATTGGCCTCCATGATCATATCCATTATAGGGAGATCTATGTTCCATTCTTCCCATAGTTTCCACCAGATGTTTTGACTAAAATCACACCTGAAGAATAGGTGATCCACAGTTTCGCTTATATTTTCATCACATAATACACATGTGACATCTTCCACATGGAAATTTTTTCTCATGAGGAGATCTCTGGTGTTTGTCTATCATTTATAAGTAGCCAGAAGAAAAATTTGTGCTTGGGGAGACATGGAGATTTCCAAATCCACTCAAATGGTTTTGGGGCATCCGGAGTTTTGATGAGGAATCATATACCTTCTTAGTGGAGAATCTTTCACCACCCCATGGGAATGTCCATTTGTCCTTATCCAAATTTGATGAGTTTGTATCCATGATGTTAGATAGACTGTTCATTTGATTTTCTGCAATGAGTGATAAAGGCAGGTGGAACATGTTGAACATATCATCCCCATGGAGAAACTGAATGGCCTCTTGGGTGCTGATCTTTGGCTTTTTGGCAAAAGATAAAAGTTCAGGGAACTTGGTACATAATGTAGTCTCATACCATTTGTCATGCCAAAGAATGGTACTGTTCCCCTTACCAGGTGTTACAGTTGTCATAACCTTGAAATCCTGTAGGAATGAGAGACAATTCCTCCACCAAAATGATCCCTTGATGGAATTGTAATCTAGAAGTGAGCCATTGTGGTAGTATGCCTGCCATATGAGATTAACCAAAGCAATGTCTAAAAAATTGAAGAATTTATAAAGTTTTTTGATCATCATGGCTTTGGTGTGTTGCCTCAAATTTAGAATACCCAAGCCACCAGCCTTTTTTGATAGGCAAACTTTGTCCCATACCACTAGACATTTGCCCTTTTTCTCAATGTCCTTTCCATGCCACAAAAAAGTTCTGGTAGATTTGTTCACACGGTCAATATGAGAGTAATGTAGCTTCATAACACACATTATGTGATTAGGTATTGCAGATATTACAGACTTGATAACTGTCACCCTGGAGCAATGTGATAGAAAATTCGATATACCAGTAAGTCTTCTGGCAACCTTGGTAATCATAGGTGTTAGGTATTCAACAATGGGTTTCATGGTGCCCATTGGAAGGACTAGGTAGGTAAATGGCAGTGTTTCAACTTTACATCCAAAGCTGTCAGCAAGGCTACTGCATTTTCCAGTTGACAGATTAATGGGAACCATAGATGATTTATGAAAATTTATCTGAAGCCCAGTTGATTTTGTGAAATCCAAAAGAAGATCCTTTAGACTATTGAGTTGGTCCTGATCAGATGGTAATATTAGAAGGGTATCATCAACATACTGTAGAATAGGGTAATTTTGTCCATAGGAGTGATCAATAGGGAGTGATAACTCATTATTGTGCCATGCATTATTGATAATGATTTGCAGCAATTCAACAATGGTCACAAATAAGAGAGGTGAGAGTGGGTCACCCTATCTGACACCTCTTTTGCAAATATTATTTCTATCAGGGACTCCATTGAGAATAATTGACGTGGTTGCACTAGTGAGAATCTTGTTGATCCAGCGATTGATTTTATCCCCAAATCCAAAGTGTTTGAGCATTCTGATGATAGAATTATATTCAATCATGTAAAATTGTAACATCCCAGATTTTAGAATGGGAATGGTTTATATATCTCATGTGCATTGCATCATGGCATCCTGCAAAAAAATTCCAAATTCAAAACCATTTGTGAAAACCCCTATTTGAAAATCCTTTATGAATCTATTAGAGTTTCTAAATAAAACATATGTTTGAATATTTTGAATGGATAGGAATATGTTCCCTAGAAGTCCTAGAAAGTTATTTTGAATTTTAGAAAATTTTAAAAATTAGTTTGAGCTCATTTGGAGCTTTGATGCAAAGGATATTAATTAAACAAGGAAATGAAAAAGAATAAACAAAAAAAAAACTAAACCTACTCTACTCAGCCGGCTGAGCCAACCCAGCCCAACCCGGCGCCCCTTCCCCTCCTCTACCTGCCTTGCCAGATCAAGACAGCAGGGCCCACCCACCTGAGCCAGGCCAAGCCACTCCTATCCCTTGCCTCTTTTTTTTTCTCCTAACCGCGGGCCCGCTTGTCAGCCTCACGACAGCCACCGCCGCGTGGACCCCGCTTGTCATCACCTTGCCTCGTCGAGAAACAGGGACGAACACGAGTTCCTCCAACCGAACGAAATCCGGGAAAATCTCCCGTTTCCTCGTTGATTCCGCTCACCCCCGCGCACGGAAAATCCCTATAAGCCCCCCCTCCTTCACCTCGTTCCGATTTTTGGCTCTCTCGGAAACCCTAGCCGCCAAATCACGAGCCATCGATCTCGCCGTCCTCCGCCGCCAAGGAAGCTCGGTACGAGCTCGATTCTGAGCCTCCCGCGCTCCCTTCTTCCTTATAATCGACCTTCCCTCTCTGCACCGATTCTCGCTGATCATCTCCCCTCGTCGCAGGAGCACCACAGCGCCGGGAAATCATCGCCGGAGAACTACCGCCGCCGCACGCCTCCAGCCGCCCGCCACCGCCTCCAGGGGAAGCAAACTGCCGCGCCGAGAGCACTAGGGACCTCGTCATCCTCGCCAGATTCACATGGACCACCACCCCGACGTCGGAGACCACCAGAGCACCACCCACCACCACCGTGTGGGCTGCCACCACCGCCTCCTTCATCATCGCCGGCGAGCCTCGTCTGGTACGACCTCATCCGTCCGATCGCCATCCCATCCAACGACCCCTGTTCCTTTAAGCACCGAAGGGGTATGAGCCAGTGAGGTGCTGCCACCTGTCCCTGTCGGCCTGTGGCGACTCGGCTGTCGTCAGCGCCCAGATCGAGCTTCGCCAGGTAGCTTCTGTCCACCGTGTAATCTGCTTTTAAGAAAATAGTCAAAATATTTGCAGAACTTGTAAAATTCGTAGAAAATTGATTATAGCTCAGAAAAATACAAATAAGATATCCATGGATTCAGAAAATTGTAATCTATGTCACTGTAGCATTAGTCGATTTTGTTACAGTACAAAATAATTACCTATAATTAAATCACTTAATTGAGTATATTGGCTATAACTTTTAATCTGTAAGTCATTTTAAGGTGAAACCAGTGGCAAATGAAAGCTATGAACATTACCTATCTAGTAGAATGGTTCCCATATTTTTATGAAACTATTCTGTACTAAAAGTATTTAGAATTCATTAATGCCTATTAAAAGCCTATTTGCTTATTGGAAAATGTTTATGAAATGAGTTTGATCATGTTTCTTTTCTAAAATGCATACATACTGTTTTTTTTTGTGTTGTGATATTGTATGATTGATTGCAATTATTGTTTTGCGCGATATATTGCCTGGAGTGCGATTATTGAGATTGCGACGACGGTGTGAATGATTACTACAACTGAGGCAAGTGTCACTATCATGAATCTCCTGTTGTTTTATTATGCATTTAGTTTTCAGTAGCTAGCATTGAAGAAAATGTTTTATATTATATACGCTATGCTATGGTGTGAGTACCCAATAGAATTGTCATAGACCCTAGTTGATTCCTTGATAGACATCGTATTGTAGATGCTTAGCCATGCTATTAGTTGCGTGGGTGGTTTTCATGATACATATGTGTATGAGAAGGATCATGTTTTGGTTAAATGAAAACCACTTAATCAATGAATCACCTGGGTGGAATGGCATTGATTGGGTCATCCAGTGTGGATTTTGGTGGGGATTGCCACCGTGGCTTCAAAGAGATAATGGCGGTCTTGATTAGTAACTTCCATGTACAACCACATGTCATATGGGCTCTGACTTGACCGAGTAAGTTATGGGATCATGGCCTACCGTTACTAGCAGATGTAGGTGTTGATAGGATGGTACGGTCCGGAGTTAGGCTCATGATTCTGTTTCCCAAAGGTCTCGTCCTGGTCTTCTCTCAAAAGGGGTTGATCGGGTCTTGTGGATAAAGTGTACTAGCCTCTGCAGATGGTTTATGAAGTAAGTACTTAGCCGTGTCCCCGGTAATGGACAATTATGAGTAACTTCTCTTAACGCAGTTGAAAAGTCTCATTCATTCTAATTTCTCTAATAAAACTTGGTGGGTGAACTTAATGGGTTATAGGAGCACTTGAGTGACTCAATGTGTCCATAGATTTAGGAGATCTCGAGTGACTCGAGTTGTTCTTAGTTATTTTGAAGAACTAAAAATTTATTAAAAAAATGTAGGAGAAAATGCTTCTTTATGCAAATAGCCTAAACTCCACTAGCCAAAGTGTGCATGTATATGACAGGTTGCCAATTGTGTCCACATAACAGTGACATCTTGCCAATATAATTCAAATGTATTGACCATTCGTGGCTGTAACTTTTCATGTTGCAGGTAATTTCTACGACAAGTAAGGTTATCGTTTAGGTTGCGAATCTCCACTCAGCGAGTTGCCTGTGGCGTGATGGAGCCTTTATCTATTGTTTATTTATTGAACTATATTATTTGAGCTAGCTGTGATCTAAGCAACTTTGTAATATTTATTTTCTTGGATCAATCGTTGTAATAATGTGACGCATTGATACTCTTTTATTCATCGAAACTGTGTGTGCTAGCTAATCGGTCCAAGGGACTAGCACTGTAAACACAGGATCCAATTCTTAACGGGTTGGATCGCTTCAGATGGTATCAGAGCATTGTGTTGACTGTAGGTTCGTGACCTTAGAACTGGATTAGAAATAGGAGACCTATATTAGGAGAACTATCATATTTTCTACTTATTAGAGTTCTTACATTCCTTGTCTATTTTTTCTAGAACCTCTTCTTGTTCAAAATTTGTAGTTGTCCATTCATTTGGTACCTATATGAGAGTTGTCTTACAAGTAGAATAAGAAATAGAATGACAGAAAGGAATGTCTCATCAAGTTTGTTTAGGATTAGACCACCATGTTTTATCTCTTTAGGAGATCATCGCTATCGTGTTAGCATATTGATCTTACCAACTTATGTGGTATGACAATATAGGTTGCTTGCATGCTTGTATTAAGCTATTTTGCGTGATGCCTTGTTAGGGTCAGTTAGTTTTGAACTCCAAAGTTTTTGAAATTTGTGTGAGGTTTTTAGATTAGTTTATTGGTGTGAACTGATTGAAATTCGCGACATTGCTGCTGCAGTTTTCTGCTAAACCTGTTGTACCACGTGATTTTTCTTTCATATTTTCTTGGTAACTGATAAAAATCTAAAAAAATAGGATTTGGTACGAAACTTACTGTACTATATGCGAAAAAATTGGCTAAAATTACTGACGTATTTAAGTCGGACAGAAAAATTCGTGAAACCTGCTGTACCGTTTTAACAGATTTTGTGTATTGCTTATATGTTGCTTTGTTTTGCTCTAGTATTGTTCCCAACCTATTCAAACTATTTTGTGGTTATATACTGCTAATATTAGACCCCTGTAATGTTGGTATGCTAGTGGTTACTTGTGTGTCGATTGCTTATGATGGTTTGCTTGTTTGTGTCACTGATTGCTTCATATAGTTATGGGTAGTACTACTTTCTCTAGTCCCTTCTATCTATAACTCATCTATGTTGTCCCAACAGATGCCGCCTCGCTGCCAACCCACTGAGATGGAGCAGCTGATAGCATCCCAGACACAGCTAGCATGGGTGATGACTCAATTCATGGCTGCCCAGAACAACAACAACAACAACAACAACAACAACAACAACAACAACAATGGGAACAACCAGCCCCAGGAGGATGCTCTCACCAGGTTTCTGAAACTTAGGCCAGCTAAGTTCTCTACTGCACCTGAACCTATAATTGCTCTTGACTGGTTGCGCTCGGTGAACAAAGACTTAGTGACTGTTGGATGCACTAATGCTGAGAAGGTGAGATTTTTGCTCACCTCTTGGAGGGACCATTTGCTTCTTGGTGGGATACTTTCCAAATCACCCACCCGGGACACATTACTTGGGCCATGTTTGAAGATGGATTCAAGACCAATCATGTTTCTTTAGGGGTCCTCGGCTGAAGAGGAAGGAGTTTCAACTGCGCCAAACCAACGTCGTGGCGAGAATACATAGAGGAGTTTAATAATCTGTCACGCTATGCACCTGAAGACATTGACACTGACTCCAAGAGGAGAGAGAGATTTCTGGATGGTCTCAGTGATGAGCTCTCGGTGCAACTGTTAGTAGTTTATTGCCCAACATTTCAGGAGCTGATGGATAAGGCTCGGATCCTGGAAGGAAAGCACAAGAAAGTGGAACGCCGCAAGAGGAAGCACGATGGCAATCACAACTCAGGATCATATCCTAAACGTACCCTCCATGATGGCAATGACAATTCTGATGACCACGACAACGGAGCCAATGGTGTAACTACCTCGGTGAACTACGCTCCTAGATACAAGCCTGGATGAGTGATAGCGGTTGAAATAGTACGGTGGGGCCCCAAAAGCCACTCACTGGTAGTCCTTTCAGACGTCCCAACCGCTACCCTCTCAACGGACTGCAGACGGCGTGAGTCGGCAGCGAAGGGATCAACTACGACACAAGTGGGTATGTACGCAAGCCACCATACAAGAGTACATCAGCCATCCCATCTAGAAAGAAAGAAAATATACCAACGCCATACGGCAAGATTCAAATGACTGGATAACTATATTTTAGGATAACTCCTCATACAAAGACACATCGTAGTATCATGCGAAGCGGCAAAGCAGAATCCGAGTACGGATAAGAAGCAAATCGGCATAAGATGCCATAGAAAATAAGCACATCCCAACTAGGTCTCACGGATCCCGTTCCGGAATCTCTACACGAGCGATCGTTGCCCACATCATCGGCTTCTTCCACCCAGTATCCGTCCTGAGAAGGTACCTGTTCATCTGAATCAAGAATTTATCGTGTGAGACCCTAAGGGTACTCAGCAAGTCTTAATGCCTCTAAAGGGGACACAACCTGGGGTGACGCAATTGCAGCAAAAGGTAAACCCTAGCAATTCTACAGATAAACGCTAACCATCCGCCTAACCAATGATAGACGGATGTCCGTGAATTTAAGTACAACAGT
This sequence comes from Avena longiglumis, assembly GCA_030063025.1. Taxonomy (NCBI): domain Eukaryota; kingdom Viridiplantae; phylum Streptophyta; class Magnoliopsida; order Poales; family Poaceae; genus Avena; species Avena longiglumis. The sequence goes on along the minus strand of CP125974.1, from coordinate 411,401,510 downwards.
TATAATGGTAATCTCATCCGATCCATCCTCCTCCCTGCTTACCAACAAGGAAGCGGACGAACAACCCCCCATCCGTTGGCAATTTTATTAACCATTCCATGATTGTTGCACTATTTACTAGTCAAGTTACTTAGTCAAATTAAGGCGGTACTTTAGTTATGCTTGTCTATGATCAAGAAACTGTGCTCCAAGTCGTCCATATCCGCGGACACGGCTTTCAGAAAGTTTTACCCGGCCGGGGTGCACCAATAGCAACACACGCTCGATCAACCTCGGAAAACCAAAACAAAACCCAACGAGGCTTTCACGGTGAACAATCACAAGATTCAGAAATATTTGGGGCCACCCTTAAGTAGAATCCAACGGAGTAAGCAAGCTTGAGACGGCCTCAAGGTTCGAATTGGACGGTTGTGAACGATCGGGAACCCGAAAGTGTGGCTTGTCGACACCGCGGAATCGTGTCCCACTCCTAAACAGTACAGCGTGCTCCTCGCACAATCGTAAATAAAGCAGTAATCATGGCATAAGTACAGGATCGTAAATAAAACCTCAAACTAGTTTGTGGCCCCAAGAAATAAGACGGAATCAAGCTCTGGTCCAGGGGGGTCCCATATACCTCCCGGATGTGGATAGCGCGATAAATCAAGGAACAGGAATCAAGTACTCGGGGTCTTACGGGACACAAGTGAGCAGGAAAAACCAAATAGCAGATGTTGCTCACCGGTGCCACTTTCTTTAGTTATCCCAGAACTACTCAGGTTAAGTTGTTTAAGTACCTCATTATTCATCAGACTCTCACAAACCCTACACATGCTGTTCTACGACTCGCATGGCTCAAACAACTCCTATAGTAGTGGCTCATGGGATGGAGGAAACAAGCTTGGTGGGGTTTAAAAGTAAGGGCAATGCATACTTGGGATTCATTTTTAATGCAATCGCGACTCAATGATGCAAGAATAAGATAGAGGCAATAGGTACTGTATGTATGCAAGCATGTGGTAGTGCTTGCCTGGTGTCTCTGTTGAAGCAAAGGACGGTTCTGTGTAGTGCTCCTGGTTCTCTTGATACAATCCCTGCTCAGTGTCTATCCGAGAAAAACCAAACAAACAAGGCCAACATGAATATAGAGCACAAGCATATGAATTAGATGCGTCAAGCAAACAATCATGCCATGATGAATGATGCACAATTTACATGGCAAGTAAGGTAGCAAGGCATGGGTGAGGTGTGGAGGACAGCAAAATAACATTTGAATTGGGTTTTAGTCATATTTTGTTGCCATAATAGTTGCTGTTCATTATATTTTTATATGATGCATGCTGCAATTGAAGCCATGGATAGCATAAACAGAAAGGTCTCGTCGAGCTGATCATTTTAGACTACTTATTTGCTAAATTTGGAATTACAAAACATTAGTTATGATTTAATGAAAATCTAGTGGCAAATGATGTAATTAAACTAAACTTGGAGTTTTACTTGTGCAAATTACAAAATAGATGGCATATTTGAATTCCTCTTATTTTTCTGATATCAATACATATATCATTTGTCTAATTTGGATAAAGTATGAAAAAGTTATTAATAATCTGAATAGAATTTTGAATTTTGAATTTATTTAAACAGGTTTGAATTTGAAAACAGATCTGAAACGCTTTCCACTTTTTCTACTCATTCCTGAGTCGCTTACAGGTGGGGACAGGGGGTGCTATGGCCCACGCATCAGTGCCTGGAACAAACTGGACTGCGGGTTCATTACTAAATCTCCCAGGAGCCTATTTGCAAATCTGCACAGAGACTGACAAAGGCCAGGCTGGACCGCGGGTTGAGGCGTTGGAAGAGGAGGGGCTAAAGCAGAAAAGCGACGGGGTGGTCTGACTGATGAACTGACGAACTGTACGCGGAAAACGGCGAGATGCAGCTAACTTGCGTCGAGCTTGGCGAGCGCTACATCGAGAACTAGGGGATGCCACCAAAACCGAAGTTGTAGAGGGATCAACAGGCTGCAGGTTTGGTTTGGGGCGCATCTACGGGGAAGGTCTGTGCTGGTCGGAAATCGACGAGGAACAGAGGCGGTTCAGCAGTCTGCAGGCACGTTGCTGCGCACGGCGGCGGCGTCTGCGGCAGCAGACGCACGCAGGTGGTGCTCGGCGATGGCGGCGCGCCACGGTGAACTAGGGGCGGGATCGTCGGGGAACGAGTGGCTTACCAGGGGCTCGCTGGTGGCCTGGCTCGGGCAGGGAGGCCGGTGATCGTCGAGGGGGCTGGCGGCGGGAACGTTCTGGTACACGCGGGCACGGCGGCGGCGGAGCTCCTCCGGCGAGGTACAGCGGTTCCTGGCGCGTCACGGCGAAGCGGTGGAAGACGGGGGAGCTCCTGCATGGCGGCCTCGGGAGCCTGAAAGAAGGGGTCTGGGCGCCGCTAGGGCTTCGGGTTCATGGCGTCTGGCTTATGGGAGAAGAAGGGAAGGAAGAGTGGATCTGGGGAGGCTGGGGGCGAGGAGTTCCGGATAAGAACGAGAGAGGGGAGAGGAAGGTGGCGTGGGGGAGGGGGTACGGCTGTGCTGCTGCTGCTTTTAGCTGGCCACGCGAGGGCGATAAGGGCAGAGCACGTGAGCGAGAGAGAGAAGAGAAACAGGGACAGAGAGGCTGCAGGTGGGGCTAGTGCAGGCCAGGGTCGGGGTGGTTCGGGCTGGGGCCCCTAGGGCAGGGAGAGGGAGCAAGAGAGGGAAGAGGTGAGGCGCGGGTCTAGGGTTGGAGCTAGGGTTTTGCTTTGAGTGGTGGAGGGGTAGCTAGGTGGCATGTGGGGCCAGCTAGGTGGCATGGGGTGATCGAGCTAGAGCTAGAAGGGTAGAGGGACATGGGGTACATGCTAGGTAGAGGATAAAGGAGGGGGGTAGGGTTTTGGGTTTTGCTTTGGTAATGAGGGGGTAGACTAGAGGGGTAAGAGGGTGGTTTAGTGTTTGCTTTAGGGTGATGGTCATGCAAGGTAGGGGGAAGAGGAGGGGTAGGCTTAGGGTTTTGGTTATAGGGTAGATAAGAGAGAGGCAAGGGGTGGTTCTAGAGGTTGCTAAGAGGGTTAGGCAAAGGATGGTGGTACTAATGGCCCATGCATGATCCAACAAAGGACCAAGCAAGTTCCAAAGAGAGGGGGGGTTTTAGAGGATGCATGCCACATGGCACATGTGTGTGCATGGAGCATGGGGCTGGTCTAGATAAAGGGCAAAAGAGAGAGAGGGATTTAACACTACCAAAACAAGATCAAGCAAGGAAGGAGTGGTTCATTTAGAAAGCAAGCAAAACCAAATACTAGGGAAAAGGTGGCTATTGCATGGCCCATGCAAGATAATTAATGCCACAATTATCCTTGTGAGAACAAGGATATTAATATGGCACTATTCATCTCCATTCCAAAATGTGGACAAGGCCAAGCAAAGATTAGGGTGGATCCAACCTACAACTTGGGCTAGGGATAACTCAATAAAAGGCCAAGCCCATATTGTTGGATGGTGGAAATATAAGGTGGGGAAGAAAAGGTGGTGGAGTCAAAAGAGAGATGCCCCCAACTCAACTTGGGCATATAACAATGTATCAAGAGCCAAATACAATATCAAGAGGCAAATACAATCAATCATGCACATGAGATAAGAACCAAACAAGAAAGGGTTTTATATGATGCACAAATGCAAGGTGGTATGATGACATGAGCATGATATGATGATGATGCAACAATTATATGTTGGAAGTGGCCCTTTTTATTATTATGACATGTAGCATTACAGGGGTAGAACTGGGATGCTACAACTCTCCCCCACTAAACAGGAATCTCGCCCCGAGATTCTAGGAAGAAGAAGAAGAAGACACAAAGAGAGAAGGATGGTTGACACGGAGTTCATCTTCACGCTCCCAAGTTGCTTCATCAACATAATGGTGTGACCACTGCACCTTGCAGAATTTGATGGACTTGTTGCGAGTCCTTCGTTCTGCGTTCTCGAGGACTTTTGTGGGGTGTTCTTGATAAGAGAGATCTTCTTGGAGGTCGATTAGCTCATGATCCACGGTCTTGCCGGGGTCTTTGAAGCACTTCTTGAGCTGAGAGATGTGGAAAACATCATGGACTTTGAGTTTTTCCGGAAGCTCGAGTGCATAAGCAACTTCTCCTCTTCTACCACGTATCTTGAAAGGACCGATGTATCTAGGAGCCAACTTTCCTTTGATCAAGGCGGTGTGTTCCTCTCATGGGAGTGACACGAAGGTAAACGAGATCACCAGGGCATATACCATATCTGTGTGCTTCTGTCATAGTTGCTCTCCGACGACTTTGAGCAATCTTGAGGTTCTCCGAATGATATGCACCTTCTCCTCTCGAGTCACAATGTCGAGGCCAAAACCAGATTCTTTCTCCGCACTGACCAACCAATGGGAGTTCTGACTTGCGTCCATAGAGAGCCTCGAATGGTGCCATCTTCGCACTCTTCGGAAGCTGTTGTTGTAGGAGAATTCAGCATATGGAAGGCATTCCTCCCACTTCATGCCAAAAGAGATGACGCAAGCTCTAAGCATGTCCTCGAGAATCTGATTGATCCTCCACTTGTCCTTGCGATCGAGGGTGGTAAGCGCTTTGAAGTTCAACTTTGTTCCCAAAGCTTTTGGAAACTCTCCCGAACTTTGAGGTGAAGATGCTCCACTGCGAACTGATTTCAAGTGGAACCCCATACAAAGAGACAATCCTGTTGATATAGAGCTCACCAATCAAGTCCAGAAATTGTTTCTTTGACTGGAAAGAAGTGTGCCACTTTGGAAAGCCTGTCGATGACAACAAAAATTGCATTGTTGCCCTTCTGCGACCTTGGAAAGCCAGTGATGAAGTCCATCTCAACTTTCTCCCATTTCCACTCTGGAGGTTGCAATGGCTGTAGAAGACCAAATGGTTTCTGATGAACAGCCTTGACTCTGCGGCAGACATCACATTCTGAGACGTACTTGGCACAATACCTTTTCAACCCAGGCCACCAGTATTGTGTTTTCAGGTCCATGTACATCTTTGTGCTGCCAGGATGGATAGAAAGAACCGAATCATGTGCCTCCTTGAGAACTTGGTCTCTCAGACCCGGGTAGTTTGGAACAAACATCCGGTGTTCAAAGGAGAGCGTGCCTTGATCATCAACATGGAAGGATTCATACTTCGGAGTGCCAAGCTTAGAGATGAGCTTTCTAGTGTGCGGATCACCAAGCTGACGAGAACGAATTTGTTCTTCCAAGAGAGGAGTAGCCAGAAGGTTCAGAAGATGCCCTTGTTCTACAATCTCCAGGTTTAGCTGACGGAATTCCTCGCACAAGAGAGGCTGCTGCTCTTCTACCATGAGGTTGTTGACATAAGCTTTACGGCTAAGCGCATCTGCCATGACGTTTGCTTTTCCAGGAGTGTAGTTGATGGTCACATCGAAGTCATTGATTGCTTCAATCCATCTCCTTTGCCGAAGATTGAGATCCGGTTGAGTGAAGATATACTTCAAACTCTTATGGTCCGAGAAGATCTCACAACGGTTACCAAGCAAGTAGTGCCTCCATAGCTTCAAAGCAAAGACCACTGCTGCTAGCTCAAGGTCATGTGTGGGATAGTTGACCTCATGCGTCTTCAACTGACGAGAGGCATAAGCAACCACCTGTCTCTCTTGCATAAGTACCGCACCCAATCCTTGCAAAGAGGCATCGCAGAAGATCTGGAAAGGCTTAGATGTATCCGGAGGAACCAAGACTGGTGTGGAAGTGAGCTTCTCTTTGAGTGTCTCGAAACTTTCTTGGCAAGGTGTCCACGGTACTTCTTGCCTTTCTTGAGGAGATCGGTAAGAGGCTTTGCTATCTTGAGAAGTTCGCAAATCGACGGCAATAGCTAGCCAAACCGAGAAAACTCCGCACTTCCTTGACATTAGCAGGAGGAAGCCATTCAACTATTGTCTTCACGGTTTCCGGGTTGACTGCAATGCCCTTGGCAGAGATAACATGGCCCAGATATGTTACTTCAGGCAACCAGAACTCACACTTGGAGAACTTTGCATACAAGCGGTTCTCACGAAGCTTGTTCAGGACGCACCGCAGGTGCTCTTCATGCTCCTCCTTGGACTTGGAATAAACGAGAATGTCATCCAGGTATACCACCACAAACTTGTCCAGGTACTCCATGAAAACGGAGTTCATCAGACTCGAGAAGGTAGCAGGTGCGTTGGTGAGGCCGAAAGACATGACCGTGTACTCATACAGGCCATAGCGAGTGGTGAAAGCTGTCTTGGGCACATCCTCTTTGCGAATTTTGATTTGGTGATAACCACTCGAGGTCCACTTAGAGAACACCACAGCCCTGCCACCGGTGATCAAATAGATCATTTATCCGAGGAAGAGGATATTTGTTCTTGATGGTTTTAGCATTTAGAGCCCGGTAGTCAACAGAGCCTATCGGTTCTCACACGCTTCTTCACGAAGATTGTTGGACTACCCCAAGAAGAAGTGCTATCTTGAATGAAACCCAACTTCTCTTGTTCATCAAGTTGTCGCTTGAGTTCAAATTTCGGAAGGACCCATCTTGTATGGCCTCTTGGAGATAGGAGCCGTTCCAGGTTCAAGCTCGATCACGAATTCAACCGCGATCCGGAGGCATACCGCAACTCTTCAGAAAACATCCGGAACTCACACCAATCGGTACTTTCTGAATAGCTTCCATAGCATCATTATTCAGAGCAGCCAAGGAATAGAGCTGGACAGCCGGAGTCAGACTTGGAGAAAAGACTACATAGCCTTCAGGAATCTTCAGAGAGACTGATCGTTCAGCACAATCAATCACAGCTGCATTTGTCATCCAACCAATCCATGCCCAGGATGACATCAATGTCAGAGTTGCCCAGAACAATCAAAGAAGCCAAGAATGAAGAGCCACCAATCTCAATCTTGTTGCCATGACTGATATGAATAGCCCTCATGTTTGCCCCAGGAGAAAGAACCATTAACCGCTTTTGGAGAGGAACCATGACTAACTCATTCTCATTTGCAAACTTGTGAGACACAAATGAATGCGATGCACCAGAATCAAAGAGAACTCGTGCAGGAACTGAGTTAACTGAAAGCATACCCATGACCACTCCAGGTGCGAGCTCAGCTTGAGAGGCGTTGACGCAGTTAGCTCGAACAACCGCAGACCCGGGCTTAGTGTTGATGTTGAGAGCCCGAGGCGGTGGTGCACGAACCGAAGGAGAGCTTGATGCAGATCTTGGCGGGGGTTGAGGGAGAGCTTTGTTCTTCATTGGGCAGTTCCAGCTGGGATGACCATGATCTCCACATGTGTAACAAGCACCGCGAGGACGTGGAGCAGAGTAGCCAGGGACTCCGCCAGGCGCTCCAGGGTAAGGGTTGTTGTAGCCCCTGGGAGCCGCAGCAGAAGTTTGATGGCCTTGGCGCGTAAGTTGTGTCTTGGTGGAGCCGGAGCGACGGTGGGGTGTTAGGAACCAGACACGCCGCTTAGAAGGAGTTGCCATTGTTGCCGAGCTTGATGCATCCCTGTGTTTCTTGGACTCCTCGAACATCCGCCTACTAGCCTCCTCTTGTAGTGCCATATCTGCAGTTCGGGAAGGTTGCGGTCTTGCATGCGTGAGTGCATACTTGATCGACGATTGAGCCCTTGCCGAATCTCTTACGCTTTTCTTGTCATCGAGATACTTCATCACCACCATAGCGAGACAGGTTCATAAAGTTCACGATATAGGTGTTGACGTTATCATTTCCACGCTTCAGGTTGAGGAAAGCATCCTTCATTCTTTCCATCACAATCTCTGAGAGAAACTGTTCTTTGAAAGCTACGGTGAACCTCTCCCAAGTTGGCTGGAACCCAGTGCAGCTTGCCTTCAAGTAGTTTTCCCACCATAGAGCTGCGTCTCCTTGAGAAGGTGAGTAGCACTTTACCCATTCCTGCTCGCACATCGCCAGTCTCGAGCAACCTTGAGATCTCGCAGCCAATCATCCGCATCAAGAGGTCGGCCGAATCGAGCGAGGTTGAACTTGAGGAAGCTCTTGATGTCACCACGCTTGGGAGGTGGAGGAAGTGGAGTGAACTCGTTCCTTCAGACGCTCTCCTCAAAGCGCAGCTGGTTCTCTTGCATGGCTGCCAAAGCATTGGCTATGCTTGACAGCGCTGAGCCCAGTTCCGGAGGGATATCCTCTTCAGTCCGGCGTGGGGGAGCCATCCTGTCATTGATGTAAAACTCAAGTCAGTACTATCATGGAAGATGATAATAATCCAGAATAGTACCAAGATGGAATTAACCAAGATTAAAGGATACAATTTACTAAGATGATATAAAAATATCAACAAAGTTCATAGCACCTCAAAGATATTAAGCATATCGCACACGACTGAAAAGGAGTGTGGTACACAAACATATCAAAGAAAAATTTTCCACAAATTTCGGCATTAAAATACCAATAGATGCGCAAAATTACTTAACGAATCAAGATTAGTGACTCTACCGATCCAATATACAAAAGCAAATGATACAAGTAGTGGTATGGTCGCGACTCCATCCCGCACTCAAATCATTACAAGACATGAACCAAGTGGAACACATATCCTAACCCTTCTTCTCACGATTTAAACCTAAAGATTGGTACTACGGAAACGAACACCCCAAACAAGATAGCGTCGGATACAAAAGGAAGATAGATTGCGTCGATTTACAAAAGCCTGTCGGTATGGAATGTACCAACAGTTGATAACCAAAGGCAGATAAGATAACAACTTGGATGCAACAGATAGACAAAGGACTACACACACACACACAACCTATGGTACTACGGAAACCCAGAACACGTGAATCCTAGTTTGAACTTTGAGAAGAGAATTGAAAACGTTGCACTTCCTTACCAGAAAAGGGTGGGTGGGAGGGTAAGAAGAAAATGAAGCAGTCCTACTCTCGCTTTTTGTTTTTCCCTAATATACATAACTACCAAAATATTTGCTAGATCGACAACGACTGCTTTGAAACCACGAAGGTCGGGATGGCTCGATACCAATTGTAACTACCTCGGTGAACTACGCTCCTAGATACAAGCCTGGATGAGTGATAGCGGTTGAAATAGTACTGGGGCCCCAAAAGCCACTCACCGGTAGTCCTTTCAGACGTCCCAACCGCTACCCTCTCAACGGGACACAGACGGCGGCGTGGTCGGCGAAGGGATCAACTACGTACACAAGTGGGTATGTACGAAGCCACCATACAAGAGTACATCACAGCCATCCCATCTAGAAAGAAAGAAAATATACCAACGCCATACGGCAAGATTCAAATGACCGGATAACTATATTTTAGGATAACTCCTCATACAAACACATCGAGTATCATGGAAGCGGCAAATGTAATCCGAGTACGGATAAGAAGCAAATCGGCATAAGATGCCATAGAAAATAAGCACATCCCAACTACAGGTCTCACGGATCCCGCTCCTAATCTCTACACGAACGATCGTTGCCCACATCATCGGCTTCTTCCACCCAAAGATCCGTCCCGAGAAGGTACTGCTCATCTGAATCAAGAATTTATCGTGTGAGACCCTAAGGGTACTCAGCAAGTCTTAATGCCTCTAAAGGGGACACAACCTGGGGTGACGCAATTGCAGCAAAAGATAAACCCTAGCAATTCTACAGATAAACGCTAACCATCCGCCTAACCAATGATAGACGGATGTCCGTGAATTTAAGTACAACAATTGTAATGGTAATCTCATCCGATCCATCCTCCTCCTTGCTTACCAACAAGGAAGCGGACGAACAACCCCCATCCGTTGGCAATTTTATTAACCATTCCATGATTGTTGCACTATTTACTAGTCAAGTTACTTAGTCAAATTAAGGCGGTACTTTAGTTATGCTTGTCTATGATCAAGAAACTGTGCTCCAAGTCGTCCATATCCGCGGACACGGCTTTCAGAAAGTTTTACCCGGCCGGGGTGCACCAATAGCAACACACGCTCGATCAACCTCGGAAAAACCAAAACAAAAACCCAACGAGGCTTTCACGACTGAACAATCACAAGATTCAGAAATATTTCAGGGGGCCACCCCTTAAGTAGAATCCGCAACGGAGTAAGCAAGCTTCGAGACGGCCTCAAGGTTCGGGTGGACGGCTGTGAACGACTGGGAACCCGAAAGTGTGGCTGGGCTTGTCGACACCGCGGAATCGTGTCCCACTCCTAAACAGTACAGCGTGCTCCTCGCACAATCGTAAAGCAAAAGTAATCATGGCATAAGTACAGGATCGTAAATAAAACCTCAAACTAGTTTGTGGCCCCAAGAAATAAGACGGAATCAAGCTCGTCCGGGGGTCCCATATACCTCCGGATGTGGATAGCGCGATAAATCAAGGAACAGGAATCAAGTACTCGGGGTCTTACGGACACAAGTGAGCAGGAAAACCAAATAGCAGATGTTGCTCACCGTGCCACTTTCTTTAGTTATCCCAACTACTCAAAGTTAAGTTGTTTAAGTACCTCATTATTCATCGACTCTCACAAACCCTACACATGTTGTTCTACGACTCGCATGGCTCAAACAACTCCTATAGTAGTGGCTCATGGGATGGAGGAAACAAGCTTGTGGGGTTTAAAAGTAAGGGCAATGCATACTTGGGATTCATTTTAATGCAATCGACTCAATGATGCAAGAATAAGATAGAGGCAATAGGTATTGTATGTATGCAAGCATGTGGTAGTGCTTGCGGTGTCTCTGTTGAAGCAAAGGACGGTTCTGTGTAGTGCTCCTGGTTCTCTTGATACAATCCCTGCTCAGTGTCTATCCGAGAAAAACCAAACAAACAAGGCCAACATGAATATAGAGCACAAGCATATGAATTAGATGCGTCAAGCAAACAATCATGCCATGATGAATGATGCACAATTTACATGGCAAGTAAGGTAGCAAGGCATGGGTGAGGTGTGGAGGACAGCAAAATAACATTTGAATTGGGTTTTAGTCATATTTTGTTGCCATAATAGTTGCTGTTCATTATATTTTTATATGATGCATGCTGCAATTGAAGCCATGGATAGCATAAACAGAAAGGTCTCGTCGAGCTGATCATTTTAGACTACTTATTTGCTAAATTTGGAATTACAAAACATTAGTTATGATTTAATGAAAATCTAGTGGCAAATGATGTAATTAAACTAAACTTGGAGTTTTACTTGTGCAAATTACAAAATAGATGGCATATTTGAATTCCTCTTATTTTTCTGATATCAATACATATATCATTTGTCTAATTTGGATAAAGTATGAAAAAGTTATTAATAATCTGAATAGAATTTTGAATTTTGAATTTATTTAAACAGGTTTGAATTTGAAAACAGATCTGAAACGCTTTCCACTTTTTCTACTCATTCCTGAGTCGCTTACAGGTGGGGACAGGGGGTGCTATGGCCCACGCATCAGTGCCTGGAACAAACTGGACTGCGGGTTCATTACTAAATCTCCCAGGAGCCTATTTGCAACCGCATGAGACCGACAAAGGCCGTGGACCTGGTTGAGGCGTTGGAAGAGGAGGGCTAAAGCGTAAAAGCGACGGGTGGTCTTGATGAACCGATTTAATCAGACGCTGAAACGGCGAGATGCAGCTAACTTGCGTCGAGCTTGGCGAGCGCTACATCGAGAACTAGGGGATGCCACCAAAACCGAAGTTGTAGAGGGATCAACAGGCTGCAGGTTTGGCTTGGGGCGCATCTACGGGGAAGGTCTGTGCTGGTCGGAAATCGACGAGGAACAGAGGCGGTTCAGCAGTCTGCAGGCACGCGCTGACGGCGGCGGCAGCGACTGCAGACGCACGCAGGGTGCTCGACGATGGCCGGCGGCGCTACGGTGAACTAGGGGGGCGGGGATCGTGTCAGGGGGAACGAGTGGCTTACCAGGGGCTCGCTGGTGGCCTGGCTCGGGCAGGGAGGCCGGTGATCGTCGAGGGGGCTGGCGACGGAACGCCTGTACACGCTGGCACGGGCGGAGCTCCCGGCGAGTGCTGTTCTGGCGCACGCGGCGCGGTGGAAGACGGGAGCTCTGCATCACTGGCGCCTCGGGAGCTGGAAAGAAGGGGTGCTGGCCGCTAGGGCTTCGGGTTCATGGCGTCTGGCTTATGGGAGAAGAAGGGAGGAAGAGTGGATCTGGGAGGTGGGCGAGGAGTTAGGATAAGAACGAGAGGGGAGAGGAAGGTGGCGTGGGGGGGTAGTGTTTGCCTTTGCTGCTTTTAGCTGGCCACGCGAGGCGATAAGGGCAGAGCACGTGAGCGAGAGAGAGAAGAGAAACAGGGACAGAGAGGCTGCAGGTGGGGCTAGTGCAGGCCAGGGTCGGGGTGGTTCGGGCTGGGGCCCCTAGGGCAGGGAGAGGGAGCAAGAGAGGGAAGAGGTGAGGCGCGGGTCTAGGGTTGGAGCTAGGGTTTTGCTTTGAGTGGTGGAGGGGTAGCTAGGTGGCATGTGGGGCCAGCTAGGTGGCATGGGGTGATCGAGCTAGAGCTAGAAGGGTAGAGGGACATGGGGTACATGCTAGGTAGAGGATAAAGGAGGGGGGTAGGGTTTTGGGTTTTGCTTTGGTAATGAGGGGGTAGACTAGAGGGGTAAGAGGGTGGTTTAGTGTTTGCTTTAGGGTGATGGTCATGCAAGGTAGGGGGAAGAGGAGGGGTAGGCTTAGGGTTTTGGTTATAGGGTAGATAAGAGAGAGGCAAGGGGTGGTTCTAGAGATTGCTAAGAGGGTTAGGCAAAGGATGGTGGTACTAATGGCCCATGCATGATCCAACAAAGGACCAAGCAAGTTCCAAAGAGAGGGGGAGTTTTAGAGGATGCATGCCACATGGCACATGTCTGTGCATGGAGCATGGGGCTGGTCTAGATAAAGGGCAAAAGAGAGAGAGGGATTTAACACTACCAAAACAAGATCAAGCAAGGAAGGAGTGGTTCATTTAGAAAGCAAGCAAAACCAAATACTAGGGAAAAGGTGGCTATTGCATGGCCCATGCAAGATAATTAATGCCACAATTATCCTTGTGAGAACAAGGATATTAATATGGCACTATTCATCTCCATTCCAAAATGTGGAAAAGGCCAAGCAAAGATTAGGGTGGATCCAACCTACAACTTGGGCTAGGGATAACTCAATAAAAGGCCAAGCCCATATTGTTGGATGGTGGAAATATAAGGTGGGGAAGAAAAGGTGGTGGAGTCAAAAGAGAGATGCCCCCAACTCAACTTGGGCATATAACAATGTATCAAGAGCCAAATACAATATCAAGAGGCAAATACAATCAATCATGCACATGAGATAAGAACCAAACAAGAAAGGGTTTTATATGATGCACAAATGCAAGGTGGTATGATGACATGAGCATGATATGATGATGATGCAACAATTATATGTTGGAAGTGGCCCTTTTTATTATTATGACATGTAGCATTACAGGGGTTAGACAACTGGGATGCTACAAATGGCCACAACGGTAATGGCCACAACAAAGGTAGTAATGGCCATCAGCATAATGGAAATAAAGATCTCAGTAATGTGGAATGCTACAAGTGTAGGAAGTTGGGACACTATGCCTACAGTTGTCCAGAAGATGGAACCAAGGCAAACTCAACTGAGAAGGCAACTGTGAACCACATGAACATGAAGAGAGGACTCAATAAAACATGCTTTGTGACTGGTAAGCTTATAGCAAATTTATACATCACACTCGTACCTTTTCAATACTGGTGCATCGCATTCGTTCATATAAGGCATTCATGGATGAGATTAGTCACATATGGAGTTACTTAGAAAATCTGTTAAAGTGAACTCATTGGAGAAGAAACTGATAGCTAGTACAAGATGCCACAATTGAGTCTTAGATGTTTGGAGATGCCAAGTTTAGTTCTCTTAAGGGGGTTAGCTTGATAAATGTACCCACGGTAAGGTGAAGCTATTTTGGAAGCTAGATTAAGGATCCCGAGAACTCCACTAGAATCTATTTGCTAGCCATCTCGAATCTCGAGGACGAGATTCATCTTAAGGGGGTTAGTCTATAACATCCCATATTTTAGAATGGGAATGGTTTATATATCTCATGTGCATTGCATCATGGCATCCTGCAAAAAAATTCCAAATTCAAAACCATTTGTGAAAACCCCTATTTGAAAATCCTTTATGAATCTATTAGAGTTTCTAAATAAAACATATGTTTGAATATTTTGAATGGACAGGAATATGTTCCCTAGAAGTCCTAGAAAGTTATTTTGAATTTTAGAAAATTTTACAAATTATTTTGAGCTCATTTGGAGCTTTGATGCAAAGGATATTAATTAAACAAGGAAATGAAAAAGAATAAACAAAAAAAACTAAACCTACTCTACTCAAATGAGCCACCAGCCCAACCCGCGCCTCTTCCTCCTCTACTTGCCAGATCAAGACGCGCAAGCAGCAGGAGCGGCCCACCTAGCTGAGCCAGCCCAGCAGAAGCCACACTCCCTATCCCTTGCCTCTTTTTTTTCTCCTAACCACGGGCCCGCTTGTCAGCCTCACGACAGCCACCGCCGCGTGGACCCCGCTTGTCATCACCTTGCCTCGTCGAGAAACAGGGACGAACACGAGTTCCTCCAACCGAACGAAATCCGAGAAAATCTCCCGTTTCCTCCTTGATTCCGCTCACCCTCGCGCACGGAAAATCCCTATAAGCCCCCCTCCTTCACCTCGTTCCGATTTTTGGCTCTCTCGGAAACCCTAGCCGCCAAATCACGAGCCACCGATCTCGCCGTCCTCCGCCGCCAAGGAAGCTCGGTACGAGCTCGATTCCGAGCCTCCTGCGCTCCCTTCTTCCTTCTAATCGACCTTCCCTCTCTGCACCGATTCTCGCTGACCATCTCCCTCCGCAGAGCACCACAGTACGGGAAATCGTCGCCGGAGAACTACCGCCGCCGCATGCCTCCAGCCGCCCGCCACCGCCTCCAGGGGAAGCAAACTGCCACGCCGAGAGCACCAGGGACCTCGTCATCCTCGCCAGCTTCACGTGGACCACCTCCCCGACGTCGGAGACCACCGGAGCACCACCCACCACCACCGTCTGGGCTGCCACCACCGCCTCCATCATCGTCGCCGGCGAGCCTCGTCTGGTACGACCTCATCCGTCCGATCGCCATCCCATCCAACGGCCCCTGTTCCTTTCAACACCGAAGGGGTATTAGCCAGTAAGGTGCTGCCACCTGTCCTGCTGTGTAAGCACGCGCTGACTCAGCGCCTGGTCAGCGCGCCCAGCCAGTCAGAGCTCGCCGCGTGGCAAGCCTGTCCGCTGACTGTGTAATCTGCTTTTAAGAAAATAGTCAGAATATTTGCAGAACTTGTAAAATTCGTAGAAAATTGATTATAGCTCAGAAAAATACAAATAAGATATCCATGGATTCAGAAAATTGTAACCTATGTCACTGTAGCATTAGTCGATTTTGTTACAGTACAAAATAATTACCTATAATTAAATCACTTAATTGAGTATATTGGCTATAACTTTTAATCTGTAAATCATTTTAAGGTGAAACCAGTGGCAAATGAAAGCTATGAACATTACCTATCGAGTAGAATGGTTCCCATATTTTTATGAAACTATTCTGTACTGAAAGTATTTAGAATTCATTAATGCCTATTAAAAGCCTATTTGCTTATTGGAAAATGATTATGAAATGCTTTTGATCATGTTTCTTTTCTAAAATGCATACATACTGTTTTTTTTGTGTTGTGATACTGTATGATTGATTGCAATTATTGTTTTGCACGATAGATTGCTCGGAGTGCGATTATTGATATTGCGATGACTGTGTGAACGATTACTACAACTGAGGCAAGTGTCACTATCATGAATCTCCTATTGTTTTATTATGCATTTAGTTTTCAGTAGCTAGCATTGAAGAAAATGTTTTATATTATATACGCTATGCTATGGTGTGAGTACCCAATAGAATTGTCATAGACCCCAGTTGATTCCTTGATAGCCATCGTATTGTAGATGCTTAGCCATGCTATTAGTTGCATGGGTGGTTTTCATGATACATATGTGTATGAGAAGGATCATGTTTTGCTTAAATGAAAACCACTTAATCAATGAATCACCTGGGTGGAATGGCATTGATTGGGTCATCGAGTGTGGATTTTGGTGGGGATTGCCACCCAGGCTTCAAAGAGATAATAGGCGGTCTTGATTAGTAACTTCCATGTACAACCACATGTCATATGGGATCTGACTTGACCGAGTAAGTTATGGGATCATGGCCTACCGTGACTAGCAGATGTAGGTGTTGATAGGATGGTACGGTCCGGAGTTAGGCTCATGATTCTGTTTCCCAAAGGTCTCGTCCTGGTCTTCTCTCAAAAGGGGTTGATCGGGTCTTGTGGATAAAGTGTAATAGCCTCTGCAGATGGTTTATGAACTAAGTACTTAGCCGTGTCCCCGGTAATGGACAATTATGAGTAACTTCAATTGACGCAGTTGAAAAGTCTCATTCATTCTAATTTCTCTAATAAAACTTGATGGGTGAACTTAATGGGTTATAGGAGCACTTGAGTGACTCAATGTGTCCATAGATTTAGGAGCTCTCGAGTGACTCGAGTTGTTCTTAGTTATTTTGAAGAACTAAAACTTTATTAAAAAAAATGTAGGATAAAATGCTGCTTTATGCAAATAGCCTAAACTCCACTAGCCAAATGTGCATGTATATGATAGGTTGCCAATTGTGTCCACATAACAGTGACATCTTGCCAATACAATTAAAATGTATTGACCATTCGTGGCTGCAACTTTTCATGTTGTAGGTAATTTCAATGACAAGTAAGGTTATCGTTTAGGTTGCGAATCTCCACTCAGCGAGTTGCATGTGGCGTGATGGAGCCTTTATCTATTGTTTATTTATTGAACTATGTTATTTGAGCTAGATGTGATCTAAGCAACTTTGTAATATTTATTTTCTTGGATCAATCGTTGTAATAATGTGACGCATTGATACTCTTTTATTCATCGAAACTGTGTGTGCTAGCTAATCGGTCCAAGGGACTAGCACTGTAAACACATGATCCAATTCTTAATGGGTTGGATCGCTTCAGATGGTATCAGATCATTGCGTTGACTGTAGGTTCGTGACCTTAGAACTGGATTAGAAATAGGAGACCTCTATTAGGAGAACTATCATATTTTCTACTTATTAGAGTTCTTACATTCCTTGTCTATCTTTTCTAGAACCTCTTCTTGTTCAAAATTTGTAGTTGTCCATTCATTTGGTACCTATATGAGAGTTGTCTTACAAGTAGAATAAGAAATAGAATGACAGAAAGGAATGTCTCATCAAGTTTGTTTAGGATTAGACCACCATGTTTTATCTCTTTAGGAGATCATCGCTATCGTGTTAGCATATTGATCTTACCAACTTATGTGGTATGACAATATTGGTTGCTTGCTTGTTTGTATTAAGCTATTTTGCGTGATGCCTTGTTAGGGTCAGTTAGTTTTGAACTCCAAAGTTTTTGAAATTTGTGTGAGGTTTTTATATTAGTTTATTGGTGTGAACTGATTGAAATTCGCGACATTGCTGCTGCAGTTTTCTGTTGAACCTGTTGTACCACATGATTTTTTTTTCATATTTTCTTGGTAACTGATAAAAATCTAAAAAAATAGGATTTGGTACGAAACTTACTGTACTATATGCGCAAAAATTGCCTAAAATTACTGACGTATTTAAGTCGGTCAGAAAAATTCGTGAAACCTGCTGTACCGTTTTAACAAATTTTGTGTATTGCTTATATGTTGCTTTGTTTTTCTCTAGTATTGTTCCCAACCTATTCAAACTATTTTGTGGTTATATACTGCTAATATTAGACCCCTGTAATGTTGGTATGCAAGTGGTTACTTGTGTGTCGATAGCTTATGATGGTTTGCTTGTTTGTGTCACTGATTGCTTCATATAGTTATGGGTAGTACTACTTTCTCTAGTCCCTTCTATCTATAACTCATCTATGCTGTCCTAACAGATGCCGCCTCGCTGCCAACCCACTGAGATGGAGCAGATGATAGCATCCCAGACACAGCTAGCACGGGTGATGACTCAATTCATGGCTGCCCAGAAAAACAACAACAACAACAATGGGAACAACCAGCCCCAGGAGGATGCTCTCACCAGGTTTCTGAAACTTAGGCCAGCTAAGTTCTCTACTGCACCTGAACCTATAATTGCTCTTGACTGGTTGCGCTCGGTGAACAAAGACTTAGTGACTGTTGGATGCACTAATGCTGAGAAGGTGAGATTTGCTGCTCACCTACTGGAGGGACCAGCTGCTTCTTGGTGGGATACTTTCCAAATCACCCACCCGCTGGACACTGTTACTTGGGCCATGTTTGAAGATGGATTCAAGACCAATCATGTTTCTTTAGGGGTCCTCAGCCTGAAGAGGAAGGAGTTTCGCAACTTGCGCCAAACCAACCGTACAGTGGCAGAATACATAGAGGAGTTTAATAATCTGTCACGCTATGCACCTGAAGACATTGACACTGACTCCAAGAGGAGAGAGAGATTTCTGGATGGTCTCAGTGATGAGCTCTCGGTGCAACTGTTAGTGGTTTATTGCCCAACATTTCAGGAGCTGATGGATAAGGCTCGGATCCTAGAAGGAAAGCACAAGAAAGTGGAACGCCGCAAGAGGAAGCACAATGGCAATCACAACTCAGGATCATAACCTAAACGTACCTTCCTTGATGGCAATGACAATTCTGATGACCACAACAACGGAGCCAATGGCCACAACAGTAATGGCCACAACAAAGGTAGTAATGGCCATCAGCATAATGGAAATAAAGATCTCAGTAATGTGGAATGCTACAAGTGCAGGAAGTTGGGACACTATGCCTACAGTTGTCCAGAAGATGGAACCAAGGAAAACTCAACTGAGAAGGCAACTGTGAACCACATGAACATGAATAGAGGACTCAATAAAACATGCTTTGTGACTGGTAAGCTTATAGCAAATTTATACATCACACTCGTACCTTTTCAATACTGGTGCATCGCATTCGTTCATATAAGGCATTCATGGATGAGATTAGTCACATATGGAGTTACTTAGAAAATCTGTTAAAGTGAACACATTGGAGAAGAAACTGATAGCTAGTACAAGATGCCACAATTGAGTCTTAGATGTTTGGAGATGCCAAGTTTAGTTCTCTTAAGGGGGTTAGCTTGATAAATGTACCCACGGTAAGGTGAAGCTATTTTGGAAGCTAGATTAAGGAACCCGAGAACTCCACTAGAATCTATTTGCTAGCCATCTCGTATATCGAGGACGAGATTCATCTTAAGGGGGTTAGTCTATAACATCCCAGATTTTAGAATGGGAATGGTTTATATATCTCATGTGCATTGCATCATGGCATCCTGCAAAAAAATTCCAAATTCAAAACCATTTGTGAAAACCCCTATTTGAAAATCCTTTATGAATCTATTAGAGTTTCTAAATAAAAAATATGTTTCAATATTTTGAATGGACAGGAATATGTTCCCTAGAAGTCCTAGAAAGTTATTTTGAATTTTAGAAAATTTTACAAATTAGTTTGAGCTCATTTGGAGCTTTGATGCAAAGGATATTAATTAAACAAGGAAATGAAAAAGAATAAACAAAAAAGAACTAAACCTACATTTCATTGAGCCAGCCCAGCCCAACCCGCCCCTTCCTCCTCTACCGCTGCATCAAGACGCATAAGCAGGAGCGGCCCACCTAGCTGAGCCATCCCAGCAGAAGCCACACTCCCTATCCCTTGCCTCTTTTTTTTTCTCCTAACCGCGGGCCCGCTTGTCAGCCTCACGACAGCCACCGCCGCGTGGACCCCGCTTGTCATCACCTTGCCTCGTCGAGAAATAGGGACGAACATGAGTTCCTCCAACCGAACGAAATCCAGGAAAATCTCCCGTTTCCTCCTTGATTCCGCTCACCCTCGCGCACGGAAAATCCCTATAAGCCCCCCTCCTTCACCTCGTTCCGATTTTTGGCTCTCTCGGAAACCCTAGCCGCCAAATCACGAGCCACCGATCTCGCCGTCCTCCGCCGCCAAGGAAGCTCGGTTCGAGCTCGATTCCGAGCCTCCCGCGCTCCCTTCTTCCTTCTAATCGACCTTCCCTCTCTGCACCGATTCTCGCTGACCATCTCCCCTCGTCGCAGGAGCACCACAGCGCCGGGAAATCGTCGCCGGAGAACTACCGCCGCCGCACGCCTCCAGCCGCCCGCCACCGCCTCCAGGGGAAGCAAACTGCCGCGCCGAGAGCACCAGGGACCTCGTCATCCTCGCCACCTTCGCGTGGACCACCTCCCCGACGTCGGAGACCACCGGAGCACCACCCACCACCACCTTCTGGGCTGCCACCACCGCCTCCGTCATCGTCGCCGGCGAGCCTCGTCTGGTACGACCTCATCCGTCCGATCGCCATCCCATCCAACGGCCCCTGTTGCTTTCAACACCGAAGGGGTATTAGCCAGTAAGGTGCTGCCACCTGTCCTGCTGTGTAAGCATCACCGACTCAGCTTGTCTCGCCAGCCACCGATCGAGCTCGCCATGGCAAGCCCGTCCACCGATTGTAATCTTTTAAGAAAATAGTCTAATATTTGCGTAACTTGTAAAATTGAGAAAATTGATTATAGCTCAGAAAAATACAAATAAGATATCCATGGATTCAGAAAATTGTAACCTATGTCACTGTAGCATTAGTCGATTTTGTTACAGTACAAAATAATTACCTATAATTAAATCACTTAATTGAGTATATTGGCTATAACTTTTAATCTGTAAATCATTTTAAGGTGAAACCAGTGGCAAATGAAAGCTATGAACATTACCTATCGAGTAGAATGGTTCCCATATTTTTATGAAACTATTCTGTACTGAAAGTATTTAGAATTCATTAATTCCTATTAAAAGCCTATTTGCTTATTGGAAAATGATTATGAAATGCTTTTGATCATGTTTCTTTTCTAAAATGCATACATACTGTTTTTTTTTGTGTTGTGATACTGTATGATTGATTTCAATTATTGTTTTGCACGATAGATTGCTCGGAGTGCGATTATTGATATTGCGATGACTGTGTGAACGATTACTACAACTGAGGCAAGTGTCACTATCATGAATCTCCTATTGTTTTATTATGCATTTAGTTTTCAGTAGCTAGCATTGAAGAAAATGTTTTATATTATATACGCTATGCTATGGTGTGAGTACCCAATAGAATTGTCATAGACCCCAGTTGATTCCTTGATAGCCATCGTATTGTAGATGCTTAGCCATGCTATTAGTTGCATGGGTGGTTTTCATGATACATATGTGTATGAGAAGGATCATGTTTTGCTTAAATGAAAACCACTTAATCAATGAATCACCTGGGTGGAATGGCATTGATTGGGTCATCGAGTGTGGATTTTGGTGGGGATTGCCACCCAGGCTTCAAAGAGATAATAGGCGGTCTTGATTAGTAACTTCCATGTACAACCACATGTCATATGGGATCTGACTTGACCGAGTAAGTTATGGGATCATGGCCTACCGTGACTAGCAGATGTAGGTGTTGATAGGATGGTACGGTCCGGAGTTAGGCTCATGATTCTGTTTCCCAAAGGTCTCGTCCTGGTCTTCTCTCAAAAGGGGTTGATCGGGTCTTGTGGATAAAGTGTACTAGCCTCTGCAGATGGTTTATGAACTAAGTACTTAGCCGTGTCCCCGGTAATGTACAATTATGAGTAACTTCTCTTGACGCAGTTGAAAAGTCTCATTCATTCTAATTTCTCTAATAAAACTTGATGGGTGAACTTAATGGGTTATAGGAGCACTTGAGTGACTCAATGTGTCCATAGATTTAGGAGCTCTCGAGTGACTCGAGTTGTTCTTAGTTATTTTGAAGAACTAAAACTTTATTAAAAAAATGTAGGATAAAATGCTGCTTTATGCAAATAGCCTAAACTCCACTAGCCAAAGTGTGCATGTATATGATAGGTTGCCAATTGTGTCCACATAACAGTGACATCTTGCCAATACAATTAAAATGTATTGACCATTCGTGGCTGCAACTTTTCATGTTGCAGGTAATTTCAATGACAAGTAAGGTTATCGTTTAGGTTGCGAATCTCCACTCAGCGAATTGCCTGTGGCGTGATGGAGCCTTTATCTATTGTTTATTTATTGAACTATGTTATTTGAGCTAGATGTGATCTAAGAAACTTTGTAATATTTATTTTCTTGGATCAATCGTTGTAATAATGTGACGCATTGATACTCTTTTATTCATCGAAACTGTGTGTGCTAGCTAATCGGTCCAAGGGACTAGCACTGTAAACACAGGATCCGATTCTTAACGGGTTGGATCGCTTCAGATGGTATCAGAGCATTGCGTTGGCTGTAGGTTCGTGACCTTAGAACTGGATTAGAAATAGGAGACCTCTATTAGGAGAACTATCATATTTTCTACTTATTAGAGTTCTTACATTCCTTGTCTATCTTTTCTAGAACCTCTTCTTGTTCAAAATTTGTAGTTGTCCATTCATTTGGTACCTATATGAGAGTTGTCTTACAAGTAGAATAAGAAATAGAATGACAGAAAGGAATGTCTCATCAAGTTTGTTTAGGATTAGACCACCATGTTTTATCTCTTTAGGAGATCATCGCTATCGTGTTAGCATATTGATCTTACCAACTTATGTGGTATGACAATATTGGTTGCTTGCTTGTTTGTATTAAGCAATTTTGCGTGATGCCTTGTTAGGGTCAGTTAGTTTTGAACTCCAAAGTTTTTGAAATTTGTGTGAGGTTTTTAGATTAGTTTATTGGTGTGAACTAATTGAAATTCGCGACATTGCTGCTGCAGTTTTCTGTTGAACCTGTTGTACCACATGATTTTATTTTCATATTTTCTTGGTAACTGATAAAAATCTAAAAAAATAGGATTCGGTACGAAACTTACTGTACTATATGCGCAAAAATTGCCTAAAATTACTGACGTATTTAAGTTGGTCAGAAAAATTCGTGAAACCTGCTGTACCGTTTTAACAGATTTTGTGTATTGCTTATATGTTGCTTTGTTTTGCTCTAGTATTGTTCCCAACCTATTCAAACTATTTTGTGGTTATATACTGCTAATATTAGACCCCTGTAATGTTGGTATGCAAGTGGTTGCTTGTGTGTCGATTGCTTATGATGGTTTGCTTGTTTGTGTCATTGATTGCTTCATATAGTTATGGGTAGTACTACTTTCTCTAGTCCCTTCTATCTATAACTCATATATGCTGTCCCAATAGATGCCGCCTCGCTGCCAACCCACTGAGATGGAGCAGTTGATAGCATCCCAGACACAGCTAGCACGGGTGATGACTCAATTCATGGCTGCCCAGAACAACAACAACAACAACAACAACAACAACAACAACAATGGGAACAACCAGCCCTAGGAGGATGCTCTCACCAGGTTTCTGAAACTTAGGCCAGCTAAGTTCTCTACTGAACCTGAACCTATAATTGCTCTTGACTGGTTGCGCTCGGTGAACAAAGACTTAGTGACTGTTGGATGCATTAATGCTGAGAAGGTGAGATTTGCTGCTCACTTACTGGAGGGACCAGCTGCTTCTTGGTGGGATACTTTCCAAATCACCCACCCGCTGGACACTATTACTTGGGCCATGTTTGAAGATGGATTCAAGACCAATCATGTTTCTTCAGGGGTCCTCAGCCTGAAGAGGAAGGAGTTTCGCAACTTGCGCCAAACCAACCGTACAGTGGCAGAATACATATAGGAGTTTAATAATCTGTCACGCTATGCACCTGAAGACATTGACACTGACTCCAAGAGGAGAGAGAGATTTCTGGATGGTCTCAGTGATGAGCTCGCGGTGCAACTGTTAGTGGTTTATTGCCCAACATTTCAGGAGCTGATGGATAAGGCTCGGATCCTGGAAGGAAAGCACAAGAAAGTGGAACGCCGCAAGAGGAAGCACGATGGCAATCACAACTCAGGATCATATCCTAAACGTACCCTCCATGATGGCAATGACAATTCTGATGACCGCAACAACGGAGCCAATGGCCACAACGGTAATGGCCACAACAAAGGTAGTAATGGCCATCAGCATAATGGAAATAAAGATCTCAGTAATGTGGAATGCTACAAGTGTAGGAAGTTGGGACACTATGCCTACAGTTGTCCAGAAGATGGAACCAAGGCAAACTCAACTGAGAAGGCAACTGTGAACCACATGAACATGAAGAGAGGACTCAATAAAACATGCTTTGTGACTGGTAAGCTTATAGCAAATTTATGCATCACACTCGTACCTTTTCAATACTGGTGCATCACATTCGTTCATATAAGGCATTCATGGATGAGATTAGTCACATATGGAGTTACTTAGAAAATCTGTTAAAGTGAACTCATTGGAGAAGAAACTGATAGCTAGTACAAGATGCCACAATTGAGTCTTAGATGTTTGGAGATGCCAAGTTTAGTTCTCTTAAGGGGGTTAGCTTGATAAATGTACCCACAGTAAGGTGAAGCTATTTTGGAAGCTAGATTAAGGATCCCGAGAACTCCACTAGAATCTATTTGCTAGCCATCTCGAATCTCGAGGACGAGATTCATCTTAAGGGGGTTAGTCTGTAACATCCCAGATTTTAGAATGGGAATGGTTTATATATCTCATGTGCATTGCATCATGGAATCCTGCAAAAAATTCCAAATTCAAAACCATTTGTGAAAACCCCTATTTGAAAATCCTTTATGAATCTATTAGAGTTTCTAAATAAAACATATGTTTGAATATTTTGAATGGACAGGAATATGTTCCCTAGAAATCCTAGAAATTTATTTTGAATTTTAGAAAATTTTACAAATTAGTTTGAGCTCATTTGGAGCTTTGATGCAAAGGATATTAATTAAACAAGGAAATGAAAAAGAATAAACAAAAAAAAACTAAACCTACTACTGCTCAAATGAGCCAAATTTCAACCCGGCGCCCTTCCTCCTCTACACGCCTTGGCAGATCAAGCAGCGGCCCACCTAGCTGATCCAGCCCAGTAGAAGCCACACTCCCTATCCCTTGCCTCTTTTTTTTCTCCTAACCGCGGGCCCGCTTGTCAGCCTCACGATAGCCACCGCCGCGTGGACCCCGCTTGTCATCACCTTGCCTCGTCGAGAAACAGGGACGAACATGAGTTCCTCCAACCGAACGAAATCCGGGAAAATCTCCCGTTTCCTCGTTGATTCCGCTCACCCTCGCGCACGGAAAATCCCTATAAGCCCCCCTCCTTCACCTCGCTCCGATTTTTGGCTCTCTCGGAAACCCTAGCCGCCAAATCATGAGCCACCGATCTCGCCGTCCTCCGCCGCCAAGGAAGCTCGGTACGAGCTCGATTCCGAGCCTCCCGCGCTCCCTTCTTCCTTCTAATCGACCTTCCCTCTCTGCACCGATTCTCGCTGACCATCTCCCCTCGTCGCAGGAGCACCACAGCGCCGGGAAATCGTCGCCGGAGAACTACCGCCGCCGCACGCCTCCAGTCGCCGGCCACCGCCTCCAGGGGAAGCAAACTGCCGCGCCGAGAGCACTAGGGACCTCGTCATCCTCGCCAGCATCACGTGGACCACCTCCCCGATGTCGGAGACCACCGGAGCACCACCCACCACCACCGTCTGGGCTGCCACCACCGCCTCCTTCATCGTCACCGGCGAGCCTCATCCGTCCGATCGCCATCCCATCCAACAGCCCCTGTTCCTTTCAGCACCGAAGGGGTATCAGCCACTAAGGTGCTGCCACTGCTCGTCATACAAGACGCTGACTCGGCCTGGTCAGCCAGTCGAGCTCGCGTGGCAAGCCCGTCTACCGATCGTAATCTGCTTTTAAGAAAATAGTCAGAATATTTGCAGAACTTGTAAAATTCGTAGAAAATTGATTATAGCTCAGAAAAATACAAATAAGATATCCATGGATTCAGAAAATTGTAATATATGTCACTGTAGAATTAGTCGATTTTGATACAGTAAAAAATAATTACCTATAATTAAATCACTTAATTGAGTATATTGGCTATAACTTTTAATCTGTAAATCATTTTAAGGTGAAACCAGTGGCGAATGAAAGCTATGAACATTACCTATCCAGTAGAATGGTTCCCATATTTTTATGAAACTATTCTGTACTGAAATTATTTATAATTCATTAATGCCTATTAAAAGCCTATTTGCTTATTGGAAAATGATTCTGAAATGCTTTTGATCATGTTTCTTTTCTAAAATGCATACATACTGTTTTTTGTGTGTTGTGATACTGTATGATAGATTGCAATTATTGTTTTGCGCGATAGATTGCCCGGAGTGCGATTATTGATATTGCGATGACTGTGTGAACGATTACTACAACTGAGGCAAGTGTCACTATCATGAATCTCCTATTGTTTTATTATGCATTTAGTTTTCAGTAGCTAGCATTGAAGAAAATGTTTTATATTATATACGCTATGCTATGGTGTGAGTACCCAATAGAATTGTCATAGACCCCAGTTGATTCCTTGATAGCCATCGTATTGTAGATGCTTAGCCATGCTATTAGTTGCATGGGTGGTTTTCATGATACATATGTGTATGAGAAGGATCATGTTTTGCTTAAATGAAAACCACTTAATCAATGAATCACCTGGGTGGAATGGCATTGATTGGGTCATCGAGTGTGGATTTTGGTGGGGATTGCCACCCAGGCTTCAAAGAGATAATAGGCGGTCTTGATTAGTAACTTCCATGTACAACCACATGTCATATGGGCTCTGACTTGACCGAGTAAGTTATGGGATCATGGCCTACCGTGACTAGCAGATGTAGGTGTTGATAGGATGGTACGGTCCGGAGTTAGGCTCATGATTCTGTTTCCCAAAGGTCTCGTCCTGGTCTTCTCTCAAAAGGGGTTGATCGGGTCTTGTGGATAAAGTGTAATAGCCTCTGCAGATGGTTTATGAACTAAGTACTTAGCCGTGTCCCCGGTAATGGACAATTATGAGTAACTTCTCTTGACGCAGTTGAAAAGTCTCATTCATTCTAATTTCTCTAACAAAACTTGATGGGTGAACTTAATGGGTTATAGGAGCACTTGAGTGACTCAATGTGTCCATAGATTTAGGAGCTCTCGAGTGACTCGAGTTGTTCTTAGTTATTTTGAAGAACTAAAACTTTATTAAAAAAAATGTAGGAGAAAATGCTGCTTTATGCAAATAGCCTAAACTCCACTAGCCAAAGTGTGCATGTATATGACATGTTGCAAATTGTGTCCACATAACAGTGACATCTTGCCAATACAATTCAAATGTATTGACCATTCATGGCTGCAACTTTTCATGTTGCAGGTAATTTCAACGACAAGTAAGGTTATCGTTTAGGTTGCGAATCTCCACTCAGCGAGTTTCCTGTGGCGTGATGGAGCCTTTATCTATTGTTTATTTATTGAACTATGTTATTTGAGCTAGCTGTGATCTAAGCAACTTTGTAATATTTATTTTCTTGGATCAATCATTGTAATAATGTGACGCATTGATACTATTTTATTCATCGAAACTGTGTGTGCTAGCTAATCGATCCAAGGGACTAGCACTGTAAAAACAGGATCCAATTCTTAACGGGTTGGATCTCTTCAAAAATGCTTTCTCAAAATCAATCTTTAAGATAATGATCTATTTCTTTGATTTATGAAAAATATGAAGATATTCAAATTCCCATGCTAGACAATCATGTATTGTTCTAGATTTGATAAATCCATATTGGTTCTTGCTGACAATGGGAATAATGATATTTTGAACTCTATTAGCAATTAATTTAGTCAGAACCTTGAGTGCCATGCTGACCAAAGAGATAGGCCTGTAATCAGAAGGTCTCATAGGATTTGGTATTTGGGGGATAAGTGCAATGAATGCAATATTAATGCTTTGAATATCCAGTTCACCATTGTGGAATCTGTTACAAAGGCTGTAGAACTGATGTTTGACGATGTTCAATATTTTTTCATGAAATATCCATTAAATCCATCAGGGCCAGGTGATCTGTCATTTGGCATATGCTTGATTATTTCATCAATTTCCAGAGTGGTGAATGGTTCTTCCAGTGATGACAAATCATGTGGTGTTATGAGACTCTGTAAGTCAAACATCATCT
Organism: Avena longiglumis; assembly: GCA_030063025.1. Lineage (NCBI taxonomy): Eukaryota > Viridiplantae > Streptophyta > Magnoliopsida > Poales > Poaceae > Avena > Avena longiglumis. Next base: position 411,373,278 of record CP125974.1, on the reverse strand, counting down.
CAGTTCCTTTGGTTTTCCCCAACCTGTCTCTGAAAGCAGTCCATAAAAGGGAAGCTTTATGATCATGGTTAGTGACTTCATTGCCTTGTTCATCTAATAAAACTGCAATATAATTGTTTCTGAAATTTCTAGTAACAATAGAGTGGAAGAATTTGGTATTTTCGTTACCAAGTTTTTCCCATCTGATATTGGCTCTTTTCCTCCAATACAATCTCTTGGCTTCAAGCAGTTTGTATATATGTGATTTAAGAATTTTCCTGAAATTCACTTCAGGCATGGACAATATCCTCTGTTCCTCTAGACCATCCAAGAGTGATAGTACAAAATTACAATTGTCAATGGTAGTGTTGAGGTTTGAGAGGGTTTTGCTCCATTTTTTTATAGCATGCCTCAAATTTTTGAATCTAGCAGCAAGGTCATGTGCATCATTTTTGTATAATCCTTTATTAATCCAATTGTTTTGAAGAATATCAGATAGTCCCTTAGACTCTAACCAACATTCTTCAAATCTGAACAGTTGAGATTTTGGTATATCAGTGCTGACTTGAATCAGAATGGGAACATGGTAAGACCCTAATCTAGCCATAGGTGTTGCCATTGTGTTTGGGAATATGGTAGTCCACTCATGAGATGTTAAAATCCAATCGAGTTTCTCAAGTAGTGGCTGTTGCTGCGTATTAGACCAGGTGAATGATCTGCCCTACAATGGAATCTCCTCCTGATCATGTTCTTGGATGATGGAATTCAATGTGTGGATATTAGAGATATTTCCCCTGTTCTGTTCGCATCCTCTGAGCTTCTAATCATATTAAAATCTCCCATGAAATCCACAACTTATAAGATGTTGAATCAATATTCATAAACCGATTGGTGAATTCTTCTTTGCCTTCATTTGTGCCTGGTGCATATATATTAGTAAAATATATCTCCTCACCAGTAATATTGCAAATGAGATTAATAGTGAGATGAAATGCAGATTGGTTGACCATACAACCATTGAACATATTACCACTCCAAATAGTAATCAGACCTCCAGAGTTGCCAATAGATGGTTGATATACAAATTGTCCTAATCTCCTAGGACAGAATTTCTTGATATAATAGCTGTCAAATATCTCCCTCTTAGTCTCTTGGAGGCATATAATGTTGCAGTTGCTCAGAGTGATTTTATCTGCAAGATCATCACACATTTCCTAGGAATTAATACCTCGAATGTTCCAATCTAGTATTTTAATTTGTCTACTCGTTGGAAATAATTGGTAGATGCAATATGGTGATTATATAGGTAATGTATATCACAGATGCTAAGACATAAGAATTGGGGTATTATGAAGTAACATCTATAGGGATGCACAAAAAGATTGCAATTGTGGGACCAGATAACTGGAATATTACATCTCAGGTAGATATCATAGCAATGTAAAAAAGCAATCTAATAGTGACTCAAGTACTGATGGAATAACAAAGTCACAAAATATTTTTTACAGTACATCCCAGATAAGATAAGGTAATAGGCTTGCACCGAGTACAACAGAAACTTATGAGGATATATATGATGTCTGACACATGTCCTTGATAGAAATAAAACAGGAATTAAACCCTAGGATAACAGATTAGCTAATGCCACTGCTCTTGGACTCAGGACCAGTGGGATTACACACTGTCATTAGAACTGTCATAGTTCAGGTGTGTAGCAGAAACCTCCCCAGGAGGAATCTGACAGAAGCTGGTGCCAATAACTTGAATGGTGTCTATAGGGAGAACAGGTGGTGGTGCTCTGTCATTGTCCACCACAATAACATCAACGTGTCTTGACAGATTCATAGGTGTAACCTGTGAGTTGGAGGCATGTTCATCAGCACTTGCTTTGTTCTTGAACCTTCATTGAGACTGGCAATTCTACATCTCCTCCTGACAAATCTGACTATGCTGGGCTCTGGCTTCTTCCTATTTGACTTGGGGAAGTTGTCTGGCTTAGGAATTATAGTGAAATTGTCAAAGCTGTCAGCTGGGACATGGATGAAGCTAGGGCCTTCCATGTGGCCAGTTGCATTGCTCATATAAGCAAACTGAGAAGCATCATTAATTCCCATATGTGGATTGTTCTGTTGATTTGCATGTGAATTGGCAGGGACAGTGTTGATCTCAAGAGTATATTTAACTGTGTTGATCCCATTGTTCTTAGCCTCACTCATCTGGACTGTTTCTCCAGTGATGGTACTGCCAGCAACATTGGGAATGATCCCATGTTCCTCACCCATCAGGTTGACAAGCAGATTAGATAAGTTGGCAATGGGGTCTTGATCAACAAGTAGCACATTCTAAATTTCAGGATTTCAGGTTGCAGAGGTGGGGTGACAGGTTCCAAGTTGACAACAGCCTCATTTTGAGCATGTGCAGCAGGTGCAGCTTTGCCTACAGCAGCATGTTCAGGTGCAACATTTTGATTGTCTGCAACATTCTCCTCCATCATGTGATCATGTTGTGCATCATGCCAAAACCCTTGGTGGACCACGAGAACTGGGTGTGGATTTCCACCATTGGGTGGCAGTGGATCTTCATCACCTGCCATACCAAAAAGCATAGTAGTAGATACAAGAATCATGGGGCAAGTCCATGAATCTCCATTGCCATCATCTGAAACATTTCTTCCCACAACCACACTCAAGGGAAGAGTATTAATTTCATATGCACGAAATTTGACCAGAATTCTATCTTTGTTAGACAGATCCTTGTTCCAAACTAGAAATCTACCAAATGGGATGAAAATTTTCATAACAGTCTCAGGATCCCAAAGCTGCTGTAGGTAGTTGAGTAACATGCACCAGATATCATGGGTGAAAACAATAGAACAACGATTAATACCACTATCCTCATTGACAATCCTCATCACACTATCACCTATCTGATATGGACTACCCCCAACTGCAACATCTCTATCAGTGACAGTAGCAAAGCGAAAAAGAGCAGTTCCCATGGCACACTGATATGTACTACGAACTTGCAGACCCAATCCATGGATAAACTCACCGATTATGGCAATAGAACCGAGGAAGTCAGCAGCATCAGGTTGCGTTGAGTGCATAGTGGACCAGGTGGGATGGCCATCATACCAGGGGGGGGGTACATGGGGAGCAGGATCAACTGGATAGTTCGCCATTGTCGATCTCGTCGAACACATGAGGGTATGAGGTGGGGGTCGCGGCAGGGTTTGTGGTGGCGGAGATGTGTATGGCAACTGTTCTGGAGAAGCCGAGACGACAGAGGTAGGTAGAACAGTATTGCGTGATATTCACCGGTAAATAAGTTTTTTTGTTGTCAAAGATAGACAAGATCGGGAGATGTGCCCATAGTTGTAGAATTTATGGCAACAAACACGATTGCGGAAGTCAGGACATAAATGATCATTACTTCCTCCGTTTCAGGGCTGAAGGCGTCCTTGTTTTGCGTGTTTTTTCTTTGACCAAGAATTAATCTAAATACGTAAAGAGTTTTGGTATAAAACTAGTATCACTGGAAAGTATTTTTCAATATGAATCCAACGGTACTAATTATGTATAATATAATCAAGATTTTGTTTTCTCAATTCTTTTGGTCAAACTTTGCTTTGGAAAGCGCGTGCGCCTTCAGCCTTGAAATGGAGGTAGTATCCGCCAGGCAACGTGTGCACTTAAATGGCTTAATGACAGACCCATTATATTGAACTCCAGAGTTAATTGATCGGTCAGGTGCACAATTAGTAAAAGGACTATATTGGCCATTATGATCAACCCATGAATTGATGATCTCATGCCGTGATGCACGATCATGAACATGAACAGGTTTTTGAATTTGATTACCGTTGATCGATTGAGCTATAGCCTCATATGAATTCCTAGGACCAATAGGAACTAGATTTGCACCAGATAGAGGAGTTCGATTAAGTACCATAGTGGGGGTGACATAGTACCTTGTTGAGTAGATGATCCATGGTTTGTACCAGGAGACCTATATTTGTCTTTGTGTTGAACTAGAGTCCATTGTCGCTCCTCTTCCTCATACCAGAGTTTTAATTCATGTTCCCAATTAGGCCTACCATTGCTCCATAAATCAAAGTAGCAGTAAAAAGCCCAAGATTTATATGATCTCATCTTAATGATCATGAGTCCGACTGCCTTGGAGCATACATCAAATAAGAAAACTCGACCTTACAAGGGAGAAATTCTAAGTTTGTCCCAATCTGCACCCAAACATGCAGAGAATGCCACTCCAACATTAGCACATGATAGATCAAACTTGGCGTTGCCGAATGAAACCACAAGTGAGAAACCAGAATCAGCAGAGATTGGGTGAACAGGGGTGGAGTAGATGTTCACAACTTTTTTGAAAATGCAAATCCAAAATCAAGATCTTGGGGGAAGGAGATTGTTGATTCTGTCATGGTGAGGGGTATAGGGGTTTTGGGATGGTGGGAATCGATTGCATGGATCAGAATTGAGATTTGGTGGCCGGAGATGGGAGATCGCCGGTGAAGGTGTCACTATGGTGTGGGGTGGGTGGGAGGGGCCATCATGCTACGAAGGTTACACTATATACTCCATATTTGTTCACTTTAACCTTAATCACCTCAATATGCTTATGATAGGGGCAATGAGAGCTCAAAGCTAGTAAGTATCACAATCTTTTGGAAGCTCTATATGAAACCTGAAATCCCTGTTTCCCTCTGTGAAGGGCCTTTCTTTTACTTCTTAGTTGAGTCAGTAAACCTATTCACTTCTATCTCTAGCAAGCATTTGAGTTATTGTGATTCAATCATTCATATGATGATTTATTCAATCATGTTTCTTACCTTCCTTGTTTTGCACTTTGCTCTTATCTCAATGAATATTACTTTGAAAGCTATCATTGTGAATAGCCTTTTATGTTTGAGTAAAAGGACTCCTGTTATAAACTTCATTACAAAAGCTTTGCTTGAAAACTAAGTATGATTTGTAACTGTTCTCTCACCAAGAACAAAGTCTGCCATTACCAATTATGATTTGTCTTTATGCATCTTTATTGTGACTCCCATACTCGTTGCAAGTTAAGTTATATAATGGTGAGTTGTTTTCTATTATGCGTTGTGTATTTGTGAATGTGATGCTTCTTGTCCGTATTATTTTTATCGACACTTCACTCCACAAACCTGTGGTCATGTTTACTGAGCTCAGTTTTCGCTTGGGGACAAGCGAGGTCTAAGCTTGGGGGGAGTTGATACGTCCATTTTGCATCACTATTTTATATCATAATTTACTGCTATCCATTGATATATTTCATATTAAGAGGTGATACTTATGTCATTTCATCTATTTTTGCATGTTGGATGACTTTTGGAGGATGAACTGCCGGAGTTAGTATTCTGATGGAAAAAGCGGTGTCCAGATGCAATATTTGCGAAGATCGGAAAATTCCAGAAAATATATGGAAAATCCTATTTTTCCAGAAGACGAAGGAAGCCAGAAGGGAGGCAGAGATGGGACACAGGGGGCCCACACCACCCCTAGGAAATATTCCACCGCCTCTGCGGGGCGGAAACTACAGAGAGAGAAAGAGCTCTCCGGCGGGCAGATTTCTGTCGGGGAAATTCCTTCCCGGAGAGGGGAGATCGTTGCCATCAACACTGTCATCAAGCTAGACTTCATCCTGACCACCATCTCCACCAGCACCATCATCACCACTCCATCCCGCGGTAACAATTGGGTTGAATCTTGCATAGTTCTTAGGGGAAACTTTCCCAGTGTTGATTACTTTTGTAGTTGATGGTATTGAGTGGAACCATTGAATTATTGTCTATGTTCAGATTGTTATTAATCATTATATCATCTATGATATTGATCCATATGATGTCTCATGAGTAGTTCGTTTAGTTCTTGAGGACATGGGAGAAGTCATGTTGTTAGTAGTGGAATTGTGTTGAAGTAATATTCTATGGTTTGATATTTAAGTTGTGGTGCTATTCTTATAGTGGTGTCATGTTAACGTCGACTACATGATACTTCACCATTTATGGGCCTAGTGGAATGCATTGTGTATTTGGCTACTAATTGTGGGGTTTCCGGAGTGACAGAAACCTGATCCCCCGTTAGGAAACCTTTGCACAAGGGAGTGTAGGATCTCAGAGTTTAATATTGTGGTTAGGTTTTTATCTTAATTACATTCTTGTAGTTGCGGATTCTTGCAAGGGGTTTAATCACAAGTATGTATTAGTCCAAGTACGGTCGGTACATTAGCATAGGTTAACCCACACAACACTTATCCAACCAATGAAGATTAATCAACTATATGAAGCGAAAACACTTGATAGTATCCCCATGTGTCCTCGAGAAAGTTTGGTCCTCATAAGGAATACAACCGGCTTGTCCTTTGCTAAGAAAGGATTGGGACACTCGCTGCAATTATTATTGTTGTCTTTATTTACTTTCACTTTATTTCCTTGCATTATCAAAAAAACACTAAAATCCGTTTGCTATTTACAGTGGATTCCTGCTCCAAACGACTAGTCAACACCTTCTACTCCTCGTTGGTATTGCACTCTTATTTATCGAAAGTACTACGATACACCCCCTATACTTGTGGGTCATCATTCCTAATCTCTCTTGCATGTTTTCCCCTCCCATTGTTGACCTCTTGAATCTTTTTATCCCTCAATCCCTCCTATGATTCTTGCATATTCTTGAGGTATTTGAAAGAGGAGATCTAGATCTACAACCTCACCAATCAATCTCTCCTATAAGTGAGGGAAACATCTTGGGATATAGATCTTGGAGTCTTTTGTGGATTTCCTCCATTGTTCTTCCTCTCTTATTCCCCCATAAGCTTTTCTATCTTTGGTGGAATTTGGGAGAGAAGGATTTGAGCACTTCTTGTGTTCTTGCAATTGCATTATGTGCGTCCGTTTGAGTTCTCTACGGAGGATTTGGTTGGTGAAAATGAGAAGCTTTTATAACTTGGGTTCCTGGAACCCTAGATGGTTTAGTTTTTTTGTAGGTTTGTGTATTACTTGGGGCCTCCAATTAATTTGTGGAGCTTTCCCCCAAGCTTGTTTGTTGGGAGCCTCCAATTGAGTTGTGGAGAAGTGCCCCAAACTTCTGAGAGGTTCCGGATTGCCACCAAAAAGTGCACCGATAGTGGATGTGTGGATCGATCCCATTGGGGTGAGTTCATCGAAGAACAAGGGAGGCATTTTGTGGTGTTGGTGGTTTGATACCACCCCCTCTCCAAACTAGACGCACTCCATGTTGGGAGGAACTTGGTAAAACATCGTCGTCTCAGTGTGCCTTGGTTATCTCTATAACCGAGCTCTTACTTATAAACCTTACTTTGTTATAGCCATCGTGCTCGAAGTCTATATATTCCTATCACATAGTTGCTTGTCTTGCTTAGCATAAGTTGTTTGTGAACATATGTGAACCCTAGTTGTTCTATGTTTTGTGCTTGACAAAGTAAACTCTAGTTTAATTCCGCCTTTGTTGAGCCAATCTCAGAAAAAATTTAAACCGCCTATTCACTCCCCATCTAGGCGGCATCTATATCCTTTCAATTGGTATCAGAGCCCAGTATCTCATTTTAGGCTTCACCGCCTTGAGGATAAAGATGCCAGCTAGGGGATTAGTGCACAATGACATATTTATATTCGATGACACAAATTATGATATATGGAAAAATGATATGCTTATTCATTTTCGGGACATGGAGACAAATTTGGAGCGTATTATAGATATAGATTTTTTTCCACCTATGGATTTTGAAAATCTATCTTGTGAGGATGAGAAAAACTTATATCTCGACGCTCAATCTTCTAATGTGCTTGTTAATGCTTTGAGATATGTAGTTACATCTCCAATCATTCCTTTTTGGAGCGCTCATGAGTTGTGGACAAAACTTGAATATAAATATGTTGTGTCAAATATTTTTGAGGATGATTGTGCTGCTTCCACTTCTAGTCGAGATGAGTTCTCATTTTCTTCCACTTCACCAAAGTGTGGTAAGACACAAGTTAATGAAATGGTGAGTGGTGGTGAACTTTGCAATGTTGATAGTGAGCTTACTGTTATTGATCCTTCTTCTCTATCTCATTGCAATACTTCATCTTTGGACTTAAAACACATCTAGCACTATATACGATTTACATCCTAGTATTAACAGTCCTTGCATATCATGCATAAATTGCCTCTATAGATCTCATGATGATATGCTCTCTTTTCCCTGTTGCCATGATATAAATGCTTCTATTTCCTATAGTAGTAGTGTGTCTAGCAATGTAGAGTATACTAAAGATTCTATTGGCCAAGACAAGATCTTGAATGGATCTTCAAGTAATTCATCATCATCTCATGGTTCACACATATGCCTTGTAATACCCCACCTTTATGAAGGTAAAGGTCCCTGTGATTGCAATGCTAGTCCCTGGATCAATTGCTAGCATCCACAGTTTAAGATGAAGTACACAGAAACAAAGGTCATTATTACATCGTCATTCCAGAGATAACAGTCTTTTACAACTCCATAGCCATAGGATGGTACTAGAGTTTATCATAACAATATAAATAAAAGTCTTCATCTTCATGTGCCACAGGCAAGCATGTTGAGTGTAGACTCATAACCCTAATCCTCATCAGAGTAACCTGCAACATCACAAGTTACAGCCACAGTGGGTCAATACATTGGAATAGTATTGGCAAGTGATACCTTAGTAGAATAATAGTATCTAGCTTCTACATGAATTTGTCTAAGTGTAGTTAGGCTTGCTTTGCTAAAAATAGGTTTTACCTATCAGTTGAAAACACTAAGTTTTTGTTTGGCAAAAACTCCCAAGGAACCACCAATAGACATTGGTGTACCTTCACCCTTGTTCACCCACAAGTTTTTAACTTAGAAAATTGGGATGAGGAGATTCTTGATAGCTTCCATGTCTTGATGCTCAAATTGTCCATTTCTGCGGACACGACTAAGTACTTAGATTCTTCCTTCTGCAGAGGTGGTGGACTTTCCCCACAAGACTTGATTTTCACCAAGACAGGACCTTTCAGAAGCCTTCCCTTAGACCAAAATGGACGCGCTCCAAACCTATCACTGTCACATCCCAAATTTTAGATTTGGTTATGCATTATCATTCATGTCATTGCATCATGTTCTTCCATGCAAAACCATCGATTGAAGTGATTCGACAAATCCCTATTTTTAAAATCCTATTTTACCTTACTAAAATGCTCCTGCGGGAGGTTTTACTAGGACTTGTGTTTTCCACCATTGTAGACAAGTGGAATCCACTCACCCCTGACCCTAGGTTGATCCCCTTGATTTTAAAAAATTTAGGAACAAGAATCGCCCAAATCGGAGCTCGTACGGAAAAGTTACGGAGGTTTTATTAAATTAGATATTAGAAAAATTAAAAAGAACAAAAAAATCTGCTTGGCCAGCGCTCAGCAGCTTGGCCTTAGCGCCAGCTTGACCACCGCCCATGGCGGATAGAATCCGCCGCCCGCATGAGCCACCGACAGGTGGGCCCCACCTGTCGGCGCCGACTTCGCCGTGTCCGCCTCCAACCGCCGCCGCCGTATCCGCCTCCGATTCCTCGCTGACTCCGCGTCCGGGCTGCCCTCCTCTTAACCGCCACCCGCGCGCGCCCCTGCCCTATCGCGCCCGCCTCCTCTCCTCGCCTGCCGCCCGCCGCTCAGCCCGCCGCCCGCCGATAAGTGCGCCTCCGTCGCCGCGCCTCTCTCTCTCCTCTCTCTTGCCTTCGCGCCACTCCCGCCCGCCGCTTGCGCCACGCGCCACGCCGCCCGCCTTCCATCCCAGCGCCGCCCTCGCCTCCTCACCGTGACCGCGAGCCGCCGCTGACCCCGCCTCTCTCTCCCACGCAGGATCGCCGCCGCCCCCTCCGCCCGACGCCGCCCCGAGTCGCCGCCGCCGTCCTCCCTCTGCCGCACGATCTGTGGCCAACGGCCTAGATCGGCCGTTGACCGGTCAGCCCCAGGCGCTGACTAGTCAAACGCCCAGTCAGCAGCCACGTGGGCCCGTCAGCAGACGCAGTTGACTGGGTATTTTCTTTAACCGATTTAATTGGTAGATTTTCGTAGAAACTTGTAAATTGCGTAGAAATTAATCCGCTGGGCCAAAAATTGCAAATAAAATATGTGTAGATTCAGTAAGTCGTGTAGAATCTTGATGTACCATTGTTTCACACTTTTGTGGCAAGAATTTGTCCAGATTAATTAAATGAGTTAATGGCCTTTTTGGAGTAATTAATTCGTAGAAAAAGATCTGTAACTCCAAAAATTGCATATGATATGTCCCTGGATTCAGTAGAACAAGGGGAATTTCAAAGTGAATTAAAAGGATAGGCATACAGTAAAAACTTCTGCAGAAACTGTCTAGTGGCTTTCTACAGTGTTTTAATTATTCATGGAGTTTTATAATTCCTTTTTGAGTAATTCCAGTTGGTAATGTTCCTATATAGCAATACCTATACAGTAGAATTTTCCCAAGAATTTACAAACAGTATACTATCGGTAGTGAATTATTTGGGTTCTAGCTCTAGTTTTGAGCATTATATTTTGCATAATAGTTTTCCTCGCGCTAAAACTATTTTCCATGCATGCAATCAGTACCTCTACTGAATACTATTACGTGGTGTTGCTGTAGCGTCACCCCACTTGTTATGCATGCATTCATGCATCATCCTTGTTGCATATGCTTGTGGATTGTTTGTTTATGATTGCAATTGTATCGTGTAGATTGTGACGAGTGCAACGCTTGCTCGTGTGTGGATTGTTCATCCGACCGCTACAACCAAGGCAAGTAGATGCTATTTTGTTCATGATATTGTCATACTATTTTCTATGCATTGTCGTGTATTTTGTAGACGCATGTGTAGGATGATACTATCGCTATGCTATGTCCTATTATGTGGTAGGGCTTTCCTTGTAGATGAACCACCGTTGGTAGATGTGCTTAGCCATGCTATGATGAACGAGGGCTGGGTTACATCACTGAAACTTGTTTCTAAAAGTGTTGGTTTCTGAAAACAAAAACAACCTAATCAATGAATCTCCTGGGTGTGATGGGATTGATAAATTTTGGTGGTTTCATTGCGGAAAGGCACCCAGGTATCAAGAGAAAATGATTGGCTTCTTTATTCTGTAGCTTACGTGTACAACCATGTGCCAATAATGAAATGGGCGGTTGGTTGGACTTAGTAGGTTGTGGTAACTCGAACCCGCGTATCCAGCGATGTAGAATTTTGGTAGGTTGGACCGGTCTTGGCGTCGGGATTGGGGAGCTACTTCGAACAGTCTCTTCTTGGACTTCTCCTATCATCACCCAAAATGAGAGTGATGGTACGAGCTGGCCAAGTCACATGGGTAAAGTGTACTAACCCCAGGTGTATAATCTAATCGATTAGCCGTGTCCCCGGTTATGGACAACTGAGTTGCTTGATATTGATTCCATGACATGTTTCTCGCTCATTCTAATTTCATAATTGCTTTAATATTGTTGGGTTGACTTAATTGGGATCTTTTCAAAGAAAATCAAAAACTGTTTATGAAAGTAGGACAAAGGTATTTGCAAATGCAAGCTAGCCACAGCTCCACTTGCCAAATATGCATGTAGATGTTAGCACTATTGTCTCCTTTACTAGCTCTACTTGCCATACATTCCATGTATTGACCCTTCGGTGCTGCTACGTTTCATGTTGCAGGTTATTCCGATTCCGAGTAATCGATATAGGCCACGGTACTCCACTCGGCACTTGTTCACTTGTGGGCAATTTGAAGAATGGAGGATTTACTTTATTTATGTTGCTACCTGAATAATTTGAGCTAGCCTTGGGCTAAGCTTTTATTGTAATAATGGTACTCTGGATCTTCGTTATTCATGATACACGGATATTTTGCTATGTTATTCATCTTATTCTATTGTGGGCCAATGAACCGATCTAGGGATTGGCATGTCACATAGAAGCCACGGTCTTTTCAGAACCGTGGTGTTACAAGATGGTATCAGAGCCCGTGTGTCGACTGTAGGATCGTGACCTAGGATTGGATTAGGAAGCCAAAGATTTATTAAAGCCTATATTAACTCTGTCTTTCATCTTATGCCTTTCACTCTCGTAAATTCTTACCATATGCTAATCTCACACTTTCCTCTTTTAATTGATAGATGGGAGAAGTCAGGACTGAGTATGCAACCATGGAGTCACCAAGGCCCTTTGCAAGACAGTTAGCACAGCTCTCGGAGTCATTGGGATTGCCACTGCCCATGTTCAAGGGAAGAAGGCTGTACACCTATGGATATGGTGAGGATGCATGGGAGATCACCACCTTCATCTTCAGGGATGCCACCTTGCCAAACCCTGTGCATCTGATCTACACCAAGACATACTGCAACTGGGGACTTGGAATCAACTTGGCCATACATGAAGCCCTGTCTCGCTAGTGTCATCATGTCCGACACCTGCTGCCAGCAGATTCACCCTACCGTGACTATGGGAGGCGTGATGAAGATGGGAACATTGTTGTTACCCCGGGCGATAGGAACAACATGCCGCCCCGTCGGAGGCACATAGAGGACATGGAAAGGGAGAATGGAGCTCTAGCTGAGAAAGTGATGATGATAAAGGAAATTGCAGATTTTGCTAGCAATGGTATGGTGGTCCAAGGACAGGAGATTGACACCTTGCATGAAGCTGTGGGAGTTCTGGAGAATGCCCTGATAGCCAGAGATGCAACCATAGCTCATCTTCATGGTACTGTGCAGGAGAACACCCAGAACATACAACAGTTGCAAGGGACCGTCCAGGAAAGGGATCAAACTATTGAAGCTATGACAGCCCAGAGTGCCGCTCTCCAAGCACAGCTGAATCCACCCTTTGATGATGACAATGGAGATGGTTGCAACAATGACGATGATGATGACAGTGGGCACGATGATGATGATGAGGACGAGGATGATGATGGAGACGATGATGGTGGAGGAGATGAAGCTGTTGCAGTTGCAGCTGAGAGTGAGGAAGAAGAGGAGGATCCAGAAGAGGTGGAGTTTGATATTTCAAGTAATGACTCAGGAGAGGTGTACACTCCGCCACCATGGTTGAACCGTGGACCGAAGCGCCAACGCATGAGTGCAAGGACCTACCGCAACCTCTTCAAGAAGTAGATAGAAATCCACCAATTAGTCCTCGTTAGGTAAAATCGTTAGGATTAGTCTCGATCGATGTGAAACTTAATTACTGTTAGTTTAAGAGTGTTTAGTTGCTTATTTGTGTACTCCAATATCCCAGGATTTATTTATGCGAATTTTATGAAAGAGTTATGGCAAGTTTGGTTAATATCTGTGTTATTTTCGCTGCAGTTTTCTGCTGATACAGCAGTACTGTACGATTTTTCATATTTTTCTGGTAACTGGGAAAAATCTGAAAAAATAGGGCTGGTACGAAACTCCATGTACTGAATTTGCAAAAATCAGCATAATTTTCTGACGAGTCTAAGTCAGGTGTAAAATTTCGTGAACGCTGCTGGACTATTCTGGCAGATTGTTGTTTTTTTGTTGCTTAGTTGATCAACTGTTTAGTTAACCATTGCCAACCCTTGTAAAACTATTTCAGTAGGTATATACTGATAGGATAACCCCTGGGATGTTGCTGGATCACTTGTTTGTTGATGTGTTGCTTGCTTGAGATTGTCTGCTATCGTTTGTTGTTGTTTGATCATAATGCATGGGTAGAATCCATTATCGTAGTCGATTCTTTCTAAACTTACCTGTGCTGAACCGCAGATGCCTCCCCGCCGTCAACCCACTGAGTTGGAGCAGCTCATGGCAGCTCAGGCACAACTGACCCAAGTTATGACCCAGTTCATGGAAGCTCAGAACAACAACAAAAATGGGAACAACCAGCCTCAGGGAGATGCTCTCACCAGATTTCTGAGGCTAAGGCCAGCTATGTTCTGTACTGCAACGGAACCAATGGTTTCTCTCGACTGGTTGCGTTCAGTTAACAAGGATCTGGTAACTGTTGGATGCACTGATGCTGAGAAGGTGAGGTTTGCCGCTCACCTACTGGAGGGACCAGTCGCTTCTTGGTGGGACACTTTTCAGATCACCCACCCGCTGGACACCGTGACTTGGGCAATGTTTGAGGAAGGTTTCAGGACCAACCACGTGTCTTCAGGAGTTTTGAGCCTGAATAGGAAGGAGTTCCGCAACTTGCGCCAAACCAACCGCACCATGCCTGAGTACATTGAGGAGTTCAACAACCTGTCCCGTTATGCACCTGAGGATGTTGACACTGTTGCAAAAAGGAGGGAGAGATTCCTGGATGGCCTCAGTGATGAGCTTTCAGTACAGCTACTGGTGGTTTATTGCCCCACTTTCCAGGAGCTTATGGACAAGGCCAGGATCTTGGAAGGGAAGCACAAGCAGGTGGAGAACCGCAAGAGGAAGAGTAACAATCACCACTCTGGTTCACACCACAAGACTCGCACTTCATATGATGGACACTCCAAGCATGGAGGGAGTGATCATGGGAGCCATGATCGCCATCACCATGGAGGCGATGGACATCGCCATGACAACCACAAGAGCATCCACCACAGCCACAAGGGAGGACACTCTCACCACTCTGGAGGACACGGTGGACATGACCGCAACCGTGATCGCAGCTTTGTGAAGAAGGATCTGAGTGAGGTGACATGCTTCAAGTGTGGCCAGAAGGGACATTATGCTGACAACTGTCCGGAGAGGAAGGGACTGAAGCCAACCAACAACCAGAAGGCCACAGTGAACCAGATGAATGTGGAGGAGATCCCAGATGAGCCTGACCTTGTGATTGGTAAGTTCCCAATCAACACTCACCCAGCTTTCATACTTTTCGATACTGGTGCATCGCATTCATTCATATCAAGGGCATTTGTGGATAAGTTTAAGCTACCTACTGAGTCTATGAAAGAGTCTATTAGAGTGAGTTCACCTGGAGGAGATATGATAGCAAGCGCGGGATGCCGTGGCTTAACTGTGAGGATTGGAACACACAACTTCATTGCACATCTGGTAGTATTGGAGTCACAAGGGTTAGATGTTATTCTGGGTATGGATTGGATGTCTATGCATGGGGGACACATAAATTGTGCACAGCGAGCTGTTTCACTCAAAAACCCGGATGGTAAGAGAATTAGATTCAAGTCGGCAATGCGACCGAGAAGGTGTAAGCTGAATTCTCTTAAGGGGGTTAGCATGGATATTGTGCTTGTGATTAGGGATTACCCCGACGTGTTTCCGAAGGAGCTGCCAGGGATGACACCTGACAGGGAAGTGGAGTTTCTCATCGACCTGATGCCGGGAACATGACCTATTGCAAAGAGACCATATAAGATGGATGTGGATGAGCTGAAGGAATTGAAGAAGCAGCTGAAAGAGCAGTTGGACAAGGGATTCATTCAGCCTAGTTCGTCGTCATGGGGTGCACCTGTTCTGTTTGTGGAGAAGAAAGACAGCAGCAAGAGATTAGTGGTGGACTATCGCTCGCTGAATGAGGTGACCATCAAGAACAAATACCCCCTGCCAAACATAAATAATTTGTTTGATCAACTGGAAGGAGCAAAGGTGTTTAGCAAGATTGATCTGCGATCGGGCTACTTCCAGTTGAAGATCTGGGAGGAGGACATACCAAAAACCGCTTTCACTACTAGGTATGGTTTATATGAATATACAGTTATGTCTTTTGGACTAACGAATGCCCCGGCGTATTTCATGACCATGATGAACAAGGTATTTATGGAGTACTTGGACAAGTTCGTGGTGGTGTTTATTGATGACATACTAATATATTCCAAGGATGATGCTGAGCATGAGAAGCATCTGCGACTGATTATGGAGAAGCTGAGGGAACACAAGCTGTATGCCAAATTCAGCAAGTGTGAGTTCTGGCTTAACACTGTTGGATTTCTTGGACACGTAGTGTCAGGAGAAGGAGTCGCTGTTGATCCAAGCAAGGTGACTGCAGTAACTGAGTGGGAAGCACCCAAGAATGCGGGAGAGATACGAAGCTTTTTGGGACTTGCTGGATATTATAGGAGATTCATTGAAAACTTCTCCAAGATTGCTAAGCTGATGACAGAACTTCTGAAGAAGGAGAGGAAGTTTGACTGGTCAGATGTGTGTGAAGCCATTTTTTAGGAACTGAAGCGTCGGTTAGTGACTGCACCTGTTCTGTGTTTGCCATACCTTCAGAAGGATTTCCAGGTGTACTGTGATGCCTCTCGACAGGGACTTGGAAGTGTGCTGATCCAAGATGGGAGAGTAGTGTCATATGCCTCGCGACAACTCAAGCACCATGAGCGGAATTACCCCACACACGACTTGGAGTTAGCGTCAGTGATTCATGCGCTCAAGGTATGGAGGCATTACTTAATGGGAAAACACTGTGATGTGTACACCGACCACAAGAACCTCAAGTACATATTTACACAGAAGGAACTGAACATGAGGCAAAGGAAATTGTTGGAACTTATCAAGGACTATGATATGAATCTGCAATACCACCCAGGAAAGGCCAATGTAGTAGCAGATGCTTTGAGCCGGAAGGTTTATGACAATGGATTGACAATTGGGGTATTGCCCGAGGATTTGAGCAAGCAATTCAAGGACCTTAGACTGGAGGTAGTATCTGAAGGATACTTGGCAACAATGGAAGTCCAACCAAAGCTATAGGACAGAATCAGGAAGGCTCAAGTGGGAGACAAAGAGATTGATGAAGTAAAGGAAAATATGAAGGAGGATCGAGCAAGGGAATTCCGCGAGGATGAGCAAGGAACCTTGTGGTATGGAGATCGTTTGTGCGTCCCCAATGATCCGGAGATAAGGAAGTTGATTCTGCAGGAAGATCATGACTCGCCGTACTCCATACATCCGGGCAATACGAAGATGTATATGGACCTAAAGGACATATTCTGGTGGAACAACATGAAGGGAGACATGGCGGAGCATATTGCCCTATGTGATGTATGTAGCCGGGTGAAGGCGGAACACCAGAAGCCAGCAGGACTGCTACAGCCGTTGCCCGTGCCGGAATGGAAGTGGGATAGAGTGGGGATGGATTTTATCACAGGATTGCCCAGGACCAGGTCAGGATATGACTCCATCTGGGTAGTGGTCGACCATTTGACCAAGGTAGCCCACTTTATACCGGTAAAGACGACCTATACGAGTGCAAGGTTGGCCAAGATTTATATGGACAGAATTGTGTGCCTACACGGAGTTCCCAAGAGCATTGTATCTGACAGAGGCACCCAATTTACCTCACACTTCTGGCGCCAGCTGCACGAGTCGCTTGGTACTAGATTGGAGTTTAGCACAGCGTTTCACCCGCAGACTGACGGACAGACCGAGAGGGTGAATGAGATTTTGGAGGACATGCTGAGGGCTTGCGCTTTGGCTCATGGTTCTAGTTGGGATGCGAATTTGCCGTATGCTGGGTTTTCCTACAACAACAGCTATCAAACCAGCATCAAGACGTCACCGTTTGATGTACTGTATGGGAAACGGTGCCAGACACCATTGCTATGGGATGGAGTAGGAGAACGTCAGTTGTTTGGGCCTGATTTGATCAAGGATGCTGAGGAGAAGGTCGCCTTGATTAGGGACAGGCTGAAGGTAGCACAATCAAGGCAGAAGAGCTATGCTGACGCCAAGTGCAAGGAAGTGGTGTATGAGATAGGTGATAGAGCATACCTCAGAGTATCGCCACTTCGTGGAATCAAGAGGTTTGGAATTAAGGGTAAGCTGGCACCTCGGTTTATTGGACCGTATCGGGTCTTAGCACGCAAAGGAGAAGTTGCATATCAGTTGGAGTTGCCAGAGGGTCTGTCCGCTATTCACAATGTGTTCCACGTATCCCAGTTGAAGAAGTGCCATCCGGAGATGGTGGATACACCATTGAGAGACACTGTACCACTAGAGGAGGTTCAGCTTGAGAATGACTTGACCTATGAGGAGAAGCCGGTCAAGATTCTGGAGACAGCGGAGAGGATTACCCGTACCAAGACGATCAGGTTTTGCAAGGTGCAGTGGAGCCACCACACCGAAGAGGAAGCCACTTGGGAGCGTGAGGATGACATCCGAGAGGACTACCCACACCTATTTGCTAGCCGCGCCGAATCTCGGGGACGAGATTCATCTTAAGGGGGTTAGTCTTGTCACATCCCAAATTTTAGATTTGGTTCTGCATTATCATTCATGTCATTGCATCATGTTCTTCCATGCAAAACCATCGATTGAAGTGATTCGACAAATCGCTATTTTTAAAATCCTATTTTACCTTACTAAAATGCTCCTACGGGAGGTTTTACTAGGACTTGTGTTTTCCACCATTGAAGATAAGTGGAATCCATTCACCCCTGACCCTAGGTTGATCCCCTTGATTTTACAAAAATTTAGGAACAAGAATCGCCCAAATCGGAGCTCGTACGGAAAAGTTACGGAGGTTTTACTAAATCAGATATTAGAAAAATTTAAAAGAACAAAAAAATCTGCTTGCCGCTTGACTGCTGGGCTGGCCCAGCGCCAAGCCTTGTAGCCACCGCCCGCGCGGTGGATAGAATCCGCCGCTGCCCCCGCGCCAGGCCACCGACAGGTGGGCCTCACCTATCGGCGCCGACTTTGTCGTGTCCACCTCCAATCGCCGCCGCCGTATCCGCCTCCGACTCCGCCTCCGCGCCGACTCCGCCTCGGGCCGCGTGGGCCCTCCTCTTAACCGCCACCCGCGCGCGCGCCCCTTCCCTATCGTGCCCGCCTCCTCTCCTCGCGTCGCCGCCGGTAAGTGCACCGCCCCCCGCCGCGCCTCTCTCTCTCTCTCTCTCTCTCTCTCTCCCTCTCCCTCTCTTATCTTCCCCGCACCGCGCCACTCCCGCCGCTGCCGCCGCCCAGGCGCCCAGCCGCTTCGCGCCGCCCTCGCCTCCTCACCATGACCGCGAGCCGCCGCTGACCCCGCCTCTCTCTCCCACGCAGGATCGCCGCCGCCTCCCTCCGCCCGACGCCGACGACCGACACCGCCCCGAGTCGCCGCCGCCGCCGCCGGTAAGCCGCCGCCGCCCTCCCTCTGCCACACGATCTGTGGCCAACGGCCCATATCGGCTGTTGACCGGTCAGCCCCAGGCGCTGACTTGTCAAACGTCCAGTCAGCGTCTATTCAGCAGCCACGTGGGCCCGTCAACAGACACAGTTGACTGGGTATTTTCTTTAACCGATTTAAGTGGCAGATTTTTGTAGAAACTTGTAAATTGTGTAGAAATTAATTCGCTGGGCCAAAAATTGCAAATAAAATATGTGTAGATTCAGTAAGTCGTGTAGAATCTTGCTGTACCATTGTTTCACACTTTTTCAGCAAGAATTTGTCCAGATTAATTAAATGATTTAATGGACTTTTTGGAGTAATTAATTCGTAGAAAAAGATCTGTAACTCCAAAAATTGCATATGATATGTCCCTGGATTAAGTAGAACAAGGGGAATCTCAAAGTGAATTAAAAGGATAGGCATACAGTAAAAATTTCTGCAGAAACTGTCTAGTGGCTTTCTGCAGTGTTTTAATTATTCAGGGAGTTTTATAATTCCTTTTTGAGTAATTCCAGTTGTTAATGTTCCTATATAGCAATGCCTATACAGTAGAATTTTCCCAAGAATTTACAAATAGTATACTACCGGTAGTGAATTATTTGGGTTCTAGCTCTAGTTTTGAGCATTATATTTTGCATAATAGTTTTCCTCGCGCTAAAACTATTTTCCATGCATGCAATCAGTACCTCTACTGAATAATATTACGTGGTGTTGCTGTAGCGTCACCCCACTTGTTATGCATGCATTCATGCATCATCCTTGTTGCATATGCTTGTGGATTGTTTGTTTATGATTGCAATTGTATCGTGTAGATTGTGACGAGTGCAACGCTTGCTCGTGTGTGGATTGTTCATCCGACCGCTACAACCAAGGCAAGTAGATGCTATTTTGTTCATGATATTGTCCTACTATTTTCTATGCATTGTCGTGTATTTTGTACACGCATGTGTAGGATGATACTATCGCTATGCTATGTCCTATTATGTGGTAGGGCTTTCCTTGTAGATGAACCACTGTTGGTAGATGTGCTTAGCCATGCTATGATGAACGAGGGCTGGGTTACATCACTGAAACTTGTTTCTAAAAGTGTTGGTTTGTGAAAACAAAAACAACCTAATCAATGAATCTCCTGGGTGTGATGGGATTGATAAATTTTGGTGGTTTCATTGCGTAAAGGCACCCAGGTATCAAGAGAAAATGATTGGCTTCTTTATTCTGTAGCTTACGTGTACAACCATGTGCCAATAATGAAATGGGCGGTTGGTTGGACTTAGTAGGTTGTGGTAACTCGAACCCGCGTATCCAGAGATGTAGAATTTTGGTAGGTTGGACCGGTGCGCGTCGGGATTGGGGAGCTACTTCCCAAACAGTCTCTTCTTGGACTTCTCCCTATCATCACCCAAAATGAGAGTGATGGTATGAGCTGGGATGGCCAAGTCACATGGGTAAAGTGTACTAACCCCTGCAGGGTGTATAATCTAATCGATTAGCCGTGTCCCCGGTTATGGACAACTGAGTTGCTTGATATTGATTCCATGACATGTTTCTCGCTCATTCTAATTTCATAATTGCTTTAATATTGTTGGGTTGTCTTAATTGGGATCTTTTCAAAGAAAATCAAAAACTGTTTATGAAAGTAGGACAAAGGTATTTGCAAATGCAAGCTAGCCACAGCTTCACTTGCCAAATATGCATGTAGATGTTAGCACTATTGTCTCCTTTACTAGCTCTACTTGCCATACATTCCATGTATTGACCCTTCGGGGCTGCTATATTTCATGTTGCAGGTTATTCCGATTCTGAGTAATCGATATAGGCCACGGTACTCCACTCGGCACTTGTTCACTTGTGGGCAATTTGAAGAATGGAGGATTTACTTTATTTATGTTGCTACCTGAATAATTTGAGCTAGCCTAGGGCTAAGCTTTTATTGTAATAATGGTACTCTGGATCTTCGTTATTCATGATACACGGATATTTTGCTATGTTATTCATCTTATTCTATTGTGGGCCAATGAACTGATCCAGGGATTGGCATGTCACATAGAAGCCACGGTCTTTTCAGAACCGTGGTGTTACAATCACCCTCTACCACCAACTTTCCATTTGGCTAAGTTATTGCAAGCTATATGGTCCAGGCAGAGCCCATAATGCCATGTGGCTGCACTAGAAGCTTCTTAACATATGGCATCTCAAATCCCTTTGTTCCTGGATGGCATTCCACAAATAGATACACAGGGTAGACCATTGGACAATGGGCCCTGGTAACCACTCAACCAAAATCCATCCATGCAATTACCATTCCACCCAGGTGTTTCATTCACTTAGTTGTTTTATTAAGCAAAAACACAAGTCAAAGACTTAGCAATATTTTCCATAGCATGTGTATGTAAACCACCCTTGTTTGCTACTAGCTAGGCTAAGCATGGTAATATCAAGTATCTTAACTTAGAGAAAATTCTAACAATTCTACAACTACTACAATTTCCCAAGCATAGCATATAGATACTTAGCAAAAATTAACATGCAAGCCCTATACAAAATATCACTAATGCATAGTCAAAAGATTGGGATAAAAATATGAAGCACCACTTGACTTGGTAGTTGGGGGAGTAACAACAATCCTCACAGTCACAATCACCACTAGCACCAAAATCTACACATAAAATGATAGCACCAAATTCATATTTCAAATAATCAAACAAAAATATATGAATGCATGCAAATTCCATGTGATGATTTTTCTAAACTAAACAAGATAAGTAAAATAGTACTGAGTAATAAACTAAACATTTATATACCAAATAAACTTAATTTGTCCTTTAAAACATTTTTCAAATAATTTTTATTCACAAAATAGGCCTACAAAATGTCTCTGCATAAAATTCTATTTTAACAGAAGCAAAATACAAAACTAAGCCCACAGATGTGTAGGATTTATTTTTGTGATTCCATTGATATAAAATTTGTAAATTTTGGATGTGTATATTTAAAGTTATGAATTTTACAAAATCTATCAACTAATAGAAATGTTTCTGGTTTTTATAACACATACTAGGCCACGTGGTTGTATCCTATTGGCCCGTACCGATTCGTTTGGATCGAGCAACACTGACCGTCAGATCTAAGTAACAAGGCACGGCACAGATCAGCTGTACCGGTTCGTTTAAGTGAATCTATATATGCCCTGGGATCTAGATCTAACGGTTGATGATCAAACGACCATTGCCTGGCGGCGCTGGCGCGACGGCGAGCGGCGGAGGCGCTCTGTCTATGGTGCTGCGGCCTCTACAGGAAGCGAGGGAGAGGGAGACGTTGCTCAACAGGTTCGAGACAACGTGCTGATGCTTGAGGTGGTCTTTGCAGGGATAGGGGCGCACGAGGTTGGCGTAGATTGCTCGTCGGAGTTCCTTCTGGCGACGGGCGCTTCTGTTCGTCGTCGTTGGCGAGGGTACAGGTCATGCCAAGGCAAGAGAGATAGTGTGTCAGATGCACAAGACGATGCTGGTCACGCGAGTGTTAACAAGGGGGAGAGGGGCGATCGGAAATTACCACGGGAGGTCGTCGGAGTTGAAGCCGATGACGATGGCGCTCAGTCGATTGCGTTGTCGATGCTCTGGGGCATGCGCGGGCGAGCTAGTGCTACTGGGAGGTGCGCAAGGCGAAGTGGAGTGTGCTCGTGTGAACCAGGAGCAAAGGGGTGGTCGGAGTTGCCCGGAATCGGCGCTGTGGCTCGTCGGAGCAGTGAGGTCGCGGCGAGAAATCCTCGCAACCTGGGGGCGCTCAGGGCTTGGGGTTTGGGGGGGGGGGATGGAGAGGGGCAGTGGGGGTTTAAGTAGCGAGGCTGAGCGGGGCAATTACGCCGGAAATCAAGCGTAATCAAACGAATTGATTCGGGGAGGAAACGGCAGAGAGGGCGCAGGTCCTCCGGCGCGAGATAGACGACGAGGTTGACGTGGCAGTGGGGCCTGCCCGTCAGTGAGGGGGTGTGTGCGGGCTGGGTGAGAAACAGAGAGGATAGGGGGAGGTTCCCGGGTGGGCTCGTGGGCTGTTTTCGGTGCTGGGCCTGATTGGTAACGAGGGTTTTTATTTTTTTCATTTTGGTTTTCCTTTTTCTATTTGGATTTTGAGGAATCATTTTCAAACTGAATTCAAATGGGTTTGTTTTCAAATAACCTCTGGATTTTTGTAGTGTAATTCTTGTACTTATTTGTATATAAAACCCTACTGTTTAATATAATGCATTTGACACTTTGAAAAATAAAATAAAACCAAGCCTTATTTGAATATAGATAAAAAGGCATATAATGGTTTTATTTTGGAATTTTGTTTTGCAAACTTTTGTGTAATTTTTTCTTTCAAGTCTAAAACATTTATGATCAATCCCAAGCATTCTATTATTTGGGAAGTAAGGATAAAATCATTGCCTTCTTGCATAAAGTAATAGGCCACAAATTGTTTTCTGTTTTGAAATCTTTATTTGAAAATGATCCAATGCTTATGAATGCATGAATGATATGCAAACTTTATAAATCATGATTTTTGGGATGTTACATGACTTATGGCTAGGGATTCAAAGGTAACCCGTACTCTAGAATCCAATATCTCTTGTGATGATGAGGATGAGTATAAGAGTAAGAAGAGATTGATGTTGATGAGTTACATGAAAAGGGTGATATTGTTTATCATGCTCTTCGTCGAAATCTTGGGCTTTGATATTGAGAGCAAAGAACGTATTGATAAGTTAGAAGCTCAAGTTAAGGAGCATCAGAACACCATTGAAAAAATGAGTAGGCTTGAGCGTACGTATGCTAATAATATTGCAAAAATAAATGAAGCTCTTGAAGAGGAACAAACCACTAAGGAATCTCTTGATGAAACCTTTGCACTAGAGCTATCTAGAGCAAAGAAATCTCATGATAGAGATCTTGAGGTGATAAGTTCCCTTCAAATTAAAAATTATGAACTTGAAGTTGCTTATGGTAAACTCCTTGAAGATTTTGAGCACCTCAACAATGTCTCTAGGGTCATCAAGAGTGAGATCATTAAACTCACCGAGTCACATGAGCAACTTAAAGCCTCATACTCTAAAGAGATTTCCAAGTTTCCCTCACCTATTCCTTTAAATATTGATGCTTGTGCTACTAACTTTGTTTCTTGTGAAGCATATATCTTGAAGGAGAATGTTGATATAAAGGCTCAACTTGCTTTGCTAACTAGCAACTATGGGAAATTAGAAGAAAGTCTTGTTAAGCTCTCAAGCTCGCATGAGGATCTTCTAGTGGCCCATGGTAGGCTAAAGTTAGCTCGCTCATGAGGCCATAATATCAATGGTAACATCTAGTGGGCCTCAAGTGGACATTAGCACTACTTCTACTCCAAATGTCATATTGCCATGTGCTAGTCCTTGTATTTCATCCACTCATGCCATTGCTACATCTTGTGATGAATTACATTTTGTGCCTTATTGCTCAAACAATGTAGCATCTACTTCCTCTAGTATTGTTGTTCACACTAACCATGTGGAGGAAATTAAAGATATCAAGGCTCAAGTCATTTCTTTGAAGAATGACTTGAAAAGGGGTCATAAAGTGAAGACCACACTCAACAACATCTTGAGTGTGCAAAACCCCCCAAAGACAAGAGTGAGCTTGGATTCAACTCAAATATAAAGATCAAGTCCACTATCAAGTTGAGGCACAAGGTCAACAAGAAGAATGGCCAAGATCAAGTCAAGAATCTGGCCAACATTGTTTGCTTCAAGTGCAAAGAAGAAGGGAATCATGTCAAGTATTACCCATAGAAGAAGAATACCCTTGGCAAGAAGCAACAAGGGAAGCGGCCTCAAGCTCTACCTCTTGTTAGAGATGGGCCTCGTCCCAAGAAGACACAAGGACTTTCTCAAGTTATTTCTTCACCCAACAAGAAAGGTGGCAAGATAAGAACTTGCTACATTTGCCGCAAGAAAGGGCACATTTATCTTGATTGATGATGCTTATTCACTTCGTAAGCATGAGGTTGGCAATGTGTTTGCCAAATTTGTTGGTGCCCAATGTGGTGTCAAGAAAATAACCATTTGGGTTGCCAAGCCTATTGTGACTAAATTTTTAGGACACAACTTGGTTGGGTACCAACAAGCCAAAACTTGATCAATATGTGTGTTTTGAAGAGCAATGGAGTCTTGGCTACATCATGAAGAATTGAGGTATCTTCCTCTATTATATTTGTCAAGTCAAGTCATGTGGATTATATTTCCTCTATCATATGTCCAATGTCCGTCCTTGCGGTAACATGTGCTTAATTCATTATATTTAAAGTTACTTGCCCCCTTGTGCATGTGTGTACTTTTTTTTCCTTGCATGATTTTGTACATATTGTGCCTTCCGCGTAATTATCTTGAGTTATCAAGTATATTTGTGTATGTTGGGTGGCACATCATGTATGTGTGTTTCTTGTGTTGGAGCCTTTCTTGATTAGTTTGGTATCTTATTTGGCTCTTATGAGAGATTAATGGACTATGCCATTTTGGGGGAGTGTTATGCTTGGGAATTCCACAATCCTAAAAATGTGTGTACATGAGGAATACCACCTATTATTGATATTACAACATTATCTAGTCTCTATGTAGTATTATTCTCATGAGAAATTTAAGTTATATAATGTCCATTAATTATATCTATTTGGATCCTTTTGCCTTGTGTTGAGTTTTATGGTTGTATCACATTATAGGGGAGTCATATTATTAGTGCATATTACAATCCTAGAGAATGTGAAAAATCGAGGTTGTGTCACTTAGAATTGATATTGATAGTTATCTAGCTCCTATGTGACACATTTGCTCAAACAAGTTCAAAATTGCTTAAATGCCTTTATTGCTCATCTTTTGGATCTTGTTGGTGAGAATGTTTCTTGGTATGTGTTTCCTCATATGTGCATCCCTATATCCTCATGGAAACCATTAGCTTCAAGTTACTCTAATCACTAGTGATTGTGTGACTATTAGAAGCTACCAAGAATCTCTTTCGGAGCATCAAGCTTAATTATTATACATTTTTATATGCTTCTTTGTGTGAATATGCTATTGGATATTCATGTGAACTACCTCAGGAAGATTATTCCTAATACTTCTTGTCCTTGGGCAATTAGTACAAGATTTATGGTAGAGTTTATTGATCATATTCACTTTGGCCTTTGCTTAATCTTGTACTATCTCTTGCCAAGAAAATGTTTTGTGTTGTCTCCCATGCTTTCCTTGCCTCTTGTGGACATTCTTATTTTATTGGTATCCTCTTGTGTATTATTTAAATGTAAGTACTTGTGATGATCCCATTTGTGTGCATTTTGCATTCAAAAGGAAAATCCTACATAATGCATTATCCATGGGGGATCTCTCCTATATTATTTAGAACACTCACATTTATGCTTCTTGTTTTGTTCCATATCATGTTTTACGTGCTTGGAAGTTTGATCTTTTTGTTTTGGTATTTTGTGCCATCATGAAAAGTGTGGATAGTTTGATTTATTTGTTGGAACCTTGCTCTTGTAGGTAGTTGGTTTTGTCTCATTCCTTGTTTCGTGTGTTGACCTTTTAGAATGAGATAAACCCTTGACCATTTGTGTTTATGTCTATCTTTTGCTCTTTGTACTTTGTCTAGTTCATTTGTTGAACTTGTGATATTTTATGCGTTGAATTGGTTCTATGATACAATTTGGACACCTTTTGTCATGTCACACTCTTATGTGTGTCATCTCGGTTTACTTGGTGTTGTTGTTAAAATTGGATCTCCTTTTTGGTTCTTGAAAGTCTTGTGCATGCATATTTACTACATGTTTATATTATGGCATGCTTGCTTTCTTTGATCCTATATATCGAGGAAACTAAAAGAGCATTTCATGATATCTAGTGTTTTGTGTGTTAGATAACAATGCCAAGGATTATTTAATGTGTTTTGTAGTTCTGCAGGTCTTGGCATATTCAAAATAAGCAAAAAGTGTATTTGGGGGGTGGATTATCCGCTCCTGCCAAGGGCTGGATAATCCGGTCCTGCCAAAATTCCAAGCGCAGCCAAGGCGCGTCATACTGCATGGGGGCGGATTTTCTCCCAGATTGTCCGGCTAGGCCGGAAAATCCGAGCCCAAGGAATTCACCAAAGGGAGCCAAGGGGCCCCGTACTGCATGGGGGCGGAAAATCCCCCGAATTGTCCGGCCTGGGGCGGAGTTTTTGCCTGGGCCGGATAATCCTCCCCCTTGAGGGTTTTTTGAGAAGGAGATTGATGAACCACAAGTATAGGGGATCGCAACAGTCTTCGAGGGTAGTATTACCCAATTTATTGATTCGACACAAGGGGAGCCAAAGAATACTTAAAAGCCATAACAACTGAGTTGTCAATTCATTTGCACCTGGAAATAGTCTTGCTCACAGTAGTTTATCAGTAGCAACAATTTGTAGTAGCAAAGTAACAACAGCAGTAAAACAAGAGCAATAGTAACAGTAGCAAACAGTAGGATATGAGCGCGGTAGGCATAGGGATGGATGGACGGGCGTTGCATGGACAAGTCTAAACATGTAACTTCAAGATCAAGGGCAATTGCAGATAAATAAGAATAAGCATCCAAGTACTAAACAATCATAGGCATGTGGTCCATATATATTCATATGTGCTCGCAATGAGAACTTGCACAACATCTTTTGTCCTGCTAGCCCATTGCAGTAGGTCCTCAAGGGAACTACTGGCAATTAAGGTGCTCCTTTTAATAGAGAACCGAAGCAAAGCATTAAAACTCCATGAACACATGTGATCCTCACATCACAGCCATCCCCTCAGGTTGTCCCAATTTCTGTCACTTCGGCGCCTTTGGATTCGGACAATGATATGTGTACACAACTTGCAGATAAGATTGTCAACACCTGGATTTTTAATCCCAGATGGCTATTATGCCATACATTGCAATCCCAAGATTACAATTTTTGCGAGGCATAACAGATTGGATATCACAGTACATCATCCATTACAAACCATACATAAGGTCTTACACAAATAAGGATCTCATGATCCAGTCTTAATACAATTCAAGCAGCGGAATAACGTAATAATAATGATAGCATATGCGAATCTCCATCTTCATGGTCACAGGCAATGCTGACGATGGGAGATGATCCTAGTTGTCATAACCTTCCTGTTGTCCATCATCCTGATACTCCTCTTCATAGTCCGGCCACGGGAATATCCAGGGACAAAGCCATGAGTACTCTTTAAGTAATCGCAAACTAATACTAACAAGTGAAGTGGTTTTGGGTAGGATACTAATCTCTAGGGTTGTTTTGCAAAAATCCAGATTTACCTGTACTGAGTTCAGAAGCAAAGAAAGCTAGTTGAAAGTTTTATAACACCTAAGTGGGAACTTGAATTTCATATCACAACTATGTTGTGGTCAAGTCAGATTCATAAATCATTTCATAAGTCATTTTGAAAACATCTGACGACGGAACAATATGGACACTCCAACTGTCCATAACCCGGACACGGCTATTCGAATAGTTTGACACTCTGCAGAGGTGGTACACTTTCACCACAACATTCGATACATCCACCAGGAACAATCCTGAATTTCCATACTCAGTATGCGGATAATCAATCCTAACCTTTCAATTACACGCCCTAGTATAGGCACCTCTCCTGTGAGTTTGGCCTCCCAACCATGACCAACTCTCATCTTGGGTACTACATAGGTGAACAATCTTCACAAGGTAGCCTCAGCTCAAACCTTGGACGCAAGGGAACCCATACTAAGGTATATAAATTTCCAGTCAAGCAGTACCCAAATTTCGGGTATTGTGGTTGTACGCTAAAATTGGAATGGTATCGTATCCAAACAACCATCATTTTTATAAAGGGCTAAGGCTCCCGCCTTAACATTTTCATCATCAAAATCATTTGGTGTTCAAGAACACATGTCAAAACATTTCAGTAGAATGACTCATCATTCTAAGGTTTTCATAACCATTTTCACCAAGTATTTCCATATAAAGTTGATCAAGTTTTATGCTTAGCGCTAGCATCTACAAGTGGGGGTAAGAACTAATGA
This sequence comes from Avena longiglumis, assembly GCA_030063025.1. Classification (NCBI taxonomy): domain Eukaryota; kingdom Viridiplantae; phylum Streptophyta; class Magnoliopsida; order Poales; family Poaceae; genus Avena; species Avena longiglumis. The sequence goes on along the minus strand of CP125974.1, from coordinate 411,344,065 downwards.
GGGGTGTTAAACAAGTGTGCACTAGCTAAGTTCAATCTCATGCCTCAGGATGACATCAATATTATCTAACTTAGGCCAAGTTTTATGCTCTTTATTCTACCTTCAAATATCTTTCTAAAGTCTACCAATTATCATGTAACCTTAACTAGAACCTTTGATAAAGAAATAAAATAACTAAGCTTGCAAATAAAACTGGGATTTGGTATCATTAAATGTATCTAACCAAGCATGCTTAATGCATCTATTTTGCATAGTATCATGCAAATCTTAGCTTGCCAAGTATCTGGTAGTATTAGGCTCGCAAGATTGCAAGTATAGGCTTGCCTTGTGTAGAGCAGTGGTTGAAGTTCTCCTCGACTTCTTCCTCGTAGTATCCTCCTTCCTCCTCGTATCCTTGGTCGGTACTATCGTCTATAAATAAATACGAGGTACACAATCACCAAAAAATACTTAACTATTTCTATTTATCACAACAAGGTTTTCACTAGATGATATAGGATCATCACAAGCATTACAACCCTTAAGGCAAATAGTTTTATTTCCTTTATTTGAGAAAAGTCATTTCTACTCATTGAAAAACTACTTATGGTTTAATATTCTCCAACTAAAACATGGGATCATGTTGACACATGTCATCACCACATATTTCAGTACATGGGAATGTGATTTAAAGTGGTGTCACAATTTAATAAGGTTTAACCTTTTTATTTTAATTAATAAATTAAAGTGACTAGAAGTGCTGTAACACCCTCAGAATCGGACCTATGCAAGTTCAGGCAAAATTCACCAAACCCGCATAGAAACGATTCAGAGGTGCCCACCAGGCACTTTCGTGCGGGTGGAAAACGAAGTAATAACATTACACAACAGTCCTCGATGGGACCCACAGAACAGATATATATAACAGCGACTCAAAGAGTCAAGAATACAAATATAATATACAAAGATCCAAATCACCTTGAAAACGGTAGAGCGTCCGACTACGGACAAGAAGCAAATGGGGCTAAGAGCCCTGAAGAATAACCGATGGCGTCCATAACCCTGCCCAGGCCAAGCCGGAAGGGTAACCCTGCTAACGGCGTCGATCTCAAAACCTGCTTAACAAGAGGGGTGCCGACAAAGGCAAGCAGAAACAAAGAGGAGCGTCGATCTTGAGGCCAGACACGAGGCTAGAATGCGGTCCTCGCCACACATAGGTATGGTGGATCAAGCGGCAGCATGCACTAAACAACTTATAGAGACTCGATACAACTGGCGGTAATCAGAGGGGGTGAGAATGACCTAACCGGATCCAACCTGAAGCTAACACCAAACAAACCCATCCTGGTGTTTCCCCCTCGAAACCAAACGAGGAAGTCAACCGAGGAACTCACGCGGTTGGCAGTTTTACTTATTGATTATCGTTAAAGCACTTACTAGTCAGGTTTAGATAATCGTCCTGATAAAGTAAACAGTGGGCACTTTTAGTTAACCAAACCGTGATAGTTGAGACAATTACTAATCAGGTACAGATAGCATGAGATAAACCCAAAACCCAGCAGTTGTTGGTACTTTTATTCAGCCATTCCGTTGTAGTTGCAAGATTTACTAGTCAGGTACAATTGTCGCAAGCGACATCCAAACAAGCAATTGTGGGCAGTATTAGTTAGCCATTCCATTATAGTGAAGCTGATTACTAGTCATTATAAGTCAAATTTAGAGCAGTAAACTTTAGTTATGCTTGTCTATGATCGAGATACTGTGCTCCAAGTCGTCCATAACCGCGGACACGGCTTTCAGAAAGTTTTAACCCGGCCGGGGTGCACCAATAGCAACACACACACGATCAACCTCGGAAAAACCAAATCAAAACCCAACGAGGTCTCACGACAGAGCAATCACAAGATTCAGAAATATTTCAGGGGGCCACCCCATGGAGTATACCCGCAACGGAGTAAGCAAGCTCCGAGACGGACTCAAGGTTTGCGTCGATGGCTGTAAACGACAGCAGGTCCCCAATCGGGGACTGTCGATACCGCGAAAACATCCCGCTTCCAAAACAGTACAGTGTGCAGTACCTCGCACAATCGTAAATAAAGCAGTAAAGCATGGCATAAGTACAGGATAGTAATAAAGCCCCAAACTAGTTTGTGGCCCCAAGAAATAAGACGGAATCAAGCTCTGGCTAGGGGGGGCCCATACTCCCCATATGTGGATAGCGCGATAAATCAAGGAACAGGTATCAAGTACTCGGGGTCTTACGGGACACAAGTGGGCGTTCGGAAACCAAATATTTTCTATCACCCACCGATGCCTCTGCTTATTCAATTTTAGTTGTTAAACAGGAATTTAAAGTGACGATAAGTAAAACTAGCACCATCTCCAACATCAACATGCGGCAATACATCAGCAACTGAGGCATATGACGGCACACATCAGCACTTGAGCAAGCAACTACGACGCGCAAGTCCAACTATCTACCAAACAACAGGTAATAGGATGTGTCCAAGGCAATATAAGGTTGCAAGGGATTTCACGGGTACGGAAACTAAAGCATCGCAAATACGTATAGCAATAGATCAACAGGAGGGAAGTAAATACTATAAAAGTAAGATAGGTAGAAAGAGGGGGAGATGCTCGCCTGAAAACATTGCCGAAGGTTCAACCCGAAGGTCGGGGCGAAGCTCACATCAACTCAACGGCCTTATCCGCGAAGAAGCAAAACACTAGAAGAAACACCGGATGCAACATTTAATACTACGGCAAAAGATCGGCATGATGCATGTATGACGTATGGCATGGCAAAGGTGCAATGCAATTAGGTCAAGATTAAGCGGAACCGGGGTCCCGACAATTAATTAAATGGTTCAAGTTATTCATCTACCCCGCAAATTAAATGTTATAAAGCAGGACAATAGATGGCAACGGTTCGCTACACATGTTTAAATGAGGCCAATTATGAGACTAGGTTTGCCCGCATATGGGCCCCATATTTAATTATTAGGTGAATCGGCATAAGGCCCCCAAACCACAGAGATGCATGCGAGATGAATGACAATTCAATATGCAACAAGTTGTTATTATGTTAGAAAATAGGGTTTCGGGAAGGTTCACACATTAGGGGCGAGACGGTCTTGGGGTTCCGGGGTTCGAGGTCAGGGTCCAGGGTTCGACGGGAGTCAGATCTCGGTTCGTGGTTCGAACTTGACGGACCGCTCGGACTCGGGCAGGTCTTGGCGCACTCTGGGGTCCTTGGCGCCCGGAGGGCGACTTGGTCTAGCGTCGGGCGATCGGTCCTTCGGTTCGGTGCCGTTCTTATCGTCGTGCCGATCTTGTCGCATTCGCGACGCGTCATCATGTTGTCGGTCTTGTCGTTTCACGGCGGAGATCTTGGTGACCCGGGTCTCGGCGTCTTCGGATCTGGGAGGGAGAACTTGGCGTGTCGGGGGCTCGGCCTTCGGAGTCCGTGATCGATGGTCCTGGTGTCCGGGAAGGAGGTCCTGGCGCCTCGGTCGGCGGTATCGGTCTTCGAACTCCGTGAACGGGTATCGGATTCGCATCTATGAAGCAGATCTTGGGGCGCCGGCTTCGGTTCCAGGATGGAGGGCTTGGAGTACCGACTGCCCTCTTGAGGTTACGGGAGTATCATCTTCATGTCTACCTTGAACGCGTGGGAGCACCAGTTGATAGAAAACGGGCAGGGGCGTGCTTGTTGGAGGGGAGGACGAGGCCTCCGGCCTGGCCGATGTCGAAGCTTGTAGAGACGGTGGCCAAGGCGCGATTCAGGGAGGCCGAGGACGACGGCGGCCGCGGCTCTAGGCGACGGGGACGGAGAGCAGATGGCGGCCGGACCTTGCAGACACGAGGACGGGGCGGCGGAGGTACTGGAGGGGGCGGGGACGGGCAGAGCCGGTGAGGGGGAGGCGGCGACCGGAGAAGGAGGTGCGGTCGGCCGACGCTGCCCGCGGCGGCGGGCCGGAGGCGGAGGTCTGCGCTGCTGCACGGGCTCGGGAGAGCAGAGGCGGGCGGGCATGGCTCGCTGGCGAGGCGAAAGGGAGGACTGCAGCGGCGGCGGCGGGCGGTGGACGTAGGAGCGACGGGCCGCTCGACGCGACGGGAGGCGGGGCATGAAGCAAGGCTGGCGAGGGGTCGCGGGGGCCTCGGGCAATGACGGCGGGCGAAGGGCGCGCGAGAGGAGGGCGCTGGGGAGGTGGCGGCGCAGACGAGGGACAGGGCGACGGGAGCGGAGAGGCGCTGGGGCTTGGGGTCTCGCGGAGGGGATGAGGGGCTGGCGGCCGCGGCCGGGAAAGGGCGGCGAGCCTGCACGGAGGCGCGGCGAGGAACCGAGGGAGGTGGGGGACAGACGGGGCGCGGGAGGAGGAAGATGACAGGGTCGGGGCGGTCGTGGTGGCCAGGGGCAGGCTGGCCCCGCGTGGGACGCGTGGGGGTCCCGCGTGGGGCGCGGTGGGGGTGTAGAGTGCGCGTGGTGTGGTGTGGTGTGGTCGCCATGGGTGGGCCGAGGGAGAGGGGGCCCAGCTGGCGTGGTGGTGCCTTGTGTGCGTGTAGTGTGCAAGCGGCTGGCGGGGTGGGGGTTTGGGCAGCGCTGCGGGTGGGCCTGGGGGTCGGTCTGCAGCCAGGGGGCGGGCCAGCTGAGGGGGTTGGGGGTGGGACCCGGGGCATAGAGAGAGAGGGGTAGAGGGCTGGGGTGAGAAAAGAGAGAGATGGGGAAAGAGGAGAGGGATTGGTGAGGTGGCAGGGTGGGTAGGAAAAAGGGGAGAGGGTGAGGTGGCGGTCTACGGTTGGTGGGTAGGGTAGATTTTGGTGGGACTAGGATTTAGGATTGGGCAGTTTTAGTTTTTGTGTTTGTTTGTTCGTGATTAAATCAAAACAAGGCCATTTGCAAACAGTTTTTAGACAAATAAAAATACTCCGATGCGATCGGGATTTGCAAAATAGTTTTGGCAAACAATGCAAGATGATGACGATGCAATGCACAAATTCAACGCGATTTTCTAGTAGTGGTTTTGCGGGATGCCACAATTCGACACCACTAACAAAGGATCTCGCCCTCGAGATCCGCCTCATGGTACCGGAAGGAAGGTCGGCGTTCTCCGTCTTCTCGCTTTGTGTAGATCCTCGCGACACCACTAACGAGGGTTCCTTCTTCATCTTGAAATTGGCGACACCACCAACAATGGGTCGTTGTTCCTGATCGTTGAGTGAACACTCCGGGAACAAAAGGTCGAAGATAGAGGCATCGCAGATAAAGCCACCCCTAACTTCCGTGGACGGAGTAAAATTGCTGGATCCACCGATTCGACGTACAAGAGCGAATGATAAGAGCAGTGGTAGGGTAGCTACTCCATCCCACACTCATAACATTACTCTGCACACGAATAAGCGGATTAAGCATCCAACTCTCGGAGTTAGACTGAAGATCTCGACAAACGAGGTTCGGAAACAAAGGAATGTTGCCAGCAGAAATCGTATGAAAGACACAATGATTAGGTTCCGCGATGGTTTCATTGGCATGAACAACACATGCTCAAGGTTAACCCCAACTTCACCAAAGCTCGTCCTTCTCATATGTTTTTCAACGACACTGATATCCAGCAAGGAACACATATGGATAAAGAGCTCAAGGACAGAAGATTGGATGAAGGATACAACAGACAAGTTGCAGATTGATGACCGTAGCACCTCCGTTACAAAAGGGAGTAAGCGAAGGCCTGAAGGTACGACGGAAACCCAACCACGAGAATTCCTGGACTCAAAGAGAGAGAAGAGAGCAGATTCAAAACACGTCGAGGTAAGAGGAGAATAGCAGAGGGGTAAGGAATAAAATCAGACCTAGTCAGAACTATCCAACCGATTTTGCAAAATAGTTTTGACACTCTACTTCGGCCGTTAGCTAGGTTATCCTACAGGCTGGACTTGTGGGGTATCGCAACTGCTGAGCTCTGATACCACTCAGAACACCCTCGAATCGGACCTATGCAAGTTGCAAAATTCACCAAACCCGCATAGAAACGATTCAAAGGTGCTCACCAGCACTTTCGTGGTGGAAAACGGCAAGTAATAACATTACACAATAGTCCTCGATGGGACCCACAACAGATATATATAACAAATGACTCAAAGAGTCAAGAATACAAATATAATATACAAAGATCCAAATCACCTTGAAAACGGTAGAGCGCATCACGACGACAAGAAGCAAATGGGGCTAAGAGCTCAAGAATAACCGATGGCGCCCATAACCCCTGCCAGCCAAGCCGGAAGGGTAACCCCGCTAACGGCCGATCTCAAAACCTGCTTAACTAGAGGGTGCCGACAAAGGCGCGTAAAAACAAAGAGGAGCGCCAAGATCGAGGCCAAGACACGGCGAGGCTAGAATTGCGGTCCTCGCCACATAGGTATGGTGGATCAAGCAGCGGCAAAGATGCACTAAACAACCTATAGAGACTCGATACAACTGGCGGTAATCAGAGGGGGGTGAGAATGACCTATCCGGATCCAACCTGAAGCTAACACCAAACAAACCCATCCTGGTGTTTCCCCCTCGAGACCAAACGAGGAAGTCAACCGAGGAACTCACACAGTTGGCAGTTTTATTTATTCAGTTATCATTGCAGCACTTACTAGTCAGGTTTAGATAATCGTCCTTATAAAGTAAACAGTGGGCACTTTTAGTTAACCAAACCGTGATAGTTGAGACAATTACTAATCAGGTACAGATAGCATGAGATAAACCCAAAACCCAGCAGTTGTTGGTACTTTTATTCAGCCATTCCGTTGTAGTTGCAAGATTTACTAGTCAGGTACAATTGTCGCAAGCGACATCCAAACAAGCAATTGTGGGCAGTATTAGTTAGCCATTCCATTATAGTGAAGCTGATTACTAGTCATTATAAGTCAAATTTAGAGCAGTAAACTTTAGTTATGCTTGTCTATGATCGAGATACTGTGCTCCAAGTCGTCCATAACCGCGGACACGGCTTTCAGAAAGTTTTAACCCGGCCGGGGTGCACCAATAGCAACACACACACACGATCAACCTCGGAAAAACCAAATCAAAACCCAACGAGGTCTCACGACAGAGCAATCACAAGATTCAGAAATATTTCAGGGGGCCACCCCTTGGAGTATACCATAGAACGGAGTAAGCTCGAGATGGACTCAAGGTTTGCGTCGATGGTCAGAACGCAAAGAGTCCCCAATCGGGACTGTCGATACCGCGAAAAACATCCCGCCTAAAAAGACAGCAGTGCCTCGCACAATCGTAAATAAAGCAAAGCATGGCATAAGATAGTGATATAAAGCCCCAAACTAGTTTGTGGCCCCAAGAAATAAGACGGAATCAAGCTCGCTAGGGGCCCATACTCCCCATATGTGGATAGCGCGATAAATCAAGGAACAGTATCAAGTACTGGGTCTTACGACACAAGTGGGCTCGAAACCAAATATTTTCTATCACCCACCGATGCCTCTGCTTATTCAATTTTAGTTGTTAAACAGGAATTTAAAGTGACGATAAGTAAAACTAGCACCATCTCCAACATCAACATGCGGCAATACATCAGAAACTGAGGCATATGACGGCACACATCAGCACTTGAGCAAGCAACTACGACGCGCAAGTCCAACTATCTACCAAACAACAGGTAATAGGATGTGTCCAAGGCAATATAAGGTTGCAAGGGATTTCACGGGTACGGAAACTAAAGCATCGCAACACAGATAGCAATAGATCAACAGGAGGGAAGTAAATACTATAAAAGTAAGATAGGTAGAAAGAGGGGGAGATGCTCGCCTGAAAACATTGCCGAAGGTTCAACCCGAAGGTCGGGGCGAAGCTCACATCAACTCAACGGCCTTATCCGCGAAGAAGCAAAACACTAGAAGAAACACCGGATTGAACATTTAATACTACGGCAAAAGATCGGCATGATGCATGTATGACGTATGGCATGGCAAAGGTGCAATGCAATTAGGTCAAGATTAAGCGGAACCGGGGTCCCGACAATTAATTAAATGGTTCAAGTTATTCATCTACCCCGCAAATTAAATGTTATAAAGCAGGACAATAGATGGCAACGGTTCGCTACACATGTTTAAATGAGGCCAATTATGAGACTAGGTTTGCCCGCATATGGGCCCCATATTTAATTATTAGGTGAATCGGCATAAGGCCCCCAAACCACAGAGATGCATGCGAGATGAATGACAATTCAATATGCAACAAGTTGTTATTATGTTAGAAAATAGGGTTTCGGGAAGGTTCACACATTAGGGGCGAGACGGTCTTGGGGTTCCGGGGTTCGAGGTCAGGGTCCAGGGTTCGACGGGAGTCAGATCTCGGGGTTCAGGGTTCGACGAACTTGACGGGACCGCTCGGACTCGGCAGGTCTTGGCACTCATGGGTCCTGGCGTCCGGAGGGCGATTTGGTCTAGCGCCGGGCGATCGGGTCCTTCCGGTCGGTGCCGTTTTATCGTCGTGATCTTGTCGCATTCGCACGCGGGTCATGTTGTCGGTCTTGTCGTTTCACGGCGGAGATCTTGGTGACCCGGGTCTCGGCGTCTTCGGATCTGGGAGGGAGAACTTGGCGTGTCGGGGCTCGGCCTTCGGAGTCCGTGATCGATGGTCCTGGTGTCCGGGAAGGAGGTCTTGGCGCCTCGTTCGGCGGTATCGGTCTTCGAACTCCGTGAACGGGTATCGGATCGCATCTATGAAGCAGATCTTGGGGCGCCGCTTTCCAGGATGGAGGGCTTGGAGTACCGACTGCCCTCTTGTGGTTACGGGAGTATCATCTTCATGTCTACCTTGAACGCGTGGGAGCACCAGTTGATAGAAAACGGGCAGGGGCGTGCTTGTTGGAGGGGAGGACGAGGCCTCCGGCCTGGCCGATGTCGAAGCTTGTAGAGACGGTGGCCAAGGCGCGATTCAGGGAGGCCGAGGACGACGGCGGCCGCGGCTCTAGGCGACGGGGACGGAGAGCAGATGGCGGCCGGACCTTGCAGACACGAGGACGGGGCAGCGGAGGTACTGGAGGGGGCGGGGACGGGCAGAGCCGGTGAGGGGGAGGCGGCGACCGGAGAAGGAGGTGCGGGTCGGGCCGACAGCCCGGCGGGCGCGGGGCCGGAGGCGAGGTCTCAGCTGTACGGGCTGCCGGCTCGGGAGAGCAGTAGGGGCGGGGGACGGCGGCATGGCGGCTAGGCGAAAGGAGGAGGACCTGCAGGCGGCGGCGGGCGCCGTGGGACAGAGCGACGGGCCGCTCGACGCGGACGGGAGGCGATCTGGGGCAGGCGAAGCCAAGCGGCGAGTCGCGGGGTTTGAACGGCGAAGGCGGGGCAGGCGAGAGGAGGAGGGCGCTGAACGGGAGGCGGGAGAGCGCTGGGCTTGGGGTCTCATGGAGGGGATGAGGGGCTGGGCGGCCAGCGCGGGGAAAGGGCGGCTGGCGAAGCCTGGGCGGGAGGCGCGGGCGAGGAACCGAGGGAGGTGGGGATGACGGGCGGAGGAGGAAGATGACAGGTCGGGCGGTCGTGGTGGCTGCAGGGCTGGCCCATGGGACGCTGTGGGGTCCGGTGGGGCGTGGGGTGTAGAGTGCGCGTGGTGTGCGTGGTGGTCGCGTGGGTGGGGCTGAGGGAGGGCTGGCAGGTGGGTGCGTGCCACTGCAGCGTGTAGTGCAAGCGGCTGGCGGGGTGGGGGTTTGGGCAGCGCTGCGGGTGGGCCTGGGGTCTGCAGCTGTGGCCACCGAGGGGTTGGGGGTGGGCCCCGGGGCATAGAGAGAGAGGGGTAGAGGGCTGGGGTGAGAAAAGAGAGAGATGGGGAAAGAGGAGAGGGATTGGTGAGGTGGCAGGGTGGGTAGGAAAAAGGGGAGAGGGTGAGGTGGCGGTCTACGGTTGGTGGGTAGGGTAGATTTTGGTGGGACTAGGATTTAGGATTGGGCAGTTTTAGTTTTTGTGTTTGTTTGTTCGTGATTAAATCAAAACAAGGCCATTTGCAAACAGTTTTTAGACAAATAAAAATACTCCGATGCGATCGGGATTTGCAAAATAGTTTTGGCAAACAATGCAAGATGATGACGATGCAATGCACAAATTCAACGCGATTTTCTAGTAGTGGTTTTGCGGGATGCCACAAGTGCCTATGGGGCATTCTTTTATCACTTGATCATTATTTCTGTAAGTAAATCTATATGATTTTATATATTCTGAAAGGTATGGTTAAATGTGATTTTTGAGAGTTGGAATCATCTCAAAATATTTTATGGTTGAATTTTGAAAAATGTTTGAATGCAGAAAAGCTTCTGCCTTGTTATTTTTACTATAGGTGATCTACAAATCCAATTGGTTTGAATCCAATGGTCTTGGATTAAGCATTCTAGTACCTTCCTAACAAAATTGGTTTCATGCATTTTGGTTTAGTGAATCGAGCTAGGTTGATTTTTGAATCTAGGTACAGAACTGATTTTGCAACTAAAAGAATAAATCTAAATTTGAATTACTGGGTCACGCGGTGGGTTTAATTGGGCCGCCCCGCTACGCACAGTGTGTGCGGGCTGGTTAAGTGGCTGTCCCCACTCATCAGTGAGACAGAGAGTGGCGAAGCGGTACGGGGTGATCTAGGAAGTATGATTAGAAGATAGATCTACGGCTGTGGTTCATCGTCCACGCCTGGACAGGACGCGAAAAGGTCGAAACCTAGGGCGACCAGTGGGGGTCGACGGGGGCTCACCAGGGCTCAGGCGATCCTCCTGGTACCGGCAGCTCCTCCTGGGGCGGCTCCAATCGACGGCGCCTCTCCTCCTCTACAACAGCGGACTCCGGTGAAATTCTGGCCACCTGGTGCTCGCCTTGCTCTGGGAGTGAGTGGGTGTGATCCGTGAGAGGTGGGGAGTGAGATGGTGTGCTCAAATCGAACGGGGGTGGCCTCCTTTTATAGTGCCTGAAGGGGACCGACGGGCGCGGGCTGAGATCGTCGTGGTCGTCGGCACAACGGGCTATTGGCACGGGCAAAGGTAGGGGACGGTGCGGTGCTCCCTGGTGAAGCTCAATGACAAGTTCACGCGGCATCGGGCGGTGCGAAACGGTCGAAACGTCGCGGTGCTCTAGGCGGATCCGACGGGAATTTTAATGGCGCACAACGTCCATGGTCCGCGTGGCGGTGAACGGGGTTGTCCGGCAGGTTGCTGGGGTGCTGGCGATCACGCATGCAAGCGGCGAGGACGGTGCACGGTCTGTGGGCTTGTGTCGCAGGTGACGCTCTGGCGCGCTCTCGGCACGCTCGCAGATAAGCTTGGTATGCTCGGGCAGTGTGGTCTGGCAGTGCTCGAGGCTTGGACTAGGGGTGGCGGTGGACGGTGGGGAGTGTCCCAGACATGCTTGCTAGGCTTGGTGCTGTTCCTAGATAGCTGGCGACATGGGGGTGGCAAGTTAGGCTTTTCATGCTCACCATTGATGGCCATTGCATGCTCACAATGGTGATAAATCTAGTTAACTTAGTTTGATCATCTACTAAGAGTGTAGGGTGAGCTAGAGAGGGAACAAGGTTGCCTAAAATCACTGCTCCTAATAGTGTTTGATGTTTGTTTGTTTGTTGATTACAAGGTGTTTGATGAAATGGCCGCAAGAGATTCAAATTTGAATTTTGGATTCTAACTTGGTGGGTGTGTTGGTTACATACTAGGGAGTCTCTGGTTAGTTGGATTGGTCAAGGGGCACTGGTTTTGTTGGGTTTTGAAAATGTGTGATTTTCACATATGATATAGATTCCATTTTGAAATGTGATTTGAATCAAGTGGCCAAATGTTTCCGCAAGTTTGAAATGTGGGCTTTGATTCACTTTTACTTGTTATTGCAAGGGGTGAAAAGAAATGCAAAAGTTTCTGTTTGAAATCTTGGACTAGAAACACTCAAAGTGGCCTAGTGAGCAAGATTGGCAAAAATGACCATTTGCTTTATTTTTTTTGTTTTTGATTTTCTCTTGATTTTGTTTCTGCTTGGAAATGTTTTAGATGATGTTTTTTCATCTTTAAACCATTCCTTGCTATTTAGATCAATCACACAAGTCCATTCATGCATTCATACAATCATCACATACACATGTGCATTCATATGATTTGAATTAACAAAAGTTTTTGTTAACCCTAATTTTGGTGATTGGAATTTGATAATCATTGTTCAACATTTTTGAGATGTTACAAACCTTCCCTCCTTAAACAAAATCTCGTCCCGAGATTTGAGAAAGAAGAAAGAAGAAAACTAGGATTTAAAAAGATCAGGAAACTCTGTCTTGATGTGATCTTCTTGCTCCTAGGTAGCTTCTTCTTCAGTGTGGGTACTCCACTAAATCTTGAAAAACTTGATGCTTCGGATTCTGGTGGTTCTGAAGGCTTCCTCCAAAATACGGATGGGTACTTCGGGATATGTCAGGTCATCGTTGATCTCTATGGTTCGGTGATCAATATTCTTGAAAACTTCAGTCTTCTCCGGAACTTCGAGGCATTTGTGCAGTAACGATATATGGAACACATTATGCACGGCTGACATCTCCTCTGGAAGTTCCAGTTGATATGATACTTCTCCTCGATGATTCAGAATCTTGAAAGGTCCGATATATCTGGGAGCTAACTTTCCTTTGAGTTGGAAACACTACATTCCCTTCAAAGGTGACACTTTGAGATACACAAAATCTCTGATATTGAAGGCTAGGTCTCGACGTCTCTTGTGATCCGAATAAATCTCACAACGGTTTCCCATAAGATAATGCCTCCATGTCTTCAGGGATAGAACTACGACAGCTAGTTCAAGGTCATGGGTAGGATAATTCTGTTCATGCTGTTTCAGTTGTCGGGATAGATAAGATATAACTTTTACTTCTTGCATTAACACACATCCGAGACCGATATTGGATGCGTCACAATACACATCAAAGGGCTTCGTGATATCCGACATGATCAAGATTGGGCCTGAAATCAATCTCCTCTTGAGTTCCTAAAAACTCGCTTCACATTTTTCCGTCCATTCAAACTTCTTGTCCTTCAATAATTGGGTCATGGGTCTTGCGATACTCGAGAATTCTTCTACGAACTTGCGGTAATATCCCGCTAATCCGAGAAATGCACGAACTTGGGTTTGGTTGGTTGGGGCTTGCCAATCTTCAACATTCTTCACCTTTGTTGGGTCAACGACAATTCCTCAAGCTGATACGATATGTCCGAGGAATCCTACCTCCTGTAACCAGAATTCACATTTGCTAAACTTGGCATACAACTGATGCTCTCTAAGGGTTCCAAGAATGGTCCTTAGGTGTAGCTCATGTTCTTCTTCTAATTTGGAATAAATCAGAATGTCATCAATGAAAACAACGAAAAACTTATCCAGGAAGTCCATAAAAATCTTATTCACGAGGTTCATGAAATAAGCGGGGGCATTGGTTAATCCAAAATACATGACAGTATACTCGTATAATCCATATCTGGTGGTAAAGGCAGTCTTTGGAATATCCTTTGCGCGAATCTTAAGCTGGTGATAGCCAGTTCTAAGATCAATCTTAGAAAACACTTTGGCACCAGTCAACTGGTCAAACAGGTCTTCTATCTTTGGCAACGAGTACTTGTTCTTGATGGTGACATCATTCAACTTCCGATAATCCGTACATAAACGGTTACCTCCATCTTTCTTGTCCACAAACAAGACAGGTGATCTCCATGGCGACGCACTTGGTTGGATCAATCCAATCTCTAGCATAGCATCTAGGTGCTTCTTCAGCTCCACTAGCTCAGCCGGGTTCATACTATATGGTCTCTGGGCTATGAGTCCGGCTCCAGGGATTAGTTTAATGATGAACTCGATATCCCGATTCGGGGGAATACCGGGAAAAACATCTGGAAATACATCGGGGTATTCACAGACTATCTGGACTTGGCCAAGGGTTGGCTGGGCTATACTCTTGTTGCATTTGAATTGGCGGGGCAAGGTTTCAGACACATGCTCGACTGATATTCCAGCTGTACTGGTCATGGTTACGGCTTTCTTGGCACATTCGATTAATCCTTTATGTTTGGACATCCAATCCATTCCTAGTACTACTTCCAAACCATTTGTTCCGAGTACTATTAGATTAGCATAAAAATCTATGCCATGGATTCGGATAGGTACGACTTTGCAAATTTGTCTAGCTTTGGTGGTTGAACCAGGTATTTGAACAATCATAACATGCTTCAATTTGGTGGGTTGAATATTTCTAGTGCATGCAAATTCTTTAGTAACAAACGAGTGCGATGCTCCAGAATCAAACAACACTCTTGCAAGTACTGAGTTAACAGAAAACATACCCAGCATGACATCTGGCGCTTCTTGGGCTTCTTCAGCATGCATGAGAAAGAGACGGCCAATGCGGTTGAGCGAATTCCCTGGGGCAAATCTCCTTCCGGGCTAAACACGACGCTGCTGCTGATCTAAGGCATTTGCATTGGGGGCTGCGGCAATCTTCTTGGGGAACTCATTGGAATAGTGATCTTTGGTTCCACATTCATAACAAGTCACCTGATACTTGTCCTTTGCTGCAACAGGCACAACATTGCTTCCAGCCCTTGGGGCTGTGTTGGTGTTTCTAGCGGCATTGTTGTTGTTGAACTTGGGCGGTGCACGGTTGAAATTGCTGGGGTTGCCTGGGTTGTTGTGGTTTCCTCCGGGCCTTGGGTTTCCACGGTTGGGATAGGTTGGATGGTTCATCGGGGGTCTGTTGGTTCTTGGGGCAAATCCTGGAGATGGGTTGGGGTGATACTTTGGTGTATGATGGGTTCCTGGTTGTAACACCCTCAGAATCGGACCTATGCAAGTTTGAGCAAAATTCGCCAAACCCGCATAGAAACGATTCAAAGGTGCCCACCAGGCACTTTCGTGCGGGTGGAAAACGAAGTAATAACATTACACAACAGTCCTCGATGGGACCCACAGAACAGATATATATAACAGCGACTCAAAGAGTGAAGAATACAGATATAATATATAAAGATCCAAATCACCTTGAAAACGATAGAGCGTCCAACTACGGACAAGATGCAAATGGGGCTAAGAGCCCTGAAGAATAACCAATGGCGTCCATAACCCTGCCCAGGCCAAGCCGGAAGGGTAACCCTGCTAACGACGTCGATCTCAAAACCTGCTTAAACAAAAGGGGTGCCGACAAAGGGCAAAGGAAAAAGAAGGAGCGTCAGTACTGAGGCCAGTACACGGCGAGGCTAGAATTCGGCGGTCCTCACCTACATAGGTATGGTGGACTGAGCGGCAGCGGCAGCATGCACTAAACAACCTATAGAGACTCGATACAACTGGCGGTTGTCAGAGAGGGGTGAGAATGACCTAACCGGATCCAACCTGAAGCTATCGCCAAACAAACCCATCCTGGCGTTTCCCCCTCGAGACCAAACGAGGAAGTCAACCGAGGAACTCACACAGTTGGCAGTTTTACTTATTTGGTTATCGTTGCAGCAATTACTAGTCAGGTATAGATAGTCGTCCTGATAAAGTAAGCAGTGGGCCCTTTTAGTTAATCGTTCTGTTGTAGTTGCAGCAATTACTAATCAGATACAGATAGCATGATGTAATCCCGGAACCCAGCAGTTGTTGGTACTTTTATTCAGCCATTCCGTTGTAGTTGCAAGATTTACTAGTCAGGTACATTTGTCGCAAACGACAACCAAACAAGCAATTGTGGGCAGTATTAATTAGCCATTCCATGATAGTGAAGCTGATTACTAGTCATTATAAGTCAAATTTATAGCAGTAAACTTTAGTTATGCTTGTCTATGATCGAGATACTGTGCTCCAAGTCGTCCATATCCGCGGACACGGCTTTCAGAAAGTTTTACCCGGCCGGGGTGCACCAATAGCAACACACGCTCGATCAACCTCGGAAAAACCAAATCAAATCCCAACGAGGCTTTCACGACTGAACAATTACAGGATTCAGAATAATGGGGCCACCTTAAGTAGATCCATAGCGAAGCCGGTGACTCGAGACGGGCTCAAGGTTTGGGTATCTGGTGTGAACGATCGGGAACCCGAAAGTGTGGCTGGGCTTGTCGACACCGCGGAATCGTGTCCCGATCCTAACAAGACAGTGTGCTCCTCGCACAATTTAAATACAGAAAGTAGCATGGCATAAGTACAGGATCGTAAATAAAACCTCAAACTAGTTTGTGGCCCCAAGAAATAAGACTGAATCAAGCTCTGGCTCAGGGGGATCCCATACTCCCCGAATGTGGATGGCGCGATAAATCAAGGAACAGGTATCAAGTACTCGGGGTCTTACGGGACACAAGTGGGCGTTCGGAAACCAAATATTATCTATCACCCACCGATGCCTCTGCTTATTTCAATTTTAGTTGTTAAACAGAAATTAAAGTGACGATAAGTAAAACTATGATCATCTCCATCATCAACATGCGGCAATACATCAGCAACTGTGGCATATG
Organism: Avena longiglumis; assembly: GCA_030063025.1. Taxonomy (NCBI): domain Eukaryota; kingdom Viridiplantae; phylum Streptophyta; class Magnoliopsida; order Poales; family Poaceae; genus Avena; species Avena longiglumis. The sequence continues at coordinate 411,327,602 of CP125974.1, read as the reverse complement.
ACGACACACATCAGCACTCGAGCAAGCGACTACGACGCGCAAGTCCAACTATCTACCAAACAACAGGTAATAGGATGTGTCCAAGGCAATATAGGCTGCACGGTATATCACAGGTACGGAAACTAAAGAATCGCAACACAGATAGCAAAAGATCAACAGGAGGGGAATAAATACTATAAAAGTAAGATAGGTAGAAAGGGGGAGATGCTCGCCTGAAAACATTGTCGAAGGTTCAACCGAAGATCGGGGCGAAGCTCACATCAACTCAACGGCCTTATCCGCGAAGAAGCAAAAAACTAGAAGAAACATCGGATGCACTATTTAATTCAACGGCGGAAGATCGGCATGATGCATGTATGATGAATGACATGGCAAAGATGCGATGCAATTAGGTCATATTAAGTGGAACCGGGGTCCCGACAATTACTTAGGTGGTTCATGTTATTTAACTACCCCGCAATTTAGATGTTGTTTTAACATGGCCAATATATAACACCGGTTCGCTATATCAAACTTAAATGAGGCCAGTATAAGGCTAGATTTGCCCGCATATGGGCCCCATATTTAATTAAGAGGTGAATTCGGCATAAGGCCCCCAAACCACAGATAAGGATGCATGCGAGATGAATGATTAATATGCAACAGTTGTTATTATGTTATGAAATAGGGTTTCGGAAAGGGGTTCACACATTAGGGGTCTCGGCGAACTTGGGGTTCCGGGGTTCGGGGTCAGGGTCCAGGGTTCGACGGGGATCAGATCTCGGGGTTCAGGGATTGACGAACTTGACGGGATCGTTCTCGGACAACTAGGGTAGATCTTGTCGTTGTGAGGTTCTTGTCGGGTCCTCGAGTCGGGGCGGTCTTGGCGTTCGGGAAGCGGTTCTTGTCACACCTGTGATCTTCGGGTGTTATGGCGACGATCTTGTCGTTTCGATGTCGGGGTCTTGAAAAACGGAGCGAAGCACTTGGCGTTCCGGTTTTCTCGGCGTCCTCGGTTCTGATTGTAGATCTCGGCGTCCTCGAAGGGGTACTTGTCGTATCCGTGTCGACGAACTTGGCGTTCAGGGGGGGAAGATCTCGTCACTCCAGGAGATCTTGGGTTCCTCGTCGACGGCCTTCGGTTACGGGGGTTTTGGCGGTGTTCGGGTCCGGATCCGCGACGAAGGCCTTGGGGGCACCATGTATATGTACATCCTTCGCATCCATTGGCATCTAGCCGGTCTTGCCGGTGAACTACCGTGTATGAAGATCTTGATTCTCCGTGGGTTCTGGCGTCCCTCTTGAGCATCGAGGATGTTGTCCCGGTACACTGTTGCCATACTCGTCAGATCTGGAGCTGGACCTGCCCACGGGAGAGAGCAGGACACGCATGAAGGAGGGTGCCGACGAAGACCGGCGCTGTCCGCGGGGTTCGGGCGCGCGAGGAGCGGAGGACGCGGCTCAGCGGCAGGTGGAAGGGAGGCCGACGGGCCGCGGGCTGCACCGGGCGTGAGCTCGCAGAGGGCGCTGGAGAACACGATCATGCTGGCGGAGCTTCGCGGCGGTCTCCGGCGAGGGGCGAGGCCAGACGAGAGCCGCGGCGGGGCTTGGCGGTGACGGTTGAAGGCGGCAGCGTGGTCATGGCGAGCGCGGCGAGATGGACGGGACGGCGAGGCGCAGCAGCGAGAGGGGAGGCGCTTCTTGGCCGCGGCCGGCGGCAGGGACGCGCGGCGAGCAGGCGAGCCAGGAGGAGCGCCGGGCGGAGGCGGCCAGCGGGCGGAGGCGCTGGCGGGCCGGCAATGGCCGGCGAGCAGGCGTTCAGCTTGAGCGGCCAGCGAGGGGCGTCGGCGCAGCGTGGAAGCGCGGCTCGGGGGCTAGGTGGCGCTGGGCCTGGCAGCGGCGAGGCCGAGGCGCAGCGGGCTTGCAGAGGTGGGGGCGAGACGGTTCTGCGAAGGGGCGGAGGTGCAGAGCTTCAGGCGGAGGACCGGGCTCGGGCGAGGCCGAGGTCGGAGAGGACGACGGCTGGAGGAGGAGGAAGCGATGGAGGCGAGGGAGGCGGGCCGAGGAGAGGCAGCAAGGCGCTTCATGTGGAGGGGCTCGAGGGCGTGACATGATGGAGGCGGGATGCGGGCCTGGCGCGCTGGAGAGAAGCAGAGGTCTTGGCTGACGGGCGCGGAGAGGAAGGAGAAAGGGAGAGAGGCGGGGCAGAGCACGTGGGGAGGAGGGCGACGCGGGGATGGGTGGTTGCGGGAGCGCGCGTGGGGAAGGAGAGAGGCAGCGCGGGGGCAGGGCCAGGGGTGGGGTCCACGCGGTAGGTGGGGGTTGACTGGGTCGTGTGCGTGGTGGCTGGCGTGCGCGTGGTGTGGTGTGGTGGGCCAGGGGGTGGGTGGTTGCTGTGTGGTGTTTAGCGCGTGAGTGCTTGCGTGGCCAGGTGGAGGGAGAAAAAGGAGAGGGAGAGAGGAGGGTTGAGGTGGCGTGAGCTGAGTGGTTGGGGAAAAGGAGAGGGGTGAGGTGGCAGCATGCCATAGGGTGGGGTGAGGTGGAGGGTTGGGTGTGGGTAGGTAGCTGGGTAGCTATAGGATTTAGGGTGGGACAGGTTGGGCCGTTTTAATTTCTGGGGCGGTCGTTCGGGTCAATCGGCCCGTTCGACTGCCCCGCTAAAAATAATTATAATTTTTATTCATTACAAACAAGGCTTTTGCAAACCGATTTCGGGCAAAACAAAATATTCCGGGGACCCGGTTTTCGGTGTTTGAATAAGATGGAGCGTTTTAGAAAAACAAAACGGGCTTGCGAACATAGTTTTATGCAAACAACGCATGATGATGACGATGCAATGCACAAATTCAACGCGATTTTCTAGTAGTGGTTTTGCGGGATGCCACACTGGTTGATGCATCATGCGACGCTAGCGGTTCTGATTAGCTTTGTTGATCTTGCCTTCCATCTAAATGGCAGGGTCAACTAAGGCTTCAATATCAGCAAAGGGGATATTGACTAACACTGTCTGCATTTCATCATGCAGACCATTCATGAATCTCTCCTTCTTCTTGGCTTCAGTGTCTATCTCATCCGGGTCATACCTAGCCAATGACAAAAATTTGTCATAGTACTCAACTACGGTCATCCTTCCTTGCTTAAGTTCCCTGAATTCATCTCTCATCCTCTTGATCAAACCCGGTGGCACATGGGTTCTGCTAAACTTGACTTTGAACTCTTCCCAAGTCATCATCTGTCCTGCAGTCATTGTGTGAACGCTGTTCCACCATGCTCTAGCATCTTCGGCCAGATAGTGGGTGGCGAACAGTACCTTCTCGTTAGCTTCCACTCCTGCAACTTCCAGGTTGTTCTCCATGGTTTGCAGCCAATCATCGGCATTAGGGGCTCTTCAGACTTAGTGAAAATGGGTGGATTGGTGTTCTGGAAATTCTTGAGCTTAGATCCATGGTTGTCCTGATTTCCATGTCCTTGGTTGTTGTCGTTGGCCATCTAAGCTATGTGCTGAAGGGTGGATAAGTTGTCTTGACGTTCGGCTCTTTAAGCTTCGCGATCTGAAACCAACAGTTGCAAGATTTGCAACATTGGGTCCGGGGATGAATTGCTTCCTCCGCGAGGCATCTGAAGATTGAGATAGATCATGAGAAAAGAGGGAAATTTCTAAGGTTCAGGGTTTTGTAAAGTTTTTAAAGTTTGACTCAGATTCTTCTAGCAACTTGCTTTTCATTCATTCATTCATTCATTCATAGCACACGATACAAACACACACCACAACAAAGGAAAACAGATGGTTTTAAGAACCATTCTATGAAACTACGATACAGTGGGACCAAATTGTAGGGGTTCATAGCATGGAAAACAAAAATTTTCTATCGCATACAAACAAACAAGCCAAGATCTATCTACTAGATTGTAGCAACGAGTCGATGGAATAACTTACCCTCGAAGATTCCAAAGTGTTTAACGAGAGCGGATTCTCGTGGGTGATGTAGTCATACTCTTTCCGATCTCAAGATCGTGTGGACGATCCTTCCGGCGCTGCGTTCCGGCAGCGCTTCCGCAGTCGGTCACACGTTCGGTACTCGACGAAGACCTTCCTCTCCCTTGTTCCAGCAGGCAGCGGAGGTTGTAGCACTCTCCTCGCGATTCCGGCAGCACAACGGCGTGGTACCGGAAGTAGAGGGGAAATCCCGCAGGGCTTCGCCTTAAGCCGGAGCGAGTATGGTGGATTATGAGAGAGGGCTATTAGTGGTCTAGAGATTAGACAAACCAATTAGAAGGCTCTAAACCGCAGGCTAAAGCAATTAGAAGCTCTAAACCAAACGGCTCTAAACCGGAGATTAGAGGTAGAAACTTGTGTGTCTCAAGGAGGAGGCCCCCTCCTTTTATAGGTGGAGGGCTAGGCGCGCCAGGAGAGAGGAGTCCCTCCCAACTCGGCCTAGGTCTGGCGCCGCTTGGAGGAGGAACTCCTCCTCCAAGTTGGTTTCAAACTCCTCTTGCTTGTTTCCCACAGTTTCCTGTTTCCCACAGTTTCTGTTTTCCGTTTCTGTTTTAGCGTTTGACTTTCAAACGGCAGTTTGACTTTCAAGTTTTGGAACAGCAAGAACACTTAGTACATGATGCAATCATTAAATGACACATTCATGTACCCTCCCCTGGAGTCTTGGGACAATCCGGACCCTTCTAGAACATTCCCGATGAAAACACGGAATCATTCCCGAACTCAAAGCAGGACTTTCCTTATATGAATCTTATTCTCCGGACCATTCCGGATCACCGTGATATACCGGATCCCATCCGAGACTCGAACAACATTCGGTCTCTTTCTCATAATACCATAACTACTCAAACAACGTCGAATCCTTAAGTGTGTCTCCCTACGGTTCGTGAATTATGCGGACATGATCGAGACACTTCTCGAACAATAACCAATAGAGGAATCTGGAAATTCATATGGATCCCACATATTTCTCGATTACTTTGCGATCGAATGAACCACTTACATACGATACCAATTTCCCTTTGTCTCACGATAGTTTACTTATCCGAGGTTATGATCGTCGGTATCTGCATACCTAGTTCAACCTCGTTACCGATAAGTACTCTTTTCTCGTTCCGTGATATGTGATCCCTTGTGACCCAGTCACATGCATGCAAGCTAATTGGATGACATTCCACCGAGAGGGCCCAGTATATCTATCCGTCATATGGATGGACAAATCCCACTCTTGATCCATGTGTTTCAACCAATACTTTCCGAACACTCAATGCCACCTTTATAGCCACCCGATTCGGTGTGGTGTTTGGCGTCATCAAAGCATCCATCCGGTAAAGGTGATATGCATGATCTCATGGTCGAAGGAATTAGGTTACTATGTATCGAAAGCATATAGCAATTGAACTATTGAAATGACTTGATCTTTATGCTACGCTTATCAATAGGAGTATGTCCACCATATCATTCTCCTAACGATATGATCTTGTTGTTGATAACATCTCAATGTTCATGATAGGAAACCACAATCATTTAATCAACCAACAAGCTAGTGAAGTATAGAGGCTATACTAGGGACTTCAAATTAAGTTTACAAATCACACAAGTATCAATGTTTCCTTGTTAGTACTATTATAGCATGAATGTAAACATTTATCATAAACACAAAGATATAATAATAACTACATTTATTATTGCCTCTAGGGCATATCTCCAGATCTCCCACTTGCACTAGAGTCATCTAATCTAGATTACATGGTAATATACCGAACACCCATGGCAGTTTGGTGTTGGTCATGTTTTGCCCTCGGGAGAGGTTTAGTCAACGGATCCGCCACATTCAGATCTGTGTGTACTTTGCAAATCTTTATATCCCCATCATGGATATGTTCTCGAATAGCGTGAAAACGTAGCTTGATATGCTTGACTTCTTGTGTGACCTTGGTTCTTGCGCATTGGCTATGGTGCCCATGTTATCACAGAGATAGACATTGGGTCCAGCGACTAGGAACCACACCCAGCTGTAATGAACTCTTTCATCCATATCGCTTCTTGTGAAGCCTCAAGCAGCCATGTATTCCGATTCAGGTTGAAGATCTCGCCACAACGCTTTGCTTTGCACTCCTCCAGCTAATCTGCACCATTCAAAATAAATACGTATCCAGATTGTGATTTAGAATCATCCGGATCGGTGTTCCAACTAGCATCGGTGTAACCATTAACAACGAGCTGTTCATCACCTCCATAAGAAAGAACCATATCCTTAGTTCTTCTCAAGTACTTAAGGATGTTTTTGACCGCTGTCCAATGATCCACTCCTGGATCACTTTGATATCTGCTAGTTAAACTAACATCATATGCAATGTCGGGTCTAGTACATAGCATGGCATACATTAGAGATCCTATGGCTGAGGCATAGGGAGTCTTACTCATCCTTTCTCTATCTTCTGCTGATGTCGGACTTTGAGTTTTACTCAAGATCGTATTGGGCAACATGGGCAAGAATACTTTCTTGCTTTCATCCATTCCAAACCTCTTTAGAACTTTGTCCAAATATGTACTCTGTGACAATGATATTTGGCGTTTCGATCTATCTCTATAAATCTTTATGCCTAATATGTAAGCTGCTTCGCCAAGATCCTTCATTGAAAAACTATTATTCAAATATTCCTTGACACTATTAAGAAGATCTACATTATTCCCAATCAACAATATGTCATCCACATATAGTATTAAGAATGCTACAGAGCTCCCACTCACTTTCTTGTAAATACAAGCTTCTCCATAAGTTTGTATAAAACCAAAACTTTTGATAACCTTATCAAAATGTTGATTCCAACTTCGGGATGCTTGCTTCAATCCATAGATGGACCTTTGAAGTTTGCATACCTTGTTAGCATCTTTAGGATCGACAAAACCTTTGGGTTGCATCATATACAACTCTTCATCAATATCTCCATTGAGGAATGCTGTTTTGACATCCATCTGCCATATCTCATAATCATAATATGCAGCGATTGCTAACATAATCCTCACAGACTTTAGCTTCTTGGTGAGAAAGTCTCATCATAGTCAACTCCTTGAATTTGTCGAAACCCTTTTGACAAGTCGAGCTTTATAGATGAACATTACCATCAAGATCTGCTTTTCTTCTTGAAAATCCATTTGTTCTCGACACCTTCCGCCATCCTAGAAGTCCACCAAAGTCCATACTTGGTTTTCGTACATGGATCCAATCTCGGATTTCATGGCATCTTGCCATTTATTGGAATCTGGGCTCATCATCGCTTCCTCATATGTCTCGGGTCATCGGTGTTGTCCACCAACATGACACTCATAACGGAATCATACCAACTGGAGTGGTACGAGTTCTCGACCTCCGAGGCTCAGTAGCAACTTCAACCAAGTTTCATGATCATCATCATTAGCTCCCTCTAATTGGTGCAGCACCGCAGAACTTCTTCGGTCGCGCTACTCGTAATTTCGAGAGAAGGTTCGACAACCTCGTCGAGTTCTACTTTCCTTCAGTCACTTCTTTCGAGAGAAATTCTTCTCTAGAAAGGATCCATTCTGGCAACGAAGATTTTGCCTTCGATCTATGATAGAAGGTATACCCAATAGTTTCCTTGGGTATCCTATGAAGACGCATTTTTCCGCTTTGGGTTCAAGCTTGTCCGTGTAACTTCTTTACATAGGCCGCATCCCCAAACTTTAAGGAACGACAATTTAGGTTTCTTGCCAAACCATAATTCATACGGTGTCATTTCAACGGATTTAGACGGTGCCCTATTTAAAGTGAATGCGGCTGTTTCTAATGCATAACCCCAAAATGATAGCGGTAAATCTGTAAGTGACATCATAGAACGAACCATATCTAAGAGAGTTCGATTACGACGTTCGGACACACCATTACGCTGTGGTGTTCCTGGCGGTGTCAATTGTGAAAGTATTCCGCACTTCTTTAAATGCTCGCCAAACTCGTAACTTTGATATTCACCTCCACGATCAGAACGTAGAAATTTAATCTTCTTGTTACGTTGATTCTCTACCTCACTTTGAAACTCCTTAAACTTCTCGAAAGTTTCGGACTTATGTTTCATGAAATAGATATACCCATATCTACTCAAGTCATCTGTGAAGGTAAGAACATAACGATAACCACCGCGCGATGCTACACTCATTGGACCACACACATCGGTATGTATGATTTCCAATAAGTCCGTAGCTCGCTCCATCATACCAGAAAATGGAGTCTTAGTCATTTTTCCCATCAGACATGCTTCGCATCTTTCAAGTGATTCAAAATCAAGTGATTCAAGAAGTCCATCGGAATTGAGTTTCTTCATACGCTTCACTGCAATGTGACCAAGACGACAGTGCCACATATAGGTCAAATTATCGCTTGATTTCAAACGTTTAGCCTCAATGTTGTTGATATGTGTATTTCCACTATCGAGATTCAATAAGAATAGACCATCTATCAAAGGTGCATGTGCATAAAACATATTACTCATATAAATCGAACAACCATTATTCTCTGACTTAAACAAGTAACCGTCTCGCAATAAACAAGATCCCGATATAATGTTCATGCTCAACGCAGGCACTAAATAACAATTATTTAAGTATAAAACTAATCCCGAAGGTAGATGAAGGGGTAGCGTGCCGACCACGATCACATCAACCTTTGATCCGTTTCCCGCGTGCATCGTCACCTCGTTCTTCGCTAGCTTCTGTTTATTCTGCAGCACCTGTTTCAAGTTACAAATATGAGCAACAGAACCAGTATCAAATACCCAGGCACTACTACGAGTACTAGTGAGATACACATCAATAACATGTATATCAGATATACCTTTCTTCTTGATGTTGCCGTTCTTCAAATCCGCCAAGTACTTTGGGCAATTCCGCTTCCAGTGACCTTCTCCCTTGCAGTAAAAGCACTCGGTTTGCTTGGGTCCAGCCTTGGTTTTCTTCACGGCGTGGTAACCTTTTACCACCCTTCTTGAAGTGTCCCTTTTCTTAGACTTTCCTTCTTGAGTTTGGTGGTCTTATTGACCATCAACACTTGGTGCTCTTTCTTGATCTCCACTTCGCAGACTTTAACATAGCAAACAGTTACGCAACTCTTTGTTCATGTTCTTCATGTTGTAGTTCATCACAAAGTTCACTGTAACTTGGTGGCGTGATTGGAGGACGCGGTAAATCCCCAAAGCATTAGGAATCACTATACCCAAGCTTTGAAGTTTGTTTGCGTGCCTGGACATCTTAAGAACATGCTCACCGAGCTGCCCTCTTCCATCTTGCGGTTAAAGAACTTTTCAGAAGCCTCATAGCTTTCAATTGCGCATGAGTCTCAAAAATCAATTTGAGATCCTCGACAATATCATATGGGTCGACTCTTCAAACCTTTTCTCAAGCTCGATTCTAAACCATACAAGATAGCACCTTGAACTATAGATCGATACTTAGGCGAGGTAAACATTCTTTACTTCATCGGAAGCATCACCTGCAGGTGGTCACCCAATGTGCATCCAGCACATAGGTCAAATTACCAGCTGTGAGGACAATCCTCAAATTGGAACCAATCCATGAAGTTGCTTCCATTGTTTTTCAACTTTTCTTTCTCTAGGGACGCATTAAAATTGATGGTAGGGGCTGCCATTGATCTACAACATATTTGCAATAGTTTAGACTAAGTTTATGACAAATTGAGTTCAAATTAATTAATGAAATTAAACTAGGTGAACTCCCACTCAAAACAACATCCCTCACATTGTTTTAGTGATCACACGAACCAAATCCACTACATCAACACCGATCATCACGAGAGTTGATATAGTTTCAATGGCGAACAATCGTCATGTTCATCATATCTACTATATGATTCATGCTTTACCTTTCGGTGATCCGTGTTCCGAGACCATGTCTGTACATTCTAGGCTCGTCAAGATCAAACCTTAGTTTCTGCATGAGCAAATCTGGCTTGCTCACGTTGTATACACTTGCAGAATCTAACACACCCGATCATCACGTGGTGCTTCGAAACAACAAGCTTTATAGCAATTGCTAACTAAGGGTGAACACTTTATGATTTGAAATTCGTGTGCATGAGGGATCATCTTATAATGCTACCGTCGTCTACTAAGCAATACAAGATGCATAAAGGATTAACATCACATGCAATTCATAATATGTGATATGATATGGCCTTTCTTCTTTGTGCTTCCGATCTCCATCTTCAAGCACGAACATGATCTCAATCATCACCGGCATTGCATCAAGGTCAATGACGCTTCACCATGGTTGTCGTCCACCGGCTTCAACTATTACAATTACTTTGAATAGACACACGGGTCTTAACATAAATTAAAGACAACCATATGGCTCCTACCGGTTGCCAACTTACAATAAGGAACATTGCATACATCAAATATAATCACAATCATGGCCATATCACATCACTGCACACCCCTGCAAAACAAAGTTAGACGCCTCTACTTTCTTTGCATATTTTACGTGGTTTGGGGCTTTCAATAAGTGTCGTTCTAACTTACGAACAAGAACCACAACATTGATACTAGCATTGTTGATCACCCGTTGTAAATTGGATCTTAACTATGCTAGGAGAAACAGGCACCCGCAAAGCCACTTATGCAATACAAGTTGCATGTTAAGCGTGGAGCAAGTCTCATGAACGATGTCATGTAAGGTTAGCCGGGCTTCATCCCAACATACCGCAAGATGCAAAGTACACAAAAGCAATCGACAATAAAAGCATCAACGCCCACAATGACCATTGTGTTCTACTCGCAACAGATCTACATATAGACACGGCTCGATACCCTGTAGGGGTTCGTAGCATGGAAAACAAAAATTTTCTATCGCATACAAACAAACAAGCCAAGATCTATCTACTAGATTGTAGCAACGAGTCGATGGAATAACTTACCCTCGAAGATTCCAAAGTGTTTAACGAGAGCGGATTCTCGTGGGTGATGTAGTCGTACTCTTTCCGATCTCAAGATCGTGTGGACGATCCTTCCGGCGCTGCGTTCCGGCAGCGCTTCCGCAGTCGGTCACACATTCGGTACTCGACGAAGACCTTCCTCTCCCTTGTTCCAGCAGGCAGCGGAGGTTGTAGCACTCTCCTCGCGATTCCGGCAGCACAACGGCGTGGTACCGGAAGTAGAGGGGAAATCCCGCAGGGCTTCGCCTTAAGCCGGAGCGAGTATGGTGGATTATGAGAGAGGGCTATTAGTGGTCTAGAGATTAGACACACCAATTAGAAGGCTCTAAACCGCAGGCTAAAGCAATTAGAAGCTCTAAACCAAACGGCTCTAAACCGGAGATTAGAGGTAGAAACTTGTGTGTCTCAAGGAGGAGGCCCTGCCCCTCCTTTTATAGGTGGAGGGGCTAGGCGCGCCAGGGAGGGAGGGGAGTCCCTCCCCAACTCGGCCTAGGGCTGGGCGCCGGCTTGGAGGAGAGGAACTCCTCCTCCAAGTTGGTTTCAAACTCCTCTTGCTTGTTTCCCACAGTTTCCTGTTTCCCACAGTTTCCTGTTTTCCACAGTTTCCTGTTTTAGCCGTTTGACTTTCAAACTGGCAGTTTGACTTTCAAGTTTTTGGAACAGCAAGAACACTTAGTACATGATGCAATCATTCAATGACACATTCATGTACCCTCCCCCCCGGAGTGCCGGACAATCCGGACCCTTCTAGAACATTCCCGATGAAAACACCGGAATCATTCCCGAACTCCGAAACGGGACTTTCCTTATATGAATCTTATTCTCCGGACCATTACGGATCACCTCGTGATATCCCGGATCCCATCCGAGACTCCAAACAACATTCGGTCTCTTTCTCATAATACCATAACTACTCAAACAACGTCGAATCCTTAAGTGTGTCTCCCTACGGTTCGTGAATTATGCGGACATGATCGAGACACTTCTCCGAACAATAACCAATAGAGGAATCTGGAAATTCATATGGCTCCCACATATTTCTACGATTACTTTGCGATCGAATGAACCACTTACATACGATACCAATTTCCCTTTGTCTCACGATAGTTTACTTATCCGAGGTTATGATCGTCGGTATCTCTGCATACCTAGTTCAACCTCGTTACCGATAAGTACTCTTTTCTCGTTCCCGTGATATGTGATCCCTTGTGACCCAGTCACATGCTTGCAAGCTAATTGGATGACATTCCACCGAGAGGGCCCAGAGTATATCTATCCGTCATATGGATGGACAAATCCCACTCTTGATCCATGTGTTTCAACCAATACTTTCCGAACACTCAATGCCACCTTTATAGCCACCCAGTTACGGTGTGGTGTTTGACGTCATCAAAGCATCCATCCGGTAAAGGTGATATGCATGATCTCATGGTCGAAGGAATTAGGTTACTATGTATCAGAAAGCATATAGCAATTGAACTATTGAAATGACTTGATCTTTATGCTACGCTTATCAATAGGAGTATGTCCACCATATCATTCTCCTAACGATATGATCTTGTTGTTGATAACATCTCAATGTTCATGATAGGGAAACCACAATCATTTAATCAACCAACAAGCTAGTGAAGTATAGAGGCTATACTAGGGACTTCAAATTAAGTTTACAAATCACACAAGTATCAATGTTTCCTTGTTAATACTATTATAGCATGAATGTAAACATTTATCATAAACACAAAGATATAATAATAACTACATTTATTATTGCCTCTAGGGCATATCTCCAACACAAATACAACTCACTAACGCTAGTGCTCAAGTTCTACTACTCCTTGGAGTCGGTGTCCTCATCATCATCATCATCATCGATGAAGGCGAAGTCATCCTCATCGGTGAAGAAGTCCATGGCCTGATCCTCCAGAAAGTCAACATCGTCACCGAGATAGGAGGAGGGGTCTCCACAAAGGTCTTCCCCTGCATTCTCCCTTTCCTCCAACTGCATACCCTCTCGTGGATGGTCTCCTCCAATTCCGTGATCCGGTGGCGAAGACGGGCAATGATGCGATCCTTCTTGTCGAGATGATGACGACGAGACTGGCGATCCTTCACTAGCATGGAAATGGTCCGATCCTTCTTGGAGACGATGGCGTACTTGTGGTTGGCGTAGGAGCGGGCATTGTCTAACTCCTTCTAGCGGTCATACATCATGAAGCTGAGGTGGTCCAATTGACTCTTCAGCTCGTGGTGATATGGGGCCTCCAGTGGCTGTCCCATAACATCATGCCTTGGGTAGAACTCAAAGGGGGTACCCTTGATCTGATTTATACTATGCCCACACAGACGGGCAAGAGCTTCCTGCATGGCCCTGGCAAGTCCATCGAGCCAGTTGTTCTATCTCAAGGTGAACTGAATTTCCTTAGAGGTGGAGGCTTCAATCTTTTGCAACAACTAGCCACTGCAAATCCTCTCCTTCCTGATCATTGAGCTGAGCTCCGAAGAACTCAGGGTGCAGACGCTCCAGAAGTTCTGAAAGCTGGTCCAAGTCACGCTCAAAGATGAGGTCTCCTCCATTTCTCAACTGGTAAAATTTGTTATACTTCACGTCCATCTATAAGAATATAGGATGAGTAAGTTAGTAGAGTGATCAAGTGTGTCAAATTTTAAGTAAGTTTGCAAGAATTTTTTAGGAACATGAATTTTCATGAAAGAGTCTAAGTCGTAAGAATGAGAATAAATTTTCATAAATAATCACTCCCTTTGGTTTTGAAAATAAGTTTTTGATTCAAACGTCCATTCTAAACTACGGTCTCCTATGGTCAGGATAGCTCTGATACCAACTTGTCAACACCCGGATTTTTAATCCCAGATGCCTGTTATGCCATACATCGCAATCCCAGGATTACCATTTTTGCGAGACATAACAGACTGGATATCACAGTACATCATCCATTACAAACCATACTTAAGGTCTTACACAAATAAGGATCTCATGATCCAGTCTTAATACAATTTAAGCAGCGGAATAACGTAATAATAACAATAGAGTAAGCGAAGCTCCATCTTCATGGTCATAGGCAATGCTGGCGATGGGAGATGATCCTAGTTGTCGTAACCTTCCTGCTATCCATCTTCCTGATACTCCTCTTCATAGTCTTTCCACGGGAATATCCAGGGACAAAGCCATGAGTACTCTTTAAGTACTCACGAACTAATACTAACAAGTGAAGTGGTTTTGAGGTGGATACTAATCTCTAGGGTTGTTTTGCAAAAATCCATATTTACCTCTACTGAGTTCAGAAGCAAAGAAACCTAGTTGAAAGTTTTATAACACCTAAATGGGAACTTGAATTTCATATCACAACTCTATTGTGGTCAAGTCAGATTCATAAATCATTTCATAAGTCATTTTGCAAACATCTGACGACGGAACAGTATGGCCACTCCAACTTTCCATAACCGCGGACGTGGCTATTTGTGGCGTCCCGCAAAACCACTACTAGAAAATCGTGTTGAATTTGTGCATTGCATCATCATCATCATATGTTGTTTGCTTAAAACTATTTTCGCAAAGCCCGATTTGTTTTCTAAACGCCCGTCTTAATTCAAACGCCAAACCCGGGGCTCCGGATTATTTTGTTTTGGATGCTATCGGTTTGCAAACGGCCCGTTTAAAACAAATAAAATATTTATTTATTTTGAGTGGGGCAGTCGAACGGGCCGAATGACCCGAACGACCACCCCAGAAATTAATCGGTCCAAATAGATCGGTCCACCTAATTCCTAAGTTCACCAAACTACCTACCCAGCCCCTCCCTCCACATCACCCCACCCAATCCCCTAGTGACACCTCACCCTCTCTCCCCCTCTAACCTATCCCCATCTGCCACCTAGACTAATCACCCAACCCTCCCTCTCTCTCTCCCAACACACACACCACACACACAGCGCGCGCAGCCAGCCTGCCCCGCTGTCCCCTGGCCCACCCCCTGTCCACCTACCGCACGGGTCCCACCCCCTGGCCCCTGTCCCCCGCAGACGCGTCCTCCCTCTCTCTTCCATCCCGCCCCCGCTCGCGTGAACTCCCTCAGCGCCCCCTTGCGCCGAGCTCTCCTCGCCACCGGCTCCGTCGGCGACCGTGCTCTCCCCAGCCCCGACGCCCTCCCGCGCCGAGCCGCCCGACCCAGCAGCGCCCGCCGAGCCGGGTCCCTCTGCGTCGCCTTGGCCGCCCGGGCCCGAGCCAGACCACTCCCGTCGGCGACGCCGCCTCCGCGCCTCTTCCCAGCCACCGCCTCTCCGCCATGGCGCCGCTACCCACCTTATCCGACCAGCGCTCCTCCCCTACCGCACCTCCGCGCCTTCCCCCATGGCGCCCGCGCCGCGTCCGCCCCTCAAGCTCCGCGACTCCAGACCCTCGCCGGTCCCCGTCCCGAGCTCCGCGCGGTCACCTTTCGCGCCGCCCGGCCGACCCAACCCCATCCTCCGCTGCCGCCGCCTCGCGCCGCCTCTACCGGCCCTCCGTCCGCCGTTCGACCTCCCCGACCTCCGCCCGCGGTCGCGCGCCTCGGCCGCTCGGGCCGAGCTCGGCCGTGGATGTCGCCAGGGACCCCGCCACGAGCCTTTTTCGGCCTTCTTCTCCAGCGTCCTCGGCGAGCACGTCCTCCCGGCTCAACCTTCCCAGCGCGCCCTCGCGGACGCCATCTCCTCTTCGGCCTGGAGCGCTGCTGGCCGCCAGTGTCCTTCCTCCTGGATCGACGGCGCCCGAGCCCTGCACGCCTTGGCAGTGTGGGTACCTCAGGTGCTAGCAGTGTTGTTGGGTGGGTGTGGTATGGATATGTGAAGAGACGGTGGTGATGGATGCACTGAGGTGACGACGTGGAACTATGACAAGATCTTCGTCACGACAACCCGAGTTCTTTCACCCGGAATCCGATGGTCGTACTTCGAGAACCCCGTCACGGGACGCCAAGATTTACTTCCCGGATTCGACGCCCCGAGACCACCACGAGGAGCGGGAAACGCCAAGGCCTTCGACACGGAACACTAAACCCCGACGAACCCCCCTGGACGTCAAGACCGACTCGATGGCGCGGACCCGACAAGAGCTTCGCAACGACAAGAACGACAACAACCAGGGCGAGTCCGAAGCCCCGACGCCAGACCAAGTACTTCCTCCCAAAACGCCAAGATCTCCGCGTGAGACGACAAGACCGACAACATGGCCTGACCACCCGGATGCGACAAGACCCTAACCCCCGGAGTCCGAGAACGATCCCGCCGAGGCCGTCGAACCCTGAACCCCGAGACCAACCCCGAACCCCGTCGAACCCTAACCAAGATCGTCGAGCCCTAATGTGTGACCCTTATCCGAGAACCCTATTTTTATAAATGCCATATTCATAAATTGTTGCATATTGAATTGTCCATGCATGCATCATTGCCTGTGGTTTGGGGGCCTTATGCCGATTCACCTAATAATTAAATATGGGGCCCATATGCGGGCAAATCTAGTCTCATATCGGCCTCATTTAAATTTGTGTAGCGAACCGGTGCTATCTTCTGCCATGCTAAAACAACATTTAAATTGCGGGGGATCTAAACAACATGAACCTATTAATTAATTGCCGGGACCACGGTTCCGCGTAATATGACCTAATTGCATCGCATCTTTGCCATGCCCTTCATCATACATGCATCATGCCGATCTTCTGCCGTTGTATTAAATATTGCATCCGGTGTTTATTCTAGTGTTTTGCTTCTTCTCGGATAAGGCCGTTGAGTTGATGCGAGTGTCGACCCGATCTTCGGTTGAACCTTCGACGATGTTTTCAGGCGAGCATCTCCCCCTTTCTACCTATCTTACTTTTATAGTATTTATTCCCTCCTGTTGATCTATTGCTATCTGTGTTGCGATGCTTTAGTTTCCGTAACCGTGATCTACCGTGCAGCCCTATATTGCCTTGGACACATCCTATTACCTGTTGTTTGGTAGATAGTTGGACTTGCGCGTCGTAGTCGCTTGCTCAAGTGCTGTTACGTGTTGTCAAATGCCACAGTTGTTGTAGTAATGCCACATGCTTGATGTTGGAGATGATCCTAGTTTTACTTATCGTTCACTTTAATTCCTGTTTAACAACTAAAAGTGAAGTAAGCAGAGGCATCAGTGGGTGATAAAAAATATTTGGTTTCCGAACGCCCACTTGTGTCCTGTAGGACCCCGAGTACTTGATACCTGTTCCTTGATTTATCGCGCTATCCACATCCGGGAGGTATATGGGACCCCCCTGAGCCAGAGCTTGATTCAGTCTTATTTCTTGGGGCCACAAACTAGTTTGAGGTTTTATTTACGATCCTGTACTTATGCCATGCTACTTATGTATTTACGATTGTGCGAGGAGCACACTGTACTGTTTAGGTAAGCGGAATGTTTTCGCGGTATCGACAAGCCCAGCCACACTTTCGGGTTCCCAGTCGTTTACAGCCATTGACGCAAACCTTGAGTCCGTCTCGGAGCTTGCTTACTCCGCTGGTCTACTCAATGGGGTGGCCCCCTGAAATATTTCTGAATCCTGTGATTGCTTAGTCGTGAAAGCCTCGTTGGGTTTTGATTTGGTTTTTCCGAGGTTGATCGAGCGTGTGTTGCTATTGGTGCACCCCGGCCGGGTAAAACTTTCTGAAAGTCGTGTCCGCGGATATGGACGACTTGGAGCACAGTATCTCGATCATAGAAAAGCATAACTAAAGTTTATTGCTATAAATTTGACTTATAATGACTAGTAATCAGCTTCACTACAACGGAATGACTAAATAATACTGCCCACAATTGCTTGTTCGGAGTGTCGCTTGCGACCATTGTACCTGACTAGTAAGTATCACAACTACAACGGAATGGCTGAATAAAAGTACCAACAACTGTTGGGTTTTGGGTTATCTCATGTTAATTGTATCTGACTAGTAAGTGATGCCACTACAACGAAATGGTTAACTAAAAGTGCCCACTGTTTACTTTATCAGGATGATTATCTAAACCTGACTAGTAATTGTTGCCACGATAACTGAATAAGTAAAATTGCCAACTGTGTGAGTTCCTCGGTTGACTTCCTCGTTTGGTCTCGAGGGGGAAACGCCAGGATGAGTTTGTTTGATAGTAGTACCAGGTTGGATCCGGATAGGTCATTCTTATCCCTCTCTGATAACCGCCAGTTGTTTCGAGTCTCTATAGGTTGGTCAGTGCATGCTGCCGCTCAGTCCACCATACCTATGTAGGCGAGGACCGCCAATCTAGCCTCGCTGTCTTGGCCTCGATCGACGCCTCTTTTTCCTTTGCCCTTTGTCGGCACCCCTTTTGTTTAAGCAGGTTTTGAGATCGACGCCGTTAGCAGGGTTACCCTTCCGGCTTGGCCTGGGCAGGGTTATGGACGCCATTGGTTATTCTTCAGGGCTCTTAGCTCCATTTGCATCTTGTCCATAGTCGGACGCTCTACCGTTTTCAAGGTGATTTGGATCTTTGTATATTATATCTGTATTCTTGACTCTTTGAGTCATATATATTCTGCTCGTGGGTCCCATCGAGGACTGTTGTGTAATGTTATTACTTCGTTTTCCACCCGCACGAAAGTGCCTGGTGGGCACCTTTAAATCGTTTCTATGCGGGTTTGGCGGGTTTTCGCTAAAACTTGCATAGGTCCGATTCTGAGGGTGTTACACTATTTGAATAGTTTGACACTCTGCAGAGGTGGTACACTTTCACCACAACTATGCGGATAATCAATCCTAACCTTTCAATTACATGCCCTAGTATAGGCACCTCTCTTGTGAGTTTGGCCTCCCAACAATGACCAACTGTCATCTTGGGTACAACATAGGTGGATAATCTTCACAAGGTATCCTCAGCTCAAATCTTGGCCGCAAGGGAACCCATACTAAGGTATATAAATTTCCAGTCAAGCCCTACCCAAATTTCGGGTATTGTGGTTGTATGGTAAAATTGGAAAGGTATCGCATCCAGACAAGCATCAGTTTTATAAAGGGCTAAGGCTCCTGCCTTAACATTTTCATCATTAATATCATCTGGTGTTCAAGAACACATGTCAAAACATTTCAGTAGAATGACTCATCATTCTAAGGTTTTCATAACCATTTTTACCAAGTATTCCCATCTAAAATTGATCAAGTTTTATGCTTAGCATTAGCATCTACAAGTGGGGGTAAGCACTAATGAGGGGTGGTAAACAAGTGTGGACTAGCTAAGTTCAATCTCATGCCTCAGGATGACATCAAGATTATCTAACTTAGGCCAAGTTTTATGCTCTTTATGCTACCTTCAAATATCTTACTAAAGTCTACCAATTATCATGTAACCTTAACTATAAGCTTTGATAAAGAAATAAAATAACTAAGCTTGCAAATAAATTTGGGATTTGGTATCATCAAATTTATCTAACCAAGCATGCTTAATGCATCTATTTTGCATAGTATCATGCAAATCTTAGCTTGCCAAGTATCTGTTAGTATTAGGCTTGCAAGATTGCAAGTATAGGCTTGCCTTGTGCAGAGCAGTGGTTGAAGTTCTCCTCGGCTTCTTCCTCGTAGTATCCTCCTTCCTCCTGGTATCCTTGGTCGGTACTATCATCTATAAATAAATACGTGGTACAAAATTACCAAACAATACTTAACTATTTCTATTTATCACACCAAGGTTTTCACTAGACGACATAGGATCATCACAATCATTACAACCCTTAAGGCATATAGTTTTATTTCCTTTATTTGAGAAAAGTAATTTATACTCATTGAAAAACTACTTAAGTTTTAATATTCTCCAACTAAAACATGGGATCATGTTGACACATGTCATCACCACATATTTCAGTACATGGGAATGTGATTTAAAGTGGTGTCACAATTTAATAAGGTTTAACCTTTTTATTTTAATTAATTAATTAAAGTGACTAGAAGTTCCTATGGGGCATTCTTTTATCACTTGATCATAATTTTTGTAAGTAAATCTATATATTTTTATATATTCTGAATGGTATGGTTAAATGTGATTTTTGAGAGTTGGAATCATCCCAAATATTTTATGGTTGAATTTTGAAAAATGTTTGAATGCATAAAAGCTTCTGCCTTGTTATTTTTACTATAGGTGATCTACAAATCCAATTGGTTTGAATCCAACAGTCTTGGATTAAGCATTCTAGTACCTTCCTAAAAAAATTGGTTTCACGCATTTTGGTTCAGTGAATCGAGCTAGGTTTATTTTTGAATCTAGGTACAAAACTGAGTTTGAAACTAAAAGAATAAACCTAAATTTGAATTACTGTGTCGTGCGGGAGGTGTAACTGGGCCGGCCAACTATGCACAGCGCCCGCAGGCTGCTTAAGTGGTTGTCCCCACTCGTTAGTGAGATAGAGAGTGGCGAAGCGGTACGGGGTGATCTATGGCTATGGTTCATCATCCACACCTGAACAGGACGCGGCAAGGCCGAACCCTAGCGCGACCAGTGGGGGTTGACGGGAGCTTATCGGGGATCAGGCGATGGTCGGCGACAGGGGTGAACGACGAATTCGACGACGGCGATCGTCCTAGTACCGACAGCTCCTCCTGGGGCGGCTTCAATCAACGGCGCCTTGCTCCGGGAGTGAGTGGGTGTGCGTGATAGGTGGGGAGTGAGATGGTGTGCTCAAATAGCATGGGGGTGGCCTCCTTTTATAGTGCCTGAAGGGGACCGACGGCGCGGGCTGCGCTCGTCGTGGTCATCGGCACAGCAGGCTATTGGCATAGGAAATGGTAGGGGACGGTGCAGTGCTCCCTGGCGAAGCTCAACGGCAAGGTCACGCGGCGTAGGGCGGTGCGAAATGGTCGGAACGTCGCGGCGCTCTAGGCGGGTCCGACGGGATTTTTAATGGCGCACATCGTCCATGGTCCGCACGGCGGCGAATGGGGTTGTCTGGCGGGTTTCTAGGGTGCTGGAGATCACGCACGCAAGCGGCGAGGGTGGAGCGCAGTATGTGGGCTTGTGTCGCAGGTAACGCTCTGGCGCGCTCTCGGCACACTCGTAGAGAAGCTTGGCATGCTCAGGCAGTGTGGTCCAGGGACTGGTAGTGCTAGAGGCTTGGACATGGGGTGGCGGTGGACGGTGGGGAGTGTCCCAGACATGCTTGCTAGGCTTCGTGCTGATCCTAGCTTGCTGGCGACATGGGGGTGGCAAGTTAGGCTCGACATGCTCACCATTGATGGCCATTGCATGCTCACGGTGGTGCTAAAGCTAGTTAACTTAGTTTGATCATCTAGTGAGAGTGTAGGGTGAGCTAGAGAGGAAACAAGGTTGGCCAAAATCACTGCTCCTAATAGTGTTTGATGTTTGTTTGTTTGCTGATTACAAGGTGTTCGATGAAATGGCCGCAAGAGATTCGTATTTGAATTTTGGATTCAAACTTGGTGGGTGTGTTGGTTACATACTAGGGAGTCTTTGGTTAGTTGGATTGGTTAACGGGCACTGGTTTGGTTGGGTTTTGAAAATGTGTGATCTTCACATATGATATAGATTCAATTTTGATATGTGATTTGAATAAAGTGGCCAAATGTTTCTGCAAGTTTGAAAGGTGGGCTTTGATTCACTTTTACTTGGTTTTGTAAGGGGTGAAAATAAATGGAAAAGTTTCTGTTTGAAATCTTGGATTAGAAACACTCAAAGTGGCCTAGAGAGCAAGATTGGCAAAAATGACCATTTGCTTTATTTGTTTTGTTTTTGATTTTCTCTTGATTTTGTTTCTACTTGGAAATGTTTTAGATGTTGTTGTTTCGATATTTAAACCATTCCTTGCTATTTAGATCAATCACACAAGTCCATTCATGCATTCATACAATCATCACATACACACATGCATTCATATGATTTGAATTAACAAAAGTTTTTGTTAACCCTAATTTTGGTGATTGGAATTTGATAATCATTGTTCAACATTTTTGGATTGTTACAAAGATCACTGATACGTCCAAAACGTATCTACTTTACCGAACACTTTTGCTATTGTTTCTCCTCTAAACTTGTGTGGTTCGGATACAACTAACACGGACTGATGATGTTTTTAGCAGAATTACCTTGGTGTCTAGTTTTTATGCAGAAAATCAACTATTAGGAAAAATCCCAAAAAATATGCCAGAAATCCTATTTCACCGAAAGATCCACGGAGCCAGAGTACGAGATGGAGTGGAGTCCCGGGGGGGGCACACCCTTGCTAGGCGCGGGCCAGACCTGGCCACGCCTAGGGGGGGTGCGGCCACCCCAGGCACCCCTCGCCCTCCCTCTTCGCCTATAAGAGGCCTCTTGACCTAAAAACCGAGGTGGGTTCATCGTTTTCCAGAAAGAGTTTCGCTGCGCCGCCACCACCAGAAACCAAGATTCGAAACTAGAAACTCCGTTCTGGCACCCTGCTGGGACGGGGAATTTGGGGAGGATCATCGCCATCATCATCATCAACGCCTCACCATCAACCATCCATGTTTCCCTCATCCACGAGTGAGTAATCCCCCGCTGTAGGCTATGGGGATGGTAGGGATTGGATGAGTTCTATCATGTAATCGAATAATATTATTAGGGAATGGTGCCTAGTATCTCTATTAGTGCTAATTGACTTTGTTGCAACTTGTTGTGCTTAATGCTTGTCACTAGGGACCGAGTACCATGATCTCAGATCTGAACTTATTATTGAATTATTATGATAGTATTGTTTGTGATCTTATCTGCAAGTTGTGTACGCATATCATTGTCTGGATCCAAAGGCGCCGAAGTGACAGAAATTGGGACAACCGGAGGGGATGGCTGTGAGGATCACATGTGGTCACGGAGTGTTAATGCTTTGCTCCGGTGCTCTATTAAAATGAGCACCTTAATTTCCAGTAGTTCCCTTGAGGCCCCACTGCAACGGGCTGACTGGACAAAAGATGTTGTGTAAGTTCTCATTGCGAGCACGCATGACTATATATGGAGCACATGCCTATGATTGTTTAGTACTTCGATGCTTATTATTATTTATCCGCAATGCCCTAGATCTTGAAGTTACATGTTTAGAGTCGTCCATGCAACGCCCGTCCATCCATCTCTATGCATACCGCACTAATATCCTACTGTTACTATTGCTCTTGCTTTGCTGTTGCTACTAAAAACTATTGCTACTGATAAACTTCTATGAGCAAGAACTATTTCCAGGTGTAGTTGAATTGACAACTTAGTCATTAAGGCTTGCAAGTATTCTTTGGCCCCCCTTGTGTCAAATCAATAAATTGGGTAATACTACCCGCGAAGACTTTTGCGATCCCCTATACTTGTGGGTGATCAAGACTATTTTCTAGCGTTGTTGCCGGTGAGCATAGCTTTATTTGTAAGTTCACTCGGATCTATTGTTGTTCGCTGCTACTCCTTTCATCATGGGGAAGTCTCGTGATGGAAAGTTTCCTATTTTACCATCCACTACAAGAAAAGGTACAGTCCTAAACACCTCTGTTTCTCTTGATTCGCCGTCTGTTATAAGTAAGCTTGTTACACCACCACATACACATGCTATCCACACTGCTACTACTGCTGAATCTGAAACTGATTTTGATACTCATGATGTTACTTCTAATGTGCTTGATGCGAGTGGTTCATTAGGTCCTTTCTTAGATGCTACTATGGCTAGTCTAGGAAATACTGAAACTCCTAGTGAAGGCACTGTTAAACCTATTAGCTCACCTGAGTCTAGAGAGAGATATGATATTAATGATGGTTACATTGAGATTACTGATGAATTTATTGAAGAGTGCCAAAACACACATGGTACTAGTGCTATTAAGAGTTTCCTTGCGAGACATACCATTATTCCTAACTGTCCTCTGATCCTAAGTTTGCCACCTCTCCCAGAGATATTAAAGATAAAGATTATGATTTCTCTCTTGATTCATCCTATTTGGACATTTTTGAGAAAGAACCTTTTTGTGGGACTGAAAATGAGAGTGTTGTGGCTCATATGAATGAGCTTTCCACCATGAGTGCTTTATTCTCTGATGATTTTAAGATGCGCAAGTACTTTGTTACTAAGATCTTCCCTTTTTCACTAAAACGAGAAGCTAGGGATTGGTTTAATAGATTACCTCTTGGTTCCGTTGATAGCCCCGATTGCTTCTTTCTTCTAGAAATATTTTCCTCCGAGTGCTAGACATGCTGCTTTGCAGAGACTTTTTGATTTTAAACAGGGAGAAGAAGATAAATTGCCTGAGTCATGGACAAGGTTTTGTGCCTTGATTCATGCACATCCTGGATGTCCATTACCTAAAAATGAGCTTCTTGATATTTATTATAATGGACTAACTGATGATTCTAGGACATACCTAGATAGCTTTGCTGATTGTTTTTTCAAGGAAAAGAACTCCTACAGATGCTGAAGAATTAATGGCTAAAATAAGCAAGAATTATGATGATTGGACTTCAACTAAGCTAAATACACCTGAGCCTATTACTCCTGAACCAGTTGTGCCTGAACCAGTTCCAACACCAACACCAAAGAGAGGGGAGTTATTTCATTAAATGATGAAGTGATGAAGGAAGCTAAGAGGTGTCTAAAGGAGAAAGAGCTGAAGATGTGAAGAATCTACCTCCTATAGAAGAATTATGTAAGCCAATTCCCCACTCATGTACTATTGAGGTACACTCTCTCCAACACTTTGATGAAGGTGATATTCCTTATGGTAAGCATCCTGATCAATGTTTAGAGGAACTTGACATTTTTATTGTTAAGCAAGATAATTTTAATAAGCAAGTTCAGAATCATTTGTTGGAACACGCTAGAGCTATTAAAGAGTTGAAAGATATAAGAACTTATAATGATATTAAAATGCTTTGTAAACACTTTCAAATGGTTCAAACTCAAATTGATCAACTTGCTAAGGTACAAACGGATATGCTAGTTAATGCCTCAGGAGATAAACATGCTTATGGAATTAGAACTAGGAGTGGTAAAGCTACTCAAGATCCTTTATATCCTAAAGGACACCCTAAAAGAATTGAGTAGGATTCCTAACAAGGTGAAAGTAGTGGTAGTCCTCGTAAGAGAAAGAAAAAGAAACACAAAATAGTTGAGGAACCACTTGAACCTACTATAGATCCTAATAGTATATTTGTCTCTGGTGCTGAAACTGAGAGTGGTAATGATAAAAATGATGCTCCTAATAAGGAGGAAGTAGAGGAAGAATATGAGAAGCACAACAAGAATACTAGGTACACTAAGGAAGATTTTATTGCTAATAAATATGGTAAAGAGAGAGAACCTTGGGTGTACAAACCTATGCCTTTTCTAGGTAAGAAACACAAGTCAAAGGAGGAAGAACACTACAAGAAGTTTTGTGAGTGGATGAAACATTTATTTTTGCAAATTCCTTTGACTGATGCTATTAAGTGGCCTCCTTGTTCAAAGTATATGAAGGATATTGTCTCTAATAAAAGAAAGATTCCTAATGAGGAGATTTCTACTTTGCTTGATAATTATTCCTTCAATGGTAAGGTTCCAAAGAAAATTGGTGATCCAGCTATACCAACTATTCCTTGCTCTATTAAGAATAATTATGTTAGAACTGATTTATGTGATTTGGGAGCTGGAGTTAGTGTTATGCCTTTTTCTCTCTACAAGAGACTCCAGCTAGAGAAGTTGATACCAACTGATATATCTTTGCAAATGGCTGATAAGTCAACTACTATTCCTGTTGGTATATGTGAGGATGTTCCTGTTCAAGTGGCTCATAATTGCTTGGTTTTAACTGATTTTGTTGTGTTTGAAATGCCTCAAGATGATAATATGTCTATTATTCTTGGGAGACCTTTTCTTAATATTGCAGGTGTTGTCATCAATTGTAATCAAGGAAAAGTAACTTTTAATATTAATGACAAAGAGCATACTATCTATTTCCCCAAGAAGGTTTCTAAGATCTATTGCCTAAATTCCATTGAAAATATTGAGAGCATCAAGGTTGGAGAAATATATTGTCCCATTCCACAAGAAATTTTTGAAACTATTATGATTGGGACCATTGCTATCAGGTTTGAGGTAACATAATCACCATGTGGAATGCAAAGTTTTGTTTCATATAAGATTGTTTTGGTAACAAGACTTGATCAACCTTGTTAACAAAAGGATTTTAATGAACAAAAAAATGTTTTCACAGTGGTTATACTTGCTTTCTTTTACTTTTCTCCTTTCTAGTCTTTGCTTTTTTCTCTTGTTAGCTTTAGTTTTGCTAGTTGTTTGCTTGTTAGAGTGTCTTAGAACTTCTGTAGTTTTGGTTTTGGTTTTGGTTTGCTTTTGCTTCTTCTGAAAAAGTCTTTTCTGCGAGAAAATCAATTTTCGTACCCTGAAAATTGGCCAAAAATAAAGTTTCCCTAAAAATTCCAGAAAATTCAAAATAAATTTTTCCTCAAAAAAGGGGCAGAGGGACACCTGGAGTGACCCGGGGGGCCACCCCAGGCCCGCACACCCCTGGTGGGCGCGTCCAGCCCCCAGGTGGTGCCTGGCTGGGGTGTGGCCCAGCTGGGTCCCTCTAAGATGCCTCCTCCCAGCCATCTTCTTTCTCTCTCCCGAAAAACACCGGAAAACTTTCTCAAGCTTGAGTTCTTGTTGTTCTTGCTCACGAATTTCTATCTCCTTGCTTAGCCCATCTTTGTTGTTGATTTTTGGAGGATTTGCTCCTTGGTATGTGCCTCCTCCGCTTGTCCAATTAGATTTGTGATTGGTAGATTGTTTCTTGAGTATTTTGCTGCTATAGGTGTCCGGTTGTGTGAGCTTGCATGCTTTTTCTATGCTTAGATTACATTTTGATGCATGTGTAGCCCTCTAGCAAGTTCCTATAGTAGATTCTCATCATTTATCAACTTGGAAATCGCTTGGTTTGATGTTTGTTTAAAAAATTCAGAAAAAAGAGGTCATGGACAACCACACATTTGGTGAAATATTTGAGAGTGATGCACATAGGAGGGAAAGGCCTTCAAGATCATCCTCCCGAGCTAGGCCCTCATACAATGAGGATCTCATTACACCGCGATTTGGCGACGAGGGAGATGAGGGGGATGCACACCCTTCAACCTTTCCTTGCCCAACCTTCTTGCAGGCTGCTGTGATTATTGAGGATTTTCTAACCTTGGTTCAGAGGGTTGGATTAACAAGTTATATGCAGGATGAGAGCATGCAATATGCTATGCTCATTAAAACATTTGTGGAGAGCTTTTCTTTTTCTAACAACATGTTCAAACCAGATGTGTCTTTCAAAATTTATGGCAGGCTTTACACCATGACATTGAAGAAATTTTGTGAGGCCCTGGGCCTTGGTACAGCTGGTTCGGTGAAGAAGATTCCAGCACAGCCCGCTGATTTGTTGGAGCTCTACCGCGGGATAACTAATGATGATGACCGTAGAGCCCAACGGGGAAATATAAGAAATATTCAACTCCCAGCCATCAGGTACTTTGCTTATTATCTTGCCACTACTATTCTTGGTAGGGAGAACACTAGTAATATTTCCAACTATCATTTGGGCTTCATAGATACTACCCTCAACAATGAAACTAAGTACAATCTTGGTTCTCTCATTGCTCGTCGCTTAGCTGCTAAGGGACCCATTTATGGAGGAATTATTGTTGCACGTGTTGTTGCTGCCTTGGAGCTTGTTGTTCATCCAAATGATACAGTTTTGGCTCCTCAGAGGCTTGATCTCGCTGCCATGAAAGCGCATCACTTTGTCACTGCTGGCTCTACCCTTGAGAGCTTGGTTTATAGAATGTTGTTTACTAACGGGGAAGAGAGAGAGAGATCCCTCTCCCACAAACCACTTTGTTCAGTATTTCCCGGGGACCTTTGTCACGCTCCAAGGAGGAGATGGATGACAAGTTGCGCATTCTTGGCTTCCATGGACACTATCAGGGGGACGCGCCCTCATACTACCCCTCTGTGCACTACACAGGGGAGTCCTCGAGCTCGTACCAGGACGAAGGTGCCTCCTCGACGTACTACGGAGGTGAACCTGCTTGGTCACCATGGAGTTGAGCCCCACTTAGGCCAAAAGCATAAGCTTGGGGGGAGGTATACCGACATCACACTCATCTTTATATCATGTTCGGTCGGTTCTTTGTATATCCGTTGTTTCTCTTTCTTTTTGGTTCTTGCCACTGCTTTCTCAAAAACACAAAAATACCAAATATATTTTCGTTGTTTCTCTTGGTTTGTTTCTTTGCTTTTTAGCTTTGGTTTGCTTTAAAAGAAAAATCCAAAAAGATTTTCCTTTTTTTGGTTTTGCTTTGTTTGGTTTGCGAAAAAACGGAAAACACCAAAAATATTTGTTGTTCTTCTTTGGTTTTGTAAGTTCTTTGCAAGGTTCAGCCGTCCTTAGTGGATTTTGGTTTCATGTTATTATTCAAGTCACACAAGTGAAGAGAAATAATAAATATTTAGACAACTTGAGGCATGGTAAGAGCCTAGTAACGAACTCTATTTGTTTTCATTTTTGTATATATACTCATCATTGTGAGGATGCTTAGTCTACTCATGTAAGGTGTATGTTATTATGGATGCTTAGTAGTTCTTGCTTTCTTGTGATTAGCTCCGGCTTGCTAATAGTTTGTAGCATGTCATGTGAATGTTTGCTTGCATTGTTTTATTCATAATTTGGTATGATATTGTGGTATACACCTCTGAATGTTTCATGTGAATCAACTTGGCACATGCTCACGCATGCATATGACTAAACAATAGTTAGTAAGCCTTGATGATTTATTTTGCCTCAGAGTCCTTGTATCACCTTCATGCCATAATTAGTCCTTTTTTGTTGCAAGCATGATTATGACAGTCATTGCTCTCTCATTTGTCGCTCCCTCTCTATTGTTAGCCTTCACTTGCACTGAGTATGAGCTCTACTCGTGTTTCCAACTCCCCAAAACCAATATTGCCAACTATGTCCACTATACCTACCTATTAGCATCATTTGCTATTTCAGTGCATATTCTATATGCCTGGTTTTCTTCCAAATTAAATGTTTGACTGTTTTGAGAAAGTTAGTTAGTAAAGCTCTCACGAACTTGATGGCACACTTTATTCCTTGCACTTAATAATCTTGATCCACTATGACCTGTCCATGAAAGTTATATGCTTGCAAATTATAGTCTGGGAGTTAGCAGAACATGCTGTCACGGGTAACGCTTTCAACACTTATGGATACATATCCAGTTGATACCTTGCTGTTTTGTTTGCGGATGTCGTCAGTGTGAAATAAAAGGGGAGCTTGCAAGTTCATGGAGTATATATATGTGTTAGAGAAACGCCTGGGCCGCTAGCCTAAGCCATGCCTAATCATGGTGGAAACTTGCAGCATCACCATAGTGAGCATTTATGAAACATCCTCAATAAAAATCTATGCAAATAGTAAATAAAAAGATCGCTGAGATGCTCATTGTCTGCTTGCCTTGTCATTTTGATCATGTGATAGCTCTTGTATCATGTGCAAGGGTACCCCGTTGGCAGTTCTCTATGATATGCATGTATTTACAATGACAAGAACATACAGGTAATCAAAGTTGAGTAGCACACGGAGCGGTCCTCGTACTCAAGGGACATGGGATTTCCAGTTTATGGTCTATCAAGCATATAACTCAGATTGGACCTCACTTTCACCTTAACCATATAAAGATGCCTATGACATGGGCAATGAGAGATCAAAGCTAGTGAGTACCTTTCTTTCAGCATTTGGAGCCTTTTAAACTTTTCAAAACCTTTTCACTTCCTGGTTGAGTCACCACCTATTCTATGAGCACCTTCTTGAGAGCATAGTTGTCATTCTTGTGTTTGTCCCCAAACTTGGTTAATTATGTCACGACTTTGACGCTTGTATCTCTGATATCTTTACTTCTAGTCTTCACTTGAACTTCAGAGGTGCCTTGGCATTTATATTGTGGTCCACAAACAAAGGCAAGCGAGATACCACGCTATCATACCTTCTTATGAGCATTGCAATGTTGCTTATGTTTATGTTTCATGCTACTTATTATTATTGAGTTGAAGTATCTTCATAGCTTGCAATGACTATTGAGTAGACTTAGTTGCATACTTCTTATTATGAATGGTTTAAGTATCTACTCCTATGCTGAGAATATATACATCATATGAAGCAAATGTGTTCGTGGAAGTTCTTTTATCGCACTCAGTATTCAACTGAATAGCTTGAGGACAATCAATAAGCTAAGCTTGGGGGCAGTTGATATGTCCAAAACGTATCTACTTTCCCGAACACTTTTGCTATTATTTCTCCTCTAAACTTGTGTGATTTGGATACAACTAACACAGATTGACGCTGTTTTTAGCAGAAATTACCTTGGTGTCTAGTTTTTGTGCAGGAAATCAACTATCAGGAAAAATCCCGGAAAATATGCCAAAAATCCTATTTCACCAGAAGATCCATGGAGCCAGAGTACAAGACGGAGTGGAGGCCTGGGGGGCCACACCCCTGCCAGGAGCGGGCCAGGCCTGGCCGTGCCTAGGGGGTGCGGCCACCCCAGGCACCCCCTCGTCCTCCCTCTTTGCCTATAAGACACCTCTTGACCTAAAAACCGAGGGGGGGGTCGTCGTTTTTCCAGAAAGATTTCCGCTGCGCCGCCACCACCAGAAACCAAGATTCGGAACCAGAAACTCCGTTCTGGCACCCTGCAGGGACGGGGACTTTGGGGAGGATCATCACAATCGTCATCATCAACACCTCTCCATCAACCATCCATGTTTCCCTCATCCATGAGTGAGTAATCCCCCGCTGTAGGCTATGGGTATGGTAGGGATTAGATGAGTTCTATCATGTAATCGAATAAGATTGTTAGGGCATGGTGCCTAGTATCTCTATTAGTTCTATTTGAATTTGTTTTAACTTGTTGTGCTTAATGCTTGTCACTAGGGACCAAGTGCCATGATCTCAGATCTGAACTTATTATTGAATCATTATTGAATCATCACTAGGGCCCAAGTGCCATGATCTCAGATCCCAACCTGCCCAGGCCTGACCCGCTCCTGGCAGGGGTGTGGCCCCCCCAGGCCTCCACTCCGTCTTGTACTCTAGCTCCGTGGATCTTCTGGTGAAATAGGATTTTTGGCATATTTTCTGGGATTTTTCCTGATATTTGATTTTTCTGCACAAAAACTAGAAACCAAGGTAATTCTGCTGAAAACAGCGTTATTCCTGGTTAGTTGTATCCAAATCACACAAGTTTAGAGGAGAAACAATAGCAAAAGTGTTCGGGAAAGTAGATACGTTTTGGACGTATCAACTCCCCCCAAGCTTAGCTTATTGCTTGTCCTCAAGAAATTCAGTTGAAAACTGAGTGCGATAAAAGAACTTTCACGAACACATTTTCTTAATATGATGTATATATTCTCAGCACAGGAGTAGATACTTATAAAATTCATAATAAGAAGTATATAACTAAGTCTACTCAATAGTCATTGCAAGCTATGAAGAGATTCCAACTCAACAATATTAAGTAGCATGAAACATAAACATAATCAACATTGCAATGCTCATAAGAAGGTATGATAGAGTGGCATCTCGCCTGCCTTTGTTTGTAGAGCACAATATAAATGCCAAGGCACCTCTGAAGTTCAAGTGAAGACTAGAAGTAAAGATATCAGAGATACAAGCATCAAAGTCATGAAATAATTAACCAAGTTTTGAGACAAGAACATTACACTAAGAATGACAACTATGCTCTCAAGAAGGTGCTCATAGAGTAAGTGGTGACTCAACAAGGAAGTGAAAAGGTTTTGAAAAGATTGAAATGCTTCCAAATGTTGAAAGTAAGGTACTCGCTAGCTCTGAGCTCTCATTGCCCCTATCATAAGCATCTTTATATGGTTAAGGTGAAAGTGAGGTCCAATATGAGTTATATGCTTGGCAGACCATAAACTGGAAATCTCATGTCCCTTGAGTACAAGGGCCGCTCCTCCTGATACTCAACTTTAGTTACCGATAAGTTCTTGTCATAGTAAATACATGCGTATCATAGAGAACCGCCAACGAGGTACCCCTTGCACATGGTACAGGAGCTATCCCATAACCAAAATGACAAGGCAATCAGACAATGAGCATCTCAACAATCTTCTTATTTGCCATGGGAAAATTGCTCTTTTTTCTCTCTTTCCTCTTTTCAAAATGTGTCTCTCTTTTTTTATAAGAAGAAAGCTTCATAGATTGCTCATTATAGTTATGCTGCAAGTTTCCACCATGATTAGGCATGTCTTAGGCTAGCGGCCTAGGCGTTTCTCTAACACATATACATAACTCCTTGGACTTACAAGCTCTCCTTTTATTTCACACCGACGACATCCACAAATAAAATAGCATGATATCAACTGGGTATATATTTACATGTGTTGAAAGCGTTCCCCTTGACAGCATGGTTCTGCTAACTCCCAGCCTATAATTTCCAAGCATATAACTTTCATGGACAAGTCACAATGGTTTAGGTTTATTAAGGGCAAGAAATAAAGTGTGCCATCAAGTTTGTGAGAGCTTTACTAACTAACTTTCTCAAAACAGTCAAACATTTTATTTGGAAGAAAACAAGGCATAACGAATATGCACTGAATAGCAAATGATGCTACTAGGTATGTATGGTAGACACTGTGGGCAATATTGGTTTTGGGGAGTTGGATGCACAAGTAGAGCAGCTACTGATCATCGCCTTGGTAAGCTATTGCCTCACCAACTAGCTAATTAGACGTGAGCCCCTCCTTAGGCGGATTTCTCCTTTTGCTCCTCAGCCTACGGGGTATTAGCAACCGTTTCCAGTTGTTGTTCCCCTCCCTCATACTCAGTGCAAGTGAAGGTTAGCAATAGAGAGGGAGCGACAAACGAGAGAGCAATAACTGTCATAATCATGCTTGATACAAAACAAGACTAATTATGGCATGAAAGTGATACAAGAACTCTGAGACAAAATAAATCATCGAGGCTTACTGACTATTGTTTAGTCATATGCATGCGTGAGCATGTGCCAAGTCGATTCACATGAAACATTCAGAGGAGGATACGACAATATCATACCAAGTTATGAATAGAAAAATGCAAGCAAACAATCATATGACATGCTACAAAATGTTAGCAAGCTGGAGCTAATCATAAAAGAGAAGGAACTACTAAGCATCCATAAATAACATACACTATATATGAACAGACTAAGCATGCTCACCATAATGAGTATATGTACAAAAATGAAAACAAATAGAGTTTTTTTACCAGACTCTTACCACACCTCAAGTTGTCTTAATATTCATTATTTCTCTTCACTTGTGTGGATTGAATAATAACATGAAACCAAACTCCACTAAGGACTGCTGAACCCTACAAAGAACTTCATAAAACCAAAGAAGAACAACAAATATTTTTGGTGTTTTCGATTTTTAAAGAAAGCACACAAAGAAAAACCAAACAAAGCAAAATCTTTTTGGATTTTTATTTAAGGAAAACCAAAGCTAAAAAGGAAAGAAACAAACCAAGAGAAACGACGAAAATATTTTTGGTCTTTTTGTGTTTTGGGAAAGAAGAAACAAAAACCAAAAAGAAAGAGAAACATGGATATACAAAGAACCAACAAAACAAGATATAAAGATGAGTGTGATGTCGGTATACCTCCCCCAATATTAGGCTTTTGGCCTAAGTGGGACTCAGTAGCACGGGTAGTAACCCCAAGCTGGTGGGTCATCATAAGAATGATCATAATCAGGCCCTCGCGATGAAAAAGAAGACGCGCCCCAATCATAAGAGGGCTACTAGTATGAAGACTCCCCCATGTTGGAGGGCTGAACCAAATCATCTTGGGCATCCTCTCCAACATTCTCCTCTTGCTGGGAGAGCTCCACCTTCGTGAGCGACCATCCTTGCTTGTTATCAAAATTAAACAAAACAGGTGCAGGCAAATAAACTACCTTCTCAGTCCTACCCCCTCTCCAACCACGCTTGACAAAGGATAATTCATATGGTAGAATTCTCACAGTAGCCCAAGAAGAAACAAAATTATGCTGAACCATGGAATCAAGATCAAGCCTATCTATGGGGAGCTGATCTGAATGGTGAGGCTCTAAACCATGGAAATCTAGCAACCTAGAGGCTATGAGACATCCACAAATCCCACCCTTCCCACGGTTAGTGGTAACACGGTAAGCTATCAAAGCACCCAGGTTATAAGATCTATCCCTATTCAAAGTAGCTGAGATAAGATCTAGATCAAAAGAAGATAACTTTCTAGCAATATTTCTAGCAAGAACACACTTGGTTATGAAATAGGCAAAATATCTAATGGATGGGAACTGAATTTCTAGGAGGTTATTCATACTGAATATCTTGAAGATTTATTTAATCTTCCTCTGTCTCAACAAGCTTTCATTGAGTTTGACCAGCTAGAATTAAGATGCCAACAGATTAATCACTCGACAACACCTGACAAATGGACTTATATTTGGGGTAGTGAAAAATTCTCTGTCAAAAAGGCTTATGAGGTTATGGCAGGTTTCTAACCTGCACCTCCACATTTCTCCTGGATCTAGCCTTCATCTTGTCAGGCAAATCACAAATTCTTTTTCTGTCTACTTCTTCTGGACAGGCTGAATACAAGAAGCCTTCTCAAAAGGAAAAACTGCTTCCTACCAGATTACAACTGTGCGGTTCGAAATTGCAACTCTGAGGAAACTTTGATTCACCTATTTTGGAACTGCCCTTTTGCTGCTGAATGCTGGGATTACATCTGTCCCAATAGAGATTAGGGGCTCTCTGTGTTTGAGGCTTTTCAAGACATAAGAACTAGAATTAAGTTTCCCTTTGCAATGGAAATAATTATTTTAACTGCTTGGGGAATATGGATCTGTAGAAACAATAAGATATTTGAGAATGCAACACCACAGTTCTCCAATTGGAAAGCAGTATTTCTTCAAGAACTAAGATGGGTTAAACTGAGAATAAAGAAGAAACATGGTCCTCAATTTGATAGCTGGTTCCAAACTCAAGTACATTAGTGGATTACTTCTGGTAAACACAATGTATAAATACCTATTGTAACCATGTAATTATACTCTGTACCATATTTGATTATATAATAAAGAAAAAGTTGAAGTGGGGGTTCCCTCCCCTACTATTTTTCCCTCAAAAAAATGGGAACTGAATGTTCCGAATTTTACCACTTTCCTTCGAGAAGTCGAAACCTTGGAAAATTTCAGCATATAAATCCATAAGTGACTTAGGCCTCTCCTTGATCTTCTCACAAGATCCCCAATGCGACACTCTAATAGCTGCACAAAAATAGGCAAAAGGCAGGTCAATAACTATATTGTAGATTTTATAATGGACCATGGGATTATAAGAGGACCAAGTAAACCGGAAGTCCTGCACCATAGCCATGGTTAGCTTAACATATTGAAATGGTTCCCCTTCAACAAAGTGTTTCAACCCTGCATTAGTAATCATAGTTTGTAAATCCTGAAAGATTCCCATGGCTCTCATAAATTCAGGGCATGGATATATGGAAGGGAAGACTCCTTCCTCATGATGGACTTTCATTGGCTCATGTACCATCTAATCATATTGATTCAGCGGGTATGCACTCATCTTCCTTTCTAAATTTTTTAGACAAACATCAAAACCAAGTGATTTCCAAGTTGATAAATGATGAGAAACTACTATAGGAACTTCATAGAGGGCTAAACAGGCATTAAAATGAAATCTCTAAGCATAGAACAAGCATGCAATCTCACACAACCTGACACCTATAGCAGCAAAATACTCAAGATATAACCTACCAATCACAAATCTAATTGGACAAGCGAAGGAGGCAATACCAAGGAGCAATCCCCCCAAAAATCAGCAGCAAAGATGGGCTAAGCAAGGTGATCGAAAATCAGGAGAAAGAATAGCAGGAACTCGAGCTTGAGAAAATTTTCTGGTGTTTTTTGGGAGAGAGAAATAAGTGGCTGGAAGGAGACAACTTGGAGGGCCTCAGGTAGGTCCCACCCAGGCCAGGCGCGCCCTGGGGGCTGGTCGCGCCACCAGGGCGTGTGCTGGCTTGGGGGGTCCCCTTGGGCCACACCAGGTGTCCCTCTGCCCCTTTTTGCAAGGAAAGATTTAATATGAATTTTCTGGGATTCTTCGGGAAACTTTATTTTTGGCAAATTTTTAGGGTATGAAATTTGATTTTCTTGCAGAAAATATTTTTTTAGAAGAAGCAAAAGCAAACCAAAACCAAAACTAGAGAATTTCTAAGACACTCTAACAAGCAAACAACTAGCAAAACTAGATCTAACAAGATAAAGAGCAAAGACAAGGAAGGAGAAAAATAAAAGTGAGAAAGTATAACCACTGTGAAAGCATTGTTTTGTTCATTAAAATCCCTTTGTTAACAAGGTTGATCAAGTCTTGATACCAAAACAATCTTATATGAAACAAAACTTTGCATTCCACAAAGTGATTATGTTACCTTAAACTTGATAGCAATGGTCCCAATCATAATAGTTTCAAAACTTTCTTGTGGAATGGGACAATATATATCTCCAACTTTGATGCTCTCAGTATTTTCAATAGAATTCAGGCAATAGCTCTTATCAATCTTCTTGGGGAAATATACAGTATTCTCTTTGTCATTAATATTAAAAGTCACTTTTCATTGGTTACAATTGATGACAGCACCTACAGTATTAAGAAAAGGTCTCCCAAGAATAATGGACATACTATCATCTTCAGGCATTTCAAGCACAACAAAATCAGTTAAAACCAAGCAATTATGAGCCACTTGAACAGGAACATCCTCACATATACCAACAGGAATAGTAGTTGACTTATCAGCTATTTGAAAAGATATATCAGTTGGTATCAACTTTTCTAGCTAAAGTCTCTTGTAGAGAGAAAAATGCATAACATTAACTCCAACTCCCAAATCACATAAAGCAGTTCTAACATAATTATTCTTAATAGAGCAAGGAATAGTGGGTATACCTGGATCACCAAGTTTCTTTGGAACCTTACCATTGAAGGAATAATTAGCAAGCAAAGTAGAAATCTCCTCATTAGGAATCTTCCTTTTATTAGAGATAATATCCTTCATATACTTTGAATAAGGAGGCAACTTAATAGCATCAGTCAAAGGAATTTGAAAAAATTAAGGTTTCATTCACTCACAAAAATTGTTGTAGTGTTCTTCCTCCTTTGACTTGTGTTTCTTATTAGGAAAAGGCATAGGTTTCTACACCCAAGGTTCTCTCTCACTACCATGTTTTTAGCAATAAAATCTTCCTTAGTGTACCTAGTATTTTTAGTGTGCTTCTCGGGTTCTTCCTCAACTTCCTCCTTATCAGTAGCATCATTTTTATCATTACCACTCTCAGTTTTAGCATCAAAGACAGATATACTATTAGGATCTATAGTAGGTTCATGTGGTTCCTTAACTACTTTGTGTTTATTTTTCTTTCTCTTATCAGGACTACCACTACTCTCACCTTGTTGAGAATCCTGCTCAATTATTTTAGGGTGCCCTTCAGGATATAAAGGAACTTGAGTAGCTATACCACTCCTAGTGTAATTCCATAAGCATGTTTATCTCCTGAGGGATTAACTAGCATATCTTTTTGTACCTTAGCAAGTTGATCAATTTGAGTTTGAACCATTTGAAAGTGTTTACAAAGCATTTTAATATCATTAGCAGTTCTTTCCATAATATTTTTCAACTCATTAATAGCTCTAGAGTTTTCCAATAAATGATTCTTACCTTGTTTATTAAAATTACCTTGTTTAACAATAAATGTGTCAGGTTCATCTAAGTATTGATCAGGAGGCTTACCATAGGGAATATCACCTTCATCAAAATGTAGAGAATGTACCTAAATAGTAGATGAGTGGGGAATTGGCTTACATAATTCTTCTATAGGAGGTAGATTCTTCACATCTTCATCTCTAATACCTTTCTCCTTTAGACATTTGTTAGCTTCCTTCATCACTTCATCATTTAATGCAATTACTCCCCTCTTCTTTGGTGTTGGTGTTGGAACTGGTTTAGGAACAACTGGTTCAGGAGTAATAGTGATGCAGCCCGTCCTACGACCGCTACTACATCTACTACCACAAGCTCCCCAAGTGGACCCATGACTCGCGCCCGAGCCAAACTCCTTCAAGCTCAGGTGAACTCGCTCCTCTCCTTGTGTGACTTCGATACACCCTTGAATGGCCTGCTACTTCATACCCATACTTTTTGCATCATCAGGTACGAAGAGGAGAACCCATAGGACGGAGGAGCGCCAGCAGACGAGACCAAATGCTCTCTGTCGCCAGCGGTACTACCGGACCTGGCGACCGGTACTACCGCTTGGCGGCACTACCGCCCAATGCTACCGCCAACAACAGAAGCCCCCAGAGCTGCCCAAATACTCTCTGTCACTGGCGGTACTACCGGCCCCGGATCCGGTACTACCGGGCTGCGGTACTACCGCCCCCTGCTACCGCCACCAACCGAAGGCCCCAGCGCAAGTCCCATGACGACAAGCGGTACTACCGGCCAGGAAGCGGTACTACCGCATGACCGGTACTACCGGTCGAGCTGAACCGGTACTACCGGACCTGGAAAAGCCTGAGCGTATTATTTCGGCCCAGCGCCTTGTAACCCTCTCTATATATCGCTATTTGTTCCCAAAATACCCCTGTTTATGTGGTTGGTCTATATATAGCCCCCACCCCCTATTGTAAACCCTAGACTTGGATAATAATATATATTAAGGAAACCCTTTGAGGACTTATATCTATTGGTCGCATGCTCCTACCAAGGAGCACCGGATTATCCACCCCCCTCTTGGATCTTGCCTAGTGCGTTCAAGTTGTACAAGGCCTTGGGTTCTTGGTTTCTCGCCCCCAAGTCGTCAAGGTCTCACCAAGCACCTGATCCCCCGTTGTTGGCGTGGAGAGCGAGCTTCGCCCAACACCGATCCTAGAGATTATGTTGGACCGGTTGCCACCGGCGTGAGTAGTAGTCGTGTATCGTGTTTAGGTGTGTGTGTGTTCGTGGTTTTCATCGTTTCCTTCGATTTCATCCCCCGTCCACCTCTTTCCCTTCGTTTCTCGTGGAATTCATGAAAGATCGGGCCAACCCCAGGGTTACCCCTTAACATATTGGTATCAAGGGCACGGTTGATCACGAATTTCCCCCCAATTTTTCTTTTATCCACCTTAAAGTCGAAAATCTCCCCAAAAAGAGCCCCAATTTGCCTTCGGATCGATCTCTGGAGTTGGTGAGTTTTTCGTGGTTTTGGTCCATAGATCTGTTGCTTTGGGAGTCGATCTATACCCCCTGTTGTTCCTAGCCAGCCTTTCGGTCAGTTTTCCCACGGATTTGAGGTTTGTGTCAAGTGGATCTCGTTTTCGTTCGTGTTCTGTGACCAGCGGTACTACCGCCCGTGACAAGCGGTACTACCGCCGCCCGGTACTACCTCCCGTAACAAGCGGTACTACCGCCTGTACCAAGCGGTACTACCGCCAGTAACAGAAGGTTTTTCCTTCTTCTTGACACCTCATTTTCGCTTGCTGACTTTTCCACTTTAGCTTGTTCGTGTCCCGCGTGTTTGTCGCCATCTTAACACAAGCTTCCGCATCAACGTCACCCGCGCTCCTCGACACCGCGACATTCGAACATCATCAACCAGCAACGGTTGCAAGCCATCAACAATACCAAAGGTATACCTTGCACCACCTTGACAACCCCCATATCTTCCTTTGTGTGTATCTATCCTATGAGAGCAACTCATTTTGTGTTTGTGTAAGCATTGTGCACTTGCCTTCGGAAAGTGAGAGTGTGAGGACAAATACAAAAGCTAACTTAGTAGCATAACAAGGGAGAAAAAGGAAAAAGAATAAAAAAAAAGAACAAAAGAAAAAGAGGAAAATATACATAGTCTCCCAATACAAAGAGAATACCAAGCTTGTAAGCCAAGAAAGAGATAAGAAAGAGCGCACCGAGGCAAGTGCAAAAATCTATTGCTTATCCTCTTTTGGCAAACGAGTTGTGGTCTCTCCTTGAGTTGGCACGACAACCGAGCGTAGTCTTCGTTAGGACCTTTTGTGCTCATTTTCATAGTCGTGCTAACCCCGTTTTTCTCCACGTGTGTGTTTTCCGTGTTTTTCGTAGATCGTATCCTTTTGCTTTTGATATTTGGTTCTTTACCACGTAGGACAATAACCTTTTGCTTGGATCGTTTCGTTTGGGTTTCCACAATCCTAACCTTCCACCAAAAGCCTTTTGAGAGTTGTAGCATATTTGTGTGTGAGTTTCTTGCCATTTCACTTTGCACGCTTTTCGCTCATTTGTGTGGCAATTGGTTTGATATAATCTCCAAGGTGAGGTAAAAGGCTAACTCTACGCACCCTTTCTCTCCATATACAACCCTTGTGGCTTTGCATCATGGACAGGCATGGAGAGCCATCCCAACCACCACCACCTCCGGATGATGACACACAGTTCATGACAAGATGGGACCATTGGAAGGTCCGAGGAGAATTCAACTATCGTTGTGAAGCTCTCGAGCGGCGCCAAGATGAACAATTTAGCGAGGCCCGTGTGGAATTCAAGAACATCGACAACCGCTTCAAAGAAGTCCGTGGCCAAATGCATTCCATGCAACACAACCTCGGTCATCAAAATGAAGCTCTTGGTCGTGCACTCGCCTCAACGGATGAGAAACTTCAACGCATCATCGATGGACTCGCAAGGCCACGCTCGCGCGAATCAAGCTCATATCGGCACTACTCAAGTGAATCAAGTGCACCTCGCCGTCATGCTTCAAGGCATCGGGATGGACACGTTTTTCAATCCATGAGCTCTTCGCAAGCGGTACCATCTCCGCGTCACGCCGCAACGTCTAGCTATGATGGTGACCTCTCCGCAAGACCTCCAAGGCGCGAAGAGAACCGACCACAACCAAGGGCACTTGTGATTCAACAAGAGCAACCTCGCATGGACTACCAAGGCCATCGACGTCGACATGTCCCTTCAACAACAAGTGAAGCTTCCGAAGAGGACGAACAAGATCACCGTCGACGGGAAGCACTCGAAGATCCTCCAAGGCGTCATAATCGACATGATCGTCTATGTCGGCAACATGATGGTCATGACGAGCCTCCCCAACACCAAGAAGAAGAAGAGCAGCCCATTGCGCAGGCGGCTCGACGTCCTCCTCGCCACATGGCGCAAGCTAATGCGCCTCGGCATCAACCACGACAAGAACACGAGCAAGCTTCCCAAGCTCGTCGTGAGGACCATCAACCTCCTCCTCGTCCTCAACCGCGTCAACAAAACGAGCAAGCTCCCCAAGCTCGTCGTCAACAACAAGTTCCACCACCAAACGCGGCACCTCAACAACCGCAAGAGCAACGCAACAATCACCAAGCAAGACATGAGAGCTCGGATGATGATGATGACCGCCAAAATCATGGCAACCGACGCAACCGGAACCGCAATGGAGAAGAAACTTTTGGCAAGCTCAAATTCACCATGCCCAAGTTCACCGGTTCCAATGAGCCCGAAGAATATCTCTCTTGGGAACTCAAGGTCGACAAGATCTTCCGCATGCACAACTATAGCAATGAGAATATGATGGCCATGGCATCCCTCGAGCTTGATGAGTATGCCAACCTTTGGTGGGAACAAGTCCAACTCGCTCGCGAAGCAAAAGAAGAGCCTCCAATCGCAACTTGGCAAGATATGAAGGATC
Organism: Avena longiglumis; assembly: GCA_030063025.1. Classification (NCBI taxonomy): domain Eukaryota; kingdom Viridiplantae; phylum Streptophyta; class Magnoliopsida; order Poales; family Poaceae; genus Avena; species Avena longiglumis. The sequence goes on along the minus strand of CP125974.1, from coordinate 411,285,877 downwards.
ATATGAGATCCCGCTTTGTTCCTTCACACTACACGCGTGACCTTTTCAACAAGCTTCAAACGCTTAGTCAAGGGACAAAGACCGTGGAAGAGTACTTCAAGCAAATGGAGCTCAACATGATCCGTGCCAACATTGAAGAGAGAGATGAACAAACAATGGCACACTTCCTCAATGGCTTGAACCATCCCATCAAGCGCATCACCGAGTTCCAAAGGTACAACAACATGGTTGATCTTGTGCACATCGCATCCAAGGCCGAGTGTCAAGTGCAAGAGGACATCAAGTACAACAAGACAAAAACGTACTTCACCTACAAGCAAGCATCAACCACTACCCCAACAACACCAAGTGGAAGCTCCTCAAGTACCACCAAGCTTCCCTTCAAGCCCACTCTCCCTCAAGGAAAACAGCCCTCAAGTGGCAAACACACAAGTGATGATCAACCATTCAATGGTGAATGCTACAAGTGTGGAGGCAAAGGGCACAAGTCGAATGCATGTGGAAACAAGAAAGTTTTGTTCATCCATGACAACGGCGATGAAGAATACTTGAGTGAAGAAGAGTTTGATGCAAGGGTCAAGGAAGCCTTGGCAAGGCAACATTTGGAAGAGGACCAAGAACTTCTGGTGTGTGAGCATGACGCAAGTCCATCGCTTGTGGTCACAAGGGTCTTGACTACCCAAGTCAATGAAAATGAAGACCAACGCTCGAACATCTTCCAAACTCGTGCCGGCATCAATGGGAAGTCCATCAAAGTTGTCATAGATGGAGGGAGTTGCCACAACCTTGAAAGCACAGAATTGTGTGAGAAACTCAATCTCACCCTCCATCCGCATAAACACCCCTACCATATCCAATGGCTAAGTGACCAAGGATCCGTCAAGATCAAGCACACCGTCTCGGTGACGTTCTCAATTGGGCACTATAAGGACACGGTGGAATGTGACGTGGTACCAATGACGGTTTGCCACATGTTGCTCGGAAGGCCGTGGCAATATGACAAGCGTGCTTTGCATAATGGTCACTCAAACACTTACACCTTCAAATGGCTTGATAAAACTTGTGTGTTGCAACCAATGACTCCTAGCCAAATAATTGCGGATAATGCAAAGGGTTTAGCGAGGGCGCAATACACGAACACACCTTGGGAGAAGAGTGGTGAGCGAGATAACCACACCATAGTGAATGAGAGCTACAAACCAAACTCGAGTGGAAAAACCAAGAGTGTTCTTCTTGCCACCAAAAGTGAGATGAGGGAAGTGCGGAACAACCCATCCATCTTGCACTATGTCCTTGTATGCAAGGGACTAGCGCAAGGAACTAACGACTTGACAAATGTTCCTCCTTCTTTGATGGCTATTTTGCAGGAATTCCAAGATGTATTTCCCGAAGAGCTTCCTCATGGTCTTCCTCCTCTTCGTGGAATCGAACACCGCATCGACCTCATACCCGGCGCACCACTCCCAAACCGTGCCGCGTATCTCACTTACCCGGAAGAGACGAAGGAGATCGAACGCCAAATCAACCAACTCGTCTCCAAAGGTTTGATCCAAGTAAGAACTAGCCCAAGCGCGGTCCCCGTGATCCTAGTCCCAAAAACGGATGATACATTGCGGTTATGCATGGACTGCCGTCCAATCAATGCTATCACCGTGCGTTATCGACATCCTATATCGCGTCTTTATGACATGCTTGATGAGTTATCTGGAGCCTCTATATTTTCGAAAATTGATCTTCGTAGTGGTTACCATCAAATTCGCATGGCTGAAGGTGATGAGTGGAAAACCGCCTTCAAGACCAAGCTTGGTCTCTATGAATGGTTGGTTATGCCTTTTGGCTTATCCAATGCCCCATCTACCTTCATGCGCCTCATGAACCATATTTTGCAATCTCTCATTGGAAAGAGTGTAGTTGTTTACTTTGATGACATCCTTGTCTATAGCAAGTCACTAGAGGAGCATGTTACTCATGTTAAGGAGGTCCTCCAAATCCTTCGTCATGAAAAGCTTTATGCTAATCTCCCAAAGTGCACGTTTGCAAAAGACAAGCTGATTTTCCTTGGTTTTGTTGTGTCTTCTAATGGCATAGAAGTGGATGTCTCAAAATTCAAGGACATACGAGATTGGCCCATCCCAACAAATGTTAGTGAACTTCGTAGTTTTCATGGGTTGGCTGGCTTTTACCGTCGCTTTGTGAAAGATTTTTCTACCATTGCTTGCTCCCTAAATGAATTGACCAAGAAAAATGTCACGTTCGTTTGGGGAAAAGCACAACAAAAGGCTTTTGATGAGCTCAAAAAGAGGCTCACCGAAGCACCCCTTCTTGCATTGCCGGATTTCACAAAAACCTTTGAGATTGAATGTGACGCTAGTGGTATTGGCATTGGTGGCGTCCTTATGCAAAATGGGCATCCTATTGCTTACCATAGTGAGAAACTTGATGGCACACGCCTCAATTATCCCATTTATGACAAAGAACTTTTTGCCTTGGTTCGAGTTCTTCAAGTGTGGCAACACTATCTTTGGCCTAAAGAATTTATCATCCATTCCGACCATGAGTCGTTGAAGTATCTTAAGAGCCAAGCCAACTTGAGTAAAAGGCACGCAAAATGGGTTGATTTTATGGAGTTTTTTCCTTACATTGTCAAATACAAGAAGGGCAAAGAAAATGTGGTAGCGGACGCCTTGTCTCACAAAAACACAAGCCTTCTTACACGACTCGAAGTCAATGTCTTGGGTCTTGATGACATCAAATCTTTGTACACGTCCGACCCTTTCTTTGGTCCAATATTTGCCCAATGTTCATTAGACAAAGGGATTGATGATTTCTATTTGCATAAGGGTTTTCTTTTCAAACAAAACAAGCTTTGCATTCCGAAATCGTCTCTCCAACTTTTGCTTCTTCAAGAGTCCCATGGTGGAGGGCTTATAGGTCACTTTGGCCGTGACAAGACATATGACATGCTCTCCACTCACTACTTTTGGCCAAAGATGAAGCGCGACGTGGAGCGCCACGTTCAACGATGCACTACATGTATCCAAGCTAAGTCTAAGTCCAACCCCTTTGGTCTCTATATGCCATTGCCTATTCCTCATGCACCTTGGTCGGACATTAGCATGGACTTTGTATTAGGCTTGCCTAGATCTAAACATGGACATGATTCCATATTTGTAGTCGTGGATCGCTTTTCTAAAATGGCACATTTCATTCCGTGCCATAAGACCGATGATGCTTCACATGTAGCCAATTTGTTTTTCAGGGAAATAATTCGGCTACACGGTGTGCCTAGAACAATCGTCTCCGACCGCGACGTAAAATTCATGAGCTACTTCCGGAAGACTCTCATGGCCAAGCTCGGCATCAATCTCCTCTTCTCGTCCGCCTCACATCCTCAAACCGATGGACAAACCGAGGTCGTGAATCGAAGTCTTGGAACACTCCTCCGGGTGTTGATAAAGAAGAACCTTAAAGACTGGGAGGAATGCATTCCACACGCCGAGTTCGCCTACAACCGCGCCAAGAACTCCACCACCATGAGGAGCCCGTTCATGATCGTCTACGGTTTCGAGCCTCTCACCGCGCTCGATATACTTCCACTTCCACTTCATGAACGTGCCAATATGGATGTTGTCAAGCGTGCCCAAACAATGAAGAAACTCCATGAAGACACACGAGCTACTATCGAGCAACAAGTCCTTCGCCAAGCATCAAGGCTAAACAAGACCAAGAAAGAGATGATCTTTGATGAGGGCGACCATGTATGGATCCACTTGAGTAAAGACCGCTTCCCCAAGGAACGCGCCTCCAATCTAAAGCCAAGAGGTGATGGACCATTCAAAGTGCTCAAGAGAATCAACAACAACGCTTATGTCATCGATATCCCAACATCAAAGTATCTTGTGAGCTCGACATTCAATGTCAAGGACCTCTCACCCTACCATGGGGAAGATGAAGTTGAGAAGGTTGAAGAGTCGAGGACGACTCTTTCCCAAGGGGGGGGAGCTGATGCAGCCCGTCCTACGACCGCTACTACATCTACTACCACAAGCTCCCCAAGTGGACCCATGACTCGCGCCCGAGCCAAACTCCTTCAAGCTAAGGTGAACTCGCTCCTCTCCTTGTGTGACTTCGACACACCCTTGGATGGCCTGCTACTTCATACCCATACTTTGTGCATAATCAGGTACGAAGAGGAGAACCCATAGGACGGAGGAGCGCCAGCAGACGAGACCAAATGCTCTCTGTCGCCAGCGGTACTACCGGACCTGGCGACCGGTACTATCGCTTGGCGGCACTACCACCCAATGCTACCGCCAAAAACAGAAGCCCCCAGAGCTGGCCAAATACTCTACATCGGCGGTACTACCGCCCCGAATCGCATTACTGCAGATTACCGCCTCGCCACCGCCACCAATAGAAGGCCCAAGCAAGTCCCATGACGACAAGCGGTACTACCGCCGTGAAGGTATTACCGCATGACCGTAGTACTGTCGAAATGAACCGTACTAGGACTGGAAAAGCCTGAGCGTATTATTTCGGCCCAACACCTTGTAACCCTCTCTATATTTCGCTATTTGTTCCCAAAATACCCCTGTTTATGTGGTTGGTCTATATATAGCCCCCACCCCCTATTGTAAACCCAAGACTTGGATAATAATAGATATTAAGGAAACCCTTTGAGGACTTATATCTATTGGTCTCATGCTCCTACCAAGGAGCACCGGATTATCCACCCCCCTCTTGGATCTTGCCTAGTGCGTTCAAGTTGTACAAGTCCTTGGGTTCTCGGTTTCTCTCCCCCAAGTCGTCAAGGTCTCACCAAGCACCTCATCCCCGTTGTTGGCGTGGAGAGCGAGCTTCGCCCAACACCGATCCTATAGATTATGTTGGACCGGTTGCCACCGGCGTGAGTAGTAGGTGTGTATCGTGTTTGGGTGTGTGTGTTCGTGGTTTTCATCGTTTTCTTCGATTTCATCCCCCGTCCACCTCTTTCCCCTCGTTTCTCGTGGAATTCATGAAAGATCGGGCCAACCCCAGGGTTACCCCTTAACAAATAGGCTTAGGTGTATTTAGCTCAGTTGAAGTCCAATCATCATAATTCTTGCTTATTTTAGCCATTAATTCTTCAGCATCTGTAGGAGTTCTTTTCCTGAAAACACAATCAGCAAAACTATCTAGGTATGTCCTAGAATCATCAGTTAGTCCATAATAATAAATATCAAGAAGCTCATTTTTAGGTAATGGACATCCAGGATGTGCATGAATCAAGGCACCGAACCTTGTCCATGACTCAGGCAATTTCTTATCTTCTCCCTGTTTAAAATCAAAAAGTCTCTACAAAGCAGCATGTCTAGCACTGGGAGGAAAATATTTCTGGAAGAAAGAAGCAATCAAACAATCAGGACTATCAATGGATCCAGGAGGTAATCTATTAAACCAAGCTTTAGCTTCTCCTTTTAGTGAAAAAGGGAAGATCTTTGTAACAAAGTACTTGCGCATCTTAAAATCATCAAAGAATAAAGAACTCATAATGGAAAGCTCATTCATATGTGCCACAACACTCTCACTCTAAGTCCCACAAAAAGGTTCTTTCTCAACAATGTCTAAATAGGATAAATCAAGAGAGAAATCATAATCTTCATCTTTAATATCTATGGGAGAAGTGGCAAACTTAGGATCAGAGGATAGTTTAGGAATAATGGTACGTCTCTCAAGGAGACTCTTAATAGCACTAGCACCATGTGTGTTTTGGCACCCTTCAATAAAATCATTAGTCAACTCAATGTAACCATCATTAATATCATATCTCTCTCTAGACTCAGGTGAGCTAACAGGTGTAATAGTGCCTTCACTAGGAGTTTCAGTATTTGCTAGACTAGCCATACTAGAATCTAGGAAAGGACCTAATGAACCACTCGCATTAAGAACAGTAGACGTAACATCATGAGTATCAGAAGCAGTTTCATATTTAGCAGTAGTAGCAGTGTGTGTAGCATGAGTACGAGGTGGTGGTGTAACAAGCTTACTTATAATAGACGGTGAATTAAGAGCAGCAGAGGTGTTTAGAACTGGACCTCTTCTTGTAGTGGATGGTAAAATAGGAAACTTTCCATCACAAGAATTCCCCATGATGAAAGGAATAGCAGTGAACAATAAAAGATCCAAGTGAACTTACAAATAAAGCTATGCTCCCCGGCAACGGCGCCAAAAAATAGTCTTGATGACCCACAAGTATAGGGGATTGCAACAGTCTTCGAGGGTAGTATTACCCAATTTATTGATTCGACGTAAGTGGAGCCAAAGAATACATATAAGCCTTAATAACTGAGTTGTCAATTCAGCTACACCTGGAAATAGTCTTGCTCATAGTAGTTTATCCGTAGCAATAGTTTGTAGTAGCAAAGTAATAGCAGCAGTAAATCAAGAGAAATAGTAACAGTACCAAACAGTAGGATATGAGCGCGGTAGGAACAGGGATGGTTGGACAGGCGTTGTATGGACAAGTTTAAACATGTAACTTCAAGATCAAGGGAAATTGCAGATAAATAAGAATAAGCATCCAAGTACTAAACAATCATAGGCATGTGCTCCATATATAGTCATACATGCTCGCAATGAGAACTTGCACAACATCTTTTGTCCTGCCAACCCGTTGTAGCGGGGCCTCTAGGTAACTACTAGCAATTAAGGTGCTCCTTTTAATAGAACACTGGAGCAAAGCATTAACACTATTTGAACACATGTGATCCTCACATTACAGCCATCCTCTCAGGTTGTCCTAATTTCTGTCACTTCAGGGCCTTTGAATCCGAACAATGATATTTGTACACAACTTGCAGATAAGATCACAAACAATACTATCATAATGATTCAATAATAAGTTCAGATCTAAGATCATGGCACTCGGTCCCTAGTGACAAGCATTAAGCACAACAAGGTGTAACAAAGTCAAATAGAACTAATAGAGATACTAGTCACCATTCCCTAACAATCTTATTCGATTACATGATAGAACTCATCCAATCCCTACCATCCCCATAGCCTACAACGGGGGATTACTCACCCATGGATGAGGGAAACATGGATGGTTGATGGGGAGGCGTTGGTGATGACGATGGCGGTGATCCTCTCCAAATTCCCCGTCCTGGCAGGCTGACAGAACGGAGTTTCTGGTTCTGAATCGCGGTATCTGGTGGTGGCGGTGCAACGGAACTCTTTCTGGAAAAACGTTGCCCCCCCCCCCCCCCCCGGGTTTTAGGTCAAGAGGCATCTTATAGGCGAAGAGGGAGGCCGAGTAGGTGCCTGGGGCAGCCACATCCCCTCTAGGCGCAACTGTCACATCCCAAGATTTTCCAAATCTTGTTATGTGAAAAATAAATGAATAAAATAAAACTTTGTTGATTTTCAGGGTGAGAAGAAACTTTTTGATTCCAATTGGAAACTTTCAAAACCTATTTTGGATCAAATAAAATCCTAAAGGGATTTAAAAAGTTAAATAAACAATAAAGTTAAAAATATTTGGAATTACTATTCTTGGATCCTCTAATAAAAAGATTTTGTTTTCAAATGAGAAGGTGGAAAATAAATAAGGATTATTTTATATAGCCAAATTAAACCTTGGCCAAGCTTTTGAAATAAAATGTTTTGCTTTGATTAAGAGAGTAAAGGTTTATTTAAATAAAATAATGAGAGTTTATTAATATCCAATTTTATTAAAATAAAGGTTTTGCCATTTTAATTAAACATCAAAACTTGTTAAAATTATTTTAAACAAGTTTTATAAGTATTTTATATTCTCAAATAAAACCTACTGAAGTGTTTTTGGTTTTATTTTAGATTACAAAACAAAGATTTTTATAAAACAAATACTATTTGAATTAAATGAATAAGGTCTATTCATTTAATTATTAATAGACCCTAAAATAAAAATATTATTTTGTTTTTGGACTTTGGTTTATGTTTTTAAACAGAACCAAAACTAAACACAACTTTGGAGGAGGTTTAAATTGTTTTGGATGTTTGATTTGTTATTTGAAATTCAAAACAGGAAATTCAAACAGAAAAAGAAAAATCAATCAGATCAAAAAAAGGGAAAGACCCAACCCATCTAACCTAGCCCAGTCCAGGCCCAACCAGCCCACTCCCTCTCACCCCGCAGAAAAATGCTTCGCACTCAGCAACTCACCCACTCAGCGACTGACCGGTGGACCCCCGTTCCCTCTCTCTCACGCTGCCAAGCGGACCCCACCTGCCTCGTCAGCGTCTTCAACCGCGGACTCGTTCTTCCTCCTCGCAGCCGTTCTCTGTCAATCAAATCCCTGAGTAAATTCACTTAATTGCAGCATTCATTCCGCACGGTAACCTCACTCACTTAAGGGCCCACTCCCCCTCTCCATTTCCCCTCTCTCGCCCGGCTCTCTCGGCCACCAGGCTGCTCGGAATCCTCTCCGAACCACCACAGTCTCCGGCGAGCACTTCTGTCGATTCCGGCCATTCTCCACTGCGCCTCGCCCTCTTGACCACACAAGCGAGTTCCCCAGACCTCTGCGCATCTCCCAGTGGCCTCCGCTCGCTCGCGCGTGCCCCCCATCGTCGGCAACTACTTCAACTGAGCTCCGCCACTGTCTGCTCCAACTCCGGCGAACTCTACTGGTAATATCCAACCGCGCCGCCCTCTCTCTTTGATGCTCCGATACTTCCCACTCTTCTGTGCATCCAACGGTGTTGTTTACTTGCTCTCTCGCGCTCAGTAACGTCGCCACCAACGGAACCCGTGCCTGTCCGACGACGCCGAGAACTACAACGAGGAATCCCGGCCGACTTTGTGCGCCCCTTCACCAGCCAGCACCACCTTGAGCTTCCCCAAGCTTCGGCGAACACGGTGAGAATCTCCCCAGCCTCTATCGCCACCTGCTTCACCAGCACCGCCACCATCTGGACGCTCCGCCGCCAGCCACCACCGCAGCGCCGCTCATTCTAGGTCAAGCTCGCAGCAGTCGTCGGATTTGGATCGCGTGGATAGGATAGAACCAGTTAAAGCGAAGGGGTAAGCAATCTGATCCGTGCGATTTAATTAGATCCAACGCGCCAGAGTAGCTGATCCGGACGAAACGGTATGGACGAATTAGAATAATACGCGTGGCTAGTGTGTGGAATTAAAACAGAATTTGATCTATTGAATTAGTAAACTTGCAAAATTCATAACTTTAAATCTACACGTCCAAATTTTGCAAATTTTATATCAATGGAATCAGTGGAACAAGCCCTAGCCAACCATGCAATTTGTTTAGTAAAAAGCTTCTGGTAAAATGTTTGTTTTTGCAGAATCATTTGTATGCTTGTTTAGATTATAAAAATTATTCTAAATGATTTTGAGGATAAAATCTTTGGCAAATGGTGTGTTTTGAACCTACTGACCATAGGAATCACTTTTTGGTTTCAAAAATGTATTTGAAAAACAAAAGAATGAATCTTTGATTTAAAACCAATTCTAGTCAAATAAAAATATGGTTTATTTATTAAAAATAGTTTTGGAAGAAAACCTATGGGAATGTTTTGTTTCAAACTCTCTGACCCTAAACACAAAGTTTTATGGTCTGAAAACATATTTTGTGAACCCTATAGATTAATGCCTTAGTAAAAACATTTCTACACCACATAAAATGATACCTTGTTTTAAAAATGGTTATTAAAGTGAAACCTTTTGCAAATGACTTTGCCACTTTACAAAATGACCAATAGGTGTTTCCAAATGTTTATGACCCATTAGAAACCGCTTTTACAAATAAAACAACCCTTTTGCAGGCTTGCATGTATTGTTTTGTTTATCATTTTATGTGATGAAATGCTTGAATAGTAGATTGAAATATTGTTTGCTTGATTGAATTGTAGTGACTTGAAGATTGTGATTGTTTCAAAGACAAGGAGTGAACTTGTACCCTCTACCAAAAAGGCAAGTGATGCTTCATATTTTGTCCCATTATTTTCACTATGCATTAGTGATATTTCTAAGTATAGGACTTGCATGGAATTTTGCTAAGTATAAACCATGCTATGGGAAAACCTAGTAGATGAAAACCTTAGTAGAATTTCCTAAGCTAAGATTCCTACTACTATCATGCTTAGCTTAGCTAATAGAAAACAAGGGTGGAATATATACACATTCATACTATGGAAAATTTCTAAGTCTGAGGACCTGTGTTTTTGTTTAATAAAACAACTAAGTTAATGAATCACCTGGGTGGAATGGAAGGATTGGTTTATGTTGAGTGGTTCACAAGGCCATGGTCTTGGCTTGTGTATCTCACTTGTGGTATGCCACCCAGGCACAAAGGGATTTGAGATGTCAAATGTTGAGAAGCTTCAAGTGCAGCCACTTGGCATTATGGGCTCTTCCTGGATCATATAGGTTGCAATAACTTAGCCAAATGGACAGTTGGTGGTAGTGGTTTGATAGGTTGGAGCGCGTCCATTTTGGTCTAAGGGAAGGCTTCTGAAAGGTCTTGTATTGGTGAAACCAAGTCTTGTGAGGAAAGTGCACCACCTCTGCAGAGTGTAAAATCTAAGTACTTAGCCATGTCCCTGGTAAAGGACAATTTGAGCATCAAGACATGGAAGCTATCAAGAATCTCATCATCCAAATTTCTATGTTAAAAACTTGTGGTTGAACAAGGGTTAAAGGATCTTCAATCTTCGATTGGTAGATGCCTTGGGTGATTTTTGTCAAGGAAAAACTTAGTGTTTTCAAATGATAAGGAAAATCTATTTTTGAGCAATGCAAGCCTCAACTCAACTTAGCCAAAAGCATATAGATGATAGACTCCACTATACTACCATAGTATCACTTGCCAATACAATTCAAATGTATTGACCCTTGTGGCTGTAACTTGTATGTTGCAGGTTTGATTAATGTTAGTAAAGTTTGATGATTAGGATTACAAAGTCTACAACCAACATGTCTGCCTGTGGCACTTTGAAGATGAAGGACCCCATGCTATTAGATATTCTGCTGCAATGTATTGTAATAGCCAAATGAGCTATGAAAGATGTAATAAATTATTTTATTCCTGGTTATAAAGTTGTATTATGACCTTTGTTTCTTGATATTACATATTAACTGTGGATGCTAGCTATTGATCCAGGGACTAGCATTGCAATCACGGGGATCCTTTTCCTTTACAAAGGAGGGACCTTACAGCGACCCCAGCCCACCCATGCGGCAGGGGGTGTGGGCCCCTTAGGCCTCCCCTCCGTCTCATATTCTGGCTCCGTGAGTCTTCTGGTGAAATAGGATTTTTGGCATATTTTCCGGGATTTTTCCTGATAATTGATTTTCTGCACAAAAACTAGACACCAAGGTAATTCTGCTAAAAACAATGTTAGTCCGGGTTAGTTGTATCCAAATCACACAAGTTAGGAGAAACAATAGCAAAAGTTTTCAAAAAAGTAGATACATTTTGGACGTATCAGAGATCAAGGCTCAGCGTACTGTATGGGGGGCGGAAAACCCCCTAGCTTTTCTGGCACCGGGGCGGATTTTCCTCGGGGAGGATAATCCGGCCCCCAAAATCTCCAACTGCCAGTTTTGGAAGGGTTATTTAATCCCCATCACCCCCTCCTGCAAGAACTCTTGATTCATTTCAAAAAAATCCAAACTTGTTCTTCAAGATCCAAACACGAGATCTCCATCTTCATCCACCCATAGGCTTTGATCTTTGGGAAACCGAAAGAGGAGGCCTCGATCTTCATCAATAGCAATCAAGCGCTTCACTGCCCCTCCATTCACTTGGGGGATTCTTGATCTAGTATTTCTTGCAAATATCTAGATCCTTGCTTCGATTATTTGATAATTCTTGTTCTTGTGGAAGCTTGTTGTCATCACGGGAGCCTCCAATTCAGTTGTGGATGTGTGCCCTGCTAGCATTGTAAAGGCACTGGTTCCCGCCTCGAAGGGTACTAATAGTGGAAAGGTGGATCAGGCCTTTGGTGGCGAGATCCATCGGAAAATAGAGTGAGGCATATTGTGGCATGGTGGTCTTAGAACCACCCACCCCTCCAACGTAGACGTACTTCCCTTAACAAGGAAGGAACTTCGGTCAAACAAATCCCTGTGTCTCCGCGTGCTCCACTATGGTTTCCTCGCTCCTTTTACTCGCTTAGTAGTTAGATTTTCATATAGGGAAATTCTCGTAATTGCATATCTAGAGAATTTACTTTGTGTCAAGCCTAAAATTGAAAAAGAACAAAAAAATTGAGTAGCACCTATTCACCCCCCCTCTAGGTGTCCATATGATCCATTTCAATTGGTATCAGAGCCCCGACTCTTTATTCAGGCTTAACCGCCTAAGAGAAGTATGGGTACGAAGGGAGATGGGACTGAGACTACGGACATGGTCACCATGAATGATCTCAACACGTTGGAAACGACCATGATTAGTTCAATGGATACCAAAATGGAAGAGATGCGTCAAATGATTATGCGTCTCTTTGTGCCCACAACCCCACCTCCATCTTCCTCTAAGGCCGCCACACCGCAATCTAAGGAGAAGGGTAACACCGACTCCAAATAAGACGATGTAGTAGGTGATGACAATAGCAAGAGCTCTTCCTTGAAAAAGGGGAGTGGTAAGGAGGAATATAGTAAGGTTCCTCATGTATATTCACCTGATCCACCTATCCCACACCCGCGTATAAACAATATGGGTGATCCAACCAAGTTTTCTGCATCTCCTTTTAATAAATGGCAATTTTTAATGAAGTCTCATGTGTGCAGCTCATCCATTGAGTTATGCAAAATCATCGAGAATGGTCTTCATGTTGGAGATCCAAACAACTTAATAAGAAGAGAGGTTGTGGACAGCCAACTCAATGCAACGGCTCTACACATGATCCAGCTTGGTGTGGGTCCCAAGAACATGCCCCCACATAGCACATCTCAGCACTACAAAGGAAGCTTGGGATGCCCTCACCAAGATCTTCATTGGAAATGAATGCATGAGAATGAATAGGTATGATGATTTGAGTAATCAAGATGAAGGTTTTTATATGATGGATGGCGAGGATCACGAGCATATGTATAGAAGACTCAAGTCAATAGCCACCACATTTATAAATCCTGGTGCTTCCCATGTTGATGGCGCATGGATTAAGAGAAAGTATGTTAGTGCGCTTATGCCCTTTGAGCCTACATATTTGAAGAGCCTCCAAGGTAGACACAATTACCACCAAATGACTTCCAATGAGGTCATGCAAGAAATGACAACTTTTAAGGTGGCCACCAAGAATGCCGAAGACGCTCGTGCTCGAGCCATTGGAATGCATAAGGGGGTCAATGTGGCCTTGAAGGAAAGCGTTGCTGAACAAGATGATGATGAATTTGAAGCCATGGACTATCTCGAGGATGTCAAGAGGGCTCATGGTGAGTACATGGCCTTCTATGCCATAAATTTTTGAAAGGACCCTGCTAAATTCAAATCTAAACTTGAATGGAAGAGTGGGTCAAATGGAAGAAGGGAAAACAATCCTAAATTGAGAACATGCTTCAACTGTGGAGACCGGCTGCACTTTGTAGCTGAGTGTCGATATCAGAGTAGAGAAGATAATGGTGGAAAACCACTGCAGGTCTGATGTGCTTATTTGGAAAGGCTGATACAGGCTTGTTATGGCATCTCCGTCTAGTCCACTTCAACCTGAGAACTTTGCAAAGTCTTCACAAGGGTGGCCACATCCTTGGACTCAAAGAAAATGGTTCCTTTGCCAAAGATTGTTGTTGTAGGGCTTGTGTTGAAGGAAAGATGCATGACTTTCCCCACAAGAGGAAGACTATTATATCATCAAAGAGGATTTTGGAGCTACTTCATGTGGATCTCTTTGGTCCTCCGGCTCATGCAAGCCTCGGTGGGAAGAAGTATTGCCTGGTCATAGTTGATGATTATTCAAGATACACATTGGTCTACCTTTTCAAGATGAAAAGTGAGACTCAACAAACTGTCAACGACTTTGCCAATGAGGTCCAGCGTCAACACAATGTCCCAGTATTGGCAATAAGAAGCGACAATGGCTCCGCGTTCAAGAACTACACCCTGAATGATTTTGTAAGTGAAGAGGGGATAATACATCAATATTCCACTGCATACACCCCTCAATAAAATGGTGTAGCCGAGAGGAAAAATCGGACTCTAATGGATATGGCAAGGTCTATTTTGGCTGAATTCAAGTCACCATACAAGTTTTGGGCTGAGGCTATTTCCACCGCATGTCACTCATCAAACCGGCTTTACCCCCGCAAAATCTTGGACAAGACTCCGTATGAGATACTTACCGGTAACAAGCCCAACATTTCATATTTCTGGGTGTTAGGTTGTAAGTGTTTCTTTCTCATTAAAGGAGTTCGTTTTTCTAAATTTGAGTCTAAGACTTTAGAAGGTATTTTTGTTGGTTATGGTGCCGAATCCCACACTTATAGAGTCTACAATAAGCTCTTCGGAACTATTGTATAATCTTGTAGTGTGGTATTCGAAGAAAATGATGGATCCCATGTGGGGTAAGTTGATGTTTGTGATGCAAATGCTGAAATACCCCAAGATGCCATAAGAAGAATGGGCATGGGATTTTTCCGCCCCATTGAGGAACCCCTTGTGGCGGATCAGGAAGGACAATTCTCTACTCAAGTAGAGCCATCATCTACACAAGCTCAACAACCTCCACATGCTAGATAAACCACTTCACCAACACCATAACCCTCTGAAGATCAGCCATCATCTACAGAATCTGGAAGCTCCAGGCCGGATTTTCTGGGTGAGGCCGGATTATACGGCCCTACCTCATCTGATGCCAGAACAAAGAGGAAGATCAGGATCATGCAGAAACTCCCAGGCTGGATTTTCTGGGTGGCACCGGATTATCCGGCCCCTCTCCAACTTGCACCAGAATCAACCAGGATGATCAAGACGGAGCGAGAACTCCTAGGATGGATTATCCGGCCCTAAAGCTTTAGAACAGCAGCAACCTCCTATTATGGTTGTTGATCAAAATCAAGGGCAAGGTTCTTCGTCTCATGTCCATGCTGAACAAAGTGTCGATCAAGGTCAAACCAGTGGTCAAGACGAAGACTCAAATGATGAAGAAATTCCTCAAAGAAACAACAAGCTTATTGAAATTCGTCGCAAAGCTCGTGCTGAAATAAACCTCAAACTAAGAGGTCATACACTTGGCAAAGTGTATCTAAGAAGTCATCGATGATCTAAGAAGAAGGGTGTCCACAAGACAGGAACTAGGGAGATTCAGTGATCATCAAGCTCATATATCTATGGTTGAAACCAAGGAAGTTTTCGAAGCTCTTGAAGATCTAGATTGGGTTGTTGCAATGCATGAAGAACTGGACAATTTTGAGCACAAAAAAGTCTGGAAGCTAGTAGAGAAGCCCAAAGATTTCCGTAATGTTATCAGCACGATGTGGATTTTCAAGAGCTAGCAATATGAGAGTGGAATTGTTGTAAGGAACAAGGAAAGATTTGTGGCACACGGTTTCTCTCAAGTGGAAGTCATTGACTTTGGTGAAACTTATGCTCTAGTGGCTCGCCTTGAGTCCATTTGTATCCTCCTTGCTTATGCTTCTCATCATAATTTTAAATTACAGCAAATGGATGTTAAGAGTGCTTTTCTTAGTGGTCCTCTATATGAGTTGGTATATGTCAAGCAACCCCTGAGTTTTGAGGATCCTAACTTTCCAAACCATGTCTACAAACTTGATAAGGCACTCTATGGGCTTAAACAATCCCCACATGCGTGGTATGAGCACCTTAAAGATCTTTTGTTAGACCATGGCTTTGAGGTTGGGCAAATCGATCCCACTCTTTTTTACTAAGAAGGTTAAGGGGGGAGACTTTTGTATGCCAGCTATATGTAGACGGCATTATTTTTGGCTCTAGTAATCAAGCTTTTAATGATGAATTTTCAAAGCTTATGACTGACACGTTTGAGATGTCTATGATGGGATAATTAAGGTTCTTTATTGGATTCAAGATCAAGCAACTTAGAGAGGGAACCTTCATTAATCAAGCAAAATACATCCAATACATGTTCAAGAGGTTCAATATGACGGTTCTTAATGGCGTTGCTACACCAGTGCAAACTAAATGTCATCTTTAGCTTAATACAAAGGGTGAAGATGTGGACCAAAAGGTATACCAATCCATGATCGGCTCTCTCCTTTACCTCTGCGCATCTAGACCCGATATTGTGTGGAGTGTAGGAGTGTGTGCAAGGTATCAAGCTGCTCCTAAATAAATCCACCTAGTGGCGGTCAAAAGAATCCTCCGATATTTGGTTTATTTCCCAAATTTGGTCTAATTTCTCTCTATGTGGATATACGGATTCAGATTGGGCTGGTGACAAGGTTGATATAAAATCAACTTCTGGTGCATGTCAATTCTTGGGCAGGTCTCTAGTATGTTGGTCTTCGAAGAAAAAAAATTGTATATCTCTCTCCACCTTGGAAGCTGAATATGTGGTTGATGCAAGTGCTTATACGCAATTATTATGAATGAGGCAAACTTTAAAGGAATACGGTGTCAATTGTGACAAAGAGCATATTTTATGCGATAATGAAAGTGCTATTAAAATTGCATACAATTCAGTGCAGCACAAAAGGACAAAGCATATTGTGATTCACAATCATTTTTTTCGGGATCATGTTGCTCGTGGTGATATTGCCTTATCCTTTGTGAGCACGAAGAATCAACTTGCTGATATTTTCACAAAGCTACTTGATGAAGCAAGGTTTTGTTACTTGAAGAATGAGCTCAATATCTTGGATTCAAGGTGCTTGGCTTGACTATTCTTGCATACTCACTTACATCTCTGCCTTTATTTGGTTTAGATGCGGGCATAGACATAGGGGGAGTGTGGTCCTAATTGATTGGGCTAGCCCTCCCCCTTAATGTCGAAAGCAATAAAAATCATTTCCCTTAATATCATTATGTGATATGTGGGTTATTGATGAGCATTGATTTTGAACTCAAGATACATATTCGCGGTGTCATGCCATTCGCTCCAACATGGTGGCTTCAGCCACTGCCCTCTTCTTTTTAGAGGAGTTGGTTTCTTATGGATATTTTGGATTTTATTGGATATTTTGTGTTCTTATGGAAAACACACCCAATCTTGGCTTTTATTCGATTCATTTTTGCAATGTCGGGTGTGTAGTACCATCTCAGTTTGGTGGTCTAAACCCAAGCCTTTTATCATCCCCGAGCCATCTATTCTTGCACACAAGTCCATTGATACCCTGCGAGGGTTTTTGTTTGGGATGCGCTAGCCTTAACCTATGTATAACAGATAGTTCGGAGAGGGTCGAATTATTCGCCCCTAGTGAGGGCCGGATAATCCGCCCCAAGCGGTTTTGTCTATTAATACTAGGGGTCGGGGGAAGGGCTCAAACAGAGCAGCACTTCCTCCCCAACCCGATGTCTCCTTCCCAGCCACCGCCGTACGTCCCGCCCCTCCTCGAATCGATTCGACCGCCGGATTCTCTGGGCCCTCCCCGTATTTTCTTCCCAGCACCTATGGGTACCCTCTCCTCCGAGCTCTTCCTCCAATGAGTGAGGGTAACTCCCCCATTCATCTCTTTTGTATGGAAGTTGTTGTTTGTGGTGGAAACTCGGTTTAGAGGATACCCTTTGATTCATATGCGTGTTAGGAACCATAGTCTAGCAACCCTAGTGCCCGATCTACTTTGGTACTTTGAATTTGTGGAGAATTTGACAATTTTCGTCAGGGCCGGATTATCCGCCCCTAGCAGGGCCGGATTATCCGGCCTGGAAGGGTCATCCCTTTTCAGAATTTCCACAGCTTCTAGTATCGTGTGTATTTTTCCTATGGATTGCTTTACTACTGTTTTTTGCATTCCTCCTGGACTTGTGTGTGCGTTTATCCCCTTGCTACCTATCTTATTTCACTTCACAGGTGGTTCGAGTGCTCCCAATACCTACAAGCGCCATCCCCATGCTCGTTACTTCAGGCCAAATGAAGAAAGTGTTCTTGTGGACGAGGTTGAAATAAGAAGTAAGCAAAGAGAGTCTGAAAAGATGGCTCAGCGTGCTAAGTCTCTGAAGAGGACCACTCAGAGTAAGGGTAAGGGCAAGAAGGCCCGGGTCAACTACAAGAATATGGATATCATTGAGTTTTCTGCCATTCGCCTCCCTGACCTATATGATGAGGCTGATAGTGATGAGCCGTAGGAGGACAATCTATTTGGTGTGCACACTTTAGGTATATTCATGATGACATATACACTTCTCTCAAGATTCACCCCATGCGCCCTCTGGATATGACTGAGTCAAAAACAAAGCCAAGACTTGCTGAGGCTTTGGCTGTGACTAAGAGGATGAGGCTGCACCAACTCATGACTCTGCAATGCAACTATGATTCTTCTGTGGTGAAGAAATTATTTTTTACTCTTGTGATCTGTGGAGATGATCTCCGCACTATGAAGTGGATGAGTGGGATCACACTTATTCAGTCTAATTTCCGCACCTTTAGCCAGGTTTTTGGTTACTCCTTTAATGGTCATGACACTCCTTCTGGCCATCAAATTATCACTCTGATCAAGCCCAACAAGGACACTCCTCTCTATCCATGCCTAGATACCAATGGTGTGGTTGGTACTATCTCTGGTCTCTCACCACTATATGCAGCGCTTGTTGGACTTTTGAGGGACAACATTGCTGCAAGTGTAGGCAACAATGACAAGATCATGGTCACCTTGTGTAGCTGCTTGCTTTCTCTCATGAATGTGCTACAAATGCCAATGCGTTAGTGGGATACATGCTACATCATGGATTTCATTTACCATGAGATGACTGATGCCATTTTCAACGGGCTCTACATTCCTTATGCTCCGTACATCATGATGCTCATCAAGCATATGCTTCCCCATGAGGATTTCAATGGTAATTTGGATGGTGTTCACAGGGCCAAGAAGATCTACAACAAGTCTCAGAAGACCTTCCATCCCTCTCAGCCCCAGAGTCCTTCAAGCGTGATGCTCGGGCTAGTGGGCGTAGGCCCCCAGTACCTTCTATGGCCTGTGAGGTCAAGCAGTTGAACTGGTTCCAGAGGAACATTTTGTGCATGGGGGTTGATACCCACAAGGGCCAGTACAAGGCATATAGACATCGCCATTAGATGACTCGCACCCAGTAGCTAATTCTTCATCATGTGTCAGGGGCGTAATGACACCCTCCAGCTCCTACTTCTCCATCTCCTTATGCTCAGTGGAACACCTCCATTTTCAACTATGGAGAGCTTAAGCGTCACCTGTTTCCTGCCCCGGCGAGGGAGCCTACACCTCTAGCTGCTGCTGATGATGAAGAGTATGATGATGAGGAAGAGGAAGGGGACGGGGACAAGGACGATGATGAGGAGGACTACGAGGAATGATCTTTGGGGCATTAGCATCGCACTTCTTCCTTTTTGGTGTTCCGATGCCAAAGGGGGAGAAGTAGTTATATTTAGGTCTCCGTGGATTTGCATGGGTCGGGCGCAAGAACTTGCTTTTTATCGTTTTCTTATCGCGTTGCTTATGCCCATTTAGAGTTGAACTTCTATTTGTGATTGTTTTTGTATGAGACGATGTGGTTCGTGTTCATGTCTGGATTTATCATTGGATTTATCTATGTGGATTTATCTATTGTCTTATGGAATTCTGGAATTATATCTATGGATGCTTCAAAGTGGTGTGATGTTTCAAGGCCTAAATTATTGCTTATCATATTGGCTAGTGCATCTCCCGGTGGTATGATGTTTTAAATCTAACTCATCATTTGGATGTAGCCTTCAATCCAATGAAATAGGCTTGTACCTTTTTGTGTGCATTTGTATTCAAATGCAAAATATCTATATGCACACATTTAGGGGTAGCCTCTTTCACTTTTGGAATGATGTTGTTAGTAGGACTTTATTGCAAATCCTAGTATTTTCATCTAACACAAAAAATGGGGGATTTAAAGAGAATTTCATGATCTCTAGTGTTTTGTGTGTTAGATAACAATGTCAAGGATTATTTAATGTGTTTTATAGTGTTGTAGATCTTGGCATATTCGAAAGAATCAAAAAGTGTACTTGGGGGCGGATTGTCTGCCCCTAGCAAGGGGGATAATCCGGCCCTGCCCCAACTCCAAGCGCAGCCAAGGCGCGTCATACTGCATGGGGGCATATTTTCTCCCAGATTGTTCGGCTAGGCCATATAATCCTCCCCTCAGGGGGCCAGATAATCCGCCCCAAGTAATTCACCAAAGGTAGCCAAGGCACGACGTACTGCATGGGGGCGGAAAATCCCATGGATTGTCTGGCCATGGACGAAGTTTTTGCTCGGGCCAGATAATCTGCCCCCTCGAGGATTTTTGAGAAGGAGATCAAGGCACGGCGTACTGTATGGGGGGCAGAAAATCCCCCGGATTTTCCGGCTCCACGGCGGATTTTTCCCGGGGCGGATAATCCACCCCCACTAGGGCCGTATAATCTGCCCCCAAAATCTCCAACGGCCAGTTTTGGTAGGGGGTATTTAATCCCCATCACCCCTCCTGCCAGAACTCTTGATTTATTTCGAAAAAATCTAGACTTGTTCTTCAAGATCCAAACAAAGGCTTCAATATTTGGGGAATCGAAGGAGGACGCATCGATCTTCATCAACAATAATCAAGTGCTTCACTTCCCCTCCATTCACTTGGGGGATTCTCGATCTAGTATTTCTTGCTAATATCTAGATACTTGTTTCGATTATTTTATAATCCTTGTTCTTGTGGTAGGTTTTTATCATCACGGGAGCCTCTGATTCAGTTGTGGATGTGTGCCCTGGTAGAGTTGTAAAGGCACCGGTTCCCGCCTCGAAGGGTAACAATAGTGGAAAGGTGGATCAGGCCTTTGGTGGCGAGATCCATCGAAGAATAGGGTGAGGACTATTGTGGCATGGTGGTCTTAGAATCGCCCACCCCTCCAATGCAGACGTACTTCCCTTAACAAGGAAGGAACTGCGGTCAAACAAATCCCCGTGTCTTCGCGTGCTCCACTATGGTTTTCTCGCTCCTTTTACTCGCTTATTAGTTAGGTTTGCATATAGGGAAATTCTCGTATTGCATATCTAGAGAATTTACTTTGTGTCAATCCTAAAATTGAAAAAGAACTAAAATTTGGAGTAGCACCTATTCACCCCCCCCCTCTAGGTGCCCATACGGTCCATTTCAGAAACTCCATAAAATCCTGTTTGCTAATATGTGCATGAAATTCAATTTCATATCAATATGCACATATTTATGTGGAGTCTCTCATATGTATTGTAGTTGTCTAACTACTTTGGACCCAATAAGTTTGGGGACCATATTGTACTTGAATTTGTTTTAGGTACATTGGAGATGCATTGGATGCTTGTCTCTTTCAAAAGGAAGAAGTGTTGACTCAATGAAAATTAGAGAAAATCTAGGATGATCAAAGAGCTCCTATCTACTTAATCACACCAATTATATCTTGGTAACAAGTATCTCTTACTCATGCATACATATTATCTTCCAACCTATGGTAGGTTGCATCTTGGCATGCATTTTATGTATTTGCAATTGTTGTGGTTCTTTCTTTGGCCTTAAATAAGACTATCTATTGCATATGTGAGTAAGTAGAGATGAGTGCATACAATCGGGACTGTACAAAATCATACTCATGATTCACCAATCCCAAATATGTCAATCTAGCAATTATATTACCTATCTTTTCCTCAAAGTACTCTCATGTGCAAAATTGATCATTTGCAAAGTTGATTCTTTCTTTGTGATACTTGTTTAATTTTGCAATACATTCCAACTATCTCTTCTTCCCTTTGTGATAGTTGTGATGTATTTGATATGTTTGTGGTTGAAGTTCATAAATATACAATAAGATAAAATTGATCCTTTTGGCCATGCTATCAAGCAAAGATCTTAGTGGTGAATTGTCATGACTTTGTTTTGGATATCTTGCTCGATTTATTTTAGTATCTATTTTGTGTGTACATGTTTCTTTGTGGATCAATATCTTTGCGAGATTGTCTACTTAGAAACTTATACACATGAGAGATGTTACTTCTCTATTTTTTATATCTTATTTGTTTCGTGTGCGTTGTATGATCATACTAAGAAATATCATTCATTGAAGACTATGTTGACAATGATCATCCTTCTTCTAGTCTTATAATATGCTTTGTCATGCCTCTCGTACATCCTTGTGGTTGAGCCTGCTACTATGGTGTCTCTTACTTGTCACTCAACCATTTATTTCTTGCAAATTTTATGCCTTGGTATATGCTCGCTTGCACATATCTGTGTTGTAAGTAAAATAGATGAACTGAGGATTCCATGTTGTGCACATTGTATTCACATACAAAAACCTAATTTGTGCATGTACCTTGGGGATCTTCCTAATTTTATTTATAGTACCACTTTGTGCTTATCATATTTGTTCTCTCATGCCTTGTATTGTTACATGAATTTTGATGAGTGAGTATTCCATGATTATGCACTTTGTTCCCAAATGCAATTATCATAATTCATGCATTATATATGGGGAGCTCCTATAATTCATTTAATAAGGCGCATTTGCCTTCTTTCTTATTTGTTGTGTCTTAAATGTTTATGGTGGAATGAGGATTCCATATTTGTGCATGTCGTATTCAAATGCGACTATACTACTATGTGCACAAATCTTGGGGAGCTTCTCTATGTTAATTTAAAACACTCTTTTGATCGTATCATAATATCTTGTTATTCCTATTTGGTATCATTTGTTGTTTTCAATTGGTTTGTTAGATCTTGTGATTGCTCACATCATTTGTCAATGCTTCTTTCATTTTATTTATTTGGAAATCTTCGGGTCCTCAATATAGTTCTACTTCCTCTCAAGTATTCATCATTTGATATGTGTGAATGCACACCTTTGGAGGAATTATCACTATATTAGCCTTCTAGAACTTGTCATCCATTTCGGCAATCAATGCCAATGGGGGAGAAGTTTTAGAGGGTTTAAGGGAATTTGATTTATGCTTTGAGTATATTCTTAAGAATTTCCTTTCATGCTCTTTCATCTTTGTTATTGCTTAGCATATGGTATATATAGAGGAAACTCCACCAATGATAATTATTGGGAATATATGCAATGATATTCAAGTTTATCACACATGCATAGATTCTAGGGGAGTTTGCTCTATATATTGTGGCAGTACCAATATCACATACTTGTGTAGTATTTGATATTGGTGCAACCATTTTATTTGTTAAATTCCTTATATAAACCCTCTCAAAGGGATTATAAGTCGTTTTATGCTTTGAGTATGTTCTTAAGCATTTGCCTTTCATGTTCTTGCAGCTTTGTTGTTGCTTAGCATATGGTATATATAGAGGAAACTCCACCAATGATAATGATTGGCAATATATGCAATGATATTCAAGTTTATCACATGCATAGATTGTGGGGGTGTTTGCTCTATATATTGTAGAGGTACCAATATCACATACTTGTGTACTATTTGATATTAGTGCTACTATTTTATTCGTTAAATTCCTTATATAAACCCTCTCAAAGATAATTTCATCAATTGCCAAAATGGGGGAGATTGAAAGAGCATGTGGGCGCCCCATGTGTGGTTTTAGTAATTAATGACAATCTCTATGGACTAATGCTTGCATCCAGTTGCACTTGTAGGAATTGTCCATTGGCATCGCTTGAAGAATGTGTTGGCTTCAAGGTAGAAGAAATGAAGAAGAAGAAAGTGAAGACGATCAAGTGGTGATCAAGGATTCAAGGAATGATCCGGAAATTGGTCATGGGAGAGTTGAGCCTATGTAAATTGTGTCTTGAGGAATAAGATGGACTAATATCTCTGGTGTACCTTCAAGGCACCAACATAATGAAGAAATGAAGTGCAAATTCAAGATGAGCCATCTCTAAGAGATCATATGCTTGGGGCTTGCCATCATTATGGTGATAATGGATGTATGAAGATATGACTAAAAGAGATGCTCTCCCATAGTGAGTATGGGGGAGCAATTTGCAAGACTTCACGAAGCTATCGCAAGAAAGAAAGGTGTTCCATCTTGAGGTGGACAAGATTGTTATAGTCAAGCTCAAGTGGAATATGCTCAAGGAAAAGGTATGTTCTTGACAGGGTTTCTTTCTTATGGTCTCATGGTGTTAGTTTGGGATACCGGTTTATAAGATAGGTAAACGTACTATCAAGAGGGGCTCTCGAGTGAGTAACTTGATCATATCCCTCGGTGAGAGCTCAAATCTTTGCATACTTGGCATCATCTTTCGTTGTTCTTATCCATGAGAGGATTTAGAGATTTTGTCAATCTCCATGATAAGCTTAAGTTCATTGAAAATGGATTTCATATGCATTCTCTATTGCGTTTTCGATGTTGGAGGATTTACCGGTTCATCTTTTTGAGAGCGTTCAAACCTTTCGTAATTTGGTTCTATCCTCCTTTTGCTAGACTGTGATGTTTTTCTATGTAATCTTGTAGAGCTTATTATCCTCTTTAAAACTAGCCCAAGATCATGAAAATCAGAGTCTAGATGCAAAAGTTATGGTTGTTTTCGTATTGGTATTTTTGCCAGTTTTTGTAAGACTGGAGACTCCGGACTAAATATCCGGTCTATCTCCGGACCACGCCCAGTACGGCTTCCAATGTGTCCCTATTTGGCATGGGTAGTTCGGAGACTCCGGTCCATGTCCGAAGACTCCGGACCTGGCGATTTCCGAGCCTAACAGTTGGATTTCTAGGGACCTAAGGGGCCCTTCTTACCCAATAGGTCCTAAGATCTCTTACAAGTTTCCTACCACCATTGTTGACCTCTTGAAACTTTCTATCCCTCAATTCCTCCTATTATTCTTGCATATTCTTGAGGGATTTGAAAGAGGAGAACTAGATCTACAACCTCACCAATCAATCTCTCCTCTAAGCGAGGGGTACATCTTGGGATCTAGATCTTGGAGTCTTTTATGGATTTCCTCCATTGTTATTCCTCTCTTATTCCCCCATAAGATTTTGTAGCTTTGGTGGAATTTGGGAGAGAAGGATTTGAGCACTTCTTGTGTTCTTGCCATTGCATTAGGTGCATCGGTTTGAGTTCTCTACGAAGGATTTGGTTGGTGAAAGTGAGAAGCTTTTATCTCTTGGGTTCTTGGAACCCTAGATGGTTTAGTTGTTTTGTAGGTTTATGGATTACTTGGGGCCTCCAATTAAGTTGTGGAGATTTCCCCAAGCTTGTTTGTTGGGAGCCTCCAATTGAGTTGTGGAGAAGTGCCCCAACCTTGTGAGAGGTTCCGGATTGCCACCGACAAGTGCACCGATAGTGGACGTGTGGATTGATCCCGTTGGGGTGAGATTCAATGGAGAACAAGGGAGGCCTTTTGTGGTGTTGGTGGTTTTATAACCCCTCTCCAAATGATGCGTACTCCATGTTGGGAGGAAATCGGTAAAACATCGTCGTCTCCATGTTCCTTGGTTATCTCTATATCCAAGATCTTAGTTATGCACCTTACTTTGTGATATCCATCGTGCTTGAAGTCTATATATTGCTATCACATAGTTGCTTGTCTTGCTTAGCATAAGTTGTTGGTTCACATAGGTGAACCCTAGTTTTTCTAGGTTTTGTGCTTGAGAAAGTGACATGGATATGACCTACAGGTACCTGACATTGTCCTACCTGGTCTAGCCCAACGGAGGCCCACAAGCAAGACCTGTTGTAATCGTGAAGCCCAAGGAGACTTTGGATGGCCCAAGCCTGGAGTGAACCTGACTTCTTGGAGGACACGGCTAAGTGTAGTTAGAATTTCGAAGGTGTTAACCCTAATCTGTAACCAACTCGACCTACCCCGAGACCTAGCCTCCCCATATAAAGGCCAGGAGGGCGCGGCGAGGAAGACCTCACCTCATACCCTAGAACACACCTCACGCCACATTGCATCTGCGCACCCCTGTAATCATCGGCATTGCCATCAATCAAGAACAGACAAGCAGGAGTAGGGTTTTGTAGAGGTCCCAATCTTAGATAAGATAGAGCCTCCTGTGTTTTACAATGCTAGTCCCTGGATCAATAGCTAGCATCCACAGTTAAGATGTAATATCAAGATACAAAGGTCATAACATAACTTTATAACCAGGAATAACATAATTTTATTACATCATACATAGCTCATTTGGCTATTACATTACATTGCAGCGGAATAACTATAGTCATGGGGTCCTTCATCTTCAAAGTGCCACAGGCAGATGTTGGTTGTAGACTTTGTAATCCTAATCAAACAATCTTCACTAAAATCAATCAAACCTGCAACATACAAGTTACAGCCACAAAGGGTCAATACATTTGAATTGTATTGGCAAGTGATACTATGGTAGTATAGTGGAGCCTATCATCTAAATGCATTTGGCTAAGTGGAGTTGAGGCTTGCATTGCTCAAAATAGATTTTTCTTATCATTTTGAAAATACTAAGTTTTTGTTTTGACAAATTACTTCCCAAGGCATCTACCAATCAAAAACTGAAGATCCTTTCCAAGGCATCCACCAATCAAAGACTGAAGTGCTTGGTAAAACCATTTTTTTCTCAATCAAAGATTTCAAGATCCTTGTACCAAGCCATCTCTCCATCAATGATTGAAGAATTCAAACAACCCTTGTTCAAACCACAAGTTTTAACTTAGAAATTTGAATGATGAGATTCTTGATTGATTCCATGTCTTGATGCTCAAATTGTCCTTTACCAGGGACATGGCTAAGTACTTAGATTTTACACTCTGCAGAGGTGGTGCACTTTACCCACAAGACTTGGTTTCCCAAGACAAAATCTTTCAGAAGCCTTCCCTTAGACCAAAATGGACGCGTTCCCACCTATCAAACACTACCACCCACTGTCCATTTGGCTAAGTTCTTGCAACCTATATGATCATGGCAGAGCCCATATTGCCAAGTGGTTGCACTTGAAGCTTCTCAACATTTTACATCTCAAATCCCTTTGTTCCTGGGTGGCATACCACAAGTGAGATACACAATCCAAGTCCATGGCAGTGTGAACCACTCAACCAATCTCCACCAAGAAAGCCCATTCCACCCAGGGGATTCATTAACTTAGTTGTTTTATTAAACAAAATCACACGTCCTCAGACTTAGAATATTTTTCCATAGTGTGAATATGTTTTCCACCCATGTTTTCTATTATCTAGGCTAAGCTTGGTAGTAATAGGAAACTTAACTTAGGAAATCCTACTGAGGATTCGTTTACTAGGTTTTCCTATAGCAAGATCTATACTTAGCAAAATCCATGCAAGTTTATTTAGCAAAATCACTAATGCATAGAAAAAGTAATGGGATAGAAAGTATGAAGCATCACTTGCCTTTTTGATAGGGAATGGTAGTTCACTCCTTGATCTTGCTAGTCTCACACTTCACTACAAGTCAAACAAGCAAACACTAATTCAATTTACATTCCAAACCAATAATCACTCAAACAATTTCACACACACAAGACAATGGAAACCAATTCATGCATGGGAGCATGCACAAGATAGTTTTATTTTGCAAAGGGGTCTCTATGGGTTTCTAAACTTTGTAATATCCAAATTGGTCATTTACCAAAGTGGCAAAGTCATTAGCAAGAGGGTTTTGTCCAAATACTATTTTTAAATCCATTCATCATTTCATGTGGTGAAAAATGTTTTTATTAAGGCAAAAACTCTTAAGTTGTTCACCAAATGAGTTGCTATTGCAAATCTTGGTGTTTTTGGGTCAGTAGGTTTGGTCCAAACTATTTCCTTAAAGTTTTCTTTCCATAAACATTTTCATAATAAAATCAATGATTTTATTTGGCTAGAATTTGGGTAAGTCAAATAATTCAACCTAACTTTTAACAAAATCATTTTTAAAACCAAGGGTTGGTTCCAAGGGTCAGTAAGGTCACAATAAACTATTTTGCAAAGGTTTTAATCCAAAAATCATTTTTAAACAATTTTTCTAAACTAAACAAGTACACAAATGTTTCTGCAAATTCAAACAAGCTAACATATACTATTTGTCAAACTAAGGCCATGGTTTGCTAGGGCTTGTTCTCCTGAATCCATTGATATAAAATTTGCCAAATTTGGACGTGTGGATCAAAAGTTATAAGGGTTTGAAAATGGCATCAAATTCTGATTTCAAACTCTATTCTAATTCATCCAGTGACACGCGGCAGTATCTTACTGGACGATACCGGTTCGGCTGGATCACGCGACGACGGCCGTTGGATTTCAGTTAAATAAATGCGGCAGGATCACTACTTACCCTTCGCTAACGATATTGTATCCGCTTGATTCGATCCTGCGGTTTACTCTTGTCGCCAAAAGCAGGCGGTGCTCAGCGGTGGCATGTGGCTTCCAGATGATGACGGTGCCGGCGATGCGGGAAGCTAGAGGAACAGAGGGGTGGTTTACCAGATTCACCGAAGCTCGCTGATGCTCAACGTGGTACTGGTGGGTGAAGGGGCGCTCGGGACTGTCCTTGATTGTTCGCCGGAGTGGAGTTGCGCCTCGGGCGGTTCAGGCAATCGTCGAGGGCGAGGATAGAAGACATCCTAGGATAAACGGAGGATGCGGTTAGGTTCGCATGAGCCTGGAGATCATCATCGTGTCCACGGGGAAAGGAGGGGAGGTCAGGTACTACCTGGGGACGTCGCCGGAGAAGAACTAGTCGCGGCGGCGTTCAGAAGCTTGTCATTACCGAAGCTCCGGTGTGCCCGCGGTCGAGTGATTGACACAGAAGGATGCGCCAGGGTATGGTGAGCGTGCTCGTGTGCTCAGGGAGGCGGAAGGGGGCGTGTCTGGCGGAATTGGCGAGAAGGGTCGGAGACAGTGAGTGGTGGACGACCACGACTGTGAGGCGTGCTTGGGGAAGGAGGCAGAGGGGAAACGGAGAGGAGTGACTGGCGATTTAACACGCGTGATCACTGCAGGTTTTACTCGTGGCATTAAAGAGAATTAAGTCTGAGGAATCAAGTCTGCAATGGCGAAGTGAGAGGAAGAACAGCTCGCGGGGTGGGGAAGAAGAGACGTGGCAGTGGGGTCCTCGGGTCAGTGGGAAAAGGAGAGGAAATGGGGTCCAGTGTTGTTATTTGTGCGGGTTATCTGCGGTAAATAAAACGCTTAGGCGTGGGAACAATTAATTTGGATCATTGGGCCAGATTGTTGGGCTGGGTCTTTGCACTATTTTTTTCTGTCTGATTCTTTTTCCTTTTCTATTTCTATTTTCCTGTTTTGAAATTCAAACAACCAAACACATTCAAAATGATTGAAATAATCATCAAGCTTTTCAAATATGAATTTTGGTTCTGTTTAACATCATAATTCACATTCTAAAATAAAATATTATTTTAAATCTTTTTAGGTTCCATTTATTAATTAAATAAATGGATCATTAGTTATTTAATAAAATAGGGTTTGTTTTAATTAATAAAATCTTCATTTAAAATGCAAATATTTTCAAAACCAATTCAGTAGGTTTTATTTGAAAGTAAAGAATATTTGGAAAACTTGTTTAAAATAAAATAATCCTTTTACTTTGGGGTCCATTAATAATTAAATAAAATGGACCTTAGTTATTAAATCAAATAGGGTTTGATTTTATTAATAAAATCTTTATTTGAAACCTAAATATTTTCAAAATCAAATTAGTAGGTTTAATTTGGGAAATATATAATATTTGGAAATTTGTTTTAAAACAAAATAACCCTTTATTTTAGTGTCCATTATTAATTAATATAATAGACTTTCATTATTAAATCCAATAGGATTTGTTTTATTGAGATATTTATTTTGAAATCCAAAATAAAGCCAAAACACTTTAGTAGGTTTTATTTGTGAATATCAATTATTTGGAAAACTTATTTTAAATAATTTAACAAGTTTTGATGTTTCAATTTAAATTGTTAAAACCTTTTATTTAAATAAAGTTTGGATATTAATTCCTTATTATTTTATTTAAATAACCTTTGTTGTTTTTTATTCAAAATAAATGTTTTAATTCCCAAAGTTTGGTCAAGGTTTAATTTGGCTTTATAAAATAATCTTTATTTATAAATCCATCTTTTCTTTTGAATACCAAATCTCTATTAAGAGATCAAAATAGTATTTTAAATATTTTTATTTTACTTTAATAAAAGTTTATCTTTTTAAATCTCTTTAGGATTTATTTGATTCAAATTGGTTTGAGGTTCCATTTGAATTCAAAAAGTTTCTTCTGGCCCTGAAAATCAAATAAAGTTTTATTTTATTCATTTATTTTCACATTACAAGATTTGGAAAATCTTGGGATGTGACAGGCTACCACCCTTAAAATAAATATCGTCCCGAGATTTGGAAAGGCTAGGGTTACAAGCAAATTGAAAACAACTAGGGTACTACCACCCTTAAAAATTTTCAAACAAAAAATTACACATTGTCCATCTTGGGATCCTGGAAAACTTCTCTAGGCAAACTTTTGCATAGTGACCCTTATTTCCATACTTGAATCATGGGCCAAGGTTGAGATCCTTCATAGACTTGTTTAACTTGTTCTTCATCTTCTCTAGACAATTTCTTGCATAGTGGCCTAGTTCCTTGCATTTGAAACACATCACTTGGCTGATATCTTTCTTTTCCTTTGGTATCATTGCCTCTTGTTTGTTTCTTTGGTTCTTCTTCTTTTCTGGGCATTCATTGGCATAGTGTCCCTTCTCTTTGCAATTGTAACATTGCAACTAGCTTATGTCCTTCTTCTTCTTTTTGGGTCTCTCCAAAGCTAGGAGTTCTTCTAGTTCATGTTCTTCATAGGTGGGAGATCTTTCTCTCTTCTTGGGGCATTGGTCTTCATGTTCCTTGGATGCATGATCCTTGTCTCTAAAATTCTTGCTAGCTTGGGTTCCTTCTAGATTAGCATCTTTGTCATTATTGTTGTCATTAGCTCTTTGGGAAAAGTTTTCTCTCATGTTGATCATTTGAGTAATGAGTCCTTGCAACAATTGGGATTGAAGTTTCAAAATCCTCTGTATGGCTAGGTCTAGTCCATGGTTGTTGGCTAAAAGCTGAGTTGTCTCTTGGCTCAACTGGTTTTGGGTTGCTATAAGTTTTCTCATGTTGTCCTCTTGGTTGTTGTTGATGTCACTATCCTTGATGTTGGAGTCTCTTGGAGAAGTCATCTGTTTGGGTTTGAATTGAGATTAGAATAGGCAAGATATTTCTAAGGTAATATTTCTAATCACACACATCACAATTCACACAAACAATGTGCATGCAATCATGAGTCAAACATTTCATTCAAACAACAAAGTTCAAGCACACACTTAGGCAACAAAATATTTTTGTTACACCACATAAGTTGGTGTATTTTGTCTTAGCTAAAATATGGTGGTCCATCTATATGGTTCACTTGTGATCTTTCCATCCTTCTTGCATGAGATCATGGTTTCCTTGAGATAAACTCTTGGTTACACTACTTCAAATGATGTAGGCTCCTTCTAACTTTTGCATTCCCTCAGTCTCTAAATCTTGAGCAAGATTTCCTTGTCTCACTTGTAGTCCTTAGTGGTATCCATGTTGGAAGTCTTTGGAGAACATGCTGAAGATGTTGAAGTCATTAGAGTTGAATAAGTTGAAGAAGTCCTTTGCACATGGTGTAGTCCTTGGCCATGGGTAGGTTTTTCCATCAAGTTGAAGTAGAAGAGGTGTAGAGTTGAAACCAAAATGGTTAAGGGAAGAGGTTACAAGTGTTTTTGTAAATAAGTTTTGGACCAATATAACTCTTATTTTTCTAAGGGTTTTGTCCAATCCTAGGGTTTACAAATCCTACAGGCAACACAATGCTCTGATACCATCTGTAGAGGTCCCAATCTTAGATAAGATAGAGCCTCCTGTGTTTTACAATACTAGTCCCTGGATCAATAGCTAGCATCCACAGTTAAGATGTAATATCAAGATACAAAGGTCATAACATAACTTTATAACCAGGAATAACATAATTTTATTACATCATACATAGCTCATTTGGCTATTACATTACATTGCAGCGGAATAACTATAGTCATGGGGTCCTTCATCTTCAAAGTGCCACAGGCAGATGTTGGTTGTAGACTTTGTAATCCTAATCAAACAATCTTCACTAAAATCAATCAAACCTGCAACATACAAGTTACAGCCACAAAGGGTCAATACATTTGAATTGTATTGGCAAGTGATACTATGGTAGTATAGTGGAGCCTATCATCTAAATGCATTTGGCTAAGTGGAGTTGAGGCTTGCATTGCTCAAAATAGATTTTTCTTATCATTTTGAAAATACTAAGTTTTTGTTTTGACAAATTACTTCCAAAGGCATCTACCAATCAAAAACTGAAGATCCTTTCCAAGGCATCCACCAATCAAAGACTGAAGTGCTTGGTAAAACCATTTTTTTTTCTCAATCAAAGATTTCAAGATCCTTGTACCAAGCCATCTCTCCATCAATGATTGAAGAATTCAAACAACCCTTGTTCAAACCACAAGTTTTAACTTAGAAATTTGAATGATGAGATTCTTGATTGCTTCCATGTCTTGATGCTCAAATTGTCCTTTACCAGGGACATGGCTAAGTACTTAGATTTTACACTCTGCAGAGGTGGTGCACTTTACCCACAAGACTTGGTTTCCCAAGACAAAATCTTTCAGAAGCCTTCCCTTAGACCAAAATGGACATGTTCCCACCTATCAAACACTACCACCCACTGTCCATTTGGCTAAGTTCTTGCAACCTATATGATCATGGCAGAGCCCATATTGCCAAGTGGTTGCACTTGAAGCTTCTCAACATTTGACATCTCAAATCCCTTTGTTCCTGGGTGGCATACCACAAGTGAGATACACAATCCAAGTCCATGGCATTGTGAACCACTCAACCAATCTCCACCAAGCAAGCCCATTCCACCCAGGGGATTCATTAACTTAGTTGTTTTATTAAACAAAATCACAAGTCCTCAGACTTAGAATATTTTTCCATAGTGTGAATATGTTTTCCACCCATGTTTTCTATTAGCTAGGCTAAGCTTGGTAGTAATAGGAAACTTAACTTAGGAAATCCTACTGAGGATTCGTTTACTAGGTTTTCCTATAGCAAGATCTATACTTAGCAAAATCCATGCAAGTTTATTTAGCAAAATCACTAATGCATAGAAAAAGTAATGGGATAGAAAGTATGAAGCATCACTTGCCTTTTTGATAGGTAATGGTAGTTCACTCCTTGATCTTGCTAGTCTCACACTTCACTACAAGTCAAACAAGCAAACACTAATTCAATTTACATTCCAAACCAATAATCACTCAAACAATTTCACACACACAAGACAATGGAAACCAATTCATGCATGGGAGCATGCACAAGATAGTTTTATTTTGCAAAGGGGTCTCTATGGGTTTCTAAACTTTGTAATATCCAAATTGGTCATTTACCAAAGTGGCAAAGTCATTAGCAAGAGGGTTTTGTCCAAATACTATTTTTAAATCCATTCATCATTTCATGTGGTGAAACATGTTTTTATTAAGGCAAAAACTCTTAATTTGTTCACCAAATGAGTTGCTATTGCAAAGCTTGGTGTTTTTGGGTCAGTAGGTTTGGTTCAAACTATTTCCTTAAAGTTTTCTTTCCATAAACATTTTCATAATAAAATCAATGATTTTATTTGGCTAGAATTTGGCTAAGTCAAATAATTCAACCTAACTTTTACCAAAATCATTTTCAACACCAAGGGTTGGTTCCTAGGGTCAGTAAGGTCACAATAAACTATTTTGCAAAGGTTTTAATCCAAAAATCATTTTTAAACATTTTTTCTAATCTAAACAAGTATACAAATGTTTCTGCAAATTCAAACAAGCTAACATATACTATTTGTCAAACTAAGGCCATGGTTTGCTAGGGCTTGTTCTCCTGAATCCATTGATATAAAATTTGCCAAATTTGGACGTGTGGATCAAAAGTTATAAGGGTTTGAAAATGGCATCAAATTCTGATTTCAAACTCTATTCTAATTCATCCAGTGACACGCGGCAGTATCTTACTGGACGATACCGGTTCGGCTGGATCACGCGACGACGGCCGTTGGATTTCAGTTAAATCGTGCGGCACAGGATCACTACTTACCCCTTCGCTAACGATATTGTATCCGTCAGATTCAGATCCTGCGGTTGCTACTGTCTGGCCAAAAACGGGCGGCGCTCAACGGTGGCGCGCGGCGGCGCGGCTCAGATGATGACGGTGCCGGCGATGCGGGAAGCTAGAGGAACAGAGGGGTGGTTTACCAGATTCACCGAAGCTCGCTGATGCTCAACGTGGTACTGGTGGGTGAAGGGGCGCTCGGGACTGTCCTTGATTGTTCGCCGGAGTGGAGTTGCGCCTCGGGCGGTTCAGGCAATCGTCGAGGGCGAGGATAGAAGGCGTCCTAGGATAAACGGAGGATGCGGTTAGGTTCGCATGAGCCTGGAGATCATCATCGTGTCCACGGGGAAAGGAGGGGAGGTCAGGTACTACCTTGGGACGTCGCTGGAGAAGAACTAGTCGCGGCGGCGTTCAGAAGCTTGTCATTGACGAAGCTCCGGTGTGCCCGCGGTCGAGTGATTGACACAGAAGGATGCGCCAGGGTATGGTGAGCGTGCTCGTGTGCTCAGGTAGGCGGAAGGGGGCGTGTGCTGGCCGGAATTGGCGAGAAGGGTCGTCGGAGACAGTGAGAGTGGCTGACGAATTACGGCAGCCTGGGGGCGTGCTTGGGGAAGGAGGCAGAGGGGAAACGGAGAGGAGTGACTGGCGATTTAACACGCGTGATCACTGCAGGTTTTACTCGTGGCATTAAAGCGAATTAAGTCTGAGGAATCAAGTCTGCAACGGCGAAGTGAGAGGAAGAACAGCTCGCGGGGTGGGGAAGAAGAGACGTGGCAGTGGGGTCCTCGGGTCAGTGGGAAAAGGAGAGGAAATGGGGTCCAGTGTTCAGTGACTGTGCGGGTTGCTTCTGCGGTAAAGAAAACGCTTCGGGGGCGTGGGAACAGGTGGGCTGGACTGGGCTGTTGGGCCAGATTGTTGGGCTGGGTCTTTGCACTATTTTTTTCTGTCTGATTCTTTTTCCTTTTCTATTTCTATTTTCCTGTTTTGAAATTCAAACAACCAAACACATTCAAAATGATTCAAACGATCATCAAGCTTTTCAAATATGAATTTTGGTTCTGTTTAACATCATAATTCACATTCTAAAATAAAATATTATTTTAAATCTTTTTAGGTTCCATTTATTAATTAAATAAATGGATCATTAGTTATTTAATAAAATAGGGTTTGTTTTAATTAATAAAATCTTCATTTAAAATCCAAATATTTTCAAAACCAATTCAGTAGGTTTTATTTGAAAGTAAAGAATATTTGGAAAACTTGTTTAAAATAAAATAATCCTTTTACTTTGGGGTCCATTAATAATTAAATAAAATGGACCTTAGTTATTAAATCAAATAGGGTTTGATTTTATTAATAAAATCTTTATTTGAAACCTAAATATTTTCAAAATCAAATTAGTAGGTTTAATTTGGGAAATATATAATATTTGGAAATTTGTTTTAAAACAAAATAACCCTTTATTTTAGTGTCCATTATTAATTAATATAATAGACTTTCATTATTAAATCCAATAGGATTTGTTTTATTGAGATATTTATTTTGAAATCCAAAATAAAGCCAAAACACTTTAGTAGGTTTTATTTGTGAATATCAATTATTTGGAAAACTTATTTTAAATAATTTAACAAGTTTTGATGTTTCAATTTAAATTGGTAAAACCTTTTATTTAAATAAAGTTTGGATATTAATTCCTTATTATTTTATTTAAATAACATTTGTTGTTTTTTATTCAAACTAAATGTTTTAATTCCCAAAGTTTGGTCAAGGTTTAATTTGGCTTTATAAAATAATCTTTATTTATAAATCCATCTTTTCTTTTGAATACCAAATCTCTATTAAGAGATCAAAATAGTATTTTAAATATTTTTATTTTCCTTTAATAAAAGTTTATCTTTTTAAATCTCTTTAGGATTTATTTGATTCAAATTGGTTTGAGGTTCCATTTGAATTCAAAAAGTTTCTTCTGGCCCTGAAAATCAAATAAAGTTTTATTTTATTCATTTATTTTCACATTACAAGATTTGGAAAATCTTGGGATGTGACAGGTTTTCCCTCCGGGGGCCTGAACCTGGGTAAACCTCCTGTCCCCTTGTTGTGAGTCTGTTAACCGTTCCGCGATCTCCAGCCTCCCCATCTTCTCTAAACCCAAGTCCATAACAATGGGCATTGACGAGTCGAACCCTCGTCAATTGGCACCGACAGTGGGAACTAGGGGTGCTGATCATGTGATCGTGATGGTCCCATCCACCACTGTCTTCGA
Organism: Avena longiglumis; assembly: GCA_030063025.1. Taxonomy (NCBI): domain Eukaryota; kingdom Viridiplantae; phylum Streptophyta; class Magnoliopsida; order Poales; family Poaceae; genus Avena; species Avena longiglumis. The sequence continues at coordinate 411,249,399 of CP125974.1, read as the reverse complement.
CTCCTCCGCCACGGAGAACCACCTCTTATTCGATGCCATCGACTTCACCGTCCACTCGCCAAAACTTCAACTCCGTAGGAGATGGAGTCAAAATGATGTTTGGGAGCTTCTGCTTATAGGTGGTCCAGATCGTCACCCTTCACCTCCCTAGAGAATACTGCCTCCGACAGTCTTACCCGCTCCGTGGGTACTGCTGATCGGTGTCCTGAACGCACCATCGCTGATAAGTGATTCGGATGACAACAACAGCTGCAACTCCGACCTTTGCGACCCTCCTACAGAGGAAGGAACCTACGGTTCTGGACTAGAGAGATGTGGGAGCAACGATCTCCCCCATCACTACATGTGCGCGACCATCCACGATGGTCACGTCAACAATGTAGCCGATCCAACGGATCCCCTCCCTAACCGCAGGCTCCTAATGCGACGAATAGAGGAAACGACCCACCCCCGGCCAATCCCAATGGGAACATGGCCCATGAATCTGCAAATGACGACAATCGTACTCAGATCTGTCACAAGGATGCTCAGTGGGAGAGGGTCCGTGAAGTTGTGCGAGGTACCGATCCTCTGCCACTCGATGCTTCTCGTGACATGCTAATGGGCTATCACTGGCTCCTCATCAAGGAGCACAATCGCCAAGTTGGGCAGCAAAAGGAGCTCGAGCAGCACAAGAGAGCAGCTGACAAATCAAGCACGTGGCGAGCTGCACTCTCTTCCGCTGGTGGATCCTCCTCGAAAGGAAACGACAGCCACAAGCACCACTCTCGCATGGAGCGCATGGATCACTCTACAAGGCGCGAGGCCACCAAGGCACTCGACATGTCCGTCATGTCAATGGACTCGCAGGGCAACATCATGCCCAAGACGCCGTAGGCCATGATCATGGCGGCCACTGATACACCCAATTTGCATCACCATTCTATATCATAATTTACCTCTATTCATTGATATTTGTCTTATTATGAGGTATGACTTATGGTTTTTCATCTGTTTATGCATGTTGGCTGATTCCTGTAGGATGTACTGCCGGAGTCTGGATTCTGATGGAAAAGACGATGTTTCGGTGAAATTTCGCGAAGATCAGAAAAATACCAGAAAAATATGGAAACATATTATTTTACCAGAAGACGAAGGAAGCCAGAAGGAGGAGCGAAGGGGGGCCTCAGGGGGCCCACACCCCCCTAGGTGCAGGCCCACCTGACCCCGCGCCTAGGGTGGGTTTGGCCCACCTGTTCGGCCTCCTACTTCGCCCCTTCGCCTATATCTTCCTTACGGAACCCTAACACCAAGGGGGCGACCACATATAGATTTCTGCCGCCTCTGGGAGGTGGAAAACACCGAGAGAGAAAGATCTCTCTGGCAGACAGATTTCTGCCGGGAGAATTCCTTCCCGGAGAGGGGAGACCGTCGCCATCAACACCGTCATCAAGCTATGCTTCATCGGGATCATCATCATCATCCACATCATCATCTCCACTAGCACCATCATCACCACTCCGTCCCGCTATAACAATTGTGTTGAATATTGCTTTAGTTCGTTAGGGGAAACTTTCCCGGTGTTAATTACTATTGTAGTTGATGCTTGTGAGTGGAACCATTGGATTATTGCTTATGTTCAGATTGTTATCCATTACCATATCATCTTTGATCTTGATCCATATGATGTCTCATGAATAGTTCATTTAGTTCTTGAGGACATGGGAGAAGTCATGTTGTTAGTAGTGAATCTGTGATGAGTTATTATTCAATGGTTTAGTATTTAATTTGTGGTGCTATTCTTCTAGTAGTGTCATGTGAACGTCGACTACATGATACTTCACCATTTATGGGACTAGGGGAATGCATTGTGTATTTGGCTACTAATTGTGGGGTTGCCGGAGTGACAGAAACCTGAATCCCCGCTAGGACACCTTTGCACAAGGGAGTGTAGGATCTCAGAGTTTAAGGCTGTGGTTAGATTTATATCTTAATTATTTTCCTATAGTTACAGATGTTTGCAGGGGGTTTAATCACAAGTATGTATTAGTCCTAGGAAGGGCAGTACGTTAGCACAGGTTCACCCACACAACACTTACAAACACCAAAGAACAGTACTCAGCTATATGAAGCGAAAGCACTTGATAGAATTCCCATGTGTCCTCGAGAATGTTTGGTCCTTATAAGTATTTCCACCGGCTTGTCATTTGCTAAGACAGGATTGGGCCACTTTCTCCATTTGTTCGTTACTTCTGTTACTTGCTCTTTGTTTTATTGCCTTCTCAGAAAACCACTAAAAATCCGTTTGCTAAGTATTCACAGGGATTTCCTTCTCCATACCACTGTTCAGCACCTTCTGCTCCTCGTTGGGATCGACACTCCTATTTATCGAAAGCACTATGATACACCCCCTATACTTGTGGGTCATCAAGAATATTTTATGGCGTTGTTGCCGGGGAGTGAAGCGCTATTGAAGACTGGATCTGGTAAGGGAACTTTTATTGTGAGTAGTTCCATTTGTTACTGTTTGTTTCTTTGTTTCCAATATGGATAACCCACTTGGTTTTATGTTTGGGAAAACTACTACCACTAAAAGGGTAGTAGATAAACCACCACCTGTTGATATAGATCCTTTTAAGATACCTGCGAGTTTTGTTAATCATGTCATGGATAATTATTATTTTGGGGATGGAACTGTCCATCCCGGTGATCACTTGCTTTATATCCATGAATTATGCAGGTTGTTTAAGTGTGTAGGTATCACAGCTGAACATGTGAAGAAGAAGTTACTCTCCATATCCTTGAAAGGGAGAGCTGAGGCATGGTATAAGCTGCTAAAAAATGGACAATCCATGGAATGGGAGGAGATGGCATCTCCCTTTTACTCCAAATTTTATCCTCCCAGTGAAATCCAAAAGGATAGAAGTCTTATATATAACTTTTGGCCTCTTGACGGAGAGAGTACAGCTCAAGCTTGGGGGAGACTGAAGTTATTAATGCTTAAATGTCCTATTCATGAACTCCCTAACAATATTATTCTCAATAACTTTTATGCTAGGCTTTCACTTCAGGATAAAGGTTTACTAGATGCTTCTTGTGCTGGATCATTCACAAGTATGAAGGAAGAAGTTAAATGGGATCTCTTGGACCGTATTCAAGATAACACTGAAGCTTGGGAGAATGACAAAGGAAGAAAGTCAGGTATAAACTATGATTATGAATGTATTAAATCTTTTATGGGAACTGATAACTTCCGTGATATTAGCCTTGATCCTCATGTTCTTGCGGAATGTTTTAATGCTTTTGCCTCTTATATTGAGATACCCAAGAAAGAGTGGGACAAGTACCATGCTCCTTATAAAGACATTGTTACCCACGTTCCTGCCAGTATAGAGGTTTGTACTGTTGATCCTATTTTGCATGAACCTTATGTTGAGAAGATCCCTTTTCCCTCCAAGGTAAGGTAACACTCTATTTTGGCTAATGTGGTTAGCAAAAGCGCAAAGAAAACTGTAGGTTCCAATGAGCTTATTGATATCGAGCCTGTGGTAGCTACTGTGAAAGATCTTGTCACTAGAAATATAGAGGATGAGTATATTGTCTTTTGTGAAGACACTACTAATATTGTTTCTCATCCTAAGAAAGTTAGAAAAGCTAGTGTTCCCGTTCTCTCTTTTAAAATTGGTGATCATTTCTATTATGGTTTATGTGATATTGGTGCTAGTTCTAGTGCTATCCCTTATGAGCTTTATAGGGAAATTATTCATGAGATTGGTCCTTGTGAGCTTGAAGACATTGATGTGGTTATTCACCTTGCCAATAGAGAGAAAGTTTGCCCCATTGGTATTGTAAGAGATGTGGAGGTCCTTTGTGGTAAGATTAAATATCCTGTTGATTTTCTAGTACTTGGTAAAGAATCTAGTAAAACCTATCCTATCATCTTTGGTAAACCCTTCCTTAATACTTGTGGGGCTATCATAGATTGTAGGAAGAAAAAAGTTTTGACTAAGTTTGATGGAGAATATTATGAGTTTAATTTTCTAAATTTACCAAAACCCCTTATGAAAATGAATTACCTGATAAGGATTTCAAGGTGGAACAACTGTCTTCTATTTCTCTTGCTCCTAACAATGCTTTGCAGCAGTTCATGGAAGATCATGAAAGTGATGCCTTTATGAAGGAAAGAAATGATATTGATGAGGTTTTCCTTCGTTAGCCTGAGTTACTTAAGCATAATTTACCTGTGGAAGATTTTGTTACCACACTACCACCCAAAGCGGACCCTGTTTTTGAATTAAAACCTTTACCTGATGATCTTAAATATGTTTATCTTGATTATAAGAAGATATATCCTGTTATTATTAGTTCTAAACTTTCAGGGAAGGAAGAAGAAAGGCTATTGGAGGTATTGAAGAAGCATCGAGGAGCTATGGGTTATACTCTTGATGATTTAAAAGGAATTTCTCCCACTATAAGTCAGCATGATATTAATATTGAGCCTGATGCAAAACCAGTTGTTGAGCACCAGCACCGTCTAAATCCTAAAATGAAAGAAATGGTAAGAAATGAGGTATTAAAACTCCTTGATGGTGGTATTATTTATCCTATTGCTGATAGTCAATGGGTTAGCCATGTTCATTGTGTTCCCAAGAAAGGGGGAATTACTGTTGTGCCTAATAAGGATAATGAGCTTATACCCCAGAGAGTAGTGTTTGGGTATAGAATGTGCATTGATTTTAGAAAGATTAATAAAGTTACTAAGAAATATCATTATCATTTGCCCTTTATTGATCAAATGCTTGAAAGGCTATCCAAAAAGACTCACTTTTGCTTTCTTGATGGCTATTCTAGGTTTTCTCAAATCGCTGTGAAAGCACAGGACCAGGAGAAAACCACTTTCACTTGTACTTATGGTACTTATGCTTATAAGCGTATGCCTTTTGGTTTATGTAATGCTCCTACTACCTTTTAGAGGTGTATGTCTGCTATCTTTCATGGTTTTTGTGAAGAAATTGTAGAGGTTTTCATGGATGATTTTTCTGTCCATGGAACTTCTTTTGATAACTGTTTGCACAACCTTGATAAAGTTTTCCAGAGATGTGAGGAAACCAACCTTGTTCTTAACTGGGATAAATGTCATTTCATGGTCAATGAAGGGATTGTTCTTGGACACAAGATCTCTGAAAGAGGCATTGAAGTTGATAGAGCCAAAATTGAAGCAATTGAGAAGATTCCTTGCCCTAGAGATATCAAAGGTATTCGTAGTATCCTAGGTCATGCTGGTTTCTATAGGAGGTTTATTAAATATTTCTCCAAAATTTCAAAGCCCCTTACTATTCTTCTTCAAAAAGATGTACCTTTTGTTTTTGATGATGATTGTAAGGAAGCTTTTGAAACTTTGAAGAAAGCTTTAACAACTGCTCCTATAGTCCAACCACCTGATTGGACTTTACCTTTTGAAATCATGTGTGATGCTAGTGACTTTGCTGTGGGTGCTGTCCTTGGACAACATGTTGACAAGAAGCTGAATGTTATTCATTATGCTAGCAAGACTCTAGATGCTGCTCAAAATAATTATGATACTACTAAAAAAGAGTTCTTAGCTGTAATCTTTGCATGTGATAAGTTTAGAGCTTATCTTGTTGATTCAGGTTACTATTCATACTGACCATGTAGCTATTAAGTACCTTATGACAAAGAAGGACACTAAGCCTAGGCTTATAAGGTGGGTGTTGCTTTTGCAAGAGTTTGATCTGCATATTATGGATAGGAAAGGTGCTGATAATCCTGTTGCTGATAATTTATCTCGTTTGGAAAACATTTCTTTTGACCCTTTGCCTGTTAATGATAATTTTCCAAATGAGCAGTTAGCTGCAATAAGGGTAAGTCCACATGAGAATCCTTGGTTTGTTGACTATGATAACTTTATTGTTTGCAAGTATTTGCCTCCAACCTTTACAGCCCAGCAAAGAAGGAAATTCTTCTATGATCTAAGGCATTACTTTTGGGATGACCCGCACCTATATAAGGAAGGAGTAGATGGCATTATGAGAAGATGTGTTCTAGAATTTGAACAACAAGAGATATTGAGAAAATGTCATGGTAATTCTTATGGAGGACATCATGTTGGGGATAGGAATGCACAGAAGGTTTTACAATCTGGATTTTATTGGACTACTCTTTTTAAAGATGCAAGAAAGTTTATCTTATCCTGTGATGAATGCCAACGAATAGGTAACATCTCTAGACGCAATGAAATGCATATGAATTATTCTCTTGTAATTAAACCTTTTGATTGTTGGGGATTTGACTTTATGGGGCCTTTTCCTCCTTCGAAAGGGTATACTCATATTCTTGTTGTTGTTGACTATGTTACAAAGTGGGTAGAGGCCATACCTACGAGTAGTGCTGATGGTAAGACCTCTTTGAAAATGCTCAAAGATGTCATTTTTCCTAGGTTCGGTGTACCTAGATATCTCATGACTGATGGAGGTTCCCATTTTATTCGTGGGGTTTTTAGAAAAACTCTCGCTAAGTATGATGTAAACCACAGAATAGCTTCAGCTTATCACCCCCAGACTAGTGGGAAAGTAGAACTTTCCATTAGAGAAATTAAATCTATCTTGCAGAAGACTGTTAATAGGTCTAGAAAAAAATGGGCTAAAAATTTGAATGACGCTTTGTGGGCTTATAGAACTGCTTATAAAAATCCTATGGGGATGTCTCCTTACAAAATGGTCTATGGGAAAGCTTGTCACTTGCCGCTAGAATTGGAATACAAAGCTTATTGGGCAGTGAAAGAATTGAATAGAGATTTTAGACTTGCTGGGGAGAAAATACTTCTCGACTTAAGTAATCTAGATGAGTGGAGAGGGGAAGCTTACGAGAATGCTAGGCTCTTTAAGGAAAAAGTAAAAAGATGGCATGATAGGAGGATTCTCAAAAGGGAGTTCCATGTTGGTGAGAAAGTTCTTTTGTATAGGTCTCATCTCAGATTTTTTGCAGGGAAACTACTCTCCAAATGGGAAGGACCTTTTGTTATCAAGGAAGTGTACCATTCAGGTGCCATCAAAATCTATTCTCTGAAGGATGACACAACACAGGTGGTTAATGGTCAAAGACTAAAACATTATATTTCTAGAGATTCTTACAATGAAGAAGTGGAAGTCATTCAAATGGTGACTCATAAGAATTTATCAAGAACCAAACACCAGAAACTACAGAGTTCGTCTTTGAATAGGTAAAAGTGGTAAAAACAGAAGGTTCGTGAAACCCCAATCTTTTTATATTTTTGGTGTTTTTAATATATAAGGGAAGTTATGAGACGAAACTGAAGAGGAAACGGAGCCCGGGGTGGACAAACCCACCCCAGGCGCGGGCCCAGCCTAGCCGCGCCTGAGGGGGGTGTTCCACCCTCTAACTACGTATCCGCTTCGTTTTCATGTCAAAACCTTCCTTATGCATTGAAACTTCATAATATATAATTCCCCGGATCCCCCGAGGTTCGTGCATCGTGTTCTCGTTGTGTTTTCGTTTCGACCTGTTTATGTCAGGAAATCTTCTCAAGTTTAGAGCACCATGGCCTCCGCCAATGACAAACGAAAGATGCCCGAAGAAGAAGAACCTCAAGTCCCCAAGGAGGAGGAGATTCCGGAAGGATATGAAGGTGACATGGATGAGGACAAGCAACCGGACACTCACGCTATTGTCGCAAGCATTGGTTTGGTAGCACAACCTACCCAGCTTGGGAAGACAGCACAGATGTCTACAGGGGGAAACCTCCATGTCTCTTCTACAATCCACAGCCATCTCCTCCACGTAATAAGAGACCCTTCCATACATTTATACATGAATATCAATATCAACATGTGCCCAAAGGGAATTTGCCTGCGGTTTGGGATATGCGTCGTTCTTACAATGCAACGAAGGATCATGCTAGGGATGAAGAGTGGGGAAAGAACAACAAGAACTAGGATTCTCAGACTTACATGATCATGAACCGTATAGATCACTTTTGAGTTCGAGGAGTTAAGGAAACTTATTGAAGATCTTATCAAGAGAACATTACCACCTCAAAAGGAGTAATTCGTCATCAGGTTTGGCATCCCCTTGGCTTGTTCCAAGCTTGGGGGAGTGCCACGATATCATCACCACTATCTTTCATATTTTACCTTCTAGTGGATTCATATCTATGCTACATAAGTTATCTTATAGTTTGGTTTACATGTGGAAGTATCTCTCCTTTAGTTGATTATCTACGTATCCCTTGGTGTGAGTGCCTTTATTGAATAGTAATGAGAAGTCTCATCTTTTACCTTTTTCACTTCTTATTTTAGTTTGCAACCTCTATTATATGATGGATCTTGTTAATCAGTATTGGCACCACTTTGGGAGCATCAAGTGGATCTAAATTGGTTTTGGCAAACCAAGTTCTGGTTAGTAGCAACAAATCTTGAGGTTTGAAAGAAAAAGAAAGAAAGAAAAAGCTTACAGGTATTTGGTATCATTTGTTTTCTTTCTTGTTGGCTCATGAGCATAGTATTCTTTATTTAAGATCCTTTTGTGTCTTCAAGGAAGATTGCATGTTTGGCTTTATTACTTGTATGTTTACTTATTTATTTCAACTCTCTTGCTTGCTACCCAGCCTTGCTAGCCAAAAACCTGTTTTGAGAAGGCAGGCTTCTTATGTTTCCAAAATCCTTTGAACCAAAACTTTTGCCACTTGTGTCCACCATGTCTAGCTAATAGCTATTGCTATTCCTAGAAAATTCTCAATCTTCATCTACCTTTCGAATTAAAAAGCATTTTATTATGTGAAAACTAGTTAGTAAAGCTCTCACGAACATGATGACACACCTTATTTACTTGCCTCTAATAAACTTGAACCATTCTGGACATCGAAGTTGTATATGCTTGCATCTATACGTTGGCATTAGCAGAACCGTGCTGTCATGGGGAACGTTTTCAACATAGAACTTGTACTCTGTACATCATTGATATCGTGCTCTTTTGTCTATGGATGTTACCGGTGTGAAATGAAGTGGGAACTTGTAAGTCCATGGAGTTTGTACTCTGTGTTAGAGAAACGCCTGGGCCGCTAGCCTAAGCCATGCCTAATCATGGTGGAAACTTGCAGCATCACCATAGTGAGTTATCTGTGAAGCATCCTCAATAAAAACTATACACGTAGTAAATAAAAAGATTGTTGAGGTGCTCACTGTTTGCTTGCCTTATCATTTTGGTTATGGGAAAGCTCATGTACCATGTGCAAGGGGTACCCCGTTGGCGGTTCTCAATGATATGCAAATACTGATAGTGACAAGAACTTGTCTAGGCCCTAAGTTGAGTATCCATGAGGAGTGGCCCTCATATTAAAGGGACATGAGATTTTCAACTTATATTTCGTCAAGCATATACTACATCTTTGTTCACTTTAACCTTAACCATCTCAAGATGCTTATGATACGGGCAATGAGGGCTCAAATCTAGTAAGTACCATAATCTTTTGGAAGCTCTTTATGACATGTAATCCCTGCTACCCTCTAAGAAGGGACCTTTCTCCTAGTTACCAGTTTGAGTCAGTAAACCTATTTCCTCTCTATCTCCAGCAAGCATTTGAGTTGTTGTGTTTCAAGCATTCATATGGTGATTTATTCAATCATGTTCTTTATCTCCCTTGTTTGCAAAAAACTCTTATCTATTGAGTATTACTTTGACAGCCTAAACTTGTGAAAAACATTTTTGAGCAAAGAGTGCTCCTGTTTTGAAACTTCTACAAAAAGCTTTTGTGAAACTGTTTACCAGGTGTTCTCTAACCAAGAACAAGTTTGCCAACTCCAATTATGATTTATCTTTATGCATCTCTATTTGTGACTGCTGTACTTGGTGGCACGCTAAGTTATATAATGATGAGTTGCTTTCTTCTACGAGTCGTGCAATGGTAAGTGTGATGCTTCTTGTTCGTATTATTTTATCGAAACTTCACTCCATAAACCTGTGGACATGTTTACTGAGCTCAATATTCGCTTGGGGACAAGCGAAGTCTAAGCTTGGGGGAGTTGATACGCCCAATTTGCATCACCATTCTGTATCATAATTTACCTCTATTCATTGATATTTGTCTTATTATGAGTTATCACTTATGGCTTTTCATCTGTTTATGCATGTTGGATGATTCCTGGAGGATGGACTGCCGGAGTCTGGATTCTGATGGAAAATACGGCGTTTCGGTGCAATTTCGCGAAGATTATAAAAATACCAAAAAAATATGGAAACATATTATTTTACCGGAAGACAAAGGAAGCCACAAGGAGGAGCGAAGGGGGGCCTTAGGGGGCCCACACCCCCTAGGCACGAGCCCACATGACCCCGCGCCTAGGGTGGGTTTGGCCCAACTGTTCGGCCTTCGACTCCGCCCCTTCCCCTATATCTTCCTTACGGAACCCTAACACCAAGGGGGCGACCACAGATAGATTTCCGCCGCCTCTCGGAGGTGGAAAACACCGAGAGAGAAAGATCTCTCCGGCAGATAGATTTCTGCCGGGGGAATTCCTTCCCGGAGAGGGGAGACCATCGCCATCAAGTATGTATTAGTCCTAGGAAGGGCAGTACGTTAGCACAGATTTCAGAGTTTAAGGCTGTGGTTAGATTTATATCTTAATTATTTTCCTATAGTTACGGATGTTTGTAGGGGGTTTAATCACAAGTATGTATTAGTCCTAGGAAGGGCAATACGTTAGCACAGGTTCACCCACACAACACTTACAAACACCAAAGAAGAGTACTCAACTATTTGAAGCGAAAGCACTTGACATAATTCCCATGTGTCCTCGAGAATGTTTGGTCCTTATAAGTATTTCCACCGGCTTTTACTTTGCTAAGAAAGGATTGGGCCACTTGCTCCATTTGTTCGTTACTTCTGTTACTTGCTCTTTGTTTTATTGCCTTGTCATAAAACCACTAAAAATCTGTTTGCTAAGTATTCACAGAGATTTCCTGCTCCATACCACTGTTCAGCACCTTCTGCTCCTCTTTGGGATCGACACTCCTATTTATCAAAAGTACTACGATACACCCCCTATACTTGTGGGTCATCATCCACCACCTACTTGGCATCAAACCCGCCTCCGGTGCGGGATCCCCGGTACACAATCCATAAATATGCGATTGCAGGTCTCGGGCTTGTCGGAGCCACATTGCACGGAGAGGCGACCCCGGAGCCGAAAAAAAGGTTGCAGTAAAATTCACCAGAATCCGCACACCCTCATCTGACGAGGAGGAGCATGACCTGTCGCGGCATCGTCGCATCCAATAGTGCAGGAGCCGCAACTACGACACCCGTGACGATCTCACATAGCGCAAGATCGACAAATCACGAGCAAAACGCGCGTGCTCCACGGAGTCTGAAGACGAAGACATGGAGCTATGTGGCGCAAGGTGCTTGAGCAGGGCCATATGGAAAACACAGATGCCTAAGGGCTTCAAGCTCCCTACGGATAACCCGAAGTTTGACGCCATACAGGAGCCAAAGATCTGGCTTGACGATTACATTTCATCAGTCAAACTCCATAGCAGGAGCAAAATCACAGCCATGCAATGCCTTCAGCTGCAGCTGACAGGCACAGCTAGATCCTAGCTTAACAACCTCCCCTCCGGATCCATCCGCAGCTGGGAAGAGCTGGTGTACTTCTTCATCTGCAACTTCAAAGGCACCAGCAAAAGGAGCTATGCACATGTTGCAAACGTTCCAACGAGTCCATCCGCTCATACATACAGCGTTGGTCCGTCATCAAGAATTCCGCCGAGAACATATCGGAGGATAGGGAAATTGACGCCTTAAACGGCGGCGTAAGGTGCCGCGAATTCATAGAAGAGCTCAGGCGCGTCAAGCCAAAAACCATCGATCACCTGATGGAAATCGCCAATTGATGGGCTGATGGTGATGATGTCGTTAGCCGAACACGTTCGGATGACGAAGACGACTTTGGCCGTAGACGCGATCGTCGAGGAAAAAGAAGAGAACGCGTCTAGGACGAGCGTGAAGAGGTTGATATGGTCACGGCTAGCTACGCTGATTGCCGTGAGGATGTAAACAGCAACAGCGGGTACCGTAGAGTTAACTATCAAGACAGTGGAAAGCAAACACAAACATGGCAGCGCCACAACCGCAATGACAAGCCATCTGCACTCGACAAACTGTCAGGTACCTACACCATCCACTTCTACATCGACAAGCATGATGGCAAAAGGAAGGCCAGCCACATGCTCAAAGATTGCAGGGAGTTCCAAAATATTTACGAAGGGTACGCCCAGATGCGGCGTTAGGCGGTGAACCCAGAATTCGCCCCCCGCCCCAGGAGCCATTGCACATGGAGACCCACCACCACCACCACCGGGAGCACCCGCACAGCCTGCGGCTAACCTAGCCCAGAACAACGGAGAAGAGACATACCCACAGTCATTGGGGGCCGTGATGATACAAAAGGGATGCCCATCCAACAAGGTGCAAAGGACGATCACCCGACAGGTCAATCCGGTGGTTACCTCTCCGCCTGCCATACCTGAGTACCTCAGCGGCTCGAAGTCGTGCAGACATGTCAGGAGTTCCTAGGGAATTCACCGAGCACACACTCAACATGTTTTCGGATGCAAAAACAGTCAATAAATCGATGCGTCGACTATCGAAGAAAAGAGCCGAAGCAGTTGGCATCAAAGTCAACAGACTCCTCGATGACAACTTCATAAGGGAGATAAAGGAAAGCACCTGGGTAGCTAACCCCATGATGGTCCCTAAAAATGAGAGGGTCATCTGTAGGGGTTCGTAGCATGGAAAACAAAAATTTTCTATCGCATACAAACAAACAAGCCAAGATCTATCTACTAGATTGTAGCAACGAGTCGATGGTATAACTTACCCTCGAAGATTCCAAAGCGTTTAACGAGAGCGGATTCTCGTGGGTGATGTAGTCGTACTCTTCCCGATCTCAAGATCGTAGAGCGATCCTTCAGTATCACGTTAAGCAGGCGCTCCCATGATCGGTCACGTTCGGTACTCGACGAAGACCTTCCTCTCCCTTGTTCCAAGAGCGGAGGTTGTAGCACTCTCCTCGCGATTCCGGCAAAACGGCGTGCCTGGAAGTAGAGGGGAGATCATGAGGCTTCGCCTTAAGCGGTGCAGTATGGTGGAGCTTTATGAGAGAGAGGATTAGTGGCCTAGTAATTAGACACACCAATTAGGGCTCTAAACCAATTAGAAGGCTCTAAAGCTGGCTAAAGCAATTAGAAGCTCTAAACCAAAACAGCTCTAAACCGGAGATCTAGAGTAGAAAGTTATGTGTCTATGGGAGCCCTGCCCCTCCTTTTATGGGAGGGGTTCCTTGGCCTTGAGGAGGAGGAGTCCCTCCCAACTCGGCCTTGGGCTGGGCGCCCACTGGAGGAGTCCTACTCCTCCTCCAGTTGGTTCAACTCCTCTTGCTTGTTTCCCACAGTTTCTTGTTTTGGCGGTTTGACTTTCAATGGACATTTGACTTTCTGTTTTAGGATTCAATTTAATCCTTTATTTGGGACAATAACACTTAGTACATGATGCAATCATTCAATGAGCAATGACACATTCATGTACCCTCCCCGGAGTCTTGGGACAATCCGGAACCTTCTAGAACATTCCCGATGAAAACAGGAATCATTCCCGATCTCGAAACGGGACTTTCCTTATATGAATCTTATTCTCGGACCACTCCGGATCACCTCGTGATATCCGGATCCCATCCGAGACTCGAACAACATTCGGTCTCTTTCTCATAATACCATAACTACTCAAACAACGTCGAATCCTTAAGTGTGTCCCTACGGTTCGTGAATTATGCGGAAATGATCGAGACACTTCTCCGAACAATAACCAATAGAGGAATCTGGAAATTCATATGGATCTTGTTGGATAATATCTCAATAGGTTCATGATATGAAAGCATAACAATTGAACTATTGAAATGAACTTGATCTTTATACTATATATCTAGGAGGAGTATCACCATATATCATTCTCCTCTCGATATATGATTGTTGTTGATAACATCTCAATGTTCAAGATGATATGGAAAACATCATCATAATCAACCAACAGCTAGTGAAGTATAGAGGCTATACTAGGGACTTCAAATTAAGTTTACAAATCACACAAGTATTAATGGTTTCCTTGTTAATACTATTATAGCATGAATGTAAACATTTATCATAAACACAAAGATATAATAATAACTACATTTATCATTGCCTCTAGGGCATATCTCCATGCAGTCTCCCACTTAAGTCACTAGAGTATCTAATCTAGATCTAGATCATGGTAATATAACATCCATATGTCGTCTGGATATGTTCTCGAATAGCTGAAAGCGTGACTTGATATCTTGACTTCTTGTGTGACCTTGGTTCTTGCGCATTGGCTATGGCGCCCATGTTATCCTGATGAGATAGACATTGGGTCAGCGCACTTGGAACCACACCTCTGTAATGAACTCCTTCATCCATATCGCTTCTTGTGAAGCCTCAAGGCACCATGTATTCGATTCATTGAAGATCTCGCCACAACGCTTTGCTTTGCACTCCTCCATTAGCTTCTGCACCATTCAAAATAAATCGTATCCGGATTGTGATTTAGAATCATACGGATCGGTGTTCCAACTAACATCGGTGTAACCATTAACAACGAGCTGTTCATCACCTCCATAAGAAAGAACCATATCCTTAGTCCTTCTCAAGTACTTAAGGATGTTTTTGACCATTGTCCAATGATCCACTCTGGATCACTTTGATATCTGCTAGTTAAACTAACGGCATATGCAATGTCGGGTCTAGTACATAGCATGGCATACATTAGAGATCCTATGGGTGAGGCATAGAGTCTTACTCATCCTTTCTCTATCTTACGCGATGTGGACTTTGAGTTTTACTCAAGGTCGTATTGACAACATGGGCAAGAACCCTTTCTTGCTTTCTTCCATTCCAAATCTCTTTAGAACTTTGTCCAAATATGTACTTTGTGACAATGATATTTGGCGTTCGATCTATCTCTATAAATCTTTATGCCTAATATGTAAGCTGCTTGGCAAGATCCTTCATTGAAAAACTATTATTCAAATATTCCTTGACACTATTAAGAAGGTCTACATCATTCCCAATCAACAATATGTCATCCACATACATTATTAAGAATGCTCTGAGCTCCCACTCACTTTCTTGTAAATACAAGCTTCTCCATAAGTTTGTATAAAACCAAAACTTTGATTACCTTATCAAGCGTTGATTCCAACTTCGGATGCTTGCTTCAATCCATAGATGGACCGTTGAAGTTTGCATACCTTGTTAGCATCTATAGGATCGACAAAACCTTTGGGTTGCATCATATACAACTCTTCATCAATGTCTCCATTGAGGAATCTTTTTGACATCCATACCATATCTCATAATCATAATATGCAGCGATTGCTAACATAATCCTCACAGACTTTAGCTTCATCTTGGTGAGAAAGTCTCATCGTAGTCAACTCCTTGAATTTGTCGAAACCCTTTTGCGACAAGTCGAGCTTTATAAACGATAACATTACCATCGACATCATTTTCTTCTTGAAAATCCATTTGTTCTCGTGACCTTCCGGCCATCCGGTAAGTCCACCAAAGTCCATACTTGGTTTTCGTACATGGATCCAATCTCGGTTCATGGCTTCTTGCCATTTATTGGAATCTGGGCTCATCATCGCTTCCTCATATGTCTCGGGGGTCATCGGTGTTGTCCACCACCATGATATTCATAACGGAATCATACCAACTGGAGTGGTACGAGTTCTCGTTGACCTCCGAGGCTCAGTGTAACTTCAACCGAAGTTTCATGATCATCATCATTAGCTTCCTCCTTATTGGTGCAGGCACCACAGAACTTCTTCCGGTCTGCGCTACTTGCAATTCGAGAGAAGGTTCAACAACCTCGTCGAGTTCTACTTTCCTTCGGTCACTTCTTTGAGAGAAATTCCTTCTCTAGAAAGGATCCATTCTTAACGAATGTTTTGCCTTCGGATCTATGATAGAAGGTATACCCAATAGTTTCCTTGGGTATCCTATGAAGGCGCATTTTTCGCTTTGGGTTCAAGCTTGTCAAATTGTAACTTCTTTACATAGGCTTCGCATCCCCAAACTTTAAGGAGCGACAATTTAGGTTTCTTCCCAAACCATAATTCATACGATGTCGTTTCAGCAGTTTAGGCGGTGCCCTATTTAAAGTGAATCGGTGTTTCTAATGCATAACCCCAAAATGATAGCGTAAATCTGTAAGTGACATCATAGAGCGAACCATATCTAAGAGAGTTCGATTCTGACGTTCGGACACACCATTACGCTGTGGTGTTCGGCGGTGTCAATGTGAAAGTATTCCGCACTTCTTTAAATGCTCGCCAAACTCGTAACTTAGATATTCACCTCCACGATCGAGCGTAGAAATTTAATCTTCTTGTTACGTTGATTCTCTACCTCACTTTGAAACTCCTTAAACTTCTCGAAGTTTCGGACTTATGTTTCATGAAATAGATATATCCATATCTACTCAAGTCATCCGTGAAGGTAAGAACATAACGATAACCACATGGCGATGCTACACTCATTGGACCACACACATCGGTATGTATGATTTCCAATAAGTCCGTAGCTCGCTCCATCATACCGTAAAATGGAGTCTTAGTCATTTTCCCATCGGACATGCTTCGCATCTTTCAAGTGATTCAAAATCAAGTGATTCAGAAGTCCATCGAATGGAGAGTTTCTTCATACGTTCCTCGATGTGACCAAGACATATTACACATATAGGTAGAAATTATTTTGATTTCAAACTCAATGTTGTTGATATGTGTATTTCTTCCACTATCGAGATTCAATAAGAATAGACCATCTATCAAAGGTGCATGTGCATAAAACATATTACTCATATAAATAGAACAACCATTATTCTGATTTAAACAAGTAACCGTCTAGCAATAAACAAGATCGATATAATGTTCATGCTCAACGCAGGGCCAAATAACAATTATTTAAGTATAAAACTAATCCCGATGGTAGATGAAGGGGTAGCGTGCGACGCGATCACATCAACCTTTGATCCGTTTCCCAGCGCATCGTCACCTCGTTCTTCGCTAGCTTCCGTTTATTAAAGACTTTTTGTTTGAGTTACAAATATGAGCAACCGAACCCGATTATCAAATACCGAGGCACTACTACAGTACTAGTGAGATACACATCAATAACATGTATATCGGATATACCTTTCTTCTTGATGTTGCCGTTCTTGATTCGCCAAGTACTTTGGGCAATTCCGCTTCCAGTGACCTTCTCCCTTGCAGTAAAAGCACTCAGTATCAGGCTTAGGTCGAGCCTTGGTCTTCTTCGTCGGCGTGGTAGCTTTCTTACCACCCTTCTTGAAGTGTCCCTTCTGCTTAGACTTGCCTTTCTTGAATTTGGTGGTCTTATTGACCAACAACACTTGGTACTCTTTCTTTATCTGCACTTCTGATTTCAACATGGCAAAGAGTTACGCAACGTCTTGTTCATGTTCTGCATGTTGTAGTTCATCACAAAGTTCTTGTAACTTGGTGGTAGTGATTGGAGGACACGGTAAATCCCCAAAGCATTAGGAATCACAATACCCAAGCTTTGAAGTTTGTTTGCATGCCCAGACATCTTAAGCACATGCTCACTTACGGAGCTGCCCTCTTCCATCTTGCAGTTAAAGAACTTTTCAGAAGCCTCATAGCTTTCAATTGCCGCATGAGTCTCAAAAATCAATTTGAGATCCTCGACAATATCATATGGGTCTGACTCTTCAAACCTTTTCTGAAGCTCCGATTCTAAACCATACAAGATAGCACCTTTGAACTATGGATCTTGATTCTTCCGAAGCGGTAAACATTCTTTACTTCATCAGGAGCATCACCGCAGGTGGGTCACCCAGTGCATCCAGCACATAGGTCAAATTACCATTGTGAGGACAATCCTCAAATGCGGAACCAATCCATGAAGTTGCTTCCATTGTTTTCAACTTTTCTTTCTCTAGGAGCATTAAAATTGATGGTAGGGGCTGCCATTGATCTACAACATATTTGCAATAGTTTAGACTAAGTTTATGACAAATTGAGTTCAAATTAATTAATGAAATTAAACTAGGTGAACTCCCACTCAAAACAACATCCCTCACATTGTTTTAGTGATCACAGAACCAAATCCACTACATCAACTCCGATCATCACGAGAGTTGATATAGTTTCAATGGCGAACAATCATCATGTTCATCATATCTACTATCGATTCATGCTTTACCTTTCGGTAATCCGTGTTCGAGACCATGTGTACATGCTAGGCTCGTCAAGATCAAACCTTAGTTTACGCATGAGCAAATCTGGCTTGCTCACGTTGTATACACTTGCGAATCTAGAACACCCGATCATCACGTGGTGCTTGAAACAACAAGCCTTAGCAACGGTGCTAACTAAGGGTGAACACTTTATGATTTGAAATTGATGTGCATGAGGGATCATCTTATAATGCTACCGTAAATACTAAGCAATACAAGATGCATAAAGGATTAACATCACATGCAATTCAATATATATGTGATATGATATGGCCTTTTCTTCTTCGTGCCTCCGATCTCCATCTTCAAGCACGAACATGATCTCCATCATCACCGGCATTGCATCAAGGTCAGTGACGCTTCTCCATGGTTGTCGCCCACCGGCTTCAACTATTACAACTACTTTGAATAGACACGCGGGTCTTAACATAAATTAAAGACAACCATATGGCTCCTGCGGTTGTCGACTTACAATAAGGAACATTGCATACATCGAATATAATCACAATCATGGCCATATCACATCACGCACACCGCAAAACAAAGTTAGACGCTTCTACTTTCTTTGCATATTTTACGTGGTTTGGGGCTTTCAATAAGTGTCGTTCTAACTTACGAACAAGAACCACAACATTGATACTAGCATTGTTGATCACCCGTTGTAAATTGGATCTTAACTATGCTAGGAGAAACATGCACCATAAAGCCACTTATGCAATACAAGTTACATGTCAAGCGTGGAGCAAGTCTCATGAACGATGTCATGTAAGGTTAGCGGGCCGCTTCATCCCAACATACCGCAAGATGCAAAGTACACAAAAGCAATCTACAATAAAGCATCAACGCCCACAATGACCATTGTGTTCTACTCGTCTGTGAGATCTACATATAGACACGGCTCGATACCCTTTGAGGGGTTCGTAGCATGGAAAACAAAAATTTTCTATCGCATACAAACAAACAAGCCAAGATCTATCTACTAGATTGTAGCAACGAGTCGATGGTATAACCCTCGAAGATTCCAAAGCGTTTAACGAGAGATTTCGTGGGTGATGTAGTCGTACTCTTCCCGATCTCAAGATCGTGTAGACGATCCTTCCAGCGCGTTAACGGCGCTCCGCGATCGGTCACACGTTAACTCGACGAAGACCTTCCTCTCCTTGTTCCAAGGCAGCGGAGGTTGTAGCACTCTCCTCGCGATTCCGGCAGACAACGGCGTGGGAAGTAGAGGGGAGATCCATGAGGCTGCCTTAAGCTTGCAGTATGGTGGAGCTTTATGAGAGAGAGGATTAGTGGCCTAGTAATTAGACACACCAATTAGAGGCTCTAAACCAATTAGAAGGCTCTAAACTGTTGGCTAAAGAAATTAGAAGCTCTAAACCAAAACAGCTCTAAACCGGAGATCTAGAGTAGTAAGTTATGTGTCTATTGGAGGAGCCCTGCCCCTCCTTTTATGGGAGGGGGTTCCTTGGCGCGCCAGGGGAGGGAGGAGTCCCTCCCACTCGGCCTGGGCTGGGCGCCCGGAGGAGTCCTACTCCTCCTCCAAAGTTGGTTCCAACTCCTCTTGCTTGTTTCCCAGTTTCTTGTTTTGGGTTTGACTTTCAAGCTGGACATTTGACTTTTCTGTTTTAGGATTCAATTTAATCCTTTATTTGGGACAGCAATAACACTTAGTACATGATGCAATCATTCAATGAGCAATGACACATTCATGTACCCTCCCCGAGTCTTGGACAATCCGGAACCTTCTAGAACATTCCGATGAAAACAGGAATCATTCCGATCTCAAAACGGGACTTTCCTTATATGAATCTTATTCTCCGGACCACTCCGGATCACCTCGTGATATTCCGGATCCCATCCGAGACTCCGAACAACATTCGGTCTCTTTCTCATAATACCATAACTACTCAAAAACAACGTCGAATCCTTAAGTGTGTCTCCCTACGGTTCGTGAATTATGCGGACATGATCGAGACACTTCTCGAACAATAACCAATAGAGGAATCGGAAATTCATATGGCTCCACATATTTCTCGATTACTTTGCGATCGAATGAACCACTTACATACGATACCAATTTCCTTTGTCTCACGATATGTTACTTATCCGAGGTTATGATCGTCGGTATCTCTGCATACCTAGTTCAACCTCGTTCTTGATAAGTACTCTTTTCGTTCCGTGATATGTGATCCCTTGTGACCAAGTCACATGCTTGCAAGCTAATTGGATGACATTCCACCGAGAGGGCCCGAGTATATCTATCCGTCATGTGGATGGACAAATCCCACTCTTGATCCATGTGTTTCAACCAATACTTTCCGAACACTTAATGCCACCTTTATAGCCACCCGATTACGGTGTGGTGTTTGATGTCATCAAAGCATCCATCCGTAAAGGTGATATGCATGATCTCATGGTCGAAGGAATTAGGTTACTATGTATCAGAAAGCATATAGCAATTGAACTATTGAAATGACTTGATCTTTATGCTACGCTTATCTATAGGAGTATGTCCACCATATCATTCTCCTAACGATATGATCTTGTTGTTGATAACATCTCAATGTTCATGATATGGAAACCACAATCATTAATCAACCAACAAGCTAGTGAAGTATAGAGGCTATACTAGGGACTTCAAATTAAGTTTACAAATCACACAAGTATTAATGGTTTCCTTGTTAATACTATTATAGCATGAATGTAAACATTTATCATAAACACAAAGATATAATAATAACTACATTTATCATTGCCTCTAGGGCATATCTCCAACATCATCCTGCGGATCTGTATGGACTTCACGGTGCTTAACAAGCATTGTCCCAAGGACCACTTCCCCTTGCCATGATCGACTCCACTGTAGGATGCGAGAGACTCTCCTTCATCGACGCCTACTCAGGCTACACGCAGATTCGACTAAAGGTTGGAGATCAAGAGAAAACGACATTCACCACACTATTTGGGGTGTTCTGCTACAACGCAATGCCTTTCGGGTTCAAGAACGTAGGTGCAACTTACCAAAGATGCATGCAGGCATGCCTGAAGAACCAGATTGGTCACAACATTCAAGTCTATGTCGACAACATAGTAATCAAGACCAAGGATAGCCGAACACTGATCGACGATCTCCAGGAAACGTTCGACAACCTCAATCATTATAGAATCAAGCTAAACCCGGAAAAGTGTGCCTTCGACGTCCCATCCGGGAAACTACTCGGGTACTTCATCTCCCAAATAGGTATCGAAGCCAACCCGAAGAAAATCAGGGCTATACTAGCCATAGAGAAGCCGAAGAACGTCAAAGGAGTTCAGCAGCTAGCTGGGCAAATCACGACACTCAGCAGATTCATCAGTCGGATGGGTGAAAAAGCTCTCCCCTTCTACCAGCTGCTACGCAAGGCTGAAAAATTCATGTGGATGGCCGAAGTCGATGAGGAATTTGAAGACCTCAAGCGTTTACTCTCCATGTCTCCCGTATTGGTAACGCCAAATAAGAGAGAGTCCATGTTTCTCTACATCGCCGCCGCGCACCAGGTGGTCAGCACGGCCCTCGTGGTCGAACGACCCAAAGACGTCAAAACCCATGTGGTAAATTGCCCAGTATACTACCTCAACGAGGTACTGATGCCTACAAAGCAAAGGTATCCCCACTACCAAAAATTCTCCTATGGCGTATTCATGACTACACGTCGAATGTGCCTCTGCTTCCAAGAGCATCATATTGTGGTCGTCAATGACACACCACTATCAAACATTCTATTCAATCCCAAAGATACAGGGCGAGTAGCCTTATGGGGCATCTAGTTGTCCCCTTGGGACATCATCTACGAGCGTCGCACCGCTATCAAGTGTTATGTGCTCCCTGACTTCTTCGTCCACTGGATGGAGCTCCATCTACCGGACACTCCGGACATGTCCCAGTCTTAGACAATGCACTTCGATGGCTCCAAGCGCGAGGCTGGAGCAGGAGCCGGAGTAATCTTGACATCCCCTCAAGGGGATAAGATGAGATACGTGTTGCGGATGAAGTTCCGCGCATCCAACAATGAGGATGAGTACAAGGCGCTCCTGCAAGGCATGCAAATGGCCAAAGTATGCGGCGCCACGCGCCTCGTCATCTACGGTGACTCCAACCTTGTCATCTAGCAGATGATGAACGAGTGTGACACACATTGTCAGGGATACGACCCCAGATACCCCAGAGTTGAGGTATAAACAAACCACTTTAGATAGATGGACATTTCAATAAAGGAATATAGAGACATAGAGGAGATATATATCAAAAGATATAAGGTATTAAGAGAAAAAAGCAAAGGGGGAAAGGAAAAGGGTATCTGGGCAGAACTAAATAAAACCCGGCCTGGTTAGCAACTCCCCATGCTGAATTAACCTATTCTGGGCCGAGTAAACTAAGCATGCACCGAATCAAGGCCATCGAGATTGATTAACATGTCTTTCCTGCTGGGCAGAGTCAACTAACTCGGCCAACCTCGCAAGTACTCTAGGCCAAACTCTCCAGCCAACATAGCCCCTGCACAACTCATGTCGCAGGTTCCCGCAAGGCTCCCCATGCCTATTGTTTCCCGCCCAGCTTTCCCGAGTGGGCGGCACGGCAATACCTGCTGAGCCGCCGTTAATGCCAATTCGACGAGAATCGTCCAAATGGGTCGGTAGGGAATAACCCGGCCCACCATGGGAACCAACCTCGCCAAAACTGTAACCCGGTTGGGCCACTCTCAGGACCAGGCCGGCTCCTCCTCCAGGCCAAATCAAGGACTACTCGGTTGGGCTTCCTCCACCATGGGCCGAGTAAGGAGACCCCCGCTGGGCCTTTTCCTTTATTCGGCTGAGGCAATCAAATATTCGTTTGGGCCATTAAACTACCAGGCCAAATTAGTTATTGACATGGCCGACTTTCTTCTTCTTTCTAGGCTCATGGTCCGAGGTATATCACTCCAGATGCCTTCTAACCTGTCCCAGATGCACCTCCGATCTCCACGAAAACATGCCATTGAACCAGACAAGCTCCACAAGTACCGTGTCAGTCTTGGGACTCCCACGGCTCAGACTTGTGAAATGGATCGTATGGGCACCTAGAGGGGGGTGAATAGGTGCTAACCAATTTTTAACACTTTTTCAATTTTAGGCTTGACACAAAGTAAATTCTCTAGATATGAAACTACAATAATTTCCCTATATGCAACCCTAACTACTAAGCACGTAAAGAGAGCAGCGAGGAAACCGTAGTGGAGCATGCAGAGACACAGGGATTTGTTTTACCGCAGTTCTTTCCTTGTTAAGGGAAGTACATCTGCGTTGGAGGGGTGGGAGGTTATAAGACCACCATGCCACAATAGGCCTCACCCTATTCTCTGATGGATCTCGCCACGAGAGGCCTGATCCACCTTCTCCACTATTGGATCCCTTCGAGGCGGGAACCGGTGCCTTTTACAACACTATCGGGGCACACACCCACAACCGAATTGGGGGCTCCCGAGATGACAACAAGCTGCCACAAGAACAAGGTTTATCAATATAAACAAAAACAAGGATCTAGGTATTTGCAAGAAATACTAGATCGGTGGTTCTCCAAATGAATGGAGAGGATATGAAGCGCTTGATTGCTGATGATGAAGATCGAGTTCTCCTTTGATTCCCCAAGGGACGGGGCCTTTAGGTGCATCTAGGTGGAGCTCTCTTGGATGAAGGTTGCAGATCAGATCTCGTCTTTTTTGAATGAATCAAGAGGTGTGGTAGGAGGGGGAAGGCTGGATTAAATACCCCCTCCCCAGATCTGGCCATTGCACAACTTTGGGGGCGGATTATCCGCCCCCCACTTGGGACGGATTATCTGCCCCCTGCGAAAACTCCGCCCAAAGGGCGGATTCTCCGGGGGAAACTTCGCCCCCTCTCTGGGGCTGGCGCTTGTGAAACTTGGTGAAGATCTTGGGGGGAAGATAATCTGGCCCCCTCCAGGGGCGGATTATCCGGCCAAGCCGAAAAGTCCGGGCAACACTCTGCCCCCTCTCTGGGGCTTGCGCCTTGGCGATGAGCAAGGGGGAGGACTATCCGGCCCCCCTGAGGGGCGGATTATCCGGCGGGGCCGAAAAATCCGGCCAAAACTCCGCCCCTCTTCTGGGGCTTGCGCCTGCTTGGGAAGAGGGAGGGGCGGATTATCCGCCCCCAAAGGCAGAATCCTTTTCCCTTTTTCTCAAAGAGAGCTGCAACACTTCAACACACATTAAATAATCCTTGATATTGTTATCTAACACACAAAACACTAGGGATTATAAAATGTTCTTTCAATCTCCCCCTTTTTGGTGTTAGATGACAATATTAGGATTTGCAATGAAACCGGCTAATGACACCTTAAATATGTGCATACTTAAAATTTGCATTTGAATACAAATACACACACTACAGAGAACACAACTTCCGTAACAAAGATAATTGAAACAAGGTGGTTTGGGAAACAAGGTCATACCACCGGGATTATAATATAGCCAAAGAATATAGTTTGTTTGATAGCCTCCAAGCACATCCCAACCATACCAGCAATATTGATGCATACATTAGATAGGCCCATGATTCCATATGCCATCAAATATGCCTCCATAGATAAATCCAGAATTCCATGAGATCCACAATAGAGAAATCCATGAATACCACACAAAGTACCAAACTTAGTGGAATATGACAAAGTCTTACATAATCAAACACAAATAGCAAATGAGTTCACGCTAAAAAGGCACAAGAAAGCAAATAAAACGACTGAAAGAAAGATGCTTGTGCCCGACCCTTGCAAATCCACGAGACCTAATAGACCAGGGGCGGATAATCCGTCCCTCCCTCTTCCCAAGCAGGCGCAAGCCCCAGAAGGGGGGCAGAGTTTTGGCCGGATTTTCCGGCCCAGCCGGATAATCCGCCCCTCAGCGGGGCCGGATAGTCCGCCCCCCTTGCTCATCGCCAAGGCACAAGCCCTAGAGAGGGGGCGGAGTGTTGCCCGGACTTTCTGGCTTAGCCGGATAATCCGCCCCTGGAGGGGGCCGGATTATCCGCCCACCAAGATCTTCACCAAGTTTCACAAGCGCCAGCCCCAGAGAGGGGGGCGGAGTTTCCCCCGGAGAATCCGCCCTTGGGGCGGAGTTTTCGCAGGGGGCGGATAATCCGCCCCCAAAGTTGTGCAATGGCCAGATCTGGGGAGGGGGTATTTAAGCCAGCCTTCCCCCTCCTGCCAGACCTCTTGATTCATTCGAAAAAGACGAGATCTGATCTGCAACCTTCATCCAAGAGAGCTCCACCTAGATCCACCCAAAGGCCCCATCCCTTGGGGAATCAAAGGAGGAGAACTCGATCTTCATTATCAGCAATGTCTCCAGAAGGGTGGCCACATCCTTGGACTAAAAGACAATGTCTCTTTTGCCAAAGACCGTGTTTGCAAGGCTTGTGTAGAAGGAAAAATGCATGACTCTCCCCACAAGAGGAAGACTATTGTGTCATCAAAGAGGATCTTGGAATTACTTCATGTGGATTTATTTGGTCGTCCTTCTCATGTAAGTCTTGGTGGGAAGAAATATTGCTTGGTCATTGTCGATGATTACTCAGGATATACATGGGTCTATTTCTTCAAGATGAAAAGTGAGACTCAACAAAATGTCATTGACTTTGCCAATGAAGTTCAACGTCAACACAATGTTCCTATCTTGGAAATTAGAAGTGACAATGGCTCCGAATTCAAGATCTACACTTTGAATGAGTTTCTAAGCGAAGAGGGGATTAGACATCAATATTCCGCTGCGTACACCCCTCAACAAAATGGTGTAGCCGAGAGGAAGAACTAGACTTTGATAGATATGGCAAGATCTATGTTGGCTGAATTCAAGTCTCCTTATAATTTTTGGGCTGAAGCCATATCCATTGCTTGTCACTCATTGAACCGGCTCTACCTCCAAAATATTTTGGACAAGACTCCTTATGAAATACTTACCGGTAACAAGCCCAACATCTCATACTTCAGGGTATTCGGGTGTAATTATTTCTTTCTTATTAAAGGTGTCCGTTTGTCAAAATTTGAGTCCAAGGCTTTAGAAGGTATTTTTGTTGGTTACGGTGCCGAATCCCACACTTATAGAGTCTACAACAAGCTCACAGGGATTGCTGTAGAATCTTGTAGTGTGGAGTTCGATGAAAATAATGACTCCTTTGTAGGGCAAGTTGATGTTTGTGATGCAGATGTTGAAATACCCCAAGATGCCATAAGAAGAATGGGCGTGGGATTTTTCTGCCCCATTGAGGAACCCCTTGTGGCGGATCGGGAAGGACAATGCTCCACTCATGTGGAGCCCTCATCTACACAAGATCAACAAGATCCTACTGTTGGAGAAAATCCTGCACCAACACCCGCTGGAGATCATCTGTCCCCTGGACAAGTTGGTAGTCCCCGGCCGGACTATCCGCCCCCTCCAAGGGGCGGACAATCCGCCCCTGGCACTCCAACTCGTTCCAGAGGATCCGGAGGAGAAGTCAACAACTCTGAAGCTCCCAAGCCGGATTCTCCGGCCCCCAAGGGCGGATTATCCGCCCCTGGGTCTCCAACTCCCGTCAGGCACTCTCAGGAAGAAGGCTCTGGTGCTTCACCTCCCAGGCCGGATAGTCCGGCCCCTCCAATGGGCGGATTATCCGGCCCTGAAGAACAAACTCAGCAGCAATCTTCTGGTATTAACACAGATTAAGATCAAGGGCAAGGCAGTGATCAAGACAAGGATACAAATACTGAATCAACTCCTTCTAGAAACAATAAGGACATTGAGGCTCGTCGCAAGGCTCGTGCTGATCGAAACCTTGAACTAAGGGGTCACACTCTTGACAAGGTTGTTGGTGATCTACGACGAAGGGTATCCACTAGAAGAGAACTTGCAAGATTATGTGATCATCAAGCTCACATTTCCATGGTTGAACCGAAGAAGGTTTTTGATGCTCTTGAAGACCCCGATTGGGTTGTTACAATGCATGAAGAATTAAATAACTTTGAACGCAACAAAGTTTGGAAGCTCATAGAGAAACCTAAGGATTGTCGCAATGTTATCGGCACCAAGTGGATCTTCAAGAACAAACAAGATGAAAATTGCATTGTTGTGAGGAATAAAGCACGACTCATGGCTCAAGGATTCTCTCAAGTGGAAGTAATTGATTTTGGCGAGACTTATGCTCTTGTGGCTCGTCTTGAGTCCATTCGTATCCTTCTTGCATATGCAGCCCATCATAATTTTAAATTACAACAAATGTATGTTAATAGCGCTTTCCTTAATGGTCCTCTACATGAGTTAGTATACGTCAAGCAGCCCCCGGGGTTTGAGGACCCCAAATTTCCAAACCATGTCTACAAACTCGATAAGGCGCTCTATGGCCTTAAACAAGCCCCACGTGCGTGGTATGAGAACCTTAAAGAGCTTTTGCTAGACCGTGGATTCGAAGTTGGGCAAATCGATCCCACTCTTTTTACTAAAAAGGTTAATGGGGAGCTTTTTGTATGCCAACTTTATGTAGATGACATTATTTTTGGCTCTACTAACCAAGCTTTTAACGATGAATTTTCAAAGCTTATGATTGACAGGTTTGAGATGTCCATGATGGGTGAGCTGAGGTTCTTTCTTGGATTTGAGATCAAATAACTTAGAGCGGGAACCTTTATTAATCAAGCTAAGTACATCCAAGATATGCTCAAACGATTCAAGATGACGGATCTCAATGGTGTTGCTACTCCTATGCAAACAAAGTGTCATCTTGAGCTCAATCCCAAGGGTAAAGACGTGGATCAAAAGGTATACTGATCCATGATCGGCTCTCTCCTTTACCTTTGCGCATCTAGGCCCGATATCGTGTTAAGTGTAGGAGTGTGTGCAAGGTACCAAGCCTCTCCTAAAGAAAGCCACTTAGTGGCGGTCAAACGAATCTTCAGATATTTGGTTCATTCCCAGAATTTTGGGTTATGGTATCCCAAGGGTTCAAGTTTCTCTCTATGTGGTTACACTGATTCAGATTGGGCTGGTGACAAATATGATAGGAAATCAACCTATAGTGCATGTCAATTCTTGGGCAGGTCTCTAGTGTGTTGGTCTTCAAAGAAACATAACTGTATTTCACTCTCAACCGCCGAAGCTGAATATGTTGCTGCTGCAAGTGCTTATACACAATTGTTATGGATGAGGCAAACTTTAAAGGAATATGGTGTCAATTGTGACAAAATGCCTCTATTATGCGACAATGAAAGTGCTATCAAAATTGCTTACAATCCCGTGCAACATACAAGAACAAAACTGTAGGGGTTCGTAGCATAGAAAACAAAAAATTTCTACCGCATACAAACAAACAAGCCAAGATCTATCTACTAGATTGTAGCAATGAGTCGATAGAATAACTCACCCTCAAAGATTCCAAAGTGTTTAACGAGAGCGGATTCTCGTGGGTGATGTAGTCGTACTCTTCCCGATCTCAAGATCGTGTAGACGATCCTTCTGGCGCTGCGTTCCGGCAGCGCTCTCGTAGTCGATCACACGTTCGGTACTCGATGAAGACCTTCCTCTACCTAGTTCCAGCAGGCAGCGGAGGTTGTAGCACTCTCCTCGTTATTCCGGCAGCACGACGGCGTGGTACCGGAAGTAGAGGGGAGATCTCGAAGGGCTTCGCCTTAAGCCGGAGCGAGTATGGTGGACTATGAGAGAGGCCTCAGTGATCTAGGGTTTAGACACACCAAGGAGAGAGGGCTAGGCCGGCGGATAGGGCTTGGGGAAGCCCAAGTCGGCGGCTAGGGTTTTCCCTAGGCGGCAGCAGCAGTTTGCCCTAGGCGGAGGTGGTGGCGCCGACGGCTTAGGGCTAGGGTTTGGAGAGGGCAAGGTGTAGGTCTTGGAGGGGCAGCCCTGCCCCTCCTTATATAGGTGGAGGGTGCCGGCCAAGGGGAGGGGAGTCCCTCCCCAACTCGGCTTCCAAGGCCGGCGGTGGAGGGAGAGGGACTTCCTCCCCAAGTAGGTTTGGTACTCTCCCTCCACCAAGAAAAATAGCCGTTTGACTTTTCAAATTGGCGTTTGAGTTTTCAAACTAGGATTTGATATATCCCTTTATTTTGCTCAGCGATGACACCTAGTACATGATGCAACCATTCCAACTTGTTATGACACATTCATGTACCCTTCCCCTCCAGAGTGCCGTACCTTCCGGAACCTTCTAGAACATTCCCGATGAAAACACCGGAACCATTCTCCAACCCCGAAACATGACTTTCCTTATATGAATCTTATTCTCCGGACCATTCCGGATATCCTCGTGATATCCCGGATCCCATACGAGACTCCGAACAACATTCGGTCTCTTTCTCATCATTCCATAACTACTCAACAACATCGAATCCTTAAGTGTGTCTCCCTATGGTTCGTGAATTATGCAGACATGATCGAGACACTTCTCCGAAAAATAACCAATAGAGGAATCTAGAAATTAATATGGATCCCACATATTTCTACG
This sequence comes from Avena longiglumis, assembly GCA_030063025.1. Classification (NCBI taxonomy): domain Eukaryota; kingdom Viridiplantae; phylum Streptophyta; class Magnoliopsida; order Poales; family Poaceae; genus Avena; species Avena longiglumis. Next base: position 411,219,509 of record CP125974.1, on the reverse strand, counting down.
ATTACTTTGATATCGAATGAACCACTTACATACGATACCAATTTCCCTTTGTCTCACGATAGTTTACTTATCTGAGGTTTTGATCGTCGGTATCTCTGCATACGTAGTTCAACCTCGTTACTGATAAGTACTCTTTTCTCGTTCCCGTGATATGTGATCCCTTGTGAGCCAGTCACATGCTTGCAAGCCAATTGGATGACATTCCACCGAGAGGGCCTAGAGTATATCTATCCATCATATGGATGGACAAATCCCACTCTTGATCCATGTGTCTCAACCCATACTTTCCGAATACTCAATGCCACCTTTATAGCCACCCAGTTACGGTGTGGTTTTTGATGTCATCAAAGCATCCTTCCGGTGATGGTGATAAGCATGATCTTCAATTTATAGCCACCCAGTTACAGGGAAACCATAATCATTTATTAACCAACAAGCTAGTATTATGAAGAGGCTTTACTAGGGACTTCAATTTAAGTTTACAAATCACACAAGTATTAATGTTTCCTTGTTAATTCTATTATAGCATGAATGTAAACATTTATCATAAACACAAAGATATAATAATAACTGCATTTATTATTGCCTCTAGGGCATATCTCCAACAGTCTCCCTGTCGTGGTATTGCCGACGAGTACGCCATGGAGGGGTCCTCACAGTGCGTGTTTAGAGACGTGGGGTAAGGCGGACGCTTGGCAGTGCAGGTAACACACTTACCCAGTTCATATCCCACAACGGCGGAATCCTACTCCTTCTATAAATCACTATAATGGCAATACGTTATAGAGTTATAGATAGGATAGGTGCAAGGTGTGTGTGTGTAAAAGGCTCCCATAGGCCCGGCTTATCGGGTTATATAGTCCTATGGTTACGGAAAAGTCCTAACCTAACCGGATACAGAGTTCTACACCGTCTATTACAAGTCTCTTGTATCTTGCACTCCAAGGCTCCGTGCCTGGTGACTCCACCGTAGCCTTCCTTTATCCAAGATGGGCTCCCCTTCTAGATCCACCTAACTAGGCCGCAGGAAGAGGCCATAGGCCATGCTACCGACTATGGGCCACCCGGGTTAGTCGGATAAGAGACATGCTATGAGGATACCCATATAGCATATCCCCAACAGTAGCCCCCGGAGAACTCCGAGATCTCGCGCCGTCTTGCCTCTTCCTGTGGAATGCTCCGTCTAGATGGATGTCGGCAAATCGTCAAGCAATATCTTGTAGTCCTCCCAAAACTCCCAAAGAAAGTTTTTCTCTCCTTATGAGTAAGTCGGAGAAATGCTGAATCTTCCATCGTACGCTCCCGTTGTCGGATTAAATCCGTCCATGCCGGAATATTCGATGGGACGGCTCGTCTACCATGTCAGTTATGACGACGTAGGCTGTAGGTCAGCGACGCCTCGTAACTCACACATGCAGAGAACGTAATCATATCCGATTTTCCCGCGCGAGCGATACGAACCGTTGGCGGCGACGGTTGGAGACGTGGCGAAATTACCGCGCATGCTCACGAACACGTCGTCTACGCGGCAACCGTCCGATTAGCTGCACGAATCTTGACGCAGAGTAAGATAAATAGCGGTCATGGGACACTTGCCACTTTTTCACCCCATTCTCTCGCGTCATCGTCTTCTTCCTCCAGCCGCGCGCTTCCTCGAGCTATCCGCGAAAACCTAGAGAAACCCTAGCCTTGCCTTCTTCACCAGTCACGTCTTCTCCCTCCTCCATGGCTAGCAGCAGCTCATCCCCCTCAATGGCGGCGTCGAGCGAAGCCGCGGCGAAGCCGGCGAGCTCCATCGTCGTGCCCCCAGAGGGTCTGGTCATCCCCGCATCGGCGATGATAGAAACCACCGGCGGCAACCATAACCTGGCGGCGCTAGAGCCCCTGGAAGAGGAGCTAGACTCGCAGAAGGGCGACTGGCGCGTCTCAGACATCACCGGCAGCGTCATCCAAGAGATGGTCGCTAAGGGTTACCTCCCTGCAACGGAGGGGCTCGCCTGGAGGTCGGCGCCGGCCGGCGAGGTGACCCCCTCTCCCCAAGCCGGAGAGAAAGTATACCTCAAGGCGCAATTGGTACGTGGCGTTTCTCTGCCCATCTCCCACTTCTTCCTGTCCGTCTTGAATCACTTCCAGGTCCAACCCCACAACCTCTCTCCCAATAGCATCTTAGTGCTTAGCAACTTCGCGGCACTTTGCGAGGGTTACCTGGGGTTTAGGCCTAGGTCAGATTTGTTTGTCTACTTCTTTACCGTCAAACGCGAAGCTGGACATAGCAAGGAGGAGCTTAGAAACTGCGGCACCATAAGCTTCAAGATCTGTCCTGGCCGGCGGTTTCCCGACATTGTCGGCCACGAGTCGTGTAAGAACTGGCAGCGGACGTACTTCTACGGCCCCGACATTCCTTTGTCGGGCCGAGAAGCAACGTGCCCGGACTTCATGGATGGAGCCGCCGCTGAAGTCTCCACATGGCAATCCCATGCCTCCCTTCCCTCCGACCTCAACGCTTCTCGCGCAATAAGGCGGATAGAGTGGTTTGTAGAGACGGGTCTGACCGGCTTGGACCTAGCCATGTGCTGGTTCATCAGGCGGATCCAACCTCTGCAGCACCGTACGAAGCTTATGCATGAGTACACCGACGAACGAAGGGATACCCTCCGGATCTCCGAGGATAACTTCTCGAGCAACCCCTTCAAGTTCCGCCTTAAGGACATCGTCAAGGTGAAGGACAAGAAGCGTGGCTTCACCCTTACCTACGACATGTTCGTAAATGGAAAGTGCCCAAAGGTAGATATTTATTTTCCGTCTATGACATTACTCCAGTTTTTCCGTCTTGCCAATATCATCTTGTCTAACACAATGATTTCTCACTTAACAGCTTAGCGATCTAGAGGAGGGCAACCTGGCCGCCCAAATCTTCGATCCCAAGATGAAGGAAGTCACGGTCATGTCCGACGATGACGCCCCGTTGGCGCGAAAGCGGAAGAGCTCCACCTCTGACGCTGCCGACGGAGGCAAGAAAAAGAAGACACAGGGTGGAGCCTCCAAAAAGATTACTGCCTCCTTGGAGGCGGAAAAGAAGAAAGCCACCGGGATGTTTGCCAAAGCTCCTCCCCTAGTGTAAGCTTCTTATTCTCCGACATTGCCTTGTTTATCTGTCTTATTCCTGTACTTATGCATTTTGCACGTTTCAGGAAGAAAGCCACAACCAGCCTCAAAAAGTCCTCCAAGACTCTTGGGGCTTCTAGAAATATCAAAGATATGCTGCATCGCGACTCTTCCCCCGCCATCGCCCCTCCTACTCCTGCCGTCAAGCCCTCCTCCGCTCTGACAAGCTCCCAAGCCCAGGAGGCACCAGGCCCTTCCGCCATGGAAGTGGATTCTGGAGCCTCTACCGAACTCGCAGTTGTCGGCGAGCAGGCGACGCAGGAGAGCGCTGCTCTTCAAATGGCTGAAGCTCCGGCTAAGGATGCCATCGGTAGCGGCAAGGCAGTGGTGGGTGCTGGTACTTCTGCCGAAGTCGGCGCCTCTGCTCCCCAGAAACCCCTCGAGTTGCCGAAGATTATTTTCCCAGTGCTTACGCCGGGTAGCACAACTACGGTTCCTGGAGGAGTGCCGTCATCTCCGACGTGCGGTCTTGAGGAGCTACTCCGTCAAGCAGACATCTTGCGAAGCAATAGCGTTTCCTTTGGCAAGCTGCTGGCCGAGAGTGCTACAAACCTCAAGATCATCGCACTTGTAAGTTTTACTTTACCTTTTGCATTTCATATGAGTATCCCACTGTAGCCCCCGAGGATGTAGACAGAAAACCATTGGTTTTGCATCTATATGCTCTAAGAGTGACTAAGTTAGAAAAAAACTCTCACTATAGCCCCCAAGCATTTAGATGGGATGAATTATTCCGACTAGATGCTTTAAGAGTAGCATACACAGTGTTCATAATTTTAAGTGTTGTAGCCCCCAAGCCTCTAGTTGTAACTGAATTAGTTCCGACTAGATACTTAAAGAAAAGCTAAGCATTTTCTGAGTTAAAACTTTATACTGTAGCCCCCAAGCTTCTAGTTGAGAACTGAATTAGCTCCGACTAGATGCTTAAAGAAAAGCTAAGCATATTGCTAAGTTAAAAACTCTCGTTGTAGCCCCCGAGCACCTAGATGAAAAATGTCCGACTAGCGGCTCCAATTTGACTGAACAACGACTTGACTTTGTATTTGTTTCCACAGAACGAGAATGCTCGGAGGGGCATGGCCAATGATAAGTACCAGAAGATGCGCGCGGACCTTGAAGCTGAAAAGGGTAAAACCGCCATCTTGAAGGAACGGATCAACAAAAACAAGAGTCTGTTTTCTTTTTGCGCATTTTCGTCTTACTTTTGTGCCTTCCTTCTTCGAGTACTCACTGTGTACTTTGTTTTCTCCGACTTGCAGAGCATGTCGCCAAGGCTAAGGATATTGTCGAGCAGTCCAAGCACATCCAGCAGCTGGACAACGAGAACAAGATCCTTAAGAAGGAGAGGGAACAAATGCTAAAGATGCACGAGGATTCCATGAAAGCCCTGCAGGACTCCGCCTCCGCTGAGATCAATGGCTTGAAGGAGGAGCTTGCGATCCTAAAGGATCAGAAGCAAGCTGCCGATGAGCAAAACCTTTGCCATAGCGAGGCGTTCAAGCTCCTCCAACAAGAGAAGGAATCCTTGGCGGACGTCGTCTGGCAGGCTAAGGCCAGCATCTTCAGTAAGTATCCTCCGCCTTGTAGCTCTGTAGTATGGATACTTAGGATTTTTGAACTCATGTAATCGTTGTCGGAATTTTCAGCGCCCCCGGGTTTAACCCGCTCGCCTCCTTCGGACAAGGAATGCATGATTCTTGCCGGAAACTTCATCAACACCGCCATCACCCAAGCCAAGGAGATCGCCCAGCACCTCCAAATTTATATCAAGGCCTCGGACTCCGTGGTGAAGTACTCGGAGATTCTGCGCCGAGCCCCCGAGCATGTCGCAAGCTAGAAAGCTTCATGTGCACGGGCTGGCGCAAGGATGGCGTTATCCATGGTGAAGGCACACTATGAAGGTGCCGACATCGACACGGTGACATCTGGTATCCCCGACGTGGATGATGACGGCAAGGAGATCGATCACGAAGCCATCCTGTCATCACTCGCGGGCTATGACACCAGGGTTGCCGAGTTGGTGGACGTCGACGTCTTCGTGCCTAGGAAGTTTCTTGATAACGCCGACCCTGAATCCTCCGAGTCTCCTCACAGTGGTGACGCTGAGGGTGAATCTCTGGCTGGTGATGATGCGGCCTCCAAGTCCCCTACACCCAAGGAGTGAAAATCACTTTGTAATTCTTGTTTCACCTCTGGAATGTGCATTGAAAAAACATGGTGATGTAATCTTAAGGCGGAAAACAATGGTTGTCGTATCCTGCTACTTAAGAATTAATGCCCAGCATGTATATATTTTTTAAGCAAGTGCTGGCTTATCCATTACTTTGGTTCTTATGCTTGAATTTTCGTGAGTCGGAAGACTCGTTGTCGGAACCATGCGCTTAGGTGATGATGCCCAATGGCACCGTCAAAAACCGTAGCACAAAATCGCTGACAATGAGTGCCGAAAATCACTACTCCAGAATCCACATAAAAACAACAAAGAACGTGTAGACCAGAAAACTTAAGCTAACGCCCGTAGGCGGAATTTTCATAAGTGCAAACGCAAAGCTTGTGAATAAAGGTTTATATGATCCAAAAATGAACACTAAAGGAGGTAAAAGACTCAACAATATGAGTGAAACAAAGAGCTTTATTTCATTGATCATATAAGAGGTACACGATTAGATAAAAAATGCTAAGTGTAGAGAGGACGTAGCTGTGCTATGTTCCATGGCCGATCAAGCTCCGGGTAGTCATCATCTGGGTCACGTCGCTTACGCTTATGATCCTCGTTGGGTCTATCCTTGAGCTCACGATTTTCGACAAGGTAGTAAGACCCATTGAGCAGCGCCTTGCTTATGATGAACGGTCCTTCCCATGGCGGGGATAGTTTGTGTGACTTCTTCCGCTGAAGTCGTAGCACTAAGTCCCCCTCTTTAAACGAGCGATGCCGAACGCGGCGACTATGGTAGCTGTGTTGCTTCTGCTGGTAGATGGCGGATATTTGGCATGCTAGAACGCGCTCCTCCTCGAGAAGGTCCACATCTAGGCGTCTAGATTCTTCAGCGTCATCTTCGTCATAGGCGGCAACTCTTGGTGCATCGTGGAGGATGTTGGAAGGTAGTATGGCTTCTTCTCCATATACCATGAAATAGGGAGTGTAGCCGGTGGATCTGTTGGGTGTAGTTCATAAACTCCACAGCACAGATGGCAATTCTTCCGCCCAGGCTCCAACTGCTCTATGTAGCGGTGCCTCAAGACATGGCTTGATTCCCTGCAGAATTAATCCATTGGCTCGCTCAACTTGACCATTGGATTGTGGGTGTGCCACAGATGCAAGGTCAAGTCGGATGCCTTTGTCCCAGCAATAGGCCTCCACTTCTCCGAGTGACAAGTTGCTTCCATTGTCGGTGATGATGCTATGTGGGAGACCAAATATCACCACTAGATCCCGGACAAACACGAGGCGATTGCCCATCAAGCTTTCTAATGGGTTTAGCTTCTATCCATTTGGTGAATTTGTCAACTGCTACAAGCAGATGCGTAAATCCACACGGTGCCGTTTGTAATGGTCCCACCATGTCTAGCCCCCAGACTGCAAATGGCCAAGTTATTGGTATTGTTCGCAATTCTTCAGCAGGAACATGTGGTTGTCGGGCATAATACTGGCATCCTGTGCACGTCTCAACCATGTTGTCGGCGTCCGCCTTCGCGGTCAGCCAGTAGAATCCTTGCCGGAAGGCTTTCGCAACCAACGATCGAGGAGCGGCGTGATGCCCGCAATCTTCGAGATGGATTTCGCGTAGGATTTCCATACCTTCTAGCTGGGAAACACACTTTAGGTATACACCAGTAGTGCTCCTTTTGTAGAGTTGCCCATTGATTATGGTATAACCCTTTGCTCACCGTACTATTTGTCGTCTTTCGACCTCGTCGTCGGGCAAAGTTCCGTGTTCGAGATATTCCATGAACGGTTTTGTCCAAGCCGGAGGGGTCTTTGTCACCATGTTGACGAAAGAATCTGCTCTATCCGGGTTGTCGATGTCGGCGCCCTTCACGGATGGTGTGCATAGATGCTCTAGGAAAACTCCTGGCGGAATTTGCTTGCGCCCGGATCCAAGCTTAGACAATAGATCAGCCGCCTCGTTTTGCTCCCTAGGTACATACTTGACTTCGTAGCCCAAGAAGCTCTTGGCTATCTCGTCCAGTTCGCCACGATATGCCACCATTATAGGGTTCCACGCATTCCAGGTGCCAGCCACCTGCTGGGCAACCAAGTCGGAATCTCCATAGCAAACTATGCGCTTGATGCCAATATCCTTGGCTACATGCAGTCCGTGAATGAGTGCTTCATACTCTGCCATGTTGTTTGTAGCCTCGAAGTGGATCTGCAGAACGTAGTGTAGCTTGTCTCCTTTTGGTGATTGTAGCAATACACCAGCCCCCGAGCCATTGAGCAGCTTTGATCCGTCAAAGTGCATCACCCAGTACTCTGGTTCCGGCAACGGAGTGGCATCTGGCATCTTCGTCCAATCTGCAATAAAATCCGCCAAGGCTTGTGACTTGATAGCGTCGCGTCTTTTGTAAGTGATCTCGAAGGCGGCAAGTTCAATGCCCCACTTCGCGACCCTTCCTATAGCGTCGCTGTTGTTGATAATATCGGACAGTGGAGTCTTGCTCACTACTGTGATTGGGTGCTCCTGAAAGTAATACCTCAACTTCCGAGAAGCAAGGAATACTCCATAAGATATCTTTTGGTAGTGCGGGTAACGCTGCATGGACTCCGTCAAGACCTCGCTTACATAGTAAACTGGTCGTTGAACTCCGTGCTCATAGCCTGGTTCCTTCCGCTCTACCACGACGACGATGCAGATAACCCGGTTGGTTGCCGCCATGTAAATTAACAGGGGCTCGCCAGGACCGGGTGCTGCAAGGATGGGAGCTGAGGAAAGAATCTCCTTGAGCTGCTTCAATGCTGCATCTGCCTCGTCCGTCCATGTGAATGTGTCCACCTTCTTCAGCAACTTGTACAGTGGCAGAGCCTTCTCTCCAAGTCGGCTGGTGAACCGACTAACTGCTGCAACACAACCTGTTAGTCGTTGGATGTCCTTTAGGCATGTCGGACGGTTTATGTTTAAGATGGCTTTGATTTTCTCCTAGTTGACCTCGATTCCACGTTGGGAAACGATGAAGCCCAATAATTTGCCGGCTGGAACCCCGAAGACGCACTTCTTAGGGTTGAGCATCATGTTGTATTTCCAGAGATTATCAAAGGTTTCTTTTAAGTCGGAGATTAAGTCATTTGACTTTTTAGACATCACCGCGATATCATCCACATAGGCGTGAGCGTTTCGACAAATTTGGTCGTGAAGGCAACGTTGCATTGTCCGCTGGTAGGTAGCACCTGCGTTTTTCAGCTCAAAGGGCATCGTGACATAGCAAAACGTGTCGTACGGGGTAGTGAACGAAGTGGCCAATTGGTCCGACTTCCTCATCTTGATCTTGTGGTATCCTGAGTATGCATCGAGAAAACACAAAAGTTTCGAGCCAGCCGTCGAGTCAATGACTTGGTCAATGCGAGGCAAATCAAACGGATCTTTGGGACATGCTTTGTTCAAGCCGGTGTAATCAACGCACATTCTTAATTCATTGGTTTCCTTTTTGGGGACAAGTACAGGATTGTCCACCCATCGGGTGTGAAGGACTTCTTGGATAAACTCATCCTTAAGTAACCTAGCTATCTCTTTGCCAATGGCGCATCTCTTCTCATCTCTGAAGCGTCGTAGAGGTTGTTTCACTGGTTTACATTTTGGATCTATGTTTAAGCTGTGCTCGGCAAGTTCCCTAGGTACACCTTTCATGTCGGCAGGTTGCCAGGCAAAGATGTCCCTATTCTCACGGAGGAACTCGACGAGCACGCTTTCCTATTTGGGATCCAGGTTCGTCCCAATGGCGACGGTCTTGGAGGCATCGCCTACCACATGTTCGACCGGCTTGGTCTCGATGGCGGCCTTGAACGCAAGAGCGGAGTCGGAGATCTGCTTCTTTGACGCGGACATCTCTGAGTTATTGACCTTGCTCTAGATCTCCTTGAATTCTTCGTTGTAGAGGACAGCTTCTGCAACGGCTGCTTCATTGATCTCGCAGTCCCTTGCCTTGGTAAAGCTTCCGGATACGGTGATGACACCGTTTGGTCTGGGTATCTTGAGCTTGTTTTAGACGAAGCATGGCTTGTCCATGAACGTGTGGAATATGCCGCGGCCGAATATGACGTGGTACACGCTCTTGAAGGGGACCACCTCAAAGGTCATGCGCTCTTGGCGGTAATTATTAACGTCGCCGAAGGCTACCTGAAGTGTAATGCACCCAAGGGACTGAGCCTCCCGTCCAGGAACTACGCCATGGAACACGGTGTTAGTCCGCCTTAGGTTTGCCTCCGTCAAGTTCATATTCTGCAGTGTATCCAGGTACATGAATTTGATGCTGCTTCCACTATCCACCATGCACTTGGTGAACTCCACGCCGTCAATCAATGGGTTGATGACCATGGTGTACTGGTTCTCCATGGGCACAAGGTCTGGGTGGTCCGTCCGGTCCCAAGTGATTGGAACCTCCGACCAGCGCAGGTACTGGGGAACTGGGGGGAGAGTGGCCATCAGGATCCTCAGAGAGGTCTTCTGTTGTCGGACGGTGGGGGTACCAAGGAAAGTGTGGTAGACTAGGGCCTTCTTTGCGAAGGGGTTCTTGCCCTTGTCGTCGCTCTTGGCGGCGTGCTTGGGGTCAACGTCCTCGTCCATGTCACTTGAATCCTTGGACTCCTCCTCCTTCTTCTTTCCCTTGCCCTTGCCTCGCGGTCTGTTCTTCCGACTTCGCTTATAGCCGGACTCCGGGTCTTCCTTGAGGTTGTTGACGAACTTGCAGAGTCGATTGGTATGGGTGGCCTTGCCGTTGGCGTCGAGGTGTATGAGGCATGGCATATGCAGTACTCTTCGTAGGTTTAGGGAACACGAAGCGGCGCCGAGTTGGTTTCACTTCCTCGCTGCTGCCCACAGCCTGCTCCCCTTCCTCGGCCACGTTGTCCGCCTTCTCCTCGTCCTGCAAAAGTCATGGCAACCATGTCGGTAGATTGCTTTTCTTCTGGAGCGGTTTTACGCTTTGTACTGCTGTTCCTCCGAGCCTGAGTTGGAACGGCCGTTGCCGGCAAAGAGCCACGAGCGTCGTCGTCGGCAGCTGCGAACTCACTAGCTAACTGAATCATCTGATTCAAGTCAAGCTGATGATTGTCCTGCAAGCGCTTCATCTTATGTCGTAGTAACATGCCTCTTTACAACCCATCGATGAAGGCGGCCATGGCGGTCTGGGCGTGCACTCCTGCACAGGAATTCTTCATATCCAGCCAGCGGGAGAGGTAGGCGCGAGATGTCTCGACTTTCTCTTGCACGCACCGCTGTAGATCGCCCACAGTGCAGGGACGCTTGTATGTACCCTCAAAGTTTTTGGTGAACGCTTCTTGCATGTCCAACCAGTTGTAGATAGATTTCTCCGGCAAGTCATCGATCCACTGATGGGCCGTGCCCGCCAACATTAACAGGAGGTACTTGACGGCGACGTTGGGGTTGCCTCCGGCAATCTCCACCGCGTTGCCGTAGTCCTGCAACCATGTGGCAGGCTTGGCGGGGCCGTCATAGGGCTTGATGGTCTTGTCGATCCGGAAACCTTTGGGGTAAGTTGCGGTCCGTATTGCAAGTCCAAAGCAACGTGGTCCCAGGTATGGTCCTTCCCGGGCCTCGTGAATCTTATCGATCCGCGAACGTGCATCGTAAGGCTCCGGGTTCTTCTTCTTTTTATCAACAGGGGATGGGCTGCGCGAACGACGCGGGCCTCCTCCGCCATGGTGACTGCTTGGCGGCGACGGAGGCAGAGGTGGCGGTGGGTTAGCTATCTTGCTGTTACCCTCCTGCGATGCTTCACGCCTGTCGCGGTTGCTTGTCGGACGCGGAGGGTCATGGCACGACCTGCTCCTATGTCCTTCGTTGTGCTTTCCGTCATGATGGGTCTGCTCCGCATTGTCGCGGATGACGATGCCACACTGCTTTGGTGGGGGCATATCCGTACGATGGTGAGCCTTGTAGTCTTCCTGATGTCGGGGGGATCGGGGCGGTGGCGATTGGCGGCGAGGTTGGGATCTTTTTCCGTGGTCGGAGGATATGGGGATAGCATCCTTCCTATTGCACGCATCCCTCCGTATTCGTTCTGATGAACCCGTCCGCGATCCGACATCCTGAGGAGATCTGTCCCTTGGCGGTTTGTACTGGATAGATCGGCAGAGCGCTGGTTCAGACTCAAGCCTCTGAGAGGTGACCTTTTCCTGCTGCTTTACCGCCTTGGCCACTAGGTCATAGACCTGTTCCACTGCCTCCGGCGATCTATCCTGCTCAAGAAGGGTCTTGGCGACGGCGAGGTTAAGGAGTGGGGTGGGCATCACCTGCTTTCCTTCACTGTCAATGTATGGCTTGGCTTGTGCCAGCTTCGAGGGAGCCCATCCTAGGTTGCTCCGTACACCAGGATCGTTGATAACGCGAGACGGAGCTTTCTTAGCCTTCTGCTACTGCAGCAGAGTCTTGTACTCGGCCTCCATTGCTCTAGCTTTCTCTATGGACTTCTGCGCGTTGACCAGATCTCGATCTAGTTTAGCGCCTTGCTCCGCGATGGCTTGCGCTTCCTCCAGCGGTTGTTGGCGCTTCTCGTCAAGATGAGTCACGTTCCGGATATGATCAACAGTTAGTGGCTCAACGAGGAGATTGTCGTACATCACTCTATCAACTGGAGTAACATGGGCTGCTGCCGACGTGGATGCTAGAGGCGGCAAGTTTGCGGTGTTGTTGTTGCTCGGACGGGTGCCGAGTTCCTGCGGCTGCTGCACTGGATTAGGCGGAGGAGGCATGACTCTTGCGCGATCATTGTCAGCAGCAATAAGTGGCCCCTTCCCCTTATCCAGCATCGTAGGCGGAGCTTGCCCGGGCTGGTCTTCATCCATCGTTGTCCCAATGGTGACGAACACCCCTCGGGACATGAACGGTGTTATTATCTTGTTTGTCGCGCGAGTACTCCTCCTCCATCTCCTGCATAGCGGAGTCTAGCTCTTCTGGACTGAAGTCTATCTCCTCGGAATCTGCACAGAAATCAGCATAAAGCGCGTCAATGACAGAGTCGGAGGGTTCCAGGACTTCCTCGATGACGGGCGGTGGAGGTGCAACGGCCTCGACGATGACTGGAGGTGGTGGTGCTGCCGCGACAATGGCGGCCGGAGGCGGTGGTGGAGGTGGCTGAATCCGAGGGGCTCCGTCGATGAGCGCAAGCGCTGTCTGAGCTGCCGCTTCAGCCTCCGCGTAGTTGTTGACGGTGTTCACCATGCCTTCGAAGGTGAGGCGTCCTGACGCCTGTTGCCGTCTTAGAGAATGTCAGAGAAGCGTGTTGTGGTCCAGTCCTTCCACAAAGTGATAGATGGCATCATCATTGGGGTAATTGGCCAGGTCGGCCCGTATACGGAGCCACCCGGCGAGGTAATAGCGGGGGTTTTCACCTTCTCTCTGAACGCAGCGTGCCAGATCGAAGATGGTAACCACGCCGACGAACTTGGATCTCTGCTGTCCAGACGCACGGGCAAAGCCGGCGAATTTGCAGTGATCTTCCACTTTTATATCCTGCACAGGGGCGGTCTGGGTGGGTCTTGAATTTTTCCGATCTTTGTCGGCAAACTCCGAGTAGAGATCCGACATCGATCCTTCCGCGAACGTATCCTGCCCGTAGGCGGTCCATGCGGGTCTTGATGCTCCTTCGACTCCCAGGGAACTAGTGCCCGAGTCGGTTTCGCCAATGAAGAGGTGGATGTCTCCGATAGGAACAATCGCACACCGCGTAGGGTTCGTCTTCGCCGGGATCCAGAACTCGTCGGGAGGGACGATCGGAACGTTGTCGGAGAAGAGAACGCGACCGATGGCTACGGGTTCGCCGATTCCCGCAAAGATCTTGGTCCTCGCCCGCTGAAGAGCCTAAAGCGCCTCTTGCCCCACGGTGGGCGCCAACTTTCGTGGTATTGCCAACGAGTACGCCATGGAGGGGTCCTCACAGTGCGTGTTTAGAGACGTGGGGTAAGGCGTACGGTTGACGGGTACGAGGTAACACAGCTTACCCAGGTTCAGATCCCACAACGGCGGCGGAATCCTACTCCTGATATAAATCACTATAATGGCACGCCGATTCTGAGATAGGTTCTGTGCGAGGTGTGTAAAAACGATGCCCTAAAGGCTCCCATAGGCCCGGCTTATATAGTCGCTGTGTCCTAGGGTTCTGGAAAAGTCCTAGCGGATAGGTTCTGAGTTCTACACCGTCTATTACTAGTCTTGTGTATCTTGCACTCCAAGGCTCGGATGTTGGTGACTCCACTATAGCCTTCCTTTATCCGGCATGGGCCTCCCTTCTGGATCCACCTAACTGGGCCGCCTAGCAGGCCATAGGCCATGCTACCGACTATGGGCCACCCGGGTTAGTCGGATAAGAGACATGCTATGAGGATACCCATATAGCATATCCCCAACACTCCCACTTGCAGTAGAGTCAACTAATCTAGATTACATGGAAATATACCGAACACCCATGGCAGTTTGGTGTTGGTCATGTTTTGCCCTCGGGAGAGGTTTAGTCAACGGATCCGCCACATTCAGATCTGTGTGTACTTTGCAAATCTTTATGTCACCATCTTGGACATGTTCTCGAATAGCGTGAAAACGTAGCTTGATGTGCTTCAGTTTCTTGTGTGACCTTGGTTCTTGCGCATTGGCAATGGCGCCCATGTAATCATAGTAGATAGACATTGGGTCCATCGCACTTGGAACCACACCGAGCTCTGTAATGAACTCCTTCATCCATATCGCTTCTTGTGAAGCCTCCGAAGCAGCTATGTATTCCGATTCAGTTGAAGATCTCACCACAACGCTTTGCTTTGCACTCCTCCAGCTAACTGCTGCACCATTCAAAGTAAATTCGTATCCAGATTGAGATTTAGAATCATCCGGATCGGTGTTCCAACTAGCATCGCCTCCATAAAAAAGAACCATATCCTTAGTTCTTCTCAAGTACTTAAGGATGTTTTTGACCGCTGTCCAATGATCTACTCCTGGATCACTTTGATATCTTCTAGTTAAACTAACAGCATATGCAATGTCGGGTCTAGTACATAGCATGGCATAGATTAGAGATCCTATGGCTGAGGCATAGGGAGTCTTACTCATCCTTTCTCTATCTTCTGTCATTACTGGACTTTGAGTTTTACTCAAGGTCGTATTGGGCAACATGGGCAAGAACCCTTTCTTGCTATCTTCCATTCCAAATCTCTTTAGAACTTTGTCCAAATATGTACTTTGTGACAATGATATTAGGCGTCTCGATCTATCTCTATAAATCTTTATGCCTAATATGTAAGCTGCTTCGCCAAGATCTTTCATTGAAAAACTATTATTCAAATATTCCTTGACACTATTAAGAAGGTCTACATCATTTCCAATCAACAATATGTCATCTACATATAGTATTAAGAATGATACAGAGCTCCCACTCACTTTCTTGTAAATACAAGCTTCTCCATAAGTTTGTATAAAACCAAAACTTTTGATTACCTTATCAAAACGTTGATTCCAACTTCGGGATGCTTGCTTCAATCCATATATGGACCGTTGAAGTTTGCATACCTTGTTAGCATCTTTAGGATCGACAAAACCTTTGGGTTTCATCATATACAACTCTTCATCAATGTCTCCAATGAGGAATGCTGTTTTGACATCCATCTGCCATATCTCATAATCGTAATATGCAGCGATTGCTAACAAAATCCTCACAGACTTTAGCTTCTCTACTGGTGAGAAAGTCTCATCGTAGTCAACTCCTTGAATTTGTTGAAACCCTTTTGCGACAAGTCGAGCTTTATAGACAGTAACATTACCATCAGCATCTGTTTTCTTCTTGAAAATCCATTTGTTCTCGACAGCCTTCCGGCCATCCGATAAGTCCACCAAAGTCCAGACTTGGTTTTCGTACATGGATCCAATCTCGGATTTCATGGCTTCTTGCCATTTATTGGAATCTGGGCTCATCATCGCTTCCTCATATGTCGCAGGGTCATCGGTGTGGTCCACCAACATGACACTTATAACGGGATCATACCAATCAAGAGTGGTACGAGTTCTCGTTGACCTGCGAGGCTCTGTAGCAACTACAACCGAAGTTTCATGATCATCATCATTAGCTTCCTCTCTTCTTGGTGCAGGCACCACAGGAACCTCTTAGGTCTGCGCTACTCATGAGTTCGAGAGAAGGTTCGACAACCTCGTCGAGTTCTACTTTCCTTCCAAATACTTCTTTCAAGAGAAATTCCTTCTCTAGAAAGGATCCATTCTTAACCTTGAAGATTTTGCCTTCGGATCTATGATAGAAGGTATACCCAATAGTTTCCTTTGGATATCCTATGAAGACGCATTTTTCCGCTTTGGGTTCAAGCTTGTCCGGCTGTAACTTCTTTACATAGGCTTCGCAACCCCAAACTTTAAGGAACGACAATTTAGGTTTCTTCCCAAACCATAATTCATACGATGTCGTTTGAACGGATTTAGATGGTGCCCTATTTAAAGTGAATGCGGCTGTTACTAATGCATAACCCCAAAATGATAGCGGTAAATCTGTAAGTGACATCATAGAACGAACCATATCTAAGAGAGTTCGATTACGATGTTCGGATACACCACTACGATGTGGTCTTCCCGGCGGTGTCAATTGTGAAAGTATTCCGCATTTCTTTAAATTCTCTCCAAACTCGTAACTTAGATATTCACCTCCACGATCAGAACGTAGAAATTTAATCTTCTTGTTACGTTGATTCTCCACCTCACTCTGAAATTCCTTAAACTTCTCGAAAGTTTCGGACTTATGTTTCATGAAATAGATATACCCATATCTACTCAAGTCATCCGTGAAGGTAAGAACATAACGATAACCACCGCGCGATGCTACACTCATTGGACCACACACATCGGTATGAATGATTTCCAATAAGTCTGTAGCTCACTCCATCATACCAAAAAATGGATTCTTAGTCATTTTACCCATCAGAAATGCTTCGCATCTTTCAAGTGATTCGAAATCAAGTGATTCAAGAAGTCCATCGGAATGGAGTTTCTTCATACGCTTCACTCCAATGTGACCAAGACGACAGTACCACATATAGGTCGAGTTATCGCTCGATTTCAAACGTTCAGCTTCAATGTTATTAATATGTGTATTTCCACTATCGAGATTCAATAAGAATAGACCATCTATCAAAGGTGCATGTGCATAAAACATATTACTCATATAAATCGAACAACCATTATTCTCGGACTTAAACAAGTAACCGTCTCGCAATAAACAAGATCCCGATATAATGTTCATGCTTAACGCAGGCACCAAATAACAATTATTTAAGTATAAAACTAATCCCGATGGTAGATGAAGAGGTAGCGTGCCGACCGTGATCACATCCACCTTTGATCCATTTCCTTCGCGCATCGTCACCTCGTTCTTCGCTAGCTTCCGTTTATTCTGCAGCACCTATTTCGAGTTACAAATATGAGCAACCGAACCAGTATCAAATACCCAGGCACTACTACGATTACTAGTGAGATACACATCAATAACATGTATATCGGATATACCTTTCTTCTTGATGTTGCCGTTCTTCAAATCCGCCAGGTACTTTGGGCAATTCCGCTTCCAGTGACCTTCTCCCTTGCAGTAAATGTTGGAGATATGCCCTAGAGGCAATAATAAATATAGTTATTATTATATCTTTGTCTTTATGATAAATGTTTACATTCATGCTATAATGGTATTAACAAGGAAACATTAATACTTGTGTGATTTGTAAACTAAAATAGAGTCCCTAGTAAAGCCTCTTTATAATACTAGCTTGTTGGTTAATAAATGATTGTAGTTTCCCTATCATGAACATTGAGATGTTATTAACAACAAGATCATATCGTTAGGAGAATGATGTGGTGGACATACTCCTATAGATAAGTGTGGCATAAAGATCAAGTCATTTTAATAGTTCAATTGCTATATGCTTTCTGATACATAGTAACCTAATTCCTTCGACCATGAGATCATGCATATCACCTTCACCGGAAGGATGCTTTGATGACATCAAACACCACAACATAACTGGGTGGCTATAAAGGTGGCATTGAGTGTTCGGAAAGTATTGGTTGAGACACATGGATCAAGAGTGGGATTTGTCCATCCATATGACGGATAGATATACTCTGGGCCCTCTCGGTGGAATGTAATCCAATTAGCTTGCAAGCATGTGACTGGCTCACAAGGGATCACATATCACGGGAACGAGAAAAGAGTACTTATCAGTAACGAGGTTGAACTAGGTATGTAGAGATACCGACGATCATAACCTCGGATAAGTAAACTATCGTGAGATAAAGGGAAATTGGTATCGTATGTAAGTGGTTCATTCGATCGCAAAGTAATCGTAGAAATATGTGGGAGCCATATGAATTTCCAGATTCCTCTATTGGTTATTGTTCGGAGAAGTGTCTCGATCATGACCGCATAATTCACGAACCGTAGGGAGACACACTTAAGGATTCGACGTTGTTTGAGTAGTTATGGAACGTTGAGTAAGAGACCGAATGTTGTTCGGAGTCTCGGATGGGATCCAGGATATCACGAGGAGATTCGAAATGGTCCGGAGAATAAGATTCATATAAGGAAAGTCCTGTTTCGGGGTTGGAGAATGGTTCCGGTGTTTTCATCGGGAATGTTCTAGAAGGTTCCGGAATGTCCGGCACTCCGGAGGGGAAGGGTACATGAATGTGTCATATCAAGTTGGAATGATTGCATCATGTACTAGGTGTCATCGCTGAACAAAATAAAGGGTTTAATCAAATCCTAGTTTGAAAAGTCAAACGCCAATTTGAAAAGTCAAACGGCTATTTTGGAAGGTGGAGGGGAAGTAGGAAACCTACTTGGGGAGGAGTTCCCTCCCTCCACCGCCGGCCCACTTGGGATCCGATGTGGGCAGGGACTCCCCTTCCCTTGGCCGGCGCCTCCCACCTATATAAGGAGGGGCAGGGCTGCCCCTCCTAGCACACAAGTTGCCCCCCTCTAAACCCTAACCCTAGCAGCCGCCGCCCACCATAGCCGCCGCCTAGGGCAACTCTCCGCTGCCTAGGCCAAACCCTAGCCGCCGGCCTTGCCCCCTCCTTGGTGTGTCTAAACCCTAGATCACCGAGGCTCTCTCTCATAGTCCACCATACTCGCTCCGGCTTAAGGCGAAGCCCTGTGAGATCTCCCCTCTACTTCCGGTACCACGCCGTTCTGCTGCCGGAATCGCGAGGAGAGTGCTACAACCTCCGCTGCCTGCTGTAACAAGGGAGATGAAGGTCTTCGTCGAGTACCGACGATGTGACCGATTGGGAGCGCTAACGCAGCCGGAAGGATCGTCTACGCGATCTTGAGATCGGCAAGAGTACGACTACATCACCCACGAGAATTCGCTCTCATTAAACACTTTGGAATCTTCGAGGGTGAGTTATTCCATCGACTCGTTGCTACAATCTAGTAGATAGATCTTGGCTTGTTTGTTTGTATGCGGTAGAAAATTTTTGTTTTCCATGCTACGAAACCTTACAGTGGTATCAGAGCCGTGTCTATATGTAGATCTGTTGCACGAGTAGAACACAATGGTCAGTGTGGGTGTTGATGCTTTTTTTGTCGATTGCTTCTTGTGTACTTTGCGTCTTGCGGGATGGTGGGATGAAGCGGCCCGGGCTAACCTTACATGACATCGTTCATGAGACTTGCTCCACGCTTGACATGCAACTTGTATTGCATAAGTGGCTTTGCGGGTGCCTGTTCTCCCAACATAGTTAAGATCCAATTTACAACGGGTGATTGACAATGCTAGTATCAATGTTGTGGTTCTTGTTCGTAAGTTAGAATTATTGAAATCCCCAAACCACGTAAAACATGCAAAGAAAGTAGAGGCGTCTAACTTTGTTTTGCAGGGGTGTGATGTGATGTGATATGGCCATGATTGTGATTATATTTGATGTATGCAATGTTCCTTATTGTAAGTTGGCAACCGGCAGGAGCCATATGGTTGTCTTTAAATTCTGTTAAGACCCATGTGTCTATTCAAAGTAGTTGTAATAGTTGAAGCCGGTGGACGACAACCATGGAGCAGCGTCATTGACCTTGATGCAATGCCGATGATGATGATGGAGATCATGTTCGTGCTTGAAGATGGAGATCGGAAGCACAAAGAAGAAAGGCCATATCATATCACATATTATGAATTGCATGTGATGTTAATCCTTTATGCGTCTTGTATTGCTTAGTTAATGACGGTAGCATTATAAGATGATCCCTCATGCACATAAATTTCAAGTTCTAAAGTGTTCATCCTTAGTAAGCACCGTTGCTAAAGCTTGTTGTTTCGAAGCACCACGTGATGATCGGGTGTACGTGTTAGATTCCGCAAGTGTATACAACGTGAGCAAGCCAGATATGCTCATGCGGAAGCTAAGGTTTGATCTTGACGAGCCTAGCATGTATAGACATGGTCTCGGAACACGGATCACCGAAAGGTAAAGCATGAATCATATAGTGGATATGATGAACATGTCGATTGTTCGCCATTGAAACCATATCAACTCTCGTGATGATCGGTGTTGATGTGGTGGATTTGGTTCGTGTGATCACTAAAACAATGTGAGGGGTGTTGTTTTGAGTGGGAGTTCACCTAGATTAATTTAACTATTAATTAGAACTCAATTTGTCATAAACTTAGTCTAAACTATTGCAAATATGTTGTAGATCAATGGCGGCCCCTACCATCAATTTTAATGCGTTCCTAGAGAAAGAAAAGTTGAAAAACAATGGAAGCAACTTCGCGGATTGGTTCCGCAATTTGAGGATTGTCCTCACAGCTAGTAATTTGACCTATGTGCTGGATGCACCGCTGGGTGACCCACCTGCAGCTACTGCTGCCGATGAAGTAAAGAATGTTTACCTCGCTCGGAAGACTCAGTACTCAACAGTTCAGTGTGCTATCTTGTATGGTTTAGAATCGGAGCTTCAGAAAAGGTTTGAGAATTCAGACCCACATGATATTGTCTGTGATCTCAAATTGATTTTTGAGACTCACGCGGCAATTGAGAGCTATGAGGTTTCTGAAAAGTTCTTTAACTGCAAGATGGAAGAGGGCAGCTCCGTCAGTGAGCATGTGCTTAAGATGTCTGGGCACGCAAACAAACTTCAAATCTTGGGTATAGTGATTCCTAATGCTTTGGGGATTTATCGTGTCCTCCAATCACTACCACCAAGTTATAAGAACTTTGTGATGAACTACAATATGCAAAACATGAACAAGCAGTTTCCAGAACTCTTTGCCATGTTGAAATCTGCAGAAGTGGAGATCAAGAAAGAGCACCAAGTGTTGATGGTCAATAAGACCACCAAATTCAAGAAAGGCAAGTCTAAGCAAAAGGGACACTTCAAGAAGGGCGGTAAGAAAGTTACCGCGCCGACGAAGGAAACCAAGGCTGGACCTAAGCCTGATACTGAGTGCTTTTACTGCAAGGGAGAAGGTCACTGGAAGCGGAATTGCCAAAAGTACTTGGCGGATTTGAAGAACGACAACATCAAGAAGAAAGGTATATCCGATATACATGTTATTGATGTGTATCTCACTAGTACTCGTAGTAGTGCCTGCGTATTTGATATTGGTTCGGTTGCTCATTGTAGGGGTCCCAATCTTAGATAAGATAGAGCCTCCTGTGTTTTACAATGCTAGTCCCTGGATCAATAGCAAGCATCCACAGTTTAGATGTAATATCAAGAAACAAAGTTCATATTATAACTTTATAACCAGGAATAACATAATTTTATTACATCAATACATAGCTCATTTGGCTATTACATTACATTGCAGCGGAATAATTATAATCATGGGGTCCTTCATCTTCAAAGTGCCACAGGCAGATGTTGGTTGTAGACTTTGTAATCCTAATCAAAACAATCTTCACTAAACAATCAAACCTGCAACATACAAGTTACAGCCACAAAGGGTCAATACATTTGAATTGTATTGACAAGTGATACTATATTAGTATAGTGGAGTCTATCATCTATATGCATTTGGCTAAGTGGGGTTGAGGCTTGCATTGCTCAAAATAGATTTTCCTTGGTTTCCATACTTGACTCATGGGCCAAGGTTGAGATCCTTCATAGACTTGTTTAACTTGTTCTTCATCTTTTCTGGACAATTGTTTGCATAGTGGCCTAGTTCCTTGCATTTGGAACACATCACTTGGCTGATATCTTTCTTTTCCTTTGGTATCATTGCCTTCTGTTTGTTTCCTTGGTTCTTCTTCTTTTCTGGGAATTCACTGGCATAGTGTCCCTTCTCTTTGCAATTGTAACATTGCAACTGGATTATGTCTTTCTTCTTCTTTTTGGGTCTCTCCAAAGCTATGAGTTCTTCTAGTTCATGTTCTTCATAAGTGGGAGATCTTTCTCTCTTCTTGGGGCATTGATCTTCATGTTCCTTGGGTGCATGATCCTTGTCCCTACAAACATCGTTGTCATCCTTGTTGTTATTGGCTCTTTGGGAAAAGCTTTCTCCCATGTTAATCATTTGAGTAACCAATCCTTGCAACAATTGGGATTGAAGTTTCAAAATCCTTTGTATGGCTGGGTCTAGTCCATTGTTGTTGGCCAAAAGCTGAGTTGTCTCTTGGCTCAACTGGTTTTGGGTTGCTATAATGTCTCTCACGTTGTCCGTTTGGTTGTTGCTATTTTCATCCACCTTGATGTTGGAGTCTCTTGGAGTAGTCATCTGTTTGGGTTGAATTGGGATTAGAATAGGCAAAATATTCCTAAGGAATTATTTCTAATCACACACATCACAATTCACACAAGCAATGTGCAAGCAATCACAAACGAACATTTCACTCAACAACTTTGCACTCAACAACAAGGTTCAAGCACATACTTAGGCAACAAAATATTTTTGTTACATCACTTAGGTTGGGTGTTTGACCTAACTAAATTATGGTGGTCCATCTATATGGTTTACTTGTGATCTTTCCTTCCTTCTTGATTCTTCTTGTATGAGATCATGGTTTCCTTGAGAAAAACTCTTGGTTGCAATTCTTCAAATGGTGTAGGCTCCTTCTTACTTTTGCATTCCCTCAGTCTCTAAATCTTGAGTAAGATTTCCTTGTTTCACTTGTAGTCCTTAGTGGTATCCAAGTTGGAAGTCCTTGGTGAATATGCTGAAGATGTTGAAGTCAGTAGAGTTCATGAAGTTGAAGAAGTCCTTTGCACATGGTGTAGTCTTTGGTCATGGGTAGGTTTTTCCATCAAGTTGAAATAGAAGAGAAGTAGAGTTGAAACCAAAATGGTTGAGGAAAGAGTTTACAAGTATTTTTGTAAATAAGTTTTGGATCAAAATGTAACTCCTATTTTTCTAAGGGTTTTTGTCCAATCCTAGGGTTTACAAATCCTACAGGCAACACAATGCTCTGATACCATCTGTAGGGGTCCCAATCTTAGATAAGATAGAGCCTCCTGTGTTTTACAATGCTAGTCCCTGGATCAATAGCTAGTATCCACAGTTTAGATGTAATATCAAGAAACAAAGGTCATATTATAACTTTATAACCAGGAATAACATAATTTTATTACATCAATACATAGCTCATTTGGCTATTACATTACATTGCAGCGGAATAATTATAATCATGGGGTCCTTCATCTTCAAAGTGCCACAGGCAGATGTTGGTTGTAGACTTTGTAATCCTAATCAAAACAATCTTCACTAAACAATCAAACCTGCAACATACAAGTTACAGCCACAAAGGGTCAATACATTTGAATTGTATTGGCAAGTGATACTATATTAGTATAGTGGAGTCTATCATCTATATGCATTTGGCTAAGTGGGGTTGAGGCTTGCATTGCTCAAATTAGATTTTCCTTAACATTTTGAAAATACTAAGTTTTGCTTGTCAAAATCATTTTCTCAATCAAAGGTGAAGATCCTTTCCAAGGCATCTACCAATCAAAGATTTAAGATCTCAAACAACCCTTGTTCAATCCACAAGTTTTAACTTAGAAATTTGAATGATGAGATTCTTGATTGCTTCCATGTCTTGATGCTCAAATTGTCCTTTACCAGGGACATGGCTAAGTACTTAGATTTTACACTCTGCAGAGGTGGTGCACTTTCCCCACAAGACTTGGTTTCCCAAGACAAGATCTTTCGAGCTTTCCTTAGACCAAAATGGACGTTCAACCTATCAAACACTACCACCCACTGTCCATTTGGCTAAGTTCTTGCAACCTATATGATCATGGCAGAGCCCATATTGCCAAGTGGTTGCACTTGAAGCTTCTCAACATTTGACATATCAAATCCCTTTGTGCCTGGGTGGCATACCACAAGTGAGATACACAAGCCAAGACCATGGCCTTGTGAACCACTCAACATAAACCAATCCTTCCATTCCACCCAGGTGATTCATTAACTTAGTTGTTTTATTAAACAAAAACATAAGTCCTCAGACTTAGAGATTTTTCCATAGTGTGAATATATTTTCCACCCATGTTTTCCATTAGCTAGGCTAAGCTTGGTAGTAATAGGAAACTTAACTTAGGAAATCCTACTAAGGATTCATCTACTAGGTTTTCCTATAGCAAGATCTATACTTAGCAAAATCCATGCAAGTTTACTTAGCAAAATCACTAATGCATAGTGAAAGTAATGGGACAAAAAGTATGAAGCATCACTTGCCTTTTTGGTAGGAAATGGTGGTTCACTCCTTGATCTTGCTAGTCTCACACTTCACTACAAGTCAATCAAGCAAACACCAATTCAATTTACATTCCAAACCAATAATCACTCAAACAAATTCACACACACAAGACAATGGAAACCAATTCATGCATGAGAGCATGCACAAGATAGTTTTATTTTGCAAAGGGGTCTCCATGGGGTTTCTAAACTTTGTAAGATCCAAATTGGTCATTTACCAAAGTGGCAAAGTCATTAGCAAGAGGGTTTTGTCCAAAAACTATTTTTTATATCCATTCATCATTTCATGTGGTGAAAAATGTTTTTATTAAGGCAAAACTCTTAAGTTGTTCACCAAATGAGTTGCTATTGCAAAGCTTGGTGTTTTTGGGTCAGTAGGTTTGGTCCAAACTATTTCCTTAAAGTTTTCTTTCCATAAACATTTTTTCAACAAAAACCATTCTTTTTATTTGGCTAGAATATGACTAAGTCAAGTAATCCAACCTAAATATTACAAAAATCATTTTTAATACCAAGGGTTGGTTCCTAGGGTCAGTAAGGTCACAACAATCCAATTTGCAAAGGTTTTATCATTAAATTCAATTTTAAACAATTTTTATACTCTAAACAAGCATACAAATGAATCTGCAAAAATGAGCCAAGAAACAGATACTATTTGCTAAACTAATTCCACAGTTGGCTAGGGCTTGTTCTCCTGAATCCATTGATATAAAATTTGTAATTTTTGGACGTGTGGTTTGAAAGTTACAAGGGTTTGAAAATTACAAACAAATCTGTTTTCAATTTCTGTTTTTAAACAGACAGGTGACACGCGGCGTTATTCTACTGGTTGATACCGGTTCGGCCGGATCGGGCGATGCTGGCCGTTGGATTTAATTAACATCGCGCGGCTCAGATCGTTCGATACCCCTTCGCTTATTTTCTTTCCTAGCCGCTGGATCAAGATCGGACGGTTGCTGCTGCCTGGCCAAGGACTGGCGGCGAGATGTTACCGGCGAGCGGCGGAGCGGCCAGTTGGCGGTGGCGCTGGCGAGGCAGGAAGCGAAACAGAGAGGGAGCAAGCTCACCGAGGTCGCGAGGATGAGGCGATTGTGTTCGTGTGGTCGCGTGGGCAAGGCGCCGCGGGGCAGGCGAGATTTCGCGGAGTTGGTTCAGCGGCCAGACGCTGCGGTCGAGGTCGAGGACGACGCTGTGGTCCACGGGAAGACAAACGGAGGACTGGGTTAGCTGCGCAAGACCATGGCAAAGATGTGTGCGTGATCTAGAAGACACGGGGTGGTAGGAATTTACCTGTGGGCGTCGTCGGAGTAGAGGCAGACGACGGCAATACTGGAGGTTGTCGTTGGCGAGGCTCAGGGGTGTCCGTGGTCGAACGGGTGGTACGGGGAGGAGTGTCTGGGAGTGGGGAAGCTTCTAGGGTGCTCGAGAAGGAAGGGGGTGGCGTGTACTGGTCTGAATTGGCCGGAGACGGTGGTCGGAGCCGAGGCAGTCGAGGAGAGATTGTGGCGGCCTGGAGGCGTGCTCGGGGGAGAAGGCAGAGGGGAAACGGAGAGGGGTGGCTGGCATTTAAAGGGGCGTGGTCATTACAAGAAATCAAAGGCTCCTTCATGTGCAATCAATCGCTGGAGTAACTCTCTCTGCAACGGTCAGGCAACGGTGTCTCGTTGAAGACGATGGCTGGGGATGTGGGGCCTGCTTGTCAGCGAGTGAGGAAAGCTTCAGGTGGGCTCCAGTTGTCATACACTGCGTGGGTTAGTTTTAGTGAAAACGATTCACTATTTGAGAGAGGAGGTGGGCTCGGTTGCTGAAATTGGCTGGGGTAGTTGTCTTCTTGTTGTTTCTTTTTTTGTCTGTAAACATTTTCCTTTTCTATTTCTATTTGCTGATTTGATTTTCAATCAATATTTCAAACATTCAAACCATTCAAACAATTCAAACTATTGTAATGAGTTTTTGGTTCTGTTTAGTAGTATAAACCAACTTCCAAAATAAAATAATATTTTAAATCTTTTTAGGTTCCATTTATTAATTAAATAAAAATGGACCATGGTTTATTAATAAAATAGGGTTTGGTTTATTTAATAAAATCTTCATTTGAAATCCAAACACTTTCAAAACCAAATCAGTAGGTTTTATTTGGAAACATAAGATACTTGAAATACTTGTTTAAAATGAAATAACATTTTATTTTAGGGTCCAATACCAATTAAATGAATAGACCCTATTCATTTAATCCAATTAGGATTTGTTTTATTTAAATTCTTTATTTTGGAATCTAAAATAAAATCAAAACACTTCAGTAAGTTTTATTTGTGAATATCAAATATTTGAAAAACTTATTTTAAATAATTTAATAAGTTTTGAGGTTCTAATTAAATTGGTAAAACCTTTTATTTAAATAAAGTTTGGATATTAATTCCTTATTATTTTATTTAAATAAACCTTTGCTAATTTTTATTAAAAATAAAAAATGTTTTTAATTCCCAAAGCTTTGGCTAAGGTTTAATTTGGCTTTATAAAATAATATTTATTCATAAAACATTATTTCTATTGAAAACCAAATCTCTTATTAAAGGATCCAAAATAGTAATTCCAAAACATTTTAATTTCCTTTATTAAATGTTTATCTTTAAGAATCCCTTTAGGATTTTATTTAATCCAAATTGGTTTGAAGTTCTAATTGAATTCCAAAAGTTTCTTCTGGCTCTGAAAATCAAACAAAGTTTTATTTTATTCATTTATTTTTCACATTACAAGATTTGGAAAATCTTGGGATGTGACACTCATATTTGTAACTCGAAGCAGGTGTTGCAGAATAAACGGAAGCTAGCGAAGAACGAGGTGAGGATGCGCGTGGGAAACGGATCAAAGGTTGATGTGATCGCGGTCGGCACGCTACCTCTTCATCTACCATCGGGATTAGTTTTATACTTAAATAATTGTTATTTGGTGCCTGCGTTAAGCATGAACATTATATCGGGATCTTGTTTATTGCGAGACGGTTACTTGTTTAAGTCCGAGAATAATGGTTGTTAGATTTATATGAGTAATATGTTTTATGCACATGCACCTTTAATAGATGGTCTATTCTTATTGAATCTCGATAGTGGAAATACACATATTAATAACATTGAGGCTAAACGTTTGAAATCGAGCGATAACTCGACCTATATGCGGCACTGTCGTCTTGGTCACATTGGAGTGAAGCGTCTGAAGAAACTCCATTCCGATGGACTTCTTGAATCACTTGATTTCGAATCACTTGAAAGATGCGAAGCATGTCTGATGGGTAAAATGACTAAGACTCCATTTTCTGGCATGATGGAGCGAGCTACGGACTTATTGGAGATCATTCATACCGATGTGTGTGGTCCAATGAGTGTAGCATCGCGCGGTGGTTATCGTTATGTTCTTACCATCACGGATGACTTGAGTAGATATGGGTATATCTATTTCATGAAACTGTTGCCTGTCAAAACCCACCGGCGAGCAGCGACGAGCAGCGACGAGCAACACGAAGAGCCGGGAGGCTCCCAGAACTGCTGGTGGGCCCTGGTCCCTCGGGCAACGGCCCGCAAAACTCCGGCACACGTCCTGGCTTGGTTCAAGGGCGTGCCACCTGACCTATACCTAGTCAGGAAGGTGATGGATTGCTTCGATCAGTTTCCTTCATGGTAAACAAGTATACGTAAAATTCGAGCCGTGACCGGCTCCCAGGTTTCCCTGTGAATCGGCTCCTGGAGCCGATTATCCTATGGTTCTGCATTAAATCTATGATAACATGGGGTTTTGCTTCATCCATACAAGTTAAATCGATCTACGATAGTTTGACGTTTTCACCACGTAATTGGAACGTCCTACACGTAATTGAGCCTGGTAGATACAAAAGATAATGGAAAACTAACCCTAGAGAAGGCCTAACAACCGACGTAAAGTCAATTCCCGGAACAACTCCTCTCGAATTGGCAAACCATATCCTCACGTACTCTTTGGATCGTTCAACCCGTTTGCAAGGCCCGACTACGTGGATATCAAACTAAACCTTGGAAAACAAGGCATAACTATAACAGATCAAATCAATGAATAAAGATCAAGCAGATGCTACCCTTACACGGAAAAGGTGCAAAGGTAGCGAGGTAACTAGAGGTAGCATAACTTAAACAATCATAGCGAAAAGTACCGATGCTAACCTAAACAAATCTATGATAATAGTATTACTCGCCATCAACAAGGCTTCAAGACGAGTAACACCAAATAGCATAGCAGAATCGCCTAGATCGCAAGATGCGATCTAGGCGACATACTACCGAAAGAAACCCTAGAAACAAGGGGTGGCGATGCGCCGAGATTGTGTTTGTTGTGAACGTGATTGTCCTCCTTTTCTCAATAACCTTAGGTACATATTTATAGTCCGGAGACTTTCTATCTTTGGAATAACTCTACAACTCTATCTCTTACCTAAACCGAAACGGAACCTACTACAATATACAGATACACGGGCAATTTAGCCCAAATCCACGCACAAGGCCGATTCAACAACATGTTGCATATATGTATCTTCCAAGCCCATCTTGATTACGGCCCATCTCTTCCTTTGGCCAAAATATGGCGATAACACATGCCCCCCTGGTCTTGGCAATAATAATTCCAAAACCACTCTGTTGATGTTTTTTCTTCCCCTTCTCCTTTTTTTTACATCGGGTTACGCGTTGCAGAGCAGAATCGTCACGCCACCCCCTCATCATGATGCCCTGTCTTCTCAACTTCTCCGCAGTGCATGATTTGACAATTTTGGCACCGCATTCTGGGAAACCGCTATGGCATTGAACCACCTCCCACTATTCCCCTTATTTAAATTCATCTGAGCAGTTCGCAACCCCATCTTCCTCCAGTAGCCAAAAAACCCTCTTCCTCCGCCGAAAAATCCCTCTTCCTCCGCCATGGCCTCCTCCTCTTCCGCCCTTTCCTCCCAATCTTCCAACACGATTAGCGACCGGGAGCCGACGCCGGAGCACCCGCCAATGGCGGCGTACGAGGCTCTCGCCCCACAATGGTGGGACGAGAGGGATTGGAACTTCGCCGCCTGGTCGGAGGACGACGAGTCCCTGACCGACGGCGAGGAGGGCCTGCAATTCCTCGTCGACGGGGAACTGGAGGCGGAGAGCACCGACGACGCCTGGTCCTGGGATGGCGTCGAATCCTCCGACGAGGAGGAGGAATCGGAGGAGGACACCTCCTCCGACGAGTACCCGCCGGTGAAGCGCTTCCGCGCCGGGTCCAGCGAGGACACCGAAGACGACGACGAGGACGAGGAGGCCCCGGCATCTTCTTGACAGCGGCGAAGACGACGCCGGCAGAACGCTGATGACAAATAACAAGACGGCGAAGACAATGCATTTACACCGGCCTCTAGATTAGGAACTAGTAGTAGTAGTACTAGTAGTAGATTTTCTTTTGTAAGCAATCGGCTCCATTGTAAATAACCGTCTTTTGAATCAACAAAGATTGCTTCTTTCAACTCGAAGATTGCTTTTCCAACTCAATTTTGCCGATAGTCAAAATAGGTCGATGTCCCAGAAGCCGACAGTAATGTATCGGCTTTCACCATGCTACGCTCATACAGTCAACCAAGTCAAAGCCCAAAGAGCCGATGGCAAAACATCGGCTTTCCCAAAAACGTTGACAAGGTCAAACTTGGTCGCATACTTAGACAAATCTAAGTGGCCACTTTCCAGTTTCAAACGGTAACCTGCGACCCTCTTCAAAAAAGGGCGACCCAGATCTCTAATTGCCCACCGACCAGATCGAGCTCACAGCGACAAGAACCCTCGATCCCCAACTGCATAGATCCATCTCCGTCGGCAAACTAGATGGCGGAATCGTCCAACACCAACCCAGAGGTCTCCGATGCAAGGTACGCCTACTCCTGTAATCTGAGCGATGCTAGAATTAATGGCGATCACTGAATTAATGCTTTATCCCACCATTAAAATTTTAGGTTTGTACATTTCACGCCGCATCCTTCTCTCCCAAATTCTCTCTGTCTTGGCCCTCAGATGTAATCTAGTCCTGCCCATCTGATCTCTTGCGAAGCAAACAGAATCCCCTTCGCAAGCCAAGACCTAGATTTGAACTCTTGGGCCGACTGCTTGCGAGCCTGGCCTAATCCCCCTGAACATTGGGTCTCTTGGTTCAGCAGGGTAGCTAGAGCTTACCAATCCCAATGGGAAACCACGGGAATAGCTGATGCCTTGCATTTGTCATAGATTTAACTTGTATGGATTCTACCAGCCGGTCGTAGTGGCTCGGCAATTTGGCCTTGGACAAGTACCTCCCCATTTCTTTCTCCACCACCTTACAGAGAGCAGAGCCGACCTGCCCGATCCTCTCACCAGTCAAAGGTGTTATTCCTTCTTCGATGCTCTGACCATCCCAATTCCTAACGACCTCACCTTCGCCTCATCAACCGATGGCTTTGAGGACTGGTGGTCGATGTGGAAGACTCATGCCTTCAGGAGAGCTCTGGGACCGTTGCTGAAACAGCTCGATGCTGACTATGATATCCCCGTGGAACAGGTACCACTACTTGTACATTTTCTTGATGCAGCTCACAAATGATTCTTCTACTAACCCACTCTCTCTCTCTTTGCAGCAACAAGATGGTCCTGAACCTACGCACAGTGATGGCTCCCCCTTCGAGTTCTTTCCGCCAGCTCCTGTGGTTCTTTTCTGCAAAAACTCGCCACCTTTGAAAAAGGTCATAATGCAGAACCAGCCGATATCACCACAATCGGCTTCCAAGAACCAAGCAACTTCTAAGTCAGCTGCCCCTCGAGTTCCAACTAAAACAAGAACGATGGTGAGGAAGGTAGCTGCCAGGAAGACCTTGAGGCGCCGGAGCCCTTCTCCAGAAAGCTCGCATGTAGGCCGATCCATGCCTTGGTCGATCTTTCTCACCCTTGCAAATCTACTCGTGCTTACTGGTTCTCCTTTCTTACAGGCTTCCGTCGAAGACACCTCCAGCGAGGACACTCAGATCAATCGAGGAGAATTGGGCCCAGACTGAGAGGACCATTACACCGAGCCAGATTCACCACCATCGGCTTCCGTGAAAAGGCTAGTTCTCGAACCTCGCCCCGAGCACCGGTCGAGACGGGCCGGTGTGAAGCCCCAAGGGCTCGCAAGGGACTGCAAATTTCTTCATCGAGCCAAGAGGTTTCAAAAGTCATCACCCTTCAATGTTCTTACCACTTGTTTCTTTTTACCTGCCGATTCCTCATTATTTACACCGGCTAAGCACCTTCCATGCAGACGACTGACGCTTCTAGTGGGAAGGCCGGGGCAGTGCCGATGCCTTTAGCCAAGCCGGACTTAGCAATCCCCGAAGGTGCAGATGAAACGGCTACCACTTTGGCCAAGCCCCCAGCAACCACACACAAGCCGATTGTCTCGTCATCTGCTATCCCCTCGATCTTAAGAGAGGTACGTTAGCTTCTTTCGGCTCATCCTTACACGTTGGACGCATACTGACGCCTTTTCGGGCTGCCAGGGTTGTGATATTTCAGGCTTGCTGACGTTCGACCCTGAATCCATCAAACCAACTCCCTCTGTTGCCAGCGATGAACCACGAGCCAGGGCTGTTCCACCTCAATTCCAGCGTCTCAAAGCCTTGCTGTCCTCCCCGATCGAGGAGTTGATCGAGGGTTCTGAGGAGGTGAAGAGCGTTCTTGTCGAAATCAAGGACCAACTCCCAGTAGCATTGCAGGTGAAGCTTTGGCCAGTTGTAACTCTGTCTTTCTACGGGTCAAGGGTGAAGTTAGCCCGTGAAAGGATCAATATGCGTCGCGCCCAACTTCCGCTGAAGGCCAATATCGCAGACAGATGGCAGCAGCTCAACGAGAAAAAGGCGTCTCTGGATGCCAAAACTGACACCTCTGTCAGTACCGCCGAGCTCGCATCCTTGAAAAGGGAGTTGGAAGATCTTGAAGAGAAGGTCCGGGTGACTAAACAGCTCATTCGCGACAAGGAAGAATCCATCGCCCGCTCCCAAGACGAAGCAGAAGGCCTCAAAGCTCAACTGAAGACCGATCTGGCAGAAATACGTGCCCTGAACAAGCAGCTAGTGACGGGCAAGGACGAAGATGACGAAGCCGAGATCGCCGAGGTGGATCGTGTCCGTGCTGACGCCCTCCACGCCTTCGAGGCATTTCTTCAGTAGCTCGTTCATGTAAACTGCACTTGTAACAGTTTGAACCTCTAGAGTCGATGACTGTGCATCGGCTATATATATTTTTTTATTTGGCCGATTTCATGTATCGGCCCCCACATTTCACTGTCCATTATCCCACATGCTTGGGAAATATTTCTTGAGATGTTGACCGTTGACAGCCACTGGGAATTTTACGCCGTCCAGCTCCTCAAGCATGTACGCGTTCCCTCTTAAGACTTGATCGACCTTGTATGGCCCGTGCCAATTTGGAGACCATTTACCATATGATGCATCCTTAGTCCCCAATGGTAATACAGCTTCCCATACCAGATCGCCAACGTGGAACTCCTTTGGTCTCACCTTCTTATTATATGCACGAGCTACCTTGGCCTTGTTCTTTTTGATTTTTTCAAGCGACCACAGCCTAAGCTCAGTTAAATCCTCAACACTGTCACTCATCAGGGCCGCATATTCTTCAGTTGTTAGATTGTTCTGAAAAGTGACACGTCTAGATCCAGCCGTAATCTCCCAGGGCAATACGGCTTCTTGTCCGTAGACTAGATGGTATGGCGAGGTCTTTATCGCTCCATGACATGACATGCGATAAGCCCATAAAGCCTCTGACAAAACCTCGTGCCAACGCCTAGGGTGCTCGTCGACTTTCCTCTTGATCATCTTGATAAGGCTCTGGTTGGACGCTTCAGCTTGCCCATTTGCTTGAGCATAGTATGGAGATGATCGAATCAGCTTAATCCCCGTGTCCTCACAGAACTTTCTAAACTCGTGAGAAATGAAGACCGAACCTCCATCGGTCGTGATAGTTTGGGGAATTCCGAATCTATGAATGACATGTTCTTTCACAAAATTGATAACATCCTTTGAGTTCACTGACTTCATAGGGACAGCTTCCACCCATTTAGTGAAATAATCAGTAATGGCCAAAATCCACATGTGGCCTTTGCTTGATGGAGGACTGATCTTGCCGATCATATCCATGCCCCAACCTCGGAATGGCCAAGGCTTGATGATGGGGTTCATTGCTGACGCGGGTACCATTTGAATTTTCCCAAATTTCTAACATGCTTGACACCCTTTGTAGTACTTGAAACAGTCCTCAAGCATGGTGGGCCAATAAAACCCTGATCGCCTGATCAACCATTTCATCTTGTGAGACGATTGGTGAGTTCCACAGGCGCCTTCGTGTACCTCGTGTAGGAGCCGATTGGCCTCGGCCCTGACATTTGAGCAGTAACCCTCCAGTCCTGTAAAACATGTCGTCCCCAATAAGCACATACTTCATGGCCTTGTACCTTATCCGTTTAGGTGCCCCCCGAGCCGAATCCTTCAAGTAATTGAAGATATCGGCTCTCGATCAATGGCCTCGTGAACTGCACGAACATCAGCTCCCTGCCTTACGTCCTTGTAGCGAAGCCATTGTGCAAGATCATTACTCGGTATTCTGTGACCGCGGGATCCAGGTGAAGTTTATGTACCGGAACTGTGCCATCAGCTCACGGCATTGCAGCCATAATGGGAAGAGTGACTCGCTCTCACACTTGTATTCCTCCGTGAGTTGGGAAATCACCAACTTGGAGTCTCCCCAAATTTCCATACGCTCCGCTTCGATGAGCAACTCCATTCCCTTGCGTATCGCCACATACTCAGCGACGTTGTTGGTGCGAGGGGTAGATAACCTGATGGAGAAGGAAAATGTTGCCCCCCGGGGCGACACGAGTAGAATGCCGATGCCGCAACCATCGTCACAAACCGATCCATCGAAAAACATAGCCCACGCTCGTATGGACAGCGCTGCTATATTAGTGTTGATCCTTTCAGCAATAAGGTCGGCCAATGCCTGACCCTTAACTGCTTTCGCGGGTTGATACCGGATGTCAAATTCCGATAACACAAACATCCATTTGCCGAGTCGTCCTTTCAACATAGGGGCCGACAGCATGTGCTTTATGACATCTGATTTGCATATGATGATAATCTCCGCTGAGAGCAAGATGTGGCGCAGCTTGGTGCAGGTGAAAAACAGGCAGAGGCATAACTTATCGATCTCAGGATACCTTGTCTCTGCATCCAGCATCCTTCTGCTGATGTAAAATACAACTCGCTCCAGACCATCATAAACTTGCACCACCACTGAGGCGATGGACGTGTGACCATCGACAAGTAAATGTAGAACGGTTTATCCGGGGCGGAACCAACACTGGCGGCTTCGTCAGATATTCTTTGATCTTGTCGAAGGCTCGTTGTTGTTCTGCCCCCCAGCGGAATTCCTCGTCAGTTTTAATTTTCACCAGTCCCATGAACGGCTCTATTCTTCCTGACAGATTGGAGATGAATCTTCTGACGAAGTTGATCTTGCCGATGAGAGACTGCAGTTCTTTCTTCGTGGTAGGTGGCTTCATTGTTCGTACTGCCTCCTGACTTTTCAGGCCGATCTCAATTCGCGTTCATGGACCAAGAAACCCAAGAACCGGCCGTCACCGAAGGCACACTTCTTTGGATTCATCCAGAGTCGAATTTTCTTGTTCGGTCCAGACGTTGCAGATCGTCCAAGTGTCCTTGTACTGACGCAGACTTGACCACCACGTCATCGATGTAAATTTCCACCAGCTTGCCGATCAGATCATGGAAAATGTAATTCATGGCTCTTTGGTACGTGGCGCCGGCATTCTTCAGTCCAAATGTCATGACTACATATTCAAACAACCCCACCGAACCTGGGACTCTGAATGCAGTCTTGTGTATATCTTCCGGAGCCATAAAAATTTGGTTGTAACCGGCATTGCCATCCATGAAGCTCAAGATCTTATGACCAGCCGCTGCGTTGATTAACGTCTCTGCTACCGGCATCGGATACTCATCCTTTGGAGTAGCTCTATTGAGATCCCGAAAATCTATGGCAACACGCCAGCGGCCATCCTTTTTCTCTACGGTTACGATACTAGAAATCCACTCAGCATACCTGCATGGCCTGATTAACTTGGTTGTCGACATTTTATCGACCTCTTTCTTGACTTCTTCCAAAATTTCGGCCTTCATCTGTCGTGCTCGCTGCTGGAATGGCCGAAATCCTTTTTTAAGCGGGAGTCGATGCTCAATGATGCTCCTGTCTAACCCAGGCATCTCTGTATAGTCCCAGGCAAAGCAGTCTGGATATTCTTTCAAGAAAGCTATCTTCGGACCCCGTAGATTCGGATCTAACTTCCTGCTGATAAATGTCGGTCGTGGCTTATCCCCAGGACCGATGTCAATCTCTTCCAGCTCATCAGCGGATGTAAACCCATACCCTAGCTTTCCGTCACCTGTTAAATCGATGCTAAACACATGGCAAACAGTTGGTGAGGATAACAAAAATAATTTGGGCCGATTTCTGAATATTTGCCTGATTGCATTAGTCAAGGACGGTTTACACCTTATTTGTTTTACAATGGCAGGGAATCTCCGCTACGACTACATGATCTCGCTTGTCGTAAGATTGTCGCTTTTATTTTTGTGGCGATCGCAGGATCGGCACCATCTGATCGTGGACTTTGCTACCTGTCGGGCGATGGATAAGACCAGCCTCACCCGTTTTTGTAGCTTCAATGCACTCACAGCCGTCTAGACTGATTCGGAGATCGGCTCTTGGTCTTCGCTTCCGGATGTTCATGCCGGCTATGGAGATCTCGATCGAATCATCTGCATGAATGACCTCCACCTCATCTCCATCCCATGTATTAAACCGGTGCATCGTGGATGGAATGCAGCAGTTAGCGTGAATCCAATCTCTCCCTAGCAAGACAGCGTAGGTGCTTTTGCTGTCCACGACGAAGAATGACGTAGGGATGGTTTTTCTGCCTACGGTCAGATCCACGTTCAGTACGCCTTGCGTTTCTGAAGTTTGGCCGTTGAAGTCGCTTAACGTGACGTTGGTTTTGATCAGATCTGCAGTGGAGCGTCCCAGGCGCCGTAGCATAGAGTATGGCATTATATTGACTGCCGCTCCGGTGTCAACCAACATCTTGCTGACAGGCTGCCCATTGATGTAACCTCGTAGGTACAGAGCTTTCAGGTGTTTGTAGCCCTTCTCACGTGGCTTTTCAAAGATAACCGGCTGTGGGCCGCAGTCAAACTGTGCCACTGGTAGCTCTTTGGTTCTTGGAGCGCAGAACTCTGACGGTAGTACGAACACCATGTTTGTGCCAGCCGATGTCTTCGCATCGGCTTTTACCGGTTTGGGGCGCCACTCTTTCTTTTTCGGGCGATCTTCCGTTTCCAAGGTCTGCCGAATTTTCGCGGCTAGATCGGGCCGTGCTTTCCTTAAAGCGTGGAGGTACTGCGCTTCGGCTTCCTCCAAGTTACGCAGTCGCTGAACTCTACGCTTTTGGGTGTGTCTGAGTCCATCGGGACACCACCTTGGACGGTGATATCTGTCTTCTTCTCTGTCATCCATTGGCTCCTCGAGATCTTTTGCTCGAGCGCGGACTCCCGTGTCTCACGAGGTGGGAGAGGCCCTAGGCTTGAACAACTGGCCCCGTGTCCTCCTTCTGCTGTCCACATTCCGGGCAGTTATCGATTGTAGGCAATCGGCTCATTCCCGCATCCCAGCAATACTTGAAGAAAGGACAATCCCAATGTTTGTCTACGCCTTCCTTTTCTTTTGACGTTCCCCTAGCGAGGTGCTCATATCCTTCATCGTCTCTATCGCACCGGCGACGTCGGTCATACTGACGCTCATACTTGTTAAGGAGATGCGTGGAGTGTGGCTTCTGATATCGCACGCTTCTGACCTGTTGCTCAGTTAAATACCGCCTGTCATCGTACCGGGGCCGGTCACATGGACCGGCCTCCTCTCTTTCTTTGGCCCGAGAGCGACCGCCGTCCTCCTTATATGTGCCATGGTGGTATACAGGCCCTGCCATGTTGACATCGAACGAGAAATCTAACTGACGCCTCGTGGAGTGGCTTTGTTCTACCATGTTTACGCCGGGAAATGGGTTTGTGTCTACTTTCATGGCGAATTGCCCCAGGATCAGACGGCCCTGTTCTATCGCCGTTTGGATCTGGCGACGTAGCTCTTTGCAGTCGTTGGTGGTGTGGGTGAACGAGTGATGCCACTTGCAGTATGGTCTCCCGTTCATCTCTTGAGCCGTGGGGATCTTGTGGCCTTCGGGTAACTTCAGCTGCTTTTCCTTCAGTAGTAAATCGAATATCTGCTCAGCTTTGCTTACATCGAAGTCGAACCCTTTTGCAGGCCCCTGCTGCTTTACCCATTTGCAGGATACAGGATCTGTCCCCCGAGCCCATTCAGCCACGGCCACCTCCTGATCTTGTGTAGGATCCTCTTCTTCTGTATTGACCAGGCCTATCGGACGTTTGAACTTGTCTTGGTACAACTCAGGGTGGCGCTGTTCATACATTGTCAGCTTCTGAGCCATATGCGCCAAGGAGTTGTACTCTACTTGGAAAGCCAGATCTTTGATAGGTGCTGAGAGACCCAACACCGCCACCGACGCTTTTTCGCTTAAACGAGATGAGTAACATCGGTTCTTGGCGATCTGCCGCTGGATGTACTCGGCCTGATTTCTCCCGCTTTTGCCGCACTGTGCAGTCCGCAATGCCAGCCTCGGTAGCCTCTGAATGATACTGAATGTGGAACTGCTCTTCCAGTTGCTTCCAGGTCTGGATCGAATCAGGTGGCAGCGAGGTGTACCACCCAAAAGCTGGTCCTGTCAGAGATTGTGCAAAGAACCTTACGCGCAATTGATCCGATGCTGAAATCATGCCTAACTGTGCCAGGTATCGGCTCACGTGCTCGATCGAGCTCGACCCTTCTGATCCTCTAAACCTTGAGAACTCAGGGAGCCGATACTTGGGTGGCAGCGGAATCGGATCAAACTCGTTGGGGTACGGCTTTGAATAGCTGATTGTCCTTCTCTTCGGCACGAAGCCGAACTAGTCTCTCAAGATGGTACGGATTTGCTCCACTGTTTGAGCTGCAGGGGCTAGATTCTCATGACTCGTTCCAGTGGCATACTTGGCTAGCCACGCCTGTTTATCGGCGTCCATCCCGGACATCCTGCTCGAAACACCGCCTCAAGCCCCGCCCAGGAACTCCTGCCGCAGAAATCCCTGCGGTTGCAATCTGGTTCGTGCGTGTCAGGCTGTTGCAGTCCGGCACGTAGGTGCACACATATCCATGTGGGATTTCTTTAGGTGGTTCAAACAGGAACTGGCAATCGCCTGGGTCACCTCCGACCTTGTAGACGACGTACGCCGCTGCCCCTGGTGGCTCCGGAGCTGCAAGTGCGAATGGCAGCTGTGGCCTGGTCTGGAGCGGTCTTTCTCCCTGGTGAGTCCCTAGAGCAGGCCCCGACGGAGAGTACTGATGTTTCATGATCTCCTGAACTACGCGAACTGCGATCCGCTCGAAAGCGTTCACCAGGCTCTCAGAATGGCGGTGAAGAGAATGAGCCACCATGTAATTGACTTCCTGTCGCAGAGCTCAGTGCGCTCCTGCGAAGGAATGCAGATCCACCTCATCAAGAGCACCCTCGGTGAGAACCCTTTCCACCGATGCCATGCTTACGAGTCCTCTCAAAAGAGCCGATGAGATCGGCTCAAGAGAGCTTTGATGTCATCATACTTTGTGCTCCTCGTGCAGATCGTCAGACGTGACCGGTCGCCCCCATCGCAGCGTCGGATGTTGATGCAGATGCTATTGAATGTCCCACCGGGCGTGCCAGAATGTGTTGCCTGTCAAAACCCACCGGCGAGCAGCGACGAGCAACACGAAGAGCCGGGAGGCTCCCAGAACTGCTGGTGGGCCCTGGTCCTCGTGCAACGGCCATAAAACTCCGGCACACGTCCTGGCTTGGTTCAAGGGCGTGCCACCTGACCTATACCTGGTCAGGAAGGTGATGGATTGCTTCGATCAGTTTCCTGCATGGTAAACAAGTATACGTAAAATTCGAGTCGTGACCGGCTCCCAGGTTTCCCTGTGAATCGGCTCCTAGAGCCGATTATCCCGTGGTTCTGCATTAAATCTATGAAAACATGGGGTTTTGCTTCATCCATACAAGTTAAATCGATCTACGACAGTTTAACGTTTTCACCACGTAATTGGAACATCCTACACGTAATTGAGCCTGGTAGATACAAAAGATGATAGAAAACTAACCCTAGAGAAGGCCTAACAACCGACGTAAAGTCAATTCCCGGAACAACTCCTCTCGAATTGGCAAACCATATCCTCACGTACTACTGGATCGTTCAACCCGCTTTGCAAGGCCCGACTACGTGGATATCAAACTAAACCTTGGAAAACAAGGCATAACTATAATGATCAAATCAATCGAATAAAGATCATAAGATGCTACCCTTACACCCGGAAAAGGTGCAAAGGTAGCGAGGTAACTAGAGGTAGCATAACTTAAACAATCATAGCGAAAAGTACCGATGCTAACCTAAACAAATCTATGATAATAGTATTACTCGCCATCAACAAGGCTTCAAAGACGAGTAACACCAAATAACGATAGTAGATATCGCCTAGATCGCAAGATGCGATCTAGGCAGCATGACACTTACCCGAAAGAAACCCTAGAAACATGGGGTGGCGATGCGCCGAGATTGTGTTTGTTGTGAACGTGATTGTCCTCCTTTTCTCAATAACCTTAGGTACATATTTATAGTCCGGAGACTTTCTATCTTTGGAATAACTCTACAACTCTATCTCTTACCTAAACCGAAACGGAACCTACTACAATATACAGATACACGGGCAATTTAGCCCAAATCCACGCACAAGGCCGATTCAACAACACGTTGCATATATGTATCTTCCAAGCCCATCTTGATTACGGCCCATCTCTTCATTTGGCCAAAATATGGCGATAACAGAAACATAAGTCCGAAACTTTCGAGAAGTTTAAGGAATTTCAAAGTGAGGTAGAGAATCAACGTAACAAGAATATTAAATTTCTATGTTCTGATCGTGGAGGTGAATATATAAGTTATGAGTTTGGCGAGCATTTGAAGAAATGCGGAATACTTTCACAATTGACACCGCCGGGAACACCACATCGTAATGGTGTGTCCGAACGTCGTAATCGAACTATCTTAGATATGGTTCGTTCTATGATGTCACTTATAGATTTACCGCTATCATTTTGGGGTTATGCATTAGAAACAACCGCATTCACTTTAAATAGGGAACCATCTAAATCCGTTCAAACGACACCGTATGAATTATGGTTTGGGAAGAAACCTAAGTTGTCGTTCCTTAAAGTTTGGGGTTGCGAAGTCTATGTAAAGAAGTTACAGCCGGACAAGCTTGAACCCAAAGCGGAAAAATTGCGTCTTCATAGGATACCCGAAGGAAACTATTGGGTATACCTTCTCTCATAGATCCGAAGGCAAAATCTTCGTTGCTAAGAATGGATCCTTTCTAGAGAACGAATTTCTCTCGAAAGAAGTGACTGGAAGGAAAGTAGAACTCGACGAGGTTGTCGAACCTTCTCTCGAACTTGCGAGTAGCGCAGCACCGGAAGAAGTTCCTGTGGTGCCTGCACCAATAAGAGAGGAAGCTAATGATGATGATCATGAAACTTCGGTTGAAGTTGCTACAGAGCCTCGCAGGTCAACGAGAACTCGTACCACTCCTGATTGGTATGATCCCGTTATGAGTGTCATGTTGGTGGACAACACCGATGACCCTGCGACATATGAGGAAGCGATGATGAGCCCAGATTCCAATAAATGGCAAGAAGCCATGAAATCCGAGATTGGATCCATGTACGGAAACCAAGTATGGACTTTGGCGGACTTACCGGATGGCCGGAAGGCTGTCGAGAACAAATGGATTTTCAAGAAGAAAACAAATGCTGATGGTAATGTTACTGTCTATAAAGCTCGACTTGTCGCAAAAGGGTTTCGACAAATTCAAGGAGTTGACTACGATGAGACTTTCTCACCTTTAGCGAAGCTAATGTCTGTGAGGATTATGTTAGCAATCGCTGCATATTATGATTATGAGATATGGCAGATGGATGTCAAAACAACATTCCTCAATGGAGACATTGATGAAGAGTTGTATATGATGCAACCCAAAGGTTTTGTCGATCCTAAAGATGCTAACAAGGTATGCAAACTTCAATGGTCCATATATGGATTGAAGCAAGCATCCCGAAGTCGGAATCAATGTTTTGATAAGGTGATCAAAAGTTTTGGTTTTATACAAACTTATGGAGAAGCTTGTATTTACAAGAAAGTGAGTGGGAGCTCTGTAGCATTCTTAATACTATATGTAGATGACATATTGTTTATTTGGAATGATGTATACCTTCTTAATAGTGTCAAGGAATATTTGAATAATAGTTTTTCAATGAAGGATCTTGGCGAAGCAGCTTATATATTAGGCATAAAGATTTATAGAGATAGATCGAGACGCCTAATATCATTGTCACAAAGTACATATTTGGAAAAAGTTCTAAAGAGGTTTGGAATGGAAGATAGCAAGAAAGGGTTCTTTCCCA
Source organism: Avena longiglumis (assembly GCA_030063025.1). Classification (NCBI taxonomy): domain Eukaryota; kingdom Viridiplantae; phylum Streptophyta; class Magnoliopsida; order Poales; family Poaceae; genus Avena; species Avena longiglumis. The sequence continues at coordinate 411,177,700 of CP125974.1, read as the reverse complement.
TGTTGCCCAATACGACCTTGAGTAAAACTCAAAGTCCGACAACGGCAGAAGATAGAGAAAGGATGAGTAAGAATCCCTGTGCCTCAACCATAGGATCTCTAATGTATGACATGCTATGTACTAGACCCGACATTGCATATGCTGTTAGTTTAACTAGCAGATATCAAAGTGATCCAGGAGTGGATCATTGGACAGCGGTCAAAAACATCCTTAAGTACTTGAGAAGAACTAAGGATATGGTTCATTCTTATGGAGGTGATGAACAGCTCGTTGTTAATGGTTACATCGATGCAAGTTGGAACACCGATCCGGATGATTCTAAATCACAATCTGGATACGTATTTACTTTGAATGGTGCAGCAGTTAGCTGGAGGAGTGCAAAGCAAAGCGTTGTGGCGAGATCTTCAACTGAATCGGAATACATGGCTGCTTCGGAGGCTTCACAAGAAGCGATATGGATGAAAGAGTTCATTATAGAGGTGGGTGTGGTTCCAAGTGCGCTGGACCCAATGTCTATCTACTGTGATAACATGGGCGCCATAGCCAATGCGCAAGAACCAATGTCACACAAGAAGCTGAAGCACATCAAGCTATGTTTTCACTCTATTCGAGAACATGTCCAAGATGGGGACATAAAGATTTGCAACGTACACACGGATCTGAATGTGGGGGATCCGTTGACTAAACCCCTCCCGAGGGCAAAACATGACCAACACCAAACTGCCATGGGTGTTCAGTATAGCACCATGTAATCTAGATTAGATGACTCTACTGCAAGTGGGAGACTGTTGGAGATATGCCCTAGAGGCAATAATAAATATAGTTATTATTATATATTTGTGTTTATGATAAATGTTTACATTCATGCTATAATGGTATTAACAAGGAAACATTAATACTTGTGTGATTTGAAAACTAAAATAGAGTCCCTAGTAAAGCCTCTTTATAATACTAGCTTGTTGGTTAATAAATGATTGTGGTTTCCCTATCATGAACATTGAGATGTTATTAACAAGATCATATCGTTAGGAGAATGATATGGTGGACATACTCCTATAGATAAGCGTAGCATAAAGATCAAGTCATTTTAATAGTTCAATTGGTATATGCTTTCTGATACATAGTAACCTAATTACTTCGACCATGAGATCATGCATATCACCTTCACCGGAAGGATGCTTTGATGACATCAAACACCACACCGTAACTGGGTGGCTATAAAGGTGTCATTGAGTGTTCGGAAAGTATTGGTTGAGACACATGGATCAAGAGTGGGATTTGTCCATCCATATGACGGATAGATATACTCTGGGCCCTCTCGGTGGAATGTCATCCAATTAGCTTGCAAGCATGTGACTGGCTCACAAGGGATCACATATCACGGGAACGAGAAAAGAGTACTTATCAGTAACGAGGTTGAACTAGGTATGCAGAGATACCGACGATCATAACCTCGGATAAGTAAACTATCGTGAGACAAAGGGAAATTGGTATCGTATGTAAGTGGTTCATTCGATCGCAAAGTAATCATAGAAATATGTGGGAGCCATATGAATTTCCAGATTCCTCTATTGGTTATTGTTCGGAGAAGTGTCTCGATCATGTCCGCATAATTCACGAACCGTAGGGAGACACACTTAAGGATTCCACGTTGTTTGAGTAGTTATGGAATTATGAGTAAGAGACCGAATGTTGTTCGGAGTCTCGGATGGGATCCAGGATATCACGAGGAGATCCGGAATGGTCTGGAGAATAGGATTCATATAAGGAAAGTCCTGTTTCGGGGTTGGAGAATGTTTCCGGTGTTTTCATCGGGAATGTTCGAGAAGGTTCCGGAATGTCCGGCACTCCAGAGGGGAAGGGTACATGAATGTGTCATATCAAGTTGTAATGATTGCATCATGTACTAGGTGTCATCGCTGAACAAAATAAAGGGTTTAATCAAATCCTAGTTTGAAAAGTCAAACGCCAATTTGAAAAGTCAAACGGCTATTTTGGAAGGTGGAGAGGAAGTAGGAAACCTACTTGGGGAGGAGTTCCCTCCCTCCACCGCCGGCCCACTTGGGATCCGATGTGGGGAGGGACTCCCCTTCCCTTGGCCGGCGCCTCCCATCTATATAAGGAGGGGCAAGGCTACCCCTCCTAGCACACAAGTTGCCCCCTCTAAACCCTAACCCTAGCCGCCGCCCACCATAGCTGCCGCCTAGGGCAACTCGCCGCCGCCTAGGCCAAACCCTAGCCGCCTGCCTTGCCCCCTCCTTGGTGTGACTAAACCCTAGATCGCCGAGGCTCTCTCTCATAGTCCACCATACTCGCTCCGGCTTAAGGCGAAGCCCTGCGAGATCTCCCCTCTACTTCCGCTACCACGCCGTTGTGCTGCCGGAATCGCGAGGAGAGTGCTACAACCTCCGCTGCCTGCTGGAACAAGGGAGAGGAAGGTCTTCGTCGAGTACCAAACGTGTGACCGACTGCGGGAGCGCTGCCGGAACGTAGCGCCGGAAGGATAGTCTACGCGATCTTGAGATCGGCAAGAGTACGACTACATCACCCACGTGAATCCGCTCTCGTTAAACACTTTGGAATCTTCGAGGGTGAGTTATTCCATCGACTCGTTGCTACAATCTAGTAGATAGATCTTGGCTTGTTTGTTTGTATGCGGTAGAAAAAAAATTCCATGCTACGAAACCTTACAGTAAAAGCACTCAGTATCAGGATTAGGTCCAGCCTTGGTCTTCTTCGTCGGTGCGGTAACTTTCTTACCACCCTTCTTGAAGTGTCCCTTTTGCTTAGACTTTCCTTTCTTGAATTTGGTGGTCTTATTGACGATTAACACTTGGTTCTCTTTCTTGATCTCCACTTCTGCAGATTTCAACATGGAGAAGAGTTCTGGCAACTGCTTGTTCATGCTTTGCATATTGTAGTTCATCACAAAGTTCTTGTAACTTGGTGGTAGTGATTGGAGGACACGGTAAATCCCCAAAGCATTAGGAATCACTATACCCAAGCTTTGAAGTTTGTTTGCCTGCCCAGACATCTTAAGAACATGCTCACTGATAGAGCTACCCTCTTCCATCTTGCAGTTAAAGAACTCTTCAGAAGCCTCATAGCTCTCAACTGCCGCGTGAGTCTCAAAAATCAATTTGAGTTCACGGACAATATCATGTGGGTCTGAATTCTCAAACCTTTTCTGAAGCTCCGATTACAAACCATACAAGATAGCACACTGAACTGTGGAGTACTAATTCTTTCGAGCGAGGTAAACATTCTTTACTTTATCGGTAGCATCAGCTGCAGGCGGGTCACCCAGCGGTGCATCTAGCACATAGGTCAAATTACCAGCATTGAGGACAATCCTCAAATTGCGGAACCAATCCGGGAAGTTGCTTCCATTGTTTTTCAACTTTTCTATCTCTAGGAATGCATTAAAATTGATGGTAGGGCCCGCCATTGATCTACAACATATTTGCAATAGTATAGACTAAGTTTATGACAAATTGAGTTCTAATTAATAGTTAAATTAATCTAGGTGAACTCCCACTCAAAACAACATCCCTCACATTGTTTTAGTGATCACACGAACCAAATCCACCACATCAAAACCGATCATCACGAGAGTTGATGTAGCTTCAATGGCGAACAATCGACATGTTCATCATATCTACTATATGATTCATGCTTTACCTTTCGGTGATCCGTGTTCCGAGACCATGTCTGTATATGCTAGGCTCGTCAAGATCAAACCTTAGTTTCCGCATGAGCAAATCTGGCTTGCTCACGTTGTATACACTTGCAGAATCTAACACACCCGATCATCACGTGGTGCTTCGAAACAACAAGCTTTAGCAACGGTGCTTACTAAGTATGAACACTTTTAGAACTTGAAATTCATGTGCATGAGGGATCATATTATAATGCTACCGTCGTTAACTAAGCAATACAAGATGCATAATGGATTAACATCACATGCAATTCATAATATGTGATATGATATGGCCTTTCTTCTTTGTTCTTCCGATCTCCATCTTCAAGCACGAACATGATCTCCATCATCACCGGCATTGCATCAAGGTCAATGACGCTGCTCCATGGTTGTTGTCCACCGGCTTCAACTATTACAACTACTTTGAATAGACATCCAGGTCTTAACATAAATTAAAGACAACCATATGGCTCCTGCCGGTTGCCAACTTACAATAAGGAACATTGCATACATCAAATATAATCACAATCATGGCCATATCATATCACAACACACTCCTGCAAAACAAAGTTAGACGCCTCTAATTTCTTTGCATATTTTACGTGGTTTGGGGCTTTCAATAAGTGTCGATCTAACTTACGAACAAGAACCACAACGTTGATGTTTGAACTATAATGGGAGAGATAGACACCCGCAAAGCCACTTATGCAATACAAGTTGCATGTTGAGCGTGGAGCAAGTCTCATGAACGATGTCATGTAAGGTTAGCCCGCGCCGCTTCATCCTATCATACCGCAAGATGCAAAGTACACAAGAAGCAATTGATAATAAAAGCACCACCGCCCACAATAACCATTGTGTTCTACTCGTGCAACAGATCTACATATAGACACGGCTCTGATACCACTGTAGGGGTTCGTAGCATGGAAAACAAAAAATTTCTACCGCATACAAACAAATAAGCCAAGATCTATCTACTAGATTGTAGCAACGAGTCGATAGAATAACTCACCCTTGAAGATTCCAAAGTGTTTAACGAGAGCGGATTCTCGAGGGTGATGTTGTCGTACTCTTCCCGATCTCAAGATCGTGTAGACGATCCTTCCCAATGCTCCGTTAGGCGCTCCCGCAGTCGGTCACACGTTCGGTACTCGATGAAGACCTTCCTCTCCCTTGTTCCAGCAGGCAGCGGAGGTTGTAGCACTCTCCTCGTGATTCCGGCAGCACGACGGCGTGGTACCAGTAGTAGAGGGGAGATCTCGAAGGGCTTCTCCTTAAGCCGGAGTGAGTATGGTGGACTATGAGAGAGGCCTCGGTGATCTAGGGTTTAGACACACCAAGGAGAGAGGGCTAGGCCGGCGGCTAGGGCTTGGGGAAGCCCAATTCGGCGGCTAGAGTTTTCCCTAGGCGGCGGCAGCAGCAGGAGGTGGTGGCACCGGCGGCTTAGGGCTAGGGTTTGGAGAGGGCAAGGTGTAGGTCTTGGAGGGGCAGCCCTGCCCCTCCTTATATAAGTGGAGGGCGCCGGCCAAGGGGAGGGGTGTCCCTCCCCAACTCGGCTTCCAAGGCCAGCGGTGGAGGGAGAGGGACTTCCTCCCCAAGTAGGTTTCCTACTCTCCCTCCACCAAGCAAAATAGCTGTTTGACTTTTCAAATTGGCGTTTTACTTTTCAAACTAGGATTTGATTTATCCCTTTATTTTGCTCAGAGATGACACCTAGTACATGATGCAACCATTCCAACTTGTTATGACACATTCATATACCCTTCGCCTCCGGAGTGCCGGACCTTCCGGAACCTTCTAGAACATTCCCGATGAAAACATCGGAACCATTCTCCAACCCTGAAACAGGACTTTCCTTATATGAATCTTATTCTCCGGACCATTCATGATCTCCTCGTGATATCCCGGATCCCATCCGAGACTCCGAACAACATTTGGTATCTTACTCATCATTCCATAACTACTCAACAACATCGAATCCTTAAGTGTGTCTCCCTACGGTTCGTGAATTATGCGGACATGATCGAGACACTTCTCCGAAAAATAACCAATAGAGGAATTTGGAAATTCATATGGCTCCCACATATTTATATGATTACTTTGCGATCGAATGAACCACTTACATACGATACCAATTTCCCATTGTCTCACGATAGTTTACTTATCTGAGGTTTTAATCGTCGGTATCTCTGCATACCTAGTTCAACCTTGTTACTGATAAGTACTATTTTCTCGTTCCTGTGATATGTGATTCCTTGTGAGCCAGTCACATGCTTGCAATCCAATTGGATGACATTCCACCGAGAGGGCCCAGAGTATATCTATCCGTCATATGGATGGACAAATCCCACTCTTGATCCATGTGTCTCAACCCATACTTTCCGAATACTCAATGCCACCTTTATAGCCACCCGATTTACGGTGGTGTTTGATGTCATCAAAGCATCCTTCCGGTGATGGTGATATGCATGATCTCATGGTCGAAGGAATTAGGTTACTATGTATCAGAAAGCATATAGCAATTGAACTATTAAAATGACTTGATCTTTATGCTACGCTTATCTATAGGAGTATGTCCATCATATCATTCTACTAACGATATGATCTTGTTGTTAATAACATCTCAATGTTCATGATAGGGAAACCATAATCATTTATTAACCAACAAGCTAGTATTATGAAGAGGCTTTACTACGGACTTCAATTTAAGTTTACAAATCACACAAGTATTAATGTTTCCTTGTTAATACTATTATAGCATGAATGTAAACATTTATCATAAACACGAAGATATAATAATAACTACATTTATTATTGCTTCTAGGGCATATCTCCAACAAAAACATATAGAGATTCGCAACCACTTTATTCGGGATCATGTTGCTCGTGGTGATATTTCCCTATCCTTTGTGAGCACAAAGAATCAACTTGCTGATATTTTCATGAAGCCTCTTGATGAAGCAAGATTTTGTTATTTGAGGAATGAGCTAAATATCATAGATTCAAGGAGCTTGGCTTGACTACCCTTGCACACTCACTTGCTCTTATTCATGTATTTGGTTTAGATGCGGGCATAGACATAGGGGGGGTGTGGTCATAATTGATTGGGCCAACCCTCCCCCCTTAATGCCGATAGCAAGTATAATCATTTCCCTTAATATCATTTTGTGATATGTGGGTCATCGATGAGCATTCATTTTGAACTCAAGATACATCTTCGCGGTGTCATGCCATGCGCTCCAACATGGTGGCTTCGGCCACCGCCCTCTTCCTACAGAAGACTTGGTTTATCATGGGTCTCTTTGGTTTTTTCCTGCATATCTCTTGTTCTTATGGAAAACACACTCAAATTTGGCTTTTGGTTGATTTGATTCTTGCAAATTTGGGTGTGTAGTACCATCTTAGTTTGATACTCTCAACCCAAGCCTTTCTCTCCCTCATTGAACCATCTATTCTTGCACACAAGTCCTCTAAAACACCATCGAGGGGTTTTGTTAGGCTGCTCAGGCCTAAATATGTAATTTACAGAATTTCAGAGGGGGCGGACTATCCTCCTTAAGTGGGGGGCGGATTATCCGCCCCGGGCAAAATCGGCCCCTTATAGGCTGGGTCGGGGAGGGCAGGCTCAAACAGAGCAGCCAGACCTCCCCCAACCCTACCTCTGCCCCCCAGCCGCCGTCGGAGCATCCGCCTCTCCCAGAGTCGATTCGACCATCGGATTCTCCGGGCTCTCCCCGGATCTTCTTCACCTCGCCTCCGGGTATCTTCTCCTCCGCGATTTTCCTCCAATGAGTGAGGGTAACTACCTCATCTCTCTCCTTTTGTATGGGATGCATTTTATTTGGTGGAAATCTCGTTGTAGAAGATCCTTGTTGTTGTTCCTTACATGCTAGAATCAGTAGAATTGCACCCTTTGTGCCCGATCTGTTTTTCCATGGTAGATCTGGGCCAATCCAGAAAATTCCTATGGGGGGCGAATTATCCGCCCCTGCCAGGGCCGTATAATCCGGCCTGGAGACTGAACTCCAGTCTGTTTTGGTCCTGCTCCTGCAATACACATCATTGGCTCTGGGTTGATTTTCTACTCTTTCTTCTTGACTTCTCCTGGACTTGTGTGTATGCTTATCTCCATGCTATCCCTCTAATGCTTTTCACAGGTGGTTCCAAGCCGACCAAGACCTTCGTCCATCGTTCCCGTGCTCGTTATCTCAAGCCTACTGCAGAAGGGAAGTTCATTGACAAGACCGAGGTCAGCAGAGCAGCAAGAGAGGCTGAACGGATGGAAGAGGCAAGTAAGAAAACTAAAAGGACCGCATCTCGCAAGGGCAAAAAGTCGCGGCCCATTTACAAGGCTATGGATAGTCTTCAGTATGCCACCATTCGCCAGACTGATTACTATGATGAGGCTGACAGTGATGGTCCCCCCGAGGACTCGATGTTTTGGAATGCCCACCTTCAGGGTTTTCATGATGATGTCTATGCTACCCTTAAGCTTCACCCCATGCGTCCCATCAATTTGACTGAGGCTCAATCCAAGACAAGGCTCATTGAGGCATTAGATGTGACCAATAAGATGGGGCTGCACCACCTCATGACTATCCAATGCAACTATGATTCCTCTGTGGTGCGGCAGTTCTTCTCGACTCTGGTGATTTGCGGTGATGAGCGCCGTACTATGAAGTGGATGGCAGAGACCACCATGATTTAGTCGGACTTTCGCACCTTTGGGCAGGTTCTTGGCTATGCATTCCATGGCCGTGACACTCCTTCGGGCCACCGTATCATTTCTCCTCTGAAGCCATCCAAGGATACTGCACTTGCTCCTTGTCTTTCTTCTGATGGTGTTGCTGGTACTTTCGATGGTCTCTCTCCCTTGTATGCCTCCCTTGTTGGCATATTTACGGACTGCATCGCTACTAGTGGTGGCAACAATGACAAGATATGTAGCCACCTGGTTCCTCTACTTTCTTTTGCTCACGAGTGTGCCACTAACTCTGTATCAGCCACAGGTTACAAACTGGACGTCATGGACTATATTTATCATGAGATGACGGATGCTATGATCAACAGGCTCTCTATTCCTTATGCTCCTTTCATTATGATGCTCGTCAAGCATATGTTGCCACATGAGGATTTTGGCACTGCTCTGGATGGAATTCACAAGCCCAAGAAAAACTACAACAAGGCTCAGAAGACCCATCACCCTTCCACTGCCCCGGAGTCCTTCATGCGTGATGCTCGGGCTAGTGGTCGTCGTTCCCCGATGTCCCCAATGGCACGCGAGTTTAAGCAGCTCACTTGGTTCCAGCGGCACATTCTTTGCATGGGCATTGACACTCACAAGGGCCAATATGAGGCTTACAGCAGGGATCATGCGAGGGATCACTCACAGCAACTCATTCTCCACCATATCGCAGGTGCCACTGGCCATCCTCCTCCTCCACTGCTTCGTATTCGTATACTCAGTGGAACACTTCAGGGATCAACTATGGCGAGCTCGAGAGTTGCCTCTTTCCTCCTCCACCGAGGGCACCCACTCCTCCAGCTGATGACGATGATGATGAGTATGATGAAGAGGAAGGGGACGGGAATGACTACGACGAGGATGAGGAGGAGTGATCTTCAGGGGCGTTAGCATCGCTCTTCTTCCTTTTTGGCATTTCGATGCCAAAGGGGGAGAAGTAGTCCTATTAGGTCTCGTGGATTTGCAAGGGTCGGGCGCAAGCATCTTTCTTTCAGTCGTTTTATTTGCTTGCTTGTGCCTTTTTAGCGTGAACTCATTTGCTATTTGTGTTTGATTATGTAAGACTTTGTTGTGTTCCACTAAGTTTGGTACTTTGTGTGGTATTCATGGATTTCTGGATTTATCTATTGTGGATCTCATGGAATTCTGGATTTATCTATGGAGGCATATTTGATGGCATATGGAATCATGGGCCTATCTAATGTATGCATCAATATTGCTGGTATGGTTGGGATGTGCTTGGAGGCTATCAAACAAACTATATTCTCTGGCTATATTTTCATCCCGGTGGTATGACCTTGTTTCCCAAACCACCTTGTTTCAATTATCTTTGTTATTGAAGTGTTCTCTCTAGTGTGTGTATTTGTATTCAAATGCAAATTTTAAATATGCACACATCTAGGGGAGCGTCTTTTATTATTTAAGGTGGCATTAGCCGGTTTCATTGCAAATCCTAATATTGTCATCTAACACTAAAAAGGGGGATATTGAAAGAACATTTTATAATCCCTAGTGTTTTGTGTGTTTGATAACAATATCAAGGATTATTTATTGTGTGTTGAAGTGTTGCAGCTCTCTTTGAGAAAAAGGGAAAAGGATTTTGCCTTTGGGGGCGGATAATCTGCCCCTCCCTCTTCCCAAGCAGGCGCAAGCCCCAGAAGGGGGGCGGAGTTTTGGCCGGATTTTCTGGCCCCGCCGGATAATCCGCCCCTTAGGGGGGCCGGATAGTCCGCCCCCCTTTCTCATCGCCAAGGCGCAAGCCCCAGAGAGAGGGCGGAGTGTTGGCCGGACTTTCCGGCTTGGCTGGATAATCCGCCCCTGGAGGGGGCCAGATTATCCGCCCCCCCAAGATCTTCACCATGTTTCACAGGCGCCAGCCCTAGAGAGGGGGCGGAGTTTCCCCTGGAGAATTCGCCCTTGGGGCGGAGTTTTCGCAGGGGGAGGATAATCCGCCCCAAGTGGGGGGGCGGATAATCCACCCCCAAAGTTGTGCAACGGCCAGATCTAGGGAGGGGGTATTTAAGCCAGCCTTCCCCCTCCTGCCAGACCTCTTGATTCATTCGAAAAAGACGAGATCTAATCTGCAACCTACATCCAAGAGAACTCCACCTAGATCCACCCAAAGGCCCCGTTCCTTGGGGAATCGAAGGAGGAGAACTCGATCTTCATCATCAGCAATCAAGCGCTTCATCTCCTCTCCATTATCTTCCCTACTTTGATATGGACACTCAGCTACGAAGTGGAGCCGGTCACCACAGTTGAAACATGTTCTCAGCTTGGGACCATTTTCTTTTCTTCCATATGCTCCACTCTTGCGTTCCAGTTCAGCTTTAGCCTTGGCTGGATCTTTCCAGAAGTTTCTAGCATAAAGATACAAGTATTATCCATGAATCCTTTTTATATCCTCAGGACAGTCCAGACCTTCTAGGGAATATTCATCATGATCAATCACACTAGTCTTCAAGGCCACGTTGATCCCTTTTTGCATCCCCATAGCTCGAGCATGAGCATCTTCGGCATTCTTGGCAGCCACTTTGAAGGCGTCCATTTCTTGCATTACCTCATTGGATGTCATGAGGTGATAGTTATGCCTACCTTGGAGACTCTTCAAATCTGTGGGCTCAAACGGCATAAGAGCACTAACATACTTGCGTTTCATCCATGCATCATCAACATGAGCGGCACCATGATTTCTGAAATTTGTGGCTATAGCCTTCAGCCTCCTATACATGTCTTCATGGTCTTATCCATCCAACATATAGAATCCTTCAGCTTCGTTGCTCAATGCATCATATCTATTCCTTTTCATACTTTCATTTCCGATGAAGAGCTCGGTGAGAGCATCCCAAGCTTCCTTCACTGTACTAAGATGCTGAATGCGTGGCATATCTTTGTCACCTACACCAAGCTGTATCATGTGTAGAGCTGTACCATTGAGTTGGCTATCGACCACTTCTCTTCTTGTGAGATTGTTGGGATTTCCAACATGAAGACCATTTTCGATGATCTTCCACAACTCTATGGAGGAACTGCACACATGAGATTTCATCAAAAATTGCCATTGAGTAAAAGTAGATGCAGAAAGCTTGGGTGGATCACCCCTATTATGTATATGTGGGTGAGGAATAGGTGGATCAGGGGAATACACATGAGAAACCTCATTGTATCCATCCTTACCGCTATCCTTTTTCGAGGAGGAGCTCTTGCTAGTGTCATCACCAACCACTTCCTTATCTTTAGAAACAGTTTTACCCGTTTCCTTGGATTGCGGAGTGGTATCCTCAGAGTTAGATGGAGGTGATGCTGCGGATGTGGAGAGACGCATTATCAATTGACGCATCTCTTCCATCTTAGCCTCCATTGAACTCACCAAGGTTGTTTCCAACGTCTTGAGATCGTTCATGGTGACTACCTCCGGAGCATCACTACCATCTACCTTGGAACCCATACTTCTCTTAGGCGGTTAAGCCCGAAATAAGAGCCGAGGCTCTGATACCAATTGAAATGGATCGTATGGGAACCTAGAAGGGGGGTGAATAGGTGCTAGCCAATTTTTAATACTTTTTTTAATTTTAGGCTTGACACAAAGTAAATTCTCTAGATATGCAACTATGAGAATTTCCCTATATGCAACCCTAACTACTAAGCACGTAAAGAGAGGAGCGAAGGAACCGTAGTGGAGCACGCGGAGACACAGGGATTTGTTTTACCGTAGTTCCTTCCATGTTAAGGGAAGTACATCTGCGTTGGAGGGGTGGGCGGTTCTAAGACCACGACGCCACAATAGGCCTCACCCTATTCTCTGATGGATCTCGCCATGAGAGGCCTGATCCACCTTCTCCACTATTGGATCCCTTCGAGGCGGGAACCGGTGCCTTTTACAACACTATCGGGGCACACACCCACAACCGAATTGGGGGCTCCCGAGATGACAACAAGCTGCCACAAGAAGAAGGTTTATCAATATAACAAAAACAAGGATCTAGGTATTTGCAAGAAATACTAGATCGGTGGTTCTCCAAATGAATGGAGAGGAGATGAAGCGCTTGATTGCTGATGATGAAGATCGAGTTCTCCTCCTTTGATTCCCCAAGGGACGGGGCCTTTGGGTGGATCTAGGTCGAGCTCTCTTGGATGAAGGTTGCAGATCAGATCTCGTCTTTTTCGAATGAATCAAGAGGTCTGGCAGGAGGCGGAAGGCTGGCTTAAATACCCCCTCCCTAGATCTGGCCGTTGCACAACTTTGGGGGCGGATTATCCGCCCCTGCGAAAAGTCCGCCCGAAGGGCGGATTCTCTGGGGGAAACTCCACCCCCTCTCTAGGGCTGGCGCCTATGAAACTTGGTGAAGATCTTGGGGGGCGGATAATCCGGCCCCCTCCAGGGGCGGATTATCCGGCCAAGCCGGAAAGTCCGGCCAACACTCCTCCCCCTCTCTGGGGCTTGCGGCTTGGCGATGAGCAAGGGGGCAGACTATCCGCCCCCCTGAGGGGCGGATTATCCGGCGGGGCCGGAAAATCCGGCCAAAACTCCGCCCCCCTTCTGTGGCTTGCGCCTGCTTGGGAAGAGGGAGGGGCGGATTATCCGCCCCCCAAAGGCAGAATCCTTTTCCCGTTTTCTCAAAGAGAGCTACAACACTTCAACACACATTAAATAATCCTTGATATTGTTATCTAACACACAAAACACTAGGGATTATAAAATGTTCTTTCAACTGGCACATGCCATAGGGAATATGCCATTGGCATCCAAGGAGATGCTGGGGAATATGCCAGGCATCTCTAGAGATGACAAGGCATATGCTGAGCATCTCAAGAAGATGCTGAGAATATGCCGAAGAGATTCCAATCGTGATGAACAAGACTTGTCCCCTGGGCTCCCCTTTATAAGGAGCACCTGGGGGATCAATGCAGGGGAGACCGCCAAAGGGATCCTCTTCTCTCTGCTCGCTAGGATCTCTCTTTCTTCCTCCTCCATTCTCATAGAGAGATCTAGATAGAGACATAGGAAATACAGCTCAAGGAGCACATTGTAGCCATAAGCATGGCAAGATTATATGAGATTAGGAGCAGGGAGAGAGGTGTTATCTCAACATGAGATCCTCAAACCTAGATACATCGTATTTCTCTTTGTTCTTACAAGTGTGGTCTTCACTGCATCATCCATCCCCGGATTCCTCCACGTCCATCGGCGCCAACTTTAGCCTACCCATGTCATATGTCGTGATACCACCACGACATTTGGCACCCACCGTGGGGCCTTTTAGTGGTGTTGGTTGGGTTTCCATCCAGACGGGAGCATCTTCATCAACCTCTGCTTCATAGAGCTCCTTCAGCTCCTCCAAGCGAATAGAGAACAAAGAGGTAAGCACAAGGGCCTCAAGCCTAATTCAGCAAGGAAGACTCAGCAAGCATGACTCGGATTCTTCTCCAAGCATATTGTGTGTATCATATATCTCAATCACCAACACTCGATCGTTCACCCCGGGAAGAAAATAACTCAACTCGGGGACTAGCCAATGAATCCATGGAATCACTTTTAGATGGAAAAAACATCACGTTGATTCAGATTAGAATTTGACTCGGTTTATTTATGATTCAAATTATCTTTTGACTCAGCTTACTAGCTAACTTATGATTCAGATTAGAATTTGACTAATTTTATTCATGATTTGGATTATCCTTTGACTTAGATTACTAGCTTATTTATGATTCGGATTAGAATTTCACTCAGTTTATTTATGATTTGGATTAGCCTTTTACTCATCTTACCAGCTTACTTATGATTCGGATTAGAATTTGAATCAGTTTATTTATGATTCGGATTAGCCTTTGACTCAGCTTACCATCTTATTTATGATTCGGATTAGAATTTCACTCAGTTTATTTATGATTCGGATTAGCCTTTGACTCAGCTTACCAGCTTACTTATGATTCGGATTAGAATTTGACTCAGTTTATTTATGATTCGGATTAGTATTTGATTCAGTTTACCAAATTACCTATGATTTAGATTAGAATTTGACTTAGCTTACCAGCTTATCTTTGATTCAGACTAACATTTCATTCAGCTTGCCAGAGTATATTATAACTCGGATTTGTATTTTGGCCCTCCTTACCAGCTTATCTTTGATTCAGATTAGAGTTTGATTCAGCTTGCCGGCTTGCCACGTTATGTTATGACTCAGATTGATATTTAACTCATCTTGCGAGGTTATCTTATATCTCGGATGACTATTTGCCAGCATATCATATCTCAAATTTATATCTCGGATCTACATCTCGAACCACATCTCTTGGCGATTGATCCTATTATCATATCTCAAAACTTTATCTCGGATCTATATCTCGGATCGATATCAAAGGCAATTTGCCATCATGTCATCAGATCAAGTTATATCTCAGCATTCAGATGACTTGGATTTGAGTCATATAACTCGGATTTTGTGGTAGAGGACTCAGATTTGGGACATAAGTCAGATTTGAGTCATATAACTCGGATTCGTAATCAGATAACTTGGATTTGAGTCATATAACTCGGATTTGTAGTCAGATGACTCAGATTTGAGACATAAGTCATATTTGAGTAATATAACTCATATTTGTATTCAGATGACTCTAATTTGAGTCATATATCTCGGATTTTGAGTCAGATGACTCAGATTTGAGACATAAGTCATATTTGAGTCATATAACTCGGATTTGTAATCAGATGACTCGGTTTTGAGTCATATAACTCGGATTTTTAGTCAGATCACTCAGATTTGAGACATAAGTCATATTTGAGTAATATAACTCGGATTTGTAATCAGATGACTCAGATTTGAGTCGTATAACTCGGATTTGTAGTCAGATGACTCAGATTTGAGACGTAAGTCATATTTGAGTAATATAACTCGGATTTGTAATTAGATGACTTGGATTTGAGTCATATATCTCGGATTTTGAGTCATATGACTCAGATTTGAGACATAAGTCAGATTTGAGTAATATAACTTGGATGTAAAATCAGTTGATTCAGATTTCGAATTAAATGACCCGGATTTGAGTCATATAACTCGGATTTTGATTCGGATGACTCAGATTTGAGAGATAAGTCAGATTTGAATAATATAACATGGATGTAAAATCAGTTGATTCGGATTTAGAATCAGATGACTCAGATTTGAGTCATATAACTCGGATTTTGAGTCAGATGACTCAGATTTGAGACATAAGTCAAATTTGAGTTATATAACTCGGATAAAAACTTAGATGATTCGGATATGGAATCAGATGTCACGGATTTGAGTCATATAACTCGGATTTTGAGTCAGATGACTCAGATTTGAGACATAAGTCAGAGTCGAGTAATATAACTCAGATGAAAAGCTTAGATGATTCGGATTTGGATCAGATGACTCGGATTTGAGTACTATAACTCGGATTTGGAAACAGATGACTCAGATTTAAAGCATAAGTCAAATTGAAATCATGCGACTCGGACAAGATAACTCGGATTGTAACTTACCCAAAGGGTTTAAAATAGCAGAGCCTAAGAAGGCTAGAACTCATGACTTTCCCAAAGGGGTTAAAATAGCAGTGCCCAAGAAGGCCAGAACTCACAACTTACCAAAAAAGGTTAAAAGACCAGTGCCAAAAATGGCCAGAAGTCATAATCTTACCCAAAGGGGTTATAAGACCAGATCCCAAGTAGGCCAGAGGTGAAAACTTTCCCAAAGGGGTTACAAGACCAGAGCCCAAGTAGGCCAGAAGTCAAAACTTTCCCAAAGGGGTTATAAGAGCAGAGCCCAAGAAGGCCAGAAGCCAAAACTTACCAAAAAAGGGTTAAAAGACTAGTGACAAAAATGGCCAGAAGTCATAACTTACCCAAAGGGGTTAAAAGACCGGTGCCCAAGAAGGCCGGAAGTCATAACTTGCCCAAAAGGGCTATACGATCAAAGCCTATAAAGGGTACATATCGGAATTTTACCCAGAAGAGGTATGTGACAAAGAAAATATATGCCGAGCAGACTATATGCCGATATACAACTTTGGGGACATTTTAATATAAAGCCTATGTACGACTCTATGAGTCCCACATAGCCTCGGGGACTAATGTCGGGGATACGACCCCAGATACCCTAGAGTTGAGGTATAAACAAACCACTTTAGACAGATGGACATTTCAATTAAGGAATATAGAGACATAGAGAAGATATATCAAAAGATATAAGGTATTAAGAGAAAAAGGCAAAGGGGAAAAGGAAAAGGGTATCCGGGACGAACTAAATAAAAGTCGGCCTGGTTAGCAACTCCCTAGGCCGAATTAACCTATTCTGGGCCGAGTTAACTAAAGCATGCATCGAATCAAGGGCTTAGAGACCGAGTTACATGTTGTTCATGCTAGACAAAGTCACCTAACTCGTCCCACCTTGCAAGTACTCCCGGCCGAACTCTCCAGCCAACACAGCTCCCGCACCGCTCCTGTCGCAGGTTCCCGCAAGGCTCCCGATGCCTACTGTTTACCGCCCAGCGCCAGCTTCCCCGGGTGGGCCAGCACCAGCGCAAGCCGGACCATCGCGGGCCACTTCCTTCCGCCAATTCAATGAGGACCGCCCAGATGGGTCGGCAGGGAATAACATGGACAACATGGGAACCAACCCCGCCAAAACTGTAACCCGGTTGGGCCACTCTCGGGCCTAGGCCGGCTCCTCCTCCATGTCGAATCAAGGACTACCCGGCTAGGCTTCCTCCACCACGGGCCGAGTAAGGAGACCCCCGCTGGGCCTTTTCCTTTATTCGGCTGAGGCAATCAAATATTCGTTTGGGCCATTAAACAACCAGGACGAATTAGTTATTGACAGGGCCGACTTTCTACTTCTTTCTGGGATATTGGGCCGAGGTATATCACTCCAGATGCCCTCTAACCTGTCTCCAGATGCACCTCCGACCTCCACGAGAACATGCCATCGAACCAGACAACCTCCACAAGTACCGTGTCAGTCTAGGGACGCCCATGGCTCAGACTGGCACATGCCACAGGGAATATTCCCTTGGCATCCAAGGAGATCCTGGGGAATATGCCAGGCATCTCCAAAGATGCCAAGGCATATGCTGAGCATCTCAAGAAGATGCTGAGAATATGCCGAAGAGATGACAATCGTGATGAACAAGACTTGTCCCCTGGGCTCCCCTTTATAAGGAGCACCGGGGGGATCGATGCAGGGAGACCCCCGAAGGGCACCTCTCCTCTTTGCTCGCTAGGAGCTCTCTTTCTTCCTCCTCCATTCTCACAGAGAGATCTAGATAGAGGCATAGGAAATACAACTAAGGAGCACATTGTAGCGACAAGCATGGCAAGATTATATGAGATTAGGAGCAGGGAGAGAGGTGTTATCTCAACATGAGAGCCTCAAACCTAGATACATCGTATTTCTCTTTGTTCTTACGAGTGTGGTCTTCACTGCATCATCCCTCCCCGGATTCCTCCACGTCCATCGGCCCCAACTTTATCCTACCCATGGCATATGCCATGATACCACCACGACAAACATAGTAGCAACATGATCGTGTAACGAGCGCTCTCCAACTCACTCGAAGGAGATTTTGATGGTTGCGAACTCAGGCACGTCGGTAGGGAAAGCAATGAGGAGGCCGACAAGCCCGCCAACATTGGCTCCACCTGCACCCCAGTGGAACCGGGTGTGTTCCTTGAGCAAATCTGTGTTCCCTCCATCAAGAAAAAAAACCTGAAGGACACAACCGACGCCGCGGGACAATCGGGGGCAACACCACCCAAGAAAGCCAAATCACCCGAAGAGCTAGACATGAAGTTCAAACTGGTGAGCCTCATGTAGGTCCTTGCAGTCAAGCAAACATGGACTCATCCATATGTCAAGTACCTGGTGAGCAAACAACTACCCGAGGACCCGACGGACGCTCGGCTCATCGCTCGTCGATCAAAAGCCTTCACCGTCATCAACAACGACCTATACAAGAGAAACATTTCAGGAGTGCTCCAGCGATGCATCACCAATAGTGATGGGAAGAGCACCCTCCTAGAGATCGATGAAGGCATCTGCGGCCACCACGCAAGCAGTCGCGCCCTCGTTGCCAAGGCTTTGTGAGCTATCTTCTACTGGCCAACCCCGATGTGTGATGCCAAGGACACCGTTGAGAAGTGCAATGCCTGCCAAAGATTCGCAGACAAGCCACACGCGCCAGGCTCAGAGCTGCGGCCCATACCATTGGCCTGGCCCTTCGCCCAGTGGGGACTCAACATGGTAGGCAATCTACAGAAGTCCTCACCCGAAGGACATGTCTTCCTCCTGGTGGAAGTCGACAGATTCATCAAGTGGATTGAGGACATGCCCGTAACTAACCAAACCGGTGCTACTGCCATTAAATTATTCCAATCCATCATCTATAGGTTCGGAGTGCCCCACAACATCATAACTGACAATGGAACAATCTTCACCTCAAAGGAGTTCTGAGACTTCTGCGAAGGGCTCAGAATCAACCTCACGTACGCCTCTGTGGCGCATCCGCAGACCAACGGGCAGGTCTAAAAGGCCAACAACCTCTTCTGCAACAGAATCAAGAAGCGGCTACTACGTCCACTCGAAAGGTTGGAGGGATCCTGGGCGGAGGAGATACCCTCTATCCTCTGGAGCCTACACACAACGCCAAACAGTGCCACTGGCTACACGCCCTTCTTCATGGTGCACGGAGCCGAAGCAATGTTGCCCGCTGAGGTACTCTAGAAGGCCCCATGAGTCGTCGCTTACAGCAAAGCCGAATCAATGGCCGCACTCGAAGATGTCGTCGACACACTGGACGAAGATCGCGACATCGCCGCAGCCCGTTCGATGGTATACCAACAAAGTTTCCGCAACTACCACAGTCGACGGCTACGCCCAAGGTCCTTTGTTGAAGGAGACCTCGTCCTACAACTCAAGCAGAAAGGACACCTGAAGCTAGAGTCACCCTGGGAAGAACCCTACGTGGTTACTTGATGAATGCAAGTGCACATATTGTTTGTATCTAGTTTTGAAATAAAGATATCGATCCCATAGGGAGCAGTAGGCTTAAGACTAAAATGCTTTTAACTAAAACTAAATGAAGTACTTGAGGAATAATTCTAAGATGCAAGAAAGTAGAATTGTTTTTGGGTTTTTGGTTGGTTGAAATAGTAAAGTAAAATGAAGTAAAACTTAATGTAGAAAATAGTAATCGTGTATGTAAGAAATATTAAAACTGCAATAGGGGAAAAGCATTCTTAGGGAGTGGTGGATACACCGCTAGAAATTTAGACTAAGTGATCAATATTATTATAACAAATATTCTCATGATATGCATGTATGTGGGAGGAGCTCCATATATGGATGATGAGGCGGCAACCACTGCTCACACCATCCTTCATAACCATAGCTGGCAGATAAACGATATTAATCGTATTACCCCGCTAATAAGGGATTTCTCCTGTGGCATGGACATGGCTTAATGAGTTCTCCTTGGTTCCCCAAATTAGTATAGAAAGGATTACAACGACTTTATAGTCACAGTAAGTGATATCATCCCTCCATCTACCAACAAGTAATCCCCTTCATCGATTCCCTGTGAGAGGCAAATATTAAGGAGGTGCACAACTCCCAACATCAAGAAGAAGACAATTAACACATACATATAATTATGTATAACATAATAATCTCTATTTCATCTCAATTATATACTAGGTTTTCTCCATCTCCCCAAGAACTAATGATCTACTCAGACATGGAGGCAAACAGTATCATGACAATGGTAATGGAAACGATTATCGATGAATAGTACTTGTATAAATCCACAACTAGTGCAAGAATTACAACAAGATCTAGATGGGATGGATGGAGATGATGGTGGTGATGAAGATGAAGTGGTTGATGAAGATGGAGATCGATGCCTTGGCCTCCTAGATCTGCTTAGGGCGAAGATGGATCCCTAGGGAAAATTCCCCCTCCAGATCCCTTTCGGAGGTAAGGTTTTCGGTGATTTCTGGGTGTTCTGTATGTCGTCTCCCCGAACCAGTTGCACGGGGTGAAACTATTTGAGGAGGTGGAGGCGGCGGCAACTATACAGTGGCCCGTATATGAAGGGATACGGGTAGGCTACACTAGCGCAAATCAAATTTTTCTACCGCGTAAACCAGGATACTATTGTCATAGATCACGGGATTACCACTAGATGCCCAATTGCGGAACTTGATGAAGCGCGTCGAGGAAGTGTAAATGTTCTACGTCTCCTCCTTGTCCTCATCCCACGAGCGACTCCCCTTAGCGTTGTTCGTCCAAGCACTACAGATGCAGCGCCTCTGAGGTATCCACATATGCGGGGTGAAAGCGTCAGACACCGGACTGCTAGGTCCGTGCGTGCAACACAGGCGTGAGGAGTGGCAGCTGGGTGGAATGGCTCAGCCCTGGTCAGATCGCCCTTCCCTCTCTTATATAGACATCCCTAGTGGGCTTCTACATTTGTAGCCCATTAGTAGCCTAATCCTGGTCTAATTCGGATCTAATCCTCATTAGGCTTCTAGCCCCTTAAGTGTGTGACCCTATAGGTTCATATACGTATAAACATGACCCGAATATACTTATTCTGTCAATAGTTGGTAGTGGCCTCTAGCAAGACGTGCCAACTCCTAAACGCATACAAAGATCATATCGGACGAACCATCACAAGGTTTAGTACATGTATTTCCCTTTGCCTCATGATATTTGGTCTAGCTCCAAGATGACCTCCCTTTCTCAATACCGTGATTCAGAATCCATTTACTAGGTTAAATCTTAACCATATGTAGCACGGCCATGCATTTCTGGATCTGATCACTCGAGGGCCCAGAGATATCTCTCTCAAGTAGAGAGGGGCAAATACCATCTTGATTGACCATGCCTTGCAGCATACTTCAGGACAAACCTGAAAGCTACCTTTATAACTACCCAGTTACGGAGTAGCGTCTGATAGCCCCAAAGTAGGTCGATCCACATCTCAAGTACATGCGACAATCTCAGGTCTGAGGACAAAACGTACACGATGTATAGAGAGAGAGCTGCAACTAATTGCCAGTCTTAAGTTGGGTCAGTCCAACCCCATGTTCATAACATGTGTCCACATCATTGGTTTGACATCTCCATGTCTATGACTTGCAAAACATAGTCATCAACCAATCGATGTGCTAGTCTAATATTCACGTGTGTCCTCACATGAACTATGACTAGGGACAACTATTAAATAACCATACAAGTAAAGAGTTTCACAAACAATTCACACAATTTCCAATCAATACAAGTTGCCTGATATGGATATTCAAGGAACATTACAATAACTCATGGATACATAAGAAATATAATCATCTATATGATTGCCTCTAGGGCATATTTCCTTCAGTTGCACTAGAGTCAATCTAGATTGCATCTAATACCTATTGCTCTTGCGTGCGCCTCATGCGCAGGCTGCGGGAGTAGCTTTGTGAAAGGATCAGCAACATTTGAGTCCGTATGTATTTTCCATATCATGACAATACCATCCTCAACGAACTCTCGAATCTGATGGTACGCATGGGAATATGTTTGTCCTTCTCGTGCTATTTAGGTTCCTTCGCTTGTGCAATAGCACCATTGTTATCACAATAAATGTCCATGGGATTGGACACGCCCTGAACCACACCAAGAGCGATCAGGAAATTCCTAATCTAAACAGCTTCCTTTGCAGCCTCCGAGGCGGCAATATATTCAGCTTCTGTTGAAGAGGAGGCAATCGTATCTTGCTTGGAACTTTTCCAACTCACAGCACCACCATTCATGACAAACACATAACCAGATTGCAATCTGGAGTCATCTGAGTCGCTAAGGTAACTCGCATCTGTGTAACCCCTTACACTGAGTTCATTCTCACCTCCATAAACTAGGAACACATCCTTAGTCCTTCTCAAGTACTTAAGGATATTCTTTACCGCTGTCTAGTGACCTTCACCTAGATCATCCTGGTATCTGATCGTAACACTTAGAGCATAGGAAACATCTGGGCGAGTACATATCATTGCATACATGATGGATCCAATAGCCGAAGCATATGGAATCCTGCTCATGCGATCACGCTCATCAGTAGTCGAAGGACACAGAGTCTTGCTGAGTTTTATGCCGTGAGACATGGGCAAGAACCCCTTCTTAGCCTCTTCCATGTTGAACCGTTTCAACACTTTGTTAACGTATGTGCTCTAGCTTAATCCAATTATCCTCCTTGATCTATCTCTATAGATCTTGATGCCCAGAATATATGCTTCTTCTCCTAAGTCCTTCATCGAAAAACTATTTTTCAATAAGGTCTTAACAGACCCAAGCATAGGAATGTCATTTCCAATCAGCAATATGTCATCTACATATAAGATTAGAAATACAAGTGCTCTCCCACTTTCCTTCTTCAAAACACAAGGTTCTTGTTCGTTTTTGATGAACCCAAACTCCTTTACAACTTCATCAAATCGAATGTTCCAACTCCGATATGCTTGCTTCAGCCCATAAATGGACTTTATAAGTTTGCATACCTTTCCAGCATTGTTTGGATCGACAAAACCTTTGGGATGCATCATATACACGTCCTCAGTTAGGATTCCATTTAGGAAAGCCGACTTCACATCAATCTGCCATATTTCATAGTCGAAATGTGCAGCAATGGCTAGAATAATCCGTATAGATTTAAGCATCGCTACGGTCGAGAAATTCTCGTCTTAGTCAACTCCTTGAACTTGTCGAAAACCTTTTGCAACAAGTCAAGCTTTACAGATGTGAAAATTTCCATCCATATCAATCTTCTTCTTATAGATCCATTTGCACTCGATGGCTTTAAAACCATCAGACAGGTCAACCAAATTCCAAACTTGATTGTCTCCCATGGACTCTATCTCAGATCTCATGGCGATCAGCCATTTCTTAGAGTCTGGGTCCACCATCGCTTCTGCATAGGTCGCAGGCTCATCATTGTCTAACAATAATAATTCCCGCATTTCGCGGAGCCTTGCCGACCTTCGTGGTTGTGGTGCTTCTATTCCCACGGGTTCCTCAACTTGTTCTGCTACAATAGCATCACTTGCAGAAGCATCCCTGACTGGCTCATCTTGAACTTCTTCAAGTCGCACTGACCTTCCACTCGTTCCTTTTGTGAGAAACTCTTTCTCTAGGAAAACACCGCTACGAGCGACAAACACTTTGCCCTCTTCTTGGTTGTAGAAGTAAAACCCTAAGGTTTCCCTCGGATATCCCACGAAAATGCACTTATCCGATTTGGGTGTTAGCTTGTCTGACTGAAGTCGCTTGACAAATGCATCACCACCCCAAATCTTCAGAAAAGACAAACTGGGATTCTTTCCAGTCCACATGTCATATGGTGTCTTAACTACAGATTTAGATGGTACCCTATTAAGTGTGAAAGCTGCCGTTTCTATAGCATAACCCCAAAATGATAATGGTAAATCCGACTGGCTCATCATCGATCGAACCATGTCCAACAAAGTTCGATTGCGCCATTCAGAGACCCCTTTTCTTTGAGGTGTTCCGGGCGGCGTGAGCTGTGGAACAATTCCGCAACTCTTAAGATGATTGATAAATTCGTCACTCAAATATTCACCTCCACGATCAGATCGAAAGGCCTTTATTTTCTTGCCACGTTGATTCTCTACCTCACTCTGAAACTACTTTAACCTTTCAAAAGTTTCAGACTTATGCTTCATCAAGTATACATAACCATATCTACTGAAATCATCAGTGGAAGTAATGAAGTAGTGATATCCTCCTCTGGATGTAGTGCTCATTGGTCCACATACATCAGTATGTATGAGTTCCAACAAGTCTGTCGCTCTCTCGGGTAAACCCGAAAAAGGCGACTTGGTCATCTTTCCAAGTAAACAAGCCTGCCATGTCTCGTATGATTCAAAATCAAACGAAGTTAGAAGACCATCACCACGGAGCTTCTTCATGCGCTTTTCACTTATATGCCCCAAACGACAATGCCATAATGCCATAAATAGGTAGGACTCAAATCATTAGGTCGAAGACTTTTACTACTAACATTGTAAACAGATGAATCATCAAGATTTAAAATAAATAACCCATTCACAATGGGAGCATCATCCATAAACATAGCATTCTTAGACATTACACAACCATTGTTTGCACTCACAAATGAATAACCATCCCTCATCAAACATGAAGGTGATAAAATGTTTCGACCCATACTTGGAATGTAATAACAATTATTCAACTCCATAATAAATCTTGATGGAGGGTGAAGTTGCATGACGCCGATGAACAATGCAGCAACCCTTGCTTTATTTCCGACGCGAAAATCCACTTCGCCTTTCTAGCACTTCTCTAGTCCTTATTATCCCCTGCATCGAATTGCAAATATGAGCAACCGATTCGGTATGAAATACCCAAGAGTTAACATAGGAATCAGCGACAAGAATGTCCACAACATTTACAACAAGCATACCTAAGTGGGAAGTACTCTTACTTCCACTCTTCTTCAAAGAAGCCTGGTACTTGCTGCAGTTTCTCTTCCAGTGGCCATGTTCATGACAAAAGAAGCACTCAGTGTCTTCTACAGGTCTAGCCTTTTGCTTGGGTGCAGGCTTAGGGATCGTATCCTTAGCATTGCCTTATTATTCCAAGAAGTACCCTTTTTGTTGAAGCTAGGCTTGTTCTGCGCAGCCATCACATGGATATGCCATGCACACTTCTTCATGTCACTTTCTGCTGTTTTTAGCATCCCACATAACTCATTAAGGCCCTTCTCGACCCCATGCATATGGTAGTTCGAAATGAACTGCCCATAGCTAGATGGAAGAGACGCCAAAATGAAATCAGTAGCCAACTCTTGGCCTAGTGGAAAACCAAGCGTTTCTGAAGTCTGACTATAACCAACCATTTTGATCACATGGGGGCCTACACCTGCTCCCTCTGCCATCTTGCATTCCACAAAGGACTTGGCGACATTGTACCTCTTAGTCCTTGCCTGAGTCTAGAACATGTCCCTAAGCGCGACGATCATATCGTACGTTTCCTAATCCTTAGACTTCTTTTGGAGTTCAGGTTCCATGCATGCAAGCATAAGACAGCTAACCTCAAGAGAATCATCACATGCTCTCTTGTAGGCATTCTTTAGGGCAGCAGTAGCATTATCAGCAGGTTCATCGGGGATTGGGGTATCCATAATCGTTTCCTTTTTATCAGACCTGAGAACAATTCTCAGGTTACGGGCCCAGTCCGAATAGTTTGTTCCATTTAGTTTATCTTTGTCAAGAATCGAACGCAAAGAAAAAGGTGATGCGGTGTTTGGTGCCATTAATCTACAACGGAAAACATGCAAAATACTAAGCCATGTAACCATGAAAGAGTACAACATATTAAACAATTTAATAGCATATACTCCCACTTAAATCAATATCCCTCTATTGATACTAAGTGATTCAAGATCCACAATTAACAAGTCGACTAGTGAGCTTTAGCATCACTGCTAGAAGACAAGGTAAATCGGTAAGCAACATTTGCTAATCATATCACATATGACTCTTGTTGTTGGGTGACATCTCTATGTCAAAACTAGGTGCCCAACCTTTATGCCCCAAGGTCCATAACTATTAAGATGACCTTGTTAAGCTCACCAACCATTATGCATATAGGTATCTGATACAAACCCATCCATCCAAGGAAAACCGCGGGACCCTAATTTTATAGGCCCACCAATGATTGTACATGGCATAGGATGGTGCAAGGTTTGGTTGGGAGGTCATGGTTTAACTTAAACTTTGTGAGGGGTCGTTCTACTTCTATCATCTAAGCATGCATAGCAGTAAAACACATAAGAATATCATTCACATAGTTGTGACCCAGTATGGCCCATTTTCTCATGGTGATCTCTATCGCCATAGAACATGTTCACCATGATGATATCCATCTTCATGTTCCATGCGATTCATCCTCCAAGTGATGAGTCCTCCAAGAACTAATACAAGCTATTACTCCTAACAGCTAGTAATCAAAATTACATAGTATTGGGATCATCACAAGTTGGCACGCAGGCCATTACAATAATTGACAACACATATGGCTCCAGCCGTGTTGCCCAACTCACGACACGCAGGTCATGAAAAATTTCATACATGCATCACATACATATATGGGCCATACCTATCATATACATCATGCAAAAACAAGTTATGCATAGAATCGCATTCTATCGGATCATGTGAACTCGCAGCACCTAGTTACCTTAACGAGATACAAAAGGAGCTACGATTAAGGGGGGTCTAGGGGGTCTCCCCCTGCGGGGTTCGAAGGGGCAAACTGTGGAAAATTATAGATCAGCAAATCAAATTTACCATAAACTGACTGTCGTTTCGATTCGATCAAACTCCTTTGATCATGGTACATAGATTTTATATCTAGGTTCCGATTTAATCAATCATATTGATGTTCGCATGATTCAATAGGATTTATGTGTCACTATCTACCCCGATGGTGGAAACCGACCGGTAGGCGTAAGTTGTTCGACAACCTCAGAATCATGATCACGGAAAGCAAGATCATAGATCAATCCTGAACCACCGCAATATAAACGATCACATCATTCATATCAATTTTCATATCACCATATGCAAACATCCCGAACCTATAACTGAACAGCATCGGCTCTGATACCACTGAAGGGATCAGGGTAGGCTACACTAGCGCAAATCAAAATTTTCTACCGCGTAAACCAGGATTACTGTTGTCGTAGATCACGGGATTACCACTAGACGCGTAGTTGCCGAACTTGATGAAGCGTGTCGAGGCAGTGTAGATGTTCTATGTCTCTGTCACATCCCAAAAATTTCCAAATTTTGTAATGTGAAAAATAAATAAACAAAATAAATAATTCTTGAAATTTAGAGTGAAAAGAAACTTTTTGTTTCTAAATGGAAACATCAAAACCCATCTTGAACAAACTTTGAATAAAATTTGAATCCAACTAAATTCAAATCAAGTGAAATGCATTCTTCATAAATGCATCTTGAAATTTAAACACTTGGAAAATAAACCAAAACTCTAAAAACCTATTAGAAGAAAACCATTTCAAAGATATCTCTAAGACCATGGATTTGATCCATATAAAATTTGTCAACAAACATTTATAAATGATCAAGAATGATAAATGGAAATATTATAAAACCATAGAAATTGATTTCATTCAATTTGGGACCATAGATAAAATCTTATGAATTTAGTAAGATAAAGAAATTATATTTCCAAAGCTAATAATGCTCCTATCTAAAATCCATACCAAATGGTGAGAAAATAATCCTAAAGAGATATAAAAGGATAAAAAAATATTAAATAAAATTTTACAAGTTGGAATCACCATTTCCAAAGCTAATAAATAAATAAATAAGGACTAATTTAAAAGACCAAAATAAATCTTGGCGAAGCAAATAAAATAAAAGATTTTTGTTTAATAAAAAGAATGAAGGTGTATTAAAATAAAAATCATGAGGATTTATTAATATCCAACTTTATTTATGTAAAGACATTTCCCAATTAAAATATAGATCAAATGAAAGTATTTTAAATAATAATTCAAAGTGAAATTATTTTGAATAAATAAAACCTACTGAAAGGATTTGGTAAAAATTAGAATTCAAATAGAGTTTGAAAACCTATTTAAATCTTATTTTGAAATAAAGA
This sequence comes from Avena longiglumis, assembly GCA_030063025.1. Taxonomy (NCBI): domain Eukaryota; kingdom Viridiplantae; phylum Streptophyta; class Magnoliopsida; order Poales; family Poaceae; genus Avena; species Avena longiglumis. Next base: position 411,149,526 of record CP125974.1, on the reverse strand, counting down.
CAAATGTCTATTTTAAATAATTAATATACCCTAAAAAGAATAAAAGTAATATTCTAAATTTGACTTTAGAATGTATTAATAAACAATATTTGAATATACACAAGGTTTGGCAAAAGATTGAATTCAATTAGTGTTTGAATTATTTAAATAAAAATCAAAATAGAAAAATAGAAATGGAAAAAGTAAAAGAAAAATAAACAGAACAAAAAAAATAAAAGAAGCCAGCCCAGCCAGCAAGCCTAGTCTAAGCCCAGCAGAAGCCCATCCCCTCTCCCCGAAATGTTTTCTTTTACTCGCAACCACACCCGCAGAGTCTATGACGACTGGACCCCACCTTCTCCCTCTCTCTGTTAGACCCCTCCTTTATAAAGGAAAGGATCACTGTGATTGCAATGCTAGTCCCTGGATCAATGATAACATCCACAGTTTAAGATGAAGTACACAGATACAAAGGTCGTTTATTACATTCATTCCAGAGATAAAACATAGTCTTTTACAACTCAGGGCCAAAGGCCTAATACAAGAGTTTAAGGAATAAGTAAATAAACATAAGTCTTCATCTTCATGTGCCACAGGCAAGCATGTTGAGTGTAGACTCATGACTCCTACTCATCATCGGAGTATCCTGCAACATCACAAGTTACAGCCACAGAGGGTCAATACTTTGGAATAGAAGCTTTTCCTTAGTCAAATGGACGCGCTCCAACCTATCATTCCCACTACCACCAACTGTCCAAGTGACTAAGTTCTAGCTACCTATATGATCATGGCAGAGCCCATATTGCCAAGTGGTTGCACTGTAAGCTTTCTCAACACTTGGCCTCCAAATCCCTTTGTGCCTGGGTGGCATACCACAAGTGAGATACACAACCCAAGTCCATGGCCTTGTGTAACCACTCAACATAACCCAATCCTTCCATTCCACCCAGGAGGTTCATTTGACTTAGTTGTTTTATTAGGAAAACATAAGTCTCATGACTTAGAAATATTTTCATTATAATAAGTATAGATTTTTACCAACCCTTGTTTGCTAAATAGCTAGGCTAAGCATGGTAGGATAACTAAACTTAGGAAAATTCCTTAGCATTTCTACAATTCTACACTACTTAGGATTTCCCAACTTAGCATTAGGCAAAAATAGCATGCAAGACTTAGCAAAATATCTAGTGCTAGTTCAAAACATAGGATAAAAATATTCATGAGAATATCACTTGCCTTGGTAGTGGGGAGAGTAGCACTCTTCACAATCACAATCACTAGCAAAATCTACACAAAATTGTAGCATACAATTACACACAATTTTATAAAATCAAAAATAATATGAATGCATGTATGCAAGAATTCACTAAGTGGTAATTTTTGAAATTCTACCAAGCATGTGCATGATACTGAAACATAACAGGACACAAAATTTTCCAAAACAAACTTACTTAACATTAAAACCAATTACCAAAACAAATCTATACTCAAAATAGCTTTAAACATGATTCCACAAATAAAGTCATTTTAATGATTACTATTTGTTAAACAAATTGAATATTCAGAAAGGTTTTGTTTCACTGAATCCAACGATATAAAGTTTGTAAAATTCTAACGTGGCATTCAAAAGTTATAGCAGTTTGAAGTTTGGATCTAAATCAGGTTTTAAATTCTGTTTTTGAATTCAACCTAGCCACGTGTCGCAGCCTCACTGGCGCGTACCGATTCGGTTGGATCGCGCTCCGTGGACCGCACGATCAAAGTGGGATCTGGCGGCTCAGATGCGCGCGTACCTCTTCGATCAAGATCTATCCTAGCCCTACGATGCAGATCCAACGGACCAAACCATCAAGCCACAATCTGGCGGCGCTAGCGGCGTTAACTGGCGGCGGCGCGTCTGACTACGGCGGCGCCGGCGTTCTACATCGCTCCAGGAAGCAGGAAGGTGCTTACCAGATTCGCCAAGACGTGCTGAAGCTCGACGTGGTACTGGTTTGTGGAGGGGCGTGCTGTCACAGCGAGGATTGCTCGTCGGAGTTACGGACGGCGTCGGGTGATTGTTGTCGGAGTAGTTGCTGAGGTTACGCGTCGCCCTAACACAAGCCAGGGGGTTTAGAAGATGCGCAAGACCGAGGCGAACAATCTAGTGTGAGTCAGAAGTGAAGGGGCGCACGGAACTTACGGATTTTGATCGCCGGAGTTGAGGTGGTCGTCGGGTGCTTGCGGTGTCGAGCGGGAACGGCGACCTGGGGCAATACAGGATGAACTGGTGGGGTCAGGATGTGCGCAAGGGGATTGCGAAGTGGCTCGAATGAATCAGGGAGGAAGGGGCGTACGGGTCTCACCTGAATCGTTCGTCGGAGCAAGATCTGTCTGCGGCGGTGTTGGGTGAGTCGTGGGCGTGAAGGTAGAATCGACTGGGGGAAAATGATCGTGGGGAGGTGGGGATCTTATAGCCGGTGCCTCGACAGGAAACACCCGAGTTTTAATGCCCAATTAAGCCACGCCATTACCGGCAAGGATCGCAATGCGACGTGGTCGCGGGCGTGGTTTGGGGAAGACGATGATAGCGTGGACAGGGCCCGCTCGTCAGCGAAAGGTGCGAGGTGGAGGTGGGGTATGGTCGTCAGTGACTGAACGCGTGTGCTCGCGCGTGAGAAAAGAAAAGGGAACTCCCGGGTGGGCTAGTTGGGCTCGATCCTTTTTGGGCGTAAACCCGCGCTTGGCCCTTTTCTTTTGTTTATTTCTTTTTCTTTTTCTAATTTGGTTTTCAGGAATGATTTAGGTATGAATTCAAATCCTTTTTGAATTCAAACAATTATGGGGATTTTTGCAGGGTACTGTGGTTTCTAAAATCTGTTATTTAACCATGTGGTTATTCTAAGGGCTTGGTCAAACTTGATTTCAAACAACGAGGCTTTGCATCTGTTTTGAAAATGTTTGGAAAAGGGATTTTGAATTTCTTTCTAAATTTGAAACTTTGGTTAACCCTTCTCTCCTAAACTTTTCCAACAATGGGGCAAGCAAACAAGTTCCTAAACATTCAAGTTTCAAATGGTGTAGGTCTTTTGAATTAAATTTGTCCACATAAAATCATAACATCAAAAGCTTCTGTTTTTCTGAAATGATTTTGAGAAAATCTCTAAATGATGATGAATGCAAGGATGATATGCATGAGTTTTGGAATATGAATTTAGGGATGTTACAAATCTAACCCCCTTAGGATGAATCTCGCCCTCGAGATTCGGATTGGCTAGCAAATAGGTGAGGGTGGTCTTTCCGAAGATCATCTTCTCTTTCCCATGTTGCTTCCTCTTCGGAATGATGATTCCATTGCACTTTGCAGAACTTAATAGTTTTTGTCCTTGTGACTCTTTCTGCTGTCTCAAGAATCTTGACAGGCTTTTCTTCATAGGTGAGATCACTTTCTAGTTGGACTTCTTCCAAAGGTATGGTATCCTTCAAAGATGATTCTTCCATCTCTGGGTGACACTTCTTGAGCTGACTCACATGAAACACATTATGGACCGCTGACAGAGATTCCGGCAATTCAACTTCATATGCAACTTCTCCCTTGCGACTTAGAATCTTGAATGGCCCAACATATCTTGGTGCCAACTTTCCTTTGACGCCAAATCTTTTCACTCCACGGAGTGGTGATACTCTAAGATAAGCTCTATCTCCAACTTCGTAGGTGACTTCTCTACGCTTAGAATCCACGTAGCTTTTCTATCGGGACTGTGCTATCTTCAATCTGTCCTTAACCAATTTGACTTTCTCTTCAGCGTCTTTGATAAGATCAGGTCCAAATAAGCTTCTTTCTCCCACACTCCATAACAACGGGGTGGTACACTTCCTTCCGTAGAGTAACTCAAATGGTGCCATCCCAATACTAGATTGATAACTGTTGTTGTAAGAGAACTCACAGAGGGCGACTTTCATCCCAACTTGCTCCATAGTCTAAGGCACAAGCTCTCAACATGTCTTCAAGAACTGATTAGTCCTTTCTGCTTTGTCCATCGGTTTGAGGATGAAAAGCGATCTTTGAACTCCAACCTCGTTCCTAAGGATTCATGAAGTGTCTCAAAAGTGAGAAGTGAACTGAGTTCCTCTATCTGACACAATAATCTTAGGCACACCGTGAAGGCATACAATTCTGCCCATGTAGATCTTGGCTAACTTGGCACTTGTATAAGTTGTCTTCACTGGTATAAAATGAGCCACTTTAGTTAGGCGATCCACTACCACCCATATGGAATCATACCCTGACCTGGTCCTTGGTAATCCGGTAATGAAATCCATACCAATATTTTCCCACTTCCATTCAGGAATAGGCAGTGGTTGAAGCAAACCTGCTGGTTTCTGATGCTCTGCTTTCACTCTACTACACACATCACACAAAGCAATGTGTTCGGCGATATCTATTTTGAGATTATTCCACCAAAATCTTTCCTTCATGTCCATGTACATCTTGGTGTTTCCCGGGTGAATAGAATACGGAGAGTTGTGGGCTTCTGAAATCAGTCAGTAACTCCGGTCTTGTGGGACAGAATCGCTTTCCCATGCCATAATGTACCCTGTTCGTCTTCATGGAAATTCTTAGCTTTCCCTAGACCAATATTTTTCTTAATCTCTTCAATTTCCTTATCGGACTTCTGAGCTTCTCGAATCTTGTCCAACAAAGTGGGTTGAACATCTAAGGACATGAGATGTCCTTCTGGCACAATCTCCAATCTGAGTTCTTTGAATTGCTTACACAAGTCATCTGGCAATTCCCCTTTGATAAGGCCATTTACAAACGTCTTACGACTTAGAGCATCTTCTACTACATTTGCTTTACCGGGGTGTTATTGCAAACTTAAGTCGTAATCTTTAATAAGCTCTAGCCATCTCCTTTGTCTCATATTGATTTCCTTCTGGGTGAAGATATACTTCAAACTCTTATGATCGGTGAATACTTCAAAACGCTTTCCTAAAAGGTAATGTCTCCATGTTTTGAGTGCATGGACGACAGAGGCCAACTCCAAATCATGAGTAGGATAGTTTACTTTATGAGTTTTGAGTTGTCTCGAAGCATAGGCTACGACTTTACCATCTTGCATAAGTACGGCACCCAAACCTTGATGAGACGCATCACAATATACTTGGAAATCCTTTTCCAAATCCGGCAGACATAGCACTGGTGCTGTTACAAGTCTCTTCTTCAATTCTTGGAAGCTGACTTCACAACCTTCAGACCAAGCAAATTTCTTGTCCTTCTTTAGCAATTCTGTCATTGGCTTAGCAACCTTCGAAAAAATTTCAATGAACCTTCTGTAGTAACCTGCTAAGCCGAGGAAACTACGAACTTCTTTCACATTCTTGGGAGATTCCCATTTTGTCACAGCTGAAACCTTAGCAGGATCAACTGCTACACCATCCTTTGTCATAACATGACCAAGAAAACCAACTTCCTCTAACCAGAACTCAAACTTGCTGAATTTGGCATAAAGTTTATGTTCCCTCAGTTTCTCAAGTATCAAGCGTAAGTGTCTTTCATGTTCTTCCTTGCTCTTGGAGTAGACCAAGATGTCATTGATGAAAACGACAACGAACTTGTCTAGGAATTCCATGAACACCTTGTTCATCATATTCATGAAGTACGCTGGAGCGTTGGTTAAACCAAAGGGCATTACGGTGTACTCATACAATCCATATCTTGTGGTGAATGCTGTCTTAGGTATGTCTTGCTCTCTTATCTTGAGTTGAAAATATCCTGACCGCAGATCAATCTTCGAGAACACACATGCTCCTTCTAGTTGATCAAACAAATCGTTGATTCTTGGCAAAGGATATTTGTTCTTGATAGTTACCTCGTTGAGTGAACGGTAGTCAATACATAATCTTTGTGTTCTATCCTTCTTCTCTACGAACAATACTGGGGCTCCCCAAGATGAAGAACTTGGTTGAATAAACCCTTTCTGCAAATCGTTTCTCCTAGCTGCTTCTTGAGCTCTTTCAGTTCATCAACTGACATTTTGTACGGTCTCTTAGCTATTGGTCCAGAACCTGGTACCAAATCTATCAGAAACTCCACATCTCTATCCGGTGGCATTCCTGGTAATTCTTCCGGAAACACATCCGGATACTCACACACAATTGGTACACTATCCATACTAACCCCCTTAAGAGAATTCAGCTTACTTCCTTTGGATTCAAAGTTAGATCTGAATTTTATTCTTTTTCCTTCTGGGGTTGTGAGTGCAACAGTACGATTAGCACAATCTAGTACTCCTTCATACTTAGCCATCCAATCCATTCCCAAAATTACGTCTAGTACTTGGGAATCTAGGATTATCAGGCTCACTGGAAACCTATGCCTTCCAAACTCTATGACAAGATCCCGGCATCCAAGACTTACTATCATGTCTCCACCCGGAGAACTAACTTTTATTGGACAACTAATGTTTTCAGATGCAAACCCATTTCTATCAACAAATGCTTTTGATATGAATGAATGAGATGCACCAGTGTCAAAGAGTACACATGCTGGAATGGAATTGAGTCTGAACTTACCAGCAACGGCATCAGGCTCCTCATAGACCTCCTTCCCGGGCCTCGTGAATCTTATCGATCCGCGAACGTGCATCGTAAGGCTCCGGGTTCTTCTTCTTTTTCTCAACAGGGGATGGGCTGCGCGAACGACGCGGGCCTCCTCCGCCATGGTGACTGCTTGGCGGCGACGGAGGAAGAGTTGGCGGTGGGTTAGCTTTCTTGCTGTTACCCTCCTGCGATGCTTCACGCCTGTCGCGGTTGCTTGTCGGACGCGGAGGGTCATGGCGCGACCTGCTCCTATGTCCTTCATTGTGCTTTCCGTCATGACGGGTCTGCTCCGCATTGTTGCGGATGACGATGCCACACTGCTTTGGTGGGGGCATATCCGTACGATGGTGAGCCTTGTAGTCTTCCTGGTGTCGGGGGGATCGGGGCGGTGGCGATTGGCGGCGAGGTTGGGATCTTTCTCCGTGGTCGGACGATATGGGGATAGCATCCTTCCTGTTGCGCGCATCCCTCCGTCTTCGTTCTGATGAACCCGTCCGCGATCCGACATCCTGAGGAGATCTGTCCCTTGGAGGTTTGTACTGGATAGATTGGCAGAGCGCTGGTTCAGACTCAAGCCTCTGAGAGGTGGCCTTTTCCTGCTGCTTTACCGCCTTGGCCACTAGGTCATAGACCTGTTCCACTGCCTCCGGCGATCTATCCTGCTCAAGAAGGGTCTTGGCGACGGCGAGGTTAAGGAGTGGGGTGGGCATCACCTGCTTTCCTTCACTGTCAATGTATGGCTTGGCTTGTGCCGGCTTCGAGGGAGCCCATCCTAGGTTGCTCCGTACACCAGGATCGTTGATAACGCGAGACGGAGCTTTCTTAGCCTTACCATCGCAGCGAGTCTTGTACTCGGCCTCCATTGCTCTAGCTTTCTCTATGGACTTCTGCGCGTTGACCAGATCTCGATCTAGTTTAGCGCCTTGCTCCGCGATGGCTTGCGCTTCCTCCAGCGGTTGTTGGCGCTTCTCGTCAAGCTGAGTCACGTTCCGGATATGATCAACAGTTAGTGGCTCAACGAGGAGATTGTCGTACATCACTCTATCAACTAGAGTAACATGGGCTGCTACCGACGTGCATGCTAGAGGCGGCAAGTTTGCGGTGTTGTTGTTGCTCGGACGGGTGCCGAGTTCCTGCGGCTGCTGCACTGGATTAGGCGGAGGAGGCATGACTCTTGCGCGATCATTGTCAACAGCAATAAGTGGCCCCTTCCCCTTATCCAGCATCGTAGGCGGAGCTTGCCCGGGCTGGTCTTCATCCATCGTTGTCCCAATGGTGACGAACACCCCTCGGGACATGAACGGTGTTATTATCTTGTTTGTCGCGCGAGTACTCCTCCTCCATCTCCTGCATAGCGGAGTCTAGCTCTTCTGGACTGAAGTCTATCTCCTCGGAATCTGCACAGAAATTAGCATAAAGCGCGTCAATGACAGAGTCGGAGGGTTCCAGGACTTCCTCGATGACGGTCGGTGGAGGTGCAACGGCCTCGACGATGACTGGAGGTGGTGGTGCTGCCGCGACGATGGCGGCCGGAGGCGGTGGTGGAGGTGGCTGAATCGGAGGGGCTGCGTCGATGAGCGCAAGCGCTGTCTGAGCTGCCTCTTCAGCCTCCGCGTAGTTGTTGACGGTGTTCACCATGCCTTCGAAGGTGAGGCGTCCTGACGCCTGTTGCCGTCTTAGAGAATGTCAGAGAAGCGTGTTGTGGTCCAGTCCTTCCACAAAGTGATAGATGGCATCATCATTGGGGTAATTGGCCAGGTCGGCCCGTATACGGAGCCACCTGGCGAGGTAATCGCGGGGGTTTTCGCCCTCTCTCTGAACGCAGCGTGCCAGATCGAAGATGGTAACTACGCCGACGAACTTGGATCTCTGTTGTCCAGACACACGGGCAAAGCCGGCGAATTTGCAGTGATCTTCCACCTTTATATCCTGCACGGGGGCGGTTTGGGTGGGTCTTGAATTTTTCCGATCTTTGTCGGCAAACTCCGAGTAGAGATCCGACATCGATCCTTCCGCGAACGTATCCTGCCCGTAGGCGGTCCATGCGGGTCTTGATGCTCCTTCGACTCCCAGGGAACTAGTGCCCGAGTCGGTTTTGCCAATGAAGAGGTGGATGTCTCCGATAGGAACAATCGCACCGCGAGGGGTTCGCCTTCGCCGATCGAACTCGTCGGGAGGGACGATCGGAACGTTGTCGGAGAAGAGAACGCGACCGATGGCTACGGGTTCGCCGATTCCCGCGAAGATCTTGGTCCTCGCCCGCTGAAGAGCCTAAAGCGCCTCTTGCCCCATGGTGGGCGCCAACTTTCGTGGTATTGCCGACGAGTACGCCATGGAGGGGTCCTCACAGTGCGTGTTTAGAGACGTGGGGTAAGGCGTACGGTTGACGGGTACGAGGTAACACAGCTTACCCAGGTTCAGATCCCACAACGGCGGCGGAATCCTACTCCTGATATAAATCACTATAATGGCAATACGCCGAGTTACAGAGATAGGTTCGCTGTGCGAGGTGTGTGTAAAACGATGCCCTAAAGGCTCCCATAGGCCCGGCTTATATAGTCGTCAGGTCCTAGGGTTACAGGGAAAAGTCCTAGCCGGATAGGTTACAGAGTTCTACACCGTCTATTACTAGTCTTGTGTATCTTGCACTCCAAGGCTCCGGGTACGCTGGTGACTCCACTATAGCCTTCCTTTATCCGGCATGGGCCTCCCTTCTGGATCCACCTAACTGGGCCGCCCAGCAGGCCATAGGCCATGCTACCGACTATGGGCCACCCGGGTTAGTCGGATAAGAGACATGCTATGAGGATACCCATATAGCATATCCCCAACACTCCCACTTGCACTAGAGTCAACTAATCTAGATTACATGGAAATATACCGAACACCCATGGCAGTTTGGTGTTGGTCATGTTTTGCCCTCGGGAGAGGTTTAGTCAACGGATCCGCCACATTCAGATCTGTGTATACTTTGCAAATCTTTATGTCACCATCTTGGACATGTTCTCGAATAGCGTGAAAACGTAGCTTGATGTGCTTCAGTTTCTTGTGTGACCTTGGTTCTTGCGCATTGGAAATGGCGCCCATGTAATCACAGTAGATAGACATTGGGTCCATCGCACTTGGAACCACACCGAGCTCTGTAATGAACTCCTTCATCCATATCGCTTCTTGTGAAGCCTCCGAAGCAGCTATGTATTCCGATTCAGTTGAAGATCTCACCACAACGCTTTTCTTTGCACTCCTCCAGCTAACTGCTGCACCATTCAAAGTAAATTCGTATCCAGATTGAGATTTAGAATCATCCGGATCGGTGTTCCAACTAGCATCGCCTCCATAAGAAAGAACCATATCCTTAGTTCTTCTCAAGTACTTAAGGATGTTTTTGACCGCTGTCCAATGATCTACTCCTGGATCACTTTGATATCTGCTAGTTAAACTAACAGCATATGCAATGTCGGGTCTAGTACATAGCATGGCATAGATTAGAGATCCTATGGCTGAGGCATAGGGAGTCTTACTCATCCTTTCTCTATCTTCTGTCGTTGCTGGACTTTGAGTTTTACTCAAGGTCGTATTGGGCAACATGGGCAAGAACCCTTTCTTGCTATCTTCCATTCCAAATCTCTTTAGAACTTTGTCCAAATATGTACTTTGTGACAATGATATTAGGCGTCTCAATCTATCTCTATAAATCTTTATGCCTAATATGTAAGCTGCTTCGCCAAGATCTTTCATTGAAAAACTATTATTAAAATATTCCTTGACACTATTAAGAAGGTCTACATCATTCCCAATCAACAATATGTCATCTACATATAGTATTAAGAATGATACAGAGCTCCCACTAACTTTCTTGTAAATACAAGCTTCTCCATAAGTTTGTATAAAACCAAAACTTTTGATTACCTTATCAAAATGTTGATTCCAACTTCGGGATGCTTGCTTCAATCCATATATGGACCGTTGAAGTTTGCATACCTTGTTAGCATCTTTAGGATCGACAAAACCTTTGGGTTTCATCATATACAACTCTTCATCAATGTCTCCAATGAGGAATGCTGTTTTGACATCCATCTGCCATATCTCATAATCGTAATATGAAGCGATTGCTAACAAAATCCTCACAGACTTTAGCTTCTCTACTGGTGAGAAAGTCTCATCGTAGTCAACTCCTTGAATTTGTTGAAACCCTTTTGCGACAAGTCGAGCTTTATAGACAGTAACATTACCATCAGCATCTGTTTTCTTCTTGAAAATCCATTTGTTCTCGACAGCCTTCCGGCCATCCGATAAGTCCACCAAAGTCCAGACTTGGTTTTCGTACATGGATCCAATCTCGGATTTCATGGCTTCTTGCCATTTATTGGAATCTGGTCTCATCATCGCTTCCTCATATGTCGCAGGGTCATCGGTGTGGTTCACCAACATGACACTTATAACGGGATCATACCAATCAGGAGTGGTACGAGTTCTCGTTGACCTGCGAGGCTCTGTAGCAACTACAACCGAAGTTTCATGATCATCATCATTAGCTTCCTCTCTTCTTGGTGCAGGCACCACAGGAACCTCTTCCGGTGCTGCGCTACTCGCAAGTTCGAGAGAAGGTTCGACAACCTCGTCGAGTTCTAACTTCCTTCCAGTCACTTCTTTCAAGAGAAATTCCTTCTCTAGAAAGGATCCATTCTTGGCAACGAAGATTTTGCCTTCGGATCTATGATAGAAGGTATACCCAATAGTTTCCTTTGGATATCCTATGAAGACGCATTTTTCCGCTTTGGGTTCAAGCTTGTCCGGTTGTAACTTCTTTACATAGGATTCCCAACCCCAAACTTTAAGGAACGACAATTTAGGTTTCTTCCCAAACCATAATTCATACGGTGTCGTTTGAACGGATTTAGATGGTGCCCTATTTAAAGTGAATGCGGCTGTTACTAATGCATAACCCCAAAATGATAGCGGTAAATCTGTAAGTGACATCATAGAATGAACCATATCTAAGAGAGTTCGATTACGATGTTTGGATAAACCACTACGCTGTTGTCTTCCCGGCGGTGTCAATTGTGAAAGTATTCCGCATTTATTTAAATTCTCTCCAAACTCGTAACTTAGACATTCACCTCCACGATCAGAACATAGAAATTTAATCTTCTTGTTACGTTGATTCTCCACCTCACTCTGAAATTCCTTAAACTTCTCGAAAGTTTCGGACTTATGTTTCATGAAATAGATATACCCATATCTACTCAAGTCATCCGTGAAGGTAAGAACATAACGATAACCACCGCGCGATGCTACACTCATTGGACCACACACATCGGTATGTATGATTTCCAATAAGTCTGTAGCTCACTCCATCATACCAGAAAATGGATTCTTAGTCATTTTACCCATCAGAAATGCTTCGCATCTTTCAAGTGATTCGAAATCAAGTGATTCAAGAAGTCCATCGGAATGGAGTTTCTTCATACGCTTCACTCCAATGTGACCAAGACGACATTACCACATATAGGTCGAGTTATCGCTCGATTTCAAACGTTTAGCTTCAATGTTATTAATATGTGTATTTCCACTATCGAGATTCAATAAGAATAGACCATCTATCAAAGGTGCATGTGCATAAAACATATTACTCATATAAATCGAACAACCATTATTCTCGGACTTAAACAAGTAACCGTCTCGCAATAAACAAGATCCCGATATAATGTTCATGCTTAACGCAGGCACCAAATAACAATTATTTAAGTATAAAACTAATCCCGATGGTAGATGAAGAGGTAGCGTGCCGACCGCGATCACATCAACCTTTGATCCATTTCCTACACGCATCGTCACCTCGTTCTTCGCTAGCTTCCGTTTATTCTGCAGCACCTATTTCGAGTTACAAATATGAGCAACCGAACCAGTATCAAATACCCAGGCACTACTACGATTACTAGTGAGATACACATCAATAACATGTATATCGGATATACCTTTCTTCTTGATGTTGCCGTTCTTCAAATCCGCCAGGTACTTTGGGCAATTCCGCCCAAAGGACCTTCTCCTTGCAAGAATGTTGGAGATATGCCCTAGAGGCAATAATAAATATAGTTATTATTATATCCTTGTCTTTATGATAAATGTTTACATTCATGCTATAATGGTATTAACAAGGAAACATTAATACTTGTGTGATTTGTAAACTAAAATAGAGTCCCTAGTAAAGCCTCTTTATAATACTAGCTTGTTGGTTAATAAATGATTGTGGTTTCCCTATCATGAACATTGAGATATTATTAACAACAAGATCATATCGTTAGGAGAATGATGTGGTGGACATACTCCTATAGATAAGCGTGGCATAAAGATCAAGTCATTTTAATAGTTCAATTGCTATATGCTTTCTGATACATAGTAACATAATTCCTTCGACCATGAGATCATGCATATCACCTTCACCGGAAGGATGCTTTGATGACATCAAACACCACACGTGAATCGGGTGACTATAAAGGTGGCATTGAGTGTTCGGAAAGTATTGGTTGAGACACATGGATCAAGAGTGGGATTTGTCCATCCATATGACGGATAGATATACTCTGGGCCCTCTCGGTGGAATGTCATCCAATTAGCTTGCAAGCATGTGACAGGCTCACAAGGGATCACATATCACGGGAACGAGAAAAGAGTACTTATCAGTAACGAGGTTGAACTAGGTATGTAGAGATACCGACGATCATAACCTCGGATAAATAAACTATCGTGAGACAAAGGGAAATTGGTATCGTATGTAAGTGGTTCATTAGATCGCAAAGTAATCGTAGAAATATGTGGGAGCCATATGAATTTCCAGATTCCTCTATTGGTTATTATTCGGAGAAGTGTCTCGATCATGTCCGCATAATTCACGAACCGTAGGGAGACACACTTAAGGATTCGACGTTGTTTGAGTAGTTATGGAATGATGAGTAAGAGACCGAATGTTGTTCGGAGTCTCGGATGGGATCCGGGATATCACGAGGAGATTCAGAATGGTCCGGAGAATAAGATTCATATAAGGAAAGTCCTGTTTCGGGGTTGGAGAATGGTTCCGGTGTTTTCATCGGGAATGTTCTAGAAGGTTCCGGAATGTCCGGCACTCCGGAGGGCAAGGGTACATGAATGTGTCATATCAAGTTGGAATGATTGCATCATGTACTAGGTGTCATCGCTGAACAAAATAAAGGGTTTAATCAAATCCTAGTTTGAAAAGTCAAACGCCAATTTGAAAAGTCAAACGGCTATTTTGGAAGGTGGAGGGGAAGTAGGAAACCTACTTGGGGAGGAGTTCCCTCCCTCCACCGCCGGCCCACTTGGGATCCGATGTGGGGAGGGACTCCCCTTCCCTTGGCACGCCCCACCTATATATAAGGAGGGGCTGCCTCCTAGCACACAAGTTGCCCCCTCTAAACCCTAACCCTAGTAGCCGCCGCCCACCATAGCCGCCGCCTAGGGCAACTCTCCGCCGCCTAGGCCAAACCCTAGCCGCCGGCCTTGCCCCCTCCTTGGTGTGTCTAAACCCTAGATCACCGAGGCTCTCTCTCATAGTCCGATACTGCCCGCTTAAGGCGAAGCTCGCGAGATCTCCCTCTACTGGTACCACGCCACAGTGCCGGAATCGCGAGGAGAGTGCTACAACCTCCGCTTTCTTTGGAACAAGGGAGAGGAAGGTCTTCACGAGTACAACGTGTGACCGATCGGGAGCGCTGCCGAACGCCTTGTTGGAAGGATCGTCTACGCGATCTTGAGATCGGAAAGAGTACGACTACATCACCCACGAGAATTCGCTCTCATTAAACACTTTGGAATCTTCGAGGGTGAGTTATTCCATCGACTCGTTGCTACAATCTAGTAGATAGATCTTGGCTTGTTTGTTTGTATGCGGTAGAAAATTTTTGTTTTCCATGCTACGAAACCTTACAGTGGTATCAGAGCCGTGTCTATATGTAGATCTGTTGCACGAGTAGAACACAATGGTCAGTGTGGGTGTTGATGCTTTTGTTGTCGATTGGTTCTTGTGTACTTTGCATCTTGCGGGATGGTGGGATGAAGCGGCCCGGTCTAACCTTACATGACATCGTTCATGAGACTTGCTCCACGCTTGACATGCAAATTGTATTGCATAAGTGGCTTTGCGGGTGCCTGTTTCTCCCAACATAGTTAAGATCCAATTTACAACGGGTGATTGACAATTATAGTATCAATGTTGTGGTTCTTGTTCGTAAGTTAGAATTATTGAAATCCCCAAACCACGTAAAACATGCAAAGAAAGTAGATGCGTCTAACTTTGTTTTGCAGGGGTGTGATGTGATGTGATATGGCCATGATTGTGATTATATTTGATATATGCAATGTTCCTTATTGTAAGTTGGCAACCGGCAGGAGCCATATGGTTGTCTTTAAATTCTGTTAAGACCCATCTGTCTATTCAAAGTAGTTGTAATAGTTGAAGCCGGTGGACGACAACCATGGAGCAGCGTCATTGACCTTGATGCAATGCCGGTGATGATGGAGATCATGTTCGTGCTTAAAGATGGAGATCGGAAGCACAAAGAAGAAAGGCCATATCATATCACATATTATGAATTGCATGTGATGTTAATCCTTTATGCATCTTGTATTGCTTAGTTAACGACGGTAGCATTATAAGATGATCCCTCATGCACATGAATTTCAAGTTCTAAAGTGTTCATCCTTAGTAAGCACCGTTCCTAAAGCTTGTTGTTTCGAAGCACCACGTGATGATCGGGTGTACGTATTAGATTCCGTAAGTGTATACAACGTGAGCAAGCCAGATATGCTCATGCGGAAGCTAAGGTTTGATCTTGACGAGCCTAGCATGTATAGACATGGTCTCGGAACACGGATCACCGAAAGGTAAAGCATGAATCATATAGTGGATATGATGAACATGTCGATTGTTCGCCATTGAAACTATATCAACTCTCGTGATGATCGGTGTTGATGTGGTGGATTTGGTTCGTGTGATCACTAAAACAATGTGAGGGATGTGTTTTGAGTGGGAGTTCACCAAGATTAATTTAACTATTAATTAGAACTCAATTTGTCATAAACTTAGTCTAAACTATTGCAAATATGTTGTAGATCAATGGCGGCCCCTACCATCAATTTTAATGCGTTCCTAGAGAAAGAAAAGTTGAAAAACAATGGAAGCAACTTCGCGGATTGGTTCCGCAATTTGAGGATTGTCCTCACAGCTAGTAATTTGACCTATGTGCTGGATGCACCGCTGGGTGACCCACCTGCAGCTACTGCTGCCGATGAAGTAAAGAATGTTTACCTCGCTTGGAAGACTCAGTACTCAACAGTTTAGTGTGATATCTTGTATGGTTTAGAATCGGAGCTTCAGAAAAGGTTTGAGAATTCAGACCCACATGATATTGTCCGTGATCTCAAATTGATTTTTGAGACTCACGCGGCAATTGAGAGCTATGAGGTTTCTGAAAAGTTCTTTAACTGCAAGATGGAAGAGGGCAGCTCCGTCAGTGAGCATGTGCTTAAGATGTCTGGGCACGCAAACAAACTTCAAAGCTTGGGTATAGTGATTCCTAATGCTTTGGGGATTTATCGTGTCCTCCAATCACTACCACCAAGTTATAAGAACTTTGTGATGAACTACAATATGCAAAACATGAACAAGCAGTTGCCAGAACTCTTTGCCATGTTGAAATCTGCAGAAGTGGAGATCAAGAAAGAGCACCAAGTGTTGACGGTCAATAAGACCACCAAATTCAAGAAAGGCAAGTCTAAGCAAAAGGGACACTTCAAGAAGGGCGGTAAGAAAGTTACCGCGCCGACGAAGGAGACCAAGGTTGGACCTAAGCCTGATACTGAGTGCTTTTACTGCAAGGGAGAAGGTCACTGGAAGCGGAATTTCCAAAAGTACTTGGCGGATTTGAAGAACGGAAACATCAAGAAGAAAGGTATATCCGATATACATGTTATTGATGTGTATCTCACTAGTACTCGTAGTAGTGCCTGCGTATTTGATACTGGTTCGGTTGCTCATTGTAGGGGTCCCAATCTTAGATAAGATAGAGGCTCCTGTGTTTTACAATGCTAGTCCCTGGATCAATAGCAAGGATCCACAGTTTAGATGTAATATCAAGAAACAAAGGTCATATTATAACTTTATAACCAGGAATAACATAATTTTATTACATCAATACATAGCTCATTTGGCTATTACATTACATTGCAGTGGAATAATTATAATCATGGGGTCCTTCATCTTCAAAGTTCCACAGGCATATGTTGGTTGTAGACTTTGTAATCCTAATCAAAACAATCTTCACTAAACAATCAAACCTGCAACATACAAGTTACAGCCACAAAGGGTCAATACATTTGAATTGTATTGGCAAGTGATACTATATTAGTATAGTGGAGTCTATCATCTATATGCATTTGGCTAAGTGGGGTTGAGGCTTGCATTGCTCAAAATAGATTTTCCTTAACATTTTGAATATACTAAGTTTTTGCTTGTCAAAATCATTTTTCTCAATCAAAGACTGAAGATCCTTTCCAAGGCATCTACCAATCAAAGATTTAAGATCTCAAACAACCCTTGTTCAATCCACAAGTTTTAACTTAGAAATTTGAATGATGAGATTCTTGATTGCTTCCATGTCTTGATGCTCAAATTGTCCTTTACCAGGGACATGGCTAAGTACTTAGATTTTACACTCTGCAGAGGTGGTGCACTTTCCCCACAAGACTTGGTTTCCCAAGACAAGATCTTTCAGAAGATTTCCCTTAGACCAAAATGGACGTTGCTCCAACCTATCAAACACTACCACCCACTGTCCATTTGGCTAAGTTCTTGCAACCTATATGATCATGGCAGCCCATATTGCCAAGTGGTTGCACTTGAAGCTTCTCAACATTTGACATCTCAAATCCCTTTGTGCCTGGGTGGCATACCACAAGTGAGATACACAAGCCAAGACCATGGCCTTGTGAACCACTCAACATAAACCAATCCTTCCATTCCACCCAGGTGATTCATTAACTTAGTTGTTTTATTAAACAAAAACATAAGTCCTCAGACTTAGAGATATTTCCATAGTGTGAATATATTTTCCACCCATGTTTTCCATTAGCTAGGCTAAGCTTGGTAGTAATAGGAAACTTAACTTAGGAAATCCTACTAAGGATTCATCTACTAGGTTTTCCTATAGCAAGATCTATACTTAGCAAAATCCATGCAAGTTTACTTAGAAAAATCACTAATGCATAGTGAAAGTAATGGGACAAAAAGTATGAAGCATCACTTGCCTTTTTGGTAGAAAATGGTGGTTCACTCCTTGATCTTGCTAGTCTCACACTTCACTACAAGTCAATCAAGCAAACACCAATTCAATTTACATTCCAAACCAATAATCACTCAAACAAATTCACACACACAAGACAATGGAAACCAATTCATGCATGAGAGCATGCACAAGATAGTTTTATTTTGCAAAGGGGTCTGCATGGGGTTTCTAAACTTTGTAAGATCCAATTTGGTCATTTACCAAAGTGGCAAAGTCATTAGCAAGAGGGTTTTGTCCAAAAACTATTTTTTATATCCATTCATCATTTCATGTGGTGAAAAATGTTTTTATTAAGGCAAAACTCTTAAGTTGTTCACCAAATGAGTTGCTATTGCAAAGCTTGGTGTTTTTGGGTCAGTAGGTTTGGTCCAAACTATTTCCTTAAAGTTTTCTTTCCATAAACATTTTTTCAACAAAAACCATTCTTTTTATTTGGCTAGAAAATGACTAAGTCAAGTAATCCAACCTAAATCTTAGAAAAATCATTTTTAATACCAAGGGTTGGTTCCTAGGGTCAGTAAGGTCACAACAATCCAATCTGCAAAGGTTTTATCCTTAAATTCAATTTTAAACAATTTTTATACTCTAAACAAGCATACAAATGAATCTGCAAAAATGAGCCAACAAACAGATACTATTTGCTAAACTAATTCCACAGTTGGCTAGGGCTTGTTCTCCTGAATCCATTGATATAAAATTTGTAATTTTTGGACGCGTGGTTTGAAAGTTACAAGGGTTTGAAAATTACAAAAAATCTGTTTTCAATTTCTGTTTTTAAACAGACAGGTGACACGCGGCGTTATTCTACTGGTTGATACCGGTTCGGCCAGATCGGGCGACGCTGGCCGTTGGATTTAATTAACATCGCGCGGCTCAGATCGTTCGATACCCCTTCGCTTATTTTCTTTCCTAGCCGCTGGATCAAGATCGGACGGTTGCTGCTGCCTGGCCAAGGACTGGCGGCGAGATGTTACCGGCGAGCGGCGGAGCGGCCAGTTGGCGGCGGCGCTGGCGAGGCAGGAAGCGAAACAGAGAGGGAGCAAGCTCACCGAGGTCGCGAGGATGAGGCGATGATGTTCGTGTGGTCGTCGTGGCAAGGGGCGCACGGGGGCGGGCAGGATTTCTCGCCGGAGTTGGTTCTGGCGACGGACGCGTGCGGTCGAGGTCGAGGACGACGCTGTGGTCCACGGGAAGACAAACGGAGGACTGGGTTAGCTGCGCAAGACCATGGCAAAGATGTGTGCGTGATCTAGAAGACACGGGGTGGTCGGAATTTACCTGTGGGCGTCGTCGGAGTAGAGGCAGACGGCGGCAGTACTGGAGGTTGTCGTTGGCGAGGCTCAGGGGTGTCCGTGGTCGAACGGGTGGTACGGGGAGGAGTGTCTGGGAGTGGGGAAGCTGCTAGGGTGCTCGAGAAGGAAGGGGGTGGCGTGTACTGGTCTGAATTGGCCGGAGACGGTGGTCGGAGCCGAGGCAGTCGAGGAGAGATTGTGGCGGCCTGGAGGCGTGCTCGGGGGAGAAGGCAGAGGGGAAACGGAGAGGAGTGGCTGGCGTTTAAAGGGGCGTGGTCATTACAAGAAATCAAAGCCTCCTTCATGTGCAATCAATCGCCGGAGTAACTCTCTCTGCAACGGTCAGGCGACGGTGTCTCGTTGAAGACGATGGCTGGGGATGTGGGGCCTGCTTGTCAGCGAGTGAGGAAAGCTTCAGGTGGGCTCCAGTTGTCATACACTGCGTGGGTTAGTTTTGCGGTGAAAAACGATTCACTTCGCTGAGAGAGGGAGGTGGGCTCGGCAATGAGTTGGGTAGTTGGGCTGCTGTTGTTTCCTTTTTTTTTGTACAGAAACATTTTCCTTTTCTATTTCTATTTGCTGATTTGATTTTCAATCAATATTTCAACCATTCAAACAATTCAAACTATTGTAATGAGTTTTTGGTTCTGTTTAGTAGTATAAACCAACTTCCAAAATAAAATAATATTTTAAATCTTTTTAGGTTCCATTTATTAATTAAATAAAAATGGACCATGGTTTATTAATAAAATAGGGTTTGGTTTATATAATAAAATCTTCATTTGAAATCCAAACACTTTCAAAACCAAATCAGTAGGTTTTATTTGAAAACATAAGATACTTCAAATACTTGTTTAAAATAAAATAACATTTTATTTTATGGTCCAATACCAATTAAATGAATAGACCCTATTCATTTAATCCAATTAGGATTTTTTTTATTTAAATTCTTTATTTTGGAATCTAAAATAAAATCAAAACACTTCAGTAAGTTTTATTTGTGAATATCAAATATTTGGAAAACTTATTTAAAATAATTTAATAAGTTTTGAGGTTCTAATTAAATTGGTAAAACCTTTTATTTAAATAAAGTTTGGATATTAATTCCTTATTATTTTATTTAAATAAACCTTTGCTAATTTTTATTAAAAATAAAAAATGTTTTTAATTCCCAAAGCTTTGGCTAAGGTTTAATTTGGCTTTATAAAATAATATTTATTCATAAAACTTTATTTCTATTGAAAACCAAATATCTTATTAAAGGATCCAAAATAGTAATTCCAAAACATTTTAATTTCCTTTATTAAATGTTTATCTTTAAGAATCCCTTTAGGATTTTATTTAATCCAAATTGGTTTGAAGTTATAATTGAATTCCAAAAGTTTCTTCTGGCTCAGAAAATCAAACAAAGTTTTATTTTATTCATTTATTTTTCACATTACAAGATTTGGAAAATCTTGGGATGTGACAGGCTACCACCCTTAAAATAAATCTCGTCCCGAGATTTGGGGAGGATAGGGTTACAAGCATGCTCAAAACAACTAGGGTTCTACCACCCTTAAAATTTTTCAAACAAAAATTACATATTGGCCTTCTTGGGATCCTGGGAAACTTCTCTAAGCAAACTTTGTATGTGTCCTTGGTTTCCATACTTGACTCATGGGCCAAGGTTGAGATCCTTCATAGACTTGTTTAACTTGTTCTTCATCTTTTCTGGACAATTGTTTGCATAGTGGCCTAGTTCCTTGCATTTGGAACACATCACTTGGCTGATATCTTTCTTTTCCTTTGGTATCATTGCCTTCTGTTTGTTTCCTTGGTTCTTCTTCTTTTCTGGGCATTCACTGGCATAGTGTCCCTTCTCTTTGCAATTGTAACATTGCAACTGGCTTATGTCTTTCTTCTTCTTTTTGGGTCTCTCCAAAGCTATGAGTTCTTCTATTTCATGTTCTTCATAAGTGGGAGCTCTTTCTCTCTTCTTGGGGCATTGATCTTCATGTTCCTTGGGTGCATGATCCTTGTCCCTACAAACATCGTTGTCATCCTTGTTGTCATTGGCTCTTTGGGAAAAGTTTTCTCCCATGTTAATCATTTGAGTAACCAATCCTTGCAACAATTGGGATTGAAGTTTCAAAATCCTTTGTATGGCTGGGTCTAGTCCATTGTTGTTGGCCAAAAGCTGAGTTGTCTCTTGGCTCAACTGGTTTTGGGTTGCTATAATGTCTCTCACGTTGTCCTTTTGGTTGTTGCTGTTTTCATCCACCTTGATGTTGGAGTCTCTTGGAGTAGTCATCTGTTTGGGTTGAATTGGGATTAGAATAGGCAAAATATTCCTAAGGAATTATTTCTAATCACACACATCACAATTCACACAAGCAATGTGCAAGCAATCACAAACAAACATTTCACTCAACAACTTTGCACTCAACAACAAGGTTCAAGCACATACTTAGGCAACAAAATATTTTTGTTACACCACTTAGGTTGGGTGTTTGACCTAACTAAATTATGGTGGTCCATCTATATGGTTTACTTGTGATCTTTCCTTCCTTCTTGATTCTTCTTGTATGAGATCATGGTTTCCTTGAGAAAAACTCTTGGTTGCAATTCTTCAAATGGTGTAGGCTCCTTCTAACTTTTGCATTCCCTCAGTCTCTAAATCTTGAGTAAGATTTCCTTGTTTCACTTGTAGTCCTTAGTGGTATCCAAGTTGGAAGTCCTTGGTGAATATGCTGAAGATGTTGAAGTCAGTAGAGTTCATGAAGTTGAAGAAGTCCTTTGCACATGGTGTAGTCTTTGGTCATGGGTAGGTTTTTCCATCAAGTTGAAATAGAAGAGAAGTAGAGTTGAAACCAAAATGGTTGAGGAAAGAGTTTACAAGTATTTTTGTAAATAAGTTTTGGATCAAAATGTAACTCCTATTTTTCTAAGGGTTTTTGTCCAATCCTAGGGTTTACAAATCCTACAGGCAACACAATGCTCTGATACCATCTGTAGGGGTCCCAATCTTAGATAAGATAGAGCCTCCTGTGTTTTACAATGCTAGTCCCTGGATCAATAGCTAGCATCCACAGTTTAGATGTAATATCAAGAAACAAAGGTCATATTATAACTTTATAACCAGGAATAACATAATTTTATTACATCAATACATAGCTCATTTGGCTATTACATTACATTGCAGCGGAATAATTATAATCATGGGGTCCTTCATCTTCAAAGTGCCACAGGAAGATTTTGGTTGTAGACTTTGTAATCCTAATCAAAACAATCTTCACTAAACAATCAAACCTGCAACATACAAGTTACAGCCACAAAGGGTCAATACATTTGAATTGTATTGGCAAGTGATACTATATTAGTATAGTGGAGTCTATCATCTATATGCATTTGGCTAAGTGGGGTTGAGGCTTGCATTGCTCAAAATAGATTTTCCTTAACATTTTGAAAATACTAAGTTTTTGCTTGTCAAAATCATTTTTCTCAATCAAAGGCTGAAGATCCTTTCCAAGGCATCTACCAATCAAAGATTTAAGATCTCAAACAGCCCTTGTTCAATCCACAAGTTTTAACTTAGAAATTTGAATGATGAGATTCTTGATTGCTTCCATGTCTTGATGCTCAAATTGTCCTTTACCAGGGACATGGCTAAGTACTTAGATTTTACACTCTGCAGAGGTGGTGCACTTTCCCCACAATACTTGGTTTCCCAAGACAAGATCTTTCAGAAGCTTTCCCTTAGACCAAAATGGACGCGTTCCAACCTATCAAACACTACCACCCACTGTCCATTTGGCTAAGTTCTTGCAACCTATATGATCATGGCAGAGCCCATATTGCCAAGTGGTTGCACTTGAAGCTTCTCAACATTTGACATCTCAAATCCCTTTGTGCCCGGGTGGCATACCACAAGTGAGATACACAAGCCAAGACCATGGCCTTGTGAACCACTCAACATAAACCAATCCTTCCATTCCACCCAGGTGATTCATTAACTTAGTTGTTTTATTAAACAAAAACATAAGTCCTCAGACTTAGAGATATTTCCATAGTGTGAATATATTTTCCACCCATGTTTTCCATTAGCTAGGCTAAGCTTGGTAGTAATAGGAAACTTAACTTAGGAAATCCTACTAAGGATTCATCTACTAGGTTTTCCTATAGCAAGATCTATACTTAGCAAAATCCATGCAAGTTTACTTAGAAAAATCACTAATGCATAGTGAAAGTAATGGGACAAAAAGTATGAAGCATCACTTGCCTTTTTGGTTGGAAATGGTGGTTCACTCCTTGATCTTGCTAGTCTCACACTTCACTACAAGTCAATCAAGCAAACACCAATTCAATTTACATTCCAAACCAATAATCACTCAAACAAATTCACACACACAAGACAATGGAAACCAATTCATGCATGAGAGCATGCACAAGATAGTTTTATTTTGCAAAGGGGTCTCCATGGGGTTTCTAAACTTTGTAAGATCCAAATTGGTCATTTACCAAAGTGGCAAAGTCATTAGCAAGAGGGTTTTGTCCAAAAACTATTTTTTATATCCATTCATCATTTCATGTGGTGAAAAATGTTTTTATTAAGGCAAAACTCTTATGTTGTTCACCAAATGAGTTGCTATTGCAAAGCTTGGTGTTTTTGGGTCAGTAGGTTTGGTCCAAACTATTTCCTTAAAGTTTTCTTTCCATAAACATTTTTTCAACAAAAACCATTCTTTTTATTTGGCTAGAAAATGACTAAGTCAATTAATCCAACCTAAATCTTACAAAAATCATTTTTAATACCAAGGGTTGGTTCCTAGGGTCAGTAAGGTCACAACAATCCAATTTGCAAAGGTTTTATCCTTAAATTCAATTTTAAACAATTTTTATACTCTAAACAAGCATACAAATGAATATGCAAAAATGAGCCAACAAACAGATACTATTTGCTAAACTAATTCCACAGTTGGCTAGGGCTTGTTCTCCTGAATCCATTGATATAAAATTTGTAATTTTTGGATGTGTGGTTTGAAAGTTACAAGGGTTTGAAAATTACAAACAAATCTGTTTTCAATTTCTGTTTTTAAACAGATAGGTGACACGCGGCGTTATTCTACTGGATGATACCGGTTCGGCCGGATCGGGCGATGCTGGCCGTTGGATTTAATTAACATCGCGCGGCTCAGATCGTTCGATACCCCTTCGCTTATTTTCTTTCCTAGCCGCTGGATCAAGATCGGACAGTTGCTGCTGCCTGGCCAAGGACTGGCGGCGAGATGTTACCGGCGAGCGGCGGAGCGGCCAGTTGGCGGCGGCGCTGGCGAGGCAGGAAGCGAAACAGAGAGGGAGCAAGATCACCGAGGTCGCGAGGATGAGGCGATGCTGTTCGTGTGGTCGTCGTGGCATGGGGCGCACGGGGGCGGGCAGGATTTCTTGCCGGAGTTGGTTACAGCGACAGACGCTGATCCGAGGTCGAGGACGACGCCGTGGTCCACGGAAGACAAGCGGAGGACTGGGTTAGCTGCGCAAGACCATGGCAAAGATGTGCGTGATCTAGAAGACAGGGGTGGTGAATTTACCTGTGGGCGTCGGAGTAGAGGCGACGCGGCAGATCGGAGGTTGTCGTTGGCGAGGCTCGGGGTGTCCGTGGTCGAACGGGTGGTACGGAGGAGGTCCGGGAGTGGGGAAGCTAGGGTGCTCGAGAAGGAAGGGGTGGCGTGTCTGGTGCGAATTGGCCGGAGGCGGTCGGAGCCGAGGCGAGGAGAGATTGTGGCGGCTGGAGGCGTGCTCGGGAGAAGGCAGGGGAAACGGAGAGGAGGTCTGGCTTAAAGGCGTGGTCATTACAAGAAATCAAAGCCTCCTTCATGTGCAATCAATCGCGGAGTAACTCTCTCTCGCAATGGTCAGCGACGGTGTCTCGTTGAAGACGATGGTCTGGGATGTGGGGCTGCTTGTCGAGTGAGGAAAGCTTGGTGAGCTCCGGTTGTCATACATCAAGGTGGGTTAGTTTTGCGGTGAAAAACGATTCACTTCGCTGAGAGAGGGAGGTGGGCTCGGTTGGGCTGAGTTGGGCTGGGGTAGTTGGGCTGCTGATGTTTCCTTTTTTTGTACAGAAACATTTTCCTTTTCTATTTCTATTTGCTGATTTGATTTTCAATCAATATTTCAAACATTCAAACCATTCAAACAATTCAAACTATTGTAATGATTTTTGGTTCTGTTTAGTAGTATAAACCAACTTCCAAAATAAAATAATATTTTAAATCTTTTTAGGTTCCATTTATTAATTAAATAAAAATGGACCATGGTTTATTAATAAAATAGGGTTTGGTTTATTTAATAAAATCTTCATTTGAAATCCAAACACTTTCAAAACCAAATCAGTAGGTTTTATTTGAAAACATAAGATACTTGAAATACTTGTTTAAAATAAAATAACATTTTATTTTAGGGTCCAATACCAATTAAATGAATAGACCCTATTCATTTAATCCAATTAGGATTTGTTTTATTTAAATTCTTTATTTTGGAATCTAAAATAAAATCAAAACACTTTAGTAATTTTTATTTGTGAATATCAAATATTTGGAAAACTTATTTTAAATAATTTAATAAGTTTTGAGGTTCTAATTAAATTGGTAAAACCTTTTATTTAAATAAAGTTTGGATATTAATTCCTTATTATTTTATTTAAATAAACCTTTGCTAATTTTATTAAAAATAAAAAATGTTTTTAATTCCCAAAGCTTTGGCTAAGGTTTAATTTGGCTTTATAAAATAATATTTATTCATAAAACTTTATTTCTATTGAAAACCAAATCTCTTATTAAAGGATCCAAAATAGTAATTCCAAAACATTTTAATTTCCTTTATTAAATGTTTATCTTTAAGAATCCCTTTAGGATTTTATTTAATCCAAATTGGTTTGAAGTTCTAATTGAATTCCAAAAGTTTCTTCTGGCTCTGAAAATCAAACAAAGTTTTATTTTATTCATTTATTTTTCACATTACAAGATTTGGAAAATCTTGGGATGTGACTCTCATATTTGTAACTCGAAGCAGGTGCTGCAGAATAAACGGAAGCTAGCGAAGAACGAGGTGAGGATGCGCGTGGGAAACGGATCAAAGGTTGATGTGATCGCCACGCACGCTACCTCTTCATCTACCATCGGGATTAGTTTTATACTTAAATAATTGTTATTTGGTGCCTGCGTTAAGCATGAACATTATATCGGGATCTTGTTTATTGCGAGACGGTTACTTGTTTAAGTCCGAGAATAATGGTTGTTAGATTTATATGAGTAATATGTTTTATGCACATGCACCTTTGATAGATGGTCTATTCTTATTGAATCTCGATAGTTGAAATACACATATTAATAACATTGAGGCTGAACGTTTGAAATCGAGCGATAACTCGACCTATATGTGGCACTGTCGTCTTGGTCACATTGGAGTGAAGAGTATGAAGAAACTCCATTCCGATGGACTTCTTGAATCACTTGATTTCGAATCACTTGAAAGATGCGAAGCATGTCTGATGGGTAAAATGACTAAGACTCCATTTTCTGGCATGATGGAGCGAGCTACGGACTTATTGGAGATCATTCATACCGATGTGTGTGGTCCAATGAGTGTAGCATCGCGCGGTGGTTATCGTTATGTTCTTACCTTCACGGATGACTTGAGTAGATATGGGTATATCTATTTCATGAAACATAAGTCCGAAACTTTCGAGAAGTTTAAGGAATTTCAAAGTGAGGTAGAGAATCAACGTAACAAGAATATTAAATTTCTATGTTCTGATCGTGGAGGTGAATATCTAAGTTATGAGTTTGGCGAGCATTTGAAGAAATGCGGAATACTTTCACAATTGACTCCGCCGGGAACACCACATCGTAATGGTGTGTCTGAACGTCGTAATCGAACTCTCTTAGATATGGTTCGTTCTATGATGTCACTTACAGATTTACCGCTATCATTTTGGGGTTATGCATTAGAAACAGCCGCATTCACTTTAAATAGGGAACCATTCACTTTAACGACACCGTATGAATTATGGTTTGGGAAGAAACCTAAGTTGTCGTTCCTTAAAGTTTGGGGTTGCGAAGTCTATGTAAAGAAGTTACAGCCGGACAAGCTTGAACCCAAAGCGGAAAAATTGCGTCTTCATAGGATACCCGAAGGAAACTATTGGGTATACCTTCTCTCATAGATCCGAAGGCAAAATCTTCGTTGCTAAGAATGGATCCTTTCTAGAGAACGAATTTCTCTCGAAAGAAGTGACTGGAAGGAAAGTAGAACTCGACGAGGTTGTCGAACCTTCTCTCGAACTGCGAGTAGCGCAAAGACCGGAAGAAGTTCCTGTGGTGCCTGCACCAATAAGAGAGGAAGCTAATGATGATGATCATGAAACTTCGGTTGTAGTTGCTACAGAGCCTCGCAGGTCAACGAGAACTCGTACCACTCCTGATTGGTATGATCCCGTTATGAGTGTCATGTTGGTGGACAACACCGATGACCCTGCGACATATGAGCAAGCGATGATGAGCCCAGATTCCAATAAATGGCAAGAAGCCATGAAATCCGAGATTGGATCCATGTACGAAAACCAAGTATGGACTTTGGCGGACTTACCGGATGGCCGGAAGGCTGTCGAGAACAAATGGATTTTCAAGAAGAAAACAAATGCTGATGGTAATGTTACTGTCTATAAAGCTCGACTTGTCGCAAAAGGGTTTCGACAAATTCAAGGAGTTGAATACGATGAGACTTTCTCACCTGTAGCGAAGCTAATGTCTGTGAGGATTATGTTAGCAATCGCTGCATATTATGATTATGAGATATGGCAGATGGATGTCAAAACAACATTCCTCAATGGAGACATGGATGAAGAGTTGTATATGATGCAACCCAAAGTTTTTGTCGATCCTAAAGATGCTAACAAGGTATGCAAACTTCAATGGTCCATATATGGATTGAAGCAAGCATCCCGAAGTCGGAATCAATGTTTTGATAAGGTGATCAAAAGTTTTGGTTTTATACAAACTTATGGAGAAGCTTGTATTTACAAGAAAGTGAGTGGGAGCTCTGTAGCATTCTTAATACTATATGTAGATGACATATTGTTTATTGGGAATGATGTATACCTTCTTAATAGTGTCAAGGAATATTTGAATAATAGTTTTTCAATGAAGGATCTTGGCGAAGTAGCTTATATATTAGGAATAAATATTTATAGAGATAGATCGAGACGCCTAATATCATTGTCACAAAGTACATATTTGGAAAAAGTTCTAAAGAGGTTTGGAATGGAAGATAGCAAGAAAGGGTTCTTGCCCATGTTGCCCAATACGACCTTGAGTAAAACTCAAAGTCCGACAACGGCAGAAGATAGAGAAAGGATGAGTAAGACTCCCTGTGCCTCAGCCATAGGATCTCTAATGTATGCCATGCTATGTACTAGACCCGACATTGCATATGCTATTAGTTTAACTAGCAGATATCAAAGTGATCCAGGAGTGGATCATTGGACAGCGGTCAAAAACATCCTTAAGTACTTGAGAAGAACTAAGGATATGGTTCATTATTATGGAGGTGATGAACAGCTCGTTGTTAATGGTTACATCGATGCAAGTTGGAACACCGATCCGGATGATTCTAAATCACAATCGTGATACGTATTTACTTTGAATGGTGCAGCAGTTAGCTGGAGGAGTGCAAAGCAAAGCGTTGTGGCGAGATCTTCAACTGAATCGGAATACATGGCTGCTTCGGAGGCTTCACAAGAAGCGATATGGATGAAAGAGTTCATTATAGAGCTGGGTGTGGTTGCAAGTGCGCTGGACCCAATGTCTATCTACTGTGATAACATGGGCGCCATAGCCAATGCGCAAGAACCAAGGTCACACAAGAAGCTGAAGCACATCAAGCTATGTTTTCACGCTATTCGAGAACATGTCCAAGATGGGGACATAAAGATTTGCAAAGTACACACGGATCTGAATGTGGCGGATCCGTTGACTAAACCTCTCCCGAGGGCAAAACATGACCAACACCAAACTGCCATGGGTGTTCGGTATAGCACCATGTAATCTAGATTAGATGACTCTAGTGCAAGTGGGAGACTGTTGGAGATATGCCCTAGAGGCAATAATAAATATAGTTATTATTATATCTTTGTGTTTATGATAAATGTTTACATTCATGCTATAATGATATTAACAAGGAAACATTAATACTTGTGTGATTTGTAAACTAAAATAGAGTCCCTAGTAAAGCCTCTTTATAATACTAGCTTGTTGGTTAATAAATGATTGTGGTTTCCCTATCATGAACATTGAGATTTTATTAACAAGATCATATCGTTAGGAGAATGATATGGTGGACATACTCCTATAGATAAGCGTAGCATAAAGATCAAGTCATTTTAATAGTTCAATTGGTATATGCTTTCTGATACATAGTAACCTAATTCCTTCGACCATGAGATCATGCATATCACCTTCACCGGAAGGATGCTTTGATGACATCAAACACCACACGAATCGGGTGGCTATAAAGGTGGCATTGAGTGTTCGGAAAGTATTGGTTGAGACACATGGATCAAGAGTGGGATTTGTCCATCCATATGACGGATAGATATACTCTGGGCCCTCTCGGTGGAATGTCATCCAATTAGCTTGCAAGCATGTGACTGGCTCACAAGGGATCACATATCACGGGAACGAGAAAAGAGTACTTATCAAGAATTGAGGTTGAACTAGGTATGCGGAGATACCGACGATCATAACCTCGGATAAGTAAACTATCGTGAGACAAAGGGAAATTGGTATCGTATGTAAGTGGTTCATTCGATCGCAGTAATCGTGAGAAATATGTGGGAGCCATATGAATTTCTAGATTCCTCTATTGGTTATTGTTCGGAGAAGTGTCTCGATCATGTCCGCATAATTCACGAACCGTAGGGAGACACACTTAAGGATTCGACGTTGTTTGAGTAGTTATGGAATTATGAGTAAGAGACCGAATGTTGTTCGGAGTCTCGGATGGGATCCGGGATATCACGAGGAGATCCGGAATGGTCTGGAGAATAGGATTCATATAAGGAAAGTCCTGTTTCGGGGTTGGAGAATATTTCCGGTGTTTTCATCGGGAATGTTCTAGAAGGTTCTGGATTGTCCGGCACTCCAGAGGGGAAGGGTACATGAATGTGTCATATCAAGTTGTAATGATTGCATCATGTACTAGGTGTCATCTCTGAACAAAATAAAGGGTTTAATCAAATCCTAGTTTGAAAAGTCAAACGCCAATTTGAAAAGTCAAACGGCTATTTTGGAAGGTGGAGGGGAAGTAGGAAACCTACTTGGGGAGGAGTTCCCTCCCTCCACCGCCGGCCCACTTGGGATCCGATGTGGGGAGGGACTCCCCTTCCCTTGGTCGGCGCCTCCCACCTATATAAGGAGGGGCAAGGCTGCCCCTCCTAGCACACAAGTTGCCCCCCTCTAAACCCTAAACCCCAAATAACCAATATAGGAACTTGTGAGATTGTTGGGATTTCCAACATGAAGACCATTG
The DNA here is from genome assembly GCA_030063025.1 of Avena longiglumis. NCBI lineage: Eukaryota > Viridiplantae > Streptophyta > Magnoliopsida > Poales > Poaceae > Avena > Avena longiglumis. The sequence goes on along the minus strand of CP125974.1, from coordinate 411,118,745 downwards.
TTGTGAGCTTGTCTGACTGAAGTCGCTTGACAAATGCATCACCACCCCAAATCTTCAGAAAAGACAAAATGGGATTCTTTCCAGTCCACATGTCATATGGTGTCTTAACTACAGATTTAGATGGTACCCTATTAAGTGTGAAAGCTGTCATTTCTATAGCATAACCCCAAAATGATAATGGTAAATCCGACTGGCTCATCATTGATCGAACCATGTCCAACAAAGTTGATTGCGCCATTCAGAGACCCCTTTTCTTTGAGGTGTTCCGGGCGGCGTGAGCTGTGGAACAATTCCGCAACTCTTAAGATGATTGATAAATTCGTGACTCAAATATTCACCTCCACGATCAGATCGAAAGGCCTTTATTTTCTTGCCACGTTGATTCTCTACCTCACTCTGAAACTACTTTAACCTTTCAAAAGTTTCAGACTTATGCTTCATCAAGTATACATAACCATATCTACTGAAATCATCAGTGGAAGTAATGAAGTAGTGATATCCTCCTCTGGATGTAGTGCTCATTGGTCCACATACATCAGTATGTATGAGTTCCAACAAGTCTGTCGCTCTCTCGGGTAAACCCGAAAAAGGCGACTTGGTCATCTTTACAAGTAAACAAGCCTGCCATGTCTCGTATGATTCAAAATCAAACGAAGTTAGAAGACCATCACCACGGATCTTCTTCATGCGCTTTTCACTTATATGCCCCAAACGACAATGCCATAATGCCATAAATAGGTAGGACTCAAATCATTAGGTCGAAGCCTTTTACTACTAACATTGTAAACAGATGAATCATCAAGATTTAAAATAAATAACCCATTCACAATGGGAGCATCAGCCATAAACATAGCATTCTTAGACATTACACAACCATTGCTTGCACTCACAAATGAATAACCATCCCTCATCAAACATGAAGGTGATAAAATGTTTCGACCCATACTTGGAATGTAATAACAATTATTCAACTCCATAATAAATCTTGATGGAGGGTGAAGTTGCATGACGCCGATGAACAATGCAGCAACCCTTGCTTTATTTCCGACGCGAAAATCCACTTCGCCTTTCTGCACTTCTCTAGTCCTTATTATCCCTTGCATCGAATTGCAAATATGAGCAACCGATTCGGTATGAAATACCCAAGAGTTAACATAGGAATCAGCGACAAGAATGTCCACAACATTTATAACAAGCATACCTAAGTGGGAAGTAATCTTACTTCCACTCTTCTTCAAAGAAGCCTGGTACTTGCTGCAGTTTCTCTTCCAGTGGCCATGTTCATGACAAAAGAAGCACTCAGTGTCTTCTACAGGTCTAGCCTTTTTCTTGGGTGCAGGCTTAGGGATCGTATCCTTAGCCTTGCCTTATTATTCCAAGAAGTACCCTTTTTGTTGAAGCTAGGCTTGTTCTGCGCAGCCATCACATGGATATGCCATGCACACTTCTTCAAGTCACTTTCTGCTGTTTTTAGCATCCCACATAACTCATTAAGGCCCTTCTCGACCCCATGCATATGGTAGTTCGAAATGAACTGCCCATAGCTAGATGGAAGAGACGCCAAAATGAAATCAGTAGCCAACTCTTGGCCTAGTGGAAAACCAAGCGTTTCTGAAGTCTGACTATAACCAACCATTTTGATCACATGGGGGCCTACACCTGCTCCCTCTGCCAGCTTGCATTCCACAAAGGACTTGGCGACATTGTACCTCTTAGTCCTTGCCTGAGTCTAGAACATGTCCCTAAGCGCGACGATCATATCGTACGTTTCCTAATCCTTAGACTTCTTTTGGAGTTCAGGTTCCATGCATGCAAGCATAAGACAGCTAACCTCAAGAGAATCATCACATGCTCTCTTGTAGGCATTCTTTAGGGCAGCAGTAGCATTATCAGCAGGTTCATCGGGGATTGGGGTATCCATAATCGTTTCCTTTTTATCAGACCTGAGAACAATTCTCAGGTTACGGGCCTAGTCCGAATAGTTTGTTCCATTTAGTTTATCTTTGTCAAGAATCGAACGCAAAGAAAAAGGTGATGCGGTGTTTGGTGCCATTGATCTACAACGGAAAACATGCAAAATACTAAGCCATGTAACCATGAAAGAGTACAACATATTAAACAATTTAATAGCATATGCTCCCACTTAAATCAATATCCCTCTATTGATACTAAGTGATTCAAGATCCACAATTAACAAGTCGACTAGTGAGCTTTAGCATCACTGCTAGAAGACAAGGTAAATCGGTAAGCAACATTTCCTAATCATATCACATATGACTCTTGTTGTTGGGTGACATCTCTATGTAAAAACTAGGTGCCCAACCTTTATGCCCCAAGGTCCTTAACTATTAAGATGACCTTGTTAAGCTCACCAACCATTATGCATATAGGTATCTGATACAAACCCATCCATCCAAGGAAAACCGCGGGACCCTAATTTTATAGGCCCACCAACGATTGTACATGGCATAGGATGGTGCAAGGTTTGGTTGGGAGGTCATGGTTTAACTTAAACTTTGTGAGGGGTCGTTCTACTTCTATCATCTAAGCATGCATAGCAGTAAAACACATAAGAATATCATTCACATAGTTGTGACCCAGTATGGCCCATTTTCTCATGGTGATCTCTATCGCCATAGAACATGTTCACCATGATGATATCCATCTTCATGTTCCATGCGATTCATCCTCCAAGTGATGAGTCCTCCAAGAACTAATACAAGCTATTACTCCTAACAGCTAGTAATCAAAATTACATAGTATTGGGATCATCACAAGTTGGCACGCAGGCCATTACAATAATTGACAACACATATGGCTCCAGCCGTGTTGCCCAACTCACGACACGCAGGTCATGAAAAATTTCATACATGCATCACATACATATATGGGCCATACCTATCATATACATCCTGCAAAAACAAGTTATGCATAGAATCGCATTCTATCGGATCATGTGAACTCGCAGCACCTAGTTACCTTAACGAGATACAAAAGGAGCTACGATTAAGGGGGGTCTAGGGGGTCTCCCCCTGCGGGTTTCGAAGGGGCAAACTGTGGAAAATTATAGATCAGCAAATCAAATTTACCATAAACTGACTGTCGTTTCGATTCGATCAAACTCCTTTGATCATGGTACATAGATTTTATATCTAGGTTCCGATTTAATCAATCATATTGATGTTAGCATGATTCAATAGGATTTATGTGTCACTGTCTACCCCGATGGTGGAAACCGACCGGTAGGCGTAAGTCGTTCGACAACCTCAGAATCACGATCACGGAAAGCAAGATCATAGATCAATCCTGAACCACCGCAATATAAACGATCACATCATTCATATCAATTTTCATATCACCATATTCAAACATCCCGAACCTATAACTGAACAGCATCGGCTCTGATACCACTGAAGGGATCAGGGTAGGCTACACTAGCGCAAATCAAAATTTTCTACCGCGTAAACCAGGATTACTGTTGTCGTAGATCACGGGATTACCACTAGACGCGTAGTTGCCGAACTTGATGAAGCGTGTCGAGGCAGTGTAGATGTTCTATGTCTCTGTCACATCCCAAAAATTTCCAAATTTTGTAATGTGAAAAATAAATAAACAAAATAAATAATTCTTGAAATTTAGAGTGAAAAGAAACTTTTTGTTTCTAAATGGAAACATCAAAACCCATCTTGAACAAACTTTGAATAAAATTTGAATCCAAATAAATTCAAATCAAGTGAAATGCATTCTTCATAAATGCATCTTGAAATTTAAACACTTGGAAAATAAACCAAAACTCTAAAAACCTATTGGAAGAAAACCATTTCAAAGATATCTCTAAGACCATGGATTTGATCCATATAAAATTTGTCAACAAACATTTATAAATGATCAAGAATGATAAATGGAAATATTATAAAACCATAGAAATTGATTTCATTCAATTTGGGACCATAGATAAAATCTTATGAATTTAGTAAGATAAAGAAATTAAATTTCCAAAGCTAATAATGCTCCTATCTAAAATCCATACCAAATGGTGAGAAAATAATCCTAAAGAGATATAAAAGGATAAACAAATATTAAATAAAATTTTACAAGTTGGAATCACCATTTCCAAAGCTAATAAATAAATAAATAAATAAATAAGGACTAATTTAAAAGACCAAAATAAATCTTGGCGAAGCAAATAAAATAAAAGATTTTTGTTTAATAAAAAGAATGAAGGTGTATTAAAATAAAAATCTTGAGGATTTATTAATATCCAATTTTATTTATGTAAAGACATTTCCCAATTAAAATATAGATCAAATGAAATTATTTTAAATAATAATTCAAAGTGAAATTATTTTGAAAAAATAAAACCTACTAAAAGGATTTGGTAAAAATTAGAATTCAAATAGAGTTTGAAAACCTATTTAAATCTTATTTTGAAATAAAGACAAATGTCTATTTTAAATAATTAATATACCCTAAAAAGAATAAAAGTAATATTCTAAATTTGACTTGAGAATGTATTAAGATTGCAATGCTAGTCCCTGGATCAATGCTAGCATCCACAGTTTAAGATGAAGTACACAGATACAAAGGTCGTTTATTACATTCATTCCAGAGATAAAACATAGTCTTTTACAACTCAGGGCCAAAGGCCTAATACAAGAGTTTAAGGAATAAGTAAATAAACATAAGTCTTCATCTTCATGTGCCACAGGCAAGCATGTTGAGTGTAGACTCATGACTCCTACTCATCATTGGAGTATCCTGCAACATCACAAGTTACAGCCACAGAGGGTCAATACTTTGGAATAGAAGCTTTTCCTTAGCCAAATGGACGCGCTCCAACCTATCATTCCCACTACCACCAACTGTCCAAGTGACTAAGTTCTAGCTACCTATATGATCATGGCAGAGCCCATATTGCCAAGTGGTTGCACTGTAAGCTTTCTCAACACTTGGCCTCCAAATCCCTTTGTGCCTGGGTGGCATACCACAAGTGATATACACAACCCAAGTCCATGGCCTTGTGTAACCACTCAACATAACCCAATCCTTCCATTCCACCCAGGAGGTTCATTTGACTTAGTTGTTTTATTAGGAAAACATAAGTCTCATGACTTAGAAATATTTTCATTATAATAAGTATAGATTTTACCAACCCTTGTTTGCTAAATAGCTAGGCTAAGCATGGTAGGATAACTAAACTTAGGAAAATTCCTTAGCATTTCTACAATTCTACACTACTTAGGATTTCCCAACTTAGCATTAGGCAAAAATAGCATGCAAGACTTAGCAAAATATCTAGTGCTAGTTCAAAACATAGGATAAAAATATTCATGAGAATATCACTTGCCTTGGTAGTGGGGAGAGTAGCACTCTTCACAATCACAATCACTAGCAAAATCTACACAAAATTGTAGCATACAATTACACACAATTTTATACAATCAAAAATAATATGAATGCATGTATGCAAGAATTCACTAAGTGGTAATTTTTTAAATTCTACCAAGCATGTGCATGATACTGAAACATAACAGGACACAAAATTTGCCAAAACAAACTTACTTAACATTAAAACCAATTACCAAAACAAATCTATACTCAAAATAGCTTTAAACATGATTCCACAAATAAAGTCATTTTAATGGTTACTATTTGTTAAAAAAATTGGATATTCACTAAGGTTTTGTTTCACTGAATCGAACGATATAAAGTTTGTAAAATTCTAACGTGGCATTCAAAAGTTATAGCAGTTTGAAGTTTGGATCTAAATCAGGTTTTAAATTCTGTTTTTGAATTCAACCTAGCCACGTGTCGCAGCCTCACTGGCGCGTACCGATTCGGTTGGATCGCGCTCCGTGGACCGCACGATCAAAGTGGGATCTGGCGGCTCAGATGCGCGCGTACCTCTTCGATCAAGATCTATCCTAGCCCTACGATGCAGATCCAACGGACCAAACCATCAAGCCACAATCTGGCGGCGCTAGCAGCGTAATCGGTGGCGCGGCGTCGACTACGGGCGGCGTTTCTACATCGCTCCAGAAGCAGAAGGTGCTTACCAGATTCGCCAAGACGTCTTGAAGCTCGACGTGGTTGGTTTTGGAGGGGCGTCACGGCGAGGATTGCTCGTCGGAGTTACGGACGGCGTTGGGTGGTTGTTGTCGGAGTAGTTGCCGAGGTTCCGCGTCGCCCTAACACAAGCCAGGGGGTTTAGAAGATGCGTAAGACCGAGGCGAACAATCTAGTGTGAGTCAGAAGTGAAGGGGCGCACGGAACTTACGGATTTTGATCGCCGGAGTTGAGGTGGTCGTCGGGTGCTTGCGGTGTCGAGCGGGAACGGCGACCTAGGGCAATACAGGATGAACTGGTGGGGTCAGGATGTGCGCAAGGGGATTGCGAAGTGGCTCGAATGAATCAGGGAGGAAGGGGCGTACGGGTCTCACCTGAATCGTTCGCCGGAGCAAGCTCTGTCTGCGGCGGTGTTGGGTGAGTCGTGGGCAGCCTGGTGGCGTGAAGGTAGAATCGACTGGGGGAAAATGATCGTGGGGAGGTGGGGATCTTATAGCCGGTGCCTCGACAGGAAACGCCCGAGGTTTAATGCCCAATTAAGCCGCGCCATTACCGGCAGTGACTGCAGCTGCGACGTGGTCGCGGGCGCAGTTTGGGGAAGACGATGACAGCGTGATGGGCCCGCTCATCGCCGAGGTGAGGTGGAGGAGGGTATGGTCGGTGATCGAACGTGTGCTTTCACGTGAGAAAAGAAAAGGAACTCCGGGTGGGCTAGTTGGGCTCGATCCTTTGTTGGGCGTAAAACACGGCGCTTGGCCCTTTCTTTTGTTTATTTCTTTTCTTTTCTAATTTGGTTTTCAGGAATGATTTAGGTATGAATTCAAATCCTTTTGAATTCAAACAATTCTGGGATTTTGCAGTCTTGTGGTTTCTAAAATCTGTTATTTAACCATGTGGTTATTCTGTAAGGGCTTGGTCAAACTTGATTTCAAACAACAGAGGCTTTGCATCTGTTTGAAAATGTTTGGAAAAGGATTTTGAATTTCTTTCTAAATTTGAAACATTGGTTAACCCTTCTCTCCTAAACTTTTCCAACAATGGGGCAAGCAAACAAGTTCCTAAACATTCAAGTTTCAAATGGTGTAGGTCTTTTGAATTAAATCTGTCCACATAAAATCATAACATCAAAAGCTTCTGTTTTTCTGAAATGATTTTGAGAAAATCTCTAAATGATGATGAATGCAAGGATGATATGCATGAGTTTTGGAATATGAATTTAGGGATGTTACAAATCTAACCCCCTTAGGATGAATCTCGCCCTCGAGATTCGGATTGTCTAGCAAATAGGTGAGGGTGGTCTTTCCGAAGATCATCTTCTCTTTCCCATGTTGCTTCCTCTTAGGAATGATGATTCCATTGCACTTTGCAGAACTTAATAGTTTTTGTCCTTGTGACTCTTTCTGCTGTCTCAAGAATCTTGACAGGCTTTTCTTCATAGGTGAGATCACTTTCTAGTTGGACTTCTTCCAAAGGTATGGTATCCTTCAAAGATGATTCTTCCATCTCTGGGTGACACTTCTTGAGCTGACTCACATGAAACACATTATGGACCACGATGAGATTCCGGGAATTCAACTTCATATGCAACTTCTCCCTTGCGACTTAGAATCTTGAATGGCCCAACATATCTTGGTGCCAACTTTCCTTTGACTCCAAATCTTTTCACTCCACGGAGTGGTGATACTCTAAGATAAGCTCTATCTCCAACTTCGTAGGTGACTTCTCTACGCTTAGAATCCGCGTAGCTTTTCTATCGGGACTGTGCTATCTTCAATCTGTCCTTAACCAATTTGACTTTCTCTTCAGCGTCTTTGATAAGATCAGGTCCAAATAAGCTTCTTTCTCCCACACCATTCCAAAACAACGGGGTGGTACACTTCCTTCCGTAGAGTAACTCAAATGGTGCCATCCCAATACTAGATTGATAACTGTTGTAAAGAGAACTCTGCGAGGCAGACTTTCATCCCAACTTGCTCCATAGTCTAAGGCACAAGCTCTCAACATGTCTTCAAGAATCTGATTAGTCCTTTCTGTTTGTCCATCAGTTTGAGGATGAAAAGCAGTGCTGAACTCCAACCTCGTTCCTAAGGATTCATGAAGCTGTCTCCAAAAGTGAGAAGTGAACTGAGTTCCTCTATCGACACAATACTCTTAGGCACACCGTGAAGGCATACAATTACGCACATGTAGATCTTGGCTAACTTGGCACTTGTATAAGTTGTCTTCCTTTGGTATAAAATGAGCCACTTTAGTTAGGCGATCCATTACCACCCATATGGAATCATACCCTGACCTGGTCCTTGGTAATCCGGTAATGAAATCCATACCAATATTTTCCCACTTCCATTCAGGAATAGGCAGTGGTTGAAGCAAACCTGCTGGTTTCTGATGCTCTGCTTTCACTCTACTACACACATCACACAAAGCAATGTGTTCGGCGATATCTATTTTGAGATTATTCCACCAAAATCTTTCCTTCATGTCCATGTACATCTTGGTGTTTCCCGGGTGAATAGAATACGGAGAGTTGTGGGCTTCCTGTAAAATCAGTTTCCGTAACTCCGGGTCTTGTGGGACACAGATACGTTTCCCATGCCATAATGTACCCTGTTCGTCTTCATAGAAATTCTTAGCTTTCCCTAGACCAATATTTTTCTTAATCTCTTCAATTTCCTTATCGGACTTCTGAGCTTCTCGAATCTTGTCCAACAAAGTGGGTTGAACATCTAAGGACATGAGATGTCCTTCTGGCACAATTTCCAATCTGAGTTCTTTGAATTGCTACACAAGTCATCTGGCAATTCCCCTTTGATAAGGCCATTTACAAACGTCTTACGACTTAGAGCATCTTCTACTACATTTGCTTTACCGGGGTGGTATTGCAAACTTAAGTCGTAATCTTTAATAAGCTCTAGCCATCTCCTTTGTCTCATATTGATTTCCTTCTGGGTGAAGATATACTTCAAACTCTTATGATCAGTGAATACTTCACATCGCTTTCCTAAAAGGTAATGTCTCCATGTTTTGAGTGCATGGACGACAGAGGCCAACTCCAAATCATGAGTAGGATAGTTTACTTCATGAGTTTTGAGTTGTATCGAAGCATAGGCTACGACTTTACCATCTTGCATAAGTACGGCACCCAAACCTTGATGAGACGCATCACAATATACTTGGAAATCCTTTTCCAAATCCGGCAGACATAGCACTGGTGTTGTTACAAGTCTCTTCTTCAATTCTTGGAAGCTGATTTCACAACCTTCAGACCAAGCAAATTTCTTGTCCTTCTTTAGCAATTCTGTCATTGGCTTAGCAACCTTCGAAAAAATTTCAATGAACCTTCTGTAGTAACCTGCTAAGCCGAGGAAACTACGAACTTCTTTCACATTCTTGGGAGATTCCCATTCTGTCACAACTGAAACCTTAGCAGGATCAATTGCTACACCATCCTTTGTCATAACATGACCAAGAAAACCAACTTCCTCTAACCAGAACTCACACTTGCTGAATTTGGCATAAAGTTCATGTTCCCTCCGTTTCTCAAGTATCAAGCATAAGTGTCTTTCATGTTCTTCCTTGCTCTTGGAGTAGACCAAGATGTCATTGATGAAAACGACAACGAACTTGTCTAGGAATTCCATGAACACCTTGTTCATCATATTCATGAAGTACGCTGGAGCGTTGGTTAAACCAAAGGGCATTACGGTGTACTCATACAATCCATATCTTGTGGTGAATGCTGTCTTAGGTATGTCTTGCTCTCTTATCTTGAGTTGAAAATATCCTGACCGGAGATCAATCTTCGAGAACACACATGCTCCTTCTAGTTGATCAAACAAATCGTTGATTCTTGGCAAAGGATATTTGTTCTTGATAGTTACCTCGTTGAGTGAACGGTAGTCAATACATAATCTTTGTGTTATATCCTTCTTCTCTACGAACAATACTGGGGCTCCCCAAGATGGAGAACTTGGTTGAATAAACCCTTTCTGCAACTGTTCTCCTAGCTGCTTCTTGAGCTCTTTCAGTTCATCAACTGACATTTTGTACGGTCTCTTAGCTATTGGTCCAGAACCTGGTACCAAATCTATCAGAAACTCCACATCTATATCCGGTGGCATTCCTAGTAATTCTTCCGGAAACACATCCGGATACTCACACACAATTGGTACACTATCCATACTAACCCCCTTAAGAGAATTCAGCTTACTTCCTTTGGATTCAAAGTTAGATCTGAATTTTATTCTTTTTCCTTCTGGGGTTGTGAGTGCAACAGTACGATTAGCACAATCTAGTACTCCTTCATACTTAGCCATCCAATCCATTCCCAAAATTACGTCTAGTCCTTGGGAATCTAGGATTATCAGGCTCACTGGAAACTTATGCCTTCCAAACTCTATGACAAGATCCCGGCATCCAAGACTTACTATCATGTCTCCACCCGGAGAACTAACTTTTATTGGACAACCAATGTTTTCAGATGCAAACCCATTTCTATCAACAAATGCTTTTGATATGAATGAATGAGATGCACCAGTGTCAAAGAGTACAAATGCTGGAATGGAATTGAGTCTGAACTTACCAGCAACGGCATCAGGCTCCTCATAGACCTCCTCCACATTGATGTGATTAACCTGTCCTTTCTGAAAAGGATTGGGCTTGTTAGGTCCTTCAACTTTCTTCTCAGGGCACTCATTAGCATAATGCCCCAGCTTCTTGCATTTGAAGCACTCAACCTGACTGATGTCCTTTTTAACATGCTGACTTCCACTTCCACTACCATTCCCACTATGGTGGCTCTTATGTCCACTCTTGTGGTTCTTGTACTTATCATTGTCATGACTGCGATGATGCTTGTTGTCATGACGGTTGTGGTTGTGGTGCTTGTTGAATTTCCCATGCTTATGGGATCCTGAGCTGCCACTGTCATCATAGTGAGATCTTCTGTGAGACGATCCCGAGCTGTGCTTGTCGGAGTGTTTCCTCTTCCTACTCTCGACTTGTTTCATTTTACTCCAAAATAGCAGCCTTGTCACACAAAGACGGTAAGTTGGAACATATGCCATGCATAACTGTAGGTTCAGTTCATCATTCAAGCCCTCGAAAACTTTTCCTTTCTTTTTGCATCTGTGTCAACCTCATCCGGTGCATAGCGCATGATTGTTGAACTCTTCGATGTACTCACCACGCTGCGGTGGCCGCTTCAAGTTGTGAAACTCCTTCTTTTCGACTCATCATTCCCGATGAGATATGAGCGATCGAAAGCCATCTTCAAAGATAGCCCAAGTCACCTCATCAATAGGAGTGGTGATTTGGAAGTTGTCCCACCATGTGGCGGCTGGTCCTTCCAACAGATGTGCTGCGAACCTAACTTTTTTAGCATCCGTGCAGCCCACGGTCACTAAGTCTTTGTTCACAGAACGTAGCCAATCATTGGCCACCATGGGATCAGTCGTCCCCGAAAACTTTGCTGGCCTCAAACGCAGAAATCTGGTGAGCATATCAAAACCCGGAGGGTTGTTGTTGTTGTTGTTGTTGTTGTTGGGGTTGTTGTTGTTATTGGGGTTGTTATTGTTGTTATTCTGGTTTTGAATGAATGTTTTCATCATTTGCATAAGCTGTGTTTGCGCATTTATCATTTGTTGCATTTCCGGGGTGATGTTGTTGGGGTTGGGGTTTGCGCGACGGGGAGGCATCTGTGGTTTGTTCAAATAGATAAGAATGAGATACCCATAGATGTTTTATGCACAATACATCATAAGCAAACACATAGCAAGCAACATAAGATTAAAAGTTCAACAACCACATAGTAAGTTCATGAAGTAAAACACACAAGTGGCAAGCCATCCACATGTCGGATGGTCCAATAATAAGTTCACAATAGCAAGTACGAATATGAAAGATAAACGAGTAGTCAAGTCTACTCATCAGCATCAATCTCCTCCTCGACGAAGGTAAGACCTGCGTTCTCCATCGCGGTCTTGTTCTCCTCAATCGTAGTGGTCAAGGAATCGACCTTGGCCTTGAGAGCCCTCTTCTGGGAGCGAAGCCTCTCAATAACCATCTGCTGCTGCTCAAGCTCGAAATCCTTGGACTTCAGTTCCTCGGTCATGTCCCGGATCTTCTTGTTCCTATCCTGGACGCGTTTCTCCTGACTCTTGAACTTGCGGTCCTGGGCCTCAAACTTTGTCTCCATTTCCTTGATCATCTCATCCTGCTGTGCAAAAAGCTTGTCCTTCTCGCGTAGCTGCACCTGAAGCTCGTCATTGCCAAGCATGACGTTCGTCCTGTCCGTGTCCACGTGCCTGAGAAGAGTCTCTAAGTCCTGGAGGTAGAGACGTATAGGCTCTGCCGCGTCCCTCGAGTCGTCCTCAAAGTCGATGGACTCTCCATCAACATCACGTCTTCCAAAGACGTGGAAGTGAGTGCCCCTAACCTGTCGAGAGTGACGGCCTAACAGGCGTCCTATCAGGTCCTGCATGACTACCTCCATGCCTCTCTCCCTGTCGTCGTGCATCAAATTGAAGACGATGGCCTCCGTAGTAGGCTCAGTCTGGCGTCCTGGCTGGTTCACCTTGAAGCCCCAGAGGTCCTTCCTCTCGAACTTGGTGAGTGGTTACACCGTGATGGTGGGAAGAGGGAGATCGAGCAAAGTGGTAAGCTCAATGATAAGGGGTCCGAAACGGGTAACCTGGAGCTCCTCAACGGTGCTGATGGTAATAGGCATCTATTTATAAGATTGAAAAGTTAGAACAACACAATTTAAGATAAATACAAGACAACCATCTCATACATAACCATGGAACACAAATATCACACAAGTCATGCATACATAAATCCATTACATCAATCAAGGTCCAACTTATTTAAGGTATCATTTTGGAAAATAAGGTGATATATGGTGGTCCACTAACAAGGTGTGCTCATAGGCCTATCTCACTGGATCTGGTGGCTATCACAATATTTCTAGAGGCAATCCACCTATCCTGTTCACATGATTCCATCACTAAGTCTATTATATCTCCCCTTAACTCTTGGTTGGTGGCTTCCAACTCTTGGGTAAGTTCCTTCTCTTTCTCTAAGTCTTTTTGGAGGTTGAGCATTCTGCACTTGACTCTAACACTTAGTTCTTTGATAGTCCTCCAGGCTGCATCTCTGTCTGACTCAAAGAATGTGGTGTGCATTACAGTGTTGGTGTACATGCAGAATCCCCTTTATTTGTGGTTGTCTTCCTTGTTTTTGTACAAGTGAAGTTGCACCCACCAATACTCCACTCCTTCATCCATCACTAGGAAGCCCTTGTACACAGCTGCACCATGTGCTTCCATTGCCACATGAGGTCCTTGAGAATATTGGGAAACTCAGTTTCACACTCCAAGGTCATGGTCATGAGTGGTCCCTTTTTCACGGCTTCGTTGATGGAGTTCATCTACAAATGGAGTTGAGAATAAAAAGATTAGAAAAGTTTTACGAGAAGAATAGACAAGTGTAGAAGTAGTTGAAAATTTTTCCTTAGTGGTTTTCAAATCCTAGGGTCATAATCCCACAGCAACACAAAGTGCTCGATACCATCTGTTAGACCCTCCTTTATAAAGGAAAGGATCCTGTGATTGCAATGCTAGTCCTCGGATCAATGCTAGCATCCACAGTTTAAGATGAAGTACACATATACAAAGGTCGTTTATTACATTCATTCCAGATAAAACATAGTCTTTTTACAACTTAGGGCCAAAGGCCTAATACAAGAGTTTAAGGAATAAGTAAATAAACATAAGTCTTCATCTTCATGTGCCACGAGCAAGCATGTTGAGTGTAGACTCATGACTCCTACTCATCATCGAGTATCCTGCAACATCACAAGTTACGACCACAGAGGGTCAATACTTTGGAATAGTATTGGCAAGTGATACCTTAGTATATTTTAAGTGGACTATATTACTATATGCATTTTGGCTAAGTGTAGCTTGACTTGCTTTGCTTGAAAACAGGTTTTACCTATTAGTTGAAATCACTAAGTTTTTCTTTGTCAAAACATTCCCAAGAAACCACCAATAGACATTGGGGTCCTTCACCCTTGTTCACCCCACAAATTTTACTTAGAAGTTGGAGTGATGAGATTCTTGTAGCTTCCATGTCTTGATGCTCAAATTGTCCATTGCCTTGGACTAGGCTAAGTACTTAGGTTTTCCATCTGCAGAGGTTGTGCACTTTCCCCACCAGACTTGGTTTCCCAAGACAGGACCCTTCAGAAGCTTTTCCTTAGTCAAATGGACGCGCTCCAACCTATCATTCCCACTACCACCAACTGTCCAAGTGACTAAGTTCTAGCTACCTATATGATCATGGCAGAGCCCATATTGCCAAGTGGTTGCAATGTAAGCTTTCTCAACACTTGGCCTCCAAATCCCTTTGTGCCTGGGTGGCATACCACAAGTGAGATACACAACCCAAGTCCATGGCCTTGTGTAACCACTCAACATAACCCAATCCTTCCATTCCACCCAGTTGGTTCATTTGACTTAGTTGTTTTATTAGGAAAACATAGGTCTCATGACTTAGAAATATTTTCATTATAATAAGTATAGATTTTTACCAACCCTTGTTTGCTAAATAGCTAGGCTAAGCATGGTAGGATAACTAAACTTAGGAAAATTCCTTAGCATTTCTACAATTCTACACTACTTAGGATTTCCCAACTTAGCATTAGGCAAAAATAGCATGCAAGACTTAGCAAAATATCTAGTGCTAGTTCAAAACATAGGATAAAAATATTCATGAGAATATCACTTGCCTTGGTAGTGGGGAGAGTAGCACTCTTCACAATCACAATCACTAGCAAAATCTACACAAAATTGTAGCATACAATTACACACAATTTTATACAATCAAAAATAATATGAATGCATGTATGCAAGAATTCACTAAGTGGTAATTTTTGAAATTCTACCAAGCATGTGCATGATACTGAAACATAACAGGACACAAAATTTGCCAAAACAAACTTACTTAACATTAAAACCAATTACCAAAACAAATCTATACTCAAAATAGCTTTAAACATGATTCCAAAAATAAAGTCATTTTAATGGTTACTATTTGTTAAACAAATTGGATATTCCGAAAGGTTTTGTTTCACTGAATCCAACGATATAAAGTTTGTAAAATTCTAACGTGGCATTCAAAAGTTATAGTAGTTTGAAGTTTGGATCTAAATCAGGTTTTAAATTCTGTTTTTGAATTCAACCTAGCCACGTGTTGCAGCCTCACTGGCGCGTACCGATTCGGTTGGATCGCGCTCCGTGGACCGCACGATCAAAGTGGGATCTGGCGGCTCAGATGCGCGCGTACCTCTTCGATCAAGATCTATCCTAGCCCTACAAGCAGATCCAACGGACCAAACCATCAAGCCACAATCTGGCGGCGCTAGCAGCGTTAACTGGCGGCGGCGCGTCTGACTACGGCGGCGCCAGCGTTCTACATCGCTCCAGGAAGCAGGAAGGTGCTTACCAGATTCGCCAAGACGTGCTGAAGCTCGACGTGGTACTGGTTTATGAGGGCGTCGTCACGGCGAGGATTGCTCGTCGGAGTTACGGACGGCGTTGGGTGGTTGTTGTCGGAGTAGTTGCCGAGGTTCC
Organism: Avena longiglumis; assembly: GCA_030063025.1. Taxonomy (NCBI): domain Eukaryota; kingdom Viridiplantae; phylum Streptophyta; class Magnoliopsida; order Poales; family Poaceae; genus Avena; species Avena longiglumis. Next base: position 411,103,044 of record CP125974.1, on the reverse strand, counting down.
GCGTTGCCCTAACACAAGCCAGGGGGTTTAGAAGATGCGTAAGGCCGAGGCGAACAATCTAGTGTGAGTCAGAAGTGAAGGGGCGCACGGAACTTACGGATTTTGATCGCCGGAGTTGAGGTGGTCGTCGGGTGCTTGCGGTGTCGGCGGAACGACGACACGGGGCAATACAGATGAACTGGTGGGTCGGATGCGCAAGGGGATTGCAAGTGGCTCGAATGAATCAGGGAGGAAGGCGACGGTCTCACCTGAATCGCTCACGAGCAAGCTCTGTCTGGCGGTGTTGGGTGAGTTGTGGGCAGCTGGTGGCGTGAAGGTAGAATCGAGGGGAAATGATCGTGGGGAGGTGGGGATCTTATAGCGGTGCCTCGACAGAAACGCCCAGTTTTAATGCCCAATTAAGCGCCATTACCGGCAAGGATCGCTGACGTGGTCGCGCGTGGTTTGGGAAGACGATGACAAGGTGGGCAGGCCGCTCGTGAAAGGTGCGAGGAGGTGGGGTATGGTCGTCAAGTGATCGAACGTGCTCGCGTGAGAAAAGAAAAGGAACTCCGGGTGGGCTAGTTGGGCTCGATCCTTTCTTGGGCCGAAACCCACGCTTGGCCCTTTTCTTTTGTTTATTTCTTTTCTTTTCTAATTTGGTTTTTGAATGATTTAGGTATGAATTCAAATCCTTTTGAATTCAAACAATTATGGGATTTTTGCGAGAATCGTGGTTTCTAAAATCTGTTATTTAACCATGTGGTTATTCTGTAAGGGCTTGGTCAAACTTGGATTTCAAACAACAGATGCTTTGCATCTATTTTGAAAATGTTTGGAAAAGGGATTTTGAATTTCTTTCTAAATTTGAAACTTTGGTTAACCCTTCTCTCCTAAACTTTTCCAACAATGGGGCAAGCAAACAAGTTCCTAAACATTCAAGTTTCAAATGGTGTAGGTCTTTTGAATTAAATCTGTCCACATAAAATCATAACATCAAAAGCTTCTGTTTTTCTGAAATGATTTTGAGAAAATCTCTAAATGATGATGAATGCAAGGATTATATGCATGATTTTTGGAATATGAATTTAGGGATGTTACAAATCTAACCCCCTTAGGATGAATCTCGCCCTCGAGATTCGGATTGGCTAGCAAATAGGTGAGGGTGGTCTTTCCGAAGATCATCTTCTCTTTCCCATGTTGCTTCCTCTTCGGAATGATGATTTCATTGCACTTTGCAGAACTTAATAGTTTTTGTCCTTGTGACTCTTTCTGCTGTCTCAAGAATCTTGACAGGCTTTTCTTCATAGGTGAGATCACTTTCTAGTTGGACTTCTTCCAAAGGTATGGTATCCTTCAAAGATGATTCTTCCATCTCTGGGTGACACTTCTTAAGCTGACTCACATGAAACACATTATGGACCGCTGACAGAGATTCCGGGAATTCAACTTCATATGCAACTTCTCCCTTGCGACTTAGAATCTTGAATGGCCCAACATATCTTGGTGCCAACTTTCCTTTGACTCCAAATCTTTTCACTCCACGGAGTGGTGATACTCTAAGATAAGCTCTATCTCCAACTTCAGAGGGTGACTTCTCTACGCTTAGAATCATGTAGCTTTTCTATCGGACTGTGCTATCTTCAACTGTCCTTAACCAATTTGACTTTCTCTTGACGTCTTTGATAAGATCAGGTCCAAATAAGCTTCTTTCTCCCACACCATTCCAAAACAACGGGGTGGTACACTTCCTTCCGTAGAGTAACTCAAATGGTGCCATCCCAATACTAGATTGATAACTGTTGTTGTAAGAGAACTCTGCGTAGGGCAGACTTTCATCCCAACTTGCTCCATAGTCTAAGGCACAAGCTCTCAACATGTCTTCAAGAATCTGATTAGTCCTTTCTGTTTGTCCATCAGTTTGAGGATGAAAAGCTTGCTTGAACTCCAACCTCGTTCCTAAGGATTCATGAAGCTGTCTCCAAAAGTGAGAAGTGAACTGAGTTCCTCTATCTGACACAATACTCTTAGGCACACCGTGAAGGCATACAATTCTGCACATGTAGATCTTGTCTAACTTGGCACTTGTATAAGTTGTCTTCACTGGTATAAAATGAGCCACTTTAGTTAGGCGATCCACTACCACCCATATGGAATCATACCCTGACCTGGTCCTTGGTAATCCGGTAATGAAATCCATACCAATATTTTCCCACTTCCATTCAGGAATAGGCAGTGGTTGAAGCAAACCTGCTGGTTTCTGATGCTCTGCTTTCACTCGACTACACACATCACACAAAACAATGTGTTTGGCGATATCTCTTTTGAGATTATTCCACCAAAATCTTTCCTTCATGTCCATGTACATCTTGGTGTTTCCCGGGTGAATAGAATACGGAGAGTTGTGGGCTTCTGTAAATCAGTTTCAGTAACTCCGGTCTTGTGGGTCATGACACGCTTTCCCATGCCATAATGTACCTGTTCGTCTTCATGGAAATTCTTAGCTTTCCCTAGACCAATATTTTTCTTAATCTCTTCAATTTCCTTATCGGACTTCTGAGCTTCTCGAATCTTGTCCAACAAAGTGGGTTGAACATCTAAGGACATGAGATGTCCTTCTGGCACAATCTCCAATCTGAGTTCTTTGAATTGCTTACACAAGTCATCTGGCAATTCCCCTTTGATAAGGCCATTTACAAACGTCTTACGACTTAGAGCATCTGCTACTACATTTGCTTTACCGGGGTGGTATTGCAAACTTAAGTCGTAATCTTTAATAAGCTCTAGCCATCTCCTTTGTCTCATATTGATTTCCTTCTGGGTGAAGATATACTTCAAACTCTTATGATCGGTGAATACTTCACAACGCTTTCCCAAAAGGTAATGTCTCCATGTTTTGAGTGCATGGACGACAGAGGCCAACTCCAAATCATGAGTAGGATAGTTTACTTCATGAGTTTTGAGTTGTCTCGAAGCATAGGCTACGACTTTACCATCTTGCATAAGTACGGCACCCAAACCTTGATGAGACGCATCACAATATACTTGGAAATCCTTTTCCAAATCCGGCAGACATAGCACTGGTGCTGTTACAAGTCTCTTCTTCAATTCTTGGAAGTCGACTTCACAACCTTGGACCGCATCAAGCAAATTTCTTTTCCTTCTTTAGCAATTCTGTCATTGTCTTAGCAACCTTCGAAAAAATTTCAATGAACCTTCTGTAGTAACCTGCTAAGCCGAGGAAACTACGAACTTCTTTCAAATTCTTGGGAGATTCCCATTCTGTCACAGCTGAAACCTTAGCAGGATCAACTGCTACACCATCCTTTGTCATAACATGACCAAGAAAACCAACTTCCTCTAACCAGAACTCACACTTGCTAAATTTGGCATAAAGTTTATGTTCCCTCAGTTTCTCAAGTATCAAGCGTAAGTGTCTTTCATGTTCTTCCTTGCTCTTGGAGTAGACCAAGATGTCATCGATGAAAACGACAACGAACTTGTCTAGGAATTCCATGAACACCTTGTTCATCATATTCATGAAGTACGCTGGAGCGTTGGTTAAACCAAAGGGCATTACGGTGTACTCATACAATCCATATCTTGTGGTGAATGTTGTCTTAGGTATGTCTTGCTCTCTTATCTTGAGTTGAAAATATCCTGACCGGAGATCAATCTTCGAGAACACACATGCTCCTTCTAGTTGATCAAACAAATCGTTGATTCTTGGCAAAGGATATTTGTTCTTGATAGTTACCTCGTTGAGTGAACGGTAGTCAATACATAATCTTTGTGTTCTATCCTTCTTCTCTACGAACAATACTGGGGCTCCCCAAGATGAAGAACTTGGTTGAATAAACCCTTTCTGCAACTGTTCTCCTAGCTGCTTCTTGAGCTCTTTCAGTTCATCAACTGACATTTTGTACGGTCTCTTAGCTATTGGTCCAGAACCTGGTACCAAATCTATCAGAAACTCCACATCTCTATCTGGTGGCATTCCTGGTAATTCTTCCGGAAACACATCCGGATACTCACACACAATTGGTACACTATCCATACTAACCCCCATAAGAGAATTCAGCTTACTTCCTTTGGATTCAAAGTTAGATCTGAATTTTATTCTTTTTCCTTCTGGGGTTGTGAGTGCAACAGTACGATTAGCACAATCTAGTACTCCTTCATACTTAGCCATCCAATCCATTCCCAAAATTACGTCTAGTCCTTGGGAATCTAGGATTATCAGGCTCACTGGAAACCTATGCCTTCCAAACTCTATGACAAGATCCCGGCATCCAAGACTTACTATCATGTCTCCACCCGGAGAACTAACTTTTATTGGACAACCAATGTTTCCAGATGCAAACCCATTTCTATCAACAAATGCTTTTGATATGAATGAATGAGATGCACCAGTGTCAAAGAGTACAAATGCTGGAATGGAATTGAGTCTGAACTTACCAGCAACGGCATCAGGCTCCTCATAGACCTCCTCCACATTGATGTGATTAACCTGTCCTTTATGAAAAAGGATTGGGCTTGTTAGGTCCTTCAACTTTCTTCTCAGGGCACTCATTAGCATAATGCCCCAGCTTCTTGCATTTGAAGCACTCAACCTGACTGATGTCCTTTTTAACATGCTGACTTCCACTTCCACTACCATTCCCACTATGGTGGCTCTTATGTCCACTCTTGTGGTTCTTGTACTTATCATTGTCATGACTGCGATGATGCTTGTTGTCATGACGGTTGTGGTTTTGGTGCTTGTTGAATTTCCCATGCTTATGGGATCCTGAGCTGCCACTGTCATCATAGTGAGATCTTTTGTGAGACGATCCCGAGTGCTTGCTTGAGTGTTTCCTCTTCCTACTCTCGACTTGTTTCATTTTACTCTCCAAAATAGCAGCCTTGTCACACAAAGACTGGTAAGTTGGAACATATGCCACAGACAACTGTAGGTTCAGTTCATCGTTCAAGCCCTCCAGAAACTTTTCCTTTCTTTTTGCATCTATGTCAACCTCATCCGGTGCATAGCACGCCAGATTGTTGAACTCTTCGATGTACTCAGCCACGCTGTGGTGGTTCTGCTTCAAGTTGTGAAACTCCTTCTTTTTCAGACTCATCATTCCTGATGAGATATGAGCAGTGCGAAAGCCATCTTCAAAGATAGCCCAAGTCACCTCATCAATAGGAGTGATGATTTGGAAGTTGTCCCACCATGTGGCGGCTGGTCCTTCCAACAGATGTCCTGCGAACCTGACTTTTTCAGCATCCGTGCAGCCCACGGTCACTAAGTCTTTGTTCACGGAACGTAGCCAATCATTGGCCACCATGGGATCAGTCGTCCCCGAAAACTTTGCTGGCCTCAAACACATAAATCTGGTGAGCATATCAAAACCCGGAGGGTTGTTGTTGTTGTTGTTGTTGGGGTTGTTGTTGTTGTTATTGGGGTTGTTGTTGTTATCCTGGTTTTGAATGAATGTTGTCATCATTTGCATAAGCTGTGTTTGCGCATTCATCATTTGTTGCATTTCCGGGGTGATGTTGTTGGGGTTGGGGTTTGCGCGACGGGGAGGCATCTGTGGTTTGTTCAAATAGATAAGAATGAGATACCCATAGATGTTTTATGCACAATACATCATAAGCAAACACATAGCAAGCAACATAAGAATAAAAGTTCAACAACCACATAGTAATTTCATGAAGTAAAACACACAAGTGGCAAGCCATCCACATGTCGGATGGTCCAATAATAAGTTCACAATAGCAAGTACGAATATGAAAGATAAACGAGTAGTCAAGTCTACTCATCAGCATCAATCTCCTCCTCGACGAAGGTAAGACCTGCGTTCTCCATCGCGGTCTTGTTCTCCTCAATCGTAGTGGTCAAGGAATCGACCTTGGCCTTGAGAGCCCTCTTCTGGGAGCGAAGCCTCTCAATAACACCCTGCTGCTGCTCAAGCTCGAAATCCTTGGACTTCAGTTCCTCGGTCATGTCCTGGATCTTCTTGTTCCTATCCTGGACGCGTTTCTCCTGACTCTTGAACTTGCGGTCCTGGGCCTCGAACTTTGTCTCCATTTCCTTGATCATCTCATCCTGCTGTGCAAAAAGCTTGTCCTTCTCGCGTAGCTGCACCTGAAGCTCGTCATTGCCAAGCATGACGTTCGTCCTGTCCGTGTCCACGTGCCTGAGAAGAGTCTCTAAGTCCTGGAGGTAGAGACGTATAGGCTCTGCCGCGTCCCTCGAGTCGTCCTCAAAGTCGATGGACTCTCCATCAACATCACGTCTTCCAAAGACATGGAAGTGAGTGCCCCTAACCTGTCGAGAGTGACGGCCTAACAGGCGTCCTATCAGGTCCTGCATGACTACCTCCATGCCTCTCTCCCTGTCGTCGTGCATCATCTTGAAGACGATGGCCTCCGTAGTAGGCTCAGTCTGGCGTCCTGGCTGGTTCACCTTGAAGCCCTAGAGGTCCTTCCTCTCGAACTTGGTGAGTGGGTACACCGTGATGGTGGGAAGAGGGAGATCGAGCAAAGTGGTAAGCTCAATGATACGGGGTCAGAAACGGGTAACCTGGAGCTCCTCAACGGTGCTGATGGTAATAGGCATCTATTTATAAGATTGAAAAGTTAGAACAACACAATTTAAGATAAATACAAGACAACCATCTCATACATAACCATGGAACACAAATATCACACAAGTCATGCATACATAAATCCATTACATCAATCAAGGTCCAACTTATTTAAGGTATCATTTTGGAAAATAAGGTGATAGATGGTGGTCCACTAACAAGGTGTGCTCATAGGCCTATCTCATTGGATCTGGTGGCTATCACAATGTTTCTAGAGGCAATCCACCTATCCTGTTCACATGATTCCATCACTAAGTCTATTATATCTCCCCTTAACTCTTGGTTGGTGGCTTCCAACTCTTGGGTAAGTTCCTTCTCTTTCTCTAAGTCTTTTTGGAGGTTGATCATTCTGCACTTGACTCTAACACTTAGTTCTTTGATAGTCCTCCAGGCTGCATCTCTGGCTGACTCAAAGAATGTGGTGTGCATTACAGTGTTGGTGTAGATGCAGAATCCCCTTTCTTTGTGGTTGTCTTCCTTGTTTTTGTACAAGTGAAGTTGCACCCACCAATACTCCACTCCTTCATCCATCACAAGGAAGCCCTTGTACACAGCTGCACCATGTGCTTCCATTGCCACATGAGGTCCTTGAGAATATTGGGAAACTCAGTTTCACACTCCAAGGTCATGGTCATGAGTGGTCCCTTTTTCACGGCTTCGTTGATGGAGTTCATCTACAAATGGAGTTGAGAATGAAAAGATTAGAAAAGTTTTACGAGAAGAATAGACAAGTGTAGAAGTAGTTGAAAATTTTTCCTTAGTGGTTTTCAAATCCTAGGGTCATAATCCTACAGCAACATGTTGCTCTGATACCATCTGTTAGACCCCTCCTTTATAAAGGAAAGGATCCCTGTGATTGCAATGCTAGTCCCTGGATCAATGCTAGCATCCACAGTTTAAGATGAAGTACACATATACAAAGGTCGTTTATTACATTCATTCCAGAGATAAAACATAGTCTTTTACAACTTAGGGCCAAAGGCCTAATACAAGAGTTTAAGGAATAAGTAAATAAACATAAGTCTTCATCTTCATGTGCCACAGGCAAGCATGTTGAGTGTAGACTCATGACTCCTACTCATCATCGGAGTATCCTGCAACATCACAAGTTACAGCCACAGAGGGTCAATACTTTGGAATAGTATTGGCAAGTGATACCTTAGTATATTTTAAGTGGACTATATTACTATATGCATTTTGGCTAAGTGTAGCTTGACTTGCTTTGCTTGAAAACAGGTTTTACCTATTAGTTGAAATCACTAAGTTTTTCTTTGTCAAAACATTCCCAAGAAACCACCAATAGACATTGGGGTCCTTCACCCTTGTTCACCCCACAAATTTTACTTAGAAGTTGGAGTGATGAGATTCTTGTAGCTTCCATGTCTTGATGCTCAAATTGTCCATTGCCTTGGACTAGGCTAAGTACTTAGGTTTTCCATCTGCAGAGGTTGTGCACTTTCCCACAGGACTTGGTTTCCCAAGACAGGACCCTTCAGAAGCTTTTCCTTAGTCAAATGGACGCGCTCCAACCTATCATTCCCACTACCACCAACTGTCCAAGTGACTAAGTTCTAGCTACCTATATGATCATGGCAGAGCCCATATTGCCAAGTGGTTGCAATGTAAGCTTTCTCAACACTTGGCCTCCAAATCCCTTTGTGCCTGGGTGGCATACCACAAGTGAGATACACAACCCAAGTCCATGGCCTTGTGTAACCACTCAACATAACCCAATCCTTCCATTCCACCCAGTTGGTTCATTTGACTTAGTTGTTTTATTAGGAAAACATAAGTCTCATGACTTAGAAATATTTTCATTATAATAAGTATAGATTTTTACCAACCCTTGTTTGCTAAATAGCTAGGCTAAGCATGGTAGGATAACTAAACTTAGGAAAATTCCTTAGCATTTCTACAATTCTACACTACTTAGGATTTCCCAACTTAGCATTAGGCAAAAATAGCATGCAAGACTTAGCAAAATATCTAGTGCTAGTTCAAAACATAGGATAAAAATATTCATGAGAATATCACTTGCCTTGGTAGTGGGGAGAGTAGCACTCTTCACAATCACAATCACTAGCAAAATCTACACAAAATTGTAGCATACAATTACACACAATTTTATACAATAAAAAATAATATGAATGCATGTATGCAAGAATTCACTAAGTGGTAATTTTTGAAATTCTACCAAGCATGTGCATGATACTGAAACATAATAGGACACAAAATTTGCCAAAACAAACTTACTTAACATTAAAACCAATTACCAAAACAAATCTATACTCAAAATAGATTTAAACATGATTCCACAAATAAAGTCATTTTAATGGTTACTATTTGTTAAACAAATTGGATATTCAGAAAGGTTTTGTTTCACTGAATCCAACGATATAAAGTTTGTAAAATTCTAACGTGGCATTCAAAAGTTATAGAAGTTTGAAGTTTGGATCTAAATCAGGTTTTAAATTATGTTTTTGAATTCAACCTAGCCACGTGTCGCAGCCTCACTGGCGCGTACCGATTCGTTTGGATCGCGCTCCGTGGACCGCACGATCAAAGTGGGATCTGGCGGCTCAGATGCGCGCGTACCTCTTCGATCAAGATCTATCCTAGCCCTACGATGCAGATCCAACGGACCAAACCATCAAGCCACAATCTGGCGGCGTTAACTGGCGCTAGCGGCGTTAACTGGCGGCGGCGCGTCTAACTATGGCGGCGCCGGCGTTCTACATCGCTCCAGGAAGCAGGAAGGTGCTTACCAGATTTGCCAAGACGTTCTGAAGCTCGACGTGGTACTGGTTTGCGGAGGGGCGTGTTGTCACGGCGAGGATTGCTCGTCGGAGTTACGGACGGCGTCGGGTGGTTGTTGTCGGAGTAGTTGCCGAGGTTCCGCGTCGCCCTAGCACAAGCCAGGGGGTTTAGAAGATGCGCAAGACCGAGGCGAACAATCTAGTGTGAGTCAGAAGTGAAGGGGCGCACGGAACTTACGGATTTTGATCGCCGGAGTTGAGGTGGTCGTCGGGTGCTTGCGGTGTCGAGCGGGAACGGCGACCTGGGGCAATACAGGATGAACTGGTGGGGTCAGGATGTGCGCAAGGGGATTGCGAAGTGGCTCTAATGAATTAGGGAGGAAGGAGCGTACGGGTCTCACTGAATCGCTCACGAGCAAGCTCTGTCATGGCGGTGAGTCGTGGGCAGCCTGGTGGCGTGAAGGTAGAATCGACTGGGGGAAAATGATCGTGGGGAGGTGGGGATCTTATAGCCGGTGCCTCGACAGGAAACGCCCGAGTTTTAATGCCCAATTAAGCCGCGCCATTACCGGCAGTGACTGCAGCTGCGACGTGGTCGCGGGCGTGGTTTGGGGAAGACGATGACAGCGTGGACAGGGCCCGCTCGTCAGCGAAAGGTGCGAGGTGGAGGTGGGGTATGGTCGTCAGTGACTGAACGCGTGTGCTCGCGCGTGAGAAAAGAAAAGGGAACTCCCGGGTGGGCTAGTTGGGCTCGATCCTTTGCTGGGCCAGAAACCTGGCGCGCGGCCTTTTTTTTGTTTATTTCTTTTTCTTTTTCTAATTTGGTTTTCAGGAATGATTTAGGTATGAATTCAAATCCTTTTTGAATTCAAACAATTCTGGGGATTTTTGCAGGGTACTGTGGTTTCTAAAATCTGTTATTTAACCATGTGGTTATTCTGTAAGGGCTTGGTCAAACTTGGATTTCAAACAACAGAGGCTTTGCATCTGTTTTGAAAATGTTTGGAAAAGGGATTTTGAATTTCTTTCTAAATTTGAAACTTTGGTTAACCCTTCTCTCCTAAACTTTTCCAACAATGGGGCAAGCAAACAAGTTCCTAAACATTCAAGTTTCAAATGGTGTAGGTCTTTTGAATTAAATCTGTCCACATAAAATCATAACATCAAAAGCTTCTGTTTTTCAGAAATGATTTTGAGAAAATATCTAAATGATGATGAATGCAAGGATGATATGCATGAGTTTTGGAATATGAATTTAGGGATGTTACACTCTCTCTCGCTGACCGCTGAGCCCCACCGCCAGCACATCGTCATCCTCGCGACCAGTTCCTCCCCCTCTTTCCTCCAGTCGTTTCCTGTGTAATTCGCAGCTTCAATTCTCGTTGAATGCACAAATAACTCTCGCCGCGACCATGCGTACTTAATCTCCATGCCCCCCTCTTCCTTTCCCCCCAATCATCACCCCACCGGATGAAGGGAATATGCCCGAGAGGCAATAATAATGTGGTTATTATCGTATTCCTTATTTATGATAAATGTTTATTTTACATGCTATAATTGTATTAATACGAAAACGTTAATACATGTGTGTTTAATAAACAAAAAGGAAGTTCCTAGTTATGCCTGATCATGGACATTGGATGTTGTTAATAACGAGATCACAATATTAGTGTAATGGTGTGATGAACATTCATCCGAAGTATAGCATTATGATCAAAGTCATTGAGTCTATATTGCTCTAACAACTTACGAAGTGATCCTAATCCTTAGACCATGAGGTCATGTCAATCACTAACACTGGAAGAGTTTCTTGATAACATCAAACGTCACACCGTAACAGGGTGATTATAAAGATGGGTTCCGAACTACTAAAGTGTTATGTTGAGGCCCATGGATCGAGAGTGGAATTTGTTCATCCCGATGACGGATAGATATACTCTGGGCCCTCTCGGTGATATCACATTGGTTAGCTTGCAAGCAAGTGATTTGATCACTAGAATGTTATATCACGGGAACGAGAAAAGAGTGCATGTCAGTAACGAGATCAAACTAGGTATGGAGATACCGATGATCGAATCTCGGACATGTAATATATCGTGAAACAAAAGGATTAAGATACTAGCGTATAAGGTTCCGACGATCACAAGAAAGTCATCGTTGAATGTGTGGGAGTCAGTATGGGTCTCCAGATCCCGCTTCTGATTATTGATCCGAGAGGGGTCTCGACCATGTCCGCATTATTCACGAACCGTAGGGTGACACACTTAAGAGACACCGACATCCAATTGGAGCAAAAGTTTCATGCCGAAAAGAATAACAAGCACAGGATTTTATTTCACTAGATACCAAAACGGGTTTTCAGGTGAAATTGCAGAAAGTGTTTCTGCATGTGAAATGAAATACTAGCAAGGGGTTATATGTGAATGTTTGTCATTAAAGTAATTGAAAAAATTCTGTATAAATTAAAGGAGTTTTATTTAATGAGAGTTTGCATTAAATTTGGTGGAAATTTAATGGGAATTTGAGTGGGTTTTTGAGTGGAGGGAATTGAAAGGCATTTGAGTGAGTGGAGTGTCCACCCACATGAATGTGGCAGAGGTGGGGGCAGCCCCATGGCTGGGCGCATGGCCCCTTGGGTGCCCCCCCCCTCCTCTCCCTATAAAAGGAGCCCCCCTCCCTCTCTCTCACTTACACCTCCTCGTGAAGGATCTCTCTCCCCCTCTAGTATTTATTCCCCATGGTATCGGAATAGCGAGATACATGTTCCCGGTGGCTATTCGGCAAGAATGAGTTGTGCTTCCACTGCATCGCTGGAGCGAGGAGGCGGAGGTTGCTCGGTGCCTCGAACGTGTGTGCGAGCACGGATGCGCTGCTGTTTTGCGGCGCTAGGACTTCCTCTCGATCTTGAGATCGGCAAGAGATCATCTACATCAACCACGAGTGAGGACTCGTTAAGCTTTATCGGTCTTCAAGGGTATGTTATCTACGGATATACATCCGCCCGTTGTTTGTATCTAGTAGATAGATCTTGGTACATAGTTGTTCCCATCGTAGGAAATTTTTTGTTTTCTATGCTGCGAACCCTACAGTGGTATCAAAGCCGGATCTATGCGTAGATACTTTGCACGGGTAGTACACATATGAGTATGTGGGCGATGATGATCATTTTATTGCTTCTTAGTTGTACTTTGGATATTGGTGGCATAGTGGGATGAAGCGGCCCGGACAAACTTTACATGTCCTCGCACATGAGACTTGTTCCACGCTTGACATGCAACTAGTTTTGCATAAGTGGCTAGCGGGTGTCTGTCTCTCCTACTATAGTCAATATCTAATTTACAACGAGTTGTAAACAATTTGGTTATCCTTTTTGTGGTTCATGTTCGTAGGTAAGAACGGTTCTATCTTCGAAAGCCCTAAGCCACGTAAAACTTGCAATGGATAAATTAGAGGCGTCTAGTTTAAATTGTTGTTGGGCTAGTGTTATGATATGGTGATGTTGTAAGTAGAAGTATGAGATGATACTCTTACAACACACATAGCGTGTAAGTTCCATAGACCTTGGCCTTACTGTAAGATCCCTCCTTTGTAAAGGAAAAGGATCCCTGTGATTGCAATGCTAGTCCCTGGATCAATGCTAGCATCCACAGTTTAAGATGAAGTACACATATACAAAGGTCATTTATTACATCCATTCCAGAGATAAAACATAGTCTTTTACAACACAGGGCCACAGGCCTAATACACGAGTTTTGTAATAAGTAAATAAACATAAGTCTTCATCTTCATGTGCCACAGGCAAGCATGTTGAGTGTAGACTCATGACACCTAATCATCATCAGAGTAACCTGCAACATCACAAGTTACAGCCATAGTGGGTCAATACTTTGGAATAGTATTGGCAAGTGATACCTTAGTAAATTTTAAGTGGACTATATTACTATATGCATTTTGGATAAGTGTAGCTTGGCTTGCTTTGCTCAAAATAGGTTTTTCCTATTAGTTGAAATCACTAAGTTTTCTTTGTCAAAAACTTTCCCAAGAAACCACCAATAGACATTGGGGTCCTTCACCCTTGTTCACCCACAAGTTTTTACTTAGAAGTTGGAGTGATGAGATTCTTGATAGCTTCCATGTCTTGATGCTCAAGTTGTCCATTTCCATGGACTTGGCTAAGTACTTAGATTTTCCATCTGCAGAGGTTGTGCACTTTCCCCACCAGACTTGGTTTCCCAAGACAGGACCTTTCAGAAGCCTTCCCTTAGCCAAATGGACGCGTTCCAACCTATCATCCCACTACCACCAACTTTCCAAATGACTAAGTTCTAGCAACCTATATGATCAAGGCAGAGCCCATATTGCCAAGTGGCTGCACTATAAGCTTCTCAACACTTGGCCTCCAAAATCCCTTTGTGCCTGGGTGGCATACCACAAGTGAGATACACAAGGTAAACCATGTCCATGGGCCTTGTGTAACCACTCAACCAAAAACCACCATTCAAGTCCCATTCCACCTAGGAGTTTCATTGACTTAGTTGTTTTATTAAGAAAAACTTAAGTCCAAATACTTAGAAATATTTTCATCATAGCATGTAGATACTTTACCAACCCTTTGTTTGCTACTAGCTAGGCTAAGCATGGCATAGTAACTTAACTTAGGAAAATTCCTAGCAATTCTACAATTCTACAACTACTTAGGATTTCCCAACATAGCATTTGGCAAAAAGTATCATGCAAGACTTAGCAAAATATTTCTAAATGCTTATACAAAATATAGGGATGAAAATAGTCATGAAGTACCACTTGCCTTGGTAATGGGGAGAGTAGCACTCTTCACAATCACAGTCACTAGCAAAATCTACACAAAAGATTGTAGCACAAAATTACACACAATTCATATACAAACAAAAATATGAATGCATGCAAGAGAATGCTAAGTGATGATTTTTGAAAACTCCACCAAGCAAGTGCATGATATAGAAACATAACCAAGTCAAAAACTTGCTAACTAAACTTATTTAGCATTAAAACAATTTACTAAACAAATTCTATACTCAAAATAGTCCTAAACAAGTTTCTGCATAAAAAGTCATTTTAACAGAAACATTTCACTAAACACATTGCAGATTCAGAAAGGTCTTGTCTCCTTGATTCCAAAGGTATAAAGTTTGTAAAAATATAACGTGGGAATCAAAAGTTATAGCCATTTGAAATTTGGATCTAAATCTGATTTGAATTCTGTTTTTGATTTAAACTCTAGCCACGTGTCATGTTTCTATTGGCGCGTACCGATTCTTTCCGGATAACGCTTGCTAGCCGTAGGATCTAACTAACGATGCACGGTTCAGATCTAGCATAACGGTTCGATTAGTGGATCTATCGCACGCGTTGGATCTAGATCCAACGGCTCTCGAGCCTGCGACCATGTTACGGCGCTAGCCGCGGCGAGCACTCGAGCCAGCGGCTGGCGTTCTAGGTCGCGCGCGAGAGGGGGAAGGGTCTTACCAGAATCGCGGTGGCGTGCTGAAGCTCAACGTGGCGTTGGTTTGCGAAGGGGCGCGCTGGCACGGTCTCAGGGGCTCGTCGGAGTTGCGGCAGCGTCTGTTGCTTGTAGATGAGGTCACTGGCGAGGTTTGGCGTCGCCCTACCATGAACCAGAGGGGTCAGGCGATGCACAAGACGCAGGCGAACAATCTTGTATGAAAGAGGGGGCAAGGGGCGCTCGGGTTTTACCTCAATTGGTCGCCGGAGTCTAGCGGCGGCGCAGGTGGTTGTGGTCGTGAATGGAAACGACGACCTGGGTCACTAGCAGGCAAAAGAAAGATGTCAGCGGTTGCGCCAGATCATGCTGAGCAAGATAGCTTGAACCAGAGAGAGGGGGGCGGTCTTGGCTCACCGGAATCGGTCGCCGGAGTCGTCGGTACTGCGGGGCTTTGAGAGCAAATGCGCGCAGCCTGGTGGCGGAGTGAGCGAGGAGAGTGGGGGGAAATGACCGCGGCGGGGTGTGGTTTATATAGGCTCAAGCGCGACAGGAAACGCCTGCGGCATCAAGGCTAATTACGCCGCGCCATTACCGGCATTGACAGCAGCGGCGACGCGGTCTGCGGGCGCGGTTTGGGGAAGACGAGGGCGACGTGGAGAGGGGCCGCTCGTCAGCAAAACGCGTGAAGAGGAGGTGGGGTCTGGTCATCAGCGATAGCCTGGGTGCGCTTGCGCGTGTGAGAGAGAGAGGAAAAAGCCGGGTGGGCTAGTTGGGCCAGTTCTGTTGCTGGTCTAGAATCCTGGCGCTGGCCCTTTTCCATTTTCGTTCTTCTTTTCTTTTTCTGATTCGATTTTCTGAATTGGTTTTCAAATGAATTCAAGTTCTATTTGAATTCAAATTTTCTTGGGATTTTTGCAGTGTGCTGTAGTCTCAAATACAGGCATAAAAATCATGTGGTTGCTTTGCAAAGGCTTGGTCAAACTTGGAGAACAAAATATTAGAGGCTTGCATCTGATTTGCAAAAGTTTGAAAAAGGGTTTTTGAAACTATTCCCAATTTGTAAAACTTGGTCCAAAACCACACTCAATCATTTCCATAAGGAAGACAAACAAGCTAGGTTTAAAAATCATTCAAACTCTCAAATGGGGATGGCCATTTGTTTTAAGTTTGCTCACATAAAATCATAGCACTAAGTGCTTCTGTTTTCCTGAAATGAGTTTGAAATTGACCTCAATTCTATATGCATGCATGAATGATATGCAAACTTTGAAATCATGATTTTAGGGATGTTACAAATCTAACCCCCTTAAGGTGAATCTCGCCCTCGAGATTCGGATTGGCTAGCAAATAGGTGAGGGTGGTCTTTCCGAAGATCATCTTCTCTTTCCCATGTTGCTTCCTCTTCGGAATGATGATTCCATTGCACTTTGCAAAACTTGATAGTCTTTGTCCTTGTGACTCTTTCTGCAGTCTCAAGAATCTTGATAGGCTTCTCCTCATATGTGAGGACACTTTCTAGTTGAACTTCTTCCAAAGGTATAGTATCCTTCAAAGAAGTCTCTTCCATTTCTGGGTGACATTTCGTAAGTTGACTCACATGAAACACATTATGGACTGCTGACAAAGATTATGGTAGTTCAATTTCATAAGCAACTTCTCCTTTGCGACTCAGAATATTGAATGGCCCAACATATCTTGGTGCCAACTTTCCTTTGACTCCGAATCTTTTCACTCCACGGAGTGGTGATACTCTAAGATAGGCTCTATCACCAACTTCGTAGGTGACTTCTCTATGCTTAGGATCTGCGTAGCTTTTCTGTCGGGACTGTGCTATCTTTAACCTGTCCTTAACCAATTTGACCTTCTCTTCGGCTTCTTTGATAAGATCTGGCCCGAATAAACTTCTTTCTCCCACACCATTCCATAACAATGGGGTGGTACACTTTCTTCCGTAGAGAAACTCAAACGGTGCCATCTCAATGTTGGCTTGATAGCTGTTGTTATATGAAAACTCTGCGTAAGGTAGACTTTCATCCCAACTGGCTCCATAGTCTAGGGCACATGCCCTCAACATGTCTTCCAGAATTTGATTAGTCCTTTCCGTTTGTCCATCGGTTTGAGGATGAAAAGCAGTGCTGAATTCCAACCTCGTTCCCAATGACTCATGTAGTTGTCTCCAAAAATGGGAAGTGAATTGAGTTCCCCTATCAGACACAATACTCTTGGGCACACCATGAAGGCATACAATTATACTCATGTAGATCTTGGCTAACTTGGCACTTGTATAAGTTGTCTTCACGGGTATGAAATGAGCCACTTTAGTTAGGCGATCCACTACTACCCATATGGAATCATATCCTAATCTGGTCCTTGGTAATCCGGTAATGAAATCCATACCAATTTTGTCCCACTTCCAATCAGGAATAGGTAGTGGTTGAAGCAAACCTGCTGGTTTCTGATGCTCTGCCTTTACTCTACTACACACATCACACAAAGCAATATGTTCGGCGATGTCTCTCTTGAGATTGTTCCATCAAAACCTTTCTTTCATGTCCATGTACATTTTGGTGTTACCCGGATGAATAGAATACGGAGAGTTGTGTTCTTCCTGCAAAATCAGTTTCCGTAACTCCGGATCTTGTGGAACACAGATACGTTTCCCATGCCATAAAGTACCCTGTTCGTCTTCATGGAAATTTTTAGCTTTCCCTTGGCCAATATTTTCCTTAATCTCTTGAATTTCCTTATCAGTATTCTAAGCTTCTCGGATCTTGTCCAACAAAGTGGGTTGAACATCCAAAGACATGAGATGTCCTTCAGGCACAATCTCCAATCTGAGTTCTCTGAATTGGGTACACAAATCATCTGGAAATTCTCCTTTGGTAAGGCCATTCACAAATACCTTACGACTTAGAGCATCTGCTACAACATTTTCTTTACCAGGGTGGTATTGCAAACTTAGGTCATAATCCTTGATAAGCTCTAACCATCTTCTTTGTCTCATATTGATTTCCTTTTGGGTGAAGATATACTTCAAACTTTTGTGGTTTGTGAACACTTCACAACGCTTTCCCAGAAGGTAATGTCTCCATGTTTTGAGTGCATGGACGACAGAGGCTAACTCTAAATCATGAGTAGGATAGTTCACCTCATGAGTTTTGAGTTGTCTCGAGGCATAGGCCACAACTTTACCGTCTTGCATAAGTACGGCACCCAAACCTTGGTGAGACGCATCACAATATACTTGAAAATCCTTTTCCAAATCTGGCAGGCATAGAACTGGTGCTGTCACAAGTCTTTTCTTCAACTCCTGAAAGCTGACTTCACAACCTTCAGACCAAGCAAACTTCTTGTCTTTCTTTAATAATTCAGTCATTGGTTTAGCAACCTTTGAGAAATTCTCGATGAACCTTCTGTAGTAACCTGCTAAGCCAAGGAATCTACGAACCTCCTTCACATTCTTAGGAGATTCCCATTCAGTCACAGCTGAAACCTTAGCAGGATCAACTGCTACACCATCTTTTGTCATAACATGACCAAGAAAACCAACTTCTTCTAACCAGAACTCACACTTGCTAAATTTAGCATAAAGCTTATGCTCTCTCAACTTCTCAAGTATCAAACGCAAGTGTCCTTCATGCTCTTCTTTGCTCTTGGAGTAGACTAAGATGTCATCGATGAAAACGACAACAAACTTGTCAAGGAATTTCATGAACACCTTGTTCATCATATTCATGAAGTATGCTGGAGCATTGGTCAAGCCAAAAGGCATTACGGTATACTCATACAATCCATACCTTGTGGTGAATGATGTTTTAGGTATGTCTTGTTCTCTTATTTTAAGTTGAAAATTGCCTGACCGGAGATCAATATTTGAGAACACACAGGCTCCTTCTAGCTGATCAAACAAGTCATTGATTCTTGGCAAAGGATATTTGTTCTTGATAGTTACCTCGTTGAGTGAACGGTAATCTATGCATAACCTTTGACTTCTGTCTTTCTTCTCCACGAACAAAATTGGGGCTCCCCAAGATGAAGAACTTGGTTGAATAAATCCTTTCTGCAACTGTTCTCCTAGTTGCTTCTTGATCTCTTTCAGTTCATCAACTGACATTTTATATGGTCTCTTTGCTATTGGTCCAGATCCTGGTACCAAATCTATCAGAAACTCCACATCTCTATCTGGTGGCATTCCTGGCAATTCTTCCGGGAACACATCCAGATACTCACACACAATTGGCACATTGTCCATGCTAACCCCCTTAAGAGAATTAAGCATACTCTTCTTTGCTCCAAAACTGGTCTTGAATCTGATCCTTTTATTTTCCGGAGTTGTGAGTGAGACAGTATGGCTGGCACAATATATCACTCCTTTGTACTTAGTCATCCAGTCCATTCGCAGAATGACATCCAAACCTTGGGAGTTTAATATTATCAAGTTAACGGGAAACTTATACTTCCCAAATTCTATGACTAGATCATGGCATCCTGAATTCACTCTCATTTCTCCACCAGGAGAACTTACTTTTATAGGACACCCAATAGTTTCTACTGGTAGTTCATTTCTTTCAACAAATGCTCTTGTTATGAATGAATGAGATGCACCAGTATCAAAGAGTACAAATGCTGGAATGGAATTGAGTCTGAACTTACCAGTAACAGCGTCAGGTTCCTCATAGACCTCCTCCACATTAATGTGGTTCACCTGACCTTTTTGGAAAGGATTGGGCTTGACAGGTCCTTCAACTTTCTTTTCGGGGCACTCATTAGCATAGTGTCCCATCTTCTTGCACTTGAAGCATTCAACCTAACTGATGTCCCTTTTAGCAGGCTGACTTCCACTACCATTCCCACTGTGGTGGCTCTTATGTCCACTCTTGTGGTTCTTGTACTTGTCATTGTCATGACTGCGATGATGCTTGTTGTCATGACGGTTGTGGTTGTGGGGCTTGTTGAATTTCCCATGCTTATGGGATCCTGAGCTTCCACTGTCATCATAGTGAGATCGTTTGTGAGACGATCCCGAGCTGTGCTTGTCGGAGTGCTTTCTCTTTCTACTCTCGACTTGCTTCATTTTGTTCTCCAATATAGCAGCCTTGTCACAGAGCGGTCGATAAGTGGGAACATATGCCATAGCCACCGCAGATTCAGCTCATCATTCAAGCCTTCGAAACTTTTCCTTTCTCTTGGCATCATGTCAACCTCATCCGTGCATAACGCTAGATGGTTGAACTCTTCAATGTATTCACCACGCCATGCGTGGCGTTGCTTGATTGTGAACGTCTTTCTTTTCGGGCTCATTATTCACGATGAGATATGAGCACTGAAAGCCATCTTCAAAATAGCCCAAGTCACCTCATCTATAGGAGTGGTGATTTGGAAGTTGTCCCACCATGTGGCGGCTGGCCCTTCCAGATGTCTTGCAAACTGACCTTTTCAAAGATCCGCAGCACGGTCACTAAGTCTTTGTTTACAGAACATAGCCAATCATTGGCCACCATGGGATCAGTCGTCCCCGAGAACTTAGCTGGCCTCAAACGCAGAAATCTGGTGAGCATATCAAAGCCCGGAGGGTTGTTGTTGTTATTGTTGTTGTTATTGGGGTTGTTGTTGTTATTATTCTGGTTCTGGATGAATGTTGTCATCATCTGCATAAGCTGTGTTTGAGCATTCATCATTTGCTGCATTTCCGGAGTTATGTTGTTGTTGTTGGGGTTGGGGTTTGCGCGACGGGGAGGCATCTGTGGTTTGTTCAAATAGAGATAAGAATGAGATATCCATAGATGTTTTCATGCACATACATCACATAAGCAAACACAAGCATGCAACATAAGATAAAAGTTCAACAACAAGATAACAAGTTCACAAAGTAAAACACTCAAGTGGCAAGCCATCCACATGTCGGATGGTCCAATAACAAGTTCACAAATAACAAGTATGATAATAAAAGATAAACGAGTAGTCAAGTCTACTCATCAGCATCAATCTCCTCCTCGACAAAGATAAGACCTGCGTTCTCCATCGCGGTCTTGTTCTCCTCAATAGTAGTGGTCAAGGACTCAATCTTGGCCTTGAGAGCTCTCTTCTGGGAACGAAGCCTCTCAATCACCATCTGCTGCTGCTCTAGCTCGAAGTCCTTGGACTTCAGTTCTTCAGTCATGTCCCGGATCTTCTTGTTCCTATCCTGGACACGTTTCTCCTGACTCTTGAACTTCCGATCCTGGGTCTCGAACTTTGCCTCCATTTCCTTGACTATCTCGTCCTGCTGTGCGAAAAGCTTGTCCTTCTCGCGAAGCTGCACCTGGAGCTCGTCATTGCTGAGCATGGCATTGGTCCTGTCCGTGTCCACGTGCCTAATGAGAGACTCTAAGTCCCGGAGATAGAGACGTATCGGCTCTGCCGCGTCCCTCGAGTCGTCCTCGAAGTCGATGGACTCTCCATCCTCATCATGTCTTCCGAAGACGTGGAAGTGGGTGCCTCTAACCTGTCGGGAGTGACGGCCTAACAGACGTCCTATCAGGTCCTGCATGACTACCTCCATGCCTCTCTCCCTGTCATCATGCATAAGCTTGAAGACGATGGCCTCCGTAGTAGGCTCTGTCTGGCGTCCGGGCTGGTTCACCTTGAAGCCCCAGAGGTCCTTCCTCTCGAACTTGGTGAGTGGATGCACCATGATGGTGGGAAGAGGGAGATTGAGCAAAGTGGTAAGCTCAACGATACGAGGACCAAAGCGGGTAACCTGGAAGTCCTCAACAGTGCTGATGGTAATAGGCATCTATTTATAAGATAGAAAAGTTAGAACAACACTATTTAAGATAAAACAAAGACAAACATCACATACACATCCTTGGAACACAAAATCACACAAGTCATGCATACATGAATCCAATACATCAACCAAGGTCCAAACTTATTTAAGATATCATTTTGGAAAATAAGGTGATAGGTGGTGGTCCAACTAACGCACGCCATAATCCTATCTCACTGGATCTGTTGGCTAACACAATGTTCCTAGAAGAAATCAGCCTATCTTGCTCACATGATTCCATCACTAAGTCTATAATGTCTCCTCTTAAGGTTTGGTTGGTGGCTTCCAACTCTTGGGTATGTTCCTTCTCTTTCTCTAAGTCTTTTTGGAGGTTGAGCATTCTGACTTGATTCTAGCACTAAGTTCTTTGATAGTCCTCCAAGCTGCTTCTCTTGCTGACTCAAAGAATGTGGTGTGCACCACAGTTTTGGTGTACATGCAGAATCCTCTTTCTTTGTGGTTGTCTTCCTTGCTTTTGTACAAGTGAAGTTGCACGCACCAGTACTCAACTCCTTCATCCATCACCGGAAAGCCTTTGTACACAGCTGCACCATGTATCTCCATTGCCACCATGAGGTCCTTGATAATTTTGGGAAACTTGGTTTCACACTCCAAGGTCATGGTCATGAGTGGTCCTTTCTTCACGGCTTCGTTGATGGAGTTCATCTACAAATAGAGATGAGAATGAGAAGATTAGAAAAGTTTACGAGAAGAATAGACAAGTGTAGAAGTAGTTAAAAAAAATTCCTTAGTGGTTTCCAATCCTAGGGTCATAATCCTACAGGCAACACAGTGCTTTGATACCATCTGTAAGATCCCTCCTTTCTAAAGGAAAAGGATCCCTGTGATTGCAATGCTAGTCCCTAGATCAATGCTAGCATCCACAGTTTAAGATGAAGTACACAGATACAAAGGTCATTTATTACATCCATTCCAGAGATAAAACATAGTCTTTTACAACTCAGGGCCACAGGCCTAATACAAGAGTTTTGGAATAAGTAAATAAACATAAGTCTTCATCTTCATGTGCCACAGGCAAGCATGTTGAGTGTAGAATCATGACACCTAATCATCATCGGAGTAACCTGCAACATCACAAGTTACAGCCACAGTGGGTCAATACTTTGGAATAGTATTGGCAAGTGATACCTTAGTAAATTTTAAGTGTACTATATGCATTTTGGCTAAGTGTAGCTTGGCTTGCTTTGCTCAAAATAGGTTTTTCCTATTAGTTGATATCACTAAGTTTTCTTTGTCAAAAACTTTCCCAAGAAACCACCAATAGACATTGGGGTCCTTCACCCTTGTTCACCCACAAGTTTTTACTTAGAAGTTGGAGTGATGAGATTCTTGATAGCTTCCATGTCTTGATGCTCAAGTTGTCCATTTCCATGGACTTGGCTAAGTACTTAGATTTTCCATCTGCAGAGGTTGTGCACTTTCCCCACCAGACTTGGTTTCCCAAGACAGGACCTTTCAAGCCTTCCTTAGCCAAATGGACGCGTTCCAACCTATCATCCCACTACCACCAACTGTCCAAATGACTAAGTTCTAGCAACCTATATGATCAAGGCAGAGCCCATATTTCCAAGTGGCTGCACTATAAGCTTCTCAACACTTGGCCTCCAAAATCCCTTTGTGCCTGGGTGGCATACCACAAGTGAGATACACAAGGTAAACCATGTCCATGGGCCTTGTGTAACCACTCAACCAAAAACCACCATTCAAGTCCCATTCCACCTAGGAGTTTCATTGACTTAGTTGTTTTATTAAGAAAAACTTAAGTCCAAAGACTTAGAAATATTTTCATCATAGCATGTAGATACTTTACCAACCCTTTGTTTGCTACTAGCTAGGCTAAGCATGGCATAGTAACTTAACTTAGGAAAATTCCTAGCAATTCTACAATTCTACAACTACTTAGGATTTCCCAACATAGCATTTGGCAAAAAGTATCATGCAAGACTTAGCAAAATATTTCTAAATGCTTATACAAAATATAGGGATGAAAATAGTCATTAAGTACCACTTTCCTTGGTAATGGGGAGAGTATCACTCTTCACAATCACAGTCACTAGCAAAATCTACACAAAAATTAGTAGCACAAAATTACACACAATTCATATACAAACAAAAATATGAATGCATGCAAGAGAATGCTAAGTGATGATTTTTGAAAACTCCACCAAGCAAGTGCATGATACAGAAACATAACCAAGTCAAAAACTTGCTAACTAAACTTATTTAGCATTAAAACAATTTACTAAACAAATTCTATACTCAAAATAGTCCTAAACAAGTTTCTGCATAAAAAGTCATTTTAACAGAAACATTTCACTAAACACATTGCAGATTCAGAAAGGGCTTGTCTCCCTGATTCCAACGGTATAAAGTTTGTAAAAATCTAACGTGGGAATCAAAAGTTATAGCCATTTGAAATTTGGATCTAAATCTGATTTGAATTCTGTTTTTGATTATGCTTGCTACCCGTAGGATCTAACTAATGATGCACGGTTCAGATCTAGCATAACGGTTCGATTAGTGGATCTATCGCACACGTTGGATCTAGATCCAACGGCTCTCGAGCATGCGACCATGTTCTGGCGGCGAGCGGCGGAGCGCTCAGTCAGCGGAGGCGCTGGTGTTCTAGGTCGCGCGTGAGAGGGGGAAGGGTCTTACCAGAATCGCGGTGGCGTGCTGAAGCTCAATGTGGCGTTGGTTTGCGAAGGGGCGCGCTGGCATGGTCTCAGGGGCTCGTCGGAGTTGCGGCGGCGTCTATTGCTTGCAGATGAGGTCACTGGCGAGGTTTGGCGTCGCCCTAGCACGAACCAGAGGGGTCAGGCGATGCACAAGACGCAGGCGAACAATCTCGTATGAAAGAGGGGGCAAGGGGCGCTCGGGTTTTACCTCAATTGGTCGCCGGAGTCTAGCGGCGGCGCAGGTGGTTGCGGTCGTGAATGGAAACAACGACCTGGGTCACTAGCAGGCAAAAGAAAGATGTCAGCGGTTGCGCCAGATCATGCTGAGCAAGATAGCTTGAACCAGAGAGAGGGGGGCGGTCTTGGCTCACCGGAATCGGTCGCCGGAGTCGTCGGTACTGCGGGGCTTCGAGAGCAAATGCGCGCAGCCTGGTGGCGGAGTGAGGGAGGAGAGTGGGGGGAAATGACCGTGGCGGGGTGTGGTTTATATAGGATCAAGCGCGACAGGAAACGACTGCGGCATCAAGGCTAATTACGCCGCGCCATTACCGGCATTGACAGCAGCGGCGACGCGGTCAAGGGCGGCTTGGGAAGACGAGGCGACGTGGAGGGCCCGTCGCTGAAACGCCAAGAGGAGGTGGGGTCTGGTCGGCACGATCGCTTTGGCGCTGTGAGAGAGAGAGGAAAAAGCCGGGTGGGCTAGTTGGGCCAGTTCTGTTGCTGGGCTAGAATCCTAGCGCCGGCCCTTTTCCATTTTCTTTCTTCTTTTCTTTTTCTGATTCAATTTTCTGAATTGGTTTTCAAATGAATTCAAGTTCTATTTGAATTCAAATTTTCTTGGGATTTTTGCAGTGTGCTGTAGTCTCAAATACATGCATAAAAATCATGTGGTTGCTTTGCAAAGGCTTGGTCAAACTTGGAGAACAAAATATCAGAGGCTTGCATCTGATTTGCAAAAGTTTGAAAAAGGGTTTTTGAAACTATTCCCAATTTGTAAAACTTGGTCCAAAACCACACTCAATCCTTTCCATAAGGAAGACAAACAAGATAGGTTTAAAAATCATTCAAACTCTCAAACGGGGATGGCCATTTGTTTTAAGTTTGCTCACATAAAATCATAGCACTAAGTGCTTCTGTTTTCCTGAAATGAGTTTGAAATTGACCTCACTTCTATATGCATGCATGAATGATATGCAAACTTTGAAATCATGATTTTAGGGATGTTACACTTACACATAAAGGTATGATAGATATCATACCACGGTGCACATGATGGAGATCATATGCGGGAACCATATCATTTCACTTATAAACATGTGATGTTTTGATTCCATCTTATATTGCTTGTTTGGTTTTTTATTAGCATAATAAGATTATCCCTCATTAAGATATCAAGATAAAAATGTGTTCTTCCTTATGTATGCACAGACAATGTTTCGTCGCTTCAAGACATCACGTGATGATCGGGTGTACTTGAATCCACGAGCATATCTCGGGTGTAAGACAGTTACACACGCGAATACTAAGGTTCTTACTTGGCGAGCCTAGCATGTACAGACATGGCCTCGGAACACGGATCGAAAGGTTAAGAATGAGTCATATGTTTTGATATGATGACCATATGGATGCTCGCCTTTGAAGCTACACGGACTCACGTGATGATCGGACTTGGTGTAGTGGATTTGGTTCATGTAATCACCAAAAAGACACGAGGGATGTCGTTTTTGAGTGGGAGTTTCTTTCTAATTTGGATTAGTAGAACTCAATTTATCATAAATTAAATCAAAGTGAATTTGCATAATTTGTTGTAGTTATTGGCATTCGTTCACCACCTTATGCATAGTTGTAATTGAGATAATAGAACTATAGAATTCTGGATATTTACTTTACGAACTGGTATCGTATTGTGTTGAGTGTCAATCAAAGTTTAAAGTCCTATTGCAAACTTTCAGCAAACTCTATTTACTCCGTGAAATTTAATAGTTGGTATTAAATCGAGAGTAACAATTCCAGTGTTAGTATCTTAAGTATCATGTTTGCCTCCACGATTCTTGATTGTTTAATATCAAGTTTATCTAGGAGATGAAAGAATTGTTTCAAAAACCATCATGTGTGGCAGATATAACGATATCTGAAATAATGTTTTGGTTGCAATATGATAGAGTATAATATATGTTCTCATATTGGATGAGAATTTACGAAGGTTGGAGATGCTAGACATCCTAATCATCCAAAAGGGTTTTGGAAAGTAATGTTATACTCACGATTCTCCTTTATAAGCTACAGTAGCTTGATCATAAAAGTCGTCATGATAAGGATGAATAGAAGATGTATGTAAAGTGTTTACTACACTAAAGATTACTAAAGAATGGATTTTGAAAGAATACCGATCATTTTGATGATGGTGATCTACTTCAAAGTGCAAGTCCAAAGGTATTATTATTTTAATATACACGCTTTGGACTATGTGTCATGTATATGGCGCCACTTTTGATGTTGATAGATTCTTTTAAAAAGGAAAAGGAAATGTTGAAAGAGAATCTATACAATATATTTGGCAGAAAAGAAAAGATTGGAAATATCCAATTTAGGTATATATATGATATACATGTTATGGTCGTATTCTTTGCTTGTTAAACAATGTGGTTCTAGGGTATTGGATACCGAATTGGTTGGTATGAAATGTCATACAAAACGACGCAATTCATGAACTACAATAGCCTAAGTAACTAGCAAGAGAAATGTGATGATGTTCATCGAAAACAAACAAACCGTTGTTTGTATTTCTCATTGACATCAAAGCTTGACTTCTAGATTTGTTTTAATAATTGTTATTTGAATCGGGTATTATGAGAACAAAGGTTGTTCAAATAATTACCGTATTCCATATAAGATGGATGATTTACAAATCTAGTTGGGAAAATCACATCCATAAAACCTAATGCTAAAATGTCGCAAGACAAATGATTGAAAGATCACTTACGAAGTGGCATCGCTGTTTAAATTATATTGGAAAGAAAACATGAAGAAACTCCAATTTCATGGATTTTTGGAGTCTTTGATTTGATCAAGTGACGCTTTTTAAGACTTTCCTCAGGACAATTAAAACTTCGTTCAAAGGCCAAAGAAGAACGAACGACTAAAATATTGGAATTTATACATATCGATGTATGTAGTCCATTATGTGTAGTCGTAAGCGATGGATTTCAACTTCATATGCTTTCTCTGGAAATTTGAGTGAATATTTACTTAATGAGAAAGAAGTATGAAATATTTGAAAAACGTTTCAAAGACTTTCAAGATGAAGTGGAAAATCATTGTAACAAGAAAAATAAATGAATTATGATTTGATCATAAAGGGATTTATTTGAGTTACAAGTGTAACAAGAAAAATAAATGAATTACGATTTTATCATAAAGGGATTTATTTGAGTTACAAGTGTAACAAGAAAAATAAATGAATTATGATTTTATCATAAAGGGATTTATTTGAGTTGCAAGTTTATAAAAACACCTAGATTTACATCTCCCGAAACACCATAGGAGTATGGAGTGTTTGAGATTTGTAATGAAACCTTGTTTGATATGGTTGGATCAAAGGTGTTATTTATAAAACTGTCATTATGTTTTAAAAGTTTAAAGCTTTAGAGACTACCGCTTTTACACTGAAAAGAGCTCCATCTTGATCCGTTGAAATGACACCATATGAGTTATGGTTTGGGGTAAAACCCAAGTTGTCCTTTCTTAAATTTTGGTATGCTAAACATAATTAAGATGTTTACAACCAAAGTCGGATGAGCATGTCTTTGTAGGTTATTTCGAATAACAATTGGTTATTCCTCCATAACATCAAGGACAAAAAGGGTTTGTCGCTTGAAACGTGAAGTTTCTTGAAGAAGGAATTTTTCATAAAAGTTAAGTGGGAGGACAATAGAACTTTGATAAGGTTAACGAACCTTAGCTAAATATGCTGAGTTGCGCAGCGCCAGAAATTGTTCCGGAGGCTGCCATAATGCTCATAGATTATGTGCCTCAAAGGTTGTGGTCACGGAGATCTAAGTTCTTATTGAACCAAGTCGGTCGGATAAACAATCAAATACTTAGATTTGAGAGTAAATCATTATTGTTTGACAATGATGAACCGACTACATGCAAAGAAGCGATGATGGGCCCTGACTCCGTCAAATGGCTTGAAGACATAAAATCCGTGATAGTTCCATACACGACAAATCAAGTTTTGAACTTGGAAGACCCTCCGGAAAGGTGTAAAAACCTATCGGTCGTATTTGGATCTATAAAGAAACAGACATGGATGTTTCACATCTATGAAATAGTCGACATGTCGTAAAGTATTTTACGACAATGTTCAAGGATTTGACTATGACAAGATTAGATCTTTCATAGCGATATTTAGTCTGGACGGATTAAAGTAGCAACCACTACATATAATTTGGTATATGGTAGATGAATAAGCAAAACAAAATTCTTCTAATAGAATGGTTACCTAGGACGTGTACATGACACGGTCCAAAGGGTTTTGTTAAAATTCAAAGGATGCTAAAAGGGCATGCAAACTTCAATGGTTGAAGTAAGCATCGCGGAGTTGGAATCTTCACCTTAATGAAAAGGAGTTTTCATCAGGAGACGATGAAGATGCTTGCATTTCTAAGAAATTAAGTGGGAGCGCTGAGACATATTTCTAATAAATTATGTGGAGGACATCTTGTTGATTAGAAATGATGTATCTTTTATTGACAAAGGTTAAGAATTTCATTTTGATGAAAGACTTAGGCAAAACCAGAATATTTAGCATGAATGTCTATAGCGGATAGACTGTGATGCTAATATGGTTATGCCAAACGTACATATATGAGATATTGAAGGAGTTCAATATAGAAACGACAAGAAAAGGTTCTTGTCGCATGGAAAAGGAATTGAATCAAGATTCAAGTGTATCGACACTTGATAAGTGAAACAAGATTCAAGTGCTTTGACACTTGATGAGTGAAATCGCGAGAATGTTTTGATCAATCATACCATGATATGTACACATCCAGATATGTCCTATGCTCTAAGTGTTATGAGCATATACCAGAATGAATTATAAAATGATCATTGGACGATAGTAAGGTATTCTTATGATCTTTTGGAAGAACTAAGAATATATTTGTGTAGAGGTGACAAACAATTACAAATAGTTCATTGTAAAGTGTTACATTGATACTAGTTTTGTCGCAAGATACAAATTAAGTTTATCTCAATTTAAACTATGGGTGGCATAATGTAATGGAAAGGAGTTTACATGATGGATTTGGAAGAGTTCCAAAGTTAAGACATTGTGACGAATTCTACAACAAAAAGGCTAAGTATATGACTGCTATAGTAGCAACAAAGGAGGGAATTTGTGTCAAGAAGTTTGTTATCAAACTAAGGTGTGGTTCACAACGGGCTAACACTAAAGATATATTGTATGACAATAGTATCGACATGGTTTAACCCCAAGGAACTAAAGGTCTCACCGAAAGACCAAATTTATACAATGCCATCTCATTGGAGAATGAGTGATGCGTGAAGATGCAAAGACATGCAAATACACACGGACCTAAAGCGTCAGATCCGTAGATTATGTTAACCACTTGCAATTGCGTATATGGAACACCGGAAAGCCATAAGTGTTCAAATACGCAAAGTTTTCAAACTAGATTATTGTCTCTAGTGCAAGTGGGAGACTGAAGGGAATATGCCCGAGAGGTAATAATAAAGTGGTTATTATTGTATTCCTTATTTATGATAAATGTTTATTTTATATGCTATAATTGTATTAATACGGAGACGTTAATACATGTGTGTTTAATAAATAAAAAGGAAGTTCCTAGTTATGCCTCTCTTATAAACTAGCTCGTTGATTAACAAGATGATCAAAGGTTTCCTGATCATGGACATTGGATGTTGTTAATAACGAGATCACAACATTAGTGTAATGGTGTGATGAACATTCATCCGAAGTATAGCATTACGATCAAAGTCATTGAGTTTATATTGCTATAACAACTTACGAAGTGATCCTAATCCTTAGACCATGAGATCATGTCAATCACTAACACTGGAAGAGTTTCTTGATAACATCAAACGTCATACTGTAACAGGGTGATTATAAAGATTGGTTTAGAACTACTAAAGTGTTATGTTGAGGCCCATGGATCGAGAGTGGAATTTGTTCATCCCGATGACGGATAGATATACTCTGGGCCCTCTCGGTGATATCTCATTGGTTAGCTTGCAAGAAAGTGATTTGATCACTAGAATGTTATATCACGGGAACGAGAAAAGAGTGCATGTCAGTAACGAGATCAAACTAGGTATGGAGATACCGATGATCGAATCTCGGACATGTAATATATCGCGAAAAAAAAGTATTAAGATACTAGCGTAAAAGGTTCCGACGATCACAAGAAAGTCATCATTGAATGTGTGGGAGTCAGTATGGGTCTCCGGATCCCGCTTCTGATTATTGATCCGAGAGGGGTCTCGATCATGTCCGCATTATTCACAAACCGTAGGGTGACACACTTAAGAGACACCGACATCCAATTGGAGCAAAAGTTTCATGCCAAAAAGAATAACAAGCGCAGGAATTTATTTCACTACATACCGAAAAGGGTTTTTGGGTGAAATTGCAGAAAGTGTTTCTGCATGTGAAATGAAATAGTAGCAAGGGGTTATATGTGAATGTTTGTCATTAAAGTAATTTACAAAATTCTGAATAAATAAAAGTATTTTTATTTATTGAGAGTTTGCATTAAATTTGGTGGAAATTTATTGGGAATTTGAGTGGGTTTTTGAGTGGAGGGAAATGAAAGGCATTTGAGTGAGTGGAGTGTCCACCCACATGAATGTGGAAGAGGTGGGGGCAGCCCCATGGCTGGGCGCATGGCCCCTTGGGTTCCCCCCTCTCCCTATAAAAGGAGCCCCCCTCCCTCTCTCTCACTTACACCTCCTCGTGAAGGATCTCTCTCCCCCTCTAGTATTTATTCCCCATGGTCTCGGACTAGAGAGATACATGTTCCCGGTGGCTATTCGGCAAGAAAGAGTTGTGCTTCCACTGCATCGCTGGAGCGAGGAGGCAGAGGTTGCTCGGTGCCTCGAGCGTGTGTGCGAGCATGGATGCGCTGCTGTTTTGCGGCGCTAGGACTTCCTCTCGATCTTGAGATCGGCAAGAGATCGTCTACATCAACCACGAGTTTGGACTCGTTAAGCTTTGTCGGTCTTCAAGGGTATGTTATCTACGGATATACATCCGCCCGTTGTTTATATCTAGTAGATAGATCTTGGTACATAGTTGTTCCCATCGTAGGAAATTTTTTGTTTTCTATGCTGCGAACCCTACACCGGAACCACCAGGCTGCCACAATTTTTAGCTCGCGCCCTCACTGCTCCGACGAGCTCACCGATGGATTCCGGCCATCCCACGCCCCCCCCCTTGCTCCCTGGCGCATACGAGCATACTCCCTGGTCTCTGGCGCATCTCCCAGTGTCGCCCGTTCAGCCACGCATGCTCTGCATCGTCATCAACGTCAACGCAAACCACCGCCGTCGTCTGTTTCCGTCTCCGGCGAAGCCCCCTGGTAACACCCGACTGCGCCATCCCTTCTCACTGATACTCCTGTACTCCCCACTCTCCCGTGCATCTAATGACATTGTTTGCTTGCTCTCTCGTGCTCCGTAGCGTCGCCCCCGATGATGACTGACCGCTCCCGAGCCCGAAAGCAACTCCGGCGAGCGATTAAGATCGACCACGAGAGCCCCTCGACAAGCGACTGCCACGTTGAGCATCCTCTCATCGTTGTGAACCTGGTGAGATGCCCCTCTCACTCTCTAACCCCCTGTATCACCGGCAACCTCGCTTGACGAGCGTGCCGCCGCCACTTGCCGCCACCAGCGCCGCCACTCGATGGCTAGTAGATATGAACCGTAGGATCTCGATCTAATGGATATGATAGAAAGTCAAGCGAAGGGTTATGTTAGCCTCTACACCGTGCAATTTGCATTAGATCCAACGAACCATAGTGCTCGATCCAGACGAACCGGTACCAGCCTATCAGAACAATACGCGTGGCCCAGTCTGTTTTATAAAAACCAGAATTGATCTATTAGATGTTCAAGTTTGTAAAATTCATAACTTTTGATCCACGCGTCCAAATTTTGCAAATTTCATATCAACGGAATAAGCAAAACAAATTCTATCCAACCATGCACTTTTTTTAGTGAATTGCTTCTGGAAACTTGGTTGTATTTGCAGAAACTTGTGTAGGCATATTTAGAACATAAAATTTATTCTAGAAAAGTTTTTAGGATAAAATCTTTGGAAAATTGATTGTTTTGAACCTACCGACCATATAAAACAACTTATGAAATTAAAAGTGTATTTTGTGAAGTTAAAAGATGAATCTTTGATTTAGAACATTCCTAGTCAGATAAAAATATTGTTTATATGTTAAAAATGCTTTTTGGAGAAAAACCTTTGGGAAATGATTTGAATTACACTCCCTGACCCTAAACACAAAGTTTTATGATTTAAAAATATATTGGGTGAACCCTATAAAAATTATTACTTTGCTAAAGACATTTCCAACAACATAAAATATGGTTTCGGTATAAAAATGGTTTATAGGTAAAACCTTTTGCAAATGGTTTCAATATTAAGAACTAGACCTTAAAACACTAACATTTGTGTTAAAGCAATATTTGGCAAACACTAGAAAATCTTACTTTGATTTAAATCAAATCTAGCAAAACAAAAATGACTTAAAATAGCCACTTTCACTAACTTGATATCAAATGGTTTTACCACATTTATAAATGACTTTGCCGCTTTATAAATGACAAATAAGTGTTTCAAAATGTTTATAACCTATTAGAAACCACTTTTCCAAATAAAACAATCTTTGGCATGCTTGCATGCATTGCTTTGTTTTAATTATTTTATGTGATGATTGCTTGAATGGTAGATTGAAATTGTGCCTTGCTTTATTGAATTGTAGTGACATTTGAAGAGTGTGACTATTGCAAAGGTCAAGGAGTGAACTTATAATCTCTACCAAAAAGGCAAGTGATGATTCATACTTTTGTTCCATTATTTTCACTATGCATTAGTGATATTTCTAAGTAGGACTTGCATCAAGACATGGAAGCTATCAAGAATCTCCTCATCCCAATTTTCTAAGTTAAAACTTGTGGTTGAACAAGGGTGAAGGTTCACCAATTTCTATTGGTGTTTCCTTGGGTGATTTTGACAAGCAAAAGCTTAGTGTTTTCAAATGATAAGGAAAATCTATTTTGAGCAAAGCAAGCCTAAGCTCCACTTAGCCAAATGCATATAGATGATAGACTCCACTATACTACCATAGTATCACTTGCCAATACAATTCAAAGTATTGACCCTTGTGGTTGTAACTTGTTATGTTGCAGTTTTGTTTGATGTTAGTGAAGTTTGTTGATTAGGATTACAAGTCTATAACCAAGATGATTGCCTGTGGCACTTTGAAGATGAAGGACTCCATGCTATAGTTATTTCTGCTGCATTGTAATGAGATAGCCAAATGATCTATGTAATATGTAATGAATTATTTTATTCCTGGTTATAAAGTTGTATTATGACCTTTGTTTCTTGATATTACATCTTAACTGTGGATGCTAGCAATTGATCCAGGGACTAGCATTGTAAACACAGGGATCTCTACCTTATTAAAGGTTGGGACCTCTACAGTCTCCTCCTTGTCCTCATCCCACGAGTGAATCCCTTTAGCACGGCTCATCCAAGCGGTACAGATGCAGCGCCCCCGAGGTATCTGAAGGGAATATGCCCTGAGGCAATAATAAAGTGTTTATTATGTGTATTCCAAGTATATGATAGATGTTTATTTTGCATGCTATAATTGTATTAATACGGAAACGTTAATACATGTGTGTTTAATAAACAAACAGAAAGTTCCTAGTTATGCCTCTCTCATAAACTAGCTCGTTGATTAACAAGATGATCAAGGTTTCCTGATCATGGACATTGGATGTTGTTAATAACGGCATCACAACATTAGTGTAATGGTGTGATGAACATTCATCCGAAGTATAGCATTACGATCAAAGTCATTGAGTTTATATTGCTATAACAACTTACGAAGTGATCCTAATCCTTAGACCATGAGATCATGCCAATCACTAACACCGGAAGAGTTTCTTGATAACATCAAACGTCACACCGTAACAGGGTGATTATAAAGATGGATTCAGAACTAATAAAGTGTTATGTTGAGGCTCATGGATCGAGAGTGGAATTTGTTCATCCCGATGACGGATAGATATTCTCTAGGCCCTCTCGGTGATATCACATTGATTAGCTTGCAAGCAAGTGATTTGATCACTAGAATGTTATATCACAGGAACGAGAAAAGAGTGCATGTCGGTAACGAGATCAAACTAGGTATGGAGACACCGATGATCGAATCTCGGACATGTAATATATCGTGAAACAAAGGGATTAAGATACTGGCGTAAAAGGTTCCGACGATCACAAGAAAGTCATCGTTGAATGTGTGGGAGTCGGATGGGTCTCGGATCCCGCTTATGATTATTGATCCGAGAGGGGTCTAGATCATGTCCGCATTATTCACGAACCGTAGGGTGACACACTTAAGAGACACCGACATCCAATTGGAGCAAATGTTTCATGCCGAAAGAATGAACAAGCGCAGGAATTTATTTCACTAGATACCAAACAGTTTTCGGGTGAAATTGCATAAAGTGGTTATGCATGTGAAATAGAATTCTAGCAAGGTTATTTGTGAATGTTTGTCATTAAAGTAATTGACAAAATTCTGAATAAAATAAAAGAGTTTTATTTAATGAGAGTTTGCATTAAATTTGGTGGAAATTTAATGGGAATTTGAGTGGACTTTTGAGTGGAGGGAATTTAAAGGGCATTTTGTGAGTGGAGTGTCCACCCACATGAATGAAGGAGGGAGGGCAGCCCCATGGCGGCCACCCCCTTGGGTGCCCCCCCTCCTCCTATAAAAGGAGCCCCCCTCCTCACTTGTCTCTCACACCTCCTCGTGAAGGATGAAGGATCTCTCTCCCCCTCTAGAATTTATCCCCCATGGTCTCGGACTAGCGAGATACATGTTCCCGGTGGCTATTCGGCAAGAAAGAGTTGTGCTTCCGCTGCATCGCTGGAGCGAGGAGGCGGAGGTTGCTCGGTGCCTCGAACGTGTGCGCGAGCACGGATGCGCTGCTGATTTGCGGCGCTAGGACTTCCTCTCGATCTTGAGATCGGCAAGAGATCGTCTACATCAACCACGAGTTGAACTCGTTAAGCTTTGTCGGTCTTCAAGGGTATGTTCTCTACGGATATACATCCGCCCGTTGTTTGTATCTAGTAGATAGATCTTGGTATATAGTTCACATCGTAGGAAAATTTTTGTTTTCTATGCTGCGAACCCTACAGTGGTATCAGAGCCGGATCTATGCGTAGATACTTTACACGGGTCGTACACATATGAGTATGTGGGCGATGATGATCATGTTGTTGCTACTTTGTTGTAATTTTGGATATTGGTGGCATAGTGGGATGAAGCGGCCCGGACAAACTTTACATGTCCTCGCACATGAGACCTGTTCCACGCTTGACATGCAACTAGTTTGCATAAGTGGCTAGCGGGTGTCTGTCTCTCCTACTATATTCAATATCTATTTTGCAAGCGAGTTCTCAACAATTTGATTATCCTCGTTGTGGTTCATCTTCGTAGGTAAGAACGGTTCTATCTCGAAAGCCCTAAGCCACGTAAAACTTGCAATGGATAAATTAGAGGCGTCTAGTTTAGATTGTTGCTGGGCTAGTGTTATGATATGGTAGTGTTGTAAGTATAAGTATGAGATGATACTCTTACAACACACATAGCGTGTAAAATCCATAGACCTTGGATTTACACATATAGGTATGATAGTGATCATACCACGATGCACATGATAGAGATCATCTGCGGGAACCATATAATTTCACTAATAAACATATGATGTTTGATAGCATCTTATATTGCTTGTTTAGTGCTTTGTTAGCATAATAAGATGATCCCTCATTTAAATATCAAGATAAGAATGTGTTCTTCCTTTAGTATGCACCGATTATGTTTTCGTCGCTCCAAGACATCACGTGATGATCGGGTGTTCTTGGCTCCACGACCATATTTCGGGTGTAAAACAGTTACACACGCGAATACTAAGGTTCTAACTTGGCGAGCCTAGCATATACAGACATGGCCTCGGAACACGGACCGAAAGGTTAAGCATGAGTCATATAGTTGATATGATGCCCATTTGATGCTCGCCTTTGAAGCTATACCGACTCACGTGATGATCGGACTTGGTGTAGTGGATTAGGTTCATGTAATCACCAAAAAGGCACGAGGGATGTCGTTTTTGAGTGGGAGTTCATTCGTAATATAGATTAGTTGAACTCAATCTATCATACACTTAGTCTAAACTTTACATATTCTGTTGTAGATGGCACCACCTGCTTTTAATTTGAATGTGTTCATGGAGAAAGAGAAACTAGCAACGAACGGTAGCAACTTTACCGAATGGGCCATGAATTTGAGGATTCTCCTCTCACGCACAAAACCAATATGTGCTAGAAGCGCGTTAGGCCCCCACCTTTAGATGATGCCCCGACGAGGAAAAGAATGTCTATCGACTCGAGAGGACCACAACTTAGTTCATTGCGGCATATTGTATGGGCTAGAGCCGGAACTTCGAAAGCGTTTCGAAAATGGCAATGCATTTGATATAATGGGTGAGTTGAAAATGATTTTCGACACACATGCTGTAGAGAGCTACAACGCTTCAGAAAAGTTCTTTAGCTGCATGATGGAAGAGCACAGCTCCGTTAGTGAGCATGTACTCAAGATGTCGGGTTACGCCGATAAGCTTGTGTCCTTGGGAATATCGATTCCCATTGACTTAGGCATCCATCGTGTTCTGCAGTCTCTGCCACCTAGCTATAAGAGCTTCGTGATGAACTATAATATGCAAGGCATGAAGAAGTCTCTCCCCGAGCTTCTGTCAATGCTTAAAACTGCAGAAGTGGAGATAAAAAAGGAACATCAAGTGTTGATGATCAATAGGAACACTGGTTTCAAGAAAGACAAGAAGGGAAAACGGAAGGGAAGTAAGGGCGGAAAGCCTGTTGCCGCGCCTGAAAAGAAACCCCGAGTTGGACCTAAGTCTGATTCCGAGTGCTACTATTGTAAGGGATCGCCATCGAAGCGCAACTGCCCCAAGTATCTGGCAGACAAGAAGGCCGGCAAGGCAAACAAATGTATATATGATATACATGTTATTGATGTGTACTTGACTAGTGCTCACAGTAGCACCTGGGTATTTGATACCGGTTCAGTTGCTAATATTTGTAACTCGAATCAGGGGCTGCGGAACAAGCTACCGCTAGCAAGGGGTGACGTCAAGATGCGTGTCGGCAATGGATCAAGCGTTGATGTGATCGATGTCGGAAAGCTGCCTCTCCACTTGCCGTCGGGATTATTTATAAACTTGAATAAATGTTATCTGGTGCCTGCACTGAGCATGAACATTGTATCTGGATCGTGTTTGATGCAAAGTGGTTATTCATTTAAATCCGGGAACAATGGTTATTCCATTTATATGAATGAAATCTTTTATGGTCATGCATCGATGATGAATGGTTTATTTCTATTAGATCTCGATGATAATGTTACACATATTCATAATGTTGATGCTAAAAGGATTAAACTTAATGATGATATATCCGCATATATGTGGCAATCGCTGCCTAGGTCATATTGGCGTTAAACGATGAAGAAGCTCCATTCGGATGGAATTTTGGAATCACTTGATTATGAATCATTTGATACATGTGAGCCATTCCTTATGGGCAAGATGACTAGAACGCCGTTTTCGTTCAATGGAGCAGGCATGATTTATTGGAAATCATACATTCGATGTATGTGGTCCAATGAGTGTGTCATTGAGGTGGATATCGTTATTTTGTTACTTTCATGGATGATTTGAGTAGATACGGTTATATCTACTTGATGAAACACAAGTCTGAAACCTTTGAAAAGTTCAAGGAATTTCAGAATGAAGTGGAAAATCATCGTAATAGAAAGATCAAATTTCTACGGTCCGACCGTGGAGGTGAGTATCTAAGTTACGAGTTTAGCACTCACATAAAAGAGTGTGGAATTGTTTCACAACTCACACCTGCCGGAACACCACAGCAAAATGGTGTGTCGGAACGTCGTAATCGTACTTTATTAGATATGGTTCGATCTATGATGTCTCTGACGGACTTGCCGTTGTCATTTTGGGGTTATGCACTAGAAACTGCTGCATTCACTTTAAATCGGGCACCATCTAAATCCGTTGAAAAGACACCGTATGAATTATGGTTTGGAAACAAACCTAAGCTGTCATTTCTTAAAGTTTGGGGATGTGATGTTTATGTGAAGAAACTTCAACCGGATAAACTCGAACCCAAAGCAGAAAAATGCGTCTTCATAGGATACCCTAAATAAACTATTGGGTATTCCTTCTATCACAGATCCGAGGGCAAGGTTTTTGTTGCCAAGAATGGATCCTTTCTAGAGAAAGAGTTTCTCGCGAAAGGTGTGAGTAGTCGGAAGGTAGAACTCGAAGAGGTTGTGGAACCTTCTCTTCAAAGTATGGCGAGTAGCGTAGCGCCAGAAGTTGTTCCGGAATTGGCTCCACCTGTTGAAGAGGGAACTAATGATAGTGATCATGAAAATCCGAAAGAGAGTACTACCGAACCTCGCAGGTCAAGCAGACGCGAGCTCGGCTGTCTGGAAATCCTGTCATGAATTTCATGGTTGATGAAAATGATGACCCTGCGATGTATGAAGAAGCGATGATGAGCCCGGATTCCAACAAATGGTTAGAAGCCATGAAATCCGAGATGGAATCCATGTATGAAAATCAAGTTTGGAACTTGGTGGAATTACCTCACGACCGAAAGGCCGTGGAGACCAAATGGGTTTTCAAAGGAAAAGCGTCTTGATGGTAATGTGACCATCTATAAAGCTCGACTTGTCGCAAAGGGGTTTCGACAAATTCAAGGAGTTGACTACGATGAGACTTTCTCTCCGTAGCGATGCTAAAGTCGATTAGGATTATGTTAGCAATTGCTGCATATTTCGATTATGAGATATGGGATGGATGTCAAAAGCGTTTCTCAATGGTAATATTGAAGAAGAGTTGTATATGATACAACCAAAGGGTTTTGTCGATCCTAAGGATGCTAACAAGGTGTGCAAGCTTCAGCGATCCATCTATGGATTGAAGCAAGCATCATGAAGTTGGAATCTCCGCTTTGATGAGGTGATCAAAGAGTTTGGATTTGTCCAAACTTATGGAGAAGCTTGTATTTACAAGAAAGTGAGTGGGAGCAATGTGGCATTTCTGATATTATATGTGGATGACATATTATTGATCGGAAATGATATAGATCTTTTAAAGTGTTAAAACTTATCTAAACAAATTTTCAATGAAGGACCTAGGTGAGCGTCATACATATTAGGCATAAAGATCTATAGAGATAGATCTAGGCGCCTAATAGGGCTATCATAAAGTACATACCTTGATAAGATTTTAAAGAAGTTTAAAATGGACGGAAGTAAGAAGGATTCTTACCTATGTTGCAAGGCAAGACATTGAGTAAGACTCAAAGTCCGGCTTGGCGGAAGAAAGAGAGATAATGGACAAAGTCCCTATGCTTCGACCATAGGCTCTATAATGTACGCGCCATGCTATGTACAAGACCGGATGTGGCACATGCTATTAGTTTGACTAGTAGGTACCAATCGGATCCAGGTTCGGAACACTGGATAGCGGTCAAGAATATCCTTAAGTACTTACGAAGAACTAAGGATATGTTTCTTGTATACGGATGTGAAGATCTCGTCGCTAAGTGTTATGTCGACGCTAGCTTTGACACCGATCCGGATGACTCTAAGTCTCAATCCGGATACGTATTTCTCATGAATGGCGGAGCGGTTAGTTGGAGGAGCTCCAAACAACCTGTGGTAGCGGGATCAACAACGGAGACGAATATGTTCTTTGCTTGAGCGGCTCGAGCGATTTGGATGAAGGAGTTCATATCCAAACTAGGAGTGGTGGCAAACGCGTTGGACCCAATGGTGATCTATTGTGACAATAATGGTGCCATTGCCAATGCCAAAGAGCCAAGGTCTCACAAGCATTCCAAGCATATTAAGCGCCGGTTTCACTCCATCCGCGAGCATGTCAAGGATGGAGATATAAAGATTTGTAAAGTACATAAGGATCTCAATGTAGCAGATCCGTTGACTAAAACTCTCCCTAGAGCAAAACATGATCAACACCAGAACTCAATGGGTGTTATATTTATCACTATGTAACTAGATTATTGTCTCTAGTGCAAGTGGGAGACTGAAGGGAATATGCCATGAGAGGAAATAATAAAGTGTTTATTATGTGTATTCCAAGTATATGATAGATGTTTATTTTGCATGCTATAATTTTATTAATACGGAAACGTTAATACATGTGTGTTTAATAAACAAACAGAAAGTTCCTAGTTATGCCTCTCTCATAAACTAGCTCGTTGATTAACAAGATGATCAAGGTTTCCTGATCATGGACATTGGATGTTGTTAATAACGGGATCACAACATTAGTGTAATGGTGTGATGAACATTCATCTGAAGTATAGCATTACGATCAAAGTCATTGAGTTTATATTGCTATAACAACTTACGAAGTGATCCTAATCCTTAGACCATGAGATCATGTCAATCACTAACACCGGAAGATTTTCTTGATAACATCAAACGTCACACCGTAACAGGGTGATTATAAAGATGGATTCAGAACTAATAAAGTGTTATGTTGAGGCTCATGGATCGAGAGTGGAATTTGTTCATCCCGATGACGGATAGATATACTCTAGGCCCTCTCGGTGATATCACATTGATTAGCTTGCAAGCAAGTGATTTGATCACTAGAATGTTATATCACAGGAACGAGAAAAGAGTGCATGTCGGTAACGAGATCAAACTAGGTATGGAGATACCGATGATCGAATCTCGGACATGTAATATATCATGAAACAAAGGGATTAAGATACTAGCGTAAAGGTTTCGACGATCACAAGAAAGTCATCGTTGAATGTGTGGGAGTCGATGGGTATCGGATCCCGCTCGATTATTGATCCGAGTGGGGTCTCGATCATGTCCGCATTATTCACGAACCGTAGGGTGACACACTGAAGAGCCACCGACATCCAACTGGAGCAAATTTTTCATGCCGAAAGAATGAACAAGCGCGGAATTTATTTCACTAGATACCGAAAGCAGGTTTTGGGTGAAATTGCATAAAGTGGTTATGCATGTGAAATAGAATTCTAGCAAGGGTTATTTGTGAATGTTTGTCATTAAAGTAATTGACAAAATTCTGAATAAAATAAAAGAGTTTTATTTAATGAGAGTTTGCATTAAATTTGGTGGAAATTTAATGGGAATTTGAGTGGACTTTTGAGTGGAGGGAATTTAAAGGGCATTTTGTGAGTGGAGTGTCCACCCACATGAATGAAGGAGGGAGGGCAGCCCCATGGCGTGCCACCCCTTGGGTGCCCCCCTCCTCCTATAAAAGAGCCCCCTCCTCACTTGTCTCTCACACCTCCTCGTGAAGGATCTCTCTCCCCCTCTAGAATTTATCCCCCATGGTCTCGGACTAGCGAGATACATGTTCCCGGTGGCTATTCGTCAAGAAAGAGTTGTGCTTCCGCTGCATCGCTGGATCGAGGAGGCGGAGGTTGCTCGGT
The DNA here is from genome assembly GCA_030063025.1 of Avena longiglumis. Lineage (NCBI taxonomy): Eukaryota > Viridiplantae > Streptophyta > Magnoliopsida > Poales > Poaceae > Avena > Avena longiglumis. Next base: position 411,060,783 of record CP125974.1, on the reverse strand, counting down.
GCCTCGAACGTGTGTGCGAGCACGGATGCGCTGCTGATGTGCGGCGCTAGGACTTCCTCTCGATCTTGAGATCGGCAAGAGATCGTCTACATCAACCACGAGTTGAACTCGTTAAGCTTTGTCGGTCTTCAAGGGTATGTTCTCTACGGATATACATCCGCCCGTTGTTTGTATCTAGTAGATAGATCTTGGTATATAGTTCACATCGTAGGAAATTTTTTGTTTTATATGCTGCGAACCCTACAGTATCCACACGTGCGGGGTGGAAGCCTCAGACGCCGGACTGCTAGGTCCGCGCGTGCAACACAGGCGTGAGGAGTGGAGGCTGGGTGGAATGGCTCAACCCTGGTCAGCTCGCCCCACCCTCTCTTATATAGACGTCCCTAGTGGGATTCTACATTAGCATCGCATTAGTAGCCTAAGCCTGGTCTAATTCGGATCTAATCCTCATTAGGCTTCCAGCCCCTTAAGTGTGTGTGACCCTATAGGTTCATATACGTATAGACATTGACACAAGTACACTTATTCTGTCAATAGTTGGTAGCGGCCTCTAGCAAGACGTGCCAACTCCTAAACGCATACAAATATCATATTGGACGAACCATCACAAGGTTTAGTACATGTCTTTCCCTTTGCCTCACGATATTTGTCCTATCTCCAAGCTGACCTCCCTTTCTCGATACCGTGATTCGGAATCCCTTTACTAGGTTAACTCTTAACCATATGTAGCACGGCCATGAATTTCTGGATCCGATCACTCGAGGGGCCCAGAGATATCTCTCTCAAGTATAGAGGGGCAAATCCCATCTTGATTGACCATGCCTTGCAGCATGCTTAAGGACAAACCCGAAAGCTACCTTTATAACTATCCAGTTACGGAGTAGCGTCTGATAGCCCCAAAGTAGGTCGATCCACATCTCAAGTACATGTGACAATGTCACATCCCAAGATTTTCCAAATCTTGTAATGTGAAAAATAAATAAACAAAATAAATAATTGTTGAAATTTAGGGTGAAAAGAAACTTTTGTTTCTAAATGGAAACTTAAAATCCCATCTTGAACAAAATTTGAATAATGTTTGATTCCGACTAAAATTCAAATCAAGTGAAATGCATTCTTCATAAATGCATCTAGAAATTTAAACACTTGAGAAATAAACCAAAACCCTAAAACCCTAATGGAAGAAAACATTTCCAAGTTACCTCTAAATCCATGGTTTTGATCCATATAAAAATTTGTCAACAAACATCTACAAATGATCAATATTGACAAATAGAAATATTATAAAACTATAGAAATTGGTTTCACTTAATTTGGAGCCATAGATAAAATCTTATGAATTTAATAAGATAAGGAAATTGAATTTCCAAAGCCAATAGAGCACCTATCTAAAAATCCATACCAAATGGTGATAAAATAATCCTAAAGAGATTTAAAAGGATAAACAAATATTAAATAATATTTTACAAATTGGAATCACCAAGTTTGGATCTATAAATAAAAAGATATGGATTTTATAAGATAAAGAAAGAAATATTAAATAAAGAATATTTGAAAGACCAAATAAAATCTTGGCCTAATCCATAAGCAAATGGAATGAATATAATCCAAATCCAAATAAAATAATGGATAAAGAATTTTCCAAATAAAATGAAATGGCATTAACCAAATTCTATTTCTTTTTGAATAAAGACAAATCTCTAATAATAATGATTATTTAAATCATGGGAAAATAGAATTTGGAACTTACCCAAGTGGAATAAAAGTTAATTAATTAACTTAAATGGGATCAAAGAAATCAACTAAATAAAATTTATGGAATTAAAACTATATTTAATTTCATTGAAATAAAGACAAATACCCAATTTTAAATGATTAATAAATCATATTAAAAACATTCCAAATAATTCAAGGTGAATTATTTGACACCCTAATCAATAAATAAAACCTAATGAACAGATTTGGAAAGATTTAGATTTCAAATGGAGTTTGAAAATATTATTAAATCTTATTTGAATAAATGCAAGGGCCTATTTTAGATAATTAAAAGACACTAAAAGGAATAAATATATTATTCTAAATTTGACTTCAGAATGTGTTAATAAACAGTGTTTGATTATTCACAAAGTTTGAATTCAAATGAATGTTTGAAATAATTAAACAAAATCAAAACAGAAAATCAAATGGGAAAAATAAAAAGAAACAGGAACAGGAAAAAAAAATAAAAGGGCTCAGCCCAGCCCAACTAACCTATCTGGCCCAACATCAGCCCACCTCTCCCCTCTCTCCCCGAAGCGTTTTCTCACCGCAGGAGGAACCCACAGCGTCGATGACGGCTCGGAACCACTCTTCCTCTCTCTCTCTCTCTCGCAGACAGCCAGGTCCCACCTCCTAGCTTTCTTCCTCACTCGCCGCGACTCCTTCTCCCCCAACCTCGTAGTCGTTTCTGCCAATTGATTGTAAGTTTGATTCCTATTTAACCGCGCGTTGATTCAGCCCCGTGAACGCGCGCATTTAAGCGCCCCTCTCCCCTCTCTGATCTCCCTCACTCGCCAGACCCTCTTTGCCCCCAGCCGCCATAATTTCGAGCTCGCGCCTCACTGCTCCGGCGAGCTCGCCAACAAATTCTGACAAACACGACCCACCCCACCATCCCTGCTTCACACTACCTTTCTCCCGAGAACCGTGCGCACCTGCCCGTATCATCTGCTCGGCCGCGCTTGCCCTAGAAACTCGTCCACATCTTTGACTGAGCGCCATCGTCGGCTGCCACTTCTCCGGCGACTCTTTCCCGTAAGAACTGTCCACCCCTTACCCTCCTTTTGATGCTCACTTGTCTACAACACGTGTACGAAGCTAAACGCATCCTCCATTTGCTCTCTCATGCTCCGTAGAGTTGCCCTCGACGACGACTAACCGCACCCGACGCAGACGTGAACTCCGGTGAGCAATTGCGTTTGTCCTCATGCGCCCCTTGCCTCCTCGCGAACATGTTGAGCATCAGCACGCCACGACGACCTCGGTGAGCCTTTCCTCTACCCCTTTTGCGTCCTGTATCGCCGGCTCCGCCGTAGCCAGAGCACGCGCCGCCACTAGCGCTGCCCAACTCTGGTTGCTCGCTTATCAACCGTTAGATTTAGATCGCAAGGCTACGAATAAACGACTGAAGCAGACCGTTATGTTCAATTTGTGCCGCACGATTCGGTTAGATCCAACGCCCCACACAGCACGATCCGCATGAACCGTTTTTGATGAATCAGAACAGTCCACGTGGCCAGCCTTTTGTTTTAAAAACAGAAACTATTCTATTTGATACTCAAACTTGCAAAATTCATAACTTTCAAAACACACGTCCAAATTTTGCAAATTTTATATCAATGGAATCAGAAAGACAAGTAATTTCCAACAATGAACTTTTTTAGTAAATTGCTTCTGTTAAAATGGTTGTGTTTATAGAAACTTGTGTATGCATATTTTGAATATAAAATTCATTCTAAAATTATTTTTGTGATAAAACCTTTGGCCAATGGATTGTTTTGAACCTACTGACCATAGAAACCAACTTGTAGATTCAAAAACATATTTTGTGAAGCAAGAGAATAAAACTTTGAATTAAAGCATTTCTAGTCAAATAAAAATATTGTTTATTTGTTAAAAACACTTTTTGGAGGAAAACCTTTGGGAAATGTTTTGATTTAAACTCTCTGACCCTAAACACAAAGTTTTATGATTTTAAAATATATTTGGTGAACCCTATAAAGATTGTTGCCTTGCTAAAAGCATTTTCAACCACATAAAATAATGCTTTGGTTTAAAATTGGTTTATAGTAAAATCTTTTGCAAATGGTTCTACCACTTTTATAAAATGACCAATAAGTGTTTTAGAATGTTTATAACCCATTAGAAACCACTTTTACAAATAAAACAATCTTTGGCATGCTTGCATGCATTGTTTTATTTCTATTATTTTATGTGATGTTTGTTTGAATGGTAAATTGAATTCTTGCTTGCTTGATTGAATTGTAGTGGAATTTGAAGAGTGTGAACATTGCAAGATCAAGGAGTGAACTTATATTCTCTACCAAAAAGGCAAGTGATGCTTCATACTTTTGTCCCATTATTTTCACTATGCATTAGTGATATTTCTAAGTAGGACTTGCATGGAATTTTGCTAGTATAAATTATGCCATGGGGAAATCCTAGTAGATGAAACCTTAGTAGAATTTTCCTAAGTTAAGATTCCTAATACTATCATGCTTAGCTTAGCTAGTAGAAAACAAGGGTAGATTATATTCATGCTATGGAATATTCCTAAGTCAAGGACTTGTGTTTTGTTTAAATAAAACAACTAAGTGAATGAATCACCTGGGTGGAATGGAAAGAATGGTTTGTGTTGAGTGGTTATGCAAGTCCAGTATGCTGGGGAAAACTTGGGCATCACCAAGTCCAGTATGCTGGGGAAAACTTGGTATCTCACTTGTGGAATGCCACCTAGGAACAAAGAGATTTGAGATGTCAAATGTTGAGAAGCTTCAAGTGCAGCCACTTGGCATTATGGGCTCTGCCTGGATCATATAGGTTGCAATAACTTAGCCAAATGGACAGTTGGTGGTAGGGGATTGATAGGTTGGAGCGCGTCCATTCTGGTCTAAGGGAAGGCTTCTGAAAGATCTTGTCTTGGTGAAACCAAGTCTTGTGGGGAAAGTGCACCACCTCTGCAGAGTGTAAAATCTAAGTACTTAGCCATGTCCCTGGCAAAGGAAAATTTGAGCATTAAGACATGGAAGCTATCAAGAATTTCTATTGGGAGATGCCTTGGGTGATTTTATCAAGCAAAAACTTAGTGTTTTTAAAATGATAAGGAAAAATCTATTTTGAGCAAAGCAAGCCTAAGCTCCACTTATCCAAATGCATATAGATGATAGACTCCACTATACTACCATAGTATCACTTGCCAATACAATTCAAATGTATTGACCCTTGTGGCTGTAACTTATTATGTTGCAGGTTTATTTGATGTTAGTAAAGTGTGTTGATTAGGATTACAAGTCTACAACCAACATGTTTGCCTGTGGCACTTTGAAGATGAAGGACCCCATGCTATTGTTATATTCTGCTGCATTGTACTGAAATAGCCAAATAATCTATGTAAGATGCAATAAATTATTTTATTCCTGGTTATAAAGTTGTATTATGACCTTTGTTTCTTGATATTACATCTTAACTGTGGATGCTAGCTATTGATCCAGGGACTAGCATTGTAAACACAGGGATCTCTACCTTATTAAAGGTTGGGACCTCTACAGACAATCTCAGGTCTAAGGAAAAAACGTACACGATGTGTAGAGAGAGAGCTGCAAATAATTGCCAGTCTCAAGTTGGGTCAGTCCAACCCTATGTTCATAACATGGGTCCACATCATTGGTTTGACATCTCCATTTCTATGACTTGCAATACATAGTCATCAACCAATCGATGTGCTAGTCTAATATTCACGTGTGTCCTCACATAAACTCTGACTAGGGACAACTATTAAATAACCATACAAGTAAAGAGTTTCACAAACAATTCACACAATTGCCAATCAATACAAGTTGCCTGATATGGATATTCAAGGAACATTACAATAACTCATGGATACATAAGAAATATAATCATCTCTATGATTGCCTCTAGGGCATATTTCCTTCACTATAGTTGGTCGTCAACCCTTCTGCCTCCTTTCATCACTTCGTGTTTTCTTCTAGTATTAATAATATTTCCCAAATAAGCGATTTACGTAATTTTTGTCTCCTTTTCTCTCCAGCACAACTGCTCCAAGAATTGTGTCCCTTGAATCCATCATCTGAGCTGATCCTGGTGAAAATAAACATAAAAAGTGCGTGCAAACTCCATAAATACCAAAATCCTACATCTACGATGCAAAATAATAATCTAAAACATGATGCAAATATGCACTCATCATTACTGAAGTAATCCTAGGTGGCGCCTATCACCTCATGGACGTCGAGTCCGGAGTAGCATACTCCATCCCCTAGAACATCGCATAAGTGTGATGCTTCTACCCCTAGTCATCTTTTACTTTCAATAAGGCTACAGCCAGGCTACTCAGCCGAAACTTGTACCCCTACTATGTGATAAATAAAAGCTAAGTGTTGGAGATATGCCCAAGAGGCAATAATAAAGTGGTTATTATCATATCTTCATGCTTATGATAAATTTTTACATACCATGCTATAATTGTATTAACCGGAAACATTAATACTTGTGTGATTTGTAAACATAAAAGAGTCACTAGTAAAGCCTCTTGTTAAACTAGCTTGTTGGTTAATATATGATCATGGTTTCCTAATCATGAACATAGAGATGCTATTAACAATAGGGTCATATCATTAGGAGAATGATGTAATGAACATACTCCTATAGTTAAGCGTAGCATAAAGATCAAGTCATTTAATATAGTTCACTTGCTATAAGCTTTCTCATACATAGTAACCTAATTCCTCCGACCATGAGATCATGCAAATCACCATAACCGGAAGGATTCTTTGATGACATCAAACACCATACCGTAACTGGGTGGCTATAAAGGTGGCATTGAGTGTTCGGAAAGTATGTGTTGAAGCACATGGATCAATATTGGGATTTGTCCATCCATATGAAAAATAGATATACTCTGGGCCCTCTCGGTGGAATGTCATCCAATTATCTTGCAAGCATGTGACTGGCTCACAAGGGATCACATATCACGGGAACGAGAAAAGAGTACTTATTGGTAACGAGGTTGACCTAGGTATGCAGAGATACCGACGATCAAACCTCGGATAAGTAAACTATCGCGAGACAAAGGGAAATTGGTATCATATGTAAGTGGTTCATTCGATCGCAAAATAATCGTAGAAATATGTGGGAGCCATATGAATTTCTAGATTCCTCTATTGGTTATTGATCGGAGAAGAGTCTCGATCATGTTTGCATAATTCACGAACTGTAGTGAGACACACTTAAGGATTCGATGTTGTTTAGTAGATACGGAATATGAGTAAAGAGACCAAATGTTGTTCGGAGTCTCGGATGTGATCCGGGATATCACGAGGAGATCCATAATGGTCCGGAGAATAAGATTCATATAAGGAAAGTTCAGAGTTCGGGAATGATTCCAGTGTTTTCACCGGAATGTTCTAGAAGGGTCTAGAAGGTTCACCGATCCGGAAGGGGAAGGGTACATGGATGTGTCATGACAAAGTGTAAAGGTTGCATCATGTCCTAGGTCACTTGGCTAGACACTTGGAAGAGAGAACTAAAACTCTAATTTGAAAGTAAAAAAAATGCAGTTTGAAAAAGTCAAATCCCAACATGGTTTCCGAGTTAGGGAGGGTTTCTGAGTTAGGGAGGGTTTCCACCTGGGTTGGGAACACCCTTGGACGCCCCCACCTATATAAGGAGGGGTGGGGGCGCACCCCAAGGTATCCCCCTTGCCCTAGGCGCCCAAGAAACCCTAGGTTGGCCGCCGCCCCCCTCTCTAGTTGCGACCAATCTAGATCTCCTCTAAATCGCTACCGACTAGCTAAACTCTAGTTGCTAGCTACCTCTAAACCCTAGGTCGCCAGGGCTCCCTCTACTCCACCATACTCGCTCCGGCTTAGGCGAAGCCCTGTGGGATCTTCCCTCTACTTCCGACACCACGCCGTCGTGCTGCCGGAATCGCGAGGGGAGAACTACAACCTCCGCTGCCTGCTGGAACAAGGGAGAGGAAGGTCTTCATCGAGTACCGTACGTGTGACCGACTGCGGGAGCGCTTCCGAAACGTGGCGCCGGAAGGATCGTCTACGCGATCTTGAGATTGGCAAGTGTACGACTACATCACCCACGATAATCTGCTCTCGTTAACCGCTTTGGAATCTTCGAGGGTGAGTGCTTCTATCGACTCGTTGCTACAATCTAGTAGATAGATCTTGGATTCTTTGTGTGCATGCGGTAGAATTTTTTTGTTTTCCATGCTATGAACCCCTGCAGTGGTATCAAAGCCGTGTCTATATGTAGATCTGTTGCACGAGTAGAACACAATGGTCATTGTGGGCGGTGGTGCTTTTATTATCAATTTCTTCTTGTGTACTTTACATCTTGCGATATGGTGGGATGAAGCGGCCCGGGCTAACCTTACATGACATCATTCATGAGACTTGATCCACGCTCGGTATGCAACTTGTATTGCATAATTGGCTTTGCGGGTGTCTGTCTCTACCATCATAGTAAAGATTCAATTTACAAAGGGCACTTGATAGTTCAAGCATCAACGTTGTGGTTCTTGTTCGTAAGTTAGAACGACACTTATTGAAAGCCCCAAACCACGTAAAACATGCAAAGAAAATTAGAGGCGTCTAACTTTGTTTTGCAGGGGCGTGCTGTGATTATATATGATGTATGCAATGCTCCTTATTGTAAGTCGGCAACCGGCAGGAGCTGTATGGTTGTCTTTTAATTTTTTCTAGACCTGCGTGTCTATTATTAAAAGTAGTTGTAATAGTTTATGCTGGTGGACGACAACCATGGAGCGGCGCCATTGACCTTGACGCCACGCGGTGATGATGGAGATCATGTTCATGCTTGAATATGGAGATCAAAAGCACAAGAAGAAAGGCCATATCATATCACATATTTTGAATTGCATGTGATGTTAATCCTTTTATGCATCTTGTATTGGTTAGTTCGCGACGGTAGCATTATAAGATGATCCCTCTCACAAAAATATCAAGTTATAGAGTGTTCGTCCTTAGTAGGCACCGTTGCCAAAGCTCGTTGTTTCGAAGCACCACGTGATGATCGGGTGTGTTAGATTCTGCGAGTGTATACAATGGGATCAAGCCAGATTTGTTCATGCAGAATCTAAGGTTTGATCTTGACGAGCCTAGCATGTACATACATGGTCTCGGAACACGGAATACCCAAAGGTAAAGCATGAGTCATATAGATGATATGATGAACATGATGATTGTTCACCTTTGAAACTATATCATGTCACGTGATGATCGGACTTGGTGTAGTGAATTTGGTTCATGTGATCACTAAAACAATGTGAGGGATATTGTTTATCATAAATTAAATCAAAGTAAATTTGCATAGTTGTTGTAGTAATTGGCATCCATTTACCGCCTTGCGCTTAGTTATAATTGAGATAATAGAACTATAGAATTCTGGTTAGTTACTTTACGAACTGGTATCTTATTGTTTTGAAGTGTTAATCTAAAGTTTAAAAGTCCTATTGCAAACTTTTAGTAAGTTCCGGTTACTCCGTGAATTTTAATAATTGGTATTAAATCAAGAGTGACAATTCTAGTGTTAGTATATAAGTATCATGTTTGTCTCCATGATTCTTGATATTCAAAAGATTGTTTTAATATCAACGTTATCTAGGATCTGAAAGAGTTGTTTCAGAAACCATGATGTGTGGAAGATATTGCGATATCTGAAATGTGTTTTGGTTGCAACATGAGAGAGTATAATATGGAAAAGTTTATGTTCTCATATTTGATGAGAATTTGAAAAAGGTTGGAGACGCTTGTCGTCCTAATCCTCCAAAAGGTTTTGGAGAGCAACATTATACTCGCAATTCACCGTTATAAGCTAAAAGTAGCTTGATCATGAATAGTTCCATGATAAGTGTGAATATTTGATAAAAATTTTACTACACTAAAAGATTACTAAAGAATAGAATTTGAAAGAACACCAAGTATTTGATGATGGTGATCTACTTCAAAGTGCAAGTCCAAAGAAATTGGTATTTAACTATACATGCTTTGGAATATGTGTCATGTGTATGGCTCCACTATTGATGTTGATAGATTCTTTCGAACAGAAAAGGAAATACTAAAAGAGAATCTCATAAATATATGGCAGAAAAGAAAAGACTAGAATTGTTCAGCTTAGGTATATAGAGGATATACATGTTATGGCTATATTCTTTGCTTATTAAACAATGTGGTTCTTAAGTATTGGATGCTGAATTTATTGGTGTGAATCGTCATACGAAACAACACAATTCATGAACTACAATGGCCTAAGTAACTAGCAAAATAATATGTGATGATGTTCATCGAGAACAAATAAAGGGTTGTTGTGTTGCTCGTTAACATCAAAGCTTGCCTTCAAGATTTGTTTTATCAGGTATTATGAGAACAAAAGGGTTGTTCAAATAATTGTCATAATCCATAAAAGATGGATGATTTACAAATCTTGTTGGATAAATCACATCCATAAAAATATTGCTAAAAATTTCGAAAGACAATTGATAAGAAAGATCACATAGGAAGTGACATCGCCGTTTAAATTATATTGGAAAGAAAACATGAAGAAACTCCATGTGGATGGAATTTTTGAGTCTTTTGATTTTTGATCAAATGACGCTTGTGAAATTTTCCTAGAGATAATTAAAACTCCACTCTTAGGCCAAAGGGAATGGATGACTAGCTTATTGGAACTTGTACATATTGTTGTATGAAGTCCATTATGTATAGTCAAGAGCGATAGATTTCAACTTCATATGATTTCTCCGAAAATTTGAGTGAATATATGAATATTTACTTAATCATAATAGCTCCATCAAACATTGAAATGACACCATATAAAGTTATGGTTTGGGATAAAACCCAAGTTGTCCTTTCTCAAACATTGGTATGCTATTAATAAGAAAGATGTTTGCAACCAAAATCGAATGAACATATCTTTGTATGTTATTTTGAATAATCATTGAGTATTCCTCCATAACACCAAAGACAAAAATGTTTGTCGCTTAGAACGTCAAGTTTCTTTGAGAAAGGAATTTTTCATGAAAAGTTAAGTGGGAGGACAATAGAACTTTGATAAGGTTAAAAGAACCTTAGCTATATGTGCAAAGTTGTGTAGCACTGAAAAGTGTTCTGGAGGCAGCAACAATGCTCATGGCTCACGTTCCTCAAAGGTTGTGGTCACAAAGGTCTAAGTTCCTATTGAAACAAGTAGGTCGGGTAACCAATCAAATACCAAGATTTGAGAGTTAAATCATTATTTGAAAATAATGATCCGACTACATGGAAAGAAGCGATGATGGGCCCTGACTCCGTCAAATGGTTTTAAGCCATAAAATCCGTGATAGTTCCATATACAAGAGATCAAGCTTTGAACTTGAAAGACCCTCTGAAAAGGTGCAAGACCTTATAGTCGTATTTGGATCTATAAATAAATAGACATGGATGTTTCACATCTATGAAATTATCGATATGTCGGGAAAGAGTTGACGAAAATGTTCAAAGAGTTGACTATGACAAGATCTGATCTTTCATTAAGCGATATTTAGTCTAGACGGATTAATGTAGCAACCACTACATATAATTTTGTTATGTGGTAGTTGAATAAACAAAACAAGTTCTTCTAATAGAATGGTTATCTAGGACGTGTGCATGACACGTTCCAAAGGGTTTTGTTAATTCAAAGGATGCTAAAAGCATATGTAAACTTCAATGGTTGAAGTAAGCATCGCAGAGTTGGAATCTTCACTATGATGAAACTGTTAAAAGAGTTTAATTTCAGCGGAGACGATGAAGATGCTTGCATTTGCAAGAAATTAAGTCGGAGCCCTAAGACATGTTTATAATACATTATGTGGAAGACATATTGTTGATTGGAAATGATGTATCTTTTTATTGACACAGGTTAAGAATTTCATCTCGATGAAAGGCTTAGGTAGAACCCGAATATTTGGCATCAATGTCTATATGGATAAATTGAGACGCTAATATGGTTGTGCCAGAAGTACATAGATGAGATATTGAATGAGTTCAATATAGAAACTAATGTTGGAGATATGCCCTAGAGGCAATGATAAATGTAGTTATTATTATATCTTTGTGTTTATGATAAATGTTTACATTCATGCTATAATAGTATTAACAAGGAAACCATTAATACTTGTGTGATTTGTAAACTTAATTTGAAGTCCCTAGTATAGCCTCTATACTTCACTAGCTTGTTGGTTGATTAATGATTGTGGTTTCCATATCATGAACATTGAGATGTTATCAACAACAAGATCATATCGTTAGGAGAATGATATGGTGGACATACTCCTATAGATAAGCGTAGCATAAAGATCAAGTCATTTCAATAGTTCAATTGCTATATGCTTTCTGATACATAGTAACCTAATTCCTTCGACCATGAGATCATGCATATCACCTTTACGGATGGATGCTTTGATGACATCAAACACCACACCGTGAATCGGGTGGCTATAAAGGTGGCATTAAGTGTTCGGAAAGTATTGGTTGAAACACATGGATCAAGAGTGGGATTTGTCCATCCACATGACGGATAGATATACTCTGGCCCTCTCGGTGGAATGTCATCCAATTAGCTTGCAAGCATGTGACTTGGTCACAAGGGATCACATATCACGAGAGAAAGAGTACTTATCGATGTGAGGTTGAACTAGGTATGCGAGATACCGGCGATCATAACCTCGGATAAGTAACATATCGTGAGACAAAGGGAAATTGGTATCGTATGTAAGTGGTTCATTCGATCGCAAAGTAATCGTGAAATATGTAGAGCCATATGAATTTCAGATTCCTCTATTGGTTATTGTTAGGAGAAGTGTCTCGATCATGTCCGCATAATTCACGAACCGTAGGGAGACACACTTAAGGATTCGACGTTGTTTGAGTAGTTATGGTATTATGAGAAAGAGACCGAATGTTGTTGAGTCTCGGATGGGATCCGGGATATCACGAGGTGATCCGGAGTGGTCGGAGAATAAGATTCATATAAGGAAAGTCCGTTTGAGATCGGGAATGATTCCGTGTTTTCATCGGGAATGTTCTAGAAGGTTCGGATTGTCCAAGACTCCGGGAGGGTACATGAATGTGTCATTGCTCATTGAATGATTGCATCATGTACTAAGTGTTATTGCTGTCCCAAATAAAGGATTAAATTGAATCCTAAACAGAAAAGTCAAATGTCGGTTTGAAAGTCAAACCGCCAAAACAAGAAACTGTGGGAAACAAGCAAGAGGAGTTGGAACCAACCGAGGAGGAGTAGGACTCCTCCCAGCGGCCAAGGCCGAGTTGGGAGGACTCCTCCCTCCTGGCCGCGCCAAGAACCCCCTCCCATAAAAGGAGGCAGGGCTCCTCCATAGACACATAACTTTCTACTCTAGATCTCCGGTTTAGAGCTGTTTTGGTTTAGAGCTTCTAATTGCTTTAGCCAACAGTTTAGAGCCTTCTAATTGGTTTAGAGCCCTCTAATTGGTGTGTCTAATTACTAGGCCACTAATCCTCTCTCTCATAAAGCTCCACCATACTGCACCGGCTTAAGGCGAAGCCTGCGGATCTCCCTCTACTTGGTACCACGCCGTTGTCTTTGGGAATCGCGAGAGTGCTACAACCTCCATTTTCTTGGAACAAGGAGAGGAAGGTCTTCGTCGAATCGAACGTGTGACCGATCATGGGGCGCTGCCGGAACGTGGCTTTGGAAGGATCGTCTACGATCTTGAGATCGGGAAGAGTACGACTACATCACCCACGAATCCGCTCTCGTTAACGCTTTGGAATCTTCGAGGGTAAGTTATACCATCGACTCGTTGCTACAATCTAGTAGATAGATCTTGGCTTGTTTGTTTGTATGCGATAGAAAATTTTTGTTTTCCATGCTACGAACCCCTACAAAGGGTATCGAGCCGTGTCTATATGTAGATCTGTTGCCTGAGTAGAACACAATGGTCATTGTGGGCGTTGATGCTTTTATTGTAGATTGCTTTTGTGTACTTTGCATCTTGCGGTATGTTGGGATGAAGCGGCCGGGCTAACCTTACATGACATCGTTCATGAGACTTGCTCCACGCTTGACATGTAACTTGTATTGCATAAGTGGCTTTCGGTGCATGTTTCTCCTAGCATAGTTAAGATCCAATTTACAACGGGTGATCAACAATGCTAGTATCAATGTTGTGGTTCTTGTTCGTAAGTTAGAACGACACTTATTGAAAGCCCCAAACCACGTAAAATATGCAAAGAAAGTAGAAGCGTCTAACTTTGTTTTGCGGGGTGTCTGATGATGTGATATGGCCATGATTGTGATTATATTCGATGTATGCAATGTTCCTTATTGTAAGTCGACAACGGCGAGCCATATGGTTGTCTTTAATTTATGTTAAGACCCGTGTCTATTCAAAGTAGTTGTAATAGTTGAAGCGGTGGGCGACAACCATGGAGAAGCGTCATTGACCTTGATGCAATGCGGTGATGATGGAGATCATGTTCGTGCTTGAAGATGGAGATCGGAGGCACGAAGAAGAAAGGCCATATCATATCACATATATATTGAATTGCATGTGATGTTAATCCTTTATGCATCTTGTATTGCTTAGTAGGCAGCGGTAGCATTATAAGATGATCCCTCATGCACATCAATTTCAAATCATAAAGTGTTCACCCTTAGTTAGCACCGTTGCTAAGGCTTGTTGTTTCAAGCACCACGTGATGATCGGGTGTTCTAGATTACGCAAGTGTATACAACGTGAGCAAGCCAGATTTGCTCATGCGAAACTAAGGTTTGATCTTGACGAGCCTAGCATGCAGACATGGTCTCGGAACACGGATTACCGAAAGGTAAAGCATGAATCGTATAGTAGATATGATGAACATGATGATTGTTAAGCCATTGAAACTATATCAACTCTCGTGATGATCGGAGTTGATGTAGTGGATTTGGTTCGTGTGATCACTAAAACAATGTGAGGGATGTTGTTTTGAGTGGGAGTTCACCTAGTTTAATTTCATTAATTAATTTGAACTCAATTTGTCATAAACTTAGTCTAAACTATTGCAAATATGTTGTAGATCAATGGCAGCCTACCATCAATTTTAATGCGTTCCTAGAGAAAGAAAAGTTGAAAAACAATGGAAGCAACTTCATGGATTGGTTCCGCAATTTGAGGATTGTCCTCACGGTGGTAATTTGACCTATGTCTTTGGATGCACATTGGGTGACCCACTGCGGTGATGCTCTGATGAAGTAAAGAATGTTTACCTCGCTCGGAAGAATCAAGTACTCCATAGTTCAGTGTGCTATCTTGTATGGTTTAGAATCGGAGCTTCAGAAAAGGTTTGAAGAGTCAGACCCATATGATATTGTCGAGGATCTCAAATTGATTTTTGAGACTCATGCGGCAATTGAAAGCTATGAGGCTTCTGAAAAGTTCTTTAACTGCAAGATGGAAGAGGGCAGCTCCGTCAGTGAGCATGTGCTTAAGATGTCTAGGCATGCAAACAAACTTCAAAGCTTGGGTATTGTGATTCCTAATGCTTTGGGGATTTACCGTGTCCTCCAATCACTACCACCAAGTTACAAGAACTTTGTGATGAACTACAACATGCAGAACATGAACAAGACGTTGCCAGAACTCTTTGCCATGTTGAAATCTGCAGAAGTGGAGATCAAGAAAGAGCACCAAGTGTTGTTGGTCAATAAGACCACCAAATTCAAGAAAGGCAAGTCTAAGCAAAGGACACTTCAAGAAGGGTGGTAAGAAAGCTACCACGCAGCACGAAGAAGACCAAGGCTGGACCTAAGCCAAACCGAGTGCTTTTCTTGCAAGGGAGAAGGTCCTTTGGGCGGAATTGCCCAAAGTACTTGGCGAATCTGAAGAACGGCAACATCAAGAAGAAAGGTATATCGATATACATGTTATTGATGTGTATCTCACTAGTACTCGTAGTAGTGCACGGGTATTTGATCTTTGGTTCGGTTGCTCATATTTGTAACTCAAACAGTCTTTGCGAATAAGCGGAAGCTAGCGAAGAACGAGGTGACGATGCGCGTGGGAAGCGGATCAAAGGTTGATGTGATCGCGGTCGGCACGCTACCCTTCATCTACCATCGGGATTAGTTTTATACTTAAATAATTGTTATTTGGTGCTGCGTTGAGCATGAACATTATATCGGGATCTTGTTTATTGCGAGGCGGTTACTTGTTTAAATCGAGAATAATGGTTGTTCTATTTATATGAGTAATATGTTTTATGCACATGCACCTTTGATAGATGGTCTATTCTTATTGAATCTCGATAGTGGAAATACACATATCAACAACATTGAGGCTAAGCGTTTGAAATCAGCGATAATTAGACCTATATGTGGCATCGCTGTCTTGGTCACATCGAGTGAAACGTATGAAGAAACTCCATTCGATGGACTTCTTGAATCACTTGATTTTGAATCACTTGAAAGATGCGAAGCATGTCTGATGGGAAAAATGACTAAGACTCCATTTTCTGGTATGATGGAGCGAGCTACGGACTTATTGGAAATCATACATACCGATGTGTGTGGTCCAATGAGTGTAGCGTCGCGCGGTGGTTATCGTTATGTTCTTACCTTCACGGATGACTTGAGTAGATATGGATATATCTATTTCATGAAACATAAGTCCGAAACTTTCGAGAAGTTTAAGGAGTTTCAAAGTGAGGTAGAGAATCAACGTAACAAGAAGATTAAATTTCTACGTTCTGATCGTGGAGGTGAATATCTAAGTTACGAGTTTGGCGAGCATTTAAAGAAGTGCGGAATACTTTCACAATTGACACCGCCGGGAACACCACAGCGTAATGGTGTGTCCGAACGTAATCGAACTCTCTTAGATATGGTTCGTTCTATGATGTCACTTACAGATTTACCGCTATCATTTTGGGGTTATGCATTAGAAACAGCCGCATTCACTTTAAATAGGGCACCGTCTAAATCCGTTGAAACGACACCGTATGAATTATGGTTTGGGAAGAAACCTAAATTGTCGTTCCTTAAAGTTTGGGGATGTGAAGCCTATGTAAAGAAGTTCTGACCGGACAAGCTTGAACCCAAAGCGGAAAAATGCGTCTTCATAGGATACGAAGGAAACTATTGGGTATACCTTCTATCATAGATCCGAAGGCAAAACATTCGTTGCTAAGAATGGATCCTTTCTAGAAGGAATTTCTCTCGAAGAAGTGACTGGAAGGAAAGTAGAACTCGACGAGGTTGTTGAACCTTCTCTCGAAATTGCAAGTAGCGCAACACCGGAAGAAGTTCCTGTGGTGCCTGCACCAATAAGGGAGGAAGCTAATGATGATGATCATGAAACTTCGGTTGAAGTTGCTACAGAGCCACGGAGATCAACGAGAACTCGTACCACTCAGTTGGTATGATTCCGTTATGAATGTCATGGTGGTGGACAACACCGATGACCCCGAGACATATGAGGAAGCGATGATGAGCCCAGATTCCAATAAATGGCAAGAAGCCATGAAATCCGAGATTGGATCCATGTACGAAAACCAAGTATGGACTTTGGTGGACTTACGGATGGCGGAAGGCTGTCGAGAACAAATGGATTTTCAAGAAGAAAACAGATCTTGATGGTAATGTTATCTATAAAGCTCGACTTGTCGCAAAAGGGTTTCGACAAATTCAAGGAGTTGACTATGATGAGACTTTCTCACCTATAGCGAAGCTAAAGTCTGTGAGGATTATGTTAGCAATCGCTGCATATTATGATTATGAGATATGGCAGATGGATGTCAAAACAGCATTCCTCAATGGAGACATTGATGAAGAGTTGTATATGATGCAACCCAAAGGTTTTGTCGATCCTATAGATGCTAACAAGGTATGCAAACTTCAACGGTCCATCTATGGATTGAAGCAAGCATCTCGAAGTTGGAATCAACGTTTTGATAAGGTAATCAAAAGTTTTGGTTTTATACAAACTTATGGAGAAGCTTGTATTTACAAGAAAGTGAGTGGGAGCTCTGTAGCATTCTTAATACTGTATGTGGATGACATATTGTTGATTGGGAATGATGTAGACCTTCTTAATAGTGTCAAGGAATATTTGAATAATAGTTTTTCAATGAAGGATCTTGGCGAAGCAGCTTACATATTAGGCATAAAGATTTATAGAGATAGATCGAAACGCCAAATATCATTGTCACAAAGTACATTTTTGGACAAAGTTCTAAAGAGATTTGGAATGGAAGAAAGCAAGAAAGGGTTCTTGCCCATGTTGCTATCGACCTTGAGTAAAACTCAAAGTCCGACATCGGCAGAAGATAGAGAAAGGATGAGTAAGACTCCCTATGCCTCAGCCATAGGATCTCTAATGTATGCCATGCTATGTACTAGACCCGACATTGCATATGCTGTTAGTTTAACTAGCAGATATCAAAGTGATCCAGGAGTGGATCATTGGGTAACGGTCAAAAACATCCTTAAGTACTTGAGAAGGACTAAGGATATGGTTCTTTCTTATGGAGGTGTTGAACAGCTCGTTGTTAATGGTTACACCGATGCTAGTTGGAACACCGATCCGGATGATTCTAAATCTCAATCTGGATATGTATTTACTTTGAATGGTGCAACAGTTAGCTGGAGGAGTGCAAAGCAAAGCGTTGTGGCGAGATCTTCAACTGAATCGGAATACATGGTTGCTTGAGGCTTCACAAGAAGCGATATGGATGAAGGAGTTCATTACAGAGGTGTGTGGTTCCAAGTGCGCTGGACCCAATGTCTATCTCTTGTGATAACATGGGCGCCATAGCCAATGCGCAAGAACCAAGGTCACACAAGAAGCATATCAAGCTGCGTTTTCACGCTATTCGAGAACATATCCGGGACGGGATATAAAGATTTGCAAAGTACACAGATCTGAATGTGGCGGATCCGTTGACTAAACCTCTCCAGGGGCAAAACATGACCAACACCAAACTGCCATGGGTGTTCGGTATATTACCATGTAATCTAGATTAGATGACTCTAGTGCAAGTGGGAGGCTGTTGGAGATATGCCCTAGAGGCAATGATAAATGTAGTTATTATTATATCTTTGTGTTTATGATAAATGTTTACATTCATGCTATAATAGTATTAACAAGGAAACCATTAATACTTGTGTGATTTGTAAACTTAATTTGAAGTCCCTAGTATAGCCTCTATACTTCACTAGCTTGTTGGTTGATTAATGATTGTGGTTTCCATATCATGAACATTGAGATGTTATCAACAACAAGATCATATCGTTAGGAGAATGATATGGTGGACATACTCCTATAGATAAGCGTAGCATAAAGATCAAGTCATTTCAATAGTTCAATTGCTATATGCTTTACGATACATAGTAACCTAATTCCTTGACCATGAGATCATGCATATCACCTTTACCGGATGGATGCTTTGATGACATCAAACACCACACCGTAATCGGGTGGCTATAAAGGTGGCATTAAGTGTTCGGAAAGTATTGGTTGAAACACATGGATCAAGAGTGGGATTTGTCCATCCACATGACGGATAGATATACTGGGCCCTCTCGGTGGAATGTCATCCAATTAGCTTGCAAGCATGTGACTTGGTCACAAGGGATCACATATCACGGAACGAGAAAAGAGTACTTATCGAGAACGAGGTTGAACTAGGTATGCGGAGATACCGACGATCATAACCTCGGATAAGTAACATATCGTGAGACAAAGGGAAATTGGTATCGTATGTAAGTGGTTCATTCGATCGCAAAGTAATCGAGAAATATGTGGAGCCATATGAATTTCCAGATTCCTCTATTGGTTATTGTTCGGAAGTGTCTCGATCATGTCCGCATAATTCACGAACCGTAGGGAGACACACTTAAGGATTGACGTTGTTTGAGTAGTTATGGTATTATGAGAAAGAGACCGAATGTTGTTGAGTCTCGATGGGATCCGGATATCACGAGGTGATCCGGAGTGGTCCGGAGAATAAGATTCATATAAGGAAAGTCCCGCTTTGGAGATCGGGAATGATTCCGTGTTTTCATCGGAATGTTCTAGAAGGTTCCGGATTGTCCCAAGACCGGGGAGGGTACATGAATGTGTCATTACTCATTGAATGATTGCATCATGTACTAAGTGTTATTGCTGTCCCAAATAAAGGATTAAATTGAATCCTAAAACAGAAAAGTCAAATGTCCAGTTTGAAAGTCAAACTGCCAAAACAAGAAACTGTGGGAAACAAGCAAGAGGAGTTGGAACCAACCTGGAGGAGGAGTAGGACTCCTCCAGGCCGGCGCCCAGCCCAAGGCGAGTTGGGAGGGACTCCTCCTCCTGGCCGCCAAGGAACCCTCCCATAAAAGGAGGGGGGCTCCTCCTATAGACACATAACTTTCTACTCTAGATCTCCGGTTTAGAGCTGTTTTGGTTTAGAGCTTATAATTGCTTTAGCCAACAGTTTAGAGCCTTCTAATTGGTTTAGAGCCCTCTAATTGGTGTGTCTAATTACTAGGCCACTAATCCTCTCTCATAAAGCTCCACCATACTGCACCGGCTTAAGGCGAAGCCTCGGGATCTCCCTCTACTTAGGTACACGCCAGTCATGCCGGAATCGCGAGGAGAGTGCTACAACCTCCGCTGCCGCTGGAACAAGGGAGAGGAAGGTCTTCGTCAGTACCGAACGTGTGACCGATCATGGAGCGCCAGGAACGTGGCGCTGGAAGGATCGTCTACACGATCTTGAGATCGGGAAGAGTACGACTACATCACCCACGAGAATCCGCTCTCGTTAAACGCTTTGGAATCTTCGAGGGTAAGTTATACCATCGACTCGTTGCTACAATCTAGTAGATAGATCTTGGCTTGTTTGTTTGTATGCGATAGAAAATTTTTGTTTTCCATGCTACGAACCCCTACAACTAAAAGAAAGGTTCTTGTTGCATAGGAAGGATTGAATAAAGATTCAAGTATTTTTGATACTTGATATATAAAATCACAAAGAGTACTTTATCAATCATGTTGTGATGTGTACAAATCCAGATATGTCCTATGCTCTAAATGTTATGAGAGTATACCAGAATGATTCATAAGATGATTATTGGACGATAGTAAAAATATTCTTATGATCTTTTAGAAGAACTAAGAATATATTATTTTGTAGAAGTGACAAATAGATGGTTAGTTCATTGTAAAAGTATTACACTGATACTAGTTTTGTCACAAAGTACAATTTAAGTTTATCTCTATCTAAACTAAGGGTGGCACAATATCATGGAAAGTAAGTTCCATAATGGATTTGGATGAGTTCCAAAGTTAAGACATTATGACACATACTACAACAAAAGGCTAAGTATATGACTGCTATAATATCAGCAAAAGAGGGCATTTGTGTCAAGTAGTTTGTTATCAAACTAGGTGTGGTTCACAGTGGGATATTACTATGAAGATATATTTTACGACAATATTATCAACATGTTTTAACCCCAAGGAACTAAAGGTCTCACCAAAGGACCAAATTTATACAAAGCCATCTCATTAGAGAATGAGTGATGCGTAGAGACGCAAAGACATGCAATTACACACGGACCTCAAAGTGTCGGATCCATATATCATTTGACCACTAGCAATCGTGTAAATACAACACCGGAAAGCCATAGGTGTTGAATGCACAAAGGTTTGAATCTAGATTATTGACTCTAGTGCAAGTGGGAGACTGTTGGAGATATGCCCAAGAGGCAATAATAAAGTGGTTATTATCATATCTTAATTCTTATGATAAATGTTTACATACCATGCTATAATTGTATTAATCGGAAACATTAATACTTGTGTGATTTGTAAACATAAAGAGTCCCTAGTAAAGCCTCTTATTAAACTAGCTTGTTGGTTAATATATGATCATGGTTTCCTGATCATGAACATAGAGATGTTATTAAAAACAGGGTCATATCATTAGGAGAATGATGTGATGGACATACTACTATAGTTAAGCGTAGCATAAAGATCAAGTCATTTAATATAGTTCACTTGATATAAGCTTTCTGATACATAGTAACCTAATTCCTTCGACCACGAGATCATGCTAATCACCATCACCGGAAGGATGCTTTGAGGACATCAAACACCACACCGTAACTAGGTGGCTATAAAGGTGGAATTGAGTGTTCGGGAAGTATGTGTTGAGGCACATGGATCAAGATTGGGATTTGTCCATCCATATGAAAGATAGATATACTCTGGGCCCTCTCAGTGGAATGTCATCCAATTAGCTTGCAAGCATGTGACTGGCTCACAAGGGATCACATATCACGGGAACAAAAAAAGAGTACTTATTGGTAACAAGGTTGAACTAGGTATGCAGAGATACCGACGATCAAACCTCGGATAAGTAAACTATCGCGAGACAAAGGGAAATTGGTATCGTATGTAAGTGGTTCATTCGATCACAAAGTAATCATAGAAATATGTGGGATCCATATGAATTTCCAGATTCCTCTATTGGTTATTGATCGGAGAAGAGTCTCGATCATGTCTGCATAATTCACGAACCGTAGGGAGACACATTTAAGGATTCGATGTTGTTTAGTAGATATGGAATGTGAGTAAAGAGACCGAATGTTCCTCGGAGTCTCCGATGGGATCCGGGATATCACGAGGAGATCCGGAATGGTCCGTAGAATAAGATTCATATAAGGAAAGTCCAATTTCGGAGTTCGGGAATGATTTCGGTGTTTTCACCGGAATGTTCTAGAAGGGTCTAGAAGGTTCACCGATCCGGAAGGGGAAGGGTACATGAATGTGTCATGACAAAGTGTAAAGGTTGCATCATGTCCTAGGTCACTTGGCTGGACACTTGGAAGAGAGAAATAAAACTCTAATTTGAAAGTAAAAAAATGCAGTTTGAAAAAGTCAAATCCCAACATGCTTTCCGAGTTAGGGAGGGTTTCTGAGTTAGGGAGGGTTTCCACCTGGGTTGGGAACACCCTTGGACGCCCCCAAGGTATCCCCCTTGCCCTAGGCGCCCAAGAAACCCTAGGTTGGCCACCGCCCCCCTCTCTAGTTGCGACCAATATAGATCTCCTCTAAACCGCTACCGACTAGCTAAAATCTAGTTGCTAGCTACCTCTAAACCTCTGCCCTCTAAACCCTAGATCGTCGGGGCTCCCTCTACTCCACCATACTCGCTCCGGCTTAGGCGAAGACCTGTGGGATCTTCCCTGTACTTCCGACACCATGCCGTCGTGCTACCGGAATCGCGAGGGGAGAACTACAACCTCCGTTGCCTACTGGAACAAGGGAGAGGAAGGTCTTCATCGAGTACCGTACGTGTGACCGACTACGGGAGCGCTTCTGGAACATGGCGCCAGAAGGATCGTCTATGAGATATTGAGATCGGCAAGTGTACGACTACATCACCCACGAGAATCTGCTCTCGTTAACTACTTTGGAATCTTCGAGGGTGAGTGCTTCTATCGACTTGTTGCTACAATCTAGTAGATAGATCTTGGCTTGTTTGTGTTCATGCGGTAGAAATTTTTTTATTTCCATGCTACATACCCTTACACTAAGTTCCTTGGCCAACATATTTTTCCTCTCCTGTACATTTACATTCCTAAATACGCTCAGGGGCTGCACCTCATCTTACGACTTTGTCGACTGTCACAACAATGCATCACCCTGAGTAGCTAACCATGTCATGCTAACGAAAAGGACATGCATAACTTAAAACCAACAACGCACTACGTGCAAATACATACTTACAAACTTTACAAGGGCACAAAAAGCCCACTCGACACTATACAGACTTTACATTGTTATATTTACAACTTGTAGGACTCAACTACGTCGGAGCAGAACGTTCGTCCGCTCGTCGAAGACGTCGATGATGTCTTCAGCATGGCGAGCCACCGTGACATAGTGTGGACGCATGTTCCATGCCAAACCATCCGGAGGAACAGGTGGCCCCGCTGCTATTTCCGCCAGGTCAACATAACGAAGATGTAGCCAAACGAGCGCTAACACCGTCTTCGCGACCACCACAAGTTGATGATGAACAAGTTCTTTCACGGCATGCACACTCCGAATTTTTTCCAATAGCCCCAAGAAGCTGGAGGGAGCTACATCCAGGGGAAACATTGCAGCCCAGACGGACGCGAGTGAAGACCTCGCGCTCTTCATCACCTGAAGCACTTGGTGGACACGATCATGAATTGTCACAAAACAGTTGCCCGGTCGCGGTCCATCCAAAAGAAGCCTCCGGCCTCCAACTCCTATTGGGTAAGGCAATTAAGCCGAATTGCAACTCGTTCCTTCTCTTCCCACGGAAGAATATTAACAACTACAAACAAGAGTGGCAGCTCAGAAGCCATAGAGGTCGGGCCCAATCAAAAATTAAAACAAGCCCATAGTTACTTACATTGGAGTTGCTCGCCGATCTGCCGAAATTCCTCAAGGAGAAATTCTTCTCTCGCAACGGCCCATTCGGTCTTGGATTTTGAAACATCTGCATGGCCACGGATGATGAGAACATCCTTTTCCAGGCTTCGGGTGCGATCATGTAACAAAGGCACTTGCGATGCCTCACTCGATGGCAGACAGGCAACAGTCAACATGGATGAAGTATCCACTCGATCAGCATTTGAAGGACCCTAAGAGACGCACATGTGACAGAATATAAAGACCGAAGCAATCAACAACAGTCAAAGGAAACACATATATTTACATCAGAATACCCACTACATGGTAGACTCAGATTCATCCTACGCGAGGCATTACATGCATGCTGGAAAAGAAAAAATCAAAAGACTACCAAAGAAGCTATGGCACAAGAGCCCTAAGAAGCAGCCGCATTCAGAGCAGCTTCGAACTCCGAGGACTTCGTCTTGGCTGCCCACTGTTGCTCCAGCGCATATGTGGCCAGAAGATGAATGAGCTTCGGGCCAAAGTGCTTGCAGCAGGAGGCGAAAGGAGCAAAGGCTACCTCGGTGCCATCCGCTGCTACCGGCATCCTAGAGGTGACCTAGGGCAGATTCAACTGCCATCGCCAGGCCCAGGGTCGCACCCAAACCCTTCTAGGCCTTCTTGTAGTCAGCAAGGGCATCACCCACCAAGGAATTTGCCAGGGAATCGATGTCGTCAAGGGCGACTCCCTTTGGGAAGATCTCCCGGTAGAAACGGGCAAGGACCTCCTTGGCCTTGCCTAGCATCTCAACGGTGGAGCTAAAATGGTCTTCGACCACCGCAACAACATCCTCCATGGGATCCCCATTCTCCAAGGCATCATGATCAAACGCGACACCAGTGGCATCTGTAGATTGCAGCAAATAAATTTCGGATGAGGAAAATAAAACGAACCAGAAAAACTCAGGCAGAGAAGCATATGGTAACTTACCGGACATTGCATTGGCAGCATCCAGTTGTTGCTCGCGCTCCTGGGCCTCCTACCGGAAACGCTCAAGGGCCTCCACGGTATCTTTCGCCTTGGTCTCCGCCTGGCTTTGCCTATTTTCGAGTGTATACAGCGTGCAGAGAGCCTCATTATTCCCGTCTATGATGATCAATAGAAAAAGTATTAGAAAAGAAACATTCATCAACACCCAAGGATTAAGAGCAGAAGTATATGCACCTTAGGGTTACCGATAGTTGTCCTCCAAGGCGAGATGTTATTGACCAAGGCGGTTGATATCACGGATGAAGGGTTGTAGCAAAAAAGCAAAGAACCAGGTCAACAAAGGACTCGGGGGCTCGCCCGTGCCAAAATGACAAGAGTACTAGCATGGCCATCCGAAGACTCCGAAGGAGTAGCTTGCGTCTTTCGGGAAACAACCGCACGAGTCCTTGGCTTGGAGGAGCTCGACGCAACGTCCCCAGAGTTGGCAGATGGCTCAGATATGT
Source organism: Avena longiglumis (assembly GCA_030063025.1). Classification (NCBI taxonomy): domain Eukaryota; kingdom Viridiplantae; phylum Streptophyta; class Magnoliopsida; order Poales; family Poaceae; genus Avena; species Avena longiglumis. The sequence continues at coordinate 411,035,084 of CP125974.1, read as the reverse complement.
AGAGCTTGTTGGGAACCCCAAGAGGAACTTTTCATGAGCACAACAGCAAGTTTCCCTTAGTTATGAAACCAAGGTTATCGAACCAGTAGGAGTAAGGAAACAACTCCAAGGTGTTGCTAACAACTTGGAACCTGCACAACACAAACTCAATACTTTCCCCCAACTTACAGTGAGGTTGTCAATCTCACCGGTTTGCTGAAAACAAAGGAATAAACGTATAGTGAAAATAGTGATTTGCTTGTAGGTAATTGCAGAAAGTAAAGTAAACAATGGATGGTATATCAATGATAAAGAATGGACCGGGGTCCACAGTTCTCCATAAGATATATATAGCATGTTGGGTGAATAAATTACAGCGGGGAAATTGACAAATTGAGAAAGCATAATAATGCATATACTAGACATTTTGATCTCTATGAGATTTGATTGGGCATTACAACATAATACATAGACCGTAATCCAACTACATATATGACTAATAATCCACCTTTAGGTTATCATCCGAACCCCTTCCAGTATTAAGTTGCAAGCAACATATAATTGCATTAAGCAATGTGTGTAAAGTAAACAATAAAATTGCCCCATGGACAAAGGATTGTTGTTTTCTCCCTAGTAGCAACATCACATCTACAACCTTAGAGATTTCTGTCACTTCCCCAGATTACTAGAGGCATGAACCTACTATCGAGCATAAATACTCCCTCTTGGAGTTGCAAGCATCTACTTGGCCAAAGCATCTACGAACAACGGAGAGCATGCAAGATCACAAATAACATAGACATGATAGAATCAATAATCAATCTGACATAGTATCTCATTATTCATCGAATCCCCGCAAACACAACATGTATGATTACAAATAGATGATCTTGATCATGAAAGGAGCTCACAAGATCTAAACATGATAGCACAAAGGAGGAGAAACAACCATCTAGCTACTGTATGGACCCATAGTCCAAGGGTGAACTACTCACGCATCACTCCGGAGGTTGGAATGGTGATGAAGAAGGCCTCCCAGATGATCTCTCCCCTCCAGCATGGTGCCGGGAAGAGCTTCGGATCCCCCCGATCTAGGGACAATGGTGGCGGTGGCTATGGACTATTTCGTGGAGATTTGATTGGGTCCTTAGGGTTTCTGCATCGGGGTGCTTTTATAGGCGAAGATGCAAGGTCGGTGGGCGCCCGAGGGGCCCACACCTAGGGATGGCTCCCTCCCTAGGTCGTGCCGCTACCAGGTGTGGCCGCCTCGTGGCCCACTTCGGCTGCCCTTCGGACTCCGTGTTCCTTCTGGTAAAATATTGACTTTGGCTTTTATCCAGTCCAATTCCGAGAATATTTCCTTACTAGCTTTTCTGAAACCAAAAACAGCAGAAAACATGCAATTGGCACTGTGGCATCTTGTTAATAGGTTAGTTCCAGAAAATGTATAAAAATACCTCAAAGTATAGAAAAAACATAAGAAAGTTGATATAAAATAAGCATGGAGCATCAAAAAATAAAGATACGTTTACGAGGTATCATTTGCCGGCGTCTTCAGGGAGGTGGTGGCATGTTCTGCATGCACCATATTCAAATCCATAGCAACTTCTTCAGTCTTATACTTCATGGATTCGGCCGAGGAAGACCTCCTGATAAACCAAGAATAAGTAAAGTCACTCAAAAACATCAAGCAGGTGAGACATAGTAGAAAACATAAAGGCACTCGATACTTACGAGGGGATATCGGAGAGGTTGAAGACCAGCGCCACTTTATTATTCTTGGCCGGCGGCTGAGGAGCCACAGCTCGAAGAGGAACCGCATGAAAGGGAGAGGAGGCGCCATCCCCTAGTTCATGCTGCTCCAAGTGAGCAGGCCCCTGCGGGGTCAATAACGTTGAGCCATTGGATCTCTCGCTTCATACTCTCTTTAGAGAGCGCTCGTTGCTACCCTCGGGGGCTTCGTTGCCAGCAGGCGACTGGTCCTGGGGAACGATGGACTATCATTCCGCGTCCCCACCATCTGGTGCCTCCAAGAATTCCTCAGGAAGAGGCGGGAACATGCCCGTGACGACCAAGTCTTACGCACCCAAAGCGGATTTCGAATCAATCAAAGCAAAAGAATTGTCAACAGACACATATCTTCAGAAGGCAAAGGACTCATACCTGAGGAACTGCGTCCCGCGCACTAAAAGGTGCAGTCGGCGACTCCGCGGGCAGTCTCATCAGCCTTGTGCTTGAGTAGAGGCTAGAGCGCCATGTACAAGTCAGCCGAGGACATATCCTCCTTCGTCAATTGTGTAGGGTCGCTAGCACCAGCATACTAAAACATCGGGTGAGCCCTAGCCTGGAGGGGCTGCACCCGATGCTTCAGGAACGTCCGGATGATGTCGACCCCAGAGACTTCTTTGCCTGGAACTAGCTGGAGGGTCTCCACTCTCTTGTACAACCGGTCCACCTCCGCTTCCTCACCCGCAAGAATTTCGTTCGACCATGAACGCTTGCGGTTCACCAGTTTCTTGGAGTCGAAGGGGGCCATACCGTAATTATGCTTGGCGAGCGTAGGAATTGGTCTTTGCAAGCATGTTCATACACCCTTGGATAGACTCTGAGAGAGATAAGTAGAAATATTGGAGATTGGGGCGGATGGAGATCCAGCACCCACCCAGTTCATACACTCCCTGGGAACCCGATTGCCTCTTCAAGGAATAGAGTTTCCTAAAGAGGCCTAAGTGCAGCTCGATACTAAGCCAACACTCGCACAACATGATGAAACACACAATTTTCATAATAGAATTGGGTGTCAGCTGATGGAGCTGAAGCCCGTAAAGGAAAAGAAGCCCACGAAGAAAGTCGTGGGAAGGAAGAGAAAGGCCTCGAACAAGGAAGGCCACGAAGATAACAACAAATCCTTCGGGGGGCGAGGAATTACCTCGTTGCCGGGGATGAGGACGTCGCCCTTCTTATCCGTGATCAAATGCGACTCGCGCAGGCGGCGCAGGTCCGCCTCCCTCACTGTCGATTGCCGCCAGTTGCCATTGGTGACGCGGCCGGTATTAGAGCTCTTATTGGTGGCGTCGGCGACACTCATCCCCGCAGCAGTAGAAGCGGACTTCTTAGGCTTCCCCATCTTGCTAGTGTAGGGCGTAACACGGTGGGCGCGAAGGAAAGAGGAAGGAAATGTGCAAAGGATGTCCAGTGCATGGTGCGCGCGAGCTCTGGAAATGGCAAAGGAAAACGAGGAGCGGGAGAGAATGGTGAAATAAAAATTACCACCACACCTCACCATATAAATCAACGAAGATGACGGCGCCAAACCGTCGATCCGCTTACCCTAACGCGTGTACAACATCGCACTGTACATGTGGCAGGCGTCGCCTGAACCATCGCGAGCACGTCGTCCACTTCGCACGAAAATCGAGGAGACGCAGTAACTTTTTCATAAACAGCGCGTGACTAGTAAATCCCTGTCATAAAGTGGGGCCCATGACCGTCTAGTCTTGTCATCACTGCCGCCGCAGATGGTTGAGCTCACCAAGCATCATCCATGACATCAGCAACTCTTAATGGAAGAAAGCTAGCAACGGTCGGATTCTTTCGACTGCATACAAGAGTACCCACTCGAGTCTATGACTCAATCGAATACTCGGGGGGCTACTCCTATCAGGAGCGCTGGTCACGTACCCAAGAATTTGACATGGTTCTCGTGCCAGTCGTAGTACTTCGTAATGCTTCGAGTCCTTCATCGAGTCTGTGAAACCACTACGGACTCGGGGGCTACTCCCATATGAAGCTTGCTCACCCGAATAATTTTCAGATCATTGTTTTGCCTAAATTGATGACTTAAAGTCTCGACTCTGTGACTCGAACAGACACTCGGGGGCTACTCTCATAGGGAGCGCTGGTCGCGCACCCTATGAGTTATTCGAATGAGATCCTTCGGTTCCTCCATAGCAATGATAAGAACACATTGGCAACTTTGCCCAAATTAATGCTGAGAGAGATAACGTCTTGTTGGTCACCCGAAACACCTCCGCGGTGATAGATTTTCGGATGCTCTGTCTATGACATAAAGATAAGACCTACAGATATCATCTGATGGCCCGGTATCGCACATGACTGCGCTCTTCAAGTAACATACCGTGTCATCAGGCACGATGAAAAATCCCGACGGACGCGTTGGGTAAATAACTTAAAACACTAGAATTCGACTCCTCTAAGACCTCCGCGGCCCGAGTCGAATTATGCCAGCAATTTTTCGGATTCGAGTTGGGGACTCGAGTCTGAAGTAGATTGTGTTGTTTTGTCCAAAGACATTAACTGACCCTAATCCGTCGGGTGAGTCAGGAACACGTATCGATAATCCCTATGAACAAACATATCCACACGAAACATGTTCGGATGAGAAGCACTCGAAAGACTATAAAGTCTCCATTCGAATCTATGATTCTACTGAACACTTGGGGGCTACTGACATGGATATGCCCTACGAGTACCTGACACTGGCCTACCTGGTCTAGCCCAGCGGAGGCCCACAAGCAATACCTGCTGTAATCGTGAAGCCCAAGGAGACTTTGGATGGCCCAAGATCGAAGAGAACTCGAGTTATTGGAGGACACGACTAAGCGTAGATAGAATTTCAAAGGGGTTAACCCTAATCTGTAACCGACTCGACCTACCCCGAGACCTGGCCTCCCCATATAAAGGCCAGGAGGGCACGACGACGAAGACCTTACCTCATACCCTAGAACACACCTCACGCTAGATTGCATCTGTGTACCCCTGTAATCATGCGCATCGCCATCAATCAATAATAGACAAGCATAAGTAGGGTTTTAAACCTAGGTAAACCTCGTGTCTCCTTGTTGTCAGTCTGTTACCCGTTCCGCGATCTCCATCCTCCCCATCTTCTCTAAACCCAAGTCCATAACAAGGGCATTGATGATTAGAACCCTCATCACTGCCTATTCACCCCCCTCTAGGAGGCATCTATAACATTTCACACTCTTCATCAGATCATCCTTGTCCTTCCTTGTCATGCCAAAGTTGGGCTAAGTTCGTGTCCCACTCGTCATTGTGTGCAGCAGTGCCACCAAGTCCTTCTCCTAAGTGTTGCGAGGAGTTCAAGGTCAACGCCATTTTGGACTCCCTATTTCAGTCCTAGGTTGCGTTGATGCGCTTGGAGATCCTTCTTTTGAGCGAGGAGGTGTCTCGCCCCCTTCGTGAAGAGGTGGCAATGTTCAAGTTGTTGTTGGTACGTGATGGTATTTCTTTAGAGCCGATGGAAGCGCATGCTTTGGTCCCACTTACTCCGTTGGGTAGAAGTCGTCTGTGGTTGAGGCGTGAGAAATTGTAGAGCCCTAATATTTTGTTGTGTTGTTTTGGTTAACCCTCGGGGGCATATATATAGATATACAATGAGGGGAGTGTTGGGTTTATATAAAACAAAAAATTCCTATGATGGGAACAACTGAGCACCAAGATCTATCTATCAAGATACAAGCAATGGGTGGATATACATCCATAGAGAACTTACCCTCAAAGACCAACAAAGCATTAGAAGATTGGTTCTCATGGATGATGTAGTCGTGCACTTACCGGTCTCAATATCATGATGAAGTCCAGCAGGTCCAGCACCAGCAAGTACAACACCACAAATCAGTGGTGCATCCGTGATTGCACACACGTCCGGTACCCTGACAACCTCCGAGTCCTCGCTCCAGCAAAGCAGCGGAAGCAGCAAATCCTTTCTCTAGAAAAGCCATCGGGAACGTATATCTCGCTAAGCCGAGACCATGGGGGAATATTCTAGAGGGGAAGAGAGATCCTTCACAAGGAGGTGTGTGATGAGAGGAGGAGAGGGGGCCTTTTATAGGGAGAGGGGAGGTAGCCACCTCCCATGGCGTGGTGGCCATGGTGGCTGCCCCCACCTATTCGTCATTCATGTGGGTGGATCTCCCACTCATATAAAAAGCCTCCACTCACATAAACATGCCTCCACTCAAATTCCACTCACATCCATTAAATTCCCACCAAATTTAATACGATCTCTCAGTTAATAAAACTCTTTTATTTATTTTATTCAGAATTTTGTTAATTACATTCATTAACAAACATTCACATAAAACCCCTTGCAACATTTCAATTTTACATGCAGAACCAATTTCAGCAGTTTCACCCGAAACAATTCTAGTGTCCATTAAAATAATTCTAGCGCTTTCATATTCTTTCTCTAGGATCTTATTTACTCCAAATGGTGTCGGTATCCCTTAAGTTTGTCACCCTATGGTTCGCGAATAATGAAGTCATGATCGATACCCCTCTCTGATCAATAATCAACAGCGGGATCTAGAGATCCATACTGACTCCCACACATTCAACGATGACTCTAGTGATTGTGTGACCTTTAATGTTGTAACTAAAACCCTTTGTCTTGTGATATTTTACATGTCTGAGATTTGATCATCGGTATGCCCATACCTAATTTAATCTCGTTACCGACATGTACTCTTTTCTTGTTCCCGTGATATAACAATCTGGACCCACCCCAACCCGCTGCCACCTCACCCCAATTCCTTCTCTCACCTGAGCCAGCCGCACCCCTCTCCCTTACCCCTGGGCCCCGCCACTCCCTCTCTCCTCCCCCCTGGCCCACGCGCCAGCCACACCCCACCAACCCTCACCCTCTCCCTGGACCCGGTCAACCCTACCCCACCGACAGCCCTCCTGGCCCACTCCCAACCCCGCGTTCGCTTCCTCCCCACCCGCGCCTCGCTCCCCTCTCGGCCTCCCTCTCCCGAGCCCGTCCCCGCCTTCTTCCTCACCTCCGGCACCTTCCGCCGCCGCCTTCCCAAGCTCCTCCCCAACCACCGCGAGCCCCGTCTCCTTCCTCCCTCTCGCGCGCCTCGGCCCTCTGTCTTGAAGCTGGCGCCGTCATGAGACCGCCGTCCGACCTCGTCGGCCTCCCTGCCGTCTACCTCCGCTCCAGGCCGCCTTCCCGGCGCTCCCCTCCGCTCCGGGCCGCGCCTCCTTCTCCCTCTCCCCGCCTCACCGGTTTTCCCCACCTTGTCGCCGGCATGCTCCTCCCCCACCCCGGCTTTTCCTCCGCCTCTGCGCCTGCCGGAGCCGGCCGGTACCCCTCTCCGGCCTCCCCACCGCGTCGTCCCCGAGTCTGACCGCCCTGGGCCATCCTCCTCGCCGCCTCCGCGCTCATCCCGCCTTCCCGCGGCCGAGTCCTGCGCCGCCCCGGCCACCTCTCGCCAGCATGCTCCGCTGCCGCCTCTGCGCCCCTGCCGTCGCTCGCTGCCCGTGCCCCCTCGCCGCATCCTGGGTGCCGACGACGTCGCCTGGCGAGCCGACCCTAAGGCCTGCCTTGGCGCGTCGCTCGCGGCCGTCCTTCGCCCTCGGCTCCGCTTCGCGTCTCCTGTGGGCCATGTCGCTCTCGTGCCTCTGTTGTTCTGCTGCTGAACGAGGCGAGCCCAGGACCGTCCCGCGTGAGCGCATGGGTGCAAGCCAGGAGATTTGAGGACCATCTACATGGAAAGCTAAAAGGTCATATATACCTGATCCTCTCGGGTTGTCAAGATCTTCGTCATGGACCCTGATGGTCGAGATTGGACCGAACCCTCGGACGCCAAGATCTCCCTCTCGGACCCGAAGGCGCCAAGACCCCGGACCCCAAGATCTCCGCCGTGAGACAACAAGACCGTCGGCACGACCCGACGACCGTGGATGCGACAGGATCGTCCCCAGAACGCCAAGTACTTCCCTTGGACGCCAAACACTCGAACCTGAAGAACGCCAAGATTGCCACGAGAACGCTCCCGAACGCTAACACCGACTCGATGGCGCGGGCCCGACAAGACCTTCGCAACGGCAAGATCGACCCCGTGGGACCCGACAAGATCTGCACGACGACAAGAACGACAGCGACCAGGCGAGTCCGATGCGCCCCCGACACCAAACCAAGTCCGGCTTCCCGGATGCGACAAGATCTACCTCAGATATCCGAGACCGATCCCGTCGAACCCTGAGACCGAACCCCGAACCCCGGAACCAAGATTTGCCGAACCCTTATGTGTGAACCTTTTCCCGAGCCCCTATTTTATAAATGCTTTATATAAAACTTATTGCATATTAATTGTTCATGCATGCATATCTGTCATGTGGTTTGGGGGCCTTATGCCGATTCACCTCATAAATAAATATGGGTCCCATATACGGGCAAATCTAGCCTTATATTGGCCTCATTTGAATTTGTGTAGCAAACCGGTGATATATTCTGCCTTGTAAAACAACATTTAATTGCGGGGTAGCTAAACAACATGAACCACCTATTTAAATGACGGGACCCCGGTTCCGCTTAATATGGCCTAATTGCATCGCACCTTTGCCATGTCATACATCATACATGCATCATGCCCGATCTTCTGCCGTTGTATTAAATATTGCATCCGATGTTTCTTCTAGCGTTTTCCTTCTTCGCGGATAAGGCCGTTGAGTTGATGCGAGTGTCGACCCGATCTTCGGTTGAACCTTCGACGATGTTTTCAGGCGAGCATCTCCCCCCTTTCTACATATCTTACTTTTATAGTATTTATTCCCTCATGTTGATCTATTGCTACCTGTGTTGCGATGCTCTAGTTTCGTACCCGAGAAATCCCTTGCCGCCTTATATGGCCTTGGACACATCCTATTACCTATTGTTTGGTAGATAGTTGGACTTGCGCGTCGTAGTCGCTTGCTCAAGTGCTGTTGCGTGTCGTCAAGTGCCACAGTTGTTGGAGCCTTGCCACCTGTAACACCCTCAGAATCAGACCTATGCAAGTTTTAGCGAAACTCGCCAAACCCGCATAGAAACGATTCAAAGGTGCCCACCAGGCACTTTCGTGCGGGTGGAAAACGAAGTAATAACATTACACAACGGTCCTCGATGGGATCCACAGAACAGATATATATAACAGCGACTCCATGAGTCAAGAATACAGATATACGGTACAAAGATCCAAATCACCTTGAAAAGACGGAGCGTCCGACTACGGACAAGATGCAAATGGGGCTAAGAGCCCTGAAGAATAACCATCAAGGCCCATAACCCTGCCCAGGCCAAGCCGGAAGGGTAACCCTGCTAACGACGTCGATCTCAAAACCTGCTTAAACAAAAGGGGTGCCGACAAAGGGCAAAGGAAAAAGAGGAGCGTCAGTACTGAGGCCAGTACACGGCGAGACTAGAATTCGGCGGTCCTCGCCACATAGGTATGGTGGATGGCGAGCGGCAGCACTAAACAACAACCTATAGAGACTCGATACAACTGGTGGCTATCAGAGAGGGGTAAGAAAGACCTATTCGGAACCAACCTGATACTAACATCAAACAAACCCATCCTGGCGTTTCCCCCCTCGAGACCAAACGAGGAAGTCAACCGAGGAACTCACACAGTTGGCAGTTTTATTTATTCAGTTATCGTTGCAGCAATTACTAGTCAAGTATAGATAAATCATCCTGATAAAATAAGCAGTGGATCATTTTAGTTAACCATTCCGTTGTAGTTGCGACACTTACTAGTCAGATACAAATAGCGTGAGATAACCCCAAAAACCCAGCATTTGTTGGTACTTTTATTTAGCCATTCCGTTGTAGTTGCAATACTTACTAGTCAGGTACAATGGTCGCAAGCGACACTCCAAACAAGCAATTGTGGGCAGTATTAATTAGCCATTCCATTATAGTGAAGCTGATTACTAGTCATTATAAGGTCAAATTTATAGCAATAAACTTTAGTTATGCTTGTCTATGGTCGAGATACTGTGCTCCAAGTCGTCCATAACCGCGGACACGGCTTTCAGAAAGTTTTTCCCGGCCGGGGTGCACCAATAGCAACACACGCTCGATCAACCTCGGAAAAACCAAATCAAAACCCAACGAGGCCTTCACGACAAAGCAATCACAGGATTCAGAAATATTTCAGGGGGCCACCCCATTGAGTAGACCCAGAACGAAGTAAGCTAGCTTCGAGACGGACTCAAGGTTTGCGTCAATGGCTGTAAACGACTAGGAACCCGAAAGTGTGGCTGGGCTTGTCGATACCGCGAAAACACTCCGCTTACCTAACAAAGACAAAGGTGCTCGCACAAACGTAAATACAGAAGTAGCATGGCATAGGTACAGGATCGTAAATAAAACCTCAAACTAGTTTGTGGCCCCAAGAAATAAGACTGAATCAAGCTCTGGCTCAGGGGGATCCCATATACCTCCCGGATGTGGATAGCGCGATAAATCAAGGAACAGGTATCAAGTACTCGGGGTCCTATGGGACACAAGTGGGCGTTCGGAAACCAAATATTATCTATCACCCACCGATGCCTCTGCTTACTTCAATTTTAGTTGTTAAACAAGAATTAAAGTGAACGATAAGTAAAACTATGATCATCTCCAACAGCAACATACGGCAAGGCTCCAACAACTGTGGTACTTCACGACACGCAACAGCAATATAGCAAGCGACTACGACGCGCAAGTCCAACTATCTACCAAACAACAGGCAATAGGATGTGTCCAAGGCAATATAGGGCTGCACGGAATATTACAGGTGCGGAAACTAGAGCATCGCAACACAGATAGCAATAGATCAACAGGAAGGAATAAATACTATAAAGTAAGATAGGTAGAAAGGGGGAGATGCTCGCCTGAAAACATTGTCGAAGGTTCAAACGAAGATCGGGGCGAAGCTCACATCAACTCAACGGCCTTATCCGCGAAGAAGCAAAACACTAGAAGAAACACTGGATGCAATATTTAATACTACGGCAAAAGATCGGCATGATGCAGGTATGATGTATGGCATGGCAAGGTGAGATGCAATTAGGTCATATTAAGCGGAACCGGGGTCCCGACAATTTAATTAGATGGTTCAAGTTGTTTAGCTACCCCACAATTAAATGTTGTTATAACAAGGCAAGATAAGATACCGGTTCGCTACACAAGTTTAAATGAGGCCGATATGAGACTAGATTTGCCCGCATATGGGCCCCATATTTAATTATAAGGTGAATCGGCATAAGGCCCCCAAACCACATGATAAGATGCATGCGAGTATGAAAATTTGATGTGCAACAATTTGATATTTCATTATAAAATAGGGTTCCGGGAAGGGGTTCACACATTAGGGGGGTCTCGACGAACTTGGGGTTCCGGGGTTCGGGGTTCGGCCTCAGGGTCCAGGGTTCGACGGGTCGGTCTCGGCGGTCGGAAGTAGTTCTTGGCGTTCGGGTAGATGAACTTGGCGTGGCGTCGGGGCGCATCGGATTCTTCCGGTTCGATGCCGTTCTTGTTGTCGCGAAGGTCTTGTCTGGTCCCACGGGGTCGGTCTTGCTGCGAGGTCTTATCGCCCGCGCCATCGAAGTCGGTGTTAGCGCTCGAGCGCTTCGTGGCAATCTTGGCGTCCAGACGGAGAACTGAGATCCGTGAAGGAGCCTTGATGCTTCGTCGATGTCCCTTCGTACTGTGGGTTTCGACGAGGTACCCTCGGTTCAAGCGCTAGGGGTCTTGCGTGTTCTGACGGGGTTCGGGCGCGCCGTGATCGGTCTTCGGACCCGTGTAGATGGTCTTGGCGTTCCGGGGATCTTGGACCGTGTCGGGCTTCTCAAGGTCATGCATCGCCGCTCCGTGTGGAAAGCCTCGAGGGTTCGGTGTCGGAGATCTTGAAGGCCCGAGAGGAGAACTTGGTGCGCCAGGGTTCGCCTTGGCGGTCGGTCTTCGAACTCCGGGATCGGTCTTCGGGTTTGGCACCGGAAGATCTTGCAGAGAGGTTGAACCGAGGAAGTGGCCATGACTCCACCATCTTATCAGTCTCGAAGCATCCATCCACACGTATACCCCACATGTGCAACACCATCATCACAACATTGCTTACCAACAGCTAGCCACCAAACATAAGTGTTCCATCATGGCAGCTACACAGGGACGAACGGCCCAGCACACGACAAAACATGGACTGCAGGGTACGGGGTCGTCGCGACCATGGCGCTCCAGAAGTGGCGGACCTGACCAGCAGAGGGTTCGGCGAGCTTGGGGTGGAGGACCGCCGAGGAAGGCACGACGGCGAGCTCAAGCGGCCCGCGGACAGCGGACGGCGGAGCACAGAGGGTAGCGGCAGGGACAGGACGTCGACGCGTCGACCTCGCAAGGGCACCTGTCGCAGGCGGCAGAGGCGGGGCTCGCGGGGGATCCGGCCGGAGGTCGAGGACGGGCCGGGGCGAGCGGAAACGGAGCTCGGTGGCGGCGGGGACACCGGCGGCAGGGCTCGAGGAGGTTGGGGCGGCGAGGCTCGCGGACGGGAGAGGCGCTCGGGGCCACGGCGAGCTCGACGGCGGCCGCAGATCGAGGACGGAAGCGCGACATGGCGGCCGGGCGGAGGCCGAGGGAGGAGAGGAGGGACTGGCGGTGGCGATGGCTTGAGGGAGGCGGCGGCGGAGGGCAGGTAGCGGAGGCGGGCGAGGCCACCGGCGAGGTGTGAGGCGGGTGCGAAGCGGGCGGAGGCGAGCCAAGGGCGGCACAAGGGCTACTGGAGGCGGCGAGGGGGTGCGGTGGAGACCACAAGGCTGGGGAAGGGAAGGCAGCGGAGCAGGGCATGGGAGGGACACGAGGCGAGGGAGGAGGTTGGGCAGGGGAGGCCTGGTCATGGGAGAGGAGCTGGGCGTGCCAAGGGGAACAGAGGGGGCTCGGGCTTGGGAGAGAAGCAGGGAGGGAGCGGGCAGTGTGGGGCAGGGGTCACGCGGGTGCGTGGGTGGGAGCGTGCATGCGTGTGAGTGCGTGCGTGCGTGGCGTGTGGGGTGGGGTGTGTGTCCAGGTGGAGAGAGGGAGGTGAGGTGGCGGTGTCTGAGTGGTGGGAGTGGTGAGGGGGATGAGGTGGCGCGCGATGATTGGAGGGGGTGAGGTGGAGGCAGGGTGGGTAGGATAGGTTTGGGTGAACTTAGGATTTAGAAGGGCGGGTTAGGTAGACCGATTTAATCTGGGGGGTGGTCGTTCGGGTCGAATCGGCCCGTTCGACTGCCCCCACTAAAATATTTCAAACTTTTATTTAATTTGCAATACATTTTCGTAAATAGTTTTTAGACAAACAAAATATCCGGAAGCATCCGAGGGTTCAATTTGAAATAGAAGGAGGACTAGTTTCAGAAAACCATAGACTTTCACAAATAGTTTTTAGGCAAGATAATATGCATGATGATGACGATGCTCAAATGCAATGTGGCATGATGACATGAGCATGTGGTCATGATGATGCAATGCACAAAAACAACGCGATTTTCGAGTAGTGGTTTTTGCGGGATGCCACAATTTGACACCACTAACAATGGATCTCGCCCTCGAGATCCGCCTCATGGTACCAGAAGGAAGGTCGGTGATCTGCATCTTCTCGCTTCGAGTAGATCCTCGCGACACCACTAACAAGAGGTCGTTTTTCATGCTTGTCAAGAGAGCACTCCGGGAACAAAAGGTCGAAGGTAGAGGTTTCAACAAATAAGCCACCCCTAACTTCCGTGGACGGAGTAAAACTGCTGGATCCACTGATTCGACATACAAGAGCGAATGATAAGAGTAGTGGTATGGTAGCTACTCCATCCCACACTCAAACCATTACTCTACACACGAATAGGCGGATTATGCAATTCAACTCTCGGAATCAGACTGAAGAACTCGACAAGCGAGGTTCGGAAACAAAGGAGTGATGCAGACTCTGCATCGGATCTGGCGTAGATGAGGTCATCACATCGGGAAACACCGGAAGATACAACAGAAATCGTATGAAAGACACAATGATTAGGTTCCGCGATGGTTCCATTGGCATGAACAACACATGCTCAAGGTATACTCCAACTTCACCAATGCTCGTCCTTCTCATATGTTTTTCAACGACACGGATATCCAGCAAGGAACACATACAGATAAAGAGCTCAAGAATAAAAGATTGGATGAAGGGTACAACAGACAAGTTGCAGATTGATGATCGTAGCACCTCCGCAAAAAGGGAGAAAGCGAAACCACGGCAGACGACGGAAACCCAACCACGAAATCCCGGACTTGAAGAGAGAGAAGAGAGCGATTCAAAACACGAGAGGTAAGAGGAGAACAGCAGAGGGGTAAGGAGTAAAATCAGACCTAATCGAAACTATCCAACCGATTTTTGCAAAATAGTTTTTGACACTCTACTTCGGCCGTTAGCTAGGTTATCCTACAGGCTGGACTTGTGGGGTATCGCAACTGCTGAGCTCTGATACCACTCAGAACACCCTCGATCGGACCTATGCAAGTTTTAGAAACTCTCCAAACCCGCATAGAAACGATTCAAAGGTGCTCACCAGCACTTTCGTATGGGTGGAAAACGTAATAACATTACACAACAGTCCTCGATGGGACCCACAACGATATATATATAACAGCGACTCCATGAGTCAAGAATACGATATACGGTATAAAGATCCAAATCACCTTGAAAGACGGAGCGTCCGACTACGGACAAGATGCAAATGGGGCTAAGAGCTCAAGAATAACCATCAAGGCGTCCATAACCCCGCCCAGGCCAAGCCGGAAGGGTAACCCGCTAACGACGCCGATCTCAAAACCTGCTTAAACAAAAAGGTGCCGACAAAGGGCAAAGGAAAAAGAGGAGTCAAGATCGAGGCCAAGACACTGCAGAGACTAGAATTCGGCGGTCCTCGCCTACATAGGTATGGTGGACTGAGCGGCAGCGGCAGCAGGCACTAAACAACCTATAGAGACTCGATACAACTGGCGGCTATCAGAGAGGGGTAAGAAAGACCTATTCGGAACCAACCTGATACTAACATCAAACAAACCCATCCTGGCGTTTCCCCCCTCGAGACCAAATGAGGAAGTCAACCGAGGAACTCACACAGTTGGCAGTTTTATTTATTCAGTTATCGTTGCAGCAATTACTAGTCAAGTATAGATAAATCATCCTGATAAAATAAGCAGTGGATCATTTTAGTTAACCATTCCGTTGTAGTTGCGACACTTACTAGTCAGATACAAATAGCGTGAGATAACCCCAAAAACCCAGCAGTTGTTGGTACTTTTATTCAGCCATTCCGTTGTAGTTGCAATACTTACTAGTCAGGTACATTGGTCGCAAGTGACACTCCAAACAAGCAATTGTGGGCAGTATTAATTAGCCATTCCATTATAGTGAAGCTGATTACTAGTCATTATAAGGTCAAATTTATAGCAATAAACTTTAGTTATGCTTGTCTATGGTCGAGATACTGTGCTCCAAGATGTCCATAACCGCGGACACGGCTTTCAGAAAGTTTTACCCGGCCGGGGTGCACCAATAGCAACACACGCTCGATCAACCTCGGAAAACCAAATCAAAACCCAACGAGGCTTTCATGACAAAGCAATCACAGGATTCAGAAATATTTTAGGGGGCCACCCCATTGAGTAGACCCATAACGAAGTAAGCTAGCTTCGAGACGGACTCAAGGTTTGCGTCAATGGCTGTAAACGACTGGGAACCCGAAAGTGTGGCTGGGCTTGTCGATACCGCGAAAACACTCCGCTTACCTAAATAGACAAAGGTGCTCCTCGCACAAACGTAAATACAGAAGTAGCATGGCATAGGTACAGGATCGTAAATAAAACCTCAAACTAGTTTGTGGCCCCAAGAAATAAGACTGAATCAAGCTCTGGCTCAGGGGGGTCCTATATACCTCCCGGATGTGGATAGCGCGATAAATCAAGGAACAGGTATCAAGTACTCGGGGTCCTACGGGACACAAGTGGGCGTTCGGAAACCAAATATTATCTATCACCCACCGATGCCTCTGCTTACTTCAATTTTAGTTGTTAAACAGGAATTAAAGTGAACGATAAGTAAAACTATGATCATCTCCAACAGCAACATACGGCAAGGCTCCAACAACTGTGGTACTTGACAACACGCAACAACAATATAGCAAGCGACTACGACGCGCAAGTCCAACTATCTACCAAACAACAGGCAATAGGATGTGTCCAAGGCAATATAGGGCTGCACGGAATATCACAGGTGCGGAAACTAGAGCATCGCAACACAGATAGCAATAGATCAACAGGAAGGAATAAATACTATAAAGTAAGATAGGTAGAAAGGGGGAGATGCTCGCCTGAAAACATTGTCGAAGGTTCAAACGAAGATCGGGGCGAAGCTCACATCAACTCAACGGCCTTATCCGCGAAGAAGCAAAACACTAGAAGAAACACCGGATGCAATATTTAATACTACGGCAAAAGATCGGCATGATGCAGGTATGATGTATGGCATGGCAAGGTGAGATGCAATTAGGTCATATTAAGCAGAACCGGGGTCCCGACAATTTAATTAGATGGTTCAAGTTGTTTAGCTACCCCGCAATTAAATGTTGTTATAACAAGGCAAGATAAGATACCGGTTCTCTACACAAGTTTAAATGAGGCCGATATGAGACTAGATTTGCCCGCATATGGGCCCCATATTTAATTATAAGGTGAATCGGCATAAGGCCCCCAAACCACATGATAAGATGCATGCGAGTATGACAATTTGATGTGCAACAATTTGATATTTCATTATAAAATAGGGTTCCGGGAAGGGGTTCACACATTAGGGGGGTCTCGACGAACTTGGGGTTCCGGGGTTCGGGGTTCGGCCTCAGGGTCCAGGGTTCGACGGGTCGGTCTCGGCGGTCGGAAGTAGTTCTTGGCGTTCGGGTAGATGAACTTGGCGTGGCGTCGGGGCGCATCGGATTCTTCCGGTTCGATGCCGTTCTTGTTGTCGCGAAGGTCTTGTCTGGTCCCACGGGGTCGGTCTTGCCGTTGCGAGGGTCTTGTCGGGCCCGCGCCATCGAGTCGGTGTTAGCGTTCGAGAGCGTTCTCGTGGCAATCTTGGCGTCCGAGACGGAGAACTGGAGATCCGTGAAGGAGCCTTGATGCTTTGGTCTGATGTCGTCCTCTGGTACCGGGGTTTCTCGACGAGGTACCCTCGGTTCAAGCGCCAGGGGTCTTGCGTGTTCTGACGGGGTTCGGGCGCGCCGTGATCGGTCTTCGGACCCGTGTGGATGGTCTTGGCGTTCCGGGGATCTTGGACCGTGTCGGGCTTCTCAAGGTCATGCATCGCCGCTCCGTGTGGAAAGCCTCGAGGGTTCGGTGTCGGAGATCTTGAAGGCCCGAGAGGAGAACTTGGTGCGCCAGGGTTCAGTCTTCGGCAGGGTCGGTCTTCGAACTCCGGGATCGGTCTTCGGGTTTGGCACCGGAAGATCTTGCAGAGAGGTTGAACCGAGGAAGTGGCCACGACTCCACCATCTTATCAGTCTCGAAGCATCCATCCACACGTATACCCCACATGTGCAACACCATCATCACAACATTGCTTACCAACAGCTAGCCACCAAACATCAGTGTTCCATCATGGCAGCTATTGTGGACGAACGCCCAAAGACACGACAAAACATGGAGCAGGTACGGGTCGTCGCGACCATGGCGCCGCAGGCGGCGACCTGACGGCAGAGGGTTCGGGCGAGCTTGGGTGGAGGACCGCCGGAGAAGGCACGACGGCGAAGCTAGCGATGGACGGCGGACGGCGGAGCGCAGAGGGTAGCGGGCGGGACAGACGCCGACGCTCGCAGGGCACCCGTCCGCTGGCGGCAGAGGCGGGCTCATGGGGATCCGGCCGAGGTCGAGGACGCCGGGCGGCGGAAACGAGCTCGGTGGCGGCGGGACACCGCCAGGGCTCGAGGAGGTTGGGGCGGCGAGGCTCGGGACGGAGAGACGCCACGACGAGCTCGACGCGGCCGCAGACGAGGACGGAAGGCTGGCGGCGGCCGGGCAAGTGAGGCCGAGGGAGGAGAGGGAGGGACTAGCGGTGGCGATGGCTTGAGGGAGGCGGCGGCGCGGAGGGGCAGGTAGCCGGAGGCGGGCGACGCGGCCACCGCGAGGTGAGGCGGGTGCGGAAGCGGGCGAGGCGAGCCAGCAGAGGGCGGCCACAAGGCTGGAGGCGGCGAGGGGCGGTGGAGACTGGGGCGAAGGAAGCGGCGGAGCAGGGGCCGTGGGAGGGACACGAGGCGAGGGAGGAGGTTGCGGGGCAGGTGGGGAGGCCTGGTCGCGCGGGGAGAGGAGCTCTGGGGCGGCGCGCAGCGGGGAACAGAGGGGCTCGGGCTTGGGAGAGAAGCAGGGAGGGAGCGGGGCGACAGGTGTGGGGCCAGGGGGTCACGCGGGGTGCGTGCAGGTGGGCGGGGTGGGAGCGTGCATGCGTGTGAGTGCGTGCGTGCGTGGCGTGTGGGGTGGGTGTGTGTCCAGGTGGAGAGAGGGAGGTGAGGTGGCGGTGTCTGAGTGGTGGGAGTGGTGAGGGGGATGAGGTGGCACGCGATGATTGGAGGGGGTGAGGTGGAGGCAGGGTGGGTAGGATAGGTTTGGGTGAACTTAGGATTTAGAAGGGCGGGTTAGGTGGACCGATTTAATCTGGGGGTCGTCGGCCTAATCGGCCTGCTCGATCGCCCCACTAAAATCTTTCAAACTTTTATTTAATTTGCAATACATTTTCGTAAATAGTTTTTAGACAAACAAAATATCCGGAAGCATCAGGGGGTTCAATTTGAAATAGAAGGAGGAATAGTTTCAGAAAACCATAGACTTTCACAAATAGTTTTTAGGCAAGATAATATGCATGATGATGACGATGCTCAAATGCAATGTGGCATGATGACATGAGCATGTGGTCATGATGATGCAATGCACAAAAACAACGCGACTTTCTAGTAGTGGTTTTTGCGGGATGCCACACCACCTGTTTGTTGTTGGAGATGATCATGGCTTTACTTATTGTTCACTTTAATTACTGTTTAACAACTAAAATTGAAGTAAGTAAGCAGAGGCACAGGTGGGCAATAGATGTTATTTGGTTGTTAACCGTCCACTTGTGTCCCGTAGGACCCCGAGTACTTGATACCTGTTCCTTGATTTATCGCGCTATCCACATCCGGGAGGATTATGGGACCCTCCTGAGCCAGAGCTTGATTCAGTCTTATTTCTTGGGGCCACAAACTAGTTTGAGGTTTTATTTACTATCCTGTACTTATGCCATGCTACTGCTTTATTTTACGATTGTGCGATGGATAGCACCTGTACTGTTTAGGATCGTGGCACGATTCCGCGGTGTCGACAAGCCCAATTTTGGGTTCCCAGTCGTTCACAGCCGTCCCCACAACCTTGAGTCCGTCTCGGAGCCGGCCGGCTATGGTTCACTTTAAGGGGTGGCCCCCTGAAATATTTCTAAATCCTGTGATTTCTTTGTTCGTGAAGGCCTCGTTGGGTTTTGATTTGGTTTTTCCGAGGTTGATCGAGCGTGTGTTGCTATTGGTGCACCCCGGCCGGGTAAAACTTTCTGAAAGCCGTGTCCGCGGTTATGGACGACTTGGAGCACAGTATCTCGATCATAGACAACTATAACTAAAGTAGTGCTATAAATTTGACTTTATAATGACTAGTAATCAGCTTCACTACAATGGAATGGTTAAATAACACTGCCAACAATTGCTTGTTTGGGTGTCGCTTGCGACCCTTGTACCTGACTAGTAAGTATTGCAACTACAACGGAATGCTAAATAAAAGTACCAACAACTGTTGGGTTTTGGGTTATCTCATGCTAATTGTATCTGACTAGTAAGGTTGCATATACAACGGAATGGTTAACTAAAAGTTCCCACTGCTTATTTTATCAGGATGACCATCTATACTTGACTAGTAATTGCTGCAACGATAACTGAATAAATAAACTGCCAACGGTGTGAGTTCCTCGGTTGACTTCCTCGTTTGGTTTCGAGGGGGAAATACCAGGATGGGTTTGTTTGATGGTAGTATCAGGTCGGTTCCGAATAGGTCTTTCTCACCCCTCTCTGATAGTCGCCAGTTGTATCGAGTCTCTATAGGTTGTTTAGTGCATGCTGCGCTGCCGCTCAGTCCACCATACCTATGTAGGCGAGGACCGCCAAATTCTAGCCTCGCGTAATCGCCTCAAGATCGACGCCCTCTTTTTCCTTTGACCTTTGTCAAGACCCTCTTGTTTAAGCGTTTTGAGATCGACGTCGTTAGTGGTTACCCTTCCGGCTTGGCTGGCAGGGTTATGGACGCCATTGGTTATTCGTCGGGGCTCTTAGCCCCATTTGCATCTTGTCCGTAGACGGACGCCCATCTTTTCAAGGTGATTTGGATCTTTGTACCGTATATCGTATTCTTGACTCATGGAGTCGTGTTGTATATATATCTGCCTGTGGGTCCCATCGAGGACTGTTGTGTAATGTTATTACTTCGCTTTCCACCCGCACGAAAGTGCTGGTGGGCACCTTTGAATCGCTTCTATGCGGGTTTGGCGGTTTCGCTAAAACTTGCATAGGGTCGATCCGAGGGTGTTCTGAGTTTCACCGCATCTATGAGTTTCGTCTCGGCCGCCAGAGTTTGAGCCCGGTGCTCGGCTGAATGCTCGTGGTCGTGTTCCGCCTCGAGGTGTTGTCTCGAAGCCGCTGAGGAGACCCGCCGTGGTGCTGTCTTCTTGCGGTTCCTCTGCGCTTGCTACTGTGGTGCTCCTTGCGTCTCCTCGACTCACCAGCCACGGTCCTCAGCTGCCGCCGATACTACCTACTCCTCCGTGTCGGTCGTGGTCAAAGACCAGCCTCGTGGTCCGAGTCAGCACCAGAGGCTCGTGGTCGTGGTCGTCGTGGTTCTCTTCACACCGCTTCATCCAGGAACAGGATGGTCACACTTGGGCCACCTGTTATACACGGACCCCGCCACGCCGCCAGCACCAGCTCGTGGGCGGGTCCTTCCGGCTCTTCAGCAGCTTGCTCTCCGATCAGGACATTATCGAGTCTTCGTGGTCCGCTTGTTGCACAGTGCTCTTCCTCGACGGAACCGCTGGTTCTGTGGATCGACTCTTCAGCATCGTGCGACCACCACCTTCTACATACAGTACGCCTCCGTGGTATCCGGATTGAGCTTCTTTCATATGACCTTTGAGTCTTCTTCTGTCGCTCTTCGCTCTCTCCCTTCTCCGTCTGTTTTTACTACCGACGATTCTCCCTGCCTCTAGTCGGGCACCCTTTCTACTTCTTCTTTTTTTGTTCTGATATTTCTCATGTCCCTCTTCTTAAGATGAATCTGCTCTGCTAGCCATCGACTTTGGTTGTCGCGTCATTCTTGATGCTGATTCTTGTGTTGTCCAGGACCGTCGCACCCAGGCCCTGGTTGGAGCTGGCCCTCGCAGCCGTGATTCTTCAGGACTTTGGGAGTTAGACTGGCTTCGCGTTCCTTCCGCTGCCACTTCATCTGCCAGTTCTTCTCCAGTTGTCGCCTCTACTACCAGCTCCTTTCATCAGTGGCATCATCGTCTTGGTCACCTCTGTGACTCTCGCCTGTCGTCATTAGTTCATCGTGGTCTTCTGGGATCTGTCTCAGGAGATGGGTCCTTGCATTGTCAGGGCTGTAGGTTGGGTAAACAGATTCAGCTTCCCTATCCTACTAGCGCGACCTTTTGATTTAGTTCATTCCGATGTTTGGGGTCCGGCTCCTTTCGCTTCGAAAGGGGGCCATCGCTACTATATTTTATTCATCGATGATTTTCTCGTTACACTTGGTTGTTTTTTATGCACTCTCGTAGTGAGGTGCTCTACATATATCAGCGTTTTGTGGCCATGGTTCATACTCAATATTCTACCCCCATCCATGTGTTTCCTGCTGATTCTGCTGGTGAGTATATCTCCCAGATGTTGCGAGGTGTTCTTGCTGAGCAGGGCACTCTTGCTCAGTTCTCCTGTCCTGGCGCACATGCCCAGAATGGCGTTGCTGAGCGTAAGCATCGCCATCTCCTTGAGACCACTCGTGCTATGATGATTGCTTCTTCTCTTCCGCCACATTTCTGGGCTGAGGCTTTCGCTACGTCGGCTTACCTCATCAATATTCAGCCTTCTGCTGCCTTGCAGGGTGGTATCCCTCTTGAACGCCTCTCTGGACAGTCTCCCGATTACTCCATGCTTCGCTTGTTTGGTTGTGTTTGCTATGTTCTCCTTGCTCCTCGCGAACGCACCAAACTGACCGCTCAGTCTATTGAGTGCGTCTTCCTCGGATACAGTGATGAGCATAAGGGCTATCGCTGTTGGGACCCTATTGGTCGTCGGATGCGTATCTCTCGTGATGTTACTTTTGATGAGACGCGTCCTTTCTATCCTCGTCCCACCGCTGGTACTTACCCGGTGGAAGATATCTCTTTTCTTCTTTCCGACACCTCCTTCTACCCCTATTGTGTCTTCTTCAGGATCTCCTCCCGATGTCTCTTCTTCGACACCCCCTCTTCTCGCTCCGTCTAGTTCTCCTAGTTCTCCTCGTTCTCGAGTCTTCCTCTACTATTCCTCTTCTTCATCGCCGTCTCTGCGTGCCTTCCTCGATGATCTTCCTCTACTCGTCACATCTCCGTCGCTGCTCCCCAACCGGTACTCTCCTAGTCAGTATGGTCTTTCTGTTGCCTCTGATCCGACCTCTTATCGGGATGCTAAGCATCATCCTGAATGGCAGCTGGCCATGGCCGAGGAGATTGCTGCGCTTGAGCGCACTGGCACCTGGGATCTTGTTTCTCCTCCTGGTTCGCCCTATCACGTGTAAGTGGGTCTATAAGATTAAGACTCGCCTCGATGGATCTCTTGAGCGCTAAAGCGCGTCTTGTGGCTCGTGGTTTTCAGCAGAGCATGGTCGTGACTATGATGAGACCTTTGCTCGCCGCTCATATGACCACCGTGCATACTCTTCTTGCTATTGCTTCGCTCACACCGTCCGTGTCCCGCTTGATGTTGAATGCCTTTCTCAATGGTGAGTTGAGTGAGGAGGTTTATATGCAGCCTCCTCCCGGGTACTGTTCTCGAGGGATGGTTTGTCGTCTTCGACGTTCTCTTTATGGCCTCAAACAGGCCCCTCGTGCCTGGTTTGAGCGCTTTGCTTCTATAGTGACAGCTGCTGGTTTCTCCCCTAGTGCTCATGATCCAGCGTTGTTTGTTCACACTTCTCCTCGTGGACGCACTCTTCTTCTTCTCTATGTTGATGATATGATCATTACTGGTGATGATCCTGAGTATATAGCCTTTGTTAAGGCTCGTCTTCGTGATCAGTTTCTTATGACTGATCTTGGTCCTCTTCGATACTTTCTTGGGATTGAGGTTTCCTCCACTTCTGATGGCTTTTACATCTCCCAGGAAAAGTATATTCAGGATCTTCTTGCTCGTGCTGCTCTTGGGGATGAGCGCACTGTTGAGACCCCTATGGAGCTTAATGTTAAGCTTCAACCTACTGATGGTGATCCTCTTTCTGATCCGACGCGTTATCGTCATCTTGTTGGGAGCCTTGTTTATCTTGCTGTCACTCGTCCTGACATCTCTTATCCTGTTCATATTCTGAGTCAGTTTGTTTCTGCTCCTACCACTGTTCACTATAGTCATCTTCTCCGTGTTCTTCGTTATCTTCGTGGTACGATCACTCGTCGCCTTTTCTTTCCTCGTTCCAGCTCTCTCCAGCTCCAAAGGTTATTCGGACGCTACGGGCGAGTGATCCTTCAGATCGCTGCTCACTTTATGCTTACTGTGTTTCTTGGTGGTTCGCTCATTGCTTGGAAGACGAAGAAATGCAGCAGTTTCCGCTCGAGTGTTGAGGCTGAGTTGCGTGCTATGGCCTTGTTGACTGCTGAGGTGACCTGGTTACGGTGGTTACTATGGATTTTGGGGTCTCTATTACCACACCCACCTGGTTTTGTCGACAAGACAGTGCTATTAGTGTTGCACGTGATCCGGTCAAGCATGAGCTTACCAAGCATATTAGTGTTGATGCTTTCTATACACGTGCTCAGTGTGCGTTTCAGTTGTTGCGCTTCAGTATGTGCCTTCAGATTTACAGTTAGCGGATTTCTTCACGAAGGCACAGACCCGAGCGCAGCATGATTTCTTACTCTCCAAACTCAGTGTTGTGGATCCACCATGAGTTTGAGGGGGGGGGTGTTATATATATATATATATATTGTATTTCCCTCGTATGTTAGGGGGCTGCCTGCATATTTGCCCTGTACATGTACTATATATTGTGGCCTTTGGCCCCCAGAGGAATACAAGTTGCATATTCCTGACACGGTGATGTGCGTGTACCGTAGGACCAGAGCACCCCCACGTGTGACCATGGCGAAGCGACGAGAGGCTTCGGTGCCGGGTGACAACGCCCACCAAGTTTCATTTTCTTTTCAATGGAAAGACGGGAGGGGCCGTAGTATATGGAAATATGATGTCACCGCGCACTGTCTTCTCACTAACAACATCTCCACTCCTTGAACGAACACAGACTGAAAATCGAACAAATTTTTCGCCAGACGAATCGCGTTTTCGGCCTGGGTACACCAATTTTCCACTCGCATACCTAGGCCGAGTTCCAAGTTTGGCTAAATTCAGTTAAACTCGGCGAAATATGGACGAATATAGACGGAATTTCATTAAAATAGGCAAGGGGCACATAGTACATCGGATTTCATAACTAGAAAAGGCCGCCGCCGTGGTCGATGCCGGACGCCGCAACTACAGGCCGAGACGGGGGTTGTTGCCGGTCTCGATGTGCGCCATGACTCCGACGAGAGTCCGTCCTGGAACGCTCCACCAGCGGCGGCGGTAAGCCTCATTGTTACGCGGCGGCGGCAGCGAGCCCGGCGGTCCGTTGTGTCGGACGAATTCCTTGAGGTGTCTGTCGGCGAAAAACTGCCTTCAGAAGACAAGGTTGCCCTGATCCTCGGCGAGATCCGGGTCTTGCACGGTGGCGATAGCGGCCTGGATTTCTCCGACGAGTTCTGGGTCTTGCATGGCGGCGATAGCCGCCTGGATCTCTCCGGCGAGGTCATCTCCGTCCGGCACCGACGAAACGGTGATCCCGCCGGCGCTGAGTTTCCAGCCTACGGGGAGACGAGTGGCCGGCGGCGCCGTATAGCGTGCCTCGCGGAGCAGCCGGGCTTCCCACTGCGACAGAGTGCGTCGGCCCTCGGCCATAGTTCGCGGGAGTTGAGGAGGAAGAAAGGTGCGAACGTCCAAAGTTCGCCGGAGTTGTGGTGGTGTGAGGGACTGTGAAGAGAGACGGCGAGATGTACGGCTTTTATAGGCCGGAAGAATGACGGAAGGGGCGTAGCGGCGAGGACGGGAAAAAGAAAACGACGAAAATGATGGCGGCGAGTCGGCTTCTGTCGCTGACAGGCTGGTCCACTCGCCGAATTCGTTTCGTCCGGCGTCCCACGGCGTATCCGGGATCCTAGGTTCGGCCTGGATAGTCTGGACCAAAGTTGCCCCAAATCTGGCCGAAAAGAGGTCTCTGTGTAGATGACTAGACCAATTTTCGGCGTTCGGACGTCGTTCACAGCAATCTCCTCGATAGATGAGTGGAAATGCTGTAACTGATCTATATTGTTTGCATAATTGCATGTACGATGCAGTTCGTACAGGACGTTAGGAATCTGTCGACACTACTAGTGCTAGTACTAGTTGCGCAAAAGACGGTTACTATGCGATCTTTTCCTAATCTCTCCGACTAAGCCATGGATATATGATATCCATCCCGACCGACTATGGACTTCACTGCACGGAATTCATGCTTTGCTTTCCGAAAAGAAAACTCCAGTGCCATGGACTCTATCCCTTTTAAAATATAGATGTACTAAATTTATAAAAAAGATATATCTAGACATTTTTAATATATAGATTTACTCTAAACTGAGTGAACCTACATACTAAAAATAGTGTAAATATATTTATTTCAAAAACTAAAACACCTTATATTTTAACCTAAATATACAATTGAGAAACCAGTTCTAACCTAAATCAGGAAGAGTACAGAGACGGATAAGAGTGGCTAGACACGTGGAGAGGAGTCCGTTTTGTCGATTTAGTTTAGTCGTTCGTTCACAGCGGAAAGGCTGTTTCTACGAGATGCCATGGAGCGAGCACCTCCAGATCCGGACACGGGCACTCATTGAGGAATGACAGAACACCTGGCGATGGCTCTCTTCTGGCGACTCGCGCTCCGTCGCCTTCCATGACCGGCGTTGACCCTGCTGTGCGCCCTGCGGCCGGCGATTCTGGCCACGACCCCGGAGGGGAGCTGCCTCGCAGGGATGCTTGTGGAGCCGGAGTCCCTGCGCGGGCGCCGCTGGGCGGATGTGGCGGACGAGATGGACGCCGCGGCGGCGCTGCAGGAGGAGCTCTCTGCTAGGTGCTCGTCGCCGGCCCTCCCCACGTTGGCTGACTTCGTCGACTTGGCGCGGCGGAGCCCTAGGTCGCCTCGGGTTCACCCTCCCTCCTTCTCCCTGCTTGTCTCGCTCAGCTCCCTTGCGTGCGCGACCGAGGGCGGGCTCTGTGGCTCGAGCTCAGTGGCTCGAGCTCAGGGGATGGCGGTCCGTGGCGGGCGTCGGGTGATGGGGATGTGCCTACCGGTGTATACCCAGCAGGACGTTTCTGACTGGCCCAAGAATTGACGAGTGGGCCTGCAAAACGGCGACTGGATTGAAGCCCAGCGAGAAGCCAAGCGACTGGAAGCTGAAGGCCCAGGCGAGTAGATAGGCTCAGTCGGATTAGGTTAAACGAGTACCGAAGCTTTAACTGAATCGGTTGAGATATGTAAATCCTAGGAGAGGTGAGCCTATATAAATCCCCCTGTAAGGCGAGTAGAGATACGTTCCATCATACCCCCAAGCGACTCGCCGCCTAGCCGCCGAGCTCGCCCATTGTACCACCTTCATAATACAATCTAGCAGGAGTAGGTCTTTACCCTCCGGGGGGCCGAACCTGGGTAAAACCCTGTGTCTCCGCCCTCATCTCGCACCGCAGATGGCTGGCCGCCCTTGCCCCTCGTTCTACTACTCGCTGCCGATTGCAGCATCTGCCGTGACAATTTCCACGACAGTGGCGCCCACCGTGGGGCCTGGCCGGTCTGGTCGGTGTTCTGCGGCGAGATCCAATCTGCCCATCAACGAGACGGTCGCCACCGGCCGCATGATAGCGATCGGCGAGATGCTCCAAATCTTGCCGAGCAGCTACGTCCCGGCGGCGCGACCCGTCACGACGTGGATCCTGCCGATCGGCACGATCAGCCTCATCGTCGGCCTCACCGCCATCGTCTCGGAGGATTCGCTCGCATCCGCGAAGTCGCCGCCACGATCGGCTCTCCGAGCTAGATCCGCACGATCCATCGCCTCGCCTCGAGTACAACTCGCCCACAGCGACGTGGCGAAAACTCAGCGCCGCAGAAGACGCGACCCTCAACGACGACCCCGACTCGGCGACCCGGCCACTGCGGTCCATCACCAGCTTCACCGCGGGTCCATCAGGTCTCCAACGTGGGAGACTTCGAGGACCCCTCCATCCTCGGGATCTTCGAATTCGACTCCGGGTCAGAGAATTCTGCCGACTTCCGCGACGGAACCGGTCGCCACGCCGCGACCTACATGGCGACCGGCACCGATCCGCCGGAGGATCCATTCTCCACCCCAATCCCTCCTAACGCCACGGCGACGGAGGTCGAGGAACTCCGCCTGACCTGGCGGAGGCGGTGCGCAAGGAATAAGCCGAGCGCGAAAAGTTCCGCCTCGAGCAGGTAACGACGCAGGAGCTATCGCGCTACCACCAACAGCGGATCAGGTCGCGCCTGAACCCCACCGTTCAGGGGCGCGCCCTGAACTTCGACGATGAAAACGACCCGGCCCGCGTGGCCGAGCGCGTGATCTGCGAGAACGCGCCACCAGGAGGAAGC